>JARDYH010000001.1:36451785-37675357 GCA_029215795.1 Anniella stebbinsi
GGTGTCTGGTTTTCTTAGCATCGGTGGCTAAAGCAGCCCAGAGCAGGAATGAAAACGTGAAAGAGACGGTAGCAGCTTCCTCTTGCATGCCTCGGTGGCAGGTTTTCCTTGTCCTTTGCGGCAGAATGTTGTCAGAGCAGTTCTTGGGAGATCGGTTTGGTGTCAAGTCTCCGAGGGACATGGAGCGGAGCAGAGCACTCCCTCCCTCGTTACCGGCCTCCTCCAGACACTTCGTGCGATCTGGGGCTGCGCTGACACCTCCTGAGACGAGGACGAGATCATGTTCACCTTTTCAAGGAGACCAGAGCTCCTCATTACCTCTGTCTCGGCCTGACAGGGGCCCTCCCTGCCCCGCTCCTCTTTCGTCTTGAGTGGGAGTTTTAACACCCATCTCCGACAATTCGTTTGATTTAAAAAGTGCCTTCTTCCTTAAGCTTAGAAAATCAGCCCTTCCAGGGGGAGGGGTCTTTCTGGATGGGCAGGGGGAATACCACACTGCCGTTAGGATAACGGTAAATGTCAGACAGTCTCCTATTCTGGAGATTTGTCAAACTGGGGTGAAACTTTGGGTGGCTGCCGGAAGCCATTTATGAAGCGAGACATTATCACAGTCGACATAGAAGCACTTGGGAAGCTGGTCATTTCTCTGCTAGCGCCACATGGCAAAGAGGACCCTGCCCGTCTCGGCTCACAGTTGGCAGGGGAGCCAGTCTGAAGCAGTTTCTAGAAGGACAAGGCAGAGTCAAGTCCAATGAAGCACAGTTAAGTCCTGCTAAGCAGGATGGCAAGGCAAGGTCAGACCAGGCTGGGTCTGTCAGGGCTTTGGACAGATCACTGTGGCAGGAACAGGCAGGAACGTATTCAAGAAGAGATGTTGTCTTAGCAACATGCAGAGGCCTTCTGATGCCTTCTGAAGCCCAGCAGGCGTGAACCTGCTGTTAACGCTGCACATTTTGAGGAGTTGTGTATTTCTTAAAGGGCCATTGTCCAATTCTGCATTGGCTCCCGTAATGTGGAGACAGTGAGGCCTGCATCAGAAGGGTGCCCTTTGAGTTTGAAAAACCTGGTGAAGCCAGGTCCTCTGGCCTGGAAGATCTCAAAGTAGCAGCTCATGGGAACCCTCCTCACTCTCTGAGTCATCCTCTGAGTGGCGGGTGGGGAGATGCTGGAGGATATTAGGGACTGGGGAACTCACAGAGCAAACTCGGCCGGCCCTGTTCCAAGGAGCTGGGCTGGAGGAGCACTCAGCAAAGCGCACTTGCCAGGGCCTCCGGAAAGTGTGCCATTCCCCTGGCACACCGTTACCATAGCCAGGGGAATGGCGCACTTTCCAGAGGTCCCAGAAAGCACGCTTTGCCTTCCCCCTCTGAGCCAATCATGACCTCAAAGGCCCTCTTAAAACCTCTGATTGGCACAAGGGGGGGAAGGCAAATCACACTTCAGGGCCCTCCAGAAAGTGCGCAATTCCCCCAGCCATGCTAATGGCTAGGGGAAACTGTGTATTTCTCCCCACTGCATTAATGGTGGCTGCCGTTAATGCAACGGGGGTAAAAAACAAAGGAGGGAACAACTCTTCAAACAGCATTCGGGTGGAAATACATTGGGGGTTTATGCCTGGGCCTGTAAGGGCTGGACGTGGGGGCACCTGCTACCCTTGCGGGCCCAGGCGGATTTTTGGCCCAACACTAGAGGTCACGACAAGGAGAATCTTATGTATTGCTTTCATTGTAAGAAGGGCCATGCTGGATCAGACCAAGGTCCATCAGACCAATTGTTCCCACCAATTCTCTCCATCTATTGATCTGAAAGTTGGGAGGATGAAATTCCACCTCATGAATGAAAGCCTTCATGGATGTTGAAGGCATGAACTGAGCTAGTCCGTCCTACTGTTTCCAGAGATCTTTGACCCCATGGTGGAACATTGCTAGGGAAATGTGGAGTGCAGAGAAGACATTTGGTGGTGTTATGAATACTCTACACCAGCCTCACCCAACTTGGCACCCTCCAGCTGGCTGGAGGATGATGGGGATTGTAGTCTAACACATCTGGAGGGTGTTCAAGAAGCCTGCAACACCCACACCCACACGATTTGAAATTCCACAAATCTTTTCACGTTATGCTTTGGTGAGGTACTGCTAGTGTATATGGAGTCTTCAGATTTGTCTCAAAACTTCACTTTAAGTTAAATTGGAGTGGGGGTGGGGGGGCAGCTCTAGCTTAGGTCTTACCAGCTTTGCCACTTTGTGGCTAGTTTTTTTTTAGTTATTTCACAAAAAGGCATCTAGTGCTCGTGAGTTAGGTGACAAACTAGAAACCTCCACAGAAATACCATGAATCAGAACTCCATCCGTCCCTCCCTCCCCTCCCCTCCCCTCCCCCCCTCCCCAAATTCATAAGTCATTTTACCTGAGCAAGAACCGTGGTGGGATGTAAGGGAGGGGGCATTCGTCTTTCCATTCCTCATCAGCTGTAGGAAAGGGTTGAGATGCTGCTCACTTTGTGGCAGGACAGTATGGACTTCCGTCTTGCCAAGTGGCTACATCTCCTGTGTGGCAAACTGCCCATGGGTAATCCGATGACCTTCGCCAAGAGAGAGACAGGGAATTTTAACGTGTGCATTCTCTTGGACCTCTCAGTGGCTTTTGATACCTTTAGCCATGGTGTCCTTTTGGATAGGCTATCTGAGTTCGGTGTGGGAGTCGCCCGTTGGCGTTATAGCTCCACTCCTACTTGGATGACCTCTTCCAGGAGGCACTCCTGGGGCCGTTTTACTATAGACTCCTCGGCTGTTATACTTTTGGAGTCCTGCAAGATTCTACCCAGTCGCCCATGCTGTTTAACATTCACTAAAAGATCTGGCTTGCATTCTGGGAGTGCTTGTTGATCTGGAATCGTTATCGGAGGCTCACATGACCGCTGGGGCTTGAAACACCTTTGATCAGCTTCAGCTGATATACCAGCTACCACTTTGCCTGGATGGAGTGAGCCTGGGCACAGTTGCCTATGTCTTGAGTGTTGTGGAAAGAGAGGGAGAATGAAATTCTCCGGCTGGATATCAGGAAAAACTTCCTGACTGTTAGAGCAGTACGACAATGGAACCCATGACCTAGGGAGGTGGTGGGCTCTCCCACCCTAGAGGCCTTCAAGAGGCAGCTGGACAACCATCTGTCAGGGATGCTTTAAGGTGGATTCCTGCATTGAGCAGGGGGTTGGACTCGATGGCCTTAGAGGCCCCTTCCAACTCTACCATTCTATGATTCTATAATTCTATGAAATATGCCATTGGTGACAGCGCTGTGTTTCTGACAATATCTGAGAGAGATGGAAAAGCTTGCTTCTTTGGAGCCTGACAACCGCAGCTATTTCTGGGAAGAAAAGAATCGAATCAAATGAGCTCAATAATAATAATAATAATAGGCCTGCAAGGCAGCCACCCAAGGAAGCAGGAGCAGCCGCCCATCCAGCTAAGCCACCGTGGAGGAGATTTAATTGTGAGGCTCGTTAGTGATGGAGACGACGGGAGATAATTAGCTGCCAGATAACATTAAGCCATTCTGGGAGGTTAAGATGTCGGATAACCAGGACGGCACACAGGAAGCTTGGAATTTATTCCGGATGGCTGGGTGGGAGGCGGCTGGGCGCTGCGGCATGTTTGGTCCACCAGAGCCTGCCGCTTCTCCGAGCTGCGCATTGGAGCTAATGGCCCGGAGTGACCTGGGCTCCTTTGCCGGCGCCGCTGACACACTTAATAGGCTCGAGCGAATGTCTGAATTGGAGTTAATTAGAGCTGGAACTACACTTGGGTGCTGCTTGCCTTGGAAACTGCAGCCGGCTCCTCCAACTAGTCTCTGAGTTTCGGCTACCGGTGAAGCTCTCGGCCTATGCAAGGCTGCAAAATCATTATACAACACCCAGCAGTGCTGAATTTCCAAAATGATGGGTGCCGGTTCCCCAGGCCAGCCTGAAAGCCCTGCCCTCTCTCAGGCATTAGTTCCTGGTGTGCATAGACCAAGAGTGTTGATAAGATTGCAACCTTAGTGTTCACATATGTAGGCTGGCTCTCTTCTGGCACAGAGAGAGAGAGAGAGAGAGAGAGAGAGAGAGGTGATTTCTGTGCATGTACAGAGGCCCTGTGGTTATTTATTAATTCACCTGCTCAGCAGGCCACAGAAGCTGAAGGCTGGTCTGGCTATTGGAGGTAGAGTTGGAATCAGCGCAGAAATAGGGAAAAGTCCAGGGAAAAAAGATTGGTAAAGGATGTATGAGAAATTAGTTTCCATTCATTTTTGATTAGGGTTTACCCAGTTCACACATTCCAGACCCAACACGGACATGGGGACAATCTGTGGTCCACGTCCTTACATTGCTGAGCTTACAGTGTGATTCGCGGGCCAAAACAAATGCATTCGACAACATGAGTATATTTGAAAAATGTGCAGAAAAGAACGCATGCTTTCAAACAGTATGCACAAATACACTTCACATCAATGGGAGAAGAATGTGTACATTTCAAAAATGCACACGATTGATGCGCGCACTTGGAAACGTGTGCCGGAAAATGCACACTGCTACATCTTGTGTTCCTTTTCACTCTAAAGTAGGCACAGGGGGATCAGTCTGGTTCTTAGAAGCTCCCCATCCCCTACGCGAAGATCCCAATCTACATTGGGGGCACTACACCTACTCTAGAGTAAAATTGGGGGGAATGTAGCTGCTAGACCCAGATTCAAAGTAATGCTTGTTTAATCTTCAGTGTGCCTTGGATTGTAGCCTTAGGTTTCCTTTGCATGCATTTACATGCATGTGCGCCGAAGATCCGCCGCCTAAAGGTAAGGGCAGCAGTGTCATTTAAAACTTGTCTGTGTTTGGCATGAATATTTCCACAGCTTTTTCAAGTCATTCGGAGCAGCTATACTTGGCAGACAGCTGAGCCGCCATGTTTTCCCGTTAGGCCAGATTCAAAATGCAACATTATGGGAGAACATGGCTGCCTAGCTGACCACCAAGAGTCGCTGCTCCCAGCGTGGCAAAATCTTTTTTTTATTATTATTTTTATTTTAAAATGCTGCCACATTTTACCTAAGTGCCTCCCGGCTTCTGAAAACTGCATAATTTTTGCCTCCCGTATGAAAATACTTTGGGTTTCTTCTCCAACTTCCCCAGTAGCAAAAATGACGAGAAACAGAACAGAAACACCATCACGCTGAAAGCTAGAAACCCCTGTTAGCGCTAATTCTAATTTTAAGACTAAATCCATGCTAAAATGCTTACATCTGGTGCATGCTGTGGCGGCTTCGGGGGAGAACTGAAATGCGTCCTCTTTACCCCCGCAGGAAAGAGTGTACATCTACCTCCGGGATGGGGAGGCTCGCCTGACATGCAATGACCCACCCCATGAGTTACCGCAGGAGGGAAGGCTCAGGTAAGCGTCATTTGCTGTGTGGAGAGATTGAAATCTGGTTGCAAACACATAACAGCAATATTACTCCTCCATACCAGTGTCGAAATAATTGTACTTTAAGGAAAAGTGCAGTATTGCTTTATTGACTGAAAAAGCAGGCGATTTAAGTGGAGCGTTCCAATTATGCCCTGCCTTTTAATGTAGTACAAAAAGATTGCCTCTCTGATACAAACAATTTCAACCGGTTTGCAGCAGCCTAGGGTGGCCGAATGCAAAAGAGGACTGCGGGGCTCCTGCACATTTAATAGCTGTGTGGTGGATGGGCCGTGGCTCAGTGGTAGACGGGCCCAGGTTTGACCCCCGGCAGCATCTCCAGGTAGGGCAGGGAAAACATCTGCCTGAAACCCTAGAGCCGTGGCTGCCAGTCAGTGTTGACACTACTGGTCTAGATGGACCAAGGGTCTGGCTCAGAATAAGACAGCTTCCTGCGTTGCTATACATTTCAGCAGGGATAGCTTGCATGCCACTTTTCCATCTGGTCCTCCTCTTGCTGACTCAAAATTGTGTACTGGTTAGGCCCCATCTTGAGTATTGTGTCAAGTTCTGGGCACCGCACTTCAAGAAGGATGCAGACAATCTGGAGCATGTTCAAAGGAGGGCAACGAGGATGATCAGGGGTCTGGAAACAAAGCCCTATGAGGAAAGAGTGAAAGAACTAGGCATGTTTAGCCTGGAGAAGAGAAGACGGAGGGGAGACATGAGAACACTCTTCAAAAGCTTGAAAGGTTGTCACACAGAGGAGGGCCAGGATCTCGTCTCAGTCATCCCAGAGTGCAGGATGTGGAATAATGGGCTCCAGTTACAGGAAGCCAGATTCCAGCTGGACATCAGGAAAAACTTCCTGACTGTTAGAGCGATACGACAATGGAACCCATGACCTAGGGAGGTGGTGGGCTCTCCCACACTAGAGGCCTTCAAGAGGCAGCTGGACAGCCATCTGTCAGGGATGCTTCAAAGTGGATTCCTGCACTGAGCAGGGGGGTGGACTAGATGGCCTTATAGACCCCTTCCAACTCTACTATTCTATGATTCTATACACACCATGCAGGTTTGATCGTTCCTCAATTGGTTTCCACCAGCCAGCGATCTGTATAGATTTATATAGAATCAAGTTTGGATTAGAAGGAACACAAGGCATCTAGCTCAACTGATCCCCAGCTACACCCCACCCCCATCTCCAAAATCAGCTAACACCACTGGATCTCAGTGTGTCTCCAAAATTGTGCTGGTGCAACAAATTGCTCCAGAAGACTTGAGTAAGCGAGCCAAGCCATGCACAGGGATCACTTATTTTCTCCCAGAAAGATCAGTGCTGATTTTTCTCAGTTGTGGTAACTTCCTGAGCTGCTAATTCTCTCTTCAACCAAGAAAGCAGGAGGCTGTATAGGCACACTCAGCTTTTATGGTGATTGCCTGCTATTTAAGAAAAAATATAGTACCACATGCTTGTCTAACCATTCCTATCTTCATCCTTCACAATTTAAAAATGGAAACATTGGAAAAACGATTGCAAAACTACTGTAGGGATTGGCATAGAGAAGGTGTTTCGATGACGTCATGGATACTAACCAATTCACACAGTCCTTCACAGTCAAGATTTCGAAGCAAATTTGCAGAACTCGTTTTGACCCTGGCAAGGAAAAAGTGCATGCATGTTGAATGTGCTGGTGTTCCCAAACATCTACCTTCATCCAAGCTTATTGGGAAAAAGAGAGAGAGAGAAAGAGTCTTTGTACTGTTGTTGGGACGAAGAAGAAGGGGTGCGAAGGTAGGGCTGTGCACCACCTCGGGCTAAATCCCCAAAACCGAGGCAAGGCGGGCTGATTCTGCCCGCCTCACCTCATTTCCGAGTCAGTTCTGGGGCGGCCCGAGGCCGAAGCGGATTGGTACCGAAGCTTCGGAGTGCCTCGGGCCACTTCAGATGACGCTGGTCTCACATTCCCTCCTCGCTCACTTGCCGCCGCCGCATCGCCCCATCGCTTCCACCATCGCCCCATCTCCGCCATGACTAGGCAATGCGGCGTCCTCCTGAGAGCCAGGCCGTGACTTCAACATATCGTGGGGTCTCTGGGCCACAAACTATGGCAGCCGTAAAGGGAAAATGGCTGTTTGTGGCCACCTAGTTTGCCGCCGCAGATGTACTAGAACAGAGCCCCTGCAATATCTCGAAATCTCAGCATGGCTCTCAGGAGGACGCTGCATTTCCTGGTTGTGGCGTTGATGGGGTGATGGTGGAAGCGATGGGGCGATGCGGCAGCAGCAGGTGACTGGCTAAGTCGCAGCGGCAGCAGCTCTGGGTTGGAGGGGGGAGAGGGGGCGGGAGAGGGAGCATGGAGTTGGAAGTCCAATGGACTCTTACCCAAACATGCTCCCAGCTTTCCTGGGTGCCAGCTGTGCGGGCGGAACCCAGGGACCCACAAGGCCGAGTCACGTCGGGGGCCCCGAATCGTGCTTTGGCTTCAGCGCCAAGGTGAGGCTAGGTGAAGCGGGAAGCCCCCAAAGCACCCCGAGGTGAATCGGGACTATTTCAGGGGCTCCGAAACAGCCTCCGAGGTGAATCGGGGGACCATGCACAGCCCTATGCAAAGGAGCGAGATGAACTGCAGACATTGATTCGGCGCCTCCCCGCTGTATCTTTGGCTGCCAGTCTCCGGCTTGCAAATTAACTTGCCAATGTTAACAGGCCAATTATGGGGAAAAGCAACGTCCCTCGGCCGTTGTCATTGGCCTTCCCCATGGCAGGCCTGGCTCCTGCGATAGGATTTTTCACCCCCTTTGGGCTTTCTGCAAACGGCTGGGCGTATAACAGCGCTGCCGAAACGCCATTGATTCCTGCCTGATGATATAATCTCGGTTCCATTTGCTCAAAGCTTCCTAAGCACTCCGGTGGCTCCAAATTGCAGTGTTGTCAAGAGGAGGTCGCAAATTTAGTGCAAGGCACCCTTGAGAGCTGGAAAACAGAAGGGTGTGTAGAAATCCAGGGAGGCTGCACTGTGGCTTTTGGAGTTCATGCTACGACTTAAAATTGGCTCTAGCAGAGTGCATGGCAAAGGGAGGTGAACCTTCCATGTAGTTGATGTTGAGTGCCAACAAACTCTTTGTAACAGCTTTTGCCAGTCTGGTATTCTCCAGATGCATCACTCCAACACATCTGGAGGGCACCAGGGTGGAGAACGTTGCCTTACCATGCTCTCCCCCACCCCCCCAAAAATCACCCCCATTGGGGTCCATTTCTCCCACATGCACCCCTCTTCCAAATTCACGCCGAAGCTTCTCTGCTGAGACCTTCCAGCTCAGCACTAAAATAATAAACGCGCCTTGTTGTGCTGCGCAGGACGCTTAGCAATGAATTTCAAATTCGTGCTTCTCACTGGGGCGAGTGCAGGAGAACGCCCCGCTCAGTTGTGTTCCACGTTAATAATGGTGGTGCCAGACCAGCACCCCAGTCAGTCAGAACTAGCCATTCCCCATCCCACCCCAAACTTTTCTCTCTCCAGCTTGCCGCCAAACTCAGGCATGTGTCTTCCTGGCTGGCCGGCTTCTCTCCACCTCTTCTCAAACTCAAACGTGGGATGTGACTGCTAGGAGCCACCAGCATCATGGGCCATTGAAGAAACATCTCCCCACCATTGTAGGGTGGACCGAAACAGCTGTCTCCGATTCGCCACCCTATTTTCAAGTGGCAAATTGGAGACAGCTGTTTTGGTGACATATCAGGAACCACCATTTAAAACCAAAACAGTCAGGGGACGTCCTACAGTGTGTGTGTACATCAGGGAGGTGGGTCTTCTGCTGGCAACTTTTATGGCATGGCTGCAGGACTGAAATTCTGCCTACTATCATCTTCTTTCCTTCCGTCTTTTCTATCTATCTATCTATCTATCTATCTATCTATCTATCTATCATCTATCTATCTGTCTTTCTCTCTTTAACCCTTTCTTCCGTTGTTCCTTCCTTCTCAGAGGCTCTCAGAGTTAGGAAGATGACAATTTTAAAAGCTAAGGAGAAATAAAGAAGTAAGGAGCCTGTCCTGCCAGATAAATCTCCTCCCCTCCCCCTAGCAATCGCACAAATTATTGCCCCCATTCTCAACATTTGAAGTAATGCCCCTCCCCGAATCCTGAAATGGGGAGACAGGAGACCCGGCATACCCCCCACTGATCACCCAAGATGATTACGACTAATGTCCACTTAACAGCCTTTGCAATAGGAATTTAGCCTCAGTTAGATTTCTGGGGTGAATTTTCCCTCTTTCACCCCAGGTTGCATCCCTGCCAACTCTGCATAACAACACCCCATCTACGTTAGGATTTGAGTAACTCCGGTCCTTTCACTGCCTCACCACTGGGTCCCATCTGGCCCTTTAAAGTGTTTTCATTTTGTTAATTTCCCCTATAAAAAAGCACTCGCCTCCCTTTAAATATTCAAGCTGAGCTTTTATTGCCCTTTGCAGCAGCTTGCCTGAAACAGGACAATAGCCGGACATGCGTACACATGAAAACCAGGGCTGGCCCAGATCAGGGTTTTCACCCCCAATGGCCCTGGGACCTACTGTAATGGTGAGATGGAGTCTGGCCTGCTCAGTCACAACCGGCTGGACTTGGGGGAAGAAAAATATATTTAATGTATTTATTATTTTATTTATTACATCTCTATTCCACCCATTAGTTGAAGCTCTCTATAACATATTAAATCTGCTAGAAAAGGGTTAAACCCTTTATTGTTTGGGGCTATGCGAGACCTTTTCTGGTGTTGATATTCACTTCAAGAGTAGCACGTTTGATATCAGCTGAACAAATTAACCCCAAACAGTCATTTCCCCCCCCCACCCCAAATGTTTCTGTTTTATTGCCATTTTATACCCGCCTTGTTCACCTGGCTGTTATCTTATTCTCTGTGCTATTTCTTTCTCCATTGGAACGGCTGCTGTCCGAGGCCTCGTTTGCGTGCATCGCTGCTTAATCTAAGGATGTACGAAGGTTTCATTCCTGTTCTCAACGCCAGATGCAAATATGTGCAGGAATGCAATTCTCAGGAAATGTTTTCCAATCTTTGTATTCGTGTTTGAAAGTGGACACTTGGACAAGTGCACATTTCCGAAGATGTGTGCAAGAGCATTTCCCACCAAAATCCACATTTTTACACTTTATTTTATTTATTTATTTTATTTATTTATAGCATTTTTATTCCACCCCTTCAGCCAAAAAGGCTCTCAGAGCAGCTTACAATCAATCAGTAAAGAAGCCAGTCCCTGCCCTCAGGCTTACATTCTAAAAAAGACACGACACACAAGGAAAAGGGGATGGGGGAGGGAAGAGGAAAAAAAAGAAAAAAGAAATGAAGGAGACTATTCAGCAGGGCTGGTGGGAAGGCCCTGCTCCCCCCTCTCATCTCCCAAAGGAGGGGCAGGTCAACAGCTCCTTCTTCCTCCCCACAGGGCCGAGATGACCGTTTGCCCTGTGGGAGGGGGTTCCAACTAGAGAAGGCCCTGATGGTCTTTCTGCCTGCTCCTGCCTCCCTCGCTTTAGCCTATGGGGAGTGTGTGATGGGGGGGGGGGGGGAGAATGCCTTATTCAAAATGGACATTTCCCTTAATTGAAAATATGCATTTTGCTACTTTAAACAAAAAAAAAAGAGGCTTGCAATCAGGGATGCCAGGATGCGAAGAATGTCAACATCTTTGAACTTCGAATGTTCACATGTCTCTACCTTAATCTTATTGGCTGAGGCAAAGCATGTGATCTTTCCCCCCCATCCATGACATGATCACCTCAGATGTAGAGTAAGCAAAGGTCATGTGGGTTGCTCCAGCCAATAGTATTCTAGGGCAGTGTGGGCAAGTGAAGTCAAAGAAGGACCAGGACAAATGACCCATAGAACGATGGCACTAAAGGAACAACTTCAAAGTGGTTTGGAAGGGAAGCCAAAACCTGCCCCAGAGGGGAGGAGGTCTGCTTTGACCTTCATGGGGGGGGGAGGGAGCCATGAAATGAGGGGAGGGGCTTCAACATGGTGCCTGCTTTAGACTCAGGAATGGGAAAAGGCAGCAAACTAATTTCCCGCCAGCTTGTTGTCCTCCAGATATGTTGGACTACAACTCCCATCATTGTTGGCCATGCTGGCTGGGGACAATGGGAGTTGTAACACAATACATCTGGCAAGCACCAGGTTGGGGAGGGTAGTAGAAAGATGATGATGATTTACATTTATATACCGCCCCGTAGCTGAAGCTCTCTGGGCAGTTTACAAAAATTAAAGCTTTGGACATTAAAAATCGATATACAAAATTTAAAAACATAAAAACATAAAGACAGACAACATATACAGACAGTGTACATTTAAAACAACTGTGAACTCCCAGCAAGGCCTAAGTGTAGTTCTGGGGTCAATTAAAAACTCAGCGTATGCTGTCAAACGCCTGGGAGAAGAGGAAAGTCTTGACCTGGCGCCGAGAAGATAACAGTGTTGGCGCCAGGTGGGCCTCGTTGGGGAGATTATTCCATAATTGGGGGGGCCACCACAGAAAAGGCCATCTCCCTTGTTGCCATCCTACGAGCTTCCCTCAGACGAGGCGCTCAGAGGAGGACCTTAGATGTTGAGCGTAGTGTATGGGTAGGTTCGTGTCGGGAGAGGGAAAACAGCCTTGCCTTAACTGCAACTTTGTCTCCAGTTGAGACAGGAGCTGCTCAATGAATAGCACCCACAATGCCCTCCCTCTTTCCTCCCCCCCCCCCGGTCACAGCCTCGGCTATTGACACCAGAAAAATGCTAAATGGCCTGTGAGCAAACAGGCCTTCAAATGAACAGGGGGCTATAAAACTGCATCCCGCTCTGATGTGTGCAGAGCTATAAAAGGCACTTGGGCCCACGAAGTTTCCTGGTGAACAAACATTTGCCTTGGGAGTGGGTGCCCTGTGCCAGCGGAGACCAAAAGGCTGTTTAAAAACCCGCATGCGCCCCGGTTGTGGAGCACGCTGGCCACTACTGTAGCCTGGCGCTGTGGCTCTGTAAGTAGGGTGAACCAATGGAAAGGAGGACCGGGCTCCTGTATCTTTTAACTGTTGTATAGGAAAGGGGAATTTCAGCAGGTGTCCTTTGTATGCATGCATTACCTGGTGAAATTCCCTCTTCATCGCCACAGTTAAAGCTGCAGGAGCCCTGCCCTCTTTTGTATCTGGTCACTCTAGTGTAGCTCCTGCAGCTTTAACTATGGTGATGAAGAGGGAATTTCACCAAGTGCTGCAGGCACACAAAGGACACCTGCTGAAATCCCCTTTCCTATACAACTGTTAAAAGATACAGGAGCCCGGTCCTCCTTTCCATAGGGTCACCCTATCTGTAAGGGGATTTTATCCACTCTGACCGGAGGTTAGAAGGGGGTTCCGCCGTGCTCCCCTCACCCTCCCAGTGGGTATCACTCACTCTTCTTGTGGACCAAATCTGGACCCCCTAGACTCAGCCGAGCCTTGAAGAGCTGTGCCCTGCAAGCGCCAGCCGAGTCCTCTTCTCTGGGCAGAGAGAGGCGTGGAGAAAAGGGGGAGTGGGTGGAGCCAGGTGACATCATGGGAGGGGGAGGAGCCACAATCCCTTCCTGTCATCTAGCCTGCTGGCTTGATTCAGTGCAGCAATCTGGCCCCTGTGTCAAAATGGGTTGCCCATCCAGCCACGCACCCATCCCCAAGGTTTTGTACTGGGCTAGGCAGTTTGTTCACTCCAGTTATTCATCCATCACTTATCAGTGCTCAGCCCTTTCAAAGCGAAGTACACCCAAAAAGAGGATCAGCAGAATATGTCAGCATAAAGTGGATGCAGCTAAACAGAAGGGCAAGGGAAAAGGGCTTTAGGTCACACCATTCACTTAAGGGAATGCAAGAGGGAAAAGATCCGTTCTTCAGGACTTCCTGAATACCAGGACGGATGGGGCCGGGCAAATTTCCCATTCAAGAGAGTTCTCTTGAAATCCGTACACCCTCTCCTCCCCAGTCCGCCTTTTCACTGCCCCGGGGCAGCAAATTCTCTGAGCGAGTAGCCCTCAATAGGAATGTACCCGTGGAGCTGAGGAGCGGCCCCATGAGGCACGAGGGAAGCCCTGGCCGGCCCCGGTGGCCTTCCTCTCTGCCGCTGAGGCAGTGCAAACTCCACGGAGCAATTTGTCTGCCTGCCGCTGACTTGTTTGCGGTAGATAACAGCCAGGGGCCGTAAACAGCCTGGTGAGGGCATTCAGCTGCTGCTGGCAACTGGCACCTCTCCCAGACTTGCTGGCAGGTTAAAACCAAGTAGCCGCAAACCCAGAGAAAAAGGCCTGCACTTCGGAGACTGATCAGGCACTCCAGTTATTAGGGGGATGGATTCGTGCAGCAGCCTCAGTGGGCACACTTCCAGAGATATACACAGGCAGGGCCCTGCTCTGAAGGCACTGACCAATATCTAAATAGGCAGTGGGGGTGGGGTGGGGTGGGGGAGGGAGGGAGGGAGGGAGGGACAAGGGTGCGGAGGGAAAGAAGGGTACAGGTGAGTTACCTGTGATAGAAAGTGGGGGAGGGATGTTGGCGATGCTAAGGGAACAACCAGGCTTAGAGCTAAGTTGCACGTTGGGAGAAAAATTAGGACAGCCTTGCCCAGCCTGGTGCCCTCTAGATGCATTGGACTACAATGCCCATCATTCCCAGCCAGCATGGCCAATGGCATTTCATTGCATTTATTATATTGCTAAACCACCTTACAGCCAATGCTCTCCGGGCGGTTCACAAAAAGATTAAGGGGAGAAGCCAAAGGCCATGCAAAAAAAGTTGGATGGGGGAAGTATTCTTCCCTTTTTCATAATACTAGAACCCGGTGGGGTCATTCCATGAAGCGGAACAGTGGGAGAGTCAGGGCAGGTCAAAGGAAGTTGTTCTGCACACAGCGCAGAGTTAAAATGGCCAAATTCGCTGACCCAAGATGAAGCGATGGCCGCCAACTAGCACAAAATAGACTTATTCATGGTGGACAAAGCGAGCAGTGACCTCATGACAATATATGTGATCTCTGGGATGTCAGCGGGGCAGTGAATCCGCTCTGGGTTTCAGTCAGAAATCTAAAAGAGCTCTCCGTGGTACAAAGCACCGAAACACGGAGTGGATTTGCCCCCACCAGCCTCTATTGCTCCTAATTATCCCAATTAGGAACCACTCAAAAGTGTTTCCCCCTAAATTAGATTACTGAAAAAGAACCCAGGTAAGGAGGGCAAAGGAATGGATTTGGTTAATTATTATTTTTTACAACTTCAGATCTTGGTGCTGGTATTGATCACAAATTCCTGGGATGAACACGTGCTCATGAGCATCCAGTTGATCCATGAGCATCCTGATTAGGCTGACCCTATGAAAAGGAGGTCAGGGCTCCTGTAACTTTAACAGTTGTAGAGAAAAGGGAATTTCAGCCGGTGTCATTTGTATGCATGCAGCACCTGGTGAAATTCCCTCTTCATCACAACAGTTAAAGGTGCAGGAGCCCTCCCTTCTTTTGTATATGGTCACTCTAGTATAGTGCCTGCAACTTTAACTGTTGTGATGAAGAGGGAATTTCACCAGGAACTAATTGCATACAAATGGCACTGGCTGAAATTCCCTGTTCTCTACAGCTGTTAAAGTTGCATGACCCCTGTCCTCCTTTTCATATGGTCAGCCTAATCCTGATGACGTCTGCCCATGCTCTCCATTAATTGCTACTTAGGGTTTGGTTGGTAGATTCCGGGGTCCTAACGAAATATCAAGTGCTGTGCCCATCCCTGTGAAGGGGATTTTACTGGTGGTCTTTTTATTTTTAAGCGGTACTGAACATAGGTTGTCTGGAAGCATAGGTTCCTGCAACCTTACATCAATATCTCTTAAGTTCCCCTCTATAGTAGGTGAAAGAAGATCTGGAGATAGACGCCCAGGATGATTGACTTCACTCTGACTCACAAACCCAATGAAACTGTTATAACTTTAAAATAGGCTGACCATTTGAAAAGGAGGACAGGGCACATGTAACTTTAACAGTTGTAGAGAAAAGGGAATTAGTTCCTGATGAAATCCCCTCTTCATCACCACAGTTAAAGTTGCAGGGGCCCAGCCTTCTTTTGTATATGGTTACTCTAGTATAGTGCCTGCAACTTTAACTGTTGTGATGAAGAGGGAATTTCACCAGGAACTAATTGCATACAAATGACACCGGCTGAAATTCCCTTTTCTCTACAACTGTTAAAGTTGTATGAGCCCTGTCCTCCTTTTCATATGGTCAGCCTATACATTTATTAAACAATTTAATAAAATTAAATAAACACACAAACCTCCATTCAGCAAAGCAAATTAAAAGAATATACTCACAGGTCTGGCAGATTTCTGGAGAACAAGATATTTGCTAAGACAAACACAGACAAACACCCACCCTAATGACAACCCCAGTGTTGGACTCTTCCCTAGGCTGACTATATGAAAAGGAGGACAGGGCTCCTGTAACTTTAACAGCTGTAGAGAAAAGGGAATTTCAGCCAGTATCATTTGTATGCAATTAGTTCCTGGTGATATTCCCTCTTCATCACAACAGTTAAAGTTGCAGGCGCTATACTAGAGTGACCATATACAAAAGAAGGCAGGGCCCCTGCAACTTTAATTGCTATGATGAAGAGGGAGTTTCACCAGGAACTAATTGCATACAAATGACACCGGCTGAAATTCCCTTTTCTCTACAACGGTTAAAGTTACATGAGCCCTGTCCTCCTTTTCATATGGTCAGCCTACTCTTCCCCCTTCTCAAGAAAGGCCATGGTCTTAGGCCCAGCAACTAGGCTCAAGCCAGAGCTGAAAAGTCAGCTTAGGTCTCGAGAAGAAAGAAGAGCGTCTGTATGCTCATACCTTCTGCGCCACTCATACTGACCCTGCAAAGGAGTTCTTCTTCTTCTTCTTCTTCTTCTTCTTCTTCTTCTTCTTCTTCTTCTTCTTCACAGAGGGGCTTCCATTTCTCCCAGGCAAAACCGAGGAGTCACTGAGGCCTACGTGCTAGGCTCAGAGCAACATCCTGGATGCCATGCCTGAGGGGAAAGGAAAGACATCTTTGTCCTCTGTGTTCAGACTTAAATACCCTTCTCAAAGACAAAGACTTTCCTCCTAAAATATCCAATTCGTCCACCTCATCGATTTAGATCATCCTCTTCCCAGAATGTTCAATTCTTTCTGACATCAAAACTGGACATTACTTTGGCTTTTCATGTGGTCAACCATCTGGTTCACTTCTCTGTTCTTTTGGATGTTGGGGATTTTCTAAACCACAACTCTACCTTTCTATGACCCTCAACCGTTGCTTAGTTCCTTTAACAGGAACACATACAGTTGGTACAAATCACAAGTTCTTATGACTAATGTCTTTGAGCACTATCAAATCATATTTCCAAATCATATTTCATCAGGCCTTATCTACACCAAAGCATCTAACTCTTGATACCGTGTTTTGTGTGTTGGGGTGCGCGTACTTGCTTCCTTGATATTAAAACATTACCCCATCACTTGTACACCCAACATGGTTATCTTTTCGGCACCAGGTCAAGACTTTTCTCTTCTCCCAGGCATTTAACGGTATATGCTGAGTTTTTAATTGACCCCAGAACTACATTTAGGCCCGGCTGAGAGTTCACGGTTGTTTTAAATGTATACTGTCTTTATATGTTGTCTGCTTTTATGGTGTTAAGTTTTGTATATCGATTTTTAATGTCCGAAGTTTTAATTTTTGTAAACTGCCCAGAGAGCTTCAGCTATGGGGCGGTATATAAATGTAATAAATAAGAATAAGAAAATAAGAATTTAAACCCATTCTATGACCCCCAAAGTTTCTTTCTCTATGCTATGCCAACAAACTCTTATAACCCCACTCTTACACATTGCCAGTAAAATTTCAAATGGAAAAAAAAAAATCCTTCACCTGCACTAGAGCCATGGTGAAGATTCCCCCCAAGGGCCAACAGAGCGGGGTGCTGTGATCACAGCGCCCCACATTGTAAGCTTTGGGAGAGGCAGCCATGATGGCGTTCCCAAGTTCTTTCTGGGTTAGAGAGAGAGAGAGAGAGAGAGAATGTTGCGGTAGCCAAAGGAGGAAGGTGGGAGGAGGCGACGCTGCTTGGTTACTCACCCTGGGGTAATTGCTGCTTGCTGTGGGCGATCAGGAAAGTGGCTAATTACTTCCTCGGCAAAGCGGCGGGCCCATTTCGGTGCCACGTTAACAATAAGCACATGTTGGGAATAATGGCAACAAATTAAAAAGAGAGCAAGATTCAATTTGTTTCTGTCACTTGAGCAGAAAGGGGGAGGAGGAGGAAAGGCTGTCTTTGAATTACTGTCAGAGGAACGGCGCCGTGCTTCAGATGTGCGCAGGGGCCGGGCATGTGGGCAGGCGCATACAATAGGCTGGCGTTCCAATGCAGTCTGTGTTTTTTTTTAGCATGTGGGACGAGGCTGCTGCACCAGGAGGCAAGGAAACGCAAGCGCAATACATATTGCTTTTGGTCAATTTCAATGATTTGGGGTCTTTTTCTTTAAAACAAAATTGATCAGGGTGATTCATTTCATTCCACCCCCAACTCTTCCCTGCCACCACGGCTGCCATCGTGGCCGAGGCCCACCGAGGCGTATTTCATCTCATTTAGCTTCATGGTGAGCCGCTGTTCATTGCATCCACAAAACACATCAGATGGAACTGGAGACAAATTGGAAACAGGGCCTGACATGAAAAAACAGTGCAGCCCAGGCAGGCTCCTCAGCGGTTTGCGTCACACGCTTCCCTCCGTGCCCTCGAGGCGCGTGTTCTTTCCCGTCTTTCATTAGAAACAAAGCCATACTTTGGGGCGACCGAAGCGGCGGGTTCACTTCAATCTCCGTGTTATGAAAATCCCACCTGGGGGAGCGGGGGCTCCCTCCTACAAGACAGAACGGGCTGAGCAGGAAAAAGGACATTTATCCGGTTGCAGCGAGGAGTTTTGCAGAGAGACACTTTGAGGAGGGGGTCAAGCCGATGTGTTAGATGACAACCCCCCAGCCCGTATGGCCAGGGGGGAGGGGAAGAATGGAGTAAGGGGGAGCTGCCAAAGTCTGGACCCACCTCCCTGTAGGGTCTGCCTAGGCTGACCAGATAAAATCCAGGTCAGGGCTCATGTAACTTTAACAGTTGTAGAGAAAAGGGAATTTCAGCCAGGGTCATTTGTATTCAATTAGTTCCTGGTGAAATTCCCTCTTCATCACAACAGTTAAAGGTGCAGGGGCCCTGCCTTCTTTTGTATATGGTCACTCTAGTATAGTGCCTGCAACTTTAACTGTTGTGATGAAGAGGGAATTTCACCAGGAACTAATTGCATACAAATGACATTGGCTGAAATTCCCTTTTCTCTACAACTGTTAAAGTTACATGAGCCGTGACCTTGATTTTATCTGGTCAGCCTAGGTCTGCCGGCTGGACTTGTTGTCACTCCAGCAGTCATTTCCCCCTCAAAAGTTGCTAACTTGGGGAGGGGCCACGTGGCTTCCTTCCCAGAGGGCTTAAGATTTGCTGACCCTTTAGTAGATTTGATCTGTTACTAACTCCAGCAGGGTTGTTTTGAAGCTCTTCCCTTTGCTGCAGCGTCTTACAAGGCATGCTGTTCAGGGAACGATCCTGCAAAGGTCTCCGCCACAGGGTATTATGACCAAGGCCGAGAATGTAATATTTTTTGAAGGACTGGGTTGATCTGCCATTAGAAGTTGACAGCTTTTGAAATTTACCAGTTTGCCTTACCCTGGTTACTGGTTTATGTGAGAGCAGCGTGCTAATTCCATTTTATTATTCCCTCCCCCCCACCTCCCAGTCACATTCATCTCTCTAACAAGAGAAATGGAGTCTTCATTGCCTTGAAGTGAGACTGTGTGGAAAATGCTGTTACTTCTTTATTAACCATGCTTTCGTAAGGGCATTTACTCAAAAGTAAGTCACGTTGCGTTCAGTGGGGTTTATTCCCAGTAAGGGTGTTACCGATTTTTAAATAACATATTTGTTCAATTTTCTCAAGTCTTCGATTACTTAGTTTTCCTGTTTTTTTGCTACCTTGGCAGCCCTAAGCTGGAAATCACAGAAGAAAGATCCATGCACACTGGGAAACGCAGATTTTAAGCTGAGTCGCTGCAAGCATCTTCCATGAATTAGCACCGCCTGCCTGAATAAATAGTTTTGATATCTGCAGTTCAAGCTAGCTGTATTCCTGAGATTATGGGCTGTATTGTGCAGTGGGGAGAATCCTCTGAAACCTGACAGAGGAATCTTGCACCAGCGGAACTTCTAGTGGAGCAATGTTCCTCTTCCTGGTTTGGGGTGATGCCTCCTTGCACTGCTGCCCCACCGCTGGACAGGGGCTGGGGCTGTGCAGGGGAAGGAGAGAAAGAGAAAGATTGAGCTGCCTTCCACTCTCAAAACAACTTGATCAGAATAAGATTTCTCAAGGAAGGGGAAGAGCAGGGCATGGCATAGGGATTGTTGTTGTTATATTAAACTAAAAATGTCCGCCACTGTTGGGTGCAGCCCTTTTGGAGCTCAATGAACTCCAATGACGCCCCTGGCTCAGCTTCCCTTCATGAGCTGAGTTGGGGGGGGGGGAGGGTTGTTCCCAAAATCCAGGAACTTTCCCCTCTTTTGTGGAACTACATTTCCCCACAAATGATGGCCACAATTTTCAGAACAATGTAATTCTGCAAAAGGGGGGACGTTCCCACCACCTCCGCCGCTCATACCCCTTGCGTTCTCGTCGCTGATGCTGATGCCAGCAGGGAGAGCATGGGGGTTGCACATGGGGAAAGTCCATGAGCTGGCCCAACTGGCACAGGTTAAGTCGGGCCTGCTCATGGACAAAGTGAGCCAGACTCCAGGGGACTGAGCTGACTTGACCTGCTGTACAGATTCCTCTGACATCTCTATGTTAAAACAACCATAAAGCTAAAAATGGAGAGATGTGGCAACAGATTAGTTTTGTTTATGGCTTAGAGGAGGACTCCAAGATGGAGAAGACATCATCCATTGAACCATTGCCTGTTCCACTGGGATCTTCCAGGCCAGAGAATGTGGCTTTATCAAACGTTGAGGCTCTCCCCCATGCCCCTGACGGAGACCTCACCACACCCATTCTGGAGGAGCCTGTAGCTGCAAAATCAAGCAGTGGCCCTTTAAGGGGTGGATGGCTCCTCAACAAGGCTGGGGTTAATGACAGACCCAGGTGAGTAAGCCTTCCTAAAGTCTCAGAAGACCTCTGCATGTTGCTGAGACAACAGTTCTTCCTGAGAGAAGTCCAACCGGCATAGATCTGTCCAGAGTCCTGACAGACTCTGCCTGGTCTGACGTTGCTGGTTATCCTACATAGCAAAACTTGGCTCTGTCTGCTTCATTGGACATGTCTCTTCCCCGCCCTGCTTGTAAGTATAGTTGCTTCAGATTGCCCCCCCCCCCCCCGGAGATCTTGGGCTGAGCTAGACGGGACACACTAGAATTCCAGGGAAACTGAGACCTGACCTAGTTTCCATTTAAATTCTTCCTTTTAAACTTCTCCAAATCAAAATCTGGCGAAAGGTGGCCCAGCAGCATGAGTCCACAGGGTGTGTACAATTGCTTATCTGCTGCTGAGCTAAGACCATTGCTGTTAAATGCCAGTCCCGAAAAGACTTGTTACGGAGCTTCCCTGTTGGGGAAGAAAAATCAAGTGAGCTGCTTTCTCTAATCTCTTAATTGCAATCCTTTTAAGTTCGGTACTTCGCCCTCCTTCTCTTTGGAAGGTGCTATTTTCGAGTCACCACCATTCCTGTTAATGTTTCATTAGCACAGTGTCTTTTACGTTTTAACATTGCTCCCTGGGACTCCAGTAGTTTGCAATTATGGCTTGAAAAGTTACAGATCTCTGAACAAAAGATACTTTAGGAGCAGCAGATCCCCCGTAGCAGTGGGAGGCCTCAGCTCCATGCCTGCTGCTGTCGTACTGCAAATTCATTAAGAGCCAAAGAAGCCGAGGGGAATGTGGGGATTTGTTAAGCTCCAGTCCTTTTCAAGAAAGGCATCAGGCCCAGGGATGTACTGATTCGGGCTGTGCATGGACCACCACCCCAACCCACTTCGGACTGCTCTGACCTGCTTTGGACCACCCCAGACCCATTCCGGATTTGGACCAAAGTAGTCCAAAGCACTCTGCTTCGGTTTGGAATTCGGATCCGGAACTGAGGTGGTGCACAGCCTACCCAGTTACTACGTTCAACATCCAAGGCCTTCCTCTGGGCGCCTACTCCGAGGGAAGCTCGGAGGTTGGCAACAAGGGAGAGGGCCTTCTAAGTGGTGGCCCCCCAATTTTGGAACAATCTCCCCAACGAGACTTGCCTGGTGCCAATATTGTTATCTTTTCGGCACCTGGTCAAGACTTTCCTCTTCTCCCAGGCATTTAACAGCATATACTGAGTTTTTAATTGATCCCAGAACTATATTTAGGCCTGGCTGAGAATTCGCAGCTATTTTAAATGAATACTTTTTATATGTTGTCTATTTTTATGATTTTAAATTTTGTATATCAATTTTTAATGTCCAAAGTTTTAATTTTTGTAAACCGCCCAGAGAGCTTCGGCTATGGGGTGGTATATAAATGTAATAAATAAAATAAATATGGATCATCCAGTACTGTTCCACAAATGATTCCCCCTACCCTGAGAGAGAGTAGCTTGCTGAATGCCACCTTATAAATTTGTAATAATTTCTAGAGGGGTCTGTTGCAGCAAAAACACCCAAGAGCCTTGTGGCACCTGAAAGACCAACACGAAAGCTTTTGAGGCCTATAGGCTGCTTCATCAGATGCATGGAGTATTATGGAGAATTTCAGGTTGATATACGATAGATATGGTGGGGATGAGAAGGAAATTAAATGAAAGAAGTAGAAATCACAGTATTAACTGGGTTAGGCCGCTAAGCAGCTAATGGTTAGTGAGTGTGTTTAAATCGTGGTTATGTTAGGCTGACCAGATAAAATCCAGGTCAGGGCTCATGTAACTTTAACAGTTGTAGAGAAAAGGGAACTTCAGCCGGTGTCATTTGTATGCAATTAGTTCGTGGTGAAATTCCCTCTTCATCACAACTGTTAAAGTTGCAGGGGCCCTGCCTTCTTTTGTATATGGTCACTCTAATAGGTTGACCATCCGCCCGGATTTGTCTGGACATCATCACCCGACGCGCTACTGAGAGGCAGGCCAGGAAGCCTGTTTCTCAGTAGATTCCGAGCACCGGAGGGAAGCGGACGCCCCAGCCGGTAAGGAGCGCGGGGCGGGCGCCGCGGGGGGGCGGGCGGCGCGGCGCGGGGGGGCGGCGCGGGGGGGGCGGCACGGCGCGGGGGGGACGGGGCGGGGCGGGCAGCAGCGCGAGGCATGCGGGCGGGGGGGCGGCACGGGGCGGGGCGGCGCAGGCGCGCGGTGTGGGGGTTGTTTTGGGTGGATGGGGTGGCGGGGGGCGTCCGGGATTTTGATCCTCAAAATCTGGTCACCCTACACTCTAACAACAACAACAACAACAACAAACTTTATTTAAGTCCATAGACCATTTCCTATACAGCATATATTACAATTTTACAACAGCAAGAGTTACAATGATCTGAGAGTTTAGTATTTAAGCTAGAATTCATGTACAGTTCCATTGGAGATAAAGAAGCCCATGTATTCTATTAGTGATGTATTTTTATCTTTTATTCACTTACTACTAAATTATTCATTCATTTGGGCTCTACATCTGATAGCAGATTGAGAAACTTTGCAACCTGAATAGAGATATGCTTGTTGTACCCTTGAAGTAGAGCAATAGCCAATTTGTCCTGCGATCTGCCAGGAAATTTCTGTGTAATTGCCAAATGAGCGATCTTCTAACATCATTATAAAAACTACAATTAAACAGGACACGCACAACTGTTTCTACCTCCATATTATTACATGGGCAGTACCTTTCCTCAGCAGGGACTTTCTTGTATTGTATACGTTTGGAGGGGAGGACGTTAAATCTTCCTAACATAAATGCTCTCCTATATTTAGGAACAGAGAACCAAGACAGGTAGGCCATACCATCTGCAGACATATGGTCCAATAGCCCTAAGGATAAGGGAGAACATGGGCCGCGGGCAGAGGCACTCATCACCTGGCAGTCTATATCCATTAGTCTCTGTTTCAAGGTATATTTAGCACCTTCTAGATCTTTATAGAGTAGACTGGGGATTGATAATCCCAAGGAGTTTATTTTATACGCTAGTGCCTTCGTCCAGGGGGATACATACGAGTCCAATAGGACCTGAGAGACCAAGGCATCTGGGGTAATGTGATCACTGGGACACATTACCCCAGATTATTATTTAACTCCTCAGTTTCTTTTGGATCAACATCAGGCCACACCGACACTTCTGGATCTATAGTGAGGGTTCTTTCAGTTTCATTAGTTTTGGAGGGTAATTCAGTGAAATGTTCAACCCAACTTGAGGCTGATACACAACATTCGGGTTCCCTTACACTTTTAATAGTCAGTCCAGTCACCACTTTCCAGAAGGTTCTGGTATTGTTTGACTTAGTGGCACCAGCCAGAAGTTGCCACTTTTCCATATCTGCCTTTTGTTTTTTCTTACTTATTAGTTTCCCTCTTCATCACAACAGTTAAAGTTGCAGGGGCCCTGCCTTCTTTTGTATATGGTCACTCTAGTATAGTGCCTGCACCTTTAACTGTTGTGATGAAGAGGGAATTTCACCAGGAACTAATGGCATACAAATGACACTGGCTGAAATTCCCTTTTCTCTACAACTGTTAAAGTTACATGAGCCCTGAACTGGATTTTATCTGGTCACCCTAGGTTATGTAGCCACCATGGTTAGGAATGGTTCACATGATGTGCTAAGTCAATCAATCAATCAATGAATCAGTCAATTATTTATTTATTACGGTCAGAGACCAGCAAAGTCAATATAAAACATACAAAAGATAGTTAAAAAGTGACATGAAAATAAGATACAGCTTTGTAGACTTCCTTCTCTCAAGAGGATTGTAACATTTCTTTCCTAATTTGCATTGAGGTCATAAAAAACTTAAGAGACCCTTTCAGTAATACAGGAGGAGGACACAACCCTTAAACAAATTAATACCAAAGTTGTGGGGTTACTTCCAGAAGAGGCTCTTAATAATGGAAAGATTAGCTTGTTTCTGCATTCCTTGTACATGTTGCAATGCAAAAGGGCATGTTGATGTGCTAAGTCATGGTTCACATGACATGCTAAGCCATCATGCTTAGCTCACAGTGCTTAACCACCATGGCTTAGCGGATCGTCTGAACATGGCCGACGTGTGATAAAAATCCTTTATCCCAATTCAAGCCTCTGACCATAGAATTAAACCTGCCGATGAATTCTCGCCTCAACTCAGTCTCCCTTTCTCTGATCTCCCTTTGAAGTTCCTCTGCTCCACAACGGCCACTTTAAGGCCTGTGACAAAGTGTCCTGGGCGCCAGAAATATTCTCCCGCTGGTTTCTGAATGTTGCCATTTCTGATGACAGATCTGTGTCCATTTATTCTTTCCCGGGGAGGCTATCCTGTTTGCCCTAGCTAGAATACAGACGGGCATTGGTGACGGGAGGTGGCATGTATCTAGGGTGACCAGATCGCCCTGGATTTCCCGGTCCTAACGGGGAAAACTGGGGCAATCCGGGCCGACAGGGGGACTGCGGGGGCAAACAGGGGAAAGGATCAGCTCTCCTCCCGCCCTTAAATGCCCACGCTGCTCCCTTGCCTCTGCAAGAAACAAGTGCTCAGCATTAGGGAGCATCAACAAATTCCTTGTCTGGTGGCTAAAGCTCACTGCTTTAGCCACCAGACAAGGAATTTGTTGACGCTCCCTAATGCTGAGAACTTCTTTCCTGCCTGCTGCTCCCGCCTCTGCAAGAAAGAAGTGCTTAGTGTTTGGGAGCGTCAACAAATTCCTTGTCTGGGGGCTAACTGCTTTAGCCACCAGACAAGGAATTTGTTGACGCTCCCTAACACTGAGCACTTCTTTCCTGCCAGCGCTGCTCCCCAGCCTCAGCAGGAAACAAGTGCTCAGCATTAGGGAGTGTCAACAAATTCCTTGTCTGGTGGCTAACTGCTTTAGCCACCAGAAAAGGAATTTGTTGACGCTCCCTAATGCTGAGCACTTGTTTCCTGCGGAGGCCGGGGAGCAGCGCAGGCATTTTAAAGCAGGCTCTTCCTGCTCCTTTGCGTGCTGCTGCTGTTTCTCAGGTACCTCCAGGGAGCCCAGGAGCAGGGCAAGAAGGGTGAGGGGGCTGCAGGGGGTCATGCGGCAGTGGAGGAGATCGGCGGTGGCAGCGGAGGACCTGGTAGATCCGGGCTGGGTTTTTTGGGGAGGCAGGTGGCTTGGTGGGGGGGGGGGTTGTTTCTGGTGGAGGGTGGCAGGAGTGTCTGTTGGCCGCATGGCAGGCGGCCTTTTTAATTTTTTTATTTTATGTTCGGGGGGGCTGCTTTGGTGGGGGGGGGGCATTTTGGACCTGGATTTTGCTTTCCAAAATCTGGTCACCCTAATGTATCACATTGGAAGATGAGCCCCCAATGTTGTGGGGAGACTTGATTAGATCCTATACCACTGCTCCCAGAGTAGAGATGTGTGTGGGGGGGAGCTGGCATCTGGGTTTGTTGCTGCATCAGGTCTGTTTGCATCCTTGGTATGTGGTCCCCATAGCACCAAAAGACTCCTGGCTGGTATTGAGTTCGACTGGCCGATACTGAGACCACTTCGGAGTAGGTGCCTTGGCTTGCAGGCATTGAACGTGCTCCCGCGAGGGCTAAAAGTGGGGAAGGGGACATGGGCAAGCACACCAGCCCCCCCAGTGTCCCCCCCCTCTCAGTCTTCGGCCTTCTGGCCTTGAACAAACAGGAATTCAGGGGCTTCTACGCGATGGAACGTGAGCAGAATTCCCCATGAGATTGGGAAACCCCAATAAAGCAGGCGTTCCCATTGCACAGAGACTTCCGCTGAGCCCCCTCCCCTTCAGACCTTTCCCCCTCGATGCAGGAGGGCCAGGGACTGAGTGGGTGGGGACATTGGGGGTTGGGCTCACAAGTGGGGCAACATCCCCTCCTGTGTTGAGGCCTCACGGACGGAGGCCAAATTCCTGCACGGGGCTGTGGAGGAGAAGGCTGCCAAGGGCTGTAAGTCATGATGGGCCTAAGGCAGGCAGAGGCCAGCATGCCACGGAATACCAGAAGCTGTGGATCGTGAGTGCAGACCCTCAGGCAAAACCGGGCCTCCTGGGTTCCCCCTTTCTCCCGACGGCTGACTGTTTGGGGGGTCCCGTCTTTTGCACTGTTTCTTCCATTCTAAAAGCGTGAAGTGCCTCTCTGATGTCTCAGGGACTGGCAGGAAGCGCTTCAAGCTAAAATAGCCTGGCGTTCTGGCCATTTGGGCCCCGCCCCTTTTGCCCTTGGCCCCACCCACCACTGGAATGCCACTCCCCAAAGCTTCTCTGAAATAGAACATAGTCCTTGGGCTGGAAGAGACTCATCAGCCCTGGAGACGATACACAGGCCCCGTTCAGAAGACACCTTAAACCACGGCTTTAACCACAGTAGATAAACCGGAAAGTCGGTCCGTGTTCAGAAGACACCTTAAACCACGGCTTTAACCATGGTGAATAAGGCTTTTTGCCTTAGTCACTGTGGCTAAAGCCATGGTTTAAGGTGTCTTCTGAACGGGGCCACAGTAGGACAGCCTGGTTAGACTCTGTGGGAAAGCGCATGCTGGACTAGATGGACCATTGGTCTGATCCAACAACCGGGCTGCTCCTCTGATGTTCATGGACCCGGCCTGGCCAGTTAGAATGGCATCTCCTGGTCACTGAATACCTGGTAAGGTGGCTCATTATTTCTATTCTTATTTATTTCATTTCTATACCACCCAACAGCCAGATCTCTTTGGGCAATTTACAGCAAATCATAAGATAATAAAATGCAATATAAAAATACAACATAAAAATGTACATATACAAAATTTAAAACAATTTAGACAGCTCAAAACAGTTTCAATAAAATACTAAACCCATTTAGATGACTGGTATAAATACCCCATCATATGCCACTAAATGCCATTAAATGCCTGGGGTCAAGGGCAGTCTTAACCTGACGCCAAAAACATAACAGTGTTGGCGCCAGGCAGGCCTCAGGGGGGAGCTCATTCCACAGTTGAGGGGCCACCACTGAGGAGGCCCTCTTGTCATCACCCTCGGAGGAGGCCCTCAGAAGGGTTCCCCCCCCCAATGATGATCGCAGCGTCTGGGTATGTTCAGGTCAGGAGAGGTATTCCTTCAGGTATTGCGGTTCCAAGCCTCATGTGTCAGCCAGGTGCTGAATGCCAGCTCTTTCATGCCGTAAGGAATCCATTTCCTCCTTTCCGGTTGCCACTCAAAATGGCAAGAGGTTATTGTAGAGCTCTCCATCACACAGGAAGCGTGGGTTGGCCTGTCGCGTGTTCGCCGCGTCTCTCAGATCTGCATCAGTCAGAAATGTGAAGGTGTTTTTTTTTAAAGCTTCTTTGAATCGAGGCAGAAATGTAAACTTTGTTGGAAACTTCAACGCCTTGTTTCTCAATCCACCCACCATCTGTGCCAACAGACTGGGTGCATTTATTATAATAGGCTGGACGCGCTTAGCGCTGCGGAACAACGGCAGTTGGCCTGGATCCCTCGGCGGGCCCAATGTGTCCCACTTTGGATGACAGTGCGCCCGGGACTCGCAGCAGACGCTGCTTGGCAGGCGAAACATCTTGCAGGATTAATTGGCAGGGATGGGAAATGAGGCGCATGGCTTTGAAACAAGCTCCAGGAGGGAGACCAATGCTCAGAAGGAAGGCAGCGAGTCGACAAAGGGAGGCAAAGCTTTCCATGTGGGCTTCCTGTTCTGACTCTCCACCGATGCTCATTATTATTATTATTATTATTATTATTATTATTATTATCTTTATTTATATCCAGCCTTTTGCCCAATGCTGGGCCTCAAGGCGGCATTACAAAATTAAGACATATGCACTTAAAACTATAAATAAAAGATATACAAAAGTTAAAAATAAACAGGTTTCAATATTAAAACATTTAAACATTTAAAATACATATTAAAATTAAAAGTCTTAAGACATAGATGGCGTCCACATTATTCTCCAAAGGCCTGCCGGAATAAGGAAGTTTTTGCCTGCCTCCAGAAACACATCAAGGAGGGAGCCTAGCTTCCCTGGGAAGGGAGTTCCAGAGCACTGGAGCAGCCACCAAGAAGGCCCTCTCCTGTGTTCCCACCAGGCAGGCCTGTGATGGTGGTGGGACCAAGAGAAGGGCCTCCCCTGAAGACCTTGGGGAACGGGCAGGCTCGTAAGGGAGAATTTGGCCTTACAGATAACCTGGACCTGAGTCGTATTGGGCTTTATAGGTCATAACCAGCAGCACTTTGAATTGTGCCCGGAAACAGATTGGAAGCCGGTGGAGCTGTTTTAACAGGGGAATTGTATGCTCCCAGGAACCGGTGCCTCCACCAAGTAACTTCCAAGGACGCCAGGGGCCACATGTCTATTTACAGAGTTGCCACCACTAGCAATGCAGAAGCAACAGTTCGGCATACAGAGGAAGTTTCTCCTCCTGATGACCCCGGCGAGCGTGGCTGCGTCCAGACACAGCAAGCCCAGCTGCTGCTGAGGTCACCAGCGGCTTTAGTTTCTCCCTCCTCTGCCGGCTGACCTGGACAGCATTGCTGTTTTTCCCACTGCGTCGGCAGCACGGAAGCAACAGGGCTGATCAGCAGCAGCAGCAAGAGGAGGAGGAGGAGGAATTTGGTGGCCCTCAGTTGCGCATAGTGACGGGAGAAACACAGAGGTTCGCGTTTGCTCCGAATCCCATGCCCACGAGGCAATCTCGAAGGAGGCCATTTTGAATGGCACTGAAAGCCGCCGAGAGGTCCAGCAGGGCCAACGAAGACGTACTTTCCCCGTCCTGTTCTCTGCAAAAGTTGGCAACCAAAGGTGACTCAGGCCCTCAGTCAAGCCTGAAGCCAGATTGAAATGGGTCTGGATAGTAGATTTCACCCAGGAAGCCCCTAGAGCTGAGATGTCACAAGATGTGAAGCACCCTTGGGTAGCTCCTTTAGAGTGGATCCGCCACCCACCTGCCCCCAACATCAGGACCACCAGCCTCCACCAATGGGACTCTTCTAGTGGGCTACAGGTCCTCTGTTAGCTCAGGGCCTTCCCCCCCCCCCCCCGTTTGCTCTGGCACAGGCTTTCCCTCTGAGCATATGGGCGCTTCCCTCCCCCTACAACAGATTTTCATTCCATCAAAAACAGGGGAGTCCACCCATCTGCTCGTGAGGAGGGAGAGCAGCTGCCATCAGTGCAAATGGGAAGAGGTGGAGCTGGAGAAGGTGGCGGCGGCGGCAGCGGCGGTGATACTTGGGAAGTTGCCCTTAGTAGGGACAAGGAGAGAAGAGAGTCATGATGCGGGGAGACTTTAGCTCCTCTCACATTTCAATGCTGCCCACGCCTCGTTTTGCACTTTCGAACTGCAATGCAAACCAAAACCCAGCTCTCCTTCGACATGCGCCCCTTTCCGAATTTTGCAGTGGAATTCTCCAATCAAAAAATACATGTAGGATTGCATAGATTAGGGGAAATAACATCTAAAAAATGCATTATTTTAGGATAATTGCTTGCCAAATAATGATGATGATGATGATGATGATGATGATGATGATGATGATGATGATATGTATGTCTTGGGAGAAATGTGCAAAAACTCTTAAGGTTCATCATGCACGTAAGACAAGAGAAATTCTCGAAGCTCAAGTCGAACCAATTTCGAGATTAGAAAAGAAGACAAACTGAGAGAAATCCAAACAGATCGATTTGGCCGTCCCTAGAAGAGAGAGAGAGAGAGAGAGTATCTGGAAGGACTGTCCGGTCATTGCCACTTGTTTTGGCTCCCAGGGAAGGCCGGGAGAGATGCCAAAATCTCTTTCTAAGCTGGCAATGTCTGAGTCTTCCTTAGGAAGTTGGGAATCACCCAGAGGTTGCCTAGTCAAGCTTCCTGCCCCAGCTCTTTCTCTCGAGAGACTCTTGATGGAAACCCCGCTGTTGCCCGCTACCCCTGTGCCAGCAGCCACTTCGCCATCTTACCGAGAAGATCAGGGAGCTGTCCAGCAGAGAAAAGCTGCCAATGCGGCGGAGGAGATGTCCAGCCCCACAGCATCTATGCTAGGAGGCACAAGTAGCAGTTGAGCAGAGTGAGGTGCTTCACTAATGCCAGCCTGAGAAGCAATTGAAGGCATTTCTGGCCTGGTTGTGCCACTCCCTCAACCAGATCATCTGTTGGCCCACCAGATGGGGAGGGTTTGGGACCCGAGTGTTCTTAGTGCAGGCCCTGGAGCTGGGGGAGCAGGTCCCCCAACTGTGCAGGCTGCTGGGGTTGGTGTCTTCCAGGATAGTGGCTGGTCCCCTTGGTCACCATATTTGCTGGGGCCAACAGCATGGCACCTTGAGACAGAGGAGGAGGAGGTCATGGCAGTGTCGTGTAATGGTTAGTGCAGGGGTAGGCAACATGGTTCCATGGGGACCTGTGTGGGCCCGACCACATTTTTTAATTAACCCATTTTCTGATGGGCAGCTGGGATTGCTGTGAAATGGGCTTCCCTTGCTGCTTGAAAATGTGGACTCTAAGGAATTGTTTACTGTGCTGGGGGCTCAGATTCCATTTCAGTCTTTTGGCCAGGATACCTGTCCTTTGCCACACCTCCCCTGGCAGCCATTTTTTGGTGGTGCCCAGGACAGTTTTTCTAATTGCCAAATGTGCCTGCAACCCCCCCCCCCAAAAAAAAAACCCCATGCCTACCCCTGGGTTAGAGTGTAGGACTGGTACTGGAGAGATCCGGGTTCAAGTCCCCACTCACCATGAAGCTCACCGGGTGACTTTGGGCCACTCACTGGCTGTCAGCCTAAGCTACATCGAAGGGTTGTTGTGAAGATACAATGGAGAAGGGGGGATCGTGTACGCTGTCTTGGGCTTCTTTTGAGGAAAAGGTGAGATAGGCAATAAATAAATTATCATTTTGGGCTGGTCCAGACAGGGAAATGGGGAGTCATCATACTTGTCCGATATACTCCAACATACTGGATAAGTGTCCCTCCTGTCCATTGATAAGTCTGACTTTGAGAGAACTAAAGAGAAACAGCTTTTTATTGCAAACTTTTGTTATTATTTTATTGCCAACATGGTTTAGTTAGAGGGGTTTTGTGAAACCCCCCACCTGCTGAAGCAATGAAAACTTCAGCTTCCAATTTTGAATAATAAAAAGGGTTTCTTTTTAAAAAATAATAATACAAAAAAAAGAGAGCATGGCATGCTCTAGAGGATCAAGCGTTTGAAATGTAAATAAAAGAAACCCAAAATGCATGCGCTTTTCAGGAAAAAGGAACTCCATGACTCCGCAGCCCATTGTCTGAGCGTGTTGAGAGTCAGATGAATGAGATCCGAACATCAGTGGCTGGTGACTGGGGCTTTTGTTCCCCTGTCGTAGAACAGCTCTTCTAAAGCACGTATAGAACTCCCCAAAGCTCCAGCGCCTATTTCCCCAGTGGGACGAGAAGGCTCTCGCCCATGCTTGGAGTGCCGGTGACAGATGTACTAATCAGACACTAATTCCGTTGATTGTCTCTTCCTTTCAAATGATCACAAAACAACCCTCACAAAGCGCAGTGGGTGTACTTCGCTCCATTTGACTTTTGTTCCTCATTTTTTCAGTGGAAGGAGGGGAACGGCCCTTTTCTAAAAGTTTGGAAAAACTGCTCCACGGAAGGAGGAGGAAGTGGCCTTGTGACATCACAGAGCGTCAGCCAATCAGTGCCGTGCATAGCTATCTTCAGCTGTGAACAGTAAAAAAAAAAAAAAAAAGCCAGGTTGCCCTGACTCTTTTCCTATAGGGTGACCCCATGGAAAGGAAGACCGGGCTCCTGTATCTTTAAAGTTGTACAGAAAAGAGGATTTCAGCAGGTGTCATTTGTATGCATACAGCACCTGGTGAAATTCCCTCTTCAGCACAACCGTTAAAGCTCCAGGAGCTCTGCCCTCTTGACCAGATCCAAAAGAGGGCAGGGCTCCTGCAGCTGTAACTGTTGTGATGAAGAGGGAATCCCACCAAATGACACCTGCTGAAAGTCCCTTTTCTATACAACTGTAGGGTGACCCTATGAAAAGGAGGACAGGGCTCCTGTATCTTTAACAGTTGAATTGAAAACAGATTTCAGCAGGTGTCTTTTGTATGCAGGCAGCACCTGGTGAAATTCCCTCTTCACCACAACAGTTAAACTGCAGGAGCTCCTCTTTTGTATCTGGTCAAGAGAGCAAAGCTCCTGCAGCTTTAACTATTATGATGTAGAGGGAATTTCACCAAGTGCTGCATGCATGCCAATGACACCTGCTGAAATCCGTTTTCAATTCAACTGTTAAAGATACAGGAGCCCTGTGTCCTCCTTTCCATAGGGTCACCCTATTTCATAGGCGATGAGCCAAACAAAACCTAACAGTTTGCACTTCCACAGGAGAGTCGCCACTCAAACTATGCCCACCTGAATGCGCCCATCAATGTTCAGCATCAGCACTTACCCTGGCATTCATGCTTCTGGAGCGAATCCCAAATGCTGAGGGCTGCTTCTCACATCCAGAGGAGATTGGACATTGCCAGGCAATGCCTGATTTCCTTTCCCTTAAACCAGTCAGAAAGGGATTGTATAGTTTCTTCTCTTCAGTCCGCGTTCCACATTATGGCCCTTTTACGCTGCTTGATGCTTCACAATCAGCTGCAAGCAGAATTAAAACAGTCACCTGACTTGGCCCTTAATCGAGCCTTTGTCCCCCATACTGCTCCTGCAAAGCCCATCCCCAGGGGCACGATCCCAATATGTATTTCCTCCGAAGCACGTTTCTTTGGGTAGAAAGCCTGTTTCTCTTGCCTCCAGACTTATGATTCGCTAATTCCTCACTGCCCCCCTTCTTTTCTGCTTCATACCTCCTGGCCCTTTAATTGGCTGTTTCCTTCAAAAGGTGGCAATCCGTTCTCTGCAAGTGGGCCCTTTAATTTTTCATTCCCTCTTTGTAGGCAGCACACATGGGGTGTGAGGAAGCTCCCTCCTCAAGTTGTAGATCAAGGGTACAGAGTACCGGTGCTCTGTCCTCTTGACAGTGGGATCTTTTGCAAACAGAGACTATAGGTTTTCAAGCCCATCCCTGCGTCCATGAAGGCTGGAGGCATACGCTGGTTTTTAAAGGAAAGCAGATGAAAGCTAAGACTCTCCAGATTCCACATCCGTTGAGAGATGTGACATCCATAGAGTCATAGAACAGCAGAGTTGGAAGGGGCCTGTAATGTCATCAAGTCCAACCCCCTGCTCAATGCTGTCCAACTGCCTCTTGAAGGCCTCTAGGGTGGGAGAGCCCACCACCTGCCAAGGTCATTGGCTCCATTGTCGTACTGCTCTAACAGTCAGGAAGTTTAACAAGGCAACAAAATCTGCAGACCAGTCTATTACTGTAGAAGAGACTGGGGATTCTTCTTGCTCACCTGGGCTCCTGCAGCTGAGCCAAGCCTCCTGCTCATAGGATCATAGAATCGTAAAGTTGGAAGGGGTCTCTAAGGCCATTGGGTCCAATCCCCTGCTCAATGCAGGAATCCACCTTAAAGCATCCCTGACAGATGGCTGTCCAGATGCCTCTTGAAGGCTTCTAGTGCACTCAGAGGCTCAGTATCTTGAGGGGGTCACTAAAATTGCCAGGAGCTGCATGCTGACCACTCCTGACTAAGACACTCGCCAACAAGCAGGCAGGCCTGTGGCCCCTTACAAAAGGCACAGGAACCTGAGTGTGCAGCAGATTAGCTGCATTTAAAGACAAATGGCGCAATTCTGTGCAAGTAAAGACAGAAAATGCTCCTACCGCTCACAGCATGCTTTTTCCTGTCTAAGCATGCATAGGATCGAGACCTTAATCTGATCCCATTGTAGAGGGGTGTGTGTATTTCGTTTGGCTCTCTGTGTCCTGCTCAATGCGTTGGGGGACGCAGCTGAGTCCAGTCACCCAGGCATGAGTGCAATGGGGCCGTGTGCCATCCCAGCAGTAGCCTGTATTTCAATCACAGCTATTTGGAGTTTTGTTTTGCTGGAGGCTTCCAAGACCCCTGTCCCTGAGGACAAGCTGTGCTTCCTGCGAGCAGGAAATTGTGTTTCAGGGTGAGAATGCAGGGAGACTGGTGCCTGCTGAGCCTTTTAGATGCAGAAAGGGAATGCAGAATGGAAACTCACCAAGGGCATGCCAATAGCAGCTGGACACGGAAATAGACATCTCTGCCGGACTGTATCTGCGTATCTGCGTGAAGCCTGATATTTTCTCAAAACTCAAGACATGCCGTGCTGATCATCTCCAGCTACGCTTTGATTTATGGACAGTACTCTTTCCCTTCATAAAACATCTCTCGGTTGCTACGCCGGTTTATCTGTGCCATTTCAAGGAAAGCTGGGAGACTTTTCTCCTTCTCTCCTCCATATGCCTGAGATGAGAGATTTAGGAGGCGCGTTCTTTGATTCGGCAAGGGCGAAGCCGGGCTCCCCCTGTGCTGAGAACACCCTTGTCCTCGTGCAGCCTTCCCCAACCCAGTGCACTACAGATGACTTTGACTGCAATTCCCATCATTCCCAGTTGCAGTCCCAGGACATCAGGTTGGGGAGGCTGGACTCGTCTAAGTCTTGCATGTGTGGATGGCAAAAGCTAGACAAAGGCCACGTACCTGGGAGTGAGCCCAATTGAACTCAATGTGACTTCCTTTTGAGGAGAAAGCTAAATCACACTGTAAACGTCATCCCGTTTTGCACGCTCCTTTAGACTGAATTCTTAAATGTATCCCCAAAGCCCCAACAACTGTTACCATTTCAAAAGTTTGAGATGTAGATTTATCCCTTTTTCCGTGTCACCCTGTGCGCAGTTCTAACATTAACCTGACTTGAAATTCACCTCATACTGATCTGCATGAACTTGCGGAGAAGTTCGGGTTTTGATTTGGAGCTCTTATCTGTACACTATGCATCTTATCAAACGTCCCACAGTTAACCTGCCCAGGAGCTCTTGTAAAAAGCTTTTCTGGATCTAGCAGCTCTTCATTTTGCAAAGCTTATTTTGCTTATCTAAATGGCCAACCCACACACACACACACCATTGTTTGAGGCCCATCAATGAAGAAACACTCTTCTGACAGCCTCCCCAGCCAGATTCATGAGCTTAAGTGGACATCAGCTTCATGGGTTGCCCATAAGAAACCATGGCAGCTGCCATTGAGTAGCAGATGAACAGGCCAAGTAACTGCCTTTCAAATTGCGCGAGGTATTGGTTCCCTTCTATTTGGCACTGGTTTGGCCTCAACTTGAGTATTGTGTCCAGTTCTGGGCACCACACTTCAAGAAGGATGCAGACAAGCTGGAGGGGGTTCAGAGGAGGGCAACAAAGATACACATGGGTCTGGAAACAAAGCCCTATGAGGAGAGACTTAAACGAACTTGGCATGTTTAGCCTGGAGAAGACTGAGGGGAGACATGATAGCACTCCTCAAGGACTTGAAAGGTTGTCACCCAGAGTAGGGCCAGGATCTCTTCTAGATCATCCCAGAGTGCAGGACACGGAATAATGGGCTCAAGTGACAGGAAGCCAGATTCCAGCTGGATGTCAGGAAAAACCTCCTGACTGTTAGAGCAGTATGACAATGGAGCCAATGACCTAGAGAGGTGGTGGGCTCTCCCACACTAGAGGCCTTCAAGAGGCAGCTGAAGAGCCATCTGTCAGGGATGCTTTAAGGTGGACTCCTGCATTGAGCAGGGGGTTGGACTCCATGGCCTTCTAAGCCCCTTCCAACTCTGCTATTCTATGATTCTACACTGGGAGGCAAATGCGTAATCTGCTGTGGTAAGCAGAACAAGATGGACAGTCTGGGAAGAAAACATGTCGGTAAGCAAGAGCTGGAAGGAAGAAGGAAGGAAGCAGGCAGGCAGGCAGGCCAGCCAGCCAGCCAACCTCTTTTGTAGACATTTCCATCTTGCAAACCAGCCCTGTGACTAATGTTGCCTTGGGTGCACAGCGCCTCAAGATGCACCATTGTTAATGGGCTCCCTCTCACAGCAATTGTGAATAATGATGTTTGAATAGATGTGTCAGACAGCAATATCAGTCACTGCCAGGGCCTCTGGGTTCCTGCTTAATGACCTGGAGAGCCGTAAACCCATCTTTTCTCCAGCCTTGCTACACTTCTCCATCACTGACGAGTGTCAAGAGGCTGGTTTGACGCCCTTGATGCCAGTGTCCTCTGTTTGCCCTCAGAAGACAATGTTCTGTCCCTTCTTTTAATAGCCCTCCTGTCCCTCCACACCGATGAGGTCTATGGTGCCTGAGGTCTCCAGAAACACACCCGGCATCCACTCTTTCCACAATGTTTTGGACAGCCTCTTGGGCCCGTTGGAGCTGTACCTTCAAACAGGAGTCTGTCAGTCTTGTGTCTAACGCAGGGAGGCAGGGCACAGCATGCAAAGCACCAGAGGGATGGGAGATGGACCTTGGAGTCATCCAGTGAAGAAGAGAACTTGATTGGCATGAGAGAGAGAGAAGGTGACTGCAGGGCCACCATGGCAGGTTTATAAAATGATGCCTGGTGTGGTATGAAGTGGTTAGAGAACTATTTTTCTCCCTCTCTCATAATGTAGGGTGACCCTATGGAAAGGAGGACTGGACTCCTGTATCTTTAACAGTTGTAGAGAAAAGGGAATTTCAGCAGGTGTCCTTTGTATGCCTGCAGCACCTGGTGAAATACCCTCTACATCACCACAGTTAAAGCTGCAGGAGCCCTGCCCTCTTTTGTAGAGTGACCAGAGATGGATGAGGACAAGGCTCATGTAGCTTTAAGTGACAGTGGTGTCCTGTTCCCAGGGAGACAGCTCCTCTGCTGTCATGGAGAAGGAGGATCTTGGAGAAGGAGGATCACCCGGAGGAAGAGGGAAATGATCCCTCAGAAGAGTCTCGTTCCTCAGAGTGATGCTAAAAGACAGTGTCGTGCTGTTCCCCTGGTGCCCTCTGTCCTAAATAGCAGTGGTGGCTCTGATGTCAGCAGCAGTCAGAACCCTAAAAGAATTTTCCAAGAAGCTAGTATGATGTAGCAGCACCTTGGATGGCTCCTTTAGAGTTATGACTGGTTCTGAGTGAAACCTGGAGCACATACCTGCCCAGGGCCTCACTGATATCGGAGCCACCTGCCTCCATTGCTCATTAGGGATGTATGAGTAATTAGAGTCAGTTTGCTTTTGATCAGTTCACACCTTCCAGACGAAACATGGACTCGGACTCAATCTGGAGTCAAAGTCTGTACTTTTCCAAGCTTTCAATGTGATTCATGGTGCCCCACCCACCCAACTGTGTATGACCACGTACATACATCTGAGAAATGTGCATGAACATGCTTTCATTGCAAAGATGTGTGCAACTGACCTACACGGTTGGGAAAACTTCCATGCAGGGATGTTGCAATCTGATACCGACACGAGATGGAAGGAGCTTCAAGTTGGATTTGGGGTTTTTTGACCAGGTTGGGTTTTGCTCGCATGAACATCCGTAGTCCTGAATTACAACGACAAAGCCACAGGGCTGCTGAGGGCTGGGATCAGTGGCAAAACTTCTTCTCTATTAAAAAGAAACCCTCAACCCCCTTGCGTTGTATCCAGTGTTAGTCCTACTTAGAGCAGACCCACTGAAAGGAATGGGACTTCAGTCAAACTAACACTGGATGCATTGCCTTTAAAGGAAAGCCCTGTTCCCACCTGTCATGACTAGGCCTGTTCCCCTTAGGCTGGGCGAAGGAGTTGCAGACCATCAGTCAGATTCAGATTCTGAAGCAGAAGAGACGGTGCCAGAAACATAGCAGCCTACACGGGGAGTGGGGAGGTGACTCTCATGGGCTCTTCACCAGCTGGGAATGAACTTGTAAGCAACCCACAAGCTCTGGGACTTGAAGATTCTTCTGGGGGGGGGGGAGCACTGAAAGGCTAGCTGATCCTAGAGTATGCTGCAGACTAAAATGGGTGGAGTGAAAAGAAGGGGAGAGGAGGTCAGCCTGGCTAGCTTCTTGCCAAAGGCTTCTTCAGAAACAGCCTCCTTGATGTTAAGGCTTACTGGGAAAAGGCTCTCCCTTCTTCTTGAAAGGACAATTGTCTCACTTAGTTTGCATAATTTTGTCTAGCGAGACGTTCCTAGAAGTTAGAGTCCCTTAAGGTGGGAAGAGGGGGTGTTTATTGCCTGAATAAAGCTTTGTGGATTACATGCCAGACTTCTTTATTGCCTCCCGATAAAGCGAGGGGGGTTGGGAAAGACGACACAACCTGAACATTCTGAGATTTCACAAACCCACCCTGAAGGTGTTTGGCTTTTGGTTTTACGTGGTATTTCTAGGCTTTTAGCGCTTTATATTGTAGTCTGATCTGCTGTATTTTATGGTTTTAAATGTGAACTGCCCAGAAAGCCTCGGCTATTGGGCAGTATAAAAATGTAATAAATACTAAGATTAATCCAATTGCAGAAAGGGCATTTTCACACACACACACACACACACACTGAAATACACCCCCTCCCAAAGTCTGGGCCCAGGACTTCATTCCAGCACTGTTCAGTTTAGAGAAGTCCTGAAATGCCTTAATTGCTCTTTGCCGCCTTGGAAAGGCTGCCACTGCCACTGTGGCTTCATCACCCCTAAATCACTATAATTCACATCTGGAAAAAAACCCACCAGAAGATGATGGGAAAACACTCGAATGCAACAGGGATGTTCTGTAAAAAGGGAATGAACTACGGAGGGCCACTCTAAAGAAAAGGGCTGGCATGGAAGTGGTGTCTGCTCTTGATGTGCACTGCAAGTCCTACTGATACTGCCTCTTCTCTACCTGTCTTGCCCTTTTCCAGCCTTCCCCATCCTGGTGATGTCCAGATAGATTGGACTACAACTCCCAGAATCCCACAGCCAGCAGCTCCTTGCCTTGTCCTGCAGTAATAGCAGTGCAGCCCTCTCCTCTGATCTCTGTGCCTCCTTCTTCCGCCAAGTCCTTTGGCCCTTTCTTTCTTTCTTCCTGCCTCATGTTTTGCCTCCCCTGCAGGATGTGGCTTGGCTTCCTTACTAGAGCTCGCTGGGAGACCTGCTCCCTACTCACAACACATCCCACGGTCTGGAGTGTGTTGGTTGCTCAGTTAGGAGGGAGCTCTGCATTCTCCTCCTGCCTTTGTGCCACATAGGTTGGTCCAGATGAGCTTGGGTCTCGATTTCGGTTCTCTGGTTCTCATTTTAGGGGACTTGTTGTGACTCATCTGGAAATCTCATCTCCCAAAAGGAGAGTGGGGAGGAAGCTGGATTTTGATGGTAGCTTTATTGGCTTAATATCAAATCCCTCAAAATGCCAAGGAGGCTTTGGCAGTAATCCTGACAAGGCAGGAAAAAACATATCACAAGCTGTGCTGTTTGTTGGAGAGGGGAGAGCGGGCAGCAGGAAAGGCCGGCACTGGATTTATTTCAAAAGAGATCCTGGAGAGGAGAGATCAGGGGTAGGCAACTCCAAGAGGCCCAGGGACAAATTCTCCCCCTTCCCCTGACGTCCCATCCTGTGGGCCACAGCATGCTGGGCGACCCGAAAATTTATTTTAATACATACACACACATATCTATCTAGAGATATAGATAGATATAAATATAGATATATATGAACCTCATCTTGTCTGTGTTTCAAGGATTGTCAGGTGTCTTTCATTCTACTGCCCGCTCATTGTCAGAATTGTTTTTTCTCAATTTCCTGAATTTGCGCAAATTCGCACTTGCAAAAATATGCAAATTCCTCTTTTTCCCCAAATGTGCGAATCTCCCCAAATGTTCATTTTTATGCTTTAGCCTATGGAGAAAATGCATATTTCGGGTAGTTTTTGTTTGTTTTTGCATATTCTTCTACAGCTAAATTTGTGTAAAATCCAGGATTTTTTTTTTAAAAAAATGACCCGCAAGTCTGTAGAATCCATGCAGCAGAATTTATGGATCAGATTCATAGCAATCATTCCATTGTGGGTTTCACGGACATCCCTACTACAGAGCATCAAAAAGTTTTTTCCCCATTAATTATTTTATTTTATTTTAGCAGCGGGGGTAGTGGGAACCACAATAGTGAGTGGTGGGTATTGCTACCAAGTATCCAGGTTACACGCAAGAGTGTCCTATTCTCACACCCAACCCTGACACAGGCACACATCTTTAACATGGAGTGCTAAGTGGCAGTGTAGGATGACCATATTTGGAAACCAAAAAAGAGGATGTCCAGTGGAAGTGGGAAAGCATGCATAACCCTTAAAAGCCCCAATTGAAGCGGGGGGGGGGGGAAAGTGTGTCATTCCCCCCACACACACTGCTCCAATCAGGGCCTTTTCTGCAATATCCGGGAATGACAATGTTTTCCCCTTTAAGGCCCTGACTGAAGCAGTTGGGGGGAATGATGCACCTCCGGAAAGCATGTCATTCCTTCTGCCTTGCCAATAGCAGCCTTAAAGGGGAAAGCATGACATTCCAGGACATTATAGAAAATTGCAAAAAATCCCCCGGCACACCCAGGATACAGCAAACACCAGGACAAACCCGGGGAAATCCTGATGGTTGGTCACCCAATGGGAATTGGCTCCTTAAAAATGAAGAGAAGTTGAAGATTAAAGTCATCAAGATGTGTTAAGAAGAGTTTTTTTAATTTAAAAAATTAAATCTTTGAAGATTAAATTTTTGTTTCCAAAGGTGCTAACTAAGAACAGGCATTTGTAAGGCTGCAATCCATGCATACAGATGAAACGCTCCAGGCACTAAAGCAAATGTGTTGAAAAGCAACAGTATGATGCTACTGACTCATGTCAGTTCCACAGAGGTGGCTGGGAAGGGGATCATTTGAGAGAAGACTGGGGGAGGCCTAAGCAGGATTTGGGATGCCCGGTGATCAGGAACTGTGAGGGGCTTAAAAGTAGTGTTGTAGTGCTCACTTTGGAAGTGCAGATGGTCAACTTGACAGTCCCCTATATCCCCCCCCCCACACACATCAATAAGCCAGTTCCAAAAAGCTACTCATTGCCTCCCCCTTATTCCTGCCCTTTTGGCACAGCAGCGATGCCCGTGGGGCTCACCTTAGCAGCCAACGTTCCCCACCCCCGGTCAGTACCCCTGTGAGCAACACTACACCATCGCGTCACTTGCCCACGGAGGAACTCTATGGAGAAATGGGCCAGTTGGTGGGAATGGTGGCTGCTGGCGTTACTTCTTCACACAGCGTATCGTTAAAGTATGGAACTTGCTTGCAGAGGTTGTAGCGATGGCCACCAACTTGGATGGCTTTGAAAGCAGGTTAGACAAATCCCTTGAAGAAGAGGCTATCAGTGGCTACTAGTCCTGATGGCTAGGTGCAACCTCCAGTATCCGAGGCTGTGTGTCTATGTACACCAGTTGCTGGGGAACGTGGGTGGGAGGGTGCTGTTGCACTCATGTCCTGCTTGTGGGTCTCCCACTGGTTGGCCACAATGTAAACAGAATGCTGGACTAGACGGACCCTGGGTCTCCTCCAGGATGGCTCTTCTTCTGTTCTTACGAGAGGCGCAAACATAGATGGAGGTTAAGTTCAGCCCTCAGCTCTGAAAAATCCGTGCTTCCTCATCACCCACCCCATTTTTCTGCCTACGAATGGGAAGACAAGGGGGAGGGATTTTAGCTCAACCCTGTCTCAGATTCAATTCTGAGCTCTTCGAGTGCATAAGAATCTATCGCTTGACCTGACATTCCAGCTAGATTTATGTATCAAAGCATCTATATCCCTCGCCTTCCATTCTGCATGGAACCTTCAGGGTGCCTAACGATCAATGATATCATAAAACGATAAAACACTGTAGAAACAGGCAGCATAGCAACGGGAGCAGAATAATGTCAAGCAGCCGAAGCTTAACCACAATTAGATCGACTCAGCAGACATTTTCATACAACATGTGCCTGGATGAGAGCTGAGGCCTCAATTGCGCACAAACTAGGAATCATCTGGATCTCGTATTCCACAGTCTGGATATCACTGAGTCAGAGGAAGCTATTCCCATCCTCTGCCCTTCAGCTAGCAAAGGAACTTGGAGATGGCCCCCACTGTTCATGGAGGATTTATGGAGTAGCAGATGGTAGTGTTTCGGCTATCCAGGTCCCAAAACATTTAGGACTTCAATTGCTTTCAATATTAAGGAGCATCCTGGGCTTCGGGTGTGACGCCTCCCAGGAGAGAGCCGGCAACTGCTGGAGTTGAGCAAGGCAGCTCCTGAGACCTCCTCAGCAACCCCTTTGTAACACTTGAGGAATTCGAGCCCACCTCAGCTGCACACCCCAGGCTAATGTGTGGATCAGAATTTCAGTGATCCACCGGTTTTCACACATTTCATCCCAAATGCTCTGACCCAGTTCTTGGCACAAAGAAGTATCGAAACGCATTTAATATTCATATCTTGAGAGCAAGTGTCTTTAGAAATACCTATGTATTTATGCAGATTGCCTTTTTTTAAAAATGCAGCTTAATGTCGAAATGGGAGGGGTATTTTGAGTGAAGGAGACATGCAAAAGCGATACAGCCTGTTTGTCTCTGCCCCTTATCCCTGGAGTGCTTCCAAACTAGGCTTTCACGGCACCACTGCCTTGCCTCAGTCATGGCATTTTGTGGGGGGGGGGAGGGATCCAGATGTTGTCATCTTCCCTTGAGCACCTCAAGTGGCCACGTGTGGATGGCCAAAGAGGAGACACAGCATCTCACCAAAAAAGAGGTCAAAAGAGGGCAGTGATTTGCATAACATTTGTAGGTGATGAATTTTGTTTATAGATGCAACTGTAGAAATGATGGTTACAATTTAAATAGAAATACAGTTCATCTCACCCTGGTGTGGAAGACTGTGACCCAGGGACCAGTGTGGCTGCCGGCTCAGTCTCCTGTCCAGGTGATGCTAACTATTGACGGGCAGCAGTCCTTATGGCTCGTCTTCTTCAAATTGGAATTGGACAGAGGGATAGTCCTCTATTTGAAAGGTTGCCTTCCTTCAAAGAAAGGACAGACCTCTGGCAACCCTTCGAACAGAGGACCATCCTCTGTAAAAATGACACCTGGCCACCGTAGGAGCCCCCTGAGACATTCCGTCCGTCTGATCACAGTCTCTTTTATTTTATTTTTTTATTTTCTTCGAAGTTCCTTGACTATTTCTCCTAATAAGCAGAAAGCCACCCATTTTCCTCCACATTTTGCACGCTAGATTTTCGGCTTCTTTTCAGACCGGCTCCTCTTCAACGTCCACCTCTGCTCTCCCTTTTTGTCTTTTCAGAGATGCCGTCCTCAAGCAGAAAAGGGTGGACTGCAGCGGACTGCCGCTGGCTGAGCTGCAGGGCAAGCCCATGGCCGGCTTGGCCGCACCGCTAGCCCCGGATAAGCAAGGTACGAAGAGCCATCTTGGGGAGGAGACAACTGGGGAGGGCAGGGGTGGGGCCGGAGGGCTGGGGTGGGGAGGCGAGGTACCAGGCCAGGATGCTCTTCTCTGCAGAGCCATCAATCAAGGCAGCAGCTTGGTTCTCAAGAGGACTCACAAAGGAAGTCCATTTCATGAAAGTTGTCCATGCCTCCCATCTGCAGACACCTGCAGCCCCAAAAGCCTCCGTAGTGGGTTGGGGGGCTCACCTGAGCAATTTGAGATGGGGGGTTGGGGGAGGGGGAAATTGCCCCAAATCAAGTGGAGGTCTGCTCAACTTTGATTGATTTTCCCCCCGCTCTACCAGCAGGCTCCTCCTCTTTCCACCCCGCCGGACTATAATAATAATAATAATAATAATAATAATAATAATAATATTGTTGAAAAGGAAGAAGAAAGGAGAGATAAATATACACCACTGGCCATGGAAGTCAGAGAACTATGGCAACAGGAAAAGGTCACAATTATTAGTCACATCAGTCACCAGCATCACATCAAAAAAATATACAGAAAACCTCCAGAAACTGGGCCTGCCAGAATACATCCATACCAACATCCAGAAAGCAGTCACACTTAAAACATGCTCAATTGTCAGGCAATTCCTGAATCAATAAAAGACAACCTGACTTGGCAAAGCCCATCATGTCCGTCCTGAAAAACCGCCATGAGCGAGAGATGAAATAATAATATTTATTTCTTACCCGCCTCTCCCTCTGGATCGAGGCGGGGAACAACATCAAATATAAAATACATAAAACTGATTAAAAGCACATAAAACTAATACATTATTAAAACACCAATAAAACTCTTAAAATTCAACTAGGTAGGCCTGCCGGAAGAGATCAGTCTTCACAGCTCTCTTAAATTCAAGAAGATTGCTAATTTGTCGAATTTCCTCCAGCAGGCCATTCCAGAGTCTGGGAGCGGCAGAAGAGAAGGTCCTCTGGATAATGGTTGTCAGCCTAGTCTTGGCCGACTGTAGCAAGTTCTTCCCAGAGGACCTGAGTGTGTGGGGCGGATTGATCAAGTGCCTCCCCAAACCTCTGGAGAGGCCTTTTCAGGGGCGTGGGGGGGGGGGTAGGAGGGGAGGACATGTGAGGAGGAGGAGGGTGAGAATTAACATAGTTGACCACAGGAAGCCAAAGCGAAAGAAGAGAGAAACAGGCCCTCAGGATGTAAAAGGAGTTATTGTTAGGGAAAGAAGTGCTCCCTGTGCGCTTATAGCAGAGTAAGCGTGTTTCCAGAGAGATCCAGTCAGTAAAAATACTCACACTCCAGCAGTTAGTGTATAATACAAGTCTTTTACTGTGATTCCAATAAATATATACAGCAGTCTGGTTCATCCAAATAATACAGGTTCCAGGAAGATTTTTACATAGCATATATGTCCATCCTCATATTTTTCATACCACCAGCCTTCTCCTCCACATAATTAGGGTGACCATATTTTGGAAACCAAAAAGGAGGACAACATGGCCGCCCCAAGGGGGCATGCCCACCAACATGGCCGGCTCCCAAAGGGACATGTCCACCCAAAGATGGCCTTGGTCACATTTCTGATTTCACAGCACACAATTAAGGCAAACCTGTTCTACATAACATCTTAATGTTAAAATCACTGAGACATTCAATGTATTTGAAATTACCTTCACTCCTACTTTTGTAGCTTTTGCTGTACTTTAAAGATTTTGCTATACTTTGTGTGATACAGTCTCCCTTTCCCTCAAATATCTTTTCTGACTGCAAATCCTTCATTGGATGACCATAGTCTCACCTTTCCTAACATTTAACACTGTTTCCCCATCACCTTTCTCATATTCATACTCACAGCTTCAGCATACTGCTACCACTGAACAAATGAAGCAGTTGACAAGTACAGAAAAAGCTAGTACAACAAACTAGCAACTTAGCATTAAGAAAGAGTATAAAATACTATTACCCTGCAAGCATTAGCCATGGAATAAAATGGACTAAAGGGTTGTTGTTGTTGTTGTTGTCACTTCTCACTAGCACCTCTTAGCTTGTTTCAACTTCTGATTTATCAATGAGAAACTAATCTAACAATGTGTCATTATATCTGTGGTTCATTAGCCATGTAAACAAGACCATGGTCAGTAGCAATACAAAGAAAGGCCAGAACAGATGCCCATTATCACAATGCTAGACAAATATCTCCTGAATTTACACTGTTTCAGTGTGCAGAGAACAGAAATCTCAATCAGGGACCCAAAGAAAACTGCCCAAAGAAACCTCAGAAACAAGTCCCATTGATTTCAATAAAGCTTACTCCCAGATAAATGAATATAGGATTGCAGCCACTTCACATATGTTCAGCTTACTCTAGCAAGTGCAAGGCCCTCCTGTCAAGAAGAACTATGCACTCATGAGAACCTGGCCTCATGGATCATGCAACCAGCAGGTGCTCTCCAGAAAGACGCTTTTAGAGCCTAGGAGATCCAGACACACTCAGACAAGCCAAGACAAGCCACACTATGCACTCACATGTTATCTTGCTGGGACAGAACAATTTTGGGAAAAGACAATACTTTGTTATCGACCAGACATTACAGTAATAAACAAGAATAACACACCTACCTCATTGATTTAGCAATACCTAATGGCAAAAATGTTGCAGAAAAGGAATAGGAAAAGAGAGAGAAAAATGGCTATGGAAATTAAAGAACTGTGCAGCAGGAAAAGGTTACAATTATTCAGTTAATCACATCAGTCACCAGCAACACACACACACACACACTACAGAAAACCTTCAGAAACTGGGCCTACCAAAATAAATCCACACCAACATCCAGAAAGCAGTCATACTTAAAACATTTTTAAGAAGGATGAATAAGTATCAGCAATTGTTACAAAATATACATCATGCCAATTATCTCAAAGCAAATTGGAGAGGAAGGTCTATGGGTCAACATGCGTTATTAAAAAAATGAATTGCTATCTTCTAGCACCAGCTAGAGACCCACCTCTTCCTTTGCACTCTGGAAGCAGGTGGGCACAAACAACTCAAGCAAAGTAGGTGTCAGCCAGACCTCTCTGTGGACAGTATTCCACAACAGGGGGCTACTACTGAAAAGTCCCACTCCCAAGTAGCCCTGCACTAGGCTGACCAGATTTTAAAAGTAAAAATCCCAGTCCCCCCCGCCCCCCCAAAACAACCCCCCCACCAAGCCACCCCCCCCAAAAAAAACCCAGCCTGGACCTACCGCCGGGTTCCTCTGTCGCCTGCGCGGCCGCGCGGGTTCCTCTGTTGCTGCCCGCGCGGCTGCGCCGGGTCCTCCGTCGCCCGCGCGGCTGCGCGGGGTCCTCCGCTACCGCCCACGCAGCCGCGCCGGGTCCTCCGTCGCCCGCGCAGCCACGCGGGGTCCTCCATCGCCGCCCGCACAGAAGAGGCGGGAGAGGGCCGGATCCGGAAGTGACGTAACCGGCCCTCTCCCGTCTCTTCCGCGCGGCCTCTGGCCTTTCTGGGGCTCGTCGCAATGGCGACGAGCCTCGAGGAGCCCGGACGCCCACGCGGAAGAGGCGGGCGTGGGCGTCCGGGCTCCTCAGGGCTCATCGCCATCGCGATTGAGCCCCAAGGAGGCCAGAGGCTGCGCGGAAGAGGCGGGAGAGGGCCGGTTATGTCACTTCCGGATCCGGCCCTCTCCTGCCTGTTCCGCGCGGCCTCTGGCCTTACGAGCCCAGCAGCAGCGGCAAAGGTGGCGGAGGAGCCCGGGAAGCGGCCGCCCCAGCAGGTAAGTGCCCCCTTCGTGCTTACCTGCAGGGGCGTCCGCTTCCCGGGCTCCTCCACCTCCACCGGGTCTCGCTGCCACCGCCGCGTGACCCCCCGCCACCCCGGTTTTCCCCCGGTTGGCCCGGTTGGCCCGGTTGGCCTCTGGATTCCCGGTTAGGACCGGGAAATCCCGAGCCACCTGGTCAGCCTACCCTGCACCACACCACAGCGTATGAGGGCACTTGGAACAGGACTTCCAATAACCACCAAAGGTAGGATGACCATATGAAAAGGAGGACAGGGCTCCTGTATCTTTAACAGTTGTGTAAAGAAGGGAATTTCAGCTGGTGTCATTTGTATGCATGCAGCACCTGGTGAAATTCCCTCTTCATCACTGTAGTTAAAGCTGCAGGAGCCCTGCCCGCTTTTGTACCTGGTCACTCTAGTATAGCTCCTGCAGCTTTAACTACAGTGATGAAGAGGGAATTTCACCAGGTGCTGCATGCATACAAATGACACCAGCTGAAATTCCCTTCTTTACACAACTGTTAAAAGTTACAGGAGCCCTGTCCTCCTTGGTCACCCTAGGGAAGCCCCAACAGGTAAGTGCCCCGTGCACCCCCCGCCCCCCACCCCCCCGCACACACACCCCCGCCCCCCCACCCCCGCACACACACACACACCCGCCCCCCCACCCGCCCCGCGCTCCTTACCTGCTGCTGCTGGGGCGTCCGTTTCCCTCCGTGCTTGGAATCTACTGAGAAACAGGCTTCCTGGCCTGTCTCTCAGCAGCGCGCCGAGTGATGACGTCACCTGGCGCGCTACTGAGGGACAGGCCACGAAGCCTGTTTCTCAGTAGATTCCGAGCACCGGAGGGAAACAGACGCCCCAGCCGGTAGGTGCCTCACGCCGCCAGCCTCCCGCCACCGCCGCGTGACCCCCCGCCACCCCGGTTTGCCCCCGCCGCCCCCAAGTTGGCCCAGCTCGCCCCAGGGCCATCTGGTCACCGTTTTGGGGGGCTAAATTTCCGGATTTGGCCCCCCCCAAAACGGTTTTTCCGCCTGGATGCGGATTTGCACCCCATTTCCCGGGCATGTCCGGACAAATCCGGGTGTCTGGTCACCCTACACATAATTATCAGCCTAACCACAGCCATTCAAATATCTACAGTTTATATACACTAGACTGGACAGTGACTAAGCACTCAATCAATTAAGAAAACTTCTAGAAAAAACTCCACTATCTCACTGACCTTTTAAACAGCAGATAGAAAAAACTGTTCTCCTAGCTAATTGACTACAGGTGCTCTAGTCAGTCCTCTGGACACTCTAAACTGTCCAGTCCTTTATTCATCTTAATAGAAATGTTCCCTGACAGTTATTTGTATGAACCCCGACGCATCTCGGCCTGGGTCCTGGTTGTTGTTAGAAGATGTCTGCAGATTTTCCTCTAGCAATACAGTGTCTCCTCTAATGAAGAAGGCCTTTAATAGGGCACAGGCCGAAACACGTCAGGCGTCATACAAATAAATCCTTTTGCATCCTGAGGACCTGATCCTCTCTTCTTTCGCTTTGACTTGGATGCTTTCCTCCTCTTGGTGATGGGAAGCCAAGCAAGTCCACGTGTCCATCGGGCCTGGCTCATGAAACGCCCGGTGCTCAGCCCTGACCTTCAGGGGGCTCCAACCTCACCGTTTCTCCTACCACGAGTTAGGTCCTGTTCCCCCGTGGCTCAGCTCGCAGCCTCATGGAGTCCTCTTTGTTTTGCAGTATTAATAATCCCCCTGGTGGACCAGGATGCCGGGACGGCCGTTTGCGTCATCCTGGTAAGTGAGTAGCCGGGAACAGAAGTCTGTGGGTGGGGTTGAAGCGGAGAGGGGGAAAGACGTTGTGCTGGAAAGGGTGGGACCAGCGACGGCTCAGAGACTCGTCATGTGGAGATTTGCAAAAGGGTCGTTTTCATAGCCCAGGTAATTTAGATCAGGGGTGCAGAGGGTACCCCAGCCCCCTGGGACCCCCAGCCTCCAACACCACTGCCCCCCAAAACATCAGAACAAACAAAACAAACCCCAGCGGCAGTGAGCTGGTGGGATCACAACTTTATTGCTAATAGCAGCGGTAAAGCAGTGATTGGGTCAGAGTGGTCAGGGTCGAGAGGGGGCTGCAACCCCCTCCACCACCCCCCAGTGACCAGAATGTACATGTGTAGAGAATGTGTGTATGTGCGTGTGTGCGTGTGTGTGTATACATGTGCAATGTATGCATGTGCATACATGTGCATGCATGTACTCACTCACGTCTGTCCACCTCCACCTCAGCAGACACCCCGCGTGGCCCTCGAGGCTGAAGAGGCTGTACGCCCTGGCTTAGAAGCTTCCTGCTGAGAAGCTTCCACATCGCAGCCACACTTCCTTCCTTCCTTTCCCTACCCAAACACCCTTGACAGCAAGAGGGAGCTTTCATCATGTCCCAGATGCATAGTAGCACTCAGGTTATGGGGAGCCATGGACCGTGCAGCGTGCAGGAATGGAGGAGGGCAAACAAGCTGAAGTTTAATCCAGATTAAATGGAGGTACTGTGGATTCGGAATAAAATGGAGGTACGGTGGATTCGGAAGTCAGCTGATCTGGATGGCGCTTTGCAAGTGGCTTCGAACGGGGCTGGCTGTCTTCCCTGAAGCTAGGGTGACCCTATGGAAAGGAGGGCAGGGCTCCTGTAACTTTAACAGTTGAATTGAAAAGGGAATTCCAGCAGGTGTCATTGTTATGCATGCAGCGCCTGGTGAAATTCCCTCTTCTTCATCACAACAGTTCAAGCTGCAGGAGCCCTGCCTTCTTTTGTATCTGGTCACTCTAGTATAGCTCCTGCAGCTTGAACTATTGTGATGAAGAGGGAATTTCACTAGGTGCTGCAGGCATACAAAGGACACCTGCTGAAATTCCCTTTTCTCTGCAAGTGTTAAAGATACAGGAGCCCTGTCCTCCTTTTCATAAGGTCACCCGACTGAAGTACCAAGCTTGCCATTTGGGAGTCCTCTTGGACTCGACACTGTCCCTGGAAGTGAGGGGTGCCTTTTATCAGCTTAGGCTGTTTCATCACCAGCTACGATCCTATCTAGAGAACGCGGACCAGGCGCCATCCAGCCCAGAGTCTGACTCTGAGTCAGATTCCCTTTAAGGATGGTTCAGAAACTTCAATTGGTACAGAATGCAGCTGTGTGGGCGCTTGCTGAGCCAGGCACTCCGAAGGTACCCTTCATATATTGTATCAGTTGCATTGGTTGCCAGGTTGTTTCCGGGCCCAATTTAAAATCCTGGGATTGCCGTTTAAAGCCCCAATGGGATGGGACCAAGTTATCTGAATACAATACAAATCTGCCCAGGCCTTAAGAGAACTGGCCGGCCTGCCATCGTGGTATATCAGATCGTTGAGCACTATTGATGGCCCCACATTTGCGGAACTTGTAGGGTGACCACCTGTCAGGATTTCCCCGGATTTGTCCTAGGTTTTGTTCTATCCTGGGAGTCAGGTGGGAATTTTCTCTAATTTTCTATAATGTCCCGGAAAGAGAAACTTTTCCCTTTAAGGCTGCCATTAACATGGTGGGAGGGAATAATGTGCTTTCTGGAGGCACATCATTCCCACCCCCCACTGCTCCAATCGGGGCCTTAAAGGGGAAAATGTGTCATTCCCGGACATTATAGACAAGGCCTCAATTGGAGCAGTGGGGGGTGGGAATGACACACTTTTCCCTTCTCCTCTCCAATTGGGGCCTTTAAGGTGGCGGGGGGTGAAAGATGTGCTTTCCAGAGGCCCTGGAAAGCCGCTTTCCCGCCCCCACCCCCACCGGGTGTCCTCTTTTTTGGTTTCCCAAATATGGTCACCCTAGCAGAACTCCCTCCCAAGGGTTGCCCATCTGCCCCCATCTTTCTTAGCCTTTAAACCCTTTTGCTCCCATCTGCTTTTAGTGAAGGAGCCGGGCGGGGCATTCGATTGTTTACAAAACGGTTGCTGATGTGTGGTTTTAATCTGTGTGTTTTTCCTGAATTGTGTGCTGTGTGGTGTGTTTAGACTGCCGCTTTTAGGTTTATTAATTGCCATTAGATTGTTTTAATTGTGTTTTATGTCTTTCGCAAAGACATAAGGTTCACTTCGTGCCAACTAGTGGAGGCTGGTGGATCCGATGTCCGTAAGGCAGTGGATCTGCTCCAGGTTTCAGTTAGAACCGCACACCTTGGATGGCTCCTTTAGAGTTCTTACTGGCTCTGGCTGAAACCTGAAATGGATTCACCATCCCACTGACATCAGAGCCCCCAGCCAACGTTGTCTTATTTTTGGCACCATCTTAGGACTTACCGCTACTCCCAGGCATTTGTCGGCATACGGTGGATTTATCAGGATTCAGGATTTTATTGTTAATTGTTTAAAATTCTTTGTTCGTTAGAATCCCTGTTTTAAGATTGCTTGAGTCTTTTCTTTTCTGAGAAAGATGTCTAATACATTTTAAAATTATTATTATTATTATTATTATTATTAACAACAATTTTATTATGTGAGCTGCCGTGGGCTGACTTTTCTCCGAAAGGTGGCATATAAATACTGGAAACAATCAAACAAAGGAATTCATGAATTAATACGTCGCTTGACCCTCCCCTATGGTTTGGTGGGGCACCGACTCAGCAGCATGTGCCGTAAAATGCCAAGGGGTTGCCACACACGGCCCCCGATGCCCTGACTCAGCAATTATCAGTGTGCCAATTAAGCCGCCTCAATAAGCTTGTGGGAGGCAGAGGCCAAGTAAGTGTGGGATCCCTTCCAAACTTCACTAGCACAACCTCTTCCCAGGCACAGCGGGGTGAAACGCAAGGTTAACGAAGCCCAACAACTTCGCAGCTAATTTCACCGCTGCCCGGAAAGGTCGTGGGGACGGCATCGGGGGGGGGGGGGGAGCACAGCACCGGCTAAGCGGTGAGGGAGATAAGTGCTTAAGTGGATTAACGAGTGACGCTATCATGCCGGAGCGGCGAGATTCGCACCGGTGCTTATTAAAATGGTATTAAGTTGATTAAACGGTGCTGACCTTCCCTGCCAACCATGCAGAGATGGGCCATGTGCATAGAACATACCTGTGTGCCAGGTGGGTTGTTTACCCATCCCCACATTTTGCCTCTGAGTGACACGTGAAGGAGGGTGACCCTATGGAAAGGAGGACCGGACTCCTGTACCTTTAACAGTTGCATAGAAAAGGGAATTTCAGGAGGTGTCATTTGTCTGCATGCAGCACCTGGTGAAATTCTCTATTTCATCACAGTGGTTAAAGCTGCAGGAGCCCTACCCTCTTGACCAGATGCAAAAGAGGACAGGGCTCCTACAGTTTTAACTATTGTGATGAAGAGGGAATTTCACCAGGTGCTGCATGCCTACAAATGACACCGGCTGAAATTCCCTTTTTACGTGTTGGAAAGTCTTGTCTTCCTTTTCATATGGTCACCCTAACATAAAGGGCACAGGAAGAAGGTCCCGGGAGGTGTTCAAACAGCAAAGGACCACACACTTTAGGAACTGGGGCCTCACTCCCTAGCAGAGCCTTTGTTCTGTGCACAAAGAAGCAAATCAAATGCAGAGCCAGGCAGAAGGTGGAATTCCAGAGCAGCAAGGAGATGCAGGGCTGCAGCAACCGCACTGAGTCCTTGCAGGCCAGACAAATTGCCCAGACTGATAAATTGTAATGGCTGCAAGAGCTTTATAGGGCCTGGGGTGCCCCAATTGGATAGGATGGTCAGCTGACAGTCGTCAAGCTGGGAGGTCACCTGACCCTCTCCAGGCAGCAATTGCAGCGTAAAGCAGGGGTGGGCAGGAAGTGGATCTCCTGATGTTTTGGACTTCATCTCCCAGCCTTTCTGACCATTGCCCATGCCTGTAGGGGCTTCTGGGAGTTGAAGTCCAAAACATCTGGGCATCCGTCTTCTTCCCCTCCTGGCTTTGAGGTTGTCCTTTTCTCTAGGACTCAGTTGGCCTGGCGTGTTGAGACCCCGGGTGCTGGTGGCTCAGGAGCTAGGCATAGAGACTGGTGGCTGCTGGTGCCCTGGGTTCGAGTCCCCCCCTTCAGTGCCTTATGGGGGAGGAGGGAGCAAATCCCTTGGGGCTTAATGATGGGAGGCTTGTTGCTGGTCAAAATGGGAACATCTTTTGCAAGCAGTTGGTTGCTGTCATGTGTGGCAGATGATCTAGGGGAAAGTCCTGCTCATTTTCGACTGAGCTGCTCGCTGCCTCCTTTCAGTTCTCGGAGTGGGCAGCCATTTGCTAGCACGGCTGACAAGATTGCAGGCCAGAGACCACGGCTGGCTCCTGTGTTCTGTTCATTCTTGGCTGGGCGGGCGGGCTGAGCCAAACGCCGCGTCTGTCTCAGCGTGGCTGGTAAGAAGAGAGTTCTAATTAATTGGAGATTGATGACAGGGGGCCCTTTGAAACGGAGCTGTGCTATCGGAGAGAGGCAGAGCCCAGCACTTTGAGTCGCCAGGATCACTGAGGGAGCGTTTTTATCGTAATCTGTGTGCTTTTAAACGTTTTAATTTCCATATATTAAAAAATGCTTTATATACTTTAGCCTAGGGAATGTGCCAGGACAGAAATTTTAAAAAATAAATAGAAATAAATACAAAGCAGGCGCAGCCTTCCCTGGATACGATGGACGTGTTTGTATGAAAACAAAGAGAGGAATGGTAATAAACCTAACTCAGAGCTGCTTTCGCTGCTTTCTGCCACTCACCCAGCACACCTTGAGAGGGTGACCTAGTCGCACTCAGGACTGGAGGGTGGGTGAGTGCCAGTACAGGAATCTTCTCACATGTGGACAGCTGTGCGTGTGCTCACGGCAGTGGAGGGGGGAGAGGAATTGGGAATCGCCTTGTCCCCGGTACCTTTCGTTTTTAACCACCGTGTCCCCAGTATCAAATGCTTGTTAGTGCAATCACTGTGCTGGCAGTGATTTACAGCAGTGATGCCCTCCAGTGGTGTTTGACTACAACTCCCATTATCCCCAGTCATTTGCCTGCTGGCTGGGATGGTGGGGGTTGCAGTCCAACACGCGGAGTATAAAAGGTAAGGGAGCCCCTTGCTCGCTGGTAAAGCGTATAATTTACATGTAAGAAGATCACAACTTCCTTTTGCTCTCTGTCCTGTCAGTCCATGGACTCACATGGAGCCAGGGCCTTTTCGGTGGTGACACCAAGATTAGGCTGACCATCTGAAAAGGAGGACAGGGCTCCTGTAACTTTAACTGTTGTAGAGAAAAGGGGATTTCAGCCAGTGTCATTTGTATGCAATTAGTTCCTGGTGATATTCCCTCTTCATCACAACAGTTAAAGTTGCAGGGGCCCTGCCTTCTTTTGTATATGGTCACTCTAGTATAGTGCCTGCAACTTTAACTGTTGTGGTGAAGAGGGAATTTCACCAGGAACTAATTGCATACAAATGACCCTGGCTGAAATTCCCTTTTCTCTACAACAGTTAAAGTTACAGGAGCCCTGTCCTCCTTTTCAGATGGTCAGCCTAACCAAGATTATGAAATACTCTCCCGCTGGAGTTCCATATTTCAGCAACTTCTGAAAACTTTCTTTTTCGTTTTCTGTTCCTACAAACACTGAATCTTTAGTTGATCGACTGTTTTAAGAAAACTTTCATGGCTGCCACTTTTAAATTACTGCTTTGTTGATGATTCTGAGTTGCTCTACCATTTTTAATGTTGCTGGTTTTATATGTAATTGTGTTTTGTTCACCCCGTTGGTTGTGTTAACATGGATTGATTGATTGATTGATTTTATTACATTTGTATACCACCCCATAGCCGAAGCTCTCTGGACAGTTTACGTAGGATTAAAATAATTAAAAACAATATACAAAAATTAAAACAGCAAAAACATACAACATACACACAATACACACAATACACACATACATTTAAAACTGCTGCAACAGCCCAAAAAAGCTAAAAACAAAAAACAAACCCGGTCTCCTCAGATATTGCCAAATGCCTGAGAGAAGAGGAAAGTCTTGACTTGGTGCCGAAAAGATAACAATGTTGGTGCCAGGCGGGCCTCTTTGTTTTTTATCCTGATTATGATGATGAAGGATTATGATGATCATGATACAAAATCCCTATTTTCTTCAGCTCAGCATAGTAGCACCATGTTGTAAGGCACAGGTTACACAGCGGAGGGTACGGCTGAGGGATGCGCCTGTTGCAGCCTAGTGAGCGTGTGGCCAAAGTAAGATTTGAAACCCCCACGTACACCACTGTTGGCCAATGCACCGCAGCCGTTCTCTAGGCCGGCCATGTCGCTTGGGCCTGTTTGTCATCAGCCAGAACTGACTTGGTGCAGGGGCTGCTGGGAGCTTTTCCTGGACGTAGAGAGAGAGAGAGCTTAGAATCAAAGAATAGTACAGCTGGAAGGGGCCTAGAAGGCCATCAAGTCCAACCCCCTGCTCAATGCAGGAATCTACCTTAAAGCATCCCTGACAGATGGTTGTCCAGCTACCTCTTGAATGCCTCTAGTGTGGGAGAGCCCACCACCTCCTTAGGTCATGGGTTCCATTGTCGTACTGCTCTGGCAGTCAGGAAGTCTTTCCTGATGTCCAGGCAGAATCTGGCTTCCTGTCCCTTGAGTCCATTATTCCGCGTCCTGCATTCTGGATTGATCGAGAAGAGATTCTGGCCCTCTTCTGTGTGACAACCTTTCAAGTATTTGAGGAGTGTTATCATGTCTCCCCTCAGTCTTCTCTTCCCCAGGCTAAACATGCCAAGTTCTTTCAGTCTCTCCTCATAGGGCTTTGGGATCCTTGAGACAAGGGCTTTGGGATCCTGGGGAGCTCTGCTTCCCTCCCTCCCTGCTCTGTACCAGATTCCATTACCCTTATCTCCTGTTGACAGTAGTTATCAATCCAGCTTTCCCCTGCTCATTTGCCTCTCTTCGTTGAGGGATGCTTGTCTCACGCAGGGGGCAGAGGCCACTCACTCAGTAGAACCAAGCAAGAAGTTCGCGTCTCAAGACAGAAAGAGAGAGAAGGCGCCCATTCCAAGGCCCCGTAACAACAAATGGCTGAGCGTTCTGGCGGATTCGCCCTCAGAGATGCTGCAAAGTGAAGTCCACTATAGACTAGCCAGGAGGATGTCTACTTAATGGCTAATTGGCCACAGCAGGGCTACTAAGGCAGCCTACCTGGCACCCTCCAGATGTGTTGGACTCAAATCCCAGTACTGAGGCCATGGGGGGGGGGGGAACCTACAATCAAACAAGAGAGAAGGCTACATCGTTGGCCAAGATGAATGACCTATGTTTTCAGAAGGGAGAACATACAAACGCAGGTTACCCCTCGCAAAGGGCAAAGGTGATTCTTGGGCCACAAAACCCTGTCGGAGGAGTAATCCCATCTGCCCCAAAGTGACAAAAAGGGCCTCTTCCTAATAATACCTCATAAGAACAAAAGAACAGCCATGCTGGATGAGACCGAGGGTTCATCTAGTTCTTCACTCTGTTCCCACAGTGGCCAAGCAGGGACCAGGGACCCACAAAGCAAGACACGGTGCAACAGCACCCTCCCGCCCATGTTCCCCAGCAACTGGTGCATGATCCTCAATCAAGCAACCATTAAATAGCATGACTAAACCTAAATTCCAAGTCAAGCAGCCCAGGGAATATCTAGGGAATAGATCACCCAGGCTTGGTAATGCGACTTTTAGTCCCTGACAATTAGTTTCCGACCAATCCAGAACCCCCACGCAGCTGGTGGAGCCAGATTCTGTCCAGCATCTTGGCAAGAGAGATGCCTCCTGGTAGCTCCTGCTTAGGGCCAGTTATTGTGAGAGAAAGACTAAGGCAATGTCTACACCGGCCTTTTTTCCCAGGGTCGTCCCTGTGTGCCCAGTTATCCCGATTTTTCCCATGGTCCCGGGACAATCCCGAGGACCGCGGACGGTGTGGGCACCTGTCCTGGCTTCTTCCCTCCTTCCTGCGAGTAGCGGGGGTCAGCAAAAGGGAAGAAGACGGTCCAGGGGGAGTCCAGGGACATTGGGGTGGGGGAGAGCGGAGTCGGGGCTTTTTTATTTTTTAACTCCCACCTGCAGTTTCTTTTTTTTTAAAAAAATGGTGGGCACGACGGACGTGACGTCCCTCTTCCTTTCTGGGACGTCGCGCTTCCATTTAGAAGCTCAAGGACGATCCCAGAAGTGGGTAAGTCCGGGATCGCCCCCTCTCCCTCTGCACCCTTCGGTGTAGAAAGGGCCTAAGTCAACCTTTGAATCTCCTATCGTGGAACATCGTGGGCTGGAGGAATACATTGGCAGACTTGGATTTTATCCACTTCCTTCAGACCTACAATATCGTTTGTCTGCAAGAAATTTGGCTCCTGGAGAAATACTCTTTGAACTGACAAGGATTCCGGAACCTTCATGAACCTGCCCATGTCCAGGTCGTGACCGCAGAGCCGTGGCTGTTTTAATTTCCTCCACTTTAGAGGTGCAAGGAATGGAAGTTGCCGGGCTGGGCCCCCGTTATTGCCAGGTCTTAAACATCCAAGGCTAGAAGCCGGGGGAGGGGGGGCTAATTTGTGTTAATGTCTCTCTTCCCCCAAGATCATTCTTCGTGCGAAGCATGTTGGTGTGACTTGGTTCTGAACAGCCAAGGAAGGCCGTTAGCTTTACCAAAGAGCTGCTCCAGGTGGAGATGAAAACTGGGATTGTGGCGATGGAGACAACGCAGCTGCCTGCCTTTGAGGACTCTCCTTGGGGGGGGGGGTGGCTACAGGGACTGTTATGACGAGCGGCTGCATTTCCAAATCCACCTCGCAGCGCCAGATGCTTTCTTGGCATCTGGCGCTTGCTGTAGCTGGGCCTGACATTTGCCTCCACTTGTGTGCTGCATCTAGGTGTGTCAATCATGACTACTGTAGTAATTATTACTATGGCTGAGCAAAAATTATCGCCAGCCCCTTTCATGCCCGATTCCCAGGCCACGAAGCAGGGGACATTTTGGCTGTCCGGGGGAAAGTTGAGGGCGAGGAGTACAAAACACACAGGCACCCATCCTGTCTCCCTGCTGCCCCTGTGGGCAATTTTAACCCCCCCCCCCGAATCCCCCAGAACAGCACTCAGTCATGGCAGAGTAGCAGGGGCAGTGGAGGCTGATGGCTCCGATATCAGTGGGGTGGTGCATCCGTTCTGGGTTTCAGTCAGAACCAGCCAGAACTCTAATTGAGCTGTCCAAGGTGTTTCTTGGACACGGTCCTCTGATTCCTCACACCATGGATAGCTCCTTTAGAGTTCTGACAGGTTCTGACAGAAACCCAGAGCGGATTCATCGCCCCATTGACATCGGAGCCACCAGCTTCCCTGATCATGGGGGCAGGGGGTGGTATTTGGCATCTCCCACCCACCCAATAAAAGCAAGAGGGGGGGCCAGTTCCTTCACCCCCTCTTCCAAATCCAGGCTAAACTTTTGCCCTGTCAACAGTTTGGACCAGCACTAGATGTTGCGAAGATGTACTCCTCCGTCTCTCTCATCCTAAGGGGCCTAAAACCAGCCCTAGACTTCCGAATGCCTGGAGAACCGGGAAGAGTGTAGGAACAGGAACAGGTAAACGTCTCATAGTGGGAGCTGTTCGGGATCCAGTGAGGAAGGTTACTGCAACGGGCCTGTTTAATTAACACAAATAACCGCGTGGCTCTGTTTCCCTTCTCTCCATCACCCCATGTGGGTTTGCAAAACTCACATGGGGGTGGGGGAGAAAAAAGGCCTCCTAGCTCTCGCCCTGAGAAATAGGCCCCATTTCCCCAAAAGGTTCCCTCACTTGGCTGTTTCTTTCCGGCCTCCTCCTTGTGGCTGCAGGTTTGTGCAAGACGTGGGTCATCTGGGCTAAGAGAAACGTCATTATAGTTTCTCCCTTTTAACCGCAGGGAACGAATAGGAGACCGGCTAGTTTCAAGCGATTTGCTTCAAAAATGAAATGCTGCTTTGTGCTTTGATGTGCGGCGCTGCTAAACAGCGACGGCTGCTGGCAGAGACATTGCAGAGCAGCGTGTGCGAAAGAGCACCCCAAATGGGTAAAAGACAGCAGAACAGATGAAGGGTTAAATAAAAGTCAGCGTGCGGCCCAGGACCGCCGAGGGATGATGCAGAATTCAGCCCCAGCTGAACCCCAGGTTGATGGGTTCCAGATGGAACAGAATTTGCCCCTGAATGGAACCAGGGCTCAATGGGTCTTCATTGACAAGCCTAGCACATTTCAGAAGGCCCTGGGGCTGCTGCTAAACCTCCTTCCACCGGCACAGAGGCCTTTGGGGCTTCCTGCCCCACAGCAATGTTATTGCATTCCGTTGCCACGTTCATACAAAGACCTCCATCATGCCACCCGAGTCACATGTGGCAAGGAGCCAAAGTGGATTAAGGTCCCCTCTAGAAGGATTCGGTTTGGCGCCTGGTTGTCCAATTATGCACATCTTCTCGGAATCGCTTTTACGGCAATTCACTGTACACTGGAGGCGGTTAAGCGCATAACTGGTTGCCTTACCGGTTCTACCAAACACGCTTTAGAGGTGTTTAATGCGGAGAATCGCTTGTTCACATGGGCGTAATGCGCTTTAACAACCGCAGTAAATTAAAATTAGCTATTTAACGCACATTCGATAATGTGCATAATCGGAGAGAAAACGCACCTCAATCCCCAATTTGTGCTCCGCTCTTGTAGAGGTCAACATTTTAATGCGCCTTGAAAGAACTTTAAATGTCTCTTGTAGAGGCACCCTAAGTTGTGATTGTAATTTTCCTGCGGTCCTCTCCAAAGCAACAGAGCTAAGGAGTGCTCTATGCGCTGGGCTCCTTTGACCACATCTCCTTGTCCTCCTCAGGTGCACTGCGGCCAGCTCTGTGAATCCGACGAACTCCACCTGCGCACGCTGGAGAAGCATGTAAGTAAAGCCAAGCAATGGTGAGCTTTTGACACGTAGACCGGCTTTGGATACGGTGGGGACCTCTTGCCCTGATTCACCACGGTGTGACATCCTGCCTGCCCTCCCCTTGTGCTTGAGTGTAGATTTCTCTCCCTTTGTGGACGACACACCCTTTTTCTGAGGGTTAGATTTGCTGAAATATTCATTCACAGGCTAGTTCAGTTTCTAGCAACTATCACACATGGTTGCTCGCATAAGAGCACAAACGACTGATTGACTTGCTATTGCTCAACCGTCCCATCTCACCAGGGCTCCTCATGTTCCACAATCCAAGCAAAGACCAGCTAGCGATCGATCGATCGCGCTTCCACCGGGCCTCAGTGCCCCATTCCATGCAATTGGCTCGACAGCTCCCGTTTCATGCCAGGAGTGGCTGCTTTTCCTTTCTTGTTCCTTTTGTCTCTCTCTCTCTCTTTTAATACATGTATGCAATGGAGTCATCCAGTGAAGCTTCGTGTTCGAAAAATCCAGAAGTTCTTCACACAGTGCAAAGTTACGCTATGGCATTGGCTACCCTTGGACAAAAAAAGGGAGAAGCAGGTTCTCGGGATGTTAAAATACTTCCATTTCAAAGCCCAACATGTTTCTGCTTGTGTTATTTTTTAAGGCCTTTGCCAGTAATTATCGTAGGAGACGCTCATCCTGTTAGGGGTATTTCTGCAGACATCTCCTATCAACTCCCTGAAGAAGGCCTTAAAAAACAGCACAGGCCGAAATGCATTGGGCTTGGAAATGAAGTATCTTAGCATTCTGAGAAGCTGCTTCTCTCCTTTTTTTTGGCCATAGTTGGATGCTCTCCTCCTTTTGGTTTTTAATTGTCTACCCTTGGACATTAACCAGGCAATGTGATGACCCTTCCACTATGTTATGAGACCTCTCCCTCCCCAGAGAGCTGGTCGGGGCTCTTCACTCAGCCCAGGTCCCTCACCCGTTTACAAATGTGAACTCTTGCAGATCCTGGTGTCCTACAAGCGCATCCAAGCCCTGCAGAAGCTGCAGCCCTCGCCCCAGGTCAGCCTGTCCACCAGCTCGGTGCAGAACTCCCCGGCGAAAACGGGCGGGGGGGCCAAGAGCAGCTACAGCGACTTGGACCGCAAGATCCTCCGATTGTGCGGTAAGGATGGGAGCAGGATGCTGGATGGAGAAACAGGTCCAGGTGGTGTTGACCAGTGCTGGGCAACCTGCATCTCCCACAGCCTCATCTCCATGTAGCACGATTTCAAAAGGCCTCGGCGTGTGATCTGTTCAGACATCTAGCAAGACAAGAGTGGCTTGTCCCTTCCCTGGCAGCCTGCTCTGTGGGAAGGGAAAGGGCGAGAAGGGAAAGTGGGCGGCAGGCAGAGGGAGGGAGGGAGGGAGGGAGGACCCACCCATTTTGGGCTATGGCCCCGCCTACTACTGACATGCAGCCCTCAACAGAAAAAAAAGGTTGCCCACTGTTGCCTCTAATCAAATGGGTTGTCGAGGTTTTTGAAACAGTACAAAAACCTGCCATACCTGTTTAGGGGAGGCAAACACGGGATGAGTGTGTGCGCTAGGGATGAGCAGGTTCCCCCACATCACACACACACAAACATGCACATCGGTCGGCTCAAAAATGAGCCAAGGTATTACTTAAAAATGAGGCAACTTAGCGTGCATCATTTCCAAGCCATTCTGACTTCACTAACCTAGGGCAACCATATGGAAAGGAGGACAGGGCTCCTGTATCATTAACAGTTGTATTGAAAAGGGAATTCCCTCATCATCACAACAGTTAAAGCTGCAGGAGCCCTATCCTCTTTTGTATCTGGTCAAGAGGGCAGGGCTCCTGCAGCTTCAACTGTTGTGATGAAGAGGGAATTTCACCAGGTGCTGCAGGCTTCAAATGACACCTGCTGAAATTCCCCTTTCAATACAACTGATAAAGATACAGGAGCTCTGTCCTCCTTTTCCATATGGTCACCCTAAACCCCTATGCCCCTCCCACATCCTTATAAGGCATGTTGGCTGGGGCATGCTGGGAGTTGTAGGAGGTTTTCTGTCTAAACATGCCTGGGATTGCAGCCTCAATCACTTCTCAGACCAGAGCAGCAGCAGCAGCAGTAGCGTTCTTGCCGTAAGACAGGTGAGCTTCCCTCTCAGATATGCTGGGAAACACAGCATTATTTGCATCCCACAGTTCCCCCCCCCGAAACACAGCACAAATGAGCGATAACAAACGGGGGTGCTGATTATTGTTTGGAAGGAAAGAAACTACATGTGCAATTCCTCAGGCTCCTCTGAATCGGGGCCATTAGGGGCGGGTGGGGGGGGAGAGATGTGGAGGAAAAGAACATTCTCACGATTTAAAATAGTGCGATGATGTTTTATTTGACATCATGTAAAGAGTTGGCTGTAAGCCGCCTCGGGAGGGGCTTCTGCCCTGAAAGTCAGCTTAGAAATGTTTTAAATAAACAAATAAAAGTTATATTGCTGCTCTGGGCAGCTATGACACTGGTTAAGCCCCATCTTGAATACTTTGTCCAGTTCTGGGCACCACACTTCAAGAAGGATGCAGTCAAGCTGGATGAGGTTCAGAGGAGGGCAACGAGGATGATCAGGGGACTGGAAACAAAGTCCGATGAGGAGAGATTGAAAGAACTAGGCATGTTTAGCCTGGATAAGAGAAGACTGAGGGGAGACATTATAGCACTCTTCAAATCTTGAAAGGGTGTCACAGAGAGGAGGGCCAGGATCTCTTCTCAATCATCCCACAGTGCAGGACGTGGAATAATGGGCTCAAGTTACAGGAAGCCAGAGTCCGGCTGGACTTCAGGAAAAACTTCCTGACTGTTAGAGCAATACGACAATGGAACCAATTCCCTAGGGAGGTGGTGGGCTTTCCCATACCAGAGGCCCTCAAGAGGCAGCTAGACACAGCCATCTGTCAGGGATGCTTTAAGGTAGATTCCTGCATTGAACAGGGGTTGGACTCGATGGCTTCCAACACTACTATTCTGTGATTCTATGATATGTTTGGGATAGATAAGAGTTGCTTGCCCCAAGGAATCTTGGGAAATGTCATTTTGCGAGGGTTCTCTGAAGTTGTAAGTGATCCCTCAATAAGGACCATAAAGAAAAGCCTGGTCTGCCCAGACCAAAGGCCCATCTCATCCACGGCCCCTCACCCTGGCATATTCCCAATGGATATTTGATGGTACACTGCCTCCGAGTATGGAGGTTCCTCCTAGCTGCCATGGTTCACAGCCATCCGTAGCCTTTTCCTTCGTGAATTTGTCAAATCCCTTCTTAAACCTGTCTCAGCAAGTGGTTGTTCCACGTCCGACGGCCGGAACGCCCACATTCTCATCCGTTGCTTTTACAGGGGAGCTGTATGACCTGGACGCAGCCTCGCTCCAGCTCAAAGTCATTAATTATGTGAGTATTTTGAGGACCGTTGCTCTTCGTACCCGCGTGGGTTTCCTGTTCAGTCCCCACGGACTTTCCTGTGTGGGAAAATAATGATGCCCCGGGGGGTGACACTTCATTGTCTACCTTCGACTCACCTAATCCCCTCCTCTGTTGCTCCATGAGTCCTTCCTCACTGCTGGATTCAGAGATGTCTGCTGCTGCTACCTTCAACAAATAGTTGTAACAGCCAGCCAGGCTGTTACAGGCAGTACTGAACTTTTCCATTTTGGCCAGCTATAAATCTGCAGGAGAACCAAACAGCTGGTCGGATGGTTTGTTAATAGGCTGTATATGAGGCATGGATGATGATGATCTGTTTATATAGCACTAAACATGGACGTAGAAAGAATGACAAGTCCCTGCCCCAAGGGGCTTACAATCTAGAAAACAACACAAGGAAGACAACAGAGGAAGGGGAGAGGCTTAAGTTAACCTTTGGCCTGTTGGAGAGATCAGATCTTGGGGGAGGCAACATTTTTAACCCCACCCTTTGACTGAAAAAGGCTCCTGGACTAGCTTACAAAGTGTAATAATAAGACAGCCCCTTATGATCAAAAGGACACAACACAAAAGGGAAAGGGTTTAGGAGGGAAGAGGAAAAAGGCAAGAGTCAGGCATTAGTTCTTAATTTCAACCCACTTGCAACCCAGAGAAGAATCCTGCCATTTCAACAACTCCACAGCTTCAAGGGAAGGATACACAATGTGGAAGGTATGGGGTGTATCCTCCTTTGCAGCTGTTACCCCCATCTGGTATGGGGCAATGCAGATGTCCTCTTCCCTGCAGCAGATAAGAGGGGAAGGTGAGCATTTGGCAGTGGGGTATTTAGGGGGGGAAATCTCGCATGACTGCTCATCTTGTAGTCCCGTCTGTCTTCCTTTATCCACCACCCTCTTAGATTGCCCTTTCCCATCTTTTGCCTCTTCTTTAAAAATTAAAAACAAACATGCAAAAACAAAGAAATGAAGCAATACAATAAAAAGCAAAACAAATAAGCCTATTCTGTTCCCCCCCGCCAATTCAAGCCAAAAGTTCACTTTCCTCTCAGACACATAGGCATTTAAAACTGCCTTTCATGCCTGCACACCAGCAGTGGGGGAGAAGCTAAAAGGCACTTTTAAGTGGAGTGTGTGAAATTTGGCTTAAGAGATGAAGTACTTGCTGGAGGGGTTTCCGTCTCAGCATCTCCAGCCTTAAAGCTCTACTTCCTTTTATTGGCCGAACGTGACCAACGATTAACAAAAACAACCCTTCTGAAAACCCTCCGCTGCAACGATAACAAGAGCGCGTTTGGCAACAGCTGTTCTTTGTCACCTTCCAAGTTTCGGGAATGAGATGCTGTAAAAGCAACAAGCGGGACGGCCGTGCCCCTGCGCTCAGGAACAACCTCCTTGCCATCTGCTGAGGCCACGTCAAGCGTTCACGTCTTCCTTTTTAAAAGCATCATAAAATTTCGCAGCCCTTTTACTCTTTCCTGAGCAACACGGAACCAGGCAGCTGGTGAGCACAGCTCCTACACTCATTGCATAAGAGACATCGGCACGCACGGCTCATTGCATTAGGGTGTTGCGCCCGGGGATATATATATATTTTTAAGGCAAACATCTATTTAATACTCAATCATGTGTTCGTTTATTTATTGAACGCTGTAGACACTGATGCCCTGCTCCTGACTTGCCTGACTGCGGGAGGGCTGTTGCAGGAGAGGGGGGTGAGGAATGGGGAGACGCTCCTCAAGTCCCAGCATTGTTGGGGCTTACAAGGGGATATTAGCCTTCAGGAGGCCTCCTTCAGGCCTCTCTGAAGCGCTGCTCCTGGCAGAGAGGCTCCCAGCAGAACAATTCCTTTTTATTCCCGCTGCCGGGCAGCCGGAGGACCATTACCACTGCTTCTGGATCCCCCTCTGGATCCCTGCTCCACGGCCCCCTCAATTTGGTGCTTATTGCTTGAGACATTAGGGTGTGTCTGGGCACACCCGGCACACCCCTTGCACATGCCTATGGTAAGAGATCAAAATAAGCCAGTACTTAAAATCAGATCAATTCTTTATTTGCTTACTTTTTTGTTCTGCTTGGCTTGCAATCTCAGCAGGGGTCAGGTGACATGACGGGCCAATAGGTTTCCACCTGGTCTTATAAAGGGGTAGAGAAGAAGAGTCCCAAAGGAGGATAATCCCACCCACCCACCCCAAACTTGCCATGTCCCACCTGGGCCTTCTCTTCTTTAGTTGTTTATTCCTCCTACTTTTATGCTGCTTAATATCCTGAGACCTATAAGCACCTCACAATACATATATAATACAACATAAAAACAAATCCAAAAACAGTGAAAAAAGATATAAAATAATACATTATTGAAAACATTGCAGTCATAAAATAGAGCAGTCCAAAATTGTTCATTAAAAGTCAGCGAAAGCCTGTGTAAGCAGGTATGTCTTCAAGCGGCATTAAAGCTCCCCACTGTTTCTGCCTCTCAGTGCATGGACTGGTGTTCCAGAGGGTTTGGGTGCCACTACCGAGAAGGCCCGCTTACGTGAGGCTGCCTGGCGACATTCTGTTGGCCTCCTCAACCTCCACGTTGGAAATCGTTCAACTCTCTCCATTTTGTATATTTAACTACATTTCTTCTTTGCAGCTGAAACAGGAGACCCATTCTCCATGTTGCTGCCTCCTGTTGGTGTCAGAAGATAACAACCAGCTTTTCTGTCAGGTGAGTTCCCCGCACCTCCACACACACAAATCTTAAGGCTTTCACCTCAACAGGAGTCTCTGTTCTCGATTATTTCCCCTGTACATAAAGTTTATAAAACTACCTGTCTTGGCTTCATGGGAAAGAATGTTGACATTCCAGTAGCAGAGGCAAGAAGCCTATGTACACCAGTTGCTGGGGAACATGGGTGGGAGGGTGCGGTTGCACTCGGGTCCTGCTTGTGTGGGTCCCTGGCCGACACCTGGTTGACCACTATGGGAACAGAGTGCTGGACTAAATGGGCCCTTGGTCTGATCCAGCCTCAGGGCACTTCTTATGTTCTTACGACACACTTCTTTAATTTGGCCTTTTAAATGATTATTTGTGGTTTTAATGTTTAATATGGTTTTGTTGGGCCTGTTCAAACAGCCCACTCAGCCATGGTTAGGTCGCTCACCCTTTTGCAGCAAATGGTGCGTGAGCGTGTTTAAACCGTGGTTATGTAGCCACCATGGTTAGGAATAATTAACAGGACACACTAAGGCCGCTTCTACACCGGCCTTTTTCCCAAGGCTGTCCCTGGGTGATGCACAGGGATTCCCGGGGGCAGGGGGGGGGGGGGGAAGGGCACAGGTTTTCCCAGGGATAAAGAAACCCTGGGAAAACCCAATTCTTTCAACGGTCCCGGGACCGTCCCGAGACCAGGGAAGGTGTGGCCATCCAGTTTGGCTCCTTCCCTCTTCCCCGCGATTAGCAGGGGTCTGCAAGAGTGAAGGAGCTGAGCCGGGGAGAGTCTAGGGGCATCGGGGGTGGGGGGAGCTGGGTCGGGCCTTTTTTGTTTTGTTTCGTTTTTTTACTTTTGCGTTGGAGCTCCCGGCTCCGTGGTTAAAAATAAAAATGGCGGGTACAACGAGCGTGACGTTCCTGTTTGCCTCTGGGACATCGTGCTTCCTGTGTAGAGACTGGGCGACGATCCCGGAAGCAAGTCAGTCCGGGATCGCCTCCAAGCCCTCCCTCTATACCCTTAAGTTCACACAACATGCTAAGCATCGATATTTAGCTCAAAATGCTGAAGCAGTGTGGCTTAACGTGTTGTCTGAATAGGGTCATTGTGTTCATGTGTCTGGTTATTACTGCTTTTATTACTTGTTGTAACCCACCTTGGGGACATTTGTGGAAAGGTATCCGTATTATCAACAAATAATAAATGCCTAATTTCTGAGCTGTCACATCCTATAGAAGAGACACCTCTGTCTCTATTACCAGGCTACCTTCAGGCAATCGCCCCACTGGGTGCTGTGTTCCCAGGATCACTAGTTAAAGCACAGTTGCTTTCTCATTAATCACCCCGACTTTCTTGCCAAAGTATGACACAGGATAGATTTTTGCCCACGCCTTCGCTGGATGCTTTGGGGAGATAAATTCTCAGTGGCTGCCCTACAAACTGTAAAACTAGAGAATCGTTTAAATGCTTTATAGAAAGGGCTTTGTAGTTACTTGGCTGCCCTTTTTTTTTTTTATGCATTTTATTTTTACAACGACCAACAAAGGGAACCCTAACGACCCCGTGGAGAAATCGCTTGTCAACTTTTCCAGCACTCCTCTGCTGCCCTAATGAGTGTGGTCCCGCTCCCATGTGAGCCAAGTCACTTTTTATTGTCGTTATTTTGTAATCCTACTTGTCAGGTACACCCCAACGCCTTAACTTTTGAGTTCAGTGGTAATTGTGCAAAGGCTCGGAGCCTACAGATAATGTTGTCCAATGATTCATAGGCTTGGGCTGCAATCCCATGCTTGTTCACTTGTAGGCTGATCATCTGAAAAGGAGGACAGGGCTCCTGTAACTTTAACAGTTGTAGAGAAAAGGGAATTTCAGCCAGTGTCATTTGTATGCAATTAGTCCCTGGTGAAATTCCCTCTTCATCACAACAGTTAAAGTTGCAGGCACTATACTAGAGTGACCATATACAAAAGAAGGCAGGGCCTCTGCAACTTTAATTGCTATGATGAAGAGGGAGTTTCACCAGGAACTAATTGCATACAAATGACACCGGCTGAAATTCCCTTTTCTCTACAACTGTTAAAGATACAGGAGCCCTGTCCTCTTTTTCACATGGTCAGCCTATTCACTTGGTCCTTAGCCCTTAGAACTCAGTGGGTCTTACTGCAGAAGGGGGAAATGCAGAGGAACCTGCTATGAAAAGGCTTTTGATGGCTGGGTCAGACTCCCTGGGGAGAGGTTTACTTATAGCATTATCCCTGGGTATATAATCTGTATTCAACCTAATTTACATTCACTTTGTTTTAAATTATTGCTACTCCCAGCCATGCCTTCGGTGAAATGATGGGCCACAAGCTTGAATAAACCATCAGTGGATCCTTTTGTATGAAGGCAAAGGATTTCAAATGCTGCCAAATGCTGCCTCTGCATCTGTGGAGATGGACATTCTTCGATTCTCTCCTTTCCTTCCATTTACTTGCCTGCTTCTTGTTTCTCGCAGGTTGTTGGAGATAAAGTGTTGGAGGAGGAGATCAGCTTCCCTGTGAGTTGTTAAATCATTCCATTCTTTTTCCGGCATTCATAGAATCATAGAATAGTAGAGTTGGAAGGAGCCTGTAAGGCCATTGAGTCCAACCCCCTGCTCAAGGCAGGAATCCACCTTCAAGTATCCCTGACAGATGGTTGTCCAGCTGCCTCTTGAAGGCCTCTAATGTGGGAAAGCCCATGACTTCCTTATGTCATTGGTTCCATTGTCATACTGCTCTAACAGTCAGGAAGTTTTTTCTGATGACGAGCCGGAATCTGGCTTCCTGTAACTTGAGCCCATTATTCCGGGTCCTGAACTCTGGGTTGATCGAAAAGAGATCCTGGCCCTCCTCCATGTGACAGCCTTTCAAGTATTTGAAGAGTGCTGTGTGAGTGACGTCACTTTACAGCCAAAATGACGTCTCCCACACACAAGCGGTGGTATAGTGAAGGCCAAGGCTCACAGGGCCAAAACACCAGGACCATTGATTAACTGGATGATGGTATCATCTGCCAACCCGTTCACCATAATCCTAGCTGTATTTCTCACTGTAGTTGGGGGGGGGGGGTGGATTTTCCAGCAGCAATATATTGTTGTGAGTTATCTCCCTTGAATGCAAAGTATTTGTGGGTGGCTTGGTCATGATGGGTAATTATGAACTATTCGCTTTACAAAAGACATATAGAATACAGAGAGAGAGACAGAGACAGAGACAGATGGAGGGATCAACACAGCTGCCTGCATTTTCAGAATTTCCTTGGAGGTTTAGCTATGGGGACTGTCATAATGGGAGAGTCCGTGGCTCAGTGGTAGAGCCTCTGCTTCGCATGCAGAAGTTCCCAGGTTCTATCCCCAGCATCTTCAGGTAGGGCTGGAAAAACTCTTCCCTGAAACACACTAGCAAGTCATGGCTGCCAGTCAGTGTTGACAATATTGGCTAGGTGGACCAGTGACCAAGGGGTTGGACTAGGGTGAACCCTGCCTTTTGGGGTATCTGGTCACTCTAGTATAGCTCCTGCAGCTTTGGGTGCCCCTACAAGAGCGATTTAAAGCTCTTTCAAGGCACATTACAGTTTTTACCTCTACAAGAGCGGAGCTCAAATCGGGGGTCGAGGCGCTTTTTATCTCCGATTATTCGCATTTTTGAATGCGTGTTAAATAGCGAGTTTTAATTTTGCCGCGGGAGTTGAAGCGCATTTTGGCCATGTAAACATGCGATTCTCCGCATGTAAACAACTTTAAAGCGCGTTTCATATAGCCCGTAATGTGCTTCACCGCCTCTCGTGTGTGGTTATTAGATGTAAATGCGCTTCCGCGAAGATGTGCATAATCGGGCAACCAGGCGCCAAACCGAATTCATCTGGAGGGGACCTTTAACTGTTGTGATGAAGAGGGAATTTCACCAGGCGCTGCACACATACAAATGACACCTGCTGAAATCCCCTTTTCTATACAACTGTTAAAAGGTACAGGAGCCCTGACCTCTTTTCCACAGGATCACCCTAGATCACCCCACAACACTTCTGGAGGATACCAGTTTGGAGAAGACTGGTTTAGACTTTTTGCTAAGGCTGCAGCCAAATTGGGGCAGGGAGGGGGGATATTGTTCTTTCGTGTTTGTTCTGAAGCACCCTGGTTGAAGAACTCCATTCCCTGGAAGGTTAGTTTGGCTTCTTTCTTGCTGGCCTTTAGACTGCTAGTCAAAACTGTACTCTCCCATCCAGCTTTTCCTGATTAATGCCAAGCTTTGAATTTAGAAGTTTACCCTAATAAAGAAGATTTTGTTCCAATGCATGTGTTTGGTCAGGATTGTTTTAGTTTTCTTTTATTTGGAACTGTTGCCATTTCGTTTTACAGTTTTATTATAAATCACCTCACACACTGGGTGGAGAGGTGATTTAGAAATGTATTAAATAAATAAATTATTTCAGGTGATTCTGATGGAACATTCGGGTGTTATTTTTACGTAATAGCAGTCTGAAAGGTTTTATAATAATAATAATAATAATAATAATAATAATAATAATAATAGCAATGCCTAATAACAAAAATGTTGTAGAAGAGGAAAAGAGAGACAAATATACACCACTGGCCATGGAAGTCAAAGAACTATGGCAACAGGAAAAGGTCACAATTATTCCGTTAGTCACATCAGTCACCAGCATCACATCAAAAAACGATACAGAAAACCTTCAGAAACTGGGCCTACCAAAATACATCCACACCAACATCCAGAAAGCAGTCCTACTTAAAACATGCTCAATTGTCAGGAAATTCCTGAATCTGTAAAAGACAGCATGACTTGGCAAAACCCGTCATGTCCGTCTAGAAAAGCCACCACAAGCGAGAAAGAGATGAAATAATAATAGTATAATTCTCCAACAACCGGCCATCAAATTCATCTAACAACCTACACCATACTATACATACTCACCTGAAACAATCTTTGGAAATGCAGATAATAAAATATACTGGGAGAGAACAATTCATAAATAAATAATAAATAAATACAGACAAAGCAATACCCTGCAACCGATCAGACATAACAGTAATAGACAAAAAAAAAACCACTTACCTCATCGACATAGCAATGCCTAATAACAAAAATGTTATAGAAGAGGAAAAGAGAGAAAAATATACTCCACTGGCTATGGAAGTTAAAGAATCATGGCAACAGGAAAAAGTCACAATTATTCTGTTAGTCACATCAGATACCAGCATCATATGAAAACAAAAAACCTATACAGAAAACCTTCAGAAACTGGGCCTACCAGAATACATCCACACCAACATCCAGAAAGCAGTCATAATTAAAACATGCTGAATTGTCAGGAAATATCTGAATCAGTAAAAATCAGCATGACCTGGCAAAGCCCGTCATGTCCGTCTAGAAAAACCGCCATGAGCGAGAAAAGAAAATAATAATGATTTCCCTGCTCAGATTAAATTCTGTTCTGGAGAAACGTTTCCTCTCACCCGCCATTTTCAAAGCCCCTTTTCTCCAATTCCCTTTAAAGGAGGACCAGTAGACTCTCATCCTGTTAGGAGTATTTCTGCAGACATCTCTTATCAACCCCCCTGAAGAAGGCCTTAAAAAACAACATAGGCCGAAATGCGTTGGGCTTGGAAATAAGAGTATCTTAGCATCCTGAGAACCTGCTTGTCTCCTTTTGTTGCCCTGAGTTGGATGCTCTCCTCCTTTTGGTTGTTCATAATGGTTGGATAGCAAACATTTGAGGTCTCTCTGTGTGCTGCTTTCCCAGCACCAGAGTACAAAAGCCAGATGAATCCAGGACAGCAACAACAATAAAAATAGATACAAATACTAGGGGTGTGCACGGACCCCCCGGATCGGATCGGGACCCGGATCGGGACCTCCAATTTTGTCACGGATCGGTTCGGACAAAATCGGAGGCCCCCCGGACCGGATCGAGTCCGATCCCGATCCAAAAATCGTAAATTTTTGGATCGGCCGCCATTTTTTTCCCCATAGACTTGCATTGCAATGCAAGTCTATGAGGAAAAAATGGCGGTGGGTGGGTGAGGGGGGGCCTAACTCCCTCCCCCCCCGGGGCCGTCCGCTGTGGACGGCCCCGGCAGGTAAGCCCCCTCCCCCGCGCTCCCTACCCCCCCTGGGGCCGTCCGCTTCCATCCGCTGGAGCCCGCGGGCGCCCGCGGATAGAAGCGGATGGCTCCGGGGGGGGGGTAAGCCCCCTTCCCCGCCACTGCTTACCTGTTAGGGCCGTTCGCTCCCGTCCGGCGCTGGCGGCTACCGCCAGCCGGCTTTGCGGCCTGCTCTAGAGTAGCGCGCCAGGTGATGACATCACCCGGAGCGCCACCCTGGAGTAGGCCGCGGAGCCTGTTGGTAGTAGCCGCCGGCGCCGGACGGGAGCGGACGGGAAGGTAAGGGCCCCCTCCTCCCCTCCGTGCGCCCCCTCCTCCCCTCCGTGCGCCCCCTCCTCCCCTCCGCGCGCCCCCTCCTCCCCTCCGCGCGCCCCCTGCTTACCTTCCCGGCCCGTCCACTCCCGTCCGGCGCCGGCGGCTACTACCAGCGGGCTCCGCGGCCTGCTCTAGAGTAGCGCGCCGGGTGATGACATCACCCGGCGTGCCACCCTGGAGTAGGCCGCGGAGCCTGCTGGTAGTAGCCGTCGGCGCCGGACGGGAGCGGACGGGCCGGAAAGGTAAGGGCCCCCCTCCTCCCGCCCCCTCCTCCCCCCCCGCTGTCCACTTTCATCGGCGGGCGCCCGCTGGCGCCCACCAATGGAAGCGGCGGTGGGCGCCAGTGGGCGCCCGCCGATCCGCCGATCCTCCGAACCGGTTCGGAGCCTTTTCGGACCGGTTCGGATTGGATCGGCCGATCCAGCTGTCAGATCGGAAATCGGATAATTTATCCGATTTCCCACTGGACCGGACTCGGATCGTGGATCGGGTCCGATCCAGTGCACATCCCTAACAAATACTCATCCAGCAGGAAGCCTGCTTGCGCAAGTCCCACTCCAATGAATTGGCAATGCACAAGAGCCCACAGCCGGCTTGAAGCTTTATCTGGATGGCTTAATAGAGAGGAGCGATCCATTCATACCTGCAGATCGCACGAGTAGATCGTGGCGTGCGAATCAGCGATGGCGAGGAGGTTAAGTGATGTTTGTGCATGAAACTTTGCGCTGAGGACTCCCGAGCGCCTGTCTCCTTGATTTATGTATGGTATGTTATCTTCTCCAGCTGAAATATTCAGCGGTGCTCGGGAGGCTGCCGTGCAGTTTAGCACAGCAAGGCGATAAGGAAGTTGCGGGCTGCGGAGCGAATGCCAATGGCAGCTGCGCTCGAGCGGAACATCACTGTTTTCATTGAGCTGCCCCTTCGCGGAGTCATTAGCCTAAATGTTTGCATCCCTTGTGGGTGGCTAGGCCTCTTTTCAGCCCCCATTACGACAAGGGCTCCTTTGGGAAGGAAACGCACCAGCGGCCGCTAAGTTTCAGCTGCAAAACAGCACTGGCCAACTTTTCTTCCTGACTTTTATTAGCAGTTAAGGGATGTGGGAAGAGCCCCCACTTCCCGGAATGCTGAAGGACGAATTGACAACCTCTCCTCTGCTTGTGCGGTTGCCATTGAAAACGGCAGCCATGCGTTTGGTCTCTCCTCTGACATGCCTAATCGAAGTTACTCATATTTTCATCAGTGGTGTAGTGGTAAGTTTTGAAATGTAGGCGCTCATCATGACTGTCCCCAAGGATACCACACCCCCAAGGAGAGTCCAAAACTGCAGGTAGCTGGGTTGATACATATCAACCAACAAGTTCTAGCAGTTTTCATCTGCCCTGAGAAATTGACTTTTGTCATGCTAATGGCTCTGAATTGCCCATTCAAGATCAAATGACCCCAGTATACTTTGCATTACAACAGGGAACAATTAATTGTTGCTGGGGAAATTCATTTCTCACCCCCACCCCCAGCTATAGTGAGGATTGCAGCTAAGCTCAGAGGAAACAGAGAATTCTGAGGAGGTGGCAGGTGACATCAGTGTCCCTGCTGATAAAAAAAAAGTGCTGGTGCTACATGCCTGAAAGCCCTGGGTCCACTACACCAGGGACTGTGATGTCTTCTCTTTCCACATTTCCCTGCCAAACACGGTGATATCATGATCTACCAGAGGCTGGGAAGGGAGAGCCAGAGACGTGTCTGCTGTTTCCAGTGCCAACTGTGTGTTGAAAGTAACATCTTGTTTGCTCCTAGATCAGTGAAGTGAAGACCATATTTGCCCCAGAATCACTTGGGGTCAACTTCACCATTGGGGCTTCTGTAATTCTGCATGTGATTACCCAGAATTAAGGCTGGGGGCTCTTGTTCGAGGTCACAGATTAGTTGCCACTTGGCATCTTCTAGCCACCTGGTTGTTGGCGCCATCAGCATGCTTGAAGTATCGGCTGCCCACACCCTCCTGGTTCATGCTACTCACTAAAGTTGGGATTCTAACCAACTTTCCTGGCTGCAAATATAAGGCCAGGGAGCGGCGATTCTCCTGGGCTGCAAAACACCGCTGGGCGATTGTGATCTTGCGCATGTAGTGTGTGTAACTGATGTCAAGAGAACTTACTTCCAAGCGTTGAAACCTATCTGTGTGTCTCAATCTTTCCCCCCTCTGGTTGGCCACCCTTCCCCATGACTCTCTCTCTCTCTCTCTCCTTTGCACAGTTAACAGTTGGGCGTCTGGGAAAGGTTGTCGAGGAGAAGAAATCAATTACACTGCAAGACATCAGCTTGGTAGGCCCATCAGTGGTGCTGAGTCCAACTCCGTTTGTCTCTGTACATGTCCTGCATGTCACTGTAACTAGCAATCTCTCCACATCATCCCTCCTCTGGGACGAAGCTGGAATGGCAGGGATGTTTGCGATGGTCTTGGGCTGCTCACACCACAGCAGCGGCTTAGAATGGGCACTTCTATAGTGGCCTCTTTGGGCACAGCCACACAACACGCTAACCTGCGAAACACAGAAGCCCTTCGTTTTATAAAACTTAAGAATTTATTATTAACAACTTAATGATTAATATTGTGAGTCCCTAAGTTGTCCCAACTCCTAAATAGCTGTCCAACCATTCCTGCAGGGCCCTGTGTGTTGCCCTGGTAAACTTCTTGATGCCGCTTCTAAAATGCTGTTCAACGTATTGGGCTGCCCAATTTCCTGCTCCTTACAGACATTCTGTCCAACTTCACCTTTTCTTTTTTGTCTTCCCAAAATCCCTAAAAAAAAGTTTCCTCCATTCCTTTTTCTTCCTCCTCTTTTTCCTCCTTCTTGCGCGTGCTCCTCCCCCCTATTCTCCTCCTCCTGTTATCATGACAATCATGCCACACATGACTGTGCCCGACGGTGCATAGCTTGCTCCTCCCCCCCGCCACCCCTCAGCGCCATCTGGCATTCCAGGGGTCTCAGCAGGACTTGGCCATTCTGGGCACTTTGGAGGGGCTGCCACAGGCAAAGAGAAAGGGGCATGGGCAGCGGTTTGGCCTAGGGTGACCATATGAAAAGGAGGACAAGGCTCCTGTATCTTTAACAGTTGTGTAGAAAAGGGAATTTCAGCAGGGGTCATTGGTATGCATGCAGCACCTGGTGAAATCCCCTCTTCATCACAACCATTAAAGCTGAAGAAACCCTCCCTCTTGACCAGATACAAAAGAGGACAGGGCTCCTGCAGCTTTAACTGTTGTGATGAAGAGGGAATTCCACCAGGTGCTGCATGCATACAAAGGACACCTGCTGAAATTCCGTTTTTAAGTGTTGTAAAGCCCTGTCCTCCTTTTCGTATGGTCAACCTAACATAAAGGGCGCAGGTGGGAGGCTGCGATCACAGGGAGCGATCATGGCCTTGCTCGGGAAGGGCTTCTGCTGCTCTTGCTGAGTGGCTCGCTGCCCGATGCCCTTTACCCACCGTGGGTTGGCATGTCCGGGTTCGGTTGACACACCAACCCCATTGTGGGTAAAACAAACCCCTACGTGAACCAAGCCATTGTGGGTTGGCGTGTCGTTTGAACCCAGCCTTTGTCTGCAAAGGAAGGCAGGTCCTTCCAGAACACTTTTATTGGACAGATTAGTGCCCATTATGGTGCAATAGGAACGTGAAGAAAATGCAAATAGATGGGAAAGGAGACAAAATGAGTTGCCCCAATTAGCCAGAGAAATATTATTTCACCTATGAAATGCCATGTGACAAATTGTGTGTGCTTGAACAAAAGAAACGAAAGGTACATCTGTAAAAGGCTTCGGGTTTAGCTTTGTCAGAAGCTAAGACATTCGCCTGGTACATTTGGATGTTTTCAGTATCCAAAAGCTGAATTAAATCCTCCTTTGCCTATTAGATTGTGAACCGGAGAGAATTTCAACTATCGGTAGTCATCTCAATTTGACTTTGGTCATGTCCCGAGAAGAAAACAAAGCAGGGCAGGAGAGCTTTCGTTACCTTCCTGCCCCAGGACTCTTAGGCCTTTTAGTTTCTCAGGAATCCCCCCCCAAGCACTGCATGATCCTTTCCCCCACCTCACAGGCAGGATTGGTCGGAGAAATGGCATTTCAGGTGGACGTTGGTGCCCCTGTGGCAGCACAGCCAGGCTCCGTTCTTTTCCATTCAGCGCAATCTAGTGCTCACAACGGCCAAGCGATGCTTCGATGGATGCACGATGCCATCAGGCACCAGAGTAGCTGGCCTTGGGGTACCGGCAGCCCCCGGCCATCAATAGCACTGGCTTAGCTGTGCTGGCAGGCAAGAGCCTCCGTTCTTCTGTGCTTCAAGCAAACCCCATCCAGCCCTCATCCACAGAGCCAGCCTGGAAACCCCATGTGCCAAGGGGCCGTGCCGAGTTATTTTTCTGGGGCTCTTGGCTAATCCGTCACCCGTGCTTGAATCGACAATCAGGCCAGGAGGGAGGGCAGAAGGGAAGGGAAGCTCAATACATTTCTGGCAGGCAAGTAATGAGGAATAAGAGCAGCCCATCATGGAGGCAGCGAGTTTCTTGATGCAGCGGCACCTTCCTTTGCAGCTGCCTGCAGGGGCACAGGCGGCAAATTGGGCTCATTTGCTAAGGAGCATCAGGCTGCTGGATCAACCCAACAGGCTACGGGATCAAGCCTTCATCTAGCCCACATTCCGTTCAGACAGTGGTCAAGCCGATGTCCCAGTGGGGCGCCCACAGGCAGGACGTAAGCGCAGCAGCTCCCCCCTGCCCGTGTTCCCCAGCAACTGGTATTCAGAGGCGCACTGCCGTCTGACGATGGGGGCAATATACAGCCATCAGGGCTAGGAACCATTGATACTATTGGGTTCAATTTGCATTTTAAATCCACATTTCTACGTGGCTGCTCGGTTTTTTTATCCTGGTTATACTTCCATACGGTATTTTAAATTACGTTTTTATGCTGTCGTTTGTTTTATATTTTGAATGAATGTTTTTTATGGTTTTAAGTTTTGTAAACCGCCCAGAGAGCTTCGGCTATTGGGTGGCATAGAAATGCCATAAATAAATAAATTAAGGTGGGAGTCCCTGGCCGCCTCTTCACGGCGCCTCTTCCGGTGTGCAGCGGTGGCGGCAGCCGGCATACCGCGCATTGATGCTCCTGCTGCCAGTCTTCAGAGCTGGAGTGCCACGGCGGCTTTTCCTGTCACCACTCCCGCGCCTGCCCAGCATCAGCTGGAGCGGCGGCCCACCTACTCTAAAGTCAGTTGGGTTTATTTATTTATTTAAATTGTGGGGGAAGGACAGTGGAGGCGGTGCAGTGAGCTTATGGCTCTCTGCTCCCTCCCTTCCCAGCCCAGCCCACTCCGCTCTAAAAAAAGTCGGGCTAAATGCCCGACTTTTTTAGTGCGGAGCAAAGGGCCTTTGCCCCTAGATTACTTCGAATTGGCGGCAGCTTCATGTAACCCAACGGCCGCCATTTCAAAGCCACCGCGAGGCAAAGTGCCCGTGAAGAGGTACCCCCTGACAATAGGCATGGCTAGGAAAGACGGGCAATAAAAACATAATTTCTTGGAGGGAACCGTTCCATTTTAGAGGCGAAGGTCCACCTTCCCAATTCACAGGGAGGTGAAGCATTTCAGCCCTTGCTTAAAGGCATCAAGCATACCCTAGACCTGCCCTGTCTCTGTGTGTTTAGCCAAGCCCCGGCATAATTAAGACGCAATATTAATCCAACGAAGAGCGCGACAAAGCACGTAGACACATTGGGCACTAGGGGGCTCTTTAATTGGGCAGAGAAAGGCGAACAAGACATGATGTTTAAGATGGGTAAATCCCTCTTAGGAGAGAGGGGCAGTTTTCTTCCACGGTCAGCCAGTGGGAGAAGATCCGAGGGTGATGTGGCCTCCTTCAGCGCTCGCAGGTGGAAGATCAAGTTACTATGTAAACATGAAGCTCAGCCATAGGGTAACCTTGGGTGGTCGGATCACACTGGTTAGCTCCAGAGCACTGCAGGCAGGTCTGGACATCAGGAGAGGAGGCAGCTAAAGCGAGAGGTGTAGCGATTATAATCTCAAAAAAATGTGGCATTACTATACAAAGGGTGAAGAAGGATGAAGCGGGAAGGTTTCTGATTATTTCCTGCAGGGTAGGGGAGGAGGAATATGTATTGATTAATGTATATGCTCCAAATGGGAAACAGATGGAATTTTTTGATGAAGATTTTAATGCAGTGGGAGAAGTAGGTAAAAAGAATATTGTAATGGCAGGTGACTTTAATATGGTATTAGACAAAGGGAAAGATAGGGATAATATATTAAGAGTTCTCAAGAGTGGTGGGAGGACGGGATTAAGCAAATTAATGGAGAGAAAATAATTAATTGATGTTTGGAGAGTATTAAAAGGGGAAGAAAGGAAATACACTTTCTACTCACCAAGGTTTAAGAGTTATTCCAGGATTGATTATATTTTTGTGTCAAAAAATATGTTGTCTAAACTTATAGATTGTGCTATAGGGGTAATTAAAGTCACAGATCATGCATTAATGACGTTGGATCTTAAAATGAAGAAGGATTATAAACAAGTTAAGAGATGGAGAATCGATACAAGGTTACTAAATAATAAAAATATAGTGGAGAATATGAAAAAAGAAATGCAGGAAATATGGGAAATTAACGAAAAGGATATAAACTCGCAGGGGCTAATATGGGACACTATGAAGGCTGTAGTAAGAGGGATATGTATCAGGGAAATGTGTACCCTAAGAAAACAACAAGAGGCTCAAAAGAAAAATATTGAAAAGGAGGTAAGGGACCTAGAGGACAAGCTAAGAGAGACAAAAGATAAACACCTATTTGCCCAAATCCAAGCTAAGAAAAAAGAATTAGAGAGAGAAGAGTTAGAACAAGTCCAGAGGGATTTGCTATATTTAAAGAGGGATTTTTTTGAATATAGTAATAAAAATTCGAAGATGCTGGCTAGGTCCACTCAGTCTAAAAAGGCTAAGAGTATGATAGGGATAATTAGAGACAAGACAGGGAGAAAATGCAATTTAATGAAGGATAAATTAAATATATTTCAGGAATTTTATAGAGAATTATATACATCAGATATGGGATCACAGGTTAAAGTATTGGAATATGTAGAGAGGAATTGGAAAATAAGATTACAGGGGCAAGACAGGGATTATATGGAAGGTTTAGTTACTGAGAAAGAAATAGAAGGAATTATAGTTAAATTAAAAGGAGGAAAATCTCCGGGATTGGATGGTTTGGGGCAGGAATATTATAAAGTTTTTAAAGGAATTTTACTACCAAGATTAAAAAAAGTATTTAATAGTATAATAGAAGGGGGAAAGAACCCCCCCCCCCATCATGGGATCATTCCTTGATCATATTAATCCCGAAACCAGGAAAGGATCTGACTGACCCAGCATCTTATAGACCAATATCTTTAATAAATCAAGATTCAAATTTTTTTACAGCAATAATGGCAAAAAGGATGAGTACATTTATACATAAGTATATTAGAAAGGATCAATGTGGATTTATCCCAGGAAGGCAAATGCCTAATTTAATTGGAAGAGTTTTAAATATAATTAATATTATTAAAAAAAGGAATTTAAAAGCGGGATTATTAGCATTGGATATATTCAAAGCCTTTGATTGTGTGGAATGGCCAGCACTTAAAATAATTTTGAAAACATTTGGGCTTGGAGTGAAATTTATGGGAGTGATGGATCAACTGTATAAAAATAATAAAGCAGAGATAATGGTTAATGATGGGTTAACGCAACAGATTACACTAGCCCGAGGAACAAGACAAGGTTGCCCACTTTCACCGATCTTATTTGCGATAGTAATAGAAATTTTGGCAAATGTTATAAGGGAGGATTCAAGATTAAAGGGGATAGGAGGGAAGGAGAAGATTAAAATAAATATGTTTGCGGATGACACATTATTGACATTAGAAGACCCCCTGAAGGAGGGGGAGCTGATTAAGAAACATTTGAGAGAATTTGGGGAGGTTACAGGTCTATAAGTTAATTGGGGGAAGTCAGAAATGATGTTATTCAATTATAACAAAGAGGAGATGGAGGAAGGTAAAGTTAAGTTAGGTCTTAGGCTTAAAATATAGTACGTTATTTAGGAGTTAATATTGCAAAAGATTTAGACAGGTTAGAGGAAATTAATTTTGTAAGTTTGAAAAAACAGGTAGGGGAAAAGTTAGAGGCATATAGAAAATTAAAACATTCTTGGTTTGGTAGAATAGCGGTTATAAAAATGAAGATATTACCCAAGATTAATTTTTTGTTTAGAATGCTACCGATTAAAATATCGGATGTAGAGTTAAAGAGCTGGCAAAATATGATTAATGCTTATTGCAATGGAGATAAGAGAGCTAGGATTAATAAAGAGCTATGGTATAAGACACAAAAGAAAGGAGGTTTGGGACTTCCAAACATAAAGAATTATTATAGTGCTAATCAGTTAAGATATGTTATAAATAGTATATTAGGGGAGGAAGATTTAGAATGGTTGGGAACGCAAACAGGGGAACCAGATTTCAAATTGCAAAATATTTTTTTTAATAATAAAATCCAAAAGAAAGATTTGAGGGGACTGGACAACCCGTTGCTGAAAAACATTCTAGAGATCTGGGAGAAAGTTAAAGGGAGTTTAATACCAGGAGACTCTCCACTCGCCCCAGTGGTAGTTGTGAGAAATTTTCCAAGGAATTTAAAAGTAGAATTGGAAGGAAGTTTGAAGGGTCAGGAAATTATTAAGTTAAGGAATTGGATGGAAAGAATGACAGATAAGGAGCAAATTAGAGAGTTGTTAAAAGGACAAAAGATAGCTTGGTTCAAATGCTTACAATTGGAAAAATGGACACAGGAATGGAAAAAGATGAATAAGAAGTGTAGAAATAATACAAGATTTGAAGATTTAATTGAATCAAGAGGAAAGAAAGAAGTAATTAAAGCTAGAAAAGGTCTAACTAGCGAAATATATAAAATCCTGACAGAGGAAGCTGAATATAGAGATTCGCTTAAAATGATTTGGGAAGATGACTTAAAAGAACAAATTAATGAACATGACTGGGGGAAGATATGGGATGCAAGAATGTTAAAGCTTTTGTCGATTAGAATTAAGGAGAATTATTATAAAATAGTATGGAGATGGTATTTAACGCCGGTAAGATTTCATCAGATAGATAAAAAAGTGTCCAAGAATTGTTGGAGGGGATGTCAGGCGGTTGGAACTTATTTCCATATGTGGTGGAGCTGTAAACATGTACAAAAATTTTGGGAAAGGGTGTTTAAAGAAATAAGTCATATAATTGGAAGTAATTTGGAATTAAACCCAAAGCTGGCTCTACTAGCAATATGGGAAAAAGGTACTGAGAATATAAATAAGAGAGAATTAATAAACAACCTCCTGGCTCCCGTCAGAATAATGATTGCTAAAAACTGGAAAGGGCAAGGGACATACACCATAGAAGAATGGTATAAAGAAATATGGGACATGGCACTTAATGATAAGCTAACGTGTAAAATGAAAATAAAGAGGGGAATGTCCAGTAAGAATGATTTTGGAGATATATGGAGTTTATTTTTGGAATATGTATTAAGAATGGGGAAGGGGCAAATGCCTTCAAAAGAGTCTTTACATTTTTGGAAAGAAGAATAATGTATAATTGAAGGTCTCCTGGGGGGACGGGAGCACGGGGGTATGCGGTATGTATTGTACTTTATGTTGTTTAGGTTTATGTTGTATTATGTTATGTTGAAAAATAATTTTAAAAAATTTATAAAAAAAAAAAAAAAGGAGAGGAGGCAGCAGAATAGGAAGGGCTCTGCAGAGGATCTAGAAGGCAAATCTTAATGGAGCTGAGGATCTTTGGCCTAGAGGAAAGAGGACGGAATACCGAGATGCTGGCCGTGCTCAGATGAATTGAGGATGCAGTCTTAGACCCATTTATCTGGGATTGTGTCCGATTGAACGCAACGGGGCTTACTTCGGAGTAGACGTGTATACGATTGCACTGCAAAAAGGCTTTTCTTTTTCAGGCTTACATTTCCTGATGGAAGGTTAAATTACAGCCACTGTTTTACTGATGCATTTGCCTTTACTCTCATTTTTTTTTAAAAAAATTGTCTTTTAATTTGTTGTGCGTCGCTCCAATATCTCTCGATGTGGAGTTGATGTGTTTTTCATCTGCCTTCTATCCTTTTTCGTCCTGCTGCTTATTCCATTCTTCTATTGTAATCTTTTTTTAAAATGTATTTCTAAATGTGTCATGTTAGTTTCTCCAAGAGCACTGAAGGACCAGAGGTAGGAATTTACTATATGAATCAATGAAATGCTCCCCTGTGCAGGGAACAAAATCCTTCAACATAGAAAAGGAATGTGTCAGGGAGAAGGCTGGTCAAGAACCCTTTGCCCTGACGGTCTAGATTTCTGTATGCAAAGAACGTTTTGTGCCACAGAGCCTTTTGACAGGTGAACCAACCTCCGCTTGCAGCCCCACGCATGGTACAGCCCCTACCTGAGAGGGGTTCTTGTGATGCTCCTCTCACTCGAACTCTCCTTTGTCTTTTTCCCTGCCAGGAAGAACACAAGCAGCTGAACGGCATGCTGGGCTTCGAGGTGACGGCCATGCTTTGCGTCCCTGTCATCAGCAGGGCCACGTCCCAGGTGGTGGCCTTGGCATGCGCCTTCAACAAGCTCGGGGGAGAGAGGTGAGTGGGAGGCCTGCTTCCGGTCCAACGGCAGCTGGAACAAATCCGCTGTCCTGAAGCTCTCTTCGGATTTCGCCCCTCCATGTTTCTCAGCATTCTCTGGGTTCTCTCCAAACCTGTGAGGACTTGCCGGGTGCCAGCAAGCCATTTCTACATGTTACTCCCACGTAGGGCAATCCCGGTAACAGGACTAGGCCTGTTCCCCTTAGGTTGGGAGAAGGCGTTTCAAACGATCAATCAGAGTCAGGTTCCGAAGCAGAAGAGATGGTGCCAGAAACATACCAGCCTGTACGGGGAGTGGGAGAGGTGACTCTCACGGGGCTATTCGCCAGCTGGGAATGAACTTTCTCCAGTCCTTATCTCAGAAAGTGTACACAACCCACAGGCTCTGGGAAATCAGTGTTCTTCCGAGGAGGAGAACACTGAAAGCCTAGCTGATCCTAGAGTACGCCGCAGACTAAAACGGGTGGAGCGAAAGGAAGGTCAGAGCAGGTCAGCCAGGCTAGCTTCTCACCAAAGGTTTCATCAGGACCAGCCTCCTTGAAGTTAAAGCATTCTGGGAAAAGGCTTTCCCTGCCTCTTGAAAGGACAATTGTCTCAGTTTGCATAATTTTGTCTAGAGAGACGGTCCTACAAGTTAGAGTCCCTTCAGGTGGGAAGAGGGTGTTTATTGCCTGAATAAAGCTTTGTGGATTAGATGCCAGACTTCTTTATTGTCTCCCGATAAGGCGGGAGGTTTTGGGAAACGTGACACACACATTGGAGCAGGAGCAGAGCCACACCCCTGCCCCAGTGTTGCGTTCCCAAGCTCATCCCGGCATGTTGAGTGTGGACAGCTGCAAAGAAACTCCTACAGGTGAGGAGGAGCTGCCCGTGCCCATGGTCTCCGCATGACTGGGACACGCGATTGCGCAGGCATCCCAAACATGTGGAGCCCCTAAGCCTGGGGCGTCAAACCTCTTTCAGTTCGAGTGCCGCATTCCATTTCATTTGGGGGCCGTATTACAGCAGTAGGTGGGATGGAAGGCAAAAAGGGGTGGGGCCAAGATACCCCAAATGCCCGCACCTTTTAGCTTAATGTTCTTGCTATCAGTACCTAAACCTCATGAGACGCAGTCCAATATCTTAGATGGGGGAAGGACCTGCAAAAGCTGTGAAATCACCAAACGGTGAGCAGGATTGGACCCGCGGTCTTCAGGTTCGACAACCCCGCAGTACTAAGCTGATCATATGGAAAGGAGGGCAGGGCTCCTGTATCTTTTAACAGTTGTACAGAAAAGGGATATTCAGAGGGTATTATTTGTGTGCATGCAGCACCTGGTGAAACGCCCTCTTCATCACAACGGTTAAAGCTGCAGGAGCTATAGTCTAGAGTGACCAGATACAAAACATGGCAGGGCTCCTGCAGCTTTAACTGCTGTGAGGAAGAGGGAATGTCACTCATATATACAAATGACACCTGCTGAAATTCCCTTTTCTATGCAACTGTTAAAGGTACAGGAGCCCAGTCCTCCTTTCTGTATGGTCACCCTATGCAGTAGGGGTGACCACATTACACCAGTTTTAAAATCTCTTCACTGGCTGCCAATCAGTTTCCGGGCGAAGTACAAAGTGTTGGTTATTACCTTTAAAGCCCTACATGGTTTGGGTCCAGGTTACCTACGGGATCGCCTTCTCCCATACAATCCGCCCCGCACGCTCAGGTCCTCTGGGAAGAATTTATTACAGTCAACAAGAACTAGACTGACAACCGTTACTCAGAGGACCTTCTCTTCTGCCGCTCCCAGATTATGGAATGACCTGCCGGGAGAGATTCGCCAACTCACTAGTCTTCCGGAATTTAAAAGATCTATAAAGACTTATCTCTTCCGGCAGGCCTACCCAGATGAATTTTAAAGTGTTTTATTGGTGTTTTATTGATGTACTGGTTTTATCTGCTTTTAATCAGTTTTTGTATTTTGTGTTTGGTGTTGTTCCCCACCTCGATCCATTGGGAGAGGCGGGTGATAAATAAATATATTATTATATTATTATTATTACGTAGCAGCAGCCTGCTCGCGCAGAGAAGTTCCTTTGCAGAGAAGCCCACTCCACGGGCAGGCATTGGAGGACATGTTTAGCATAATATTCAGGGCAGACAAGCCAGTAGTGTATGGGTGTTGCACTAGGGGTGGGGCCATATGAGTGGCCTGCACAGGAGTAATGTGTGAATAGTGCTACCGAATACCTGAAACCTGCATTTGAGATTCTAGGGTATTTATTTCCATACCTGAGAGAGCACCTTCTCCCCTATCAACCTGCCCAGTCACTGAGGCCATCTGAGGGCATGCTCCTGGTGGTTCCACATAGACCTACTGTCCGACTGGAGCCCAACAGGGGAGGAGCCTTCAGTGTGGTGGCCCCACTTCTATTGAATTCCCTGCCTCTGGAGGTCAGGCAGGTGCCAACTTTGTATTCCTTCTGGTGTCTCCTGAAAACGTTGTAACAGGAAGCCTTCCCTTAATGACCAGCCACAGATCATTTTGCTTCTTTTAAATCTATTTTTAATGTGTTTTCATCCTGTTTTTATTTCATTTTATCTTGTACACCGTTTCGAAATTTTGAATGGGGAGCGTTCTATAAATATCGTAAATAAAATAAAATAGATAAACAAATATTTGGTACAACTTGAGAGCTGACCCATCATAGTGTTTCGTTTTTGACAATATTTAGGGGCTGACAAACGGTGGGATGCGGCATTTGACTGCATTTGATCAATGACGTGCAATGTTATGTAGTATTTGACCAAATGTAGCTGCAGGACAAGCCTTGGGATGTAGGGGTGCCAGGTTGGGTGAGGCTACGCTGTACGGATCAGTCCACTAAGGCTGTGTAAAAACACTTCCACCCGGTGTGTCCAAAGTCTGCCAGAATGAAAAAGTCTTCAGTAGACTCTGGGAGGCCGAGAGAGAGGGGTGGGGGGACCCCAAAACCAAAAGGAGGAGAGCATCCGAGCCAGAAAAATGGAGAAACGGGTTCTCGGACTTCGTGAAAATAAATTATTTGCATCCCGAGAACCCGTTTCTCCCTTTTTCTGACAAGAGAGAGATGCCCCCAGGACTCCCCAAGGGGCAAATTCCAGAATTCACGTGTCGCTCCTCCTGTCTTCTCTGCCTCATGCAGCTACACGGAAACGGACGAGCGCAAGATCCAGCACTGTTTCTGCTACACCTCCACAGTGCTGACCAGCACGCTGGCCTTCCAGAAAGAGCAGAAACTGAAATGCGAGTGCCAGGTAAGGGGACAGAGCTGCCCAAAGACCCAGGCGTTCCTCCTTGCCTCTTATTTCCTCTGTGGCGGCCCTAAAAGGGGGGAGCAGAAACCATGCATCCCTCACCCAAGCACACGCCTGTTTCAGCAGGCTTCATGGTTAGAGACCCCAGGAGGGGTAGCTCTGCGGTAGTCTAGCCACCTCCAGCAATAACGTCGTCCCGAATTAGGAGCACTTCTGAACGGAGGTTGATCAGCAAGGGCTGCCTCTACAAGAGCGATTTAAAGCTCTTTCAAGGCGCATTAAGAATTTGACCTCTACAAGAGCGGAGCGCAAATCGGGGGTCGAAGCGCTTTTTCTATGCGATTATGCGCATTATTAAATGCGCGTTAAATAGCGAGTTTTAATTTACCGCGGCCATTAAAGCGCCTTATGACCATGTAAACAAGCGATTCTCCGCATTAAACACCTCTAAAGCGTGTTTCATACAACCGGTAAGGCAACCTGTTATGAGCTTAACCGCCTCCCGGGTATAGTGATTTGCCGTAAAAGCGATTGCGAGAAGATGCGCATAATCAGACAACCAGGCGTCAAACTGAATTCTTGTAGAGGGGACCAAGCTCAGCGACGCCAGTCTGGAGCGGCAAAAAGGCCTCTGTCATCTGTGGTCGTTAGATCCGCCTGTCAGAATGAAACGCCTTCATGGGCAGGGAAGTGCTCAGATTTCAAACATATGTGCGAGTCCCGTTCTTTCACTTCAGCTCTTATTTCATACATTTCAACACATCATTAAATTAGAATTCCCAGGAGTCTTTGGAGACAGCCACAATTTGTACAGTGGTATAAAACCAATATATGTTTCTTGGACAGGCAGAGCTTGAATACGTGAGAGAGTATTTCCCCCCCCCCCCAAGAGAGAGATGTGCTAAAACTAAATCTAGACCATACGTTCAAAACTCTGAACATTTTGCTGTAATGATTTTGGCGGGGGAGGGGGGAGTAGGGTGAATTTTTGGACCCTGGGACAATACCCACAATGCTTTTCAGCTGGTGGCCACCATTTTGTTTTCCCCAGAAGGCCCCTCAGGATGACATTAGATTCCACTCACTCAAAATAACCAAAATCCCCCCATTTCATGGCCTGAGAATGGAGTAATTTTATAGGTGGGGGGAGAGTGATTCCATCTCAGTACTACCTGAAACAGTAGTTTACGCGAGTTTGGATTATTTCAGACATGGGAGCTCCCGTATTGTGCCAGGTGCCATTTTTTTATGGTACCTTTAGGGGCCCAACTTGCCATGGCTTGTTGTGTCATGTTAATCTCGGTGGCATGGCTTGCTGGCAGCGGACAACAACCCAAGAAGCAGCCCATGGCTTAGTTGAGGGTTGCTGCTCATTCCAACAAGCCATGCCACCTGGGTTCCCACAACAAGACAAACTGGACCAACGGGGACGATTAAGCTAATCCCAGCAGCACACGACCAGCACGTGACTTATTTCCCCTGCCGTGATCATGTGAACCCGTCTTACTCTTGTTATTGAAGAAAAGTCACTGTTTTCTTTGGGGGGGGGAGAGGTGCTGGCAATTGCCCCCTGAAAGTTCATCCTTTTTTATTTTTGGTGCAACTCTCAGGCGCTGTGCAAAAGCTACTGGAAGCTCCTTCACCAAATGTGCAAAATCCAGCTCGGTTCCTATTTTCAGTGTTTCTTCCGAGGCTCTGGAAATAGGCTCCTTAGGGGCTGGCTGGGCAAGATCCTGCCCAGCGCTCAGAGTGGTCCCTGAGCTGAACTAGCAGGACAGATGCAGAGGCACCATCAAAGGGCTCTGCAGCCTCGTTATTTCCAGCCAGATGATGCCACGAAAGGGAAATCCAGGCAGCGAGCTGCCATCAAGCGCCAGGGAAGCCGCCTGGAGTGCTGAAGGCAGGAAGCAGCACCAGGCCCCAGAAGCAGCAGCATAGCGAGCTCACGAGGGGGCTACAGGCTCAGCCCCTGCTGGCATATCCCAGGCACTTCCAGAAAGGCAACCATCTAGAACGGCAATTCTATACCCATTTACCTCAGAATAAGGCCATTGAACTCATTGGGACGCATTTCTGAGAAGACACCTGTAGGACGGTGCTCTCAAATTCTTCCAAGTTATTTAATGCATATATGCATGCTTAGACAGAAGGGAAAAAGTCCTACAATTCCCAGCATGCATGGCTGCCGGGATGTATTTATAAGAGTTTGAGGACATGAACGCCATTTATTTCTTAGAGTGGGGAGAGCTGGCTGGGGAATTCTGGGAGCTGAACAACAACAACAACAACAACAACAACCCGAGCATAGGCTTGTGCCCTAAACAAATCTGTGAAGGAGGTTTATCAATGGCTACTAGCCACAATAAGCAGAACCTCCAAGTTTCGAGGAAGTCTACCTCTAAACACTAGTGGCTTTCTGACCACTGGTGGAAAACAGTTTGCTGGACGATTTGCTGATTCAGCAGGGCTGTTCTTATGTTCTTCTTCCTTTTTATTTTATTTTTTAAATTTGCAAACACAGAACAACAATGCAAAAATAGAGGAGCGAGATAAAAGAAAAAGAGCGGGAAGAATTTAACATTTCTCTCTCACATATCTACATTAATATAAGCAGGCTGTATATCTAACTAAGCATCCACACGAGATCAATGGCTGCAGGAGATCCATTCCATCGTAGCGAGAGCAGTAAGATCTTCAGCCCTGCGCATGGTGGGTAGTGGGGTATTTATCCCTGGAGTATGGATCTCTTTGCAAGGAGCCTATCTATACAGTCCCTTGGAACGTTTAAAATAGTATTTTAAAACGTTCCAAATAGGTGCGTTCTAAAATGTCTTAGGCCACATTAAGGAGTACTTACGTTACAGGAGAAAAAAATCTTCAGTCTTCAAAGCGGTGTGTGCAGTCACACACTCTTCTGCCCCATCTCTTTCTGTTTCGTTTTTACAATGAGTTTAGGGCAAAGCATTGTGGGCATTGTAGTTCAGTCACCCACTTCCTCTTTAGTTCCTCTTTCAATCCCTAGCTTTCAATGAGTATAGGGCTAAGGATTATGGGCATGTAGTTCACTCGCCCACTTCCTCCTTAGCCCCTCTTTCTTCCCCACCAATCAACGGCTAAGCATTTGGGCGCCGGTAAACGAAGCACTGCCCCCACGAAACACAAACGGTAAGGAAGGACACATTATTTTACTTAAAACGATTTATTAAAAGTAAAAACCGTTGCATATAGCTGAAGTGAGTTTTAAAAAATACACCGTTCAAGAGAGTGCGTCATGAGGCCCAGAGTTTTCATAACCCTTATAAAACGTTAAAAACCTAGCGTGTAGATCGGCTCAAGGGCTCTCTGAATCCATGCTTGCTGTCCCTCTGTTAATCCCCATGTCTCGGGGATGTCATTAAAGGGGCACGGACATCCGCTATTATCTGTTCTTGTGTCCTTAAGTAGGCAGGGAGGGAGGGTGCGGTGGAGTGGAGTGGAGGAATCTGGACGCATGTGGAACAGCCTAGCAAAAGTCACAGGGACAAGAGCGCTGGCAGAAGCAGAGTGCATGGGTGCCCGGGGTTCGGCGCTTTATTCGGACCTGTGTGGAACTGAGCAACCTTGCCCGGGGAGGCTTGGGGATCTCCCCTGGACTTAATAGCGACGTCACATCGAGCCCTGTGGTTTGGGGGGGGGGGGTTCAGGCTTTGGGGCAGCTGCACACAGACCCTTTAGGGCCTGCTGGTCCTCTCGGCCCCGGCGAGCCACACGCTCTGCAGGGCACTGCGCATGTTTCTGTGCCATCTGTGAGCACGGGGGGGCCCTCTTGCGGCACCAGTGGGAGATGCAGGGCCAGAAAGCGGGGGCGGAGGGATGGGGCTGCAAGATGGAAGCCGCCGCCCCAAGTCCCTGATCAAGCCAGCAAAGAAATGACCTGGGGCCAATTTATTACCGATACACAAGGAAACTGGTTTGGTGTGGAAAGGGTAATGGATTTAATACAGGAGGTTGTTCTGAGAGCACCTGTTTGGCCTATGCCAATCCCAAGAACAAAGGCAGTTGCCTTATACTGGGCCAGACTATTGATCCATCCATTGATGTCAGCATCAATTAGCAACAGCTCTCCAGGTAGGAGGCTTTTTTCTTTTCTCTTTGCCCTACCTGAAAATGCCAGGAATCGAACCTGGATCTTCTGTGTACAAAGCAAGGGCCGTACCATTGAGCTGTGGTCCTTCCCTCCAGACAATGCCGGGGCTTGACAGACCAATGGCCTGACCTGGTCTGAGGCCGGGGCTTCCCACCTGCCTGTGCCTTAAATTGTGTCTTCAAAGGGAGAATCCCGGAAAGTGTAGCTTTTCTCACCCCTGCCGTGTTACATCAAGAAAAGCTGCGCTGCTCAGATTAGGCTCTCCTAGTTCTGGAGGGGGCCTTAGAGAGGGCCAGCTAGTCCCACCCCCTGCTCGATGCAGGGAATCCAGAGTGAAGATATATGAGGACACAGATAGGAAGAGCCATGCTGGATCAGACCCTAGGCCAGATCTTTACCAAGCAGGATATAACACTATGGAAGCAGTTTGAAAAGGGTATATGGGACAAGTCTTATGGGCCCCAACAGTTGTCAGTGCACTTCAATACCACTATGAAACCGTAGTGTGGATCCTGCCCTTGTGAACACTTCCTGGAGTCCATGCTGCACTTATTTCTGAATGTAGATATATTTCACCCTGGAGTGGGGAGAAAATGTTTTTCAGCCATGCTTGTAAAACGTTCTAATATTTGTCCTGCCCAGCTGGCACACCTATATTGTAGGGTTATTCCTGGTGGGGAGGGGAGGGGGATTGCATCTAAGTAAATCCAGTAACAAATAGAGAAATTAATCTCTCTCCCTTCTCCCCCAGGCTCTTTTGCAAGTGGCCAAGAATCTCTTCACTCACCTGGGTAAGTGTCCTGAATTCATTTGCGGCCACGTCAGTGCCGTGGTAAAGGGGCAGAAAGGGATTGCAGAAACCGTTACGTGAAGACCTCTGGGCACAGGGTTATCTTCGGTTCTAGGCCCCTCCGGAGAGTCTTGGTGATCTGGCAGGCAGAAAGTTGGACTTGAATCTGAAAGGTTGCATGGCTGGGGCGAGTCGCTCGCTGCCGGCCTCACTCCCCATCTGTGAAATGGGAATAATGGCAAAATAGTTCCCAAAGGGTCTGTGGCCAACATGCCAAAGAGGCTGCTGTGGTTGGAGAACCATCTTTTATGGTCAGCAGGGAACATCACCCACATGCCACTTCCGGACCTGCGGTGAGGATGTGTGCAGAAATTTGCCGCCTGGAGTCTGAAGTGTCATCCGCAGATAATGTCCACAGGAGGGGCTCTCTTGAAAGCACCAAGGGCTCAGAGGGTCCCATTTGCAGGTCACACCCCCAAGGGTTTCTCCTGAGCCACCCCTCCCCAACTGTGGAATGCACTCTTTCAAGAACTACGGCGGACCCCCAGTCGCTTGGCATTTAGAAGGGGTGCAAAGTCGTCTTTTTAATTTAGCCTTTCAAATTTACGTACTTTGGTGTTGTTTTGCTTTGCTGGTTTTTTTTAAAGCTTCCTGGTTTTGTTCTACCCCACCTTGGAGGCTTTTTAGCCAATAAGACGACATATAAATGTCAATAATATACAATATTACACTTTACTGAGCCTAAGGAAGAGGTGAGAAATTGAACTCAAAATTTCAGCCAGATCTGATGGAACACACACACACAAACACACATATTCTCAACAAATCCAATGCCTGCAAGAGCGCCTTCTCCCTTATCCATCAGCCCCTGCACTGAAATCATCAGAGGAGGCCCTTCTCAGTTCTACCTGGAACAGGTACATTTGTCGTGTGCGAAAGAGAGGGGCCTTCTCCATGGTGGAACCCCACCTTCAGGATCCCCTCCCACAGGAGGTACAACTGGCGCCAACACTATGCTTTTTTCAGCTCCAGATTATAACCTCTTAATCTGCCCCGACCTTTTCAGTTTATATTTGTTTTTGTTTTTTTAAGCTGGCTGAAACACTTGTTATGCCTTTCCATTTGATGAGGTCTCCAAGGTGTCGAGTATTTTATCTTTGCCACCCTGACATCCCTCTTTGGATCGATTTTAAAATAAAAGAACATCACCATCACTTAGTCCCTTGGCACTTCTAACTGGCTGCTTCTCACCCCCGCAGATGACGTATCGGTGCTGCTGCAAGAGATCATCACGGAAGCGCGGAATCTCAGCAATGCCGAAATGTGAGTCCCTTGCAGGGCAGGAGAGGCGCGCACTGTTATCTCCCATCTAAGAGAACCGCGGGGATTCCTCAAGGGGACGGGGCTTGGAGATCAAGCTCCACCCCCTGTGGGAACCAAAGCTGGCCCCACATCCCTGGTATATGGAGAACAAAGGGGAGAAAGATGCCAAAGACAAAGCAGGCGGTTGGGGTGGAGACATGATCGATGGGGTGAGGAAAGTGTATGGGGAGAGGTGGGCTTGGGCGGAAAAATGAGGACCAGCAGAAATATCAGAGAGGCAGTGGGAGTCATGGGATCGGACTGAAAGGGGAGAGAAGGAGGAAGCTCGGTGGCCTGGCTGAACAGGTGGTTCTGAAAGCCATGGGACTGGATGGGGCCACCCAGGGACACTGTGTAGAAACAGAGGCCAAGACCAGATCCCTGAGGGAATCCAAGGGGAAGCAGAGGAAGAGCTTTTCCATCTCAGAAAACATCCAAACAGTGATTGGACAGATAGGAGGAGACCCAGTTGGATAGGGTGACCCTATGGAAAGGAAGACAGGGCTCCTCCTGTATCTTTAACAGTTGCATAGAAAAGGGGATTTCAGCAGGTTTCCTTTGTATTCATGCAGCACCTGGTGGAATCACCTCTTCATCACCACAGTTAAAGCTGCAGGAGCCCTGCCCTCTTTTGTATCTGGTCACCGTAGTGTAGCTGGTGCAGCTTTAATTGTGGTGATAAAGAGAGAATTTCACCAGGTGCTGCATGCCTACAAATGACACCTGCTGAAATTCCCTTTTCTATGCAGCTGTTAAAGTGACAAGAGCCTGGTCCTCCTTTCCATATGGTCACCCTACAGTTGGAGCTCCTGCCATCTAAGATGTCCAATGATTTGGGCATGGATGCCACTCTGGCTGGAGGAGGAGGAGGAGGCCCTTGTGCTTACTGGCCATTAGGAAACCTGGCTCTTTAAAGGCTTCCGTGAGCAAAAGGTGGTTGGACCAGGAAGGACCAGAGCCGGTTCGAAACAATGATTTCAAATTCACAGTAGAAAAGCAGCCATGGTATTCCAGCTTATGAAAGATGAAGACATAATACAATTGCCCAAGGAAAAATAAAAGCACCTTTTGCATAAATGGATTTTAGAGAAGGGAGAATGTAAAGGAAGCATTACAAGGCTTAAGTGGAAAGCGAAATAGACAGTAATTACAGACGGAAATAAAAATGTGAGCAAGGTGGAGTTTCTCTGTTGCATTTGAAGATTACAACCTATGAAATGAATGGTAATGTAGTTCTTACTGAACTCTGCTGGGGAACATATGAAATGAACCCTATTAAAGTACGAGGTGAAATAGTTATTACATGCAATAATTACAGCAAGCAAAAGTAGCAGTAATTGAACTATTGTTTACTTCAGCTCCACCAGTTCACTATCTCAGAGACTGACGGCTTAGTGTGTTATCAGCTGTAGAGTAATGTAGCTGAAAGGTTAAGAAAGGGAAAGGAGTAGCTGATATCTACCTATTACACAGCAAAGCATGTGGGGAGATGCCCATGTGACCCAACGTGTGGGACTCAGGAAAATTACTCCAGGTGAAAATTGAGGAGAAGGTTTAAAAATAAAAGTGATAAAGTCTGAGCCCCACTGAGGAATAAAAATAAAAGGTGAGGAAGGAAATAAAAGAAAGTGAAATGAAGGGAAATTCGATCTCCTCAAAGCTAGCCGACTATCCAGCCCAGGGAAAACTAGCTCTGTGTAAAAATCTCAAGGAACAGTTCTGATAAGTGAGAGGTAAGATCTCCCCAAAGAAGTAACAGAGATTAATCCGAGCTGTGCAAAATGTCTGTGGAGAACTCAGCCCAGAACAAGCGAGCCCATTGTAAAATTGCTGTGAGCAAACACAGAATGCCAAGTAAAAGCGAAGTTCCCACCCCTTGGTGTTTGAAAGAAGAGATAAGTTGCAGCGCACGAGAAAAAAAAAAGTGAAAATGAAAGAGCTGAATGTGAGATGGAGTCCAGGGAAGAGGTGGAGCTTCTCTCTGCTCCCCAACACCCCAAAATCTGTAGAAAGTCTTGAGGCAACCAATGCTCCCCCAAGGCCTTATCGGGGTACACTCTGGATGGATGTATTAGATTTGTTGGAAATCCCAGCCCTCCATTCCAGCGGGAAACCATTGAGCCACAGTTTAGAAGCCAAGGTGTCTTCCATTCCGTAGCTGTGTGGGATTTATCCCCATTACCAAGGACTCCAAAAAGTAACCAGAGCTACAGCTGTGGTGGTGATAAAGAGTCCGGTTTGTGCAGTTTTTAGGCACTGTGAAACGTCACCCTCTCAGACCCATGGGGGCCGGTCAGCGCACATCAAAGATGTCATTATCTGCTGGACTCCACTGCCGGCCTTCTCATGGGTGTAGCATCAAAGTGCATGCGGCGCGTGGGCAGGGGGCAGAGCGCACACACACTTTCCATGCAGAAGCTCCCAGGTCCAAACCCCGGTGTATTCAGGTGAGGCGGGGAAAGACTTCTAGCTGAGACATGGCTGCCAGTCAGTGTTGACAAGTCTGAGCAAGATGAACCAAGGGGTTGACCCTGGATGAGGCAGCTTCCAAGGCCCCCCGACGCCTAGGCCAGGCGCCTCCAACCGAGTGCTCTCTGGATGGGTTGGACTACAACTCCCAGCATTCCACATCCTGCTGGCTGTGGAATGCTGGGAGTTGTAATCCAACCCATCCAGAGGGCACCAGGTTTGGCGAGCCTGGCCTAGGCCTGCACTGCTTGGTCTCCATGGTAACCACTGAGTACTTGTAGCAGGCCCTGTTGTGTTGATTCCATCTGGTCCTCTTAACTAGGGTGACCCTATGGAAAGGAGGTCATGACTCCTGTGTCTTTAACAGTTGTATAGAAAAGGGAATTTCAGCGCATGTCATTGGCATGCATGCAGCACCTGGTGAAATCCCCTCTTCATCACAACTGTTAAAGCTGCAGGAGCCCTGCCCTCTTTTGTATCTGGTCAAGAGGTCAGGGCTCCTGCAGCTTTAACTGTTGTGATGAAGAGGGGATTTCACCAGGTGCTGCACGCATGCCAATGACACGTGCTGAAATTCCCTTTTCTATACAACTGTTAATGGTGCAGGAGCCCTGTCCTCCTTTCCATAGGGTCACCCTATCTTAACAGCATCCTCTCCATGGCTGGGCCCTCCTTCCCGTCTCTCCTGACAGCCGAGAGAGGTTAGCAGAGGCCCAAGGCGAGTTGGGGCACTGTGGTTTGGACCCTAGAATGGCCGGTCGGCCGGTAGGCGGAGGGCAAGCGAGGGGAGTGATTCCTCCCTGCCCTGCCCTCCATTCGCCCATGCCAGGCTGCTCTTGGCACCACATCAGCTGCCAGCGGTAGCTTGACCCGAGTCCAGTCAGCTCTTGCTTGCATCAGGGCGATGACAGTGGGGCAGGAGGTTAAGAAACGGAGGGGGAGCTCTGTCGTGTTGCAGCCTTTCAGCAGAGCCATCAGGTCATCGTCCCCTAGATTCCCTTCTTGCCTTTTGTCCATCCTATGGCCACCAATGATTCTCAATAAGCCTAATGCTAGAGAAGAAGGAGGAGGAGGAGGAGGAGGAGGAGGAGGAGGAGGAGGAGGAGAAGAAGGCTTTTGAGCATGTGTAGAGTGCATTGCCTTTACTTCTGAGAAGCCACCACTTGCCCTTCTGCACATGTATCTCAGGGACTCGCTTCTGGGTTGGAGGTTGTGATTTGATAGGCTGACTTTAGCTGTGGCACCACTCCCTTTAGGAATTAGGTGTTGTGCAAAGGATTGTGGGAATGGGCGCTGCTTCCATGGTTAAGAGGCGCATGGCCTTCCATCGTTCTCTCTTGGGCCTATTAAAGGAGCCCTTCTCACCCTTTTCTTTCGGGGGGGGGGGCATTCTCTTGCAGATGTTCAGTGTTCCTCCTGGACAAATTCAGCCATGAACTAGTGGCGAAAGTATTTGATGGTGGTGTGGTGGATGACGAGGTAAGAACCACAGGAAGAGACTGGAAACACTAAAGGGACAGGGGAATACCATAGACTCATAGAATCGTAGAGTTGGAAGGGGCCTCTAAGGCCATCGAGTCTGACCCTCTGCTCAATGCAGGAATCCACCTTAAAGCATCTCTGACAGATGGTTGTCCAGCTGCCTCTTGAAGGCCTCTAGTGTGGGAGAGCTCACAACCTCCCTAGGTCATGGGTTCCATTGTCGTACTGCTCTAACAGTCAGGAAGTTTTTCCTGATGTCCAGCTGGAATGTGATCTCTCTTTCTACTCCTATGGGAAATGCCATCTCCCAGTGGTAGATCATGTGCCCAACACGTTCTGTTTCTGGAGAAAGGGTGAGCAGCTGATGGGAAAAATATTTTCTGCTTGAGGCTCTGGTGAGCTGCTGCTGCCATTCAGTGTGGACAATACTGGGCTAAGTGGACCAACAGACTGATCCGACAGGAGGGAAGCAGCTTCCTATTTATCCATTATCTACATGCAATATATGGCTGGCAGCAGGATAGACCAGATTGAATGGCTTTGGGATCATGAATTGCAGAACAGAAGAGCCCTGCTGGATCAGACCAGGGTTCTGTCTGATCCAGCATCCTGTCCACACAGTGGCCAACCATCTGCCTGAATTAGAAGACCACAAGCAGGACAGGAGTGTAACAGCACGTTCCAGCCCATGTACCCCAGCAACTGATGTACATAGACACATACTCTCTCTGAAATTGGAGGTAACATATAGCCACTGGGACTAGTATAGGGTGACCAGATAAAATCCAGGTCAGGGCTCATGTAACTTTAACAGTTGTAGAGAAAAGGGAATTTCAGCCAGTGTCACTTGTATGCAATTAGTTCCTGGTGAAATTCCCTCTTCATCACAACAGTTAAAGTTTCAGGGGCCCTGCCTTCTTTTGTATGTGGTCACTCTAGTATAGTGCCTGCACCTTTAACTGTAGTGATGAAGAGGGAATTTCACCAGGAACTAATTGCATACAAATGACACTGGTTGAAATTCCCTTTTCTCTACAACTGTTAAAGTTACATGAGCCCTAACCTGGATTTTATCTGGTCACCCTAGACTAGTAGCCATAGATAGCCTTCTCCTCCAGGACCACATTTAAAGCCATCCAAATTGGTGGCCATCACAACATCTTGTGGAAGTGAGTTCCACAGTTGAACTATGTGCTGTGTGAAGAAGTATTTCCTCTTACCTGTCCTGAAAAGGGTTCAAAAATGAGGGGAAACCTCATCTAACTGCTGAATTCAGAATCTGACATTCACATTCCAAGTTTTGAGAGTCTGAGATGCGCATTTACAGAGCTCAAAATTTTGTATCCGAATTGGAAATGTGCGAGTTCAACTCTTTAATATTCAGATTCCCTTCCTTGGTTGTCTCAAGCACCTGAAAACATTGTTGGTCCAAAGTTGGCAGCAGTACTTTGTCAAATTCAATACTCCTGATGTATTTTTTTTCTAAAATGTTTGACTCTAGATGGTTGTAAAAAAAAAAAAACAAATCAGGAGAATGTAAATTCATGTTTTGCAAGTATATTTAAGACTGGAAAATTTGTGACTCCCTCTCGCCCCAAATTTCTTTCCACTCTTCTACCAATCAGTTTTCAGCTGCCATCACTAAATTATTGATTGGGGAGAGTCCATTGGCTTCATTCCAAACATCAATTGTTGCCCATAGCTTTCTGCGCAATCCCCTGAGCATCATATCAAATGGTTCCCTTCTAGCAATAATCTCTGGAAATCGCACAGAGATCTTTGGCTGTTCAGCTGTATAGAAATGTAGTGAATGAACGACAATGGAAGCAATTATCTAAGGGTTATATAATTTTTTTATATAAATTATCTAAGGGGGGGCTCTCCCACACTAGAGGCCTTCAAGAGGCAGCTGGACAACCATCTGTCAGGGATGCTTTAAGGTGGATTCCTGCATTGAGCAGGGGGGTTGGACTTGATGGCCTTAGAGGCCCCTTCCAACACAACTATTCTATGATTCTATGAAATAAGGCTTCCTAGTGGCCATTGCACACCCAAACACACACACACACATACACACACACACACACACACCTGATTTATGTAGGGATGGGAAGAATTATGTTGAGTTCACATTTTAATATGAACTTACCTTATTTCATTTTTGAGCCAATTTGCAAACTGAAACTGTTATCCTTCAAAAATGTTTACTTCTCCAAATTTTCCAAGCAAGTTCTCCAATAAAAAAGTATACCCAAAATGTGTATATTAGGAGAAAGTGCACACGAAGAATGTGTGTGTTTGTGAAAATAATGCATTAGGAAAATGTCTTGCAAAAACAATGTGCGTATTAAGCAAAATTATATTCAGTGTTCACAAAACTGCATACAAACGTTTAATGCAGACATTTTAATGTACCTGTTTATGCAAGGTTTCCCTGGGTTGTAACTGATATCATGATGCTGTTCAATTTCTATTGTTGTTTTTGATGTTTTTATTGTTTCTGTTAATTATTTAATTAATCGTTATCTGAAATTATTTATTGAATATTTTAATACCGAATTTAATATTTTAGCATGTTACCTGCTTAGAGGTTTTATTATTACACGGCTTGGGACCACAATACCTGATGGAACGCCTTTCCCGACATGAACCTACCCGAACACTACGTTCAACATCTAAGGCCCTCCTCCAAGTGCCTCCTCCGAGGGAAGCTTAGAGGTCGGCAACAAGAGAGAGGGCCTTCTCTGTGGTGGCCCCCCAATTGTGGAATGATCTCCCCGACGAGGCCCGCCTGGCGCCAACATTGTTATCTTTTCGGCGCCAGGTCAAGACTTTCCTCTTCTCTCAGGCATTTGGCAATATCTGAGGAGCCTGGGTTTGTTTTGTTTTGTTTTTGTAGCTTTTTTGAAGTGTTGTAGTGGTTTTTAAATGTACAGATTGTGTGTATGTTGTATGTTTTTGCTGTTTTAATTTTTGTATATTGTTTTTAATTGTTTTTAATCCTATGTAAACCACCCAGAGAGCTTTGGCTATGGGGCGGTATACAAATGTAATAAATAAATAAATAAATAAATATAAATAAATATATTGGATGGTATACAAGTATATTACATTAAATTAAATTGTCTCATAGTTTGGGATGGACCGAACATGAGATTGGAAAAATGGGAAGCTGAAAGAAACTCAAACTGACAGATGCACCCGTCCCCAGATGTATTGAGTAACTGGTGTTTTTGTGTGTTCTCCTTCCTTGGACACAGAGCTATGAAATCCGGATTCCAGCAGATCAGGGCATAGCAGGTCACGTGGCAACAACAGGAAAGATCCTCAACATCAAGGACGCTTATTCGCACCCGCTCTTCTACCGCGGCGTGGATGACAGCACTGGGTTCCGGACCAGGAACATCCTCTGCTTCCCCATCAAGGACGAGAACCAGGGTGAGGGTGCCGGATGGGGGGATGGCATGCTGGGATGCTTTGAACGCCCCTTCCATACTGTCCCAACAGGTGGCCCAAGGACTCAGAATGCGAGAAGGAGATTGGCTGTCCCTTGTGCCCCCTTCTCCTCACAGTCACCACCACATGTCCTCCAAGAGAAGCTCAGAAGATACGTCCATCTTACCAAGCCACACCTGTTTCCTCTTCCATCTCATACTCATGAGCAGGTCCCTCTGCTCACTGTCAATACTTTATTCTTGAGCAGCCCATGGTCTCCTCCAATCCTGGCTGAGAGACAGTTTTGAGCCACAGTTCTGGTGCTCCCAATCTCCCAGGTCACCTACTGGGAATGTATGGCCACCTGCTGCCCCCTTGAGCAGGAGGCTGCTATTGCTGCTGCCTGTCATTCACCCCTTAACCAAGATCCCACTTCTTTCACCCACTTCTTCTGGGCATGGACCCATGCTTACCACGCAGAGCTTTGTTGCAGTAGGAAAACCTGCCTAACCCTCCAGTCAGATCTTGGCCATAGGCAACAGTCTGAAGTCAGCCAGGAGCCAGGATACAAGCCAGTAGTTAGGACCAAAGAGTAAGTCAACAGCAAAGGACAAACCAGGAGACAAGATGGAGGAGCAAGCCAGCACTCAGGGCCAAAGAACAACCAAGGATACAGGGACATCCAGAACTTGGGAAGACCATGTTGCTCCATCAGGGCCCTGCTGAAACAGGAAGCCCTCTTATATTCCTTCCTGTTCAGGAGGATCCCATAGCCAGCATGAGTGGGTGGAGTCAGTCCGAGGCTGGAAGAGTCTTCACAGAGAAGCTGCCACCCACATTCCAGTTGCTCACCACATGGGGCCAACTGTCTGCAGACCTCCACAGGTCCTGACTCTCCCACCCATTGAGACCTTCCCCCAACCTTCCCCCAACATGTGGACAGCTTGGGGCTGGAAGGATCTGTGCAGTGTTGGGGGCAGAAGTAAAGTCCCTTTCAACATGCTTTGCCCCTTTACGCAAGTAACATTTGAAGAGGGCTATGGTCTCACCAAACTGCAGGTAATTTGGTCACCAGGAGGCCTGGCAGCTTGTCTCTTGCCATGGTGCATTGCTATGGCTGCTCACAAAGGGGCAGAGTGCAGGCAGGCAGGCAGGCAGGCAGGCAGGCAGGAAGGAGAGTTGGTTTCTGATGATATGGCAACTATTCTGCATTGTGCTTTAATCACGCCTCAGTTCAGTTTTCCAGGATGCACAAGAGGTGCCAGAAGTATTTGGGCAACCAGTTGGGTAGACCAAATGAGGGGTGGGGGGTGAGCTCATGTAGACCCTACAAGTGATCTTATGAGAATCATATCATTGGGAGCTGAACGAGATCCTGTGGATCATGTAGTCCCAGCTTCCCGTCCTCTGTGGAAGGGATATTTCTGGAACAATGGAGCTGGCCCATGCCGGCAGTTGAATGGGTTCATCCAAGCCCTAATCGTTGCCTTCCTCCCTGCTTCTTCCAGCGGTCATTGGAGTGGCTGAGTTGGTCAACAAAATCAACGGCCCTTGGTTCAGCAAGTTTGATGAGGACCTGGCCACCGCATTCTCCATCTACTGTGGCATCAGCATTGCCCATGTAAGCATCCTCCTTTTTTTCCTTTTCCCCCCGGCCAGTGTGTCTTGTTTGGGTAGAGCTGAGCAGCTTCGATGGGTCAGATCAGTCCAGATTCTTTCCAGGGTTGGTGCAAGAGGTTGTGTAGCCAACGCTCTTACGGAGCATCAGTGAAGTTTGGTTCAGAAACACGTCCAGTTTTGAAATTTCATGCCCTAGGTTGACTAAGTCTTGGTTTTCTTTGCTCCAGTCTCTGCTCTATAAGAAGGTCCATGAGGCCCAGTACCGGAGCCACCTGGCCAACGAGATGATGATGTACCATATGAAGGTAAAGAGGGCTCTGGGTCATTCCAGAGAGAGGAATGCTGTGTCCCCTTTCTGTGCCTGTTGCTGTACTGCGCTCCAACTTTGGGTATGGAAGGGTAGATGTGAGGTGCCTCCATCACTGATATGCTAATAAATACATCTCTGTTTACGTGTGGGTGAGCAGCCAATGTACTAAATCCAGAGGCGTAGACAGTAGTGACAGTTCAGTTTTAAAACTGGGAAAAGGCCCATTTGCGGGTCAGTCTTGACGGATGGTGTTTCCCTTGCCTCCAGTCAACTTGCCAACTTAGTCAAGAAGAGCCCCAGCTATTTCTCCTTCTTGAAGTTAAGTGCCGCTTTTCCTCCCAGGTATCTGACGATGAATACACCAAGCTTCTTGATGAAGGAATCACGCCGGTTTCGGCCATTGACTCCAGCTTCGCCGAATTCACGTACACGCCGCGTTCTCTTCCTGAGGATGACACGTCTATGGTGAGCACCCATCTCCGTGCTCCGGTCTGAAGCATGAGGCAAGACGCCCCCTGGCACTTGGGTGCATGCGCATCCTCTTCTCCTGTGTCATTCAGAAAGGATGTCCTGGCAAGTCTGGGATGATCCCAATAGCAGAGACCCCCCCCACCTCAGGCTTGCAATGAACAGTGAGCATGATGATAAGGATGTAAGAAGAGTCTTGGTGGATCAAAGCAAAGGCCTGTGTGGGCAAGCATCCTGCTTCCCACAGCAGCCACCAAAATGCCTCTAGGAAGCCAATTTCTTGGCCTGCTGCTCCTGAATGTGGACGGTCTGTGCAGCCATCATATCTAGTAGCAGCTCTTAATAAACCTCTCTCTCTCTCTCTCTCTCTCTCTCTCTCTCTCTCCCCCCCTCCCCCAGGCCATTCTGAGCATGTTGCAGGACATGAACTTCATCAGTAGCTACAAAATTGACCGACAGACTCTTGTCAGGTAGGCTGCAAAGATCGCTTTTTTCTCCTTCCCTTCTGCAGACACACGTACAAAATTGTGGGTTGGGTTGTCCTCTCTCTGACACACACCAGGCTCAATGTGAGCAAGCCCTCAACAGGAGGACTGAGCCCCAGGACCAAAGAAAGTGGAGCCAGGGTCTCTCTGAACTATCCTGAAGCAGGGGCACATCTACATGCTGTATATACGCCATCGTGGCTGCGGAGCGGCGCGCCTTCGTTTACATGATGCCGCCAGTTCTCATTTTACCATGTATTTTTGCTTTGCTCCGTTGTTGTCATAGTTGTTTGAACATGTGTCAGTGGTGGCTTGAGTGTGGCTTGGGATGCCTCACCTGGACACGCCTCTGCACATGTGTGAAGCATCGCGAGACTTAAGGGGAGGGGCAGGATCCAGGTGAGTGTTTCCATATGGTCGCCATGGTAACCATACAGTACAATTCTGGGACTAAGGCAAAGTAGTAGTGTCGGTTCACAGCCACAGGCCTTCAACACTACGAAGTTACGCAGAGTGTTCAAAAATAAACGAAATTACTTAGACAGTTCCACTGTGCCTTGATCTGCAGTGCCCATTACCGCTGTCTGACCATGGTGCTGTGAATCTTTCTAGGCAGGATAGTCCTTGTTCAATCCTGCCATGTATCGCTGTCGTTGCCGCTCCGCAGCTACGATGCTGCGAGTTTTGGGGGAGATCAGCAGTGAAAGCGATGCCGTATAGACAGCCCCAGGATATTGTCTTTGAATTACGATTTGTTTGTTACATGGGGCAGAGGCAGTCTGACAGAATGTGTAGAGTGCTGGACTGAGGCTAAGGCAGGGCTGGAAAACCTGTGGTCCTCCAAGCGTGAATGGACTACAGCTCCCATCGTCCCATGCTGGCTGAGTCTTGTGAGAGTTGAAGCCCAGCAACATCTTGCCATAATAAGACTCCCATCATCTTGTTGGCTATCTGGAGATTTTTTTTAAAAGTTCATCCTTTTATTTCCTCACACCAACTCATTTATTCAGAAAGAGCAATTTGAAATGTATATACTTCGTTTGAATTCATTACATTTGTGTACCACCCAACTGCAAATGCCCTTGAGGTGATTTACAGTCATAAAATCAAGCAACAGCAGCAAAACAACCTAATAACTAAATAAATATATAATAAAAAATACAAGTATCAAAACAATACAATATTAAACATTACAAATATTAAACGGTATTAAAAATTAATTTGTAAAGGAATGGTTGGTGGATGATTTTGCTCCTCACCTGCCTTCAGGTTTTGGGCGTTGCTTTAACCAAGGGGTCTCTTTGAACGTTCTGTTTTCCCCCCTAGGTTCTGCCTGATGGTGAAAAAGGGATACAGGGACCCTCCCTATCACAACTGGACGCATGCCTTCTCTGTCTCCCACTTCTGTTACCTGCTCTACAAAAACCTGGAGCTGGTCAATTACCTGGAGTAGGTGGATGTTACTTTGCTCTCCTCTGGGGCCCAGTTGATACCAGAGATCAGCCCGAGAATACATGAAGCGGGGGCTGGTGGTATTGGCAGCATCTTTGCATCGCTCGCAGGATCCAGCTGGTGAAGGAGATTCTCTCTCTTGCTTGGCTAACAGTTCTGGCAGGTTTTGCTTCTCCTGCTCTGCAGGGATCTGTTGGAAAGCAGAACAAAACCTCTGCCTATGGGTGCACAGAGACTCACCTCCTTATCTACCCACCTACAGTGTGATTTCTGCTGGCTTCCTTCCAACTTAGCTCCACCAGTGACACGGACATTATTTACACGGAATCCATCCTTTGCTATCCATATTCTGCCATGTTTCCTTGCAACTTCATTCCTCCTATGACCCCGTTTCCTCTTTGACTGATGCCCCCATGCTTTTGGAGGGCTGACCATCTTTTACACACACACACACACACACCAAAAAATCAAGCTCTTTGTACGTTTATCTGAGTCAACATCACTCAGCACTTTTCAAAACAAAAAACTCGAGTGGGCGGCGGAAGTTGGGCTTTGTGGTTGATTGTCACTAGTTCTGGGCCAATCAGTGCTATGTATAGCCGCTTCAGCTGTGAACAGGGAGACCAGCTTTCTGCTGTGGGTGTCTCCGGACAGAGAGCACCTAGTGATGCTTCTCGAGGGAGGGATCCTGGCACGAACTGTTGGAAGGTCTTGGGCACCTGTTCCAACACTTCTTCCTTCCTGAGTTTTCTGTGCTGAGTGGAATGACTGGAAGAGCAGTAGGAAAAAAGGGGAGGGTTATGGGTGGAAGACACCCCTGTGAGGTTCCCTGTGAGGTTCCATGAATGAGGCAGGACGGTCAAGCCATAGAAGCCTTATCTAGAACTACTGCAACTGCTCTCAATGAGAAGGCCTTGGGCAGCTACTTTGTCTTCCCCATCATAGAATCATAGAATAGTAGAGTTGGAAGGGGCCTGGAAGGCCATCAACTTCAACCCCCTGTTCAGTACAGGAATCCACCTTAAAGCATCCCTGACAGATGGTTGTCCAGCTGCCTCTTGAATGCCTCTAGTGTGGGAGAGCCCACCACCTCCCTAGATCATTGGTTCTGCTGTCGTACTGCTCTAACAGTCAGGAAGTTTTTCCTGATGTCTAGCCAGAATCTGGCTTCCTGTAACTTGAGCTCATTATTCCGTGCCCTCATTCTGGGTTGATCGAGAAGAGATCCTGGCCCTCCTCTGTGTGACAGCCTTTCAAGTCCTTGAAGAGGGCTATCATGTCTCCCCTCAGTCTTCTCTTCTCCAGGCTAAACATGCCTGGTTCTTTCAGTCTCTCCTCATAGGGCTTTGTTCCCAGACCCCTGATCACCCCATTCCCCTCCTCTGAATACGCTCCAGCTTGTCTGCATCCATCTTGAAGTGTGGTGCCCAGAACTGGACGCAATACTCAAGAACCAAATGGAATCTTAATGGATTCCATCTGGTCAGGAAAAGACACAGCGGTGGGAAAACACGGGAGAGTTACAAATGGAAGGCAACGTTGTCTGGACCCCCTGTAAAATCAGTGGATGAGGCAGGGCAATTGTGCAATAAATTCTTGTCCGGAAGCACCCTGTGTTTAATGAGGGGGAGAAGGCCACATGTCTGGCAAAAGCATTGGGAGGGCCCTTCCTCTGTGGGCCCTCTAGGCCAATTCAGCACATCTGGGTTCCACATGCCGCCTCCCTCCGACACGCTGAGCTTGGCCCAAAGGAGCAGCCTCCATCCCTCCTGCTGTCTTTATCCGTGGCCCATGTCACTGATTACAGCAAAATACAGCTTTTCTTTACTGTCAGCTTTTCCAGACAATAAATTGAGTATCCGGGTTATCTGAAAGACCGTATCCTCCCCTATGAGCCTGTCCGGCTCTAAGATCTTCTGGGGAGGCCTTTCTCTCAGTCCCACCGACATCCCAGGCACGCCTGGTGAGTATGCAGGAGAGGGCCTTCTCGGTGGCTGCTCCAAGGCTCTGGAACTCCTTTCCCAGGGAAGCTAGACTGGCTCCCTCCGTGATCTGTTTTCAGAGGCAGGCAAAAACTTTCTTATTCCAGCAGGCCTTTGGTGAATAATGTGGACCTCCATCTACGTTCAAGTTTTTAAAAATGTTATATGTATTTTAAATGAGGAAATGTTTTAATATTGAAGTCTATTTAATTATGTTTTTTTAACTTTTGTATATTTTTATTTATAGCTTTTATCTGTACATGTTTTAATTTTGTAAAACCGCCTTGAGGCCCAGTATTGGGCAAAAGGCGGGATACAAATAAAGATGATAATCATCATCCCATTAGTCACATCAGTCACAGACATCACATCAAAAAAATACAGAAAACCTCCAGAAACTGGGCATAATTAAAACACGCTCAATCGTCAGGAAATTCCTGAATCAATAAAAGACAGCATGACTTGGCAAAGCCCATCATGTCCGTCTAGAAAAACCACCACAAGCGAGAGAATCATCATCATCATCATCATCATCATCATCATCATCATATCCAAATTCTTGCTTCTGTTGCATTTTCCCAACATTCATTCAGAACAAAACATTTAGTACTTGTGATGAAGGGGGGGGGGAAGGGAAAGCAATACTTCCATGCTTCCCGGGGGGTTGGGGGGACCTCATACACATAGAGAATTAACACGTCAGGGAGACAGTCCTGAGAATTTGCTTCTGTCCCTAATTTCAGGCGGTGTTCATCCGTGATAAGCCTCCGGGACTGAAATGCACAGAGCATAGATCAGAAAGGGACTGAACTTGCCCAGTTCCTCCCCCCACCCCATTTCTTCCCCCTAATTAGCAAGCGCTTTTCCTCCCTTGGATAAGTCCAGTTGCAGAAGGAATGTGCACCCCCTCCACACCTCCATGGCTCCCATGGAGGCATTCCAGGCACATCAGATACTTCTGCACTCATATGTGGCTATGTGTGATGTTTTTTTTCTCTTAACAGGGACATCGAAATCTTTGCCCTGTTCATCTCCTGCATGTGCCACGACCTGGACCACCGAGGCACCAATAACTCTTTCCAGGTGGCTTCGGTACGGTTCGAAGGAACCCATGCTTCACAAAGGGAGGGAGGGAGGGGTTTGGGGTAGGATGACCGACTGTCAGGATTTCCCCGGATTTGTCCTGGTTTTTGTTTTATCCAAGGTGTCCGGGGGGATTTTCTGTAGTTTTCTATAATGTCCTGGAATGACACGCTTTCCCCATTAAGGCTGCCAGTAGCACGGTGGAGGGAATGACATGCTTTCTGAAGGTGCGTCATTCCCCCCCCACACACACACTGCTCCAATCGGGGCCTTAAAGGGGAAATTGTGTGATTCCTGGACATTATGGAAAAGACCCCAATTGGAGCCGAGGAGGGGAAAGCGCACTTTCCGGGGCCTCTGGAAAGCACGTCATTGCCCCTCACCATGCTAATGGCAGCCGCCATTAGCATGGCAGGGAGGAACGACACACTTTCTGGATGCGTTGGAAAGCGCGCCAATTGGAGCAGTGGGGGGTGAGGTTTGGGGGGGTGGGAATGACACGCTTTCCCCTCCTCTGCTCCAGTCGGGGCCTTTAAAGTGGCGGGGGGAATGACGCGCTTTCTGAAAAGCCGCTTTCCCGCACCACCTCCACCAGTTGTCCTCTTTTTGAGTTTCCCAAATACGGTCACCCTAGTTGGGGGAGGGCATCTCATCTTGTAGCAGACCATCTTATATTTCTATAGCACCCTGTTTTTGGCAGCTGCTCCTCCATTTGCTTTGCAAGCTACAATAAAGCCATTTAAGAAGGAGGCAAATGCTCCAAAGAAGGGCCCCAAACGTGGATCTTCTAAAAGATATGTGTTGGACTACAGTTCCCATAATCCCTGGACGGTGGCCACTCTGACTGGGGATTATGGGAGTTGAACTTCGGCACATCCAAAGAACTTTTAAAAGTATAGATGAGGGAGATTTTTAAGGGGAGCAAGATCTGGAGGGAGCAAATCCCTGCACCAGGCCACTTGCCACAACAAAACCTGTAGTTCAGCTTCAACTAAGCAGCACCTCCGAGGCTGTGCAGGGTATATTGTTATTGCTGAGGGCTGGTGCCTGTCTTCCCATGCCACAAGCTTGCTGCTGCATCTGCAGTTAAGAACCACGTTGTGTTACCATTTCCCGGATGTTTTGGAACTTCTCTGTTTGCGCCGGGCGTACTTCCCTCGCCAGCATCCTTGGTCCTGAGGAGAGGTGGGAAAGCGGTGCTGAGGTGGGATGCAATGGCATCGCTCCCTCGTCCCACCCGGTCTCTGCATCTCCAGTGTTGCCCACGCGCCATGAAACCCAACTACGTGGGTGCCGCACGGACCAACCCTTAGTCAGCATCTGGGATTAGGGGGTGGAGTCGACCTTCCGTGGCCCAAGGGTGCCGCTTGAGCTTTGGAACAGCTTACTTTACAACCTGAGCACTGCACGGACCAAGTAGCTTCTGGGATGGCTCCGCCCACACCCTTGCAAAGGGGGGGGGGGAAGAGGTGCTGGCCAAGAACAGAAGCCTGGAGGGAAGTAGAGGCCATCTGCTATCCAGGCCGCCCTTTCTCTATTACCGAAACTCCTCTCCCCCGACCCTGCCCCTTCCTCACAGCCCCCCCCCCCAGGCCTCTCCTCAGGCCACTGCCATCCTTACTACTCTTTGGCCTGTTGTGTGGCTTCTGGGGCTTTCCCTCATGGTGTCTCTTGATTCTGTCTTTCAGAAATCAGTCCTGGCTGCTCTGTACAGCTCAGAAGGCTCCGTTATGGAGGTAAACACTACGACAACAGCAACAGCAATGCCCTCCATTAACTGAGCGGATCCATTGGTGCTTCACACAGGGGTGGGTGGGAGGGAGGGAGGGAGGGGGTGCAAAGCGGGCAGAATATAATCGAGGTGAAAGCTTAGACAGGACACTGCAAAGGAGGAGGGGAGGGGAGATATTTCTCCGTAGCCTGGTTGGGAATAACTGGGAATGTGCGGAAAAGTGAAGAAGAAACTATCCCATGTCAGATTCCTCATATGCAATATAAGAATCCCCCCCATTCCCAGTTCTAGAATTGGTGATACAAGGTGCAAATCAGTAACAGAGGGTGCCTCTACAAGAGCGATTTAAAGCTCTTTCAAGGTGCATTACAAATTTTACCTCTACAAGGGCGGAGCGCAAATCGGAGGTTGAGGCACTTTTTATCTCCGCTTATCAAATGCGTGTTAAATAACAAGTTTTAATTTGCCGTGGGAGTTAAAGCACCTTCTGGCCATGTAAACATTCAATTCTCCGCATGTAAACAACTTTAAAGCGCGTTTCATATAGGCCATAATGCACTTCACCACCTCTTGTGAATACGTATTAGGAGTAAATGCGCTTCTCCATATATGCGCATAATCGGGCAACCGGGCGTCAAACCGAAATCTTGTAGAGGGGACCAGAGACAAGTGCAAATTTCTCCATTTAGCAAAAGGAATGAAAAGCACAAATATCAGGCAGGGGATACCTGGGTTGGCAAAAGTACGTGTGAAAAGCAGCTTGGAGTTGTAGCTGAGCACAAAGTGAATATGAGCCAGCAGCGTGATGTGGCTGCAAAAAAAGGCAAATGCAATTTTAGGTTGCATCAGTCGAAGTTTCTAAATCATGGGAAGTAATAACTGCGCTCTTCTCTGCACTGGTCAGACCTCTTGTTGAATAGTGTGTACAGTTCTGGAGAGCACACTTTAAGAAGGATTCAGGCAAATTTGAACGAGTTCAGAGAAGGGCAGCAAAGATGATCAAGGAACTAGAAACTAAGTCCTGTGAGGAAAGATTGAAGGAATTGGGTCTGTTTCGCCTTGGGAAGAAAAGACTGAGAGGGGAGGGGAGATGATGGCCCTTTTTAAGTACCGACTGTGTTGTCGCTCAGACGATGGCTGCAACCTGTTCTCTGCCATCCAAGATTGTAGGACACAGAAGAATGGGCTTCAGTTCCAGGAAGGCAGATTTCAGTTGAACATCAGGGGAAACCTTCTACTGGAGCAGGAGTCAGAGCAGTCAGTCGAGGGAACCAGCTGCCTCAGGAGGCACTGGGCTCTCCGTCGCTGGAGGCTCCGAGCAGAGACTGGGCAGCCACCTGTCGGGGATGCTTTAAACTGGGTTCCTGCACTGAGAGCAGGGGGTTGGACTCCGTGGCCTGAATGGGCCCTTCCAGCTCTAGGATTCTAAGGCCAGATCTACACCAAGCAGGATATAGCGGTAGGAAAGCGGTATATAAAAGGCAGGAGCCACGCGACTGTTTTATAGTGGTATTGAAGTTCACTGAGAACTGTTGGGGCCCATTGACACATACTATATACCACTTTCACACCACTTTTATACCGCTATATCCTGCTTGGTGTGGCTCCTGCCTTTTATATACCGCTTTCATATCGCTTTCATAGTGCTATATCCTGCTTGGTGTAGATCTGGCCTAAGCCTTTGTTTTCCCTGGTTCCCTGTCTTCCCCCAATCTCTCCCCTCAGGTCACTACCATGTGCTAAGTTCTGATGTCAGGGCAAGGGCCTTTTACATATGATTACATCTGAACCCAAAGGGTTATGACCAAGGCTGTGTGTCCTGTCAGCTAAAAAGGATTAAAAAAAACACACACACACAACGGGGAAGGATCCCAAGGCGTCTGCGCTAGCAGAAGCCAACGCTTGTGCAACATCAATAGCGCTTGTGAGCTCAGTGGTTTCCCTATGTAGGAAACCTATCTATCTAGCTTGATAGGTTTCCTATTCCCGTCTCTCCTCTTGCAGATCCCTGGACCAATCACACACCTTCTCCTCTCCTCTTTGCTGTTCTTGTTTTCTAGAGACACCATTTTGCCCAGGCTATCGCCATCCTGAACACCCACGGCTGCAATATCTTCGATCATTTCTCGCGGAAGGTGAGTCTGGGAAGGGGCAGCAGCTCCCAGGGTTTCTTAGCCAGGAGCACGGATGGTTCCAGCCAGCTGTTGTTGGCAGCTCATTATCATGTCCTGTGAAACTGGCCAATCAGGTGGTGGTATTTCAGAAGGGCTGGTGCTCTCCATAGTCCTTTGGCAGGCCGGTGAGTCTCGTCATTTCTCCAGGCCGGCCTATATCCTCAAGGCAGAGGACAATAAAGCAGATTGTTATTGGCTCCATATAGGATTACCAAAGGATGCTGGATTTGATGCGGGACATTATCCTGGCCACCGATCTTGCTCACCATTTAAGGATCTTCAAAGACCTCCAGAAAATGGCAGAAGGTAATGGGCGGAACATCTGCCTATCTATCTGGGTCCTGTTCATCTGTTGTGGGGCAGTCAGGTACAAAGGCCATTCCCCAATTCCTAGTGCTGTGGATGAGAGTCTCCACTCTACAAAAGCTGTATGGGCACACGCATTAAAAAACAAACAAACAAACGCTTATTAACTTTTTCCTTGATGGTATTTATATAGCTGCCCCATAGTAGATGTTTGGAACATGTCCCGTGCCAGAAATGAAAGGTCTTTATGAAGTCCTCAGTTTTATTGCATTTCTATACCGCTCAATAGCCAAAGCTCTCTGGGCGGTTCGCAAAAATTAAAACCATGAAAACCATTCAAAATATAAAAGCAACAACAGTGTAAAAACGTAGTATAAAATACAACTTAAGAACACAAACAGGATAAAACCGAGCAGCCATGCAGAAATTAATACAAAGTTAAATACAATGTTAAAACAGCAAAGTTAAAAATTAAATTGATGAACGGCTAAAATACTGAGTAAATAAAAAGGTCTTCACCTGGCATCTAAAAGAGTATATTGTAGGTGCCAGGCAGACCTCTCTAGGGAGTTCATTCCACAGCTGGGGTGCCACAGCAGAGAAGGCCCTTCTCCTGATAGCCACCTGCTTCACCTCCTTTGGCAGGGGCTCACGGAGAAGGACACCTGAGTATGATCTCATTTTCCATATCTCATTCCTTGGGGGTGGGGGTGTCTTGTAGCATTCTTCATATAGTTGCGGTTGTGCCCCTTCAGAACTTTGCGGCTGCCCTGGAATCAAAGATTAGCCCCAGATGAACCCTCCTCTTCCTCTTCCTCCTTCTTTCCTCCTCTTCCTCCTTCTTTCCAGTTGGCTTTGACCCCAAGAACAAGCAGCACCACAGCCTCCTGCTGTGCCTTCTCATGACCTCCTGCGACCTGTCAGACCAGACGAAAGGCTGGAAAACCACCCGCAAGATCGCGGTGAGTCTAGAAGGTCTGGGGCCAGGAGCCCCTTCTTGCCTGCTGGCCTGAATCTGACTCCATATAAGGCAGGCTCAGGTGTTGGGGGCAGTGGCAGACATCGCTCAGCGACGTTGCCTTGCCTGGGTAGTCAGGTTGGAGAGAGGGTGAAGATTCCCTGAGACCTGTCTAATCTGTGGCCTTTGCTTTGCAGGAGCTGATCTACAAGGAATTCTTCTCCCAGGGTGACTTGGTACGTAAGAATGCAAAGCTCTCCTGTGGCAGTGGCCATAGGTGTGCACAGCACATGTCATGAGGGTGCGCACCCAGGGATTTATTTATTTTTAAAAGGCGAACATTTATTGAATACCCAATCATAAAGGACATCATTTGTATTCATTTGTTTATTAAGCACTGTAGACGCTGATGCTCCGTTCCACATTTGGCTTGCCTGACCAGGAAGGGCCATTGCAGGTGGAGCATTGGTGGAGCTTTGTGGTGACACTGGCCGGAGGAGGGGCTTACAAGGCCCCTCCTCCTGATCTCTTTGAAGTGTGGCTCCCGGAGAGAAGCTCCTGGCAGAGTAATTCCTTTTCACTTCTGCTGCTGGGAGCAATGGCATGCTGTTGGGGGTGGTGACAGCGAAGCAGCCAGAGGGCAGCTGGGGGACCGTTCTTGCTGCATCTGGATCCCCTCTGGATCCCCACTCAATGTCCCCCTCAATTCGGCACTTTTTGCTTGAGACATTAGGGTGTGCCTGGGCACACCCAGCACACCCCTTGTGCACACCTATGGCAGTGGCACGATAGTGCACCCAGGCACCTCCCCCAAACCCCATGAGCTCCTTGCCTTAAAGCCGGTGCTGCCCCTTCCTCACTTACCGGGCCTGGCAGCAGAAGCTGGGAAGCCTCCCTGGCAGAGGGTGTTTCTAGAGTACTTCACATTCAGAGGGCATCAGAGGGCATCAGCAAACTGCATTTCCCAGAGTCTATGACGCCTGGGATGCTGCAAGGCATTATTCAAGGTATCAAGGCAGGTGGGAGAGTGCGGAAGGAACCTCCTTCCTGGCTACTATCTCTTTTGCTCCATCAGGCACCAGGTGGGTAGAAAAGAAGGAAGGAAGGAGGATTCATTCTCGAACTTGGATTACAATCTGAGCCAAGGGAAGACCTCTTGGGTCCTACTGGTTGACTCCAGTTGGAGGCTTGTGGAGTTTCTGAGGTTTATATTCCAAACTAGGGAGTTGCTAAACTCAGTGACTTCACTGCTTCAGCAAGCCTTTCTGGTTTTGCCTTGCAAGAGCTTGGGGAAGTCAACTCTCTTGGGCCAACCATGGATGACACCAGGTTGACTTCCAGTGTGAGCACAAGTCTGTCATTTCCTGTGAAGTTATTTTCAGAATTTGATATCGTGTCAACTTTGGTTAGAGAACAGTATGAAAAATTGTAATAAATGACATTTTTTTAAAAATAGCTAGTGGGGGCACAGTTTTACCGGGATAGCTTTCCCCTCTCTCCACTTTTAAACAGGCTTTGATCTTTTCTCTTGAGTACTATTTTATAAGTAGAAGATTCATTTCAGGCTGCAGTCCGATACCCACTTGTCCAGGAGTAAGCCCCATTGAACCCACCGAGACTTACTTCTGAATAGGCATGTATCGATGTGCATTGTTAGAAAGAAAAGCATTGGCCCTACTCCAGCTAAAGTTAGTCAGGATTAAGTTGCCTTGAAACCAACGTCCCACAGGGTTTCAATGGGATTTGCAACACAGTCCTATGCATGTCAACTCAGGAGTAAAGTCCAAATGGTCTTCAATAGGATTTACTCCTAGATAAATGTGCATATGATTTCAGCCTTAGGCGCTATTAACTCCAGCTGGTTTGGGGCTCTGTGTTTTGCTACGTCTTATTTATCTGGATTGTCACCGTAGTTTTACAGTGTTTGACTACAAGATTTCTGTGAGTCACCTTCGCGGTCCCTCCGTGGCAGAAAAGGCACCACATACATCAGACAAGCAAATACAAATCTCACATTTCAATATGTGAATTAAACGGGTGGGATTTGCGACTCAGAGGGAACCCCTAGGAGAAGTGCAAAGGCATAGGGGAAGTGTTATGGCAGGGGCAAGGTGTGGGCGGGGGCGGCGACAGTCATTCCCGGGGTTCAGAAATCCCTGACTTCACCAGTTTCCCAAGTGGAGCAGAACGTACGACGAGTTGCAGTCTCGGAGATGTGTTCTCAAGAGCGCTTCTATATTCCAGCATTGCATGGAAACTCTGTAATAATATCGTTGCATTAAAAACAAATACGAATCATCCCTGGTCCTGGGTTGTATGGGGGTGGGGGTGGGAATGCTGTTTCCCCCCAGCATATATAATTTCGGGGGGGGGGGGATTATTCCCCACCTGTCGCATCAAAGGGGAGGCAAAGGAGCTGCAGCGCCATATTTAAAGGCTTGAATGACCCAGTTCCCCAATCTCTGCAGGAGAAAGCCATGGGCAACCGGCCGATGGAGATGATGGACCGGGAGAAAGCCTACATCCCTGAGCTGCAGATCAGCTTCATGGAGCACATTGCCATGCCCATCTACAAGTAAGTGCTGAGCTTCATGCCAGATCTGGATCCCCTTGAGGGGCGGGGGGGGGGGCTGCCACGAGAAGCCCACAAGCGAGGCATGAAGGCAGTACCCCTCTCCTCTCGTTGTTCTCCAGCAATTGATATTCAAGGGTACACTGCCTCTTAGACAGGAAGCTACACTGAGCCACCATGGCTAATAGCCCTTGATAGACTTTATTTTATCTGCTCTGAGAGGCATCTAAGCTATCACAATGCCTTGGGGGCAGTGAGATATTTGATTCTTCATTGGCCCGGCTGGCGCTTGATGCCGGACCTTCCTTCTCTGTCTTCCTTGCCCTACAGGCTCATATCATGTCATATTTATTAGGGAACCAAGTGCAGCTTTTAGCCAAAGAAGCCAACGACGAACACCATTCAATACAATACAGTATATTAACAATAAAAATCCTATCACAGAGTTAAAATCCAATATATTATATGCAAATACTCAGTGCCTTACAGGAATACATAATCACAAAGACCGCATTTTTTAGACAAAACAATTATCCTCTTGGGCTATCCTGAGTTGGGGTGCTTTTACCGCAAATCTGGCTGTGTTTAACATAATGAACTCGGATGTACTTGACAGCAAATATATGATTTTATCCGCCCTACAGGTTGCTCCACGACCTCTTCCCCAAGTCGTCCGAGCTGTACGAGAGGGTGGCCAGCAACCGGGAGCACTGGACCAAAGTGTCGCACAAGTTCACCATCAGGGGCCTCCCCAGCAACAACTCCCTGGACTTCCTGGACGAGGAATACGACCTGCAGACAATGGGTGACAACAACGGCGTCAGGATGAACGGGTGCCTGGACTCAGAAGAGGGGCACATGGAGGCGGAGCTGGAATGACGTCCCGCCTCCCCGCTTGCACAGACCGGACACACACAAGTGCAACTTTGTAACCCTTTCCCCTCCAGGGAAAGGATGGGGCTGATTTTGGAAACAAAGAAACACACAAAAATGGTTCTTATTTATACAATGAGCTCTACCCGCTGCAGCTGTTTCTTCCATCCCTGCACCCACCCACCTGCCCTGCCACAGCCCAGACCACCAACCCACTCTCCACGCTGTTCCTGCCCCCATTTCACTGACAGGTTTTGCCAATTAACATGAGAACTCTGCCGGGCTGGTGCTCCTCTATTGCTTTCTTGCACTGTTGAGTTTAACGAATGCACAACTCTCTGCTCACTGCCTCTGCCACCTTTCAGCTCCCGCGCTGCAACATCAGCCCTCAAAGCCTGGTCAGACCAAGTCATTTTAGATAGCCAGGTGACATGTGCATTAGCAGAGACGAGGTCCAAGCCTCTGGTCTCATCATGATGAGAAAAAGAGGCTTCCGGCTGCCATGGATGCTTAGAAAGTCCATCCCCCCTGGGTGGGACATGGTTTGAGGTGTGTCTGTCTGTGTGTGTGTGTGTGTGTGTGTGTGTGTGTGTGTGTGTGTTGCAGATCAGAATTGAAGGAACTTCTCTTACAATTCTGCTTCCCCAATCTGAACCAAACTGGCCCAGTGGTTACCGGCTGCAAATTGTAAGCAGAGGAGAAGAGATCCCACTTCCAGCGGAAAAAAAACCCAATTCACTGCATTCCAGCTTTCGGTCTCTCTCGTCCCATTGAAACATCTCATTCTGTAGACCCTGACACAGACTTTGAGCTGGTTTTGCTGCTGGTCAGAGTCAGCCTAGGAGTCTTTTATATGGGGAGTGTACAGTGCCCAAACTATATCGATCACTGATGGGCAGAATTCTCCCTATGCCATTGTACAAATAATTTGGAGTTATTAGATTAGTTTCCTGAGCAAATTCTTGATATCTGGAAAGGCATTTTGGATTAAGCTTTGATCAAGCTTGTAGTACCAGTGAGTTAAGCAAAGGGGCGGGGGCAGGGAGGGCCTCATTTACAGTTTGACACCCCAGCGCCTTTTTGTACCGTACTGTGAATGGTTGGGGAGATCTAATCCAAAGTGGATCTGGTGTCTGAAAACCCTTCCTAGCCATTTCAAAGTTTATCCATATCACAAGTTCCACTATAAGTACAGTAGCTATAGACAGAATTTACATCCTTCATCTGAGTGGCTTCACCCAGATCAGCCAGCAGGTTGTGGTGAAAGTAAAAAATTCTAGTAGCATAGAGTAGTAAGCAAAGCTGAGACAATTGTTAATTTAAAAAGGCCTTGTTGATCTGACCAATATCCAGTACTAAGAACAAGTCCCGGGAGGGTCCCTCCTCCACAAGCCACACTGAAACGAAGAGGGATTTAACACATGCGCCTCTTGAAAGGTCCCAGTTGTAACAATCCTTTAAAAGCAAACACCAATTTTGTTTTTTATATCAGGTCAGTCACAGGTGGGCTGAAGCCATGCAGAGAAGTCTGCTGTTCAGTACAGCAACCCTTGAGAATACAGGTTGCAGCACGCCTTGTTGAGAGGGCAGTGTATTCTTCAGTGATTTGTAATCCCAACTGGTCGCAGCACCACAAAATGACCAAAAAAAAAAAAGGTTGAGAATGTTTTTCCAGAGAGGAATGCAATGCTCATATTGTTGGTCCCCATCTTGGTTGCTGTGGACCACATGGGCAACGGCTACTGCACAGAGCCAGCTCTGTTTGAGATGAGGCCCACGATACAAGCTGCAGCACTCTCTCTCTCTTGCTCAGAGGGCTGGATAAAGCAGGAGGGAGTTTTTAAGGATGACACTTTGCTTGTGCAGCATCGTAGAAATTTCTACCATCAGAACAAGAAGAACTGTGCAGGATCAGCTCAATGGACTATCTAGTCCAGCACTCTGTCCACACAGTGGCCAATGGGAAGCCCACAAGCAAGACATGAGTGCAACAGCACCCTCCAACTCATGTTCCCCAGCAATTGGTATTCAGAGGCATTTCTGCCCCTGATACTGGAGGTAGTATATACTCGTCATGACTAATAGCCATTGATAGCCTTATCCATGAATTTGTCTTATCCGCTTCTCAAGCTGTCCATATGTGATTCTGTGGTGGTGTTCTGTAATAGCCCAGCTAACCTCAATGTTGGTCCTACCTTGGCCACCTGTCCCGATACAACTATTCCCGGAGCTCCTCTTTAGAACATCTCTTGGTGATTTGCTTCATTGGTCTCGGATCTTTTAGCGAGGTGTCCTATAGTGAGGAAGCTAACGGGCACTTGGGGACTGCTCCGACAGTTCACCCCAGCGTAGTGACTACCGTGCCTCACATGGTCTTTAATCATTTCTGAGTCACTGATACTTGGAATGGGTTGGGCTATCCAAAAGAAACAGAAGGGAGAGACTCTTTAGGGGTCTGTTCAGGATAAAAACTATTCTTACAGGCCCAGTGCAACACTGACCAATTGACGGGATGACTTGAGGGCTGATACATGGTGGATCTCTGCAGCTTTTCCCATGGCTTCTTGAGGCTTTCCATGGTATCAAAGACCTCTTTAGACCAGCTCTGTGACTAATGCACAAAGTCGCCCCTTTAGTCCCAGTTTTCTTTCCATTGAATATCATCCCTCTGTGCAGTTTAGCTGGTTTACTCTTTAGTCCGTTGCTGGGGATCAGGGATCTTCATTTCTCAGTAGGACTTCCCTGTGAGCCTAACTCCCTGCTTTGCCACTTAAAAGTATAAGAAATGACTACTTATTCCAGCCATCCCCAACCAGATGCGTTGGACTACATGCTGGGTGGGGGATGCTGGGAGTTGTAGTCCAATACATCCGGAAGGCATTGGGTTGAGAAAGGGTGACTTTTCCCCTGTCCCTGGTGCTGCGGAGTCATGGATGGTGCAGGCGTATGAACTGAGCTTGCTCTCACTTTTCCCCCTCCTTTTGAAAAGTTATCAGCTGAGAATACAAGACGATACTCCCTTTTAGACTTTACAATGCCTTTGTAAGAAGCTAGACCTGACAATCTAAGATAGGGTTTTTCTCTGACTATTGTATGAAAGAACATCCCTGGGCTCTCTTGTTCCTCAGGGAAATTCATGATCTGGACTGCTAATAATGCAGCCCCCAAACTTATCAGGAGACTTATAGCCCAGATTGAGTCATTTTCACCAAGGCTATGTTATATATGTTAAAGTAAGTCCAGGTTTGATGTTCCCCATTGGGAAGAAGAAGAAGGTCAAAGTTACAAACAAAGACACAAACGTCAGCAAGCTCAGACAAATTGTTTCCATGCAAGGATTTTAGAACACTGGACTTTGAAACAGAGATTGTGTATTAAGAACGGGAGACAAGATAACAGCGAAATTCCCACCGGAAATGGCTAGTCCTTGCAGAACGCATCTCCTTGCCATTTCCATCATTCAAAATGGCTCCCAGGGACCCTTTGGCTCTTGATATTCAGCACTGACTTTCCAATTCGAATCTTCTACACTATGAGCTGCTGAACCACAAGGCTTTTCTTCCTTAGGGGCAGAAATTGGATAAGATAACAGGTCGTTTCCACTTCTACGCTTCTCCTATGACTGTTTGAAACTGCAGTTGGAATCCCCGCCTCCAGCTTTCATCTTACCGGCCCAGGAGCAAGCTAGGCCCAGCCAAGCCATTAGGGTTGTCAGTTGCCTCCAATCGAAGTAAGTCCTCTGCGAATGAAGGCCATCCACTGGGACATGGTACACCAGCCAAGCTTAATGGCAGTTCGATGCCCTTTCCAAGATGACCGGAAGCAAGAAGATTCTTGGATCACTTCTCTGTGAGTTTTAGGTTGTTTTTGTGCCAGCACCTGTGTGCGTTATGGGAGGAGCTATTGTCAGATGGAATGTACCCTACATAAAAAGGAACGACATAGGCACCATAACCCATCTGCCGTGACAGTTCTGTAGGTTGGTCACGCAACTGACATGGATGACTTTTACGGATAATTGATGGTGCACAGGAAATCTTACTGTCTGCCATGTGACAGAATGCTACGTTATGAGTGATACTAAGATCCCTCCACCCACCCCCAAAATTGATTATTTTACTCTACTTTTTAATTCGTAAAGATGATAAAGTGGGCAGAATCTGTCTATTCTATTCCTGTCATGTCCACAGAAGCCACAGACGGCCATCTTCATCCCAGAGAAACATCTAAGTTTTCTTCCTCTGGGTATGATATCACTCACACTAGGAAATTGTGGGTATGGAATTTTGCATGGGTACAAACATTGTGCACATTTCTAAATACACAAAGTATCATCAAGCAGACTTGGATAATACAAAAAATATGGCTGTAGAGAATTGAATGGGTACTTTTAAGGTTCTTGAAAAACAGGTTGGGATAAAAGGGTGAGGCCTTGCATAGACATTAATTGGTGCGGAACTGAGCTAATATAGGAATAGGAACCTCCCCATCTTCAGTTGGATCATGTCCAACTCATCTTGTCAAAAGTTGCCACAGAGCCACCAATCTTTGACTCCTAAAATTCTGAAGCTGTTGCCAGAGACAGGCACAGAAGGCTAGAGATTTCTAGACACCTTGCTCCATCCATTCTTTATAACAGCTTGTCTTATCCTTCTCTCTTAGTAGCTCATTTCCCCTTGGAGTTTGGAAGATGAGCCGGGTAATTAGTGCAAAAAGAAAGATAAGACAAGCAGAGAAAACCGATGGACGAGAAAGGTGGCTAGAGGCTCCACAGTTATATCCGCTTTTCACTGCCTTTCTCCAGGGAAGCCTTCAGAATTTCCAGCAGTCAGAGGTGGTTTCATTTGACATGATGGGTACAATGTGTAGGCTCTTATTCTCTCATCTCAATCTGATTTACAATCTGTTCTGGATTTACTCCTTGTTTTTAACATTGTAACTTAATCGAGTTGGGCACTGGGGCAGAATTTATTCCTGTTTTTTTAGCATTGTATCCTTAGGGATAGGAGCCCTGGAGCAGTTACTCTTTGTATTTTAATCACTGGGTTGCTATTTTTGATATACATAAATGCTGTGTTCAGAGTCATTACAGTGCATCTACAAGGCAAAACGAGAGATTCCGAAGATCAAACTGCTAATAGAAACCATTTCCACAGGGGTGGCTCTGCTAGCCTGTTGAAGCAGAAACAACAAAGATTCTCGTGGCGCCCTGGAGTCTGACAAATTCATTATGGCAGAAGCATTTATGGAATATACGCCACTTCATCAGATGGGACAATGTCTGCATTTGCCTTACCTTTTCGGAGTTGCCTTCTGAGAGATGCTTTGCCCTGCAGCCCTTTGAATATCTACTTCCCAAGAGAAAAATAGCCGCTCTGAATCAGGGACACAAACTTCTTTCCTTCTTCTGAAATCCCTCAGAGAAGCTCTGGTGGTGAGACAGGAACGGAGCAAAAGCCATGAACTGGGAAAGAAGCGAGAGCTATAGGAAACACTTTTCTTTGATAGTTGCAACCTTCTGTTTTATTTGGGAAAGCTTCTGAGCTTTCTGATCCCAAGATGTGCTGTAGCTCCCAGAAATACTTCTTTAGTAATACGTTATTTCTCAGTCCACACACGATGGTGATTTCACAGGACCTGAGGATTCTGTTGAAGAGGAAGAACCTTCCTAACAAGGTTTATGGAGGAGGTGCGCTCCAAAGCCACTTGCGAAGAGACTGTGGAGAGGCCCCAAAGCTGTGCATGAGAAAGAACATCTCCATATTGGGAAATCCCCCCCCCCTCTCAACATTGGAGTGACAGGGCACCTTTGCTTATGTAAACATCTCTGCACATATCCCATCCACCCCCCATGCGCATCTGGGAGGTCTTGGATCAGGACACTAGGCTGAAAAAATAAAAATGGGGGCACTTTGTAATGGCCATTTGGGAAGCCACATGGGAGACTTCGCTGAATGTTTAAAGGTGCAGAGCAAATCCAAAAGTATATTCTGTCAAACAGCAAAACTAAGGAAAGGTGATTTATTTTCTCCCCCCCCCCCTTTTGAATGTGTTGGAGGGTTGTTATTTTCTTGCTCAGGTCTCCATTTCTGGACCAAATCACAAGAACCGAAAAATTAAGAGTTGGAAACATTAACTGTGCTGATGTTGTGCCTGAAAACCAATTTGGGTGTGTGTGTGTGCGTGTGCCAAAAGTGTTTTTTCCCCCAAAAATATACATAACATTTTTTAAACATCAGCTTTCACTAGGGCTCAGCTGAAACTTACCTCGCTTCATGATAGTTTTTGTATACACTGAAAAGCACTTCCCCATATTTTCTGATTTTTTTTCTTTTCTTTTGCATTTGCCGCGAACGTATTCACGGTGTTTTGAAGATGCTGTATTTCTCTCGGCCATTTCCTTTCTTCTGATTTGCCTGTGCTACCTCTTGTTCATTGTTGGCAATCCACATGATTTTAGCTGATGACAGTGAGATGCTGCATGCGGTCTGAGGACGTAATGGATGCATGCAAACAAAATTATGTGGGTCACCTTGGCCAATAAGATTAAATAGAGGTGTAAGCAAATGAGGTGGCATATCACGTGGGTGAAAGTCAGGAAGCTGTCAGGGGAATAAGAGGCTGCTAAATAACATAGAAACACTGAGTTGGATCCAGACTTAGGGTGCAATCCTATGCATGCTCACACAGAAAAAAAGCCCTACAACTGGTTGGTCAATGCTGAGAGTTACAGACTTTTTATTTGTCTAAACATGCATAGGTTTGCATCTTTAGTCATACCTTAACTTCTGCCCCATTAATTTCAATGGGTCTAGTCTAGCTATGATTTGTTGGGTTGTATCAAATGAGCTACTTTCAAAATGTATATTGAAATGGGAGAATTTGGGGGCCCAGCCCATTTTTGCAGAACAAAATAGTGGGATCTGCTCCACCTTTGCCAAATTGTCCATTTCAAGTTCATCACGTTTCAAACTCTGGACATTTTGAATTTCAAAATTCACATCCTTCGTGTAATATTTGATGAGCTCGGTCCATTTTGTATCCCCCGATTAAGATTAGTGTGGGAAGGTCCCAACCTTAAAAGCGGCCTAAAATAATGTTAAGTAAATGAATTAACGTTTGTTGGAGAACCGCTGCCTTCTTGCTGAACCTGGTGAATCCAGATTTGGGTTTTCAATTTCAGTGTGCGCCTCTAGAATTTTACATTTGCTGCGTAGTGCATAAATTTGGATTTGGATTCAAATTTGTTCCCGCTTCAAAACCCCATCCCCCACCCCCATGGGCAACATACGCCATATATATATATATATATATATATATATATATATATAGCTTTGCTGAGATTTCATTGCTACGCCTAGGCTGGCTTTTGCATTGATGGTTTCCCGTCATCACTGCCAGTTTCTGTATTTAAGAAAACGGGTCTATTCAGTATCAGTTCTCTCACTCGTATCAACAAAGCAAGGGCTCCCAAAAACCACACCAGAGTTACATATCTACTACAACCCCCATGCACCCTGGTCATTACCCCTGTTCTCCCAGAGACAGGAATGTCTATGCTAACGGCATAAATCTTGCTGCATAGCTACCCTGTAAACAAATCTTTAGGGGGAACATTGAGCTATTCAGCAGTACAGATGTTGCCCTGTTGTGGTCATGTCCTTACTGGTTTTAACGTGGGTGTGTATGTTGTCACTCTTTCTCTCCTGTATGTGTGTGTTTGTGTGTGTGAATATATATATATATATATATATATATATATATATATATATATATATTTCCCCCCCCCCCCCCACATGTAGATACTGTTTGAGAGAGTCTGGTCAGTAGGGATATACTCTGTGTGCGTGTGAAAACCCCTTTTTCAAACTTTCCTGTCTTTTCTTATGATAGTTGATTGATTCCTTCTGATTTGAGGTTTTTGGTGCCTCCTTTTCCTCCCTTGAATAGCTGTAAAGGGGCAAAATGAGGATTTTCTTTTCCTAATAAATTTCATATGAAGACCTCCGAAGTCGCTAGTTTTTAAGTCGCTAGTTTTTAAGGCGTGTGAAGGGTGGGGTGGGGTGGGGGTCAGTATCCCACATTACAAGATGGCAATCCAATTGCATGGGGGTCATACAATAATTTGTTTTCGGTTTGCTATCGCATACAATTTCATAATGAAAACTTCATGCATTTAGCTATTCATTCTGTTAAAATGCAGTTACAAGATAGGGGATACTTGGCTAAACAATATCACAAGCGAGAAGGATCTTGGAATTGTTATAGACCACAAGCTGAATACGAGCCAACGGTGTGATGTGGCCTGACCCAAGTCATTTTTCTGCCAGAGGCAAAGGATGAAACGGGTCCCCACCTGCCCCTATTTCATGAACAGAAACTAACGGGCCTTTTGCAGTTCAATCTCACTTCAACACTGTCAACAGGACAATGTTCTCCACCACAGTTTAGGGCAGCGTAGGGGGTGAAGGGCAGGCCACATGGCAGACACGGCTCTGTCCTCCAGTTCCATGCCTCTGTTCCCTACCGCCAATATCTGCTGCCTGGAAGTGTCTGCCTCACTCTGCTCAATGGTAGAGTTGGCCCTAGGGGAAACCACATTTTGTTTTTGTTATGTCCATCCATTTTTGGAATTCCTGTTCATTTTAATTTCACACTATTTTAATGTGAGTCATAGGCCATGTCTACACTGGGGATTTTCCCCAGGATTTACCCTGGGTCGACCTTGTGCATCCAAATGATGCACAGGGGATCCCGGGAGCAGGCAGGGGCGACCCCTCCATTTTCGTGGGATAACTGAGACGTCAGTTATCCAAATTTTCCCTGTGGTCCTGGGATGATTCCGAAGACTGTAGGCGGTGTGGGCGCCCATCCCGGCTTCTTTCCTCCTCCCCGTGAGTAGTGGGGGTCAGCAAGAAAGAAGGAGCCAGGCTGGGGGGAGTCCAGGGACATTGTGGGGGGAGCGGGGTTGGGGCTTTTTCTTTTCCTTTAATCACATTTCACTCCCATCTCTGGTTCCGTTTTTTTTAAAATGGTGGGTGCGACATCCCTCTTCCCTTCTGGGATGTCGCCTTTCTGTTTAGAAGCTGGAGGACGATCCTGGAAGGAGGTAAGTCCGGGATTGCCCTCTCCCTCCCTCTACACCCTCAAGTGTAGAAAGGACCATAGCTACCTGTCTGTTACCTGTAATGTCTGTGTTTTCCATCTAATTGGCATAAATATTTGCACAAATGGGGTTATAAGAACAACAACAACAAAACAAAAAAGTGGGAAATCAGAGTAGGCATGTTGGGGGGGGAACAGCCAAAGGGGTCTCCCTACAGTGGTACCCCTTTCATCCACCACGCCACACCCTCTATCTACAAGTAAGCCTCTTCCCCCAGAATTAAGGGGGGGGGGAGATTTCTCTAGAGGCTTCATGTTGATCCCAGGTGTGAGAGCAGGCGGCTGTTTAAAGGCCCCATTGGAGTGGAGGAGGGGAAAGTGTGTCATTCCCGGACATTATAGAAAATCTGCGCCCCAACAACTAGTAGAACAAAAACCTGGACAAATCTGGGGAAATCCTGGCGCTTGGTCACCTGCCCAGAAAAAGAATATTGGAGGCTGGTCCATAATTATCCAATCCTATGGGGATGGTTGTAAGCCCCGAACTTGGAGGCTTATGGCCATCCAATGTAGAGTAGAAAGTGTGGCAGAGACACTATTCTGCATTCCTCCTGATCTGCATTTCAGCTAGGTGGGCTTTTTCGCCTGCCTAACTGAGGTGTCAGGGAAGATGAAAGGAGGATGGAGGATTCCTCGTAAGCTGGCCTCCGCAGTGCCCTGCCCTCTGCCCATGGGAACGCCCCCTTTACCTTCCCTTCCAATGGCATTTTTGCAATGTTGGAAAGACAGCCAGCATGGTCCCCTCTACAAGGATTCGCTTTTGCGGCCGGTTAGCCGATTATGCGCATAATCGCAGAAGCGCATTTACGCCTAATCCCTCTGCACGAGAGGCAGCGAGAGGCAGTGAAGCGCATTAAAGGATGTCCAAAATGCGCTTTACAAATAGTTAATGCGCATAAGCGCATATTCACACAGTCAAAATGCGCTTTAACGGACGGAGCAAAATAAAACTCGCGATTTAACGCGCATTCAATAATGCGCATAATCGGAGAGATAACGCGCCTCTACGCCCCATTTGCGCTCCGCTGGTGTGGAGGTAATTTTTTTAATGAGACTTCAAAGAGCATTAAACCTCTCTTGTAGAGGCAGCCCATGATTCTCTCCATGCTGGCTGCAAGGGGGAGGGGAGCTCAGACTCCTCGTTCGGACCTCAGATCCAGGAATCCGAACTATCTTATCCCCCCCATCCGATGTTCTTTAAAGGAATTAGGACACAGCCCTCCCCCAAGAAAGCATTTCCCACCTCAGCTGCCCAACTATCCAGTCCTCCTCTGGAAGCTTTTACCAGGATGAACAAGGGTCCAGCAAAGAATTGTTCGGCCTCACTTTTCCAAGAAACTTGATGAAACTCATGCATCAAAACTGGACACAAGGCTCCCTCAATCAACGCCCCAGAGCCTGCGTTCAATGCGGAACCCAGGTCAGAATGGATATGAGCTACTTTCTCACCAAAGTGTTTTGCAAACTCGACACAACAGGTTGCTGAAAACATCCCCTCACTAGTCTGGGGCCCAGAATGTAACAGCCCCTTTACAGCTTCCTGACTTCCACAAGCCCGTTTCCTTGCCAAGAACATATTATGTGGAAAGACCTATTAGAACTTTGGTCACTTTTGCTAAAATGTGTTTGAGTCGGACAGCTCATAACATATATTTCCCGTTCTCTCCTCTCCCACACTCCACCCAGACTGGCAATCTCCATCTGATCTATTCTGGCTGCTAAGGGAAACCAAATGGCTTGAAATGATCAGCAAACGCACAATGCAATGAATGTATGGCATTTGGAATTCATCTGTGACTTGTTTCTTTACTAGTAATGGATAAAATTAATAGTCCCCATTCAAAACCCTCATTTTGTGTAGGAGGTGGCGGCCTTCTGTATCTCTTGGCCCTATGACATTTTGGGCTTTATAGGTAAGTACCAGCCTCTTCAATTGAGCTTAGCAACTAACTGGAAGCCAGTGCAGTTGATCTGCAAAGGACACACCAGTGAACAACCTAGCTGCCGCTTTCCACAGCAGGAGAACACTTTTCAAGGGCCAGGCTACGTTGAGGGTCCTGCAGAAATCTAAGCAGGATGTAACCAAGGCATGTGTCACTGTGGCCAGATCTTCCTTTTCCAAGAAGGGGTCGCAGCTGGCAAAACTGGGCCCAGGTATTCCTGGTCTCAGCAGCCATCCTGGCACTCCTGATCAAACGCAGAGACCGGTAACCCTGCTTGCGTCCCGTGCTTCCTCCAAAAATCTCAGGGCAGCCGGCATATGGTTCCAGGCAGTTTCACAGCCAGAACTTCCTGAGCTTTAGTAGCAAAACTATGTCGCATGCCTTTAGACCATTTCTCAGGCCCAAAATCTTAACAATACCTATTCTGCGGCTACTTTTGCCAGGGACTGGGGATTCTCCTCCAGCTGGGGGTGGGAAAGAAATACCCTTCCTGCTACTGTGGCTGCCTCTACAAGAGCGATTTAAAGCTCTTTCAAGGTGCATTAAAAAAATTACCTCTACAACAAGAGCGATTTAAAACTCTTTCAAGTCTCATTAAAAAATTACCTCTAGACCAGCGGAGCGCAAATGGGGCGTAGAGGCGCGTTATCTCCCCGATTGTGCGCGTTATCGAATGCGCGTTAAATAGCGAGGTTTTTTTGCTCTGTCCATTAAAGCGCATTTTGATGGGAGGGGGCTGCTGCTCCGGTGAGCGGAAGGAAAAGGCTGGTGCCCATGGAGGCGGCTCCTCCTCCTCCCTCTATTGTCAGATCTCACCCCCTTCTCCACAGCCTGCCAGCCAGCCAGAGGGAAGGGGAGGGGAGGGAAGCGCCTTTTGACAGCTGCCGCTGCCACCGCTGTCAAAAGTTGCGGCGGGCTCGAGCTGCCGAACTGAAGCTGGGGAGACACGTGGGGAAGGCGGGCGACTACCCTCCGCCCGCTGGCTGTCCCTTCCGCTCGCTGGAGCAGCATGAGGGGGCTGCCTGGCTGCGGCGAAGGAGGGAAGAGAGCCCGCCCGCCCGCCCGCCCGCGAGGGGGGCCGGCGGGAGGAGGAAAAAGAGAGGGTAAAGGAAGGCGAGGAGGAGGAGGAGCGCTCGCCTGCTGCCCACAGCCTACCAGCCAGCCAGCTGGGGAGCGGCGGGGAGGGAAGGGGAGGGGAGGGAAGCGCCTTTTGTTGCCGCCTCTCGTGCAGAGGTATTAGGCGTAAAGGCGCTTCTGGGATAGTGTGCATAATCTCCTAACCGGGTGCAAAAGCGAATCCTTGTGGAGGGGACCTGTGCCTGGTATGAAGAGCTCAGCAGGAGACGCTTTCCATGGTATCGTCTCCTCAGTATTGGAGATGAACCTGCTCTTAAAGGGTTGGCTATCAAAGCTGTTCAAAAGCTGGCAAGTACAGGGCAAGGCAAGGAAAGACATTCTCAAAAGCCACTCCTGCTTTGCATGCAGTAAAGGTCCTGGGTTCCATCTCTGCCCTCTCCTGGTAGGAAACTGTTGGGGGGGGGACATTAAAATAAAGCTAGAAAAGCTCCTCTTGAAACCCTAGAAAGCCACTGCCAGTCAGTGTTGACAATACTGGGCTAGATGGACCAATGGTCTGACTCTGCATATGGCAGTGTCGTGCCCTACTGTGTCTTAAGGGGCAGGGTGTAGCTCAATGGTAGAGCCCCTGTGTTGCATGCAGAAGGTCTCGGGTTCAATTCCCACAATCTCCTATCTGAAACCCTGGAGAGCTGTTGCCAGTGCATGCACATAGTGAATAGGATCTGTCTCCTGGTGATGGAAGGGTTCCACTCATGGAAGGTACCTTCACCCAATTGGGGGGGGGTCCCTCATGCACACACACCACAGCTCACCTTATTTGGCAGCATCCCCTGACCCTCTGTAGCATTTTCAGAGAACTGGAGGTGTTGGGACTAAGCCTGTTCCTCCTGGGCTGGAAGAAGAGTTTTCAGGCGATCAATTAGAGTCAGATTCTGATGCAGAAGAGACGGCGCCAAAAACATACCAGCCTGTACAGAGAATGGGAGAGGTGACCCTCAGGGGCTCTTCACCAGCTGGGAATGAACTTTCGCCAGCCCTTACCTCTGAAGGGGGTAAACAACCCACAAGCTGGGAATATTTATTTATTTATTTATTTATTGCATTTGTATACTGCCCCATAGCCGAAGCTCTCTGGGCGGTTTACATAGGATTAAAAACAATTAAAAACAATATACAAAAATTAAAACAGCAAAAACATACAAACATGCACACAATCTGTACATTTAAAACCACTACAACACTTCAAAAAGCTACAAAAAACAAAACAAAACAAAACAAACCCAGGCTCCTCAGATATTGCCAAATGCCTGAGAGAAGAGGAGAGTCTTGACCTGGTGCCGAAAAGATAACAATGTTGGCGCCAGGCGGGCCTCGTCGGGGAGATTGTTCCACAATTGGGGGGCCACCACAGAGAAGGCCCTCTCTCTTGTTGCCGACCTCCGAGCTTCCCTCGGAGGAGGCACTCGGAGGAGGGCCTTAGATGTTGAACGTGGTGTTCAGGTAGGTTCATGTCGGGAAAGGCGTTCCATCAGGTATTGTGTCCCAAGCCGTGTAAGGCTTTATAGGTTAAAACCAGCACCTTGAATCAGGCTCGGAAACATACAGGCAGCCAATGCAAGCGGGCCAGAGTAGGTCTTATATGTTCGAACCTACGGGTTCCGGTTATCAATCTGGCCGCTGCATTTTGCACAAGCTGCAGCTTCCGAACCACCTTCAAAGGCAGCCCCACGCAGAGTGCATTGCAGTAATCTAACTTGGAGGTTACCAGAGCATGGACAACTGAAGCCTAACCCTAACCCTCACCTGATGAAGATGAAAAGGAGAAATAGAGCTGCGTGTCATCAGCGTACTGATGACAACGCACTCCAAAACTCTGGATGACTGCACTCAATGGTTTCATGTAGATGTTGAACAGCATGGGGGACAAAACTGACCCCTGTGGAACCCCATACTGGAGAATCCACGGGGCCGAGCAATGTTCCCCAAGCACCACCTACTGGAGCCGACCCCCCAAGTAGGAGCGGAACCACTGCAATGCAGTGCCTCCCACTCCCAACTCAGCCAGTCGTCCCAGAAGGATACCATGGTCGATGGTATCGAAAGCTGCTGAAAGATCAAGGAGAATCAACAGAGTCACACTCCCCCTGTCTTTCTCCCGACATAGGTCATCATATAGGGCGACCAAGGCTGTTTCCATACCAAAACCAGGCCTGAAACCCGACTGAAATGGATCAGGTTTCTTTCGAAGGGGAGGGCACGGGAAGCCTAGTGGATCCGAGGATCTGTCGGAGACTAAAGCGGGCTGAGACAAAGGAAGGGGGGGAGAAGGTCGGCCTGACTAGTTTCTCGTCAAAGGCTTCGTGAAAACCAGCCTCCCTGAAGTTAAAGCGTACTGGGGAAAAGGCTTTCCCTTTTTCTTGAAAGGACAATTGTCTTGCTTACTTTGCATAATGTTACCTAGAGAAACGTTCCTAGAAAATTAGTGTCCCTTCAGCTAGGAGAAGATGTTTATTGCCTGAATAAAGCTTTGTGGATTACATGGCAGACCTCTTTATTGTCTCCCCATAAAGCGAAGGGTGTTGGGAAACATGACAGGAGGGGTTGCCGTGGGGTGGAAGGATCAGAGGACTCTACTTCTGCCCGCCAGTTGCGTGTACCAAAATCTGGATCCCACCCAACACTGGTCTCGATGGACCAATGGTCTGACTCAGCATAAGGCAGATACTTATATAAGGCTGTCTGCCCCATTCTCCACCATTCAAATATGCATACACACAGGAAAGTGGAACTATAAATACACACGTTCCCTCATTAGAATGGTAATGTGTGAATCAGCAGCACTTTCTTTGAAAACAGAGACAAAATCCTAATACGATGGATGCTAAAAGGATGAAGTACTTATATGTACAGAAAATGTTTGCATGCTGCTCTGTAGTACCCCAAACTGCCCACTCAATGGCACTGCAGCCCTGTGAGTGAACGGGAGTCAATTAATTAATTTAAGGGAATGTGTGAAGCAGCCTTGGACACAGGATGAATATAGGAGCATAGGAGGCAGCTTCATACTGAGTCAGTCCATTGGTCCATCTAGCCCAGTATTATCAACACTGGCTGGGTTCGGATGACACGATAAGGAACGGCTGATTAACTGGGCAATCATCCGTGGCATTGCTTATCGTGTTGTCTGGCGGGAAGCGAACAACGTTGCTGATTCGGAGACCCATTGCTTATTGTGTCGTGTGGCGGGCTCCGTTGCTCAATTTCACGTCCATAGAATTCTCTGAGGAGCGACCAAAAGCACCCTCTACAGCCAGTAGAACTTGCAATGGCTGATGGGATAGCCCTGGGAAGAGGGAGGCCGAAGCAACAGCCAGCCGGAAGGACGACGGGAGTTTCAGCCTCTCAACGGGGGGGCGGGGGGAACATGTTGTCTGGGGAATACCGGCAGCATAACATACTGTGAGTTGCCTATTCCCCCCTCCGATGCTTAAAGTGTCATCCGAACACTGACTGGCAGCCGTTCTCCAGGGTTTCAGGGCGGTTTTCCTTCCTTGCCCTACCTGGAGAAGATGGGGGTCAAACCCGGGACCTTCTGCATGCAAAGCCTTTGCTCTATCATACTGAAGTCAGATCGTCCATCCTCCTTGCCTCCAGATCTTTCTGCCACTGCAGGCTCTGCTGTTGCTACTATCCCTTAGGACAAATGAAGCTTTAAAATAAAATAAATGAAATTATATTAGGGTGACCCTGTGGAGAGGAGGACAGGGCTCCTGTATCTTTAACTGTTGTATAGTAAAGGGAATTTCAGCAGGTGTCATTTGTATGCTTGCAGCATCTGGTGAAATTCCCTCTTCATCACAACAGTTAAAGCTGCAGGAGCCCTGCCCTCTTTAACTAGAGTGACCAGATACAACCGGGCTCTTGCAGATTTAACTGTTGTGATGAGGGAATTTCACCAGGTGCTGCATATATACAAATTACATCTGCTGAAATTCCCTTTTCTATGCAACTATTAAAGATACTGGAGCCCTGTCCTCCTTTTCATATGGTCACCCTAGCTTTGCCTGGACTCCTTGCAAGTCTATTTAGGGCACAATCTTATGCATGTTTAGACAGAAAAAAGTTCTACAAATCCCATAAGATTAGGGTGACCTGATGGAAAGAAGGACAGGGCTCCTGTATTTTTACCAGTTGTATTGAAAGGCGGATAATCAGCAGGTGTCATTTGTATGTCTGAAGCACCTGGTGAAATTCCCTCTTCATCATAACAGTTAAAGCTACAGGAGCTATACTACAGTGACCAGATACGAAAGAGGGCAGGGCTCCTGCAGATTTGTCATGATGAAGAGGGAATTTCACCAGGTGTTGCATGCATACAAATGACACCAGCTGAAATTCTCTTTTCTATACAACTTTACAGGAGCCTGGTCCTCCTTTCTATATGGTCACCCTATAAATTATATAGCTTTTAGAGAGGGTGGGGCATCTGGAGATGCAGTTTAAAGTGTAAAAGAGGTGAGGATTGTTGTAATAGGTACTTTACAGCAAGGAAGGGGGTTGTATTGTGAGTGGCCAACTCAGCTGTTAGAGCTGGTAGAAGCACTGTGTGACAGGCAGAAACTCAGTAGGTGGAGTTCCACCAGCATTTGGACATAGGAACTGCACCTGTTGAAGTTCTGGCTATTTATCATACAGCCAAAGTCCACTATTTATTTATTTATTTATTCATTCATTCATTCATTCATTTTATTACATTTGTATACTGCCCCATAGCCGAAGCTCTCTGGGCGGTTTAAATAAGATTAAAACAATTAAAAACAATATACAAAAATTAAAACAGCAAAAACAGACAAATTACACATAATATACACATGCATTTAAAACCACTGTAATAACTTTAAAAAGCTATAAACCTAAAAATAAAACCACTACTGTAAGAGACGAAGCCTATGAGGGGAATAGGCTAATCAGACACATGAGTTACCTCAGACACACGAGTCACTCTGTTCAAGGGTAATGGTTGCTTTTTATTTTCAAGACATCCTGGGGCAGAGAGGGACCGGCAGATTTACCAGGCCTGACAAAAGAGTCTTCTCAACTATTTCCAGGAGGATTAAAGACAAAAAGGGTGAAATCTGGCCCCCAGGCCTCTGTCAAGAGACAAGGCCTCTGCAGGGAGCAGGCCTAATCTGCCTCAGACACACTGTTCAGGTATAATAGTGATCTTTTATTTTCTGAGACATTTTCCTTCCAAGGTGTCGGGAAAGGGGCAGATTTCACCAGCCTTGATAGAAGCCCTGCTCAACTATTTCCAGGCCTAATAGGGTAATTAATAGGTAATAAAAGTGCCATAGCAGGTCCAGGAGAAACCCCTACAAAGGGGCGGGGCTTGGGGTTGAGGGAGCCATTCAAACCCGGGCTTTGGTTTGAGTGGCGGTGGAGCTGGTCGAATCGGAAGCAAATGGCAGTTGGAGCTCTGAGATGGCGAGAAATGGCTGAGGGGAGCCGTCTCTTGAGGCCTTGCGGCCCTTTTCCGTGCTGCAAGTGGGGAATGTCAGGCTCTGGGGCCCTGCTCTTCTTCCTCCTCCTCCTCCTCCTCCCCTGCAGCCTGGGTGTGTAAAAAGGGAGGGGGACTGTAGGGGGTCCCCCAAACTCTTGGGGTTCTGCCAGATGCGGGGAAGGAGCTTCAGCATTGGCGCTCAATTGCAGAATCGGATTTTTATGCCAGCGTTTAGGCTTGGGGCATGTGAGGTAACAAAACGAGCAATGCCTCTGAGCATCTGCAGAGTGCCTTTCCCTCACTCCTGAATAAACAACTGGGATCAAGAATAGGGTGACCCCTATGAAAAGGAGGACACGGCTCCTGTATTGGTAACAGTTGCATAGAAAAGGGAATTTCAGCAGGTGACATTTGTATGCATGTAGTGAAATCCCCTCTTCATCACAACAGTGAAAGCTGCAGGAGCCCTGCCCTCTTTTGTATCTGGTCACAGGGCCCTGCCTAGCGTGACCAGATGCAAAAGAGGGCAGGGATCCTGCAGCTTTAACGGTTGTGATGAAGAGGGGTTTTCACCAGGTGCTGCATATACACAAATGACACCTGCTGAAATTCCCTTTTCTATGTAACTGTTAAAGACACAGGAGCCCTGTCCTCTTTTTCATATGGTCACCTTAATCAAGAAGGGGAGCATCCTGACAAGATTGTGCTTGAGCACCTCAAAAGATCGCACCGCCCTTTGCTTGTGTTTTAAGATACAAATGCCCGGCCCAAGCTTAGCTTATTTTCTGTCCACATAGGAGCATGTTGCTGTTCAAACATACCCAGAGGAGAAAAACAGCTTGAACAAATGGTAGACGGGAGGCACAGAGCACTTGCCAGCAAAATTACCTCACTTTTCAGTCTTAAACTTCCATCTCTCTTGGGGTTTCATCCTGCACACACATGTGGAATTTGCAAATGCAGGTCTTGAAACTATGAATCATTTTTATTGTATTTTTAAGGTGCAAGTAATACACTATTTTTCATACTTTGTCTCACAGGAAATCTGTGACATAAATTCTTCCCATTTTTAAGATGTGCAGTAAACACCAAATTGGGAGTAAGGCAGCAATCCTACGCACACGTAACTGGGAAGACGCTCCATTGGAAACAGTGGGTGTTTCTGAGTAAATATGCAGGGGATTGGGTTGCATTTGTATGCGTGCTTACTTGGGACTAGCCCCATCGAAAACACTTGCACTTAACTGCTAAGTAGATATGCTCAACTACCCTGGGCACTGAGGGTCAGCCCCACTGACCTCCGCAGTGTTTATTTCCAAGTAAGCATGTGCTGTACTGGGCTGAGAAGTAGCGGCTAGCTAACCCAGACTTTCTGGCTGCATAAGGCCAAGAGTGCTGGGCCCTTAGGCTGACCACCAAAGTGCCATCTCCATGCCACTCTCTGGCTCAAAGGGTAACGCATTTATTGCAAGTGGCTGGGCAGACATTTTACATTTTTAAAAATTGCTTTTCTCTCTAGGTTTTGTAGAAGCTTCAGAACACCATTACTCTGAAGTTATCATACCCAAAGCATTTGGAACTCAACATGACTTCCAGATTAAGGTAACATTTCTTGCACTGCAACAGCCTACATGCATTGATTAATATTCTGTTAATAATCTAATACCTCCTACTCTGGCCAGTGTGACATGGATGGGGGTGGGGGACTCTTAGGCTCTAGGCCAACTTTCCTACTCTGGGTCCCTCCAGATCAGTGGAGGCTGGTGGCTCCATTGTCAATGGAGCGGTGAATCCGCTCTGTTTTTCAGTCAGAACTCTAAAGGAGGTATCCAAGGTATCCATCCCCCCCCCAAAATAGGTTCAGCACCTTGGATTTCTCCCTTAGAGTTCTGACTGAAGTCTGGAATGGATTCACCACCCCACTAACGTCAGAACCAACAGCCTCCATCCAGCTCTGCTGGACTACCACGTTTTGTAACCATTGGCTTTGTGAAGCTTTTTGATTGAAAAGTGGACTATAAATTGTCTAAATAAATAATACACATGGACCAACTGAAAAACAATAAGGAATAGGAATGGTTGGGTTGTTAAATGGATGGGGCAACCAAGACTTACCTGAAATCTGCCGTTAACAGTACAGCCCCATACATGTTTACTCCAAATTCCCATTGAGTTCAGTTATTCCCAGGTAAATTGGCATAGAATTGCAGCCTGAATCTGTTTAAAAATAAACAAACCCAAAGTGGGAATGGGCTTCTATTATTATTATTATTATTATTATTAAAGACAGAGAAGGAGAGCAAAAGAGTAGAAAAAATACTTGAACACATATGGGCTGGGTTCAGACGACACAAGAAGCAACGGTTGCTTAATTAGGCAACCATCCGTTGCGTTGCTTATTGTGTCGTCTAGGAGGGCACACAACTGACAATTGTCTATTTTAACAAAATAAGCAATGGTGCAAAACAACGGGCTGCTCCATTGATCACCCGGAGACCTGTTGCTTAATATGTTGAGTGGAGGGCTCCGTTGTCAAATTTAACATGTTGACTGTGCTATTTCGGGAGCACATAGAGTTCTCTGGCAGGAGCAGCCGAAAGCAGCCCGGCCACTCCTCTACAGCCAGCAGAATTTGCAATGGCGGATGGGATAGCCCTGGGAGGAGGGAGGCCGGAGCAATGGCCAACCAGAAGGACGATGGAAATTTCAGCCACATGACGAGGAGCGGGGCAACATGTCGTGTGGGGAGTGTCGGCAAAAGAATGCACGGTGAGTTGCCTATTCCCCCCTCCATTGCCTAAAGTGTTGTCCGAACGCGACCATGGAGTAGACAAGTACTTTCTTGTTATGTGAAATCAAAAGGATGAATTGGTCCACATTTTAAGTAATTGTGTTTTTCACTTTACTTGTTTAGAAAAAAGTGTCTTATCTACTGAGAATAGAAGGAGTTAACAGGATTGTTCACCTTTATCAGAAGTAAGTGGTTGCTTTTCCTCAAGCTCTTCTGGTTTTGATCAGGCAAGGGGAAGAGTCCTATTCTTTTAAGTGTGTGGCTAGAATGAACACACACACAATGAATGAACAAGCCTCCAGTTTAGTTGTGTATTAGCAAGAGCAGGGTGATTATTGGGACTGTGATTATGATGGCACAATTTAGTGTGCCTGCAAAATTAATGAATTTACAGATGGCTGCAATTGTAAGCATGATTATCTTGAAAATGACTTCTTTAGAATAGGTCAGGATTTGTTCCAAGTTAATTATTTTAGGATTGGTGATATTAGCTGTATAATCTTGTGGGTTGTGCCCTTCTAACTTCATACATGTGCAGCAGTAGCAGTAGAGTTGATTCTTAAGCAGGTGAAAATAAAATGTCAACATGGACATTTTCATTCAAATTATAAATAGAAGTAGAGCATGGTTAGTAATCAGTTGCTGAGTCAAGAAACAGCATTTAAATAGCAAGTACATCCTGCATTTCTAATAATTGTTTACATGCAGATCCTTTATATTTCGGAATACACCTATTTACACTTTTGATTTGAAAGGAAAACGACAAGAAAATCATCCATATATTAAGGTACATTTTAGGATAAAGATTTTTAAAATGTTGGCAGCTTTATTGCCTGGTCTTGCATTTTTGAAAACTGAAGTGAAGTTGAATTTGCTAGACATGCTGAACATAAGGTTAATGCTGATTTTAACTCTATCTATATAATGGTTAACGCATAGCTGTCATAATACAGTACAAAAATGAGCCAAGCAGCCATTTAAACACACACACAAAAAATCTTTGCTCAGAAGAATTGCTGTGGGCTTTGTGAGGTTTTGATACATGTAAATGAACTTCTTGTTGACCAAATGTAAAAGAACTGCCTTTCATGATGGCCCATTTGCTCATTAATTCTTTCTTTTAGCAATTAATTTAAAATGCAATGACCGATGTTGCTGGCACAACTAGGCTGGGTGCTGTACATAAATGAAAAAATGACACAGGCCCTGTTGTCAGGCTTTTACAGGTTAGAATTAGCAATCAAAATGATACCAATCATTTTAGTTAATGTCCTTTAAACATTTTTATGTCTCCTTGACCTGTTTAAGTGATGATGATTAAAGCATGAAACTGTCTCATACTCATTTTGTCTAAGCCAACATTTAAACATAATGCCTGCATCCAATGAAGGGCGTGCACACGAGAAACAGCAGGACTTTGGCTGTGTGATGATGTTCCCAGCTAGAAGGGCCCGGCAAGCCTCATTCCTCCTGATTCTACAAGGCACCATCCTGCCGCCAAGGGCTGTGCACTTATTGACCCAGTTCAGATCATTGCCCACTCTCCTGATAAGCTGCTTGAAAAGTGAGAGGGAGGAGCAGGGAACTGATTCAGGCCACTTCCACACCTACTAAAGGAATAATGTAGGCTGACCATATGAAAAGGAGGACAGGGCTCTTGTAACTTTAACAGTTGTACAGAAAAGGGAATTTCAGCCAGTGTCATTTGTATGCAATTAGTTCCTGGTGAAATTCCCTCTTCATCACAACAGTTAAAGTTGCAGGGGCCCTGCCTTCTTTTGTATATGGTCACTGTAGTATAGTGCCTGCAACTTTAACGGTTGTGATGAAGAGGGAATATTATCAGGAACTAATTGCATACAAATGACACTGGCTGAAATTCCCTTTTCTCTACAATTGTTAAAGTTACAAGAGCCCTGTCCTCCTTTTCATATGGTCAGCCTAAATAATGAATCACCCAGTTTTCTATGTGGATCTACACATGTGTAACCTCAACTGCTGAGTGTAACATCAAAAGCCATGAATGTGGCAGGTAGAGCCACCGCTGCACATGCATGCATTGGGTCAGGGACAGCCTCTTGTTAATTGCCCAATGAAGAAAATGTCTCAGCCCCCCTGGATCTGATACTAAACTGTGTACTCCTTGTGTTCATTTAAAAGAGAAGCAAGAGCCCATCAAAGTCCTTGACTTCTCTGCCCTCTTTCTGTAGCTTTGTCAAGCGTTTCCTTCATAATAAGTTCTGCTCCAAGTGCATCAATTTTATACTTTATCTACTTGTCAATTACAAACCCTGATTTGTGTAGTTTGGCAAAGATTCCTAACCTTGACCTATGAATTGCTAGTTTGGTTTTATCTAGGCTGACCATATGAAAAGGAGGACAGGGGTCATGTAACTTTAACAGTTGTAGAGAAAAGGGAATTTCAGACAGTGTTATTTGTATGCAATTAGTTCCTGGTGAAATTCCCTCTTCATCACAACAGTTAAAGTTGCAGGCACTATACTAGAGTGACCAGATACAAAAGAAGGCAGGGCCCCTGCAACTTTAACAGTTGTGATGAAGAGGGAATTTCATCAGGAACTAATTGCATACAAATGACACTGGCTGAAATTCCCTTTTCTCTACAACTGTTAAAGTTACATGAGCCCTGTCCTCCTTTTCATATGGTCAGCCTAGTTTTATCTGCTACGTCCTACTCCGTTTTGTTCTAATCCATTATGACGCAACATTTTTGAACCTTGCAGGTTGATTGCTATTATCGTGGATATGTGGAAGCGGCCCCAGATTCTGACGTTGTCCTCTCTACCTGCATTGGGCTTTGGTAATGGCTGTGTGCTGTGATTGATGGTTTGAAAAGATGGCTGCTGATCTGGGTATTAAGATAACAGAAGGGTTCTGCCCATTCAGCTCTTCTTAATGTCAGGCCTCTACATCTTGTAATGTACCAGGCTGAGCACTGTTCATCCAACAGGTGTTTTTCAGTGCTGGGCAGGCTGTAGAAAACAAGGGCAATTGTCATACTCTGATAGGCTGCAAAACACAGTTGGTGAGTTATGTTCAGTTTGGGAAATCATAAGATGGGCAGATCTGCTTTTTGTTTCCCCTTCCCCACAAGGTCTGTTTGTGATTGGATTCGGATCAAAACTTAATGTGTATAACCTTAACATACATAAACAAGTCATTAGGAAATCATGGGAAGCTGACCATTATTAAAGGCTGTAAGTACTATCCTCGTTATAACTGAGAAGAGGATCACACAGAATTTATTCCCTAGCTAAGAATAGGTGTGTGCTTATCATCTGACTCTTTTACAGAATGCTCACTGAAGTATACTACCAGGGTTAACACCCTAAATAACAATAACAACAATAACAAAAAGTAATACTTAAAATTTGAATAGGGCTTTCAAGTGTTCAAAGTGTTTCACTTGTAAGAGTGAGTCAGTTGACATTATTATCCCCCACATTGCAAATGAGGCTGAGACGGAGCAGCTTGCCTAAGGCCACCTAGTGAGTTCATAACCATAGGCGTGCGCAGCACATTTCATTATGGTGTGCACCCAGGGATTATTATTTTTAAAGGCAAACATTTAGAGAATACTCAATCATAAAGAACATTTGTTTTTATTCAGTCATTTATTAAACACTGTAGACAGTGATGTCTTACTCTGCGTTCAGCTTGCCTGATTGTGGGAGGGCCATTGCAGTTGGGGAGAGATGAGGAGATGCTCCTCAAGCCCCAGCAGTGGTGGGGTATTGTGGTGTCACTGGGAAGAGGAGGGGCTTACAAGGTGATATTCGGGGGTCCTTCTCCATAACTCTTTGAAGCTTGGCTCCCAGCAGAAAGGCTTCCAGCAAAGTGATTCCTTTTCGCTCCAACTGCTGGGAGCAATGGTGCTCTCTCAGAAGCAGCGGTTCTTCGGCGCGGTGGCGGAGTAGCCAGAGGGCCGTCAGAGGACTGTTCCCGCTGTGTCCGGATTTCCCTTTGGATCCCTACTTAAAGCCCAGCTCAGTTCTGTGCTTATTGTTTGAGCCATTAGGATGTGCCTGGGCACACCTACCATACCCCTTGCGCACGCCTATGTTCATAGCAGGGCTGAGATTTGAACCAGGGACTTCCTGATTTGTAGGGTGACCAGATAAAATCCAGGTCAGGGCTCATGTAACTTTAACAGTTGTAGAGAAAAGGGAATTTCAGCCCGTGTCATTTGTATGCAATTAGTTCTTGGTGAAATTCCCTCTTCATCACAACAGTTAAAGTTGCAGGGCCCCTGCCTTCTTTTGTATATGGTCACTCTAGTATAGTGCCTGCACCTTTAACTGTTGTGATGAAGAGGGAATTTCACCAGGAACTAATTGCATACAAATGACTCTGGCTGAAATTCCCTTTTCTCTACAACTGTTAAAGTTACATGAGCTCTGACCTGGATTTTATCTGGTCACCCTATGATTTGCAACCTATGCATATTTAGACAGAAATGTGTCCTACAACTACTAGCTTCCCACAGGCAACATTTCTGTCTAAACATATATATGATTGCATATTAGGGCATCTCCGCATGAGGCTTTTATTGTAGGGTTGTGATTTGTCACTTACGGAAGTTTGCAGGTCCTTTACAGAATTGTGCAATTCTGCTATACCAGTGCCAGCTTGTGGCTGTATAACGAAACATATAGACCTTGCAGAGAATGGAAATCCCTGGGGGGAAAAGCATGCATAAGCAAGTGTAAAGGAGCAGGATAAACCCTGGTGTAGAGAAGCCCTTAATCTCTTACCCATTTTGCTACACCATATGCTATCTATAAAGTATGTTTGAAAACACATGTGATGTACAAGCAGGATGCTTTGGTGGTCCCACTATGATAGCCACCACTGCAGTAGATGAAAAAGCACAAAAGTAGCAAAAGAAAACCAAAAAAATCAAAACGTGAACCAAGATTGCATGAATGACATAACTTCCCAACAGCATCCCTGGCACCATGTACCAATCAGTGCTGAGCCAAATAGTTCTCTTGAGATTTTTTATCTTTCGATTAACACAACATTTTAAAACGGGGTGTTATTAAGAGAGCTTAGGCTATTGGGCAGTACAGAAATGCAATAAATAAATAAAACTGAGGTGACTGAGGGTTTTTCTTTTTTTAACCCCACTCTAAAAAACCTTGTCACTGCTTCAAGTGGGGGTCTGGCTGCTCCCAGCCACACCACATTCCTTATAACCCTGGTAACAATGCTACATCACGACCTAGTGGTGTTCCCAGGGGCATTGGGGTGGGGGAATGGCTAATGGGAACAGCCATTCCCCTCTCCCCCCAAGAATTGCCCTGAGAACAACACTACGTTGTTGTTTATTTAGGAAACTTTCTCAAACAGATTCTGTTCACACAGTAATCGCATATGTAGTTTATATAACAGCACACAAACAACAAAGTGCTAGCCTTAACCAAAATCCACAAAACGAAAAAAGAAAGTTAAGGAGAAAATATATAATGAATTTTAATACTAATAAAATATATACATCACAGAAAAACACTATTCAATATATAAATGTATAATACCAAAGTAAAAACAAAACTCTTATGATTCTGGCCAGCCGCGTTTTGACAAAAGTGTCTTTTTCAGTGGCCCAATCACTAAATTGTTTGAGTACCAGGTAGAAGTTTTTCACAAAGGGTCTGACTTAAATATTTCCCAAATTATGGGATTGAATCACTCCCCAAATTGGTGCGTATAGTACACCAAATGTAATTCACTGGCTTACGTTTGGTGTACTATATGCACCAATTTGGGGAGTGATACAATCCCATAATTTGGGAAATATTTAAGTCAGACCCTTTGTGAAAAACTTCTACCTGGTACTCAAACAATTTAGTGATTGGGCCACTGAAGAAGACACTTTTGTCGAAACGCGGTTGGCCAAAATCATAAGAGTTTTGTTTATATAACGGCACCTAAGAATCCTGTTGAAATTTTTCAGGGGATATGTACAGATTGGAAGTTTAATGTATGAAATACAGCCTGTGGAGAATTCCCCTACATTTCAACACCTTATTTATCGCAAGGATCCAGAACAACGTGAACCATGTAAGGGAATTCTTGAAGATCAGGATCAGCTGGCAAGTTATAAAACAAAACTGAGAACAACTTTGAATGCCAGTACCCCATCTGCAGACAGTATGGTAAGTTGTGCTAGAGTTACTTCTTACAGATAAGTTCTCACACCGCAGTGGCTAAGCAAATTGTTACTTCTATTAACCAGGATATGTGAGAATTACCTGTAAATAAGGTACGGCTCTTTTTCTTATGAAACCAACAGGTATTGTCCTGATATTAAAATATGAAATGTTTACAGCAAACACAAAACATAGTTCCCTACAGAGACAGTCAATGCACTCTACAAATTAAAAAATTTATTTTAAGGATGGCTGCCTGATTCCATCGTCCTGCAGTCTAGGATCTCAAACTTGCACTGTATTTTGTACCTTTTGAGTTGGCCTAACAAAGGCATTGCAATGATGTAGATTTTGGCAAGGCTAACTTTGATTTTTGAATTATTTAATTTTCAGGTTATAACCTAAAAATAATATTTAGGTGGGTTTTTTTGTTCTTTAGTTTTACTTCTCTTGCTATTTATTTATTTATTTATTTATTGCACTTTTACCCCGCTCTTCAGCCAAAAAAGGCTTCCAGAGTGGCTTCCAGAGATTAATATGAAGACCTGCCCTCATATTTACAATCTAAATGACACAACATGAAATGAAAAGGGATTAGGAAGGCAGGAGGAAAAGAGCAAAACTCAGGCACCAGTTCTTAATTTCAGTTTAACTGAGACCCCCTCTAGATGGATTCTGTTTGACGCCTGGTTAGCCGATTATGCGCATCTTCTCGGAAGCGCTTTATCGTTAATGCTTGTGTGCAAGAGGTAATTGAGCGCACAACTGGTGGCCTGACCGGTTGTTTGAAATGCGCTTTACAAGTAGTTAATGCGGAGAATCGCTTGTTCACATAGGCAAAATGCGCTTTAATGGCCGGAGGAAAATAAAACTTGCTATTTAATGCGCATTCAATAATGCGCATAATCGGAGAGATAAAGCGCCTCAACTCCCGATTTACGCTCCGCTCTTGTAGAGGTAAAATTTTTAATGAGACTTCAAAGAGCTTTAAACGTCTCATGTAGAGGCAGCCTTACTTTAACTTTATAATGAGGCTCATAGAGCTAGAAAAAAATATTTTTCTCGTTTACTGTTAATTTAGCATCTATGCTATTGTTCTGTCTTCTTAATCCTTTCAGGAAAGAAATGAAGATAGAGACGCAACTAGGCACTTTTAATCATGCTTCTTCTTGGCTTTAAAAATACTAACAGTGCCCAAAAGACAGGGCACTCCAGTCTCAGAGAGGCTATGTTTTGTCCAAACCCCTGCCAGAATAGCAGATGGCATTATTTTGCCTTTTTTTCCAAGCAAAAGGGAAGGTCAGTTAGATGAACCTTGGTGTGTCTGACTTCCCCTCTGTGTTTGGGTCATGGTCAGGGCCTGAGAGGACTGTGGAGCCTTCAGACCCATGGCCACTCCCTCCCCACCCATAAGCATACCCCCAATGTGCGAATTTTCCCTCCTCTACAAGCTACAGTGTTGTAGAGAGAGCCACCATTGAAACCTCTGTAGTGGCTATCTGAGCCAGGAGGGAGGCTCTGGTGTTGGGAAAACCCCTCTGAGGTCAGATCTCTCACTAAGAGCTCATAGGGGTTTTCCGATCAGCCTTATGGCCCCTGGGATGCTGCCTTGGGACCATAGGATTGCTCTCTTTGTCAAAAAATAAAGGGATAGCTAAGAGGACAGTGGTGAATGAGGCAGCAGTTACTAGGGCACTATCTATACATGGGGAAAGCCCCACAGTGGCTATGGATCTGCGCTGCATCAATGAGACGACACAAGCGCAGCTTCGCAGCTACTGCAAGGCTTCCCCACGATGCTGCAATTTGAAAAAATCTCCCATCTAATGTCACTCCAGAGCCAATCTGTGGTCAGCCCGGAGGTAGTGCCTGGTGGAAAGCGATCAGCGATTGGTCACCTTCCACCAGGAAGAGGGCAGGGGCGGCTCCAGTACCTGGATGGCCGCCCAGAAAACCTGTGCTCCCTCCTCGACGTCAGGAGTTTGTGGGTGGTTTCTTTGTTAATATACATCCTAGCATAAGTGTGTCACAGCAGAAATAGATTAGAATTTGTTTCAGTTCGTTTTTGCTAAGATTTTGTAAAAAATTTGCAGATTTCTTAATAGATGATAAGAACTTGAGATTTTTTTAAAAATGAATGTGGGAGAAATAAAATTGACAGCTCCATTCATCCAGGCCCAGGGCTGTATGTGCTTAGCTCTTAGAAGTCTGAGCTTGAATCTCTGTGTATTCAGCCATGTTTATGGTGTTGAATGAGGGACACCGCATCTTTTTTTCAATCAGGCTCCTCATCTTTAGCAGCTGTATGGCAGGCAGGCACACCATGGTCCTCTCCATGGGAATACCTGTTGAATTTGGTCATATAGGTGAATGATAATTCTGTTTTATTCAGTTTTGATCAGAGTTAACCAAAATTCACAAAAGTTTGGGATGAAAATATTTTGAAAGAGAGTATTTGGAACCTTAAAAAAAATTGAATGTATGAGAACGCAAAACTGACAGATCCGTCCATCCTATATCATAGCCAGGTTTTATGCAACGTTGTTTTTCTATCGAAATGCTAACTCACTTGCTATTGCTTTTTATTGTCTCCATTACAGTAATGACTAATTGGTTATTTCACCTGGTGCTGGGCGGTCTACCATACCTCAGTCACTATTCATTGCCATTGGCTTTATTGCACAATAAATGACTGGCTGTTTATTTTTCTCTGTAGACGTGTGATTAATGTTTAGAAACTTTGTTCATGGCACCTACCTTTAGCTGTGAATACTCGAGTTTTGCTTTGAAAATTGTAAATGGCTAATCGTTGCATCCCTAGCCCTGAGCTAGGGGGATCCACCAGTGACCACAGTGTGAGAGGCTGCAATTGAGGTTAAAATCTGCTGACATGCCAAAGCACTGATCCATTTCTCTTTTCAGTTGCACGCCATAGCTTCCTTCCCCCAACTGCTCTTGATGCAGCGACAGGTGGTGCAGACCCAGGCTATTTTGTAGACCAAGATTCCCTGTAGAAGGCTTGCGTCAACAAGGCTATAAACCTCATGGCCATAGATATAGATATATCTTCCTGCTGAGTGTGCATATTGTAGACGGTGTTGAGCTAGATGGACCAATGGTGTGTTAAGGCAGCTTGCTACATTCCTATGTCCCTGTCCCAGCTGCTAGTATTCCTCTGGGCCTTTCACTGATGACTGCCAAGATATATATTCCAATGTTTTAGACAGACTTTCCTGGAAGTATTGCAACATCCAGATACCTAGAGTATTTTGCTGTTTGTGACAACTCCATGGTAAGTTGTGACAACCTGTACTCTTTGTCCTAATAGTTATGTATGTGTATATATATATATATATGTATGTTCAACCGTTTAGTAATTTGGTTTTGGTACTAAAGCTGTTATTATATGCTTAAGGGGGAGACATTTTCAGATTGGAGTATAAATAATTCTCATTGAATTATTAGTTACAAAAGTCAATATATTGTATGGCGAGAACCTTATGTCATGGTGTCAAGCCCTCCCGCTGGAGGGTGAGACAATACAGAGTTCTGCCAAGTAATCCTCAAAGCTTTATTCAGTAAATATTACCTCTGGGTTAATATTTGGCTAAACTAAGTGAGACAATTGTTCTTTCAACAAAGGCAGTGGTCTTTTCCCTGAGTCCCTTTCACTTCAAGGAGGATTTCTTTGAAGAAGCCTTTGGCAGGAGGCTAGCTTTGCTGACCACCATTCGCCTACCTTTAGCTTCGCCTGTTTGAACCTACAGCGTACTCCGGGATTGGTCAGCTCTGAAGTCCCCTCCCCCTCAGAGGATTCTTGAGTTCCTACAGACTGTGTGTTCTTAATGTTCTCACTGATAAGGTCTTGTGAAGATTCATCCTTGATGGGTGAAAAGCCTGGGAGAATCACCTCCTTCACTTCCTGTGTAAGGTGGGACGATTCTAGTCCTGTTTCTTCAGCTTCACAATCTGATTCTGATCGATGGCCTGAAACTCCTTCCCCCACACCAAGGGGAACAGGACAGGTCATGACACTTTATTACCTATCTTGATAGCTACACTTTATGGAGAGACAGCTTTTCCCTGGAATGTTGGTTGTACCAATTGTTTGGACAGTATTTAAAACCATTGAGGGGAGGCGGGTAGGGCCATCAGCTGCTCCAGACTGCATTCTCTCTGTGCCCTCTCTGCTCCCTGCCCAGGCTGCTTGCCATGCCAGTGCAAGAGAACGTAGCCAATTCAGCCATTTAGGTATGGACAGTACCTCTAATGGTCCCATTCATACAAATTATGGATAACTCTTGTGAGACATTATTAGAGCATTGCTTATCATCATTCCCACCACCGAGTGTTCAGGAGCTCTTTCTGAGATTTGCACAACTGCATTCCACTCTGTCAGTTGCAAAAAGCAACAGATGCCATTTCTGAGAGAAGACCTTGACATCTCCCTGAAATAAAATGTAGCACATCCCATGTCAGGGAAGATGCGACATACCCACAACAGACACAGGCTGTGGAAAGACGTCTGGAACACATTCAACAAATTGGTGGTTACACTGCATGAATTGTGCCAATAACGTGTTGTCTAGGAAGGTGAATGTGCTATGAAAATTCCTAATACTCTTTACAGCTGTTGCATAAACTGCTCCTCCTTTCCCCCCTCTTCTTTTAGTTTCAGCGTGAAAAGCATAATATGACTCGAGTAATACTGAAAGTGCTTCAAATTGTTTTTGTCCTTCACAATGTAAGTATGTTATAGGAACTGTTTTGACTAGGGTTTTGTGTCCTGGGGTGGGAAACTACCTTCTTAGTTTACTGTGTACAGGACAAAGTATACAGTACTTGCAAATTCATGCTCGTAGGCGTAATAAATGAATAAAAACATTTAAAAATCCTAAATGTAGTGGGGGAGGGGTGATTCTTCAGGGGGGTGTTGCGAGGTGTGAGAGGAGAGAAAAGGGCAGAGCTTATGGTGGGGGCTCCCGTAAGCTGCATATGGCCCATGGGCTGGAGGCTCCCCATCCCTGACCTAATAGCAATCTCTATTCTTTTAATGGTGTACCTTGACAGTCTCATTCTATTCTGATTTTTTATCTCACTCAAATAAACTGTCACTTTGTTCCTTCAAATCTTAAGTGCAAGTGGTTAATTATCACTATGGAATTGCATTGCAAGTACCTGTTCATCACTAGCAATTGCACACACAGACCCGGCCATCTAAATTTGGTCCTTTTTGAAAATAATTTTTGGCTTTTAATTTTTCTAAAAAGTTATCTAATTCCAAGGAAACTAAATGTCATCCGCCTGCATCTCTGGAGTTCTCAGTCACTCAGAGAACTGGGTTGCAGATGGGTGTAGCTTAATTCCCAGAACAAGACACAAAATTGGGTGGGGTCGCTAATACCCTGGAAGACAGAAAAAAACTTCAAAGTGATTTGGGTAGGTTGGAGCGCTGGGCAGAAAACAACACAATAAAATTTAATAGTGATAAATGCCAAGTTCTACACCTAGGAAAAATAAACAAAATGCACAGTCACAAGATGGGGGATACTTGACTCAGCAATACTACATGCGAGAAGGGTCTTGGAATTGTTGTACATCACAAGCTGAATATGCACCAACAGTGTGATGTGGCTGCAAAAAAAGCAAATGCTGTTTTGGGCTGCATTAATAGAAGTATAGCTTCCAAATCATGCAGGGGACTGGTTCCCCTCTATTCGGCACTGGTTAGGCCCCATCTTGAGTATTGCGTCTAGTTCTGGGCACCACACTTGAAGAAGGATGCAGACAAGCTGGAGCGTGTTCAGAGGAGGGCACCGAGGATGATTAGGGGTCTGGAAACAAAGCTCTATGAGGAGAGACTGAAAGAACTGGGCATGTTTAGCCTGGAGAACAGAAGACTGAGGGGAGACATGATATCACTCTTCAAATACTTGAAAGGTTGTCACACGGAGGAGGGCCAGGATCTCTTCTTGATCATCCCAGAGTGCAGAACACAGAATAATGGGCTCACGTTACAGGAAGCCAGATTCCAGCTGGACATCAGGAAATATGTCCTGACTGTTAGAGCAGTATGACAATGGAACCCATGACCTAGGGAGGTGGTGGGCTCTCCTACACTAGAGGCCTTCAAGAGGCAGCTGGACAGCCATCTGTCAGGTATGCTTTAAGGTGGATTCCTGAATTGAGCAGAGGGTTGGACTCGATGGCCTTGTAGGCCCCTTCCAACTCTACTATTCTAAGATTCTAAAAGCTTGTCTGATACATTGCATGTGTATTCATGTAGCCTCTTGAAAAAAGAGCAAAATATGAAAAACTTGCAATGCCCTGCCAGACACATGAATATGTTTAATAAGGATCATGATGATAAGGATCAATAACAATTTTATAGGACTTTCAAGTGTTTTAAGTGCTTCCCACATGCTTTATTTCATTTGTTATATATTTGTACTGCCCAATAATCAAAGGCAATTCAATCTATCTATGGCCCCCTCTAGAAGGATTCGCTTTTGCGCTTGTCTGCCTGATTATGCGCATATTCGCGGAAGCTCATTTACTCCTAACACCTCTGTACGAGAGGCGGATAAGCGCATTACGGGTCGACCGAAACACGCTTTAAACTTGTTGACATGCGGAGAATCGCCTGTTTACATGGCGGTAAGGCGCATTAACTGCCGCCGCAAATTAAAACTCGCGGTTTAACGCGCATTCGATAATGCACATAAGCGAATAGATAACGCGCCTCAACTCCCGATTTGCGCCCCGCTCATGTAGAGGTAAAAATTTTAATGAGACTTGAAAGAGCTTTAAATCTCTCGTGTAGAGGCAGCCAAAGCCCACTTAGGAACAGCTACTTCTACACTGGCCAGGGCCACTGCTGCTACAGTAAACTAGGTGGAAAACTACCATCACCTTTGTAAGCAGTATCTGTTTGCAATCCTCACCCTACAAGTTACATCAGTGTGTGTGTGTAAGTATAATATTACAAATACTAATTATTATTATACTTTTTTGTTTTGTTTTCAGATATATGATGACATAGGTCTTCGCATTATTTTGACAGGAATGGAGTTGTGGACAGTGCAAGATAATCTAATAATTAATTATACGCCCGATAATTATTTGGAAGCATTTCACAACTATGCTGCTTCTAAGCTTCAGCATCAGGGCCATTTCGACCATGCCTCTTTATTCATGTGTGACTCTTTCATTTTTTTGTTGAAAGTGTTTGACTTCATTCTGTTCTCCCCTGATGCTGCTATTGACATTGTACTTTTACTAAAATGTGGAAACACTGGCCCCCTCTGTGTGTCCACACTGGGCTGGTCATAGGTGCTTTGTGTATCCAAAACCTGATTTTTATAGCTTAATATTGTTGGAAGGGACTTCAATAAGTCCGACCTCTACTGTAGGGAGCAGAGATCATAACTAAAGCATCTGTGCAAATAAATAACCAGGGCCAGTCTCCTGCCCTGGAGCCGACAACTCGATCTCCCCTCTATTAGTTCTCTCCTGGCCGGTGATCTGCTGATGGGGAGCAGGTGGGGAAGCAATCAGTTCCTAGGGGACCTTGGGCTCAGGGGCTGCCGTTTAAGGGAATCTGGATTTATGCAGTGGTCCCGTAACAGACAGGGCCTGGCTCAAATGGAATGTCAGGGCCTGTGTCTAGCTGAAGCACTTTTGAGAGCCCTTTGTTGCTAGTCCTTCTGAATTGGCTGCCCCCTCCCCATTTTGGTTGGAATCAGGGCTGCTGCCGCAGGTGGCAGATCATGGCACCTGTTCAGTTGTTCAACGTTGTCTGGTTGAATTGCCTGCCTTGAGCAGTCAGTGTAGCTCAGTGTGCTAGAGCACATGCCTTATGCTCAATCCCCAGCTTCTCCAGGTCGGGCTGGAATTACCCCTGCCTGAAACCCTCAAGACCCACTGCCAGTCAGTGTTGACAGCACTGGGCTAGATAGACCAATGGTCTGACTAAGTATAAGGCAGCTTCCGGTATTCCTATATTCCTGCAAGGAAGGGTACTGCCAAGCCGAGTGTTTGGTCAGCAGCGTCAGTAAATGAAACAGAGCGATGTGTAGGCAGAGCTCTCTTGCTTCTGCTGCCCCCGTTCCCTTCATGGTGGGAACTTACCTAAGCTTTGGGGTTTGTTAGACACAAAGGCCCTCATTAGTGTCAACATATACATATCATGCCAGCACGTTACTTGCATTGCTACAGAGCTTTGCCCTGGCTCAAGGAGATTTGACTGTGATTCTACCTCATTACACCAGTATAATATTAGGGACAGAATTGTGTCATTTAGACTGACCAGATAAAATCCAGGTCAGGGCTCATGTGACTTTAACAGTTGTAGAGAAAAGGGAATTTCTGCCGGTGTCATTTGTATGCCATTAGTTCCTTGTGAAATTCCCTCTTCATCACAACAGTTAACGGTTAACTGTTGTGATGAAGAGGGAATTTCACCAGGAACCAATGGCATACAAATGACACCGGCAGAAATTCCCCTTTCTCTACAGCTGTTAAAGTTACATGAGCCCTGACTTGGATTTTATCTGGTCAGCCTAGTGTCATTAATGTTTGACATCTTGAGGTTAATGATATCTAGACAATGGAAAATGCAGTGTAACTACCAAATAGGAGAATGGTATAAAGAAGTGTGGGAAATTGCTATTAATGATAAGTTAACAACTAATATTAAAGTTAAAAGCGGAATATTAAGAAGAAATGATTTTTGGAATATATGAGGACTATTTGTAGATTTTGTATTCAAAAAAGGGAAGGGGTATACATTAAAACGTTTTTAAAGAATGCTTTAAAAAAAAGTACAACAATAGATAAATATATAGAAGCTGGTCCCAGGGGGAGGGGTGCACTTGTGAGGTGGATTATGATGTATTGTGTTTATGTAATGTACTGATATGATTTGTAAGTGATGGGGTTTTTTTTGAATGTATATTATAAAATTCAATTAAAAAATGTTTGACATCTTCTTTATTGTAGGATCATGGGGAAGGACGGCTCCTTTAAGAAGTCCCAGGACGGCCATTTTTGCAATTACAACCATGTCTCAGTTTCTACTGTCAAAGTAAGTGGTTTAGCACTAAACACCCTCAGTGTGGCCATGTCAGTCAGTGGCTCCTTAATTCACTTTTTTATATAGTCCAGCATTAAGCCAATAAATGAACATTCAGTTCAAAGTGAAGCCCTGTCTAAATAAGGATGAATCACTTATCTACAAAAGGTTGGAAGAGACAGGGCAAAACAAGCTGCCTTCAGGAGGCAGGGGGAAGGAGTTGCAGATTCTGGCAGGACAATAATAATAATAATAATAATAATAATAATAATAATAATAATAGGCTCTACCCCACCCACATAACCACCAGCTGCACTTCAGGTAGTCATAGGACATGGAGCAAAACCCCAGCAGATCTCAAAGAGCAAGAATGGGCCCTTTAATATCTGGGGCCCAAACCATTAAAGGTGCTAACGAACACCTTGAATTGGGCTTGGAAACAAACCAGGAGCCATTGGAGATCAAATAGCTCTAAATAGCAGGCCCTCACCAGCAGCATTCTGCATCAGCTGCAGTTTCCAAACATTTTTTGAAAGCAGCCCTACATACAAGTGTATTATAATGCACTAAACAGGATGTGCTCAAGGAATGGGCAAGTGGCCAAAACATAAAAATATAAAATAGCCAAAGATAAAATTAATATTTCTTAAACATTTCTTGTTCAAAATTTAAATAGTTTAATAGAACTTTTCTAAATGTTACTCCAGCTAAGCTATATAAGGCTATTGAAGATGGTAGGTGGTAGAGAGGTATCATTCACTGAAGACACCACATTTTTATAATGTTCATTAAAATGACATGATGATGATGATGATGATGATGATGATGATGATGATGATTTGTATCCCGTCCTTTGCCCAATACTGGGCCTCAAGGTGGCTTTAAAAAATTAAAACATATACAGTTAAAAGCTATAAATAAAAATATACAAAAGTTAAAAATATAATTAAATAGATTTCAATATTAAAACATTTCCACATTTAAAATACATATTAAATTTTAAAAATCTTGAACATAGATGGAGGTCCACATTATTCACCAAAGGCCTGCCGGAATAAGGAAGTTTTACCTGCCTCCGAAAACATATCAAGGAGGGAGCCAGTCTAGCTTCCCTGGGAAGGGAGTTCCAGAGCCTTGGAGCAGCCACCGAAAAGGCCCTCTCTCGCATACCCATCAGGCGTGCCTGAGATGTTGTTGGAACTGAGAGAAAGCCTTCCCCAGAAGATCTCAGAGCAAAGCAAGGCTCATGTGGGAGAATACGGTCTTTCGGATAACCTGGATCTGAGCCGTATGGGGCTTTATAGGTGATAACCAGCACTTTGAATTGTGCCCAGAAACAGACCGGAAGCCAGCAGAGCTGTTGTAAAGATGTTGATAATTTAACTGTCCAATATATGAAGGCTCCCATTCAAAAACTATTTAATGATTTGGAAATGTTCCCCTGAGATTGAAATAAAAGGAAGGAGTCATGTATGTATTAGGTGTGTGTGCTCTACTCCATCCATTCAGACATCCGTCGGTGGTCCAACCTCAAGTGGATCGTGGGTGGTTTTAAAACAGCTGGAGATCTTTCGGGAGGAGCGGACAGATGGCAGACCTCCAGTCTGCCCTGAAAATGTCCACCTGTTTTTTTAGGGTCTCTGTGAGGCTTGTATTTAGTCACTGGGAGTCAACGGAACACTTCTCCATAAAGGAAAACAGGTTTTGAGATTGTTATCTATGCCTAGTCGATAGCCACAGTCTCCTCCCTGTCCCCCCCCCTCCAGTCCCAGTGCTTAGGGGGAGGAATTGCAAATGATATTACCCATTTGCTCTTGCCCTGGAAGTCATTCCTTTGCATGCTGATTGCTGGGTTAGGAAGGGAGGAGGAGCGAGTTAGAATTTGCTTGGTGCTTGCATTCTTTTTCATTTATTTGCGTTCTCTGTCTGTGTCTCTGGCATAGGCGTGTGCAGCACATTTCATTAGGGAATTTTATTTATTTATTTTTAAAAGTGAACATTTATTGAATAAGTCATAAATGACTTTATTTTTATTTTTTCTTTTATTGAACACTGCCCTACTCCACGTTTGGCTTGCCTGACCGCAGGAGGGCTGTTGCAGGTGAGGAGGGGGTATGAGGAGACTCTCCTCAAGCCCCAGCATTGGTTGGGCTTTGTGGTGACACTGGCCAGAGGGGCTCACGAGGCTGTATTAGCCTTCAGGGGCCCTCCTTCTGGCCTCTTTGAAAGGCTGAGAGGCTCCTGGCATAGGGATTCCTTTTCACTCCTGCTTCCAGGAGCAGTGATGTGCTGTTGAGGGGCAGCTGGAGGGCAGCCAGAGGACCATTCCTGCTGCATCTGGATCCCTACTTAATGGCTCCCCCAATTCAGCACTTATTGCTTGAGACATTAGGGTGTGCCTGGGCACACCCAGCACATCCTTTGCTCACGCCTATGGTCTCTGGTTTTCTTTGGTTCTTGTGCTAGTTATCTCCAGGTTCCTTGTACCTTAGACCCACCCGTCCCCTATTCTCAGCCATTTTGGGAACACTATGCTATCTATTTTTCAATATTCAAAACCCATTTCAACACTACCTAAGGCTGTGCAATGGTGCCCTAGGCCATATCCGATGCCTGTTCATCCAGGAGTAATGTCAGCTATGGACCTGATTCTTCAGAATGAATATTCCCCCATCCAAAGGGCTTTCCTAGTGACTGAAACCGCTTCCATTTTGTCTGAATTTAAGTTTCAGTTTGTTAGTTCACATCTAGCCAACCACTGAGTCCAAACACCAACAGGGACAACTTCCTCCTTTAGTTCCTGGCATAGGACACCAAGGCAATCTGACTATAATCATCTTATTATTTCATTCAATCATCTCCATGTAATATCTAGTTTAGTCCATAGTCTCAGCAAATTATTTTTCCGAGGAATGTTTTTTATGTGAAATGCTATAACAATGTGGTTTCAGATTTTTTGTTATGCTTCCTAGTGTCGGAAACCACTTTGAGCCTTAGCAATAGGATAGAGCAGAATGGAAATAGGAACAACCCTCTCAAAGTATGGTGTTAGGAAAGTCTGGCGCTTTTGCGAGCTTCTCAGGTGTTCTAAAATTTGCCTTTTGCTTAAGGAAACATTGGATGCCATCTCCCCTCCACACGATCATAATTGCTATATTCTAACAATGCTTTCATTTCAGAGGGGCTTTACTCCCATTCTGTCTCTATTTTTTCCACTGTGCACAGGTTTCATCCTCTTTAACCAAGGATGGTGTCGCTGCTGCACATCAGCTGGGCCATATCTTTGGCTTTGTCCATGATGATCCTCTGGGACAAAGAGACAGAATGTGCGATTGCAACTGTATCTCAAAGCCTGGCCATTGCGTCATGTATTCAGCTGTTGCGTGAGTAGCGCAAATGCATTTTTAGCCAGTGGTGTTTTGACTCTAGAAAGAAGAGATAAATATTGATGAAGTTCTTGCTTACTGCTGTGGTCAGCCTGACAAATAAACACGTTTACTTGGAAGTAAGACACGTTTATTTCAATTGAACGTATGAATGAGCGTGCATAAGACTGTAGTCAAACTTTCCTTTTGTTTTGTCATGCCAGTTCTTTAAAATATAGGGCTGAAGACAGAAAAGGACTTGTAGGAAATGGTCTTTTGCTGCAAAATCCCTAGGCCTGTTTCTTTTTTAAAAAAAAATACTAGCTCAATTCAGTGTGCCCAACCTGTGACCTACATACTACTGAACATGTTTCCACCAGATGAAAAGTTCTGGGGCAGTCCTACCCAGGTTTGCTTTCCTTTGGATACTTGGGGTATGTTTTTAATATTTGCTTTATTTGTGAATATACACAAGTTATAGGGTGCCCATCCACCCGGATTTGTCCGGACATGCCTGGAAAATGGGAAGCAAATCCGCGTCCGGGGGGAAACACTGTTTTGGGGGGGCCAAATCCGGAAATTTAGCCCCCCAAAAGCCCATTTTGGCTAGGTACTTCTCTGTTTTCGGCCTTCTGAGGCCTGCGGAAGCCACTTCTGGGTTCCTAGAGGGCCGTCGCTATGGCAATGGCCCTCTAGGAATCTGGAAATGGCTTCAGCAGGCTTTGGTAGGCCCATTTCGGGCACTTCCGGTTTCGGCCTTCCGAGGCCTGCCAAAGCCACTTCTGGGTTCCTAGAGGGACGTCGCTATGGCAACTGCCCTCTAGGAATCTGGAAATGGCTTCAGCAGGCTTTGGGTAGGCCCATTTCAGGCACTTCCGGTTTCGGCCTTCCGAGGCCTTCCAAAGCCATTTCCGGGTTCTTAGAGGGCCGACGCTATGGCTATGGTCCTCTAGGAATCTGGAAATGGCTTCCGCAGGCTTCGGTAGGCCCGTTTCGGGCACTTCCAGTTTCGGCCTTCCGAGGCCTCCTAAAGCCACTTCTGGGTTCCTAGAGGGCCGTCACTATGGCAACGGCCCTCTAGGAATCTGGAAATGGCTTCAGCAGGCTTCGGTAGGCCCATTTCGGGCACTTCCGGTTTTGGCCTTCCGAGGCCTGCCAAAGCCATTTCCGGGTTCCTAGAGGGTCGTCGCTATGGTGATGGTCCTCTAGGAATCTGGAGATGGCTTCAGCAGGCCTAGGTAGGCCCATTTCGGGCACTTCCGGTTTTGGCCTTCCGAGGCCTTCCGAAGCCATTTCTGGGTTCCTAGAGGGTCGTCGCTATGGCGATGGCCCTCTAGGAATCCGGAGATGGCTTCAGCCGGCCTCTGCAGGCCTCAGTAGGCCCATTTCGGGCACTTCTGAGGCCTGCCCCTGGTGGGTCATCCACACTTACCAAACCCCTTCTGGCTCCAGTGTGACGATCCTGGGCTGCTTCTTGGATGGTGCAGGCAGAGGACAAAAAGAAGGCAGAGCAGCAGGTAGGACAGTTTTACCCTGGGAGTTACAAGGTTCTGAGAATTTTTCCAAAACTGCCCACCACGTGTTAGGATCTCTCCTCCCCCAGGTCTTATCCTGTACTTTTCTAATCCCCTTCTCTGCAACCCCATGCTACCACTAAGAATATTTTCAAGGTGAATGTAAAAATCCCCATCATTCGCCTAGAAAATGGGGGGGGGGGGAGAGTGGAAGCAAGCATAGCCTTGGGAGAGGTATGTGTGTGTGAGTGTATTTATGTGATGGGTGCATGTTCATTTGTCTATGAATGGATGTGTGCGTGTGTGTTTTGCGGTGGATGATTTTGAGAGAGTTTGCGTGTTTGTGTGCATGTTGAGAGGGGCTATAGTTTTGTGTGTGAGAGTTGGGGGATGATATGGAGTTGATATTCCTATTTACGGGAAATAAATTTGAATGAATGAATTTTCTAAGAATTCATTGAGAGATGTTTTGAGGAAATTGGTTCAGCTGTCTGGAAAATAGGTGTTTTGCTGGAACAGAAAACTGGCTTCAAAGCAGTACCTTTATCTGGTTACCTCACCCGTTTGCTTTTCTTTGATTATTTTGTTGGAGGAGAACATTGTAATATATTGATGTATGGATTGACTTATTAGCAATATTTATTTACTGCTTCTTATTTGAATAAATCATGAAGCAGTTTAGAAAAAAGAATATAAAAATGTGCAATGGTATCATATTAGAAGTTTATTTGGACATAGCTCATGGCTGTGTGAAAGGCAAAGTATATGGATGCAATTTCAATGGGCCTTTTAAACATAATGAAAACATAATTTATTATCCATCTCTATTGGAGGATGATTGTTACTGGCCATGGTGTTTTTACTTCATCTATGTGATATTTACTGGTGCTAGCATTTGTTTTATCCTTTTAGTAACTGTACAAAAACAGACAATTCTTGTTAAATACAGTATCCTCCCCCAAGCGGGTTCTCTCCAGATGTGTTGGATAAAACTCCCAACACCCAGTCAGCATGACCAGATAGGAATCATAGTCAAAGATATTTGGAGAGGATTGGATTAGGGAAGGCTGAAATACCAAGTGGCCCAAAAGTAGGTATGCAGTATAGTACTCACACCTCCCATCAACATTCTAAACAACTGTATACCTGCTTTTGGGGCACCCAGTACATAGAGTTCTACGTTTTTTTAAAAAGTCATATTCCTCCTCAGTTTATTAATCTTCATAAGATCATATCTAGCTGAGCTGGAATCTAGATCCACATTGTATATTGTATCTCCTATATATTTCCTCAATTAATTCTCAAAACCCGTGTCAGACTGTTAATGAATTTTCCAATTAATTCACTGATCTTTTGGATCTAACTATTAGCTCTTGCGCCAGTGAGCATGGTGGGTGGGGTGGGTGGAGAAGGGTTTCTCCTATTTCATATCATCCACCTGAAGTTTCTGAAGTCTGAAAGCCCAAAGTAAAATTGTTAAAAGTCCTAAAGACATTTCCATTAAAGTCCGTTGGAGTTCTACTGATGAAAATTCTGACCAGCAAAATATCTCAACCTATGCCAATATGAGCAAGATTTCCTAAAACCTTTGCTGGGTCTCTCTTTTCCTCTTCCTTTTCTGCAACATTTTTGTCATTGGGTATTGCTATGTCAATGAGGTAGTTGTGTTTTTCTTTTATATGTATGACTGTTGTATCTGATCGCTTGCAAAGTTGTGTCTTGTCCCAGAATTGTTCTGTTCCAGCATAGCATGGCTTGGCTTGACTTGTTTGAGTGTGTCTGGATCTCCTAGGCTCTGAAAGCATCTTTCTGGAAAGCACCTGCTAGTTGCATGATCGAGGAGGCCAGGTTCTGTGAGTGCATAGTTGTCCTTGACAGGAGGGCCTTGCACTTGCTAGAGCAAGGTGAACAGATGTGAAGAGGCTGCTATCCTACATTCATTTATCTGGGAGTAAGCTTTATTGAAATCAACAAGAGTTATTTCTAAAGTTTCTTTGGGCAGTTTTCTTTGGGTCCCTGACTGGGATTTCTATTCTCTACACGCTGAGGCAGTGTAAATTCAGGATATACTTGGATAAAAGGAGGGAAAGATCCTTGTCTAGCATTGTGATAATGGGCATCTGTTCTGGTCTTTCTTTGTATTGCTACTGACCATGGTTTTGTTTACATGGCTAATGAACCAGAGATATAATGACACATTTTTAGATTTGTTTCTCACTGATAAACCAGAAGTTGAAACAAGCTAAGAGGTGAGAAGTGACTACAACAAGCCTTTAGTCCATTTTGTTCCATGGCTAATGTTTGCAGGGTAATCGTATTTTATACTCTTCCTGCATGCTAGGTTGGCTAGTTTGTTGTACTAGATTTTTCTACACTTGTCAACTGCTTCATTTCTTCAGTGGTAGCAGTATGCTGAATCTGTGCATATGGATAAGAGAAACGTGATGGGGAAAGAGTGTTAAATGTTAGGAAAGTTGGGACTACGGTCATCCAGTGAAGGATTTGCAATCAGAAAACATATTTGAGGGAAGGGGAAACTATCACACAGAGCATAGCAAAAATTTCAAAGTACAGCAAAAGCTACAAACGTAGGAGTGAGTAAAGTTAATTTCAGATACATCGAATGTCTCACTTGTTCTTTATTTGAATGATTTTAACATGAAGATGTTGTGTAGAACAGGTTTGTCTTAATTGTATGCTGTGAAATCAGACATCTGACCAAGGCCATGTTTGGATGAACATGCCCCCTTAGGGGATGGCCATGTTGGTGGGCATGCCCCCTTGGGGGACGGCCATGTTGGTGGGCACGCCACCTTGGAGCGGCCATGTTGTCCTCCTTTTTGGTTTCCTAAATATGGTCACCCTACACAAGTAGAACGTAAGTAAAGGCAAACAGCAGGAACTCCTACAAGGCATCATGTCTGCCAGCTCAGAGGAGATTCTCAGAAAGAGGTCTTATACCCTTAATAGGTTTCCAGCCTTCGACTAACTCAAGAACTCTGTGTCTTCCTCTTCTGAACTGTTCCCTCCTTTTTCTCTCTCCTGCATGCACATGCTCTCTCTCTCTCTCCCAGGCAGGGAGGAAGATATTTGCATATTTCTGCAAGTCTCATGACTTTTGGCATAAAAAGGATAAGCCATTCATGTGATCTCTGCTAATAAAGGAGAGCAAGGGTGCACTGTGACCATGTCCTGTATGCTAAAGCTTTTACTTTGCATACCTTTCCAAAGTGGAGATCTGTCCTCAAAGCACTTAGGAGGATACTTAAAGGGCAGTGAGGCTGGATTCCTCCCCCAACAGAGAGGTCTTAATTTCACCTTCCTCAAACCATTAGTTATTAACCAGCAATTTGCCTAAGGAAGAAAGTGATCAGGCAGCTGCCATAGCAATAGCTTCAAGATTGCCTCTCTTTATATGCGTTTCCCCACAGCAGGTCGGCCTTGCTTCTGCTGCCTTATTTAAATTCCATCAACAGAGGAAATCAGGTCGCTTAAGTGAGAAGGAAGTTTTTCCTCTACCAGGGTTGTAAAACTGTCCATCAGAGCACATCCTTGGTGGCTTTCAAAAGAGGCAGCCAGTGTAGAACTACACATGATATTGACAAAAGTGTTTTGTAAACACAGGTCTGTTGATAAATGAGGAAAGGTGTGGGGATCACTTATGAAGGAGGATCAGCAGGATGTGCTAAACTTTCCCACACTTACCAATTCTTCCCTGCAAATCTGGCCAGGTAATTTCTCCTCACAGTTGGGCTTATTTTGCGTTCAGGGAGAATGAGCAAGCAGTAGGCAGGGGAATGGTTAAGTCTGCCTTCCCATCAGCTGGTTCTCCCCTGCAAATCCCCCATGCTGCCCTGGACCTGTTGCCATTACAAAGGGAACATGGCTTTTTTGTGTTTCCCTCATAATGTCCAGTTCCACTCTAACTTAGATCTTCAGGAGAACATTTGCTTCTCCTTCAGGGCCAAGGATTAAAAGGCTGCTTTGTATGTGTGTTTTGGTGCGTGTTAATGTATTGTGATTTTGTTCTTGTTGATTGTTGATATGGAGAAGTTGAATTCTTATCAGCTTGGTTAATACAACAATTAGTTTTTCTATTTAGTTATTTATTAGAAAACTAATCATTGCTCCTTTGGGGTTGATTTCCCACCCCCTTCCTTTTTGGTTAGGCTACAGTTCTATGCATACTCATTTATCATAGAATCATAGAATAGTAGAATTGGAAGGGGCCTATAAGGCCATTGAGTCCAACCCATCTCAAAGCAGGAATCCATCTTAAAGCATCCCTGACAGATGGTTGTCCAGCTGCCTCTTGAAGGCCTCTAATGTGGGAGAGCGCACCACCTCCCTAGGTAATTGGTTCCATTGTCATACTGCTCTATCACCTGGGAGTAAGCTCCATTAAACATGGTGAACCAAACTCCTCTAAGTAAACATGCATAAGAGTGCAGTGTTGATAGACTAGGTTTGATTGTTAATTTGATTAATATTTGAATATGGATTGGGGAGGAAGGAGCAGAAGGGGATACTATGTATGGGGAATGTTACTGGTGGATTTTTCTCATAACTATTTCTATATTTCACCCCATAACAAAAGTCAGAAATTGATCATTGTCTTTGGGAAGCAATTAACATTTTATCATCTTCGGGTGCAGCTCAGATCAGCTTTCAGCATATTGTTGCAAGCTTGCCCTTTTTACTGACTGCAGTGGTGTGCTGCAAACCAGTTGGTAGTCATCACACACGCACATGCAAAGAGGGAGTTCGCACATCAAACCACCTTGAAACATAGTGCCTTGTTTAATTTAGCACTAACTTGCTTTGCCATGGTTTTTTCTGAAAACAAGCCACCCCGGACATCTCAACAACAAGGCTCAGGTTCTCAGGATGGCTTGTACACAGTTAACAAACCATGCTGAAGCCACGGTGCCACGTTAGGACATCATGACAAGTCACCCTGGAACAAACAAGGCTGACGACCCACCGTAGGTTGTTGTGTCATGCAAACCAAGTCAATATAAAAAGTTGCTCTCCTTAACAGCTTCTTGTATTTATTTTGTTGCAGAGAGTGTCACAGACTGAGTGATTGCAGCAAAAATGATTATTACAAATTCTTAGCCATGGAAGGGAAAACCTGTTTTCTGAACTTCCCTAAGGATGTACTTGAAATTAAGACCTGTGGAAACGGTGTGCTGGAAGCCAATGAAGAGTGTGACTGCGGTAGGGCTGAGGTTAGAGCTTGTGTGTTCAGGGCAACTCACTTTATACAAGGGTATTATTAGTAAGATGTGTTTGCTGCCTTGAGGACCAGGAGGTTTCCTCACATTTTAGTTTGTCCTGGGGTTCTTAGAATCATAGAATCGTAGAGTCTCCGCATGTCAACAAGTTTAAAGCGCGTTTCAGTCGACCCGTAATGCGCTTCGCCGCCTCTCGTACAGAGGTGTTAGGAGTAAATGAGCTTCCGCGAATATGCGCATAATCAGGCAGACAGGCACAAAAGCGAATCCTTCTAGAGGGGGTCATAGATAGATTGAATTGCCTTTGATTATTGGGCAGTACAAATATATAACAAATGAAATAAAGCATGTGGGAAGCACTTAAAACACTTTAAAGTCCTATAAAATTGTTATTGATCCTTATCATCATGATCCTTATTAAACATATTCATGTGTCTGGCAGGGCATTGCAAGTTTTTCATATTTTGCTCTTTTTTCAAGAGGCTACATGAATACACATGCAATGTATCAGACAAGGTTTTAGAATCTTAGAATAGTAGAGTTGGGAGGGGCCTATAAGGCCATCGAGTCCAACCCCTTGCTCAATGCAGGACTCCACCTTAAAGCATTCCTGGCAGATGGCTGTCCAGCTGCCTCTTGAAGGCCTCTAGTGTGGGAGAGCCCGCCACCTCCCTAGATCATTGATTCTGTTGTCCTATTGCTCTAACAGTCAGGAAGTTTCTTCTTATGTACTGTTTGGTTAGCGACTTATCCACTCCTTTGGTTTAAACTTGAAGTACATGTTGACGCCCTGCTATAAATTCCCAGTTTAATTTTCATTTTAAACTCACAAATCCTGGGAATACATTCCAAGAAGGGGACATAAGAAGCTGCCTTATCATAGATCAGACTGACCATCTAGCTCAGTATTGTCTGCTGTGACTGACAACAGCTCCCCAGGGTTGTCTCAGCTACTGTACAAACTGCAAAAGGCCTGAGTGGAATATAAACAGTATACGTGGGTTCTGAATTGTGTAAATCTACCTTCATTTGGCATACCTGCACTCCTCATGTTAACCAGGAAAGGCTGAAGCATTTTGGGCATTTTGATACATCAAAAGGGACCTTTGGCTGTGCTTATGTTCTTACCTTCAGCTCTCAAGTACTCAGTCTCAACAGCCTGGTTTGAACACAGGTCCTGTGTTGATTGTTTGAAATTGCTTATATGCATGTAGATGTGTGTGCTGTTTGTTCATATGTAAACAGTTCATTATACTTTGTATAATATTGTGTTTTTAAGGTTTTTGATCTTTGTAAACCGCCCAGAGAGCTTCAGCTATTGGGCTGTACAGAAATGTAATAAATGATATGAAAATGAAACAAAATACTATTCTCAGCTTGCTAAACAAAAATTTAGCACAAGGAATAAGTGATAGGATCACACACTACCTCCTTGACCCTCACTTTGCCTCCTACCTTTCTTGAAACGTATATTCTAATTTGATGAGACCACAGTTGGTCGTTACATCCAAATGGGAAGCTGTGCTTTTTTTGTCGATTTACTAACCAGGATCTTAAATCGATTTCAAACTGTTGGTTTAAGGTAAACTGACATCAGTGTGGAGAAAATAGACAGGCATCTCCCATGATAATAGAAACTGGGGTCATCCCATGAAACTGAATCGTGGGAGATTCAAGATAGAAGGGCATTATTCTTCACACATAGTGCACAGTTAAAATGATGGAATTCACTATCAGAAGATGTAGCGATTGCTGCAAGCTTGAACGACTTTAAAGGGGAATTAGACAAATTCATGAATGGTAAAGCAAATGGCTACAAATCATAATGGCTATAGATTACCTCCGCCTTTGGAGGCAGTATACCTTGGTATACGAGTTGCTGCATGTCAGGGCCTAACTTCAGCACTGCAGAAGATTATAGTTAGGGATGTGCATTGTATCGGATCCGATATCCGATTCCGATTAAAATTGGAGGATATTGGACATCCGATACCAATTCCGATCTGAAAATTTGGAGATCTGATTTTTTCCCATCTGATATTTTTGTCTCCGATTTTAATTGGAAAAAATTGGAAAATCAGACACCATTTTGAATGTTTTTCTCCGTAGCCTGGTATTGTGTTACAAAAATGCCTATAACTTTTTTATTTTAAAAGTTAGAAGGCTGAAACTTGGCCACATTACAGATGGGGTTGAGTTACTTCTGTGAGAAATTTCAGAAAGACAGCTCCAGGCATTTTGTGGCTATGAATATTTTAGTAATAAACCATAAATGCCTGTAACTTTTTTATTTTTAAAGATCCACACATTTCAGAAGGTATGTTGGGACTCGTATGTGAAATTTCAGAACCATAGGTGCTTGCCTTTGCTGGCAATACATTTTTGAAAAATGAGTAGCAGTGGGGGAAAGACAGTTATGCCTTCAACTTTTTTATTTTTAAAGAACTAAACATGGAACTTGTCCACATTAGAGATACCACTTTGGTTGACATGTGTGAGAAATTTCAGAAGCATAGCTTCAAGCGTATAGTGGCAATGTATTTTGGGAGAAATTAGGAGAGAAACCCATTTAACTTTTTTATTTTAAAAGATAGAAGCATGAAATTTGCCCACATGGCAGATGAGTGTGAGGTACTTATGTGTGAGAAATTTCAGAAAGATAGGTCCAGGCTGTCAGGGAAAATTTCTATTAAGATGAATAAAGGACTGGACAGTTTTCAGAGTGTCCAGAGGAATGACTAGAACACCTGTAGTCAGTTAGCTAGGAGAACAGTTTTTTCTATCTACTGCTAAAAAGGTCAGTGAGATAGTGGGATTCTTTCTAGAAGTTTTCTTAATTGATTGAGTGCTTAGTCACTGTGCAGCCTGTAGATGTTTGAATGGCAGTTGTTAGGCTGATGATTATGTGGAGGAGAAGGCTGGTGGTATGAGAAATATGAGGATGGATGGATATGCTATGTAAAAATCTTCCTGGAACCTGTGTTATTTGGATGAACCAGACTGCTGTATATATTTATTGGAATCACAGTAAAAGACTTGTATTATACACTTACTGCTTGAGTGTGAGTATCTTTACTGACTGGATCTCTCTGGAAACATGCTTACTCTGCTGTAAGCGCACCAGGAGTGCTTCTTTCCTGAACAGGTTATGCACCCAGAGTCCCAGGAGTTCCTGATACAGCAGTGGATGATGGTCATCGGTTAATGTATAAACAGGAGGGATTTGAGCTCTGGTAGTGAAATCGAGTGAGGAATTGTTGGGAGGAGAAAATTGCTCCCTGTGTGCAGAGTAAGCGTTAAAGTCCAGAAAAGTGTCTTAGCAGTTGAAGGAATACTCACACTCAGCAAATAGTGTATAATACAGTCCTTTACTTGTGTTTCAATAATATAAATATATATAGAAGGCAACTGGTTCCTCCAGATAATATAGGCTTTTCCATATAGCTATAGCATAGCATAGACCTCTGTCAATCTCTCATACACCAGCCACCGTTCCACATAACTCCAGCCTGATCCACCACACAGCCATTACTATTAAACTGTCTTTTATACATATTTCTGAACCCTGGCTCAGCACAGTCAATTACCTTATCCTAGCAGAATGATTCCCACTATCTGCATGACCTTTCCTGCAGCATAGAAAAACTTGCTCTATCTGCTTATTAACTACAGCTGGCAGTTCAGTCCTTCTGGACACTCAAAACTTTTGTCCAATTAAAACAACTTAAACTTAAATTTTCCCTGACAGGAATCAGAGTCAAGCGATTTTTCTGGCCAGAGGAAGGCGGCTGTTTTGAGTCAGCCAGGAAACATGGCGCAGATGAGCTTGCATGGAGGTGTTCCTATAGAAAGGCAAAACGAAAGTAATTATTTGAATTGGTCATTCAAAATGGAAATGTTCCTGAGACGAGACGGATGTTGGAATGTCGTGGAAGTCCCGAGACCGGCAGGTCTGAGTGCTGTAGCACAAGACGAATGGGACATTTTAGCCATAAGAGCCAAGGCAAATATTGTGCTGTGTATTGATGACAGGCAATTGATTCATATTTCTCGGACGGATACAGCTAATGAGTGCTGGGATAAATTAAAATGTATTTATGTGAGACAAATAGCAAGTTCGAAAATAAGCTTAATGCGTCAGCTTTATAGAACAAAGCTCCGTGAAGGAGAGTCGTTATCTGAGCATTTGCAATCGATGGGAACTTTGTTTTCAAAACTCCAAGAAGTGGGTCTGCCATTCGATGAGGAGAACAGAATTTACGTGATCCTAAGTTCTTTCCCGGAGAGTTGGGACGGGCTCGCCATGAGTCTAGAATCCATGCAGCAACAGGATCTTTCTATGCAATATTTAAGTGGAAGGTTGCTGGAGGAGGAGAGGAAACAAGCGGAGCGTGCAGAGGAATGAGGAGAAACTCGGAAAGGAGTTGGCTGTGAATCGCACGGAAGTATAAAACAAAATGCCAAAATGGAGGAGCAGCGCTTACCTTTCGGAGGAGCCGAGCGCGCAGTGATGGTGGAGAAAAGGAAGTGCTACCGATGTGGCAAGGTGGGGCATATTCGAAAATTTTGCAGAGTGAAGCTGCAAACGAAAGGAGCGTGAGCGAATGAGGAAAACCTGTGTTCCAAAGGAGAGCGAGTGCGAGAGAAAGCGCGTAGCGCTCAATATGTGTCCGCAGCCGTGGAATCGAAAGAGGAAAAGCGGGAAGGAATTTGGCTAATCGACTCTGCTTCTAGCCAAACACTCTGCAACAGCAGGGAGGCATTTGTGAAGCTACGGACTGGATCTATGGATTCAGTCACGTTAGCAGATGGAAGGAAGGTCCCTGTTGAAGGGGAAGGGTTGTGTTTTATTCCTTGCTTGGGGAAAAGTTTACCTAACGTGTTAGTCATTCCCAATCTCAATTATAACCTTTTATCCATAGCCAACCTAGTGAAAGAAGGATATATTGTCACTTTCAAAGGATGCCTCTGTGAGGTGACAAAAGTGGAGCAGAGGTGTGTGCAAGGAGATCTCAAAAATGGTTTGTTTGTATTGAGGTCTAGTAATTGTGTGGTAGGACAAATTGGAAATGCTCCAATACACTCAGATTGTAGTCACTTATTGCATAGAAGGATGGGCCATGCGAGTTTTAAGGTTTTAAAACAGATACCAAAAATGTGCAAAGGAATTGATCTCAATGGGTGCGAAAGATTTTTGGATTGCAAGGTTTGCAAGCAATCGAAATCAAAGGTTCATGCGATCAATAGAAAGAGTGACAGGGTTTCAAAAGAGGTTTTTGAACTTGTACACGTCGATTTGATTGGACCGTTCAAAGAAAGTCTTGGGGGAGCCAAATATGTGCTTGTCATTTTGGATGATAAATCCAGGTTTAGTTGGGTTTATATGCTAAAGAGGAAATCCGAAACGTTTCAGACGTTTAAAACATGGTTAACATGGGCGGAACGGAGATTCCAAAGGCAAGTTATTCAGATCCAGTCTGACCGTGGTGGTGAATTTATAGGCAATGATTTTTTAAGGTGGACCAGGAGTAATGGAATTACTCAAAGGTTTTCAGATCCGTTTGTTCCTTGGCAGAACGGAGCTATTGAAAGGAGAAATGGTTTACTACAAACTTTAAAGGATTCTTTACTATTGGATGCTGGTGTTGAACAAAATCTGTGGGCAGAAGCGTTCTCAACTGCCAATACACCCTTTTACCTATTACATGGAAAGTAACCTGATTTGTCTCATCTCCGTGTCTGGGGTGCGTTTGCCTGCGTTAACATCCCAAAGAGTCAAAGACGGAAGGGAGACAACAAAGCGGCTCGTTTGCGCTTTGTTGGATATGATGCTAAATCTTGGAGGTTTTATGTAGGGAATGGTAAAGTAATAGTGTCTAGGTCAGCTAATTTTGAGGAACAAAACTGACAGAGGATCCATTCAAATCCTGAAATGATGTTGCATTTCTCACCGGATGGGAGAAATGAAGAGGAGGAACAAAAAGGGTTAAAGCCTCAAACTGGAGCCAGAGCTGCCAGAGAGAAGCATTTAACTCCCCCCCCCCCCCATAGAAAGCAATGGAGAGCAACAATGTGGAGAACCGAGTCCTGGTAATTTAAGGAGGTCTGACAGAGTTACCAAAGGCAAACCACCAGCAAGGTATGGGTTTGAAAATCATAGTGCCAGAGTTTGTATGGTTAACTATGAACCTCAGAACTATGAGGAGGTGCTAAGATTGCCAACGCAGGAGAAGAAAAAATGGATTCTTGCAATGCAAGATGAGATGGGGAGTTTCCAGAAACATGATGTGTATGAATCTATATGGTTACCCCAAGGTAAAAAATCAGTTGATTGTCGCTGGGTATATAAAAAGAAGGTTTTGGAATTAGGTGAAACCAGATATAAGGCAAGGTTGGTGGCAAAAGAATATTTACAAGTAAAAGGGAAAGATTTCGACCAAACTTTTTCTCCAACTTGCAAAGCTACTACGTTAAGGTTATTTCTAAGCATAGCTGCAAAGAATAATATGGTAGTAAGACATTTTGATGTGGATACAGCTTATTTATATGCAGATTTGCATGAGGAGATTTACATGCAAAACCCCCCTGGGTCTGATGAGGAATCTGATGAGGTTTGGTTGCTTAAGAAAGCAGTATATGGTTTGAAGCAGTCAGCAAGGTGCTGGAATGATTGCTTAAATTCAGCCCTAGTTGAAGACTTAGGTTTTCAAAGGGGAATTGCTGATCCATGTCTGTACATGCAAGGTAATGGTTTTGTTATGGCTCTCATTTATCTGGATGACCTGTTACTGATGTCTAAATCCACAAGCCAAATACAGAAAGTTACAGAATGTTTGGAGGAGAAGTTCAAACTGAAGTCCCTGGGAGAAGTAAGCAAATATTTAGGCGTTCAGATCATCAAACGGAGTGAAGGGGGATATTTGTTGAGCCAAAAGCAGAAAATTGTCAATCTGTTAGAGTCTTGTGGCATGAGTGACTGCAAAGGTGTACAAAGTCCTATGTTGCCTGAGTTAAGGTCAAACATGGAAGGAGAAAGTTTTAATGATCCAGAATTGTATCAGTCTGTGATTGGAAGTCTTTTGTACATAAGTCAATGGACAAGGGCAGACATTGCCTGTGCAGTGGGTATTTTAAGCCAGCAGGTAGTGAAACCTACAAATGCTGCTTGGCAAGGAATTAAGAGAATTTTACGCTACTTAAAGAATACACAAAATCTCTGTCTAACATTGTCATCTTTTGAAAATGAGTCCTTAGAGTGCTACGTGGACAGTGATTGGGCAGGAAATCCCTCAGACCGGAAGTCTACAAGTGGAATGGCTATAATTCCTGGAAAGTCATTGATACATTGGAAATCCAAGAAGCAAGCCTGTGTAGCCATGTCGTCCTGCGAGGCTGAATATGCTGCCTTATCTGAAGCATGCGGAGAGATTGAATGGTTTATGCAATTGTTAAAGGACATGAATGTGAAATGTTATTTACCTGTTGAAGTGTATGAGGATTCACAATCTTGTATAGCTTTAGCTAATTCACAGATGTTAAAAGCCAGAACAAAGCATGTTGCTATAAGATTTTTTAATGTGAAGGAGCATATAGAAAATGGATTCATAAAGTTGGTTTATTGTGAGTCTAAGCAGAATGTAGCAGATATTTTCACTAAGCCTTTGGTGGTACATCAGCATGATGAACTAATTGGAAAATTAGGTTTTGAAATGCTTGATGTGTAGAAACAGTCTTTATTCATCTGAAGTATTCAATTTTGAAGGGGTGTTGGGGGAAATTTCTATTAAGATGAATAAAGGACTGGACAGTTTTCAGAGTGTCCAGAGGAATGACTAGAGCACCTGTAGTCAATTAGCTAGGAGAACAGTTTTTTCTGTCTACTGCTAAAAAGGTCAGTAAGATAGTGGGATTCTTTCTAGAAGTTTTCTTAATTGATTGAGTGCTTAGTCACTGTGCAGCCTAGTGTATATAAACTGTAGATATTTGAATGGCGGTTGTTAGGCTGATGATTATGTGGAGGAGAAGGCTGGTGGTATGAGAAATATGAGGATGGACAGATATGCTATGTAAAAATCTTCCTGGAACCTGTGTTATTTAGATGAACCAGACTGCTGTATATATCTATTGGAATCACAGTAAAAGACTTGTATTATACACTAACCGCTGGAGTTTGAGTATCTTTACTGATGAGTATCTTTACTGACTGGATCTCTCTGGAAACACGCTTACTCTGCTGTAAGCGCACCGGGAGCGCTTCTTTCCCGAGCACAGGCATTTGTGGCTACGAATTTTTTACTTTTAAAGTCCCAAACGTTCAAATACGAAGGCTTTGACAGCTAACCGGGGGGAGGGGAGTGGGGAGGGGTGCGGTTTGACAGCTGTCAAAGCCTCTGTGTTTGAACTTTTAGAACTTTTAAAGTAAAAAAATTGTAGCTACAAAATGCCTGGACCTATCTTTCTGAAATTTCTCACACATAAGTACCTCACACTCATCTGCCATGTGGGCAAGTTTCATGCTTCTATCTTTTAAAATAAAAAAGTTAAATGGGTTTCTCTCCTCATTTCTCCCAAAATACCTTGCCACTGCACACTTGAAGCTATGCTTCTGAAATTTCTCACACATGTCAACCAAAGTGGTATCTCTAATGTGGACAAGTTTCATGTTTGGCTCTTTAAAAATAAAAAAGTTGAAGGCATAACTGTCTTTCCCCCACTGCTACCCATTTTTCAAAAATGTATTGCCAGCAAAGGCAAGCACCTATGGTTCTGAAATTTCGCACACGAGTCCCAACATACCATCTGCAATGTGGCAAAGTTTCATGTGTGGATCATTAAAAATAAAAAAAGTTATAGGCATTTCTGGTTTGTTACTAAAAAATTCATAGCCACAAAATGCCTGGAGCTCTCCTTCTGAATTTTCTCACAGATAAATACCTCAAACCCATCTGCAAGGTGGCCAAGTTTCATCCTTATATCTTTAAAAATAAAAAAAGTTATAGGCATTTTTGTAACACAATACTAGGCTATGGGAAAAATCATTCAAAATGGCATCCGATTCAAAAATCGGATGTCCGACTTTAATATTGGTATCGGGTCCGATACAATATGATGGATCTCCAATTTTTCTGATCTGATAATTTTCAAAACATTAAGTTCTGATTCCGATCCCAATCCAATTTTTGGTATCCATGCACATCCCTAATTATAGCCAAGATTTGATTAGGCCTATTCAGCCTTTGGAATGTCAGAATCTGTGTGAGCTTATCTTTGTCCATGTTCTCGGAGTAGAACCAAGGGGGAGTCACCCTACTCCCTGCCCACCTGCTTGTCTGGTCTTGGCAGGCAGAGAGGCTGGAAGCTGTCTGTGAAAACCTGACAGAAGCGGAGTGGGATTTGCAGAAGGGCCACCCGGGTTGAAGCGTCAACTCCGAAGGGATGAGCAGTGATGATCTGTTGGACAGGGGCCTTGCGGAAAGGCTAAAAGCCCTTGTCTGTCAGGGAGCCTGGAGGAGGTGTCTCACAGTTACACTTCTAGATTGATGCAAAGGCAAGGAACCTTTGCTAGGAACATTTTATCTCCATTGCCTGAAAGCTTCTGTATTTGGATTCACCATCCTCTGAACCTCTGGAGGCATCTGTACATGAGTTCTCTTTCGACTTAGAACTTTGGATTGCTAAGGACTGGACATGAAAAGTACCATGGCACTTTTCATAGACTTTGAATTCTTGTTTGCTGTGGATTGTCTGTCTTCAGGCTGGGTTTGATCTTGACTCATTGTCTGTTCTTTGTCTGGGCTCATGTAACGTGGAGTTACCAAGGCAAAAGCTATGGTATGGAACTCTTTGCTTGTGTGGGCTTACCTTTGGATTTGATAGGCTTCGACCATGCAGCCTGGACTTTCCAACGAAAGAGTCAAAGTTAGACTAACTCTCTGTGGGTGTGGTTTTGTTTAGGCTTTTCTAGAATGTATCCGTTTGATTGCCTGGGAGGGATCAATACAGGAATCATTCCCATTCTTTGTCCAGATTTTGGAACCCCATGTATGGATTGCCTGGGTTGAATAATGCCAAGCATCTCAAGTCCCTTCCCTTGTCATAGAATCATAGTAGAGTTGGAAGGGGTCTATAAGGCCATCAAATCCTACCCCCTGCTCAATGCAGGAATCCACCTTAAATAGAATCATAGAATAATAGAGTTGGAAGAGGCCTATAAGGCCATTGTCTTCAGAGCCATGGAGATGGCAGTGGAGAAACCATGTCGATGAAGATCTCACGGTGGTAGTGTTTAGCTTTTGACTGTTCTTGAATTACATAGAGCCTATAGCTACTGAACACCAGCTATATGATTTTTAACAGGTGTAACAATTATAGTTTAGCCATGGGATTTCCTATGAATTATTAAAACAGATTCTGGAGTGGTGAATGTAAGGGTAAAACATAAGGGTACAATAAAGAAGTCTCATTAATTTGGGTGTCCGGTGTCAGATTGCCAGAGCGTGTGTGCTTAAGGGATCGGGAAAAGTGATGCTGGGGAACATGAGTGGAGAGAGGGGGCTGCTGCACTCATGTCCTACTTGTGGGCTTCTCACAAGCATCACATTGGCCCACTGTGTGAACAGAATGCTGGACGAGGTAGACCTTTGGTTTGATTCAGCATGGCTTTTTCTTATGTTAAGGCACAGTTCCCCATTTCAGATGAATCAGCCAACTGCGGTTTAATTGAATCTGGATGCAAGCACCAACGGAGGAGAGGAGGGAGCATGTCGTCTGTTGCCTATTCACAACTGGTTACATGAGGTTTAGCAAGTTGTGATTGTATGGCCAGACTGGACCAATGAGCTCCAATGTTAAAGAAAATGCACTTGGCTCAAAGTGATGATTTCTAGAATTGCGACACCCCACAGCCATCTGATTTACATTTGCGGTGGAGTTGCAATAAAGTTAAGGACTTTACTGGAAAGAGGTTGTTATAATAATTAAAGATTTGATAGGTGGCGATTTTCCGTAACACTTTCTGAACATACTTTTAGCTTATATAAAAGAACTTTTAAAGACACAGGTTCAAGAATTAATAACTAATTTAATTCTTTCTATTAGAGCTAACATTTAAATGGAAATTGAATGATACATCAATTGAAAAGTGGATCAGAAGAATGTAGAACACCTCAATCAAATTAATGCATACATAAATCAGATAGAAAAGGGAGAGGAAAAGGATTTTCCCCAAGGAAAATGGGTGCTACTTTTGCATGTCTGGAATAAAGAAAAATCTTATCTTTCCTTGCATGTCCTATCTTCCTTGCTGTGAGGCAGAGGGTGAGGATTGTGGATTTAATTAGGCCAGGTCCTGCCTTCTGGGAGGGTCTAAGGTTCAGTTATAGAACAAGGGCTCAGATTCAGTCGCCAGTATCTCCACTTGGAAAGACCAGTAATAGATGGTGGGAGAGACTAGCTTTTTTCCGCACCATTTGAGGAGGGGGAACATGAGGGGTGAAAACCCTCTTAAAATTTGGGTGGCTACCTAGTGCACTTACAGTTGGTCAACCAAGGACTTCATTTTTTTAACACTTTAAAAAGCCATGCCATGGCTCAGCTATCACTCCAACGATATAAATAATAAAGGCAACTTCAGCCATCTTTGCAGATTGCCAAAGAGACTATTTGGGAGATCAACCAGGGCAACCTAGGATCTATCTTGGGGGACAAGCACATTTTTGTCCCAAGACTGCACCTGAGAACAATGGTACATCATCATATAGCATCATTCCAGGGCATTAGTAGATACATTTTCAAAGCATGTGGCATCCATGCTGTGAAGCGCATTCTTGAATATACACATTTTTGAGTTAACACAGAATACCTTATTAGGCAGAATAGACAATGGTTGTTCTTTGAAGATGATGAAACAGGCAGTTTTCAGTAAATTACTAACTGCACATACACATACACGTTTTAAGCTGAATAACATGACAGATAAATACATGACAGCTTGGGTTTGAAGTAGGAACTAACAGGTGCCTTCCTCTTAAGCATCTTTGTAAACCACCCAGAGAGCTTCGGCTATGGGGCAGTATATAAATGTAATAAATAAATAAATAATTAAAATCTTGAGAGCACAATGAGATCATTCCCCAACCTGGTACTTGAGCTAATGCACAGATGGTGCTGAGAAGGAAGAAAGTAGCTGTGTAACTATCTAAAGGACAACTGCTTTTGCTGTAGTGCCTTGTGTGCAGGCCCACAGAGGACCATTCAGTGAAGAATAATTGGAGGTCACTGACCTGATGGGGCAGCACTGGGGAGTGGTGTAGGGCTAGGGTGATGCAATCTGGAGTACTTTAGGCCCGAGCCCCTAGAGCTGCTAATTAGACTTTGATCTTCACTGACAGGCGTGCCAAAGGGATGGCTGTTGCCAAAAAGACTGTACATTGAAACCAGGCGCTGACTGCACTCATGGACCCTGCTGTGAAAATTGTCAGGTAAGACAGTTGCAGGTGCCATTGTTCTGGCTTATGCTTTTGTGCTTGAGGTTCATACAGTTACTCTCCGGCCTACCTAAATAAATCAAGTGAAATCAAGCAAACTCCTGATATAGCTACAGTTATTTTAATGTCATGAAGCTTTTGATCTCAGCCTAGATTATTTGTATTAGACATCCATGTAGCATTTTTCATATGGCATAATTAACTTTTTTGTGTCCAGGTATCTTTACATATAGGCCCCTACACCCTCTGCCGAGATTCATGAAAACAACCACAACTAGATGCTTATGTTATTGTTTCCAACAGAAGGCAAATGAAGGAACACTATGCAGGGAAGCAGCTACTGAGTGTGATCTACCTGAGTACTGTACTGGAGATTCCCTCAATTGCCCGCCAAATGTGCATAAACAAGATGGAATGCCATGTGGTACCAGGAACAGCTGTTATTTTGGGAATTGCCTTGACCTTCACCAACACTGCACAGCTCTCTTTGGCAAAGGCAAGACTGATTTTTTATGACAAAAAAAGTACTTGGTAGTTTGCCTAATCCTTCAGAAACTGGTCTCCTGAAACCAAGGATTTGGGACTTTTCCTAGGGAAGAGGAAAGCCATATCAATCAGGTTCTCTTTGGCAAATTTGTACTACATTTCAAGCCCTCCCTACTAGCACAAATGCTTCTTACTAATCTTGCTTCTCATTTGCAAATGGCAGCCATGAAATCCTGAGCTGCTCAGATCAAGGTAACTTCAATGTGTATGTTGAAGTTCCCAAGACCAAGTCTTGGGGTCCTTAACACCACCCCCAAGACCACCTCTACCAGCTCAGGCAGGGAAACTGATAGGCAGCATGATGGACCATTCACTGACAGAACCCCATTCCTGTCTCTATTACCCATCACTAGATACAGACACTCAAATTGGCCAACTGTTGAAAAAGGTATCTCACCAGGTTGATGAGAGCCCTAATGGACTATGGCTACTGCTTTGCTCTGCACATCAAGCCTTGGCACTGGACCTGGACCAGCAGCCAGTGAAGCTGGAAAAGGACTGGTGTAATGTGGTCTCGTTGGCCAGTCCCTCTTAACAGTCTGGCTGCCCTGTTTTGTACCAGTTGAAGTTTGTAGACCGTTTTCAAAGGCAGCCCCACGTATAACACATTGCAGTAATCCAGACGAGAGGTTATCAGAACGTGGATAACTGTAGCTAGGCTATCTCTGTCCAGATAAGGCCGCAGTTGGTATATCAGCCTAAGCTGATAAAAGGTGCTCCTTGTCACTGAGTTCACCTGTGCCTCAAGTGACAATTCTGGATCCAGGAGTACCTCCAAACTATGGACCTGATCCTTTAGGGGGAGCGCAACCCCATCCAGAACAGGGTGAACATCACCTAGCCGGACAGACGAACCACCCACAAACAATACCTCCGGCTCAGTTTGTTGGCCCTCATCCAGTCCATTACTGTGCCCAGGCACTGATTCAGAACAGCCACTGCCTCACCTGAGTTTGATGAAAAGGGGAGGCTTATTAAATTGGCTTTCCTAAAATCCAGAGTACACATTTGGCTACACTCAGCTTTTGCTTCCTTTAAAATCAAGAACTCAAGTATTACATGGTCGCTTTCCCCGGGAGTTCTCATAACTGCCACTTTATCCACTAAGTCATCCCAGTTAGTCAGTATCAAGTCAAGGATAACCAATCCTCTAGCTCCTTCCTCCACTTTCTGTAGGAGAAAGTTATCAGCCACACATGTCAGGAATTTCTTGGAGGGACCACTTTTGGCAGAATGTGTCTCCCAACAGATATTGGGGTAACTGAAGTCCCCCGTTACTACTACATCACACTTCCTTGAAATACTGGCAATTCAATTATCAAAAGTTTAATCCTCATCTTCTCCTTGATTGGGTGGTCGGTAGTAGACTCTGACTATCATATTCTTTTTATTCCTTGCCCCATTTATTTTAATCCAGGTGCTCTCAATGGGGCTACCAGGCTCTTCCTCCTGTATTTCTGTGCAGGGATAAGTATTTTTAACATGCAAGGAATGTGCAACTCTGCCTCCCTTTCTATTTCTTCTGTTTTGAACAAGTACCCTTCAATTGCTATATTCCAATCATGGGAGTCATCCCATCAAGTTTCAGTTATACTTATCAAGTCGTATTTGCCTCTTCTTGTATTCGAGTTTGTTCTGTTTGTTTCCCATACTCTGGGTATAGTATATAGACATCAAAGACCATGTGCTTTATGGTCTGGCTTCTTTCCTACATTATTGTAGACTATTTTTGGGCGCTATTAGAGCTCTTCTCTCTGTTATGGTGCATAAGCCTTCATCCATTGTTGCCTCCAAGTTTACTTCTCCCTCCCCCATAGGATTCAGTTTAAAGCCCTCCTGATGAAGTTCTTCATGCTGTGGCCAAACACATTCTTCCCAGCCCTTGTGAGGTGCAACCCATCCCTTGTCAGCAGTCCATCTTCCAGTTAGCATAGCCTGTGGTCCAAGAATCCGAATCTCTCATGTCAGCACCACCTTCGTAGCCAGTTGTTTACCCGGAGTATTTTTCTTTCCTTTTCTATTCTTCTTCTAAGAACTGAGAGGATGGATGAGAAACTATCTGGGCCCCAAAGTTCTTGAGTTTCCTTCCCAGAGCTTCAAAGTCTGACATGATTTCTCCGTAGCTCTGCTTGATATATGTCAGTGGGCTTTATGGGCTTTGGTAACCCTTCAGTCACATCTCTAAACTGTCCTCCAAGAAAACAGCATACCTGGTGAGTCCAGGGGTCTTCATGACACAACTTGGGTTTCAGTCATAATCTCCATCCATATATAATTAAGTAAATGAACTCTCCAGGGCTATTCATTATAAAGCTCAACGTTAGATGTTCTAAATGTTCCTCTTGATGGTTCCAATGTGTTGGTTGGTAACTGGCTGGTAAATTCCCATAGTGGCCAAACACCAGGGATTGATGTAAATAAAAACCAGTCCAACCCATGGCTTCCAGCTGCCGCCACCACACCTATTCTCCCCATTGATAGTGCCACTGCCTGCTGTTGGTCTCCTCTCCAGGTTGCAAGACACAAGCTATAGATTCTACTGGTGCAAATGAGAACTCTTATAATTTTATCTCCTAGTCAAGGTGTAAAAGGAATAAGGCCAATATCTAAGTTAGCTCTTTGAATAAATTTAACTGTGCTTCACAAGGTGGGGGGGGGCTCCTTTCTTATCCTTTTTGTATACATACCTTCTGTATTCTTGACTGTGACTGTGGAATGGCCGCTGCCGGGAGAGATTCGCCAACTTAACAGTCTTCCGGAATTTAAGAAAGCCATAAAGACTGATCTCTTCCAGCAGGCCTACCTAGTTGAATTTTAAGAGTTCTATTGTTATTTTAATAATGTACTAGTTATATATGTTTTTAATAACTCAGTAGTTTCATATGTTTTAATCAGTTTTATGTATTTTATGCTGTTTTGTATTTAATGTTGTTCCCCGCCTCGATCCAGAGGGAGAGGCGGGTAATAAATAAATATATTATTATTATTACTATTATTATTATTGATATCTTTCCCTCCTTCCTGTTCCCCCCACCCCCACCCTTCTCTTCAATTTGCAGGTGCAAAGCCTGGCCCATTGAGTTGCTACAAGGAAGTGAACATGCGTGGAGATCGGACTGGCAACTGTGGCATGGAGGGAGTTGGATACAAGAAATGCGAAGAAGAGTAAGTTGTGCTTCCGGGAAAGCGTCCAGTTTCCTGGATCATGTTCTGCAACTTTTCCAGCTATACAATGTCCTTTTTGAGGTGCAGTGACCAGAACTGTACACACTGGTAGTGATGGTTAAATTGAGGAGTTCCAGAAGAATCTATAATGGAACACATCATTTGGAAGGAAAAACTAAGTACATTCTAACAACCACCCTTTCTCTCCCTTCTTGTTTGTTTTCCTTTCCATTTTCGACCTGTTGCACACCCCAGATCTTTATTGATCCCTTTTAGTTTTGTTATTCACATTCCCACTTTTCCTCCAAAGAGCTCAGAGCTGGATACATGAGTCTTTCCCCAGGTTTACTTAAGTCTGGTAAGGACGTCCGACTACATGGAACAGCTGCTTTAGGAGAACTATCAGTAGTTTGAATGATGAGAGTGGTTCAACATGATGCAGTGAGCTTCCAGGCTGGATGGGCATTTGAACACAGATCTCCCCACTCAATTTTCAGTATGCTTGCCTGCCATTACACCACACAGTCTTTCAATTAGAAGGAATGAGTAGGTCTTCTATAGTAGATCTTAATGATGGGATATATTCCATCAACTTTCTCAAGATCTGCTCCCTCCTTCATACTGAACTCGGCTGCAAGTGTGATGCTTCCTTCATATACAAGAGGGGTCAGGAACTTGTGGCCCTCCAAATGTTTTGACCTACAATTCCCATCAGCCCTAACCTAGCCAGCATAGTCGATGATGAGGGATAATAGGAGTTGTAGGCCAAAATAACTGGAGGGCCGCTGGTGGTGGTGGTTGTTGTTGTTGTTATTATTATTATTATTATTATTATTATTATTATTATTATTATTCTATTTATATCCCTCCTTTTTCCAGGGCTGGGACTCAAGGCGGTTTACAAAGTTAAAACATGTATAATTAAAACATATAAATATAAGTTTACAAAAGTTAAAATAGAATTAAACCTACCGTAAAAGTTTTAAAAAATGTTTAAACAGTAACATATTTTAAAAACCAAACCCTACATTAACATGGGTCCAGAGTATTTCGAAAAGCCTGCTGGAATAAAAAAAGTTTTGCCTGCCTCTGGAAGTGTAGCACAGAGGGAACCAGTCCGGCTTCCTTAGGAAGGGAGTTCCAGAGCCTTGGAACAGCCACGGAGAAGGCCCTCTCCCTTGTACCCACCAGGCGTGCCTGGGATGGTGGGACTGAACGAAGGGCCTCCCCAGAAGATCTCAGAGCACGGGCAGGCTCATAGGGGAGAATACGGTCTTTCAGTCAGTCAGTCAAGTTTGTTGCTTTTGGCCAATGGCCTTTGCATAAAACAAACAATAACAGTACAATCACCTAAACATAAATAAATAATAAAAACACACACACACACACACACAAAGGTTATTCATAATGTATATAGACATAATGCATATAGTACATATTATACAAAATTTAAAAATATAGACTGGTACGTCATAGGTGATCTGTCAGTGACGTAATATAAATTGGACATGGTCAAATGCAATCATCTTTACAATTAGTGGCTCTCTCCGTTATGTATTTCTTTCTAATCTTTTTGGCAGCTGTGGCAAACAGAGCGACACACTAAGTCACATATTTTGCCATGTCCACTAGGAGGTAAAAGATCACTTCCCGTGGGCTCTGGCAAAAGTAGTTTCCAATTAAGCGTGCCACAAATTGTTCCCTTGGGTCATTGTATAGGGGACAGTAAAGAATATAATGGATAAGATCCTCTTTCAGATAACCTGGACCCGAGCCATATAGGGCTTTATAGGTGATAACCAGCAGCACTTCGAATTGTGCCCAGAATCAGACAGGAAGCCAGACAGGAAGCTGTTGTGATGGGAGTTTTGTGCTCCCTGTAACCAGCCCCGATCAACAATCTGGCCGCAGCTCTTTGAACCAGTTGAAGTTTCCAAATACTCTTCAAAGGCAGCCCCATGTATAACGCGTTACAGTAAACCTTCAAATTCACAGAACCCCATCCTACTGCTACAGAACCAGTGTGGTTCAAAAGAGCCTTAGATATAAGTCCTCAATCATCAGCTACTATGCTTGGCCCTTACTACATAGAAGCTGGCTGTGAGGGAAACCTTGCTCTCAACCAGAGTGAAGAAGGAGCTGTATGTTTTTCTTTCCCCTTGCATTTCTTTCAGAGATGTCTTTTGTGGAAGAATCCAGTGCACCAATGTTAAAAATGTTTCAGGCCTTCCAATTGGAGAAGCCATACTTCAGACTCCTATGGATGATAACATTTGTTGGGGTACAGAATTTCATACAGGGAATAAAGTATATGATCGTGGAGCGGTAAAAGATGGAACACCATGTGGTGTTGACAAGGTAACGTCATAAAGATGCTTAGATCATCCTCAAGCTAAATGAGGTGAAGAGGGTGACTAAGGGGAGGGCCTTTCCAGTTGTGGCACCTTGGTTGTGGAGGCTCGCCTGGTGCTTACATTAAGAACATAAGAACATAAGAAGTGCCATGCTGGAACAGACCAAGGGTCCATCTAGTTCCAGCACTCTGTTCACGCAGTGGCCGACCAGCTGTCGGCCAGGGACCAACAATGCAGGACATGGTGCCACTGCACCCTCCCACCCATGTTCCTCAGCAACTGGTGCACACAGGCTTACATTGTGGTCTTTTCAGCACCTTTTTATTTCCCCAGGTCTTTTAGCCCTTCAGTACATTTTTAAATATCTCACATTAAATAAGAATACACTAAAAAAGAAACAGTTCAATAATATTTCATACTAAAGCCAAACAGAGGAGAAATACAATACAACATTAGCAAAAATAACAGCAGGAGCAGACACCTTCAAAGCTGGAGTCAATCAGGACCCCATGAAAGGAGGGACCAGGCCTTTCAGGACTTGCAGGTAGATGCTCTCACCTCCTTAACATCAATCATTTGCTGAAATATGTGTAACTGACATTCTTAATGTGTTTTCTTTAATACATATCATGGCCCTTGTAAGAGATATTTCTAAAGTAGGAATTTAAAGGATACCAAGTAGGGTAGGAATTTAAAGGATACCAAGGCCATGTCTATACCTCCCAGATATCCTGGGCTCATATCTAGGTTGTTCCTGTGCATCACCCATAAAATCTGCCCCGCACGCTCAGGTCCTCTGGGAAGAATTTACTACAGTCAGCCAATACTAGGCTGACAACTGTTACCCAGAGGACCTTCTCTTCTGCCGCTCCCAGACTGTGGAATGACCTGCCAGGAGAGATTCGCCAACTTAACGATCTCTCTGACTTGAAGAAAGTCATAAAGATGGATATCTTCTGGCAGGCCTACCTAGTCGAATTTAAAGAGTTTTATTGATTTTAATAAAGTATTTATTTTATATGATTTTAATTAGTTTTATGTGTTTTATATTGTTTGTATTGATGTTGTTCCCCGCCTCGATCCAGAGGGAGAGGTGGGTAATAAATAAATAAATATATATATTATGATGATGATGATGGTTCCCGAGATCAACTGGGGAAGACCTTAAGACGACCCCGGAATAGCTGAAACTGGGGGTTTCCCGGGTTTTCCGCAGTCCTGGGACAATCCCAAGAACCGCGGCTGGTGTGGTGCGGCCTCCTGGGTCTTCCAATGGGCATGGAGCAGCACAGGGTGGCTCTGTGCCAATGGGGATGGGGTGGGGGTAGCAATTTCGCCATCCCTGGGATGGCTGGGGGGTTGGGCATGGGGTTCGGTGGGGAGGGGGCTGCTTACATTTTTCACATGCGGCTCCTCTTTAAAAAATGGTGCCTGCGATGTCCCTCTTCTCTTCCGGGACATCACGTGGCCGTATAGATGCTGGGGGAGAATTGTGGAAGCAGGTAAGTCCGCAATTCTCCCCCGTCCCTCCTCTGCCCTTAGGTGTAGATGAGCCTCTAGTACCTTGCCCAAGTTGATACTGTTGTTTAATTACAAGGATCATAGACAGATCCCTTACCCAATTAGTCAACAATTTACAATGTATTTAGAAGACCCTTGGCCGATTAAGTAGCTATCCTAGAGTTCCTACACCCCATTTGATATGTCTAGCTTAAGATCCTATGATTTTGCTCACCTTTATTTATTTATTTATTATTTATTTATTTTATTACATTTGTATACTACCCCATAGCCGAAGCTCTAAAACAGCTCTAAACCATCAAAAACATACAATATACACACACATTTAAAACCACTATAACAACTTTAAAAAGCTATAAGCCTAGAAAGTAGGGCTGTGCAAAGATTCGGATCCGGATGTCCGGATCCGAATCAGGGAGGGGCTATTGGGCCGTTTTAAACCAGATCCACCATTTTGTGCCAAAGCTCTGGGGGCCCCATGCAGCCTACAACTCCCAGGAAGCAGTGCCTGGGAGGTCTGTCACTAGCGGGGCCCAGGAACGAAGGGAGGACTGGGACTCACCCCTGCCATCGCCAGCTCTGCCATGCGATCGCAGCTCCACCAGCCGAGCGCCCGCAACTTCCCAGCCCAGCTCCTCTCAGGTTCCCCAGGCAGGCAAGCCCAGTGCCTGAGCTCCTTCCTTGATTGCCAGGCAGGTCCGGCGCCTGAGCTCCTCCGCGCGCCAGGGGCTGGGCTTGCAAGCTTCCTGCTGCGCTCGCCAGCTTCCCACCGCAATCCCACCTTCTCTCTCTGCCAAAGTCTCCCAACAGTCCAGCCAGGCTGTGCACTTGTACCCTGTGGCTGGGGATAGGGTAGGGTGCCAGCTTATAGCTTGTTCACATCTGGTGACTTTTGTTTTTTTAAAAAAAAAACACTGCCAACCACCTCTGTCTGCACCAACACTGGACTCTGAGATGCTCTTAAAAGGCTCTGTGTGGCACACCAGCCTCTCAGGGCTAAGCTACAGCCGTCTCTGAGTTGTAACTCTGTCTGAAACTGATCCCAGCCAAAGTCTCCAACCAGCCAACACCTGCACCAACACTGGACGCTGAGACACTCTTGAAAGGCTCTGTGTGGCATACCAGCGTCTCAGGGTTCAGCTACAGCTGTCTCTGAGTTGTGTCTTCAGTCTAACTCTGGTCCCCTCTACAAGGATTCGCTTTTGCGCCTGGTTAGGCGATTATGCGCATAATCGCTAAAGTGCATTTACGCCTAATACCTCTGCACGAGAGGCGGCGAGAGGCGACCAAAATGTGCTTTACAAGTCGTTAATGCGCATAAGCGCTTGTTCACATAGTCAAAATGCACTTTAACAGACAGAGCAAAATAAAACTCGCTGTTTAATGCGCATTCGATAATGCGCATAATCGGAGAGATAATGCACCTCTACACCCGATTTGCGCTCCGTTCTTGTAGAGGCAATTTTTTTAAAGCGCCTTGAAAGAGCTTTAAACCTCTCTTGTAGAGGCAGCCTCTGTCTCTAAAAGATATGCCAGCCAGCCCAAGCCACAAATCTATCTATTTTTCTCCAACACACACTTCAAATGTTCTGCATTGCAAGCCAGCAGTGCAGACAGAGCCTAGCTCACAAGTGAACAAAGTGAAATGGAAGGGAAGAGGTAGCAAAGCAAAGCAATGACATGCCAGGTTCCAACATCCGCATCAACAGGACATCCGCAAGGATGATAACCTCTCTCTCGACTGACACCTCACTGTTGGTCATGAGAGTTTTTCTCTAAGGATGATCCTTCATTGCCCATGATGTGGAACTCTGAGAAAAAGGCCTCTGGCCTGTTCCATTTTGCCCTGTGGGCTGCTTTGACTGACCTCTCCTTTCCCACATTTTGATCTGTGGATGCCTCGCCTTTGCTGAGCTCCAGGTGCCCGACTGCCGACCAGATCTGCAACAGGAAAGGTGCCCTACTTGCCCAGCACTTCTTAGCTAAAAACTTGAGATTCCTTTGATTCCAAGGGCTGAAAATTCTCAAGGTGCAATACCCTAAAGAGGAGATTTGACAACCTGAGTTTGAAGGATATGGCTCCAGTGGTGTTTTTTTAAAAAAAATTTAAAACCTCAAATTTTAAAAAATCCCTAGAAATCAGCAGATGAACAGATTTTCTTCAAACTTGGCAAGGCTAAAGCTCTATCCGAGAACTATCATGGTGCCAAATTTCATCTGTTTACCTTTAAAAATGACCGTTTAAAAATATATATATATTTTAAAAGCTCGAACTTTAAAAAAACCCTAAAAATTAACGGATGAACAGATCTGCTTCAAATTTGGCATGGCTAAAGCCCTTCCTTAAAGCAATCATGGTGCCAAATTTCATCTCTTTATCTTTGAAAAATGGCGGACCTGTAAGCGTTTTTGTTAATTCTCATTAAAGTAGAGCTGCCCTTTGGCTGGGGAGGATGGGAAAAATCCAGATTTTTCATCAAATTTCATCATTTCCCCCCTTTCCCAGATTTGTTACCAAAAGTCCTGACAAATCTGGGTTTTTCCTGTCATATGGTCACCCTAGTAGAGGAGGCCAGGGTGGGTGGCTTATGCCTTTTCCTATTGCCGCCCCGGCTTCCTTTCCTCCCATTCTCACAAGCCTCCACTTTATGAACGAAATTGCCCGTCTAGTCAAAAGGCAGAGGAAGGTGCAAGGCATCTCCCTCTCTACATAGGATACTAGTAAGCCTCTGAATTTGGGGGCTTACGAGTACCCAGGGTGCAACTCATAGAATTGCTCCTTACTAATATTTTCTGGATATCTGTGTGTCTTAAAAGTTTAGGTGGTTTTTGTATATAGGATTGAATTGTAAATTGGTAAAATAAGTTCTCTGAATTCAAGCTTTCCTGCTGCCCATGTATTATTTAATTAACACATTTATGCATCCAATTTCTAGATGTGCATAAAAAGAAAATGTGTTGATCGGAAAATTCTGGATTCTGATTGTGATTTCTCAAAATGTAACAACCAGGGGGTAAGTAGCAAAGACTTCCCAGACCAGGCAGGGTTATTGGAAGGTTTGTTTGTATGTAGCATTTCTCAGTTACCTACTAGGTTCTGTAGATGTTCTGCTCAAAGCTATGTATGCAAGTAAATAAGAAAATACTAAGAATAAATAAGTAAATACTAACAGAAAAGTTAAAAATGGGGTTGAGCACACTAAAACATGTGATTTTAGACTGCTTTCTGACAATGCTGGCTTTTAAATTGTTTTACTGTGTTTCATGATAAGCCAGTTAAGATATTTTAAAGAAAAGTACTATACAATCCTAAGTTACTAAGAGAGCCAACCTCTGCCCCCTAGACAGTGTCTGAGGGGGACATAGGATTGTTCGGTTTCTGGGATGCGAGGTCGGGAACACGGCTTCAACCTCAGAAACCACGCTCCCCTCCCCATCCCCCTCCCTTTCATAGCCAGAGCAGTTCCGGCTACATCTCCATACTGAGAAATGGAGTAAGGACACAGTGGAAAGAGGGGAGGCCCAAGAAGACCAGGAAGCTGTTTTCTTTGTTGTGGTCTCTGTGCATCACACATATAGGGGCTCTGCACCTGCGCGGAGCCTACTTCGGAAAATTTCTACAGCTAAAGGCATTTTTAGGCAGGAACCCGTCTCCCACCGTCAACTGCGCATGTCCTAATGGTTTCCGCCCTCCCCTCAGTCTCTTGATATGATCAGCCCTGATATGATGACTGCCGTCGACGTTCATCGGCAACAGCGTCAAGACTTCCATCGGATGAGGAGATGTTCCTAATACCCCCACTCTTAATCATCATCCACATGCACCAACGTTACAGCCTGACATAGCCTAACAGGTTCCAACATTGCCAGCAAGACACGACACTTCACAGCCATCCTCAGTACCGAGTGCCGCAGAAGTGGTCCCACTTGAACCTACTCCTAACCATCCGCAATGTCCTTGACGACATACAGAACCGATATTAAGAGACTTAATCCAACCACCAGCACCAGCTGAACAGTCAAGTCTAAATCCACCAGCTCCAGCTTGGCCTGTACAGTCACCTTTGTCTGAAGTATATATTTTGGACTCCACATCTCCTTCGTCTTTCCAACCTTCTGTTTCTTCTCTGGAGGAGGCTGTTGGTTCATAGGAAGCCATATCACCATCAGAAGACCTTAGACAGTTTGCTGACCAAATTCTGCACATGGCACAGTCCTTAGGCTTATCCACTCAACAAACAACAGCTACGGTGCAAGACCCCATATTCAATACAGTCACCTCTGATACTTACTGGCCTATTGCAATACTGATGCTTCTGGCACTATTGACTGTGATTAAACAATCATGGAACAGTCCGTCTTCAATGCTTCCAAATTCAAAAAGGTTAGAGAGATTGTACAAAATCCAGGAAGCTGATGCTGAATTTTTATTCCAACACCCAGCTCCCAACTCTATTGTTGTGAAGGCAGCATTGGGGAAGTCACGACATTAATATTCTTCTCCAGTTGACAAGGAGGGTAATCACCTTGACCTTGGCAGGCGACTATTCCTCGCCATCGCTTGGTTTAAAATGGCAAACTATCAAGCTGCTATGTCTGGATACCAGCTTTTATTATGGGAAAAGCTTGGTAAACTGCTTGACCACCTTCTTGAAGATAAAAAGCAATTAGCTAAGTTTTTTCAGAATGAAGCCTTATGATTGTCAAGGCAACAAATTCATAGGTTGACTGTGATTTTAAGGTTCTTGCTGGATCAGTTGCGCTACGCAGACATGCCTAGGCCTGTCTCAAGAGGCATGCACCAGAATTGAAAATCTACCATTTGATGGGCAAGGACTCTTTAATACTAAAACAGACGAGTCGCTAGATTCTATTCAAAAAGCGAGAAATACTGCAGTCAGGAAGGGTTTTCCTCAACAACAACGACAGCAACATTACCCAAGGAAGCAGAGATGATGGTATCGTAGTCAAGCACCTTACCAGCATTACCAACATCAAGCTGCTTCAACATCGCCATACCGTAAACAGTATCAGTCAGTCAAGTTTCGGAGTACACACCGGAAAAATGAAGCAGGCCCAAAACAGCGCCTTTGACTCCTGTCTACTGCGCAGTTGCCTGGATCAGAGTACTCCAGTATTTGGAGACAGAATGTCTCTCTTTTCCAATGCTTGTGTGAGAATCACCACAGACTCATGGGTCTTGTCGATCATTCAAATAGGTTACAGGATTGAGATCCACACCCTCCCTCCCATCGATACCATGAAGATAACAGCACTGTAGGCAATATGACATCAAGAAGTTGATATCTATTACAGAAGGGAGCGATAGAGCTCGTGGCTCAGTCTCTCGTCTATGCGACAGCTTCTATTCAAAGTACTTCATGGTACCGAATAGGTTTGGGAGGTTGTACCCGATCCTGGACCTCGGGTTTGAACAGTTACATCAACCCAAAGAAACATTGAATGATTTCATTAGCAGGAGGCATTCCGCTTCTGTCAAAAGGGAACTGGTTCACCTCCATCAATCTGAAGGAGGCCTGTTTCCACGTTGCCATAGCCCCATTCCATCGACAGCTCCTTCGTTTTCTTATCGCCGAGGAAGCTTACCAATTTCATGTTCCCCCTTTGGCCTCTCAACCGCGCTGAGGGTCTTCACGAAATGTATGGCTGTGGTCTGCTTTCAATTGTGCATGCAAGGGGTGGAAACATAGATGCCTGGTTACTGGCAGCGCCCACAAAGGATCATTTGATGAAATCAGTGAAGTCGATGTGTACTCTTTTGACAGAGCTGGGTCTTTATATCAACAAGGACAAATCGAATCTACATCCATCACAAAAGTTTTCGTTTATAGGAGCTCTTCTCAACTCCAAAAAGGGGCGAGCATTCTCACTGGGAGATTGATGTCGAGTGCTGGTGGATCTTGCATCGGACATCTACTCAAGTGGAAACGTCTCCACATTTTGGATCCAGTGTTTTTTGGGCCTCATGTCAGAGACAACAGCAGTGCTGCATTATGCGCAGCTCAGGATGAGACCATTACAAACGTGGTTTATCCACAACTTCGATGCTGGTCAAGATCCAAGGAAAATTTACTTACCTCTACCACATACAGTGAAGATGTCTCTGCTACAGTGGATGATGCTGGAAAACTTGGATAAAGGAGTTCCTTTTCGACAATCCTCCCCATCCAGAGTAGTGACCACAGACACATCGCTCTCTGGATGGGGAGCACATTGCAAGGGGCTGACAGTGCATGGGATATGGAATGCAGAGGAACACAAAGAACACCTCAACCTTTTGGAGTTGACAGTGGTTCACAAAGCATTGATCGCCTTCGAGGTTCAGCTGACCAGACGAATGATTCAAGTAACATTGGACAATACTACGAGTGATGGTGGGGGAAGGGTTCCCGCCTAAAAATGCCTTTAGCTGTAGACGTTTTCCAAAGTAGGCTCCGTGCAGGCACAGAGCCCCTATATGTGTGAATGCACAGATGACCACTCAAAGAACTACGGTTACAGGTAAGCAACCTGTCTTTATGCAGCTTCCTATGCTTGCCCCAGCCTCTTTCCCTCCTGTTCAGATGCACTGAGGCTAGATGGGTGAAATCGCCCTTCTAGTAAAAATGTAGGGTGGCCGGAGCACAGAGGCAAGGATCGCCTTCGTACACCAGCCGTCCTACACTGAATATTCGGAAGCCTTCAACTTCGAAGGCTGCTGACTATCTCCACAGAGTACACTCTGTAGAACACAGTGGGATTGTTGTTTGAAAAGTTAACAGAGCTCAACAAATTCTGAGTAAATAAATCAAGTTATTAGCTGGCAGTGAAAGGGAGAGAAGGAGGAAGAGGTGGTCACCTGGAGCTCCATAAACACAGAGTGCCAGAGAGTGAGTGCGCCAGCTGTGTGCCTTCTTAAGCCTTATCCTGGCATCTCTGATGTGGTGCTTGAAATTAGCATAGATTTTGATTTCTTGAGCTCTACGTTATTGGGAGGATCAGGAAAGCGGCTTTTGACAAATGGCCCTAACCATTTCCCTGTTGGCATAGCCCAGCATTTCAATAGTTCCGTATACCCACATTAGTCTGTAGTGCCTACGATTCACTGACTCAGGAAAAATCAGGGCCCAGAAAGTTTAACCCACAGACAAGTGTGTAGGCAGGACCTAGATGTTGGCAGAATGTTGCCCTTCCAGTATTACAGGAAAGAGGCTACACATAGACAAGTTCTTGAAACCATCGGATCAAGATTATAATTTACTAGTCAGAATCTTAGCACAAAAACTACATAAAACTGTATTAAGCCAGGTTAGGCAGAATGTATGAAAAATGATTAAGTATTAGGTAGGCTGTAAATATGATTCATAATGCAGAAATAACTACCATGGAAACATCTAGGGGATAAATTCATGCATTTATTTGCTGTTCATACACTTGATTTATTTCAGGTGTGCAATAGTAGAACAAATTGCCATTGCAGTTATGGATGGGCCCCTCCCTTCTGCAGTGGCAAGGGATTTGGAGGAAGTATTGACAGTGGGCCCCCACCGGAGCAGAGGAGTGAGTGATCAGAAAACCTCAGATTGTTCTTCTATGTTTTGTTCTTCCTTCCACTTTCCCCGTAGTCATTCTGAGTGTGTGCTTTGAGGCCCTTCGTATTAAACAGTCAACTATTTCTCATCAATGGGAAGGTAACAATTATACAATTGGTATCTTGGAATGCTTCCCCAAACATCAAGAAGGCCCCCAGAATTTGAGTCCACTATCTGCTGACCCCTTTTGGATCAACTGTAAACTCTAAAGGTCCAGTCCAAAATAAACCAGACTTATCCCACTGAAGCCTGCACGCCAGATCACGGAGGCCTCAGTCATTCTTGCAACGAACATTAGCAGGGATAGCCCCCGCCCACCGCCATCTAAGTGCATGCATCTTCTCTTAAGTTATTTACTGAAAGAAATTGTGCAGGGCCAGCCAAGGGTGCAGATTCCTGCAGGAATTGCAAGTTTGGACATTGCAAGAGACTGCTTTTCTGGCTCTAGTCCGGGGGTCTTCTCTAGCCTGGCTGCCTTTGACGAGAAGAGGAAGTCACAGGTATCGCCGGAATTTCCTGCTTTCCTTTTGGAAATGTATAAAGAATGAAACGCAGGTGCAGATCCCTGAATACAAAATGACATGTGTCAGGGAAGCTTTCTGATGCTGTCATTTGATGCTCCGTAATCACGTTTGAAATGTGTGCAGGCTGACCGTGTGGAAGGCACAACAGGATCGTGCCCATTCTGAGACCACAGCGGTGAGCATGGCTTTGCCCATCCCCAACCATTCAGCCTACGTTTGGGGAAAGCACGGCTGGCCTTTAAGCCCTGTATGTTCGTTTCATTCAGACAACCCTAGTGTAGTTGGAGCAAACATAATGTCTGCATAAAGTGTGAAGCAGGTCATAGTCTGAGAGAACCCTGAGTGACCCAAGGCCGCTGCTGTATGTAGTATGGGGCCCTGAACCAATGCGAGGGGCCTCCGGCATGGAACACGCATGTGAGGTAGCTACTGGGTGCATTCCACATGGGGCCATGTTAAGCAATGTCCTTTCTTCTTTTTCCCCCTCCAGAAACCAAAAAAACCTTAATGCTAGGTTCTATTATTGGGGTAGCTATGCTTTTGCTGACTCTGAGTATAGTGTTTAAGAAATATCTACATACTTGGTAAGTATAAGCTCTCCATCATTCCCACTTGATGTAGTAAAGCTGTGCCCTTGCTGCTTATTTTCAAGCTCATCTGCCTGCCCCTGTTTGTTTCCCCAAGCCGTCTGCCTAGAGGCCAAGCACAAGCCACTGGAGTCCGTGGTGCCCCTTAACTATTGCTGCTGTTCTGCAGGACAGGGTACCTGAGTAGTGCTCTTACCCAGAATGGTTTACCAGATGATGCAACGCCTTCAATGCGTTTTGAGGCGATACTGTTGGTGTTTGATAGGAAGTCCTTTAATAGAAGGTCAAGGCAAGAAAATTGCTCCAGTGTCCATCTCTTGCCTGAATGCAGAGAGGAAGCCCTGACCTCCCTTTGTTTTGCAGGAACTGGCTCGGAAGACTGATTAGGGAGAAACTATCCCCAGAACCAATGGATTCCATTTCTTCCTCAGAACCAATGGATTCTATTTCTTCTCCAGAAAATACTGTAAGTATCTGCAAGCATTTTTTGTGGAAGGTTCTAGAGATGAACCCATGGTCATAATCTCCTTTAAACACACTAAAAAATGAGGAGGAGGAGGAGGAGGAGGAGGAGGAGGGAATAGACGAAGCTGCTACCTGATAGTAAGCCAGAGTGTTGTCCCACCAAGTCCTCTACTGCTTTCTACTGCTTATCCTCACTGGCCGCTGCTCTCTGGGGTCACAGGCAGATGCCCTGCTGACAGCCTCTTAACTAGAGATGATGCAGATTAAATATGGAAATTTATGTATGCAATTCAGTGACCGCTGGATTAGCCCCGAGCGTCACCTTCAGATATATTCAGCAAGCCGACCGGGATATAATACTCGCGTGTTATTTTTTAGGGATCAGTTACGAGCTAACCGTCAGCAGGCGACATGCTGCTCTGTCCTGAAACAGGAAGATTTGCTCCGCAGAAGGCATTTTTTTTGTATCTGAAGGTTGCTGAAGAGCCTGAGGAAGAGGAGGAAGCACACTCTACCTGCTGCCTGCCTTTGTACTAATCATCCCATGCTTCCCCCCTTCTGCTGTTGAATCTCCATTTACTTGCTTATTCTCATCAGCCATCTTTTAACAAAGTGTTCCATCTTTGAATACTGTATACATTGGTCATTGGTGTGTCTCAGGCAGGAGTAATCACTGCAGCTCCAAGAAGGAAATATACCAGATATCAACCTCTCTTGAGATTCCTTCAGTTTTGTTGTGTTTAAAAACTAATCCTCCTCCCCCTTTGGAGATTGAACTTGATGGGGCCTCCTGCAAGAGCTAAAAATGACAGGTTCTTTGAAAGCTATATATATTGCAAGAACTCACTCTAGCCCTTAATAAAGTGTGTTGCTGCTATAATCCACGTCACAGTCCCATTTGCGATTTCCTAAAACACCCAACACAGTTGGAGACCGGATCCACTACTCAAACCCCCACCCCATACAGGGCTACTTTGCAAGACTTGTGTAACCCACATTTTCTCAGCCACAGCCCTGCTTCCTGCAGTATGGGTATAATCATCAACTTTATCTGCATGCATTTTCAGGGTAACATGTTTATAAGAATTATTAACAACACTTGAGTTAAAAAGATCATGAACTCCTGTCCCTGCTGCTACCATTTGTTTTATGGGTAAACACACTACTGCCCAAACTCCGCGGCATCAAACTCCTGAATTTCAAAATTGTTTTTCATGAGGCTATAATTGCTTCGAAAAGAGAAGATCTCCCAAAGGCTTAACACACCCAGAAGGGTTAACAACACACCCAGATAGTGGACGTGTTCATCATTATTATGACTTCATTCATTGGATAAAAACACTGAAAGGTGAGAGCAGGCTAGTTTCTTTCAAAACAAATGGGCAGAACGTTAGCTTTATCTTTTGCCTCATATCTTGGGTTCTAGGGCTAGAGACTTGCTTCTTTTTTAATATAAGCTGGGGTTCTGGAGATGACGGCTCACCTGGGGTGCAACTCCCCCGTCCCATCCTATGGATGCCAATGAGGGACAGGGAGGAAAGCTATCTTGAGACAATGACATGGGATGATGAGAGAGAGCCGGAGACACTAGAGGTCAGGGAAATCCTGCACAAGCTTGGGGATGGGTGACACTACAGCACCATGACCAGGTTGATGGCCTCAGGTGAACAGACAAACAGGTAGGAACACCTTTTTACAGCACTTTCCCTTCTCTGAGTTCACACAATGTGTTTCTTACTGAGAACTGTGACCAGGAATAGCACCCCCGGGACACGCACATATCTCTAATTCTTGTACGATGAGAAAAGAAGCTCTTCATTTTTGATGGATGAGTAGAACATTTACATAAGACATGCAATCTCATCCTCTGCATATTCACTTGGCTGTCCGACTGAGTCCAGTGGGCTTGCATCCATGTAAGTAGGAATAGGATTGCAGGCCAAGCATGTAATGCTAGGCATCCTTACTCAAGGGAAAGGGCTGTGCCTAAGTGGTAAGAGTGCGCGCAATGCTTGCAAAGGCCCCAGGTTCAATCCTCAACGTTTGCTAAAGCTGGGAAAGTTCATTGTCTGAAAGCCTGGAGGGTTGCTGATAGTACAGAGCAGCGATGGGCAACCCACAGACCACATGTGGGCCTTGGAGGCTGCCTAAGTGGCCTGCCTCAGTACCTTAGTCCCCCAACCCCCCTCGCCCCCACGCCACTGCTGCTACCAGCCGGTTCAGTTGGGAAATGGTGCGCAGGGATGGCTCTTCTTGCACGCCATTTCCCATCCGAATCAACAATTGGTTGCCCACTTCTGGTGTGAAGACAGCACAGAGCTAGACAGATGAAAGGCCTAAGGCAGCTTCCTTTGTTACAACTTGTGAGTTAGTCCCATTAAACTCAGCAGGGTTCCAAGTAAACATGGTGAAGATTACGAGTTACAATGGAAGAATTAGATAATAGCCTCCTTGTAGCAACATTTCCCTCTTTAAAAACTGACAGTATAAATTACTCTCTCACAAATCTGCATGAAGGAATTAGTGGCAGTAACTTTGTGATGGAGAGCCCCACGGTCACAGCCTATTCCGGTAACACAGCAGATCCAACTAGCCTCAAGGAATGGGATGAAGCAGATGTTCTTCTGCAGCTGGGATGCCATGACATCCAGTTGTCCCTTCAGACTGAGTACCAAAGCGATGTTTCCCTCAACATCCCTCTACGTACATAGTAACTTTGTATGCTGCCTTGGGTATTCTGTGTATAGGAGAATATAAATTGAATTATTTTTAATAATAATAGTGGTCAATGCCAGTAGAGAGATCAGGAAGACTGAGGACCGAATAGAAACCTTGATATTTCGCAGCCAGGAGATCAGTGGTTCTTCTTCGTGGTCTCTGTGCATCACACATATGGGCTCGCGCCGACGCCGAGCCTACTTCCGGGAAACTTCAATAGCTAGATAGAGTTTTTGGCGGGAACCCCTCCCCCCACCATCCTACCGCGCATGCTCAGGGTTCCCGCTCTAACTTACCTCAGTTCTTCTTCGACCGCTTCGCTGTTAGCCTCGCGGGAGACTTCCTCTACGATTGTAGAACCTGTAAGAAAGAAGAATAGTTCATAGTTATTAGTTAGATAGAGTTGTGTTTGTTATTCATAGTTAGTTAAATATATATATATATATATATATATATATATATATATATTAGATAGATATCTTCTAGTTAGTTAGCAATCTCTCCTTGGAGAGTAGTTTTATTTTATAAGGGCCGCCATCTTATGGCGCAATCCGCCCTCTTCAGACGGTGCTCCCGGTGTAGGGCCAAAATCGCCCTCACCGACGGCCATTCTCTCTGCCTTTTTTGCCTGGGGGAGACCCATATCGTTGATTCTTGCGCACACTGTATGCGTTTTTCGAGGCAGACTAGGAGAAATAGAGCAGACCGGCTTCGCAGCCTTTTGTGGTCTAAAGCTCTTTCAGCTGTAGATCAGCCTTGGCCGTCGGCAATGCAGGAGGCTATTTCTGGGGAGAGTCGAAGTCTCTCAATCCCAGCATCTCCGGCTTCCTCCCGCGTTCGGGTAGAGCCGCCGGCATCGTTGTCAGAGTTTTCACCAGCTTTATCTCCTCCCCCAGCTAAGAAGACAAAGAAATCTAAGTCTTCGAAAGGGGTTCCGTCGGCAGCGAAGACGCGTCCATCTTCGAAATCGTTGGCACCAAAAAAGTCGATTGCGCGTCCGGCGTCGGTACCGTCCTCTACGGTCAAAGTTGTGGCGATGGTGCACAAATCCGCCTCGCTACCGACGCAATCTTCGACATTGAGGCAACGCACGTTATCGATAGGTTCGGCCTCACAGTCTTCTCTGCGGGCGGAGCCCTCCCCGGCGGCGTCGACCTCAAAGAGGCGCACCTCTTCTGTCTCGTCTCCGCTCCGCACTCCGCCAACTCCAATGGTGCCGGCGCAACAGCCAACGACCCTGTCGCCTTCGCGTTCGTTGCCGTCTCCAGGACCTATCCTCATCGCGTCTGATACCGAGAGATCGGTACCGACGGAACCGGCGCAGTCCACTCATCGGGGTGATATCCATCGACGTCGAGCGCCTCGGTCTCGGCAAAGATCATCGCTGTCGGTGTCTCGATCGCGATTGAGGTCCCGGGAATGGGAGGTCTGTTCTGACCGTTCGCGCCCGTCTGATCACAGCCGGTATCGGTTTGATCCCTACACGGGGCGCCAACTCCAAGGCATGCAGTTTCCTCCTCGACGTCGAGAGACACAGTCTCCGCCACCGGTTCCTCCGCGTCGAACGACTTCGTTGCCTCAACACGCTCATCGGAGTCGGGAGCTTTCGACGCCAGCGCTGCCGCCAGATCGAGATCGGTCATCTGTTCGACGTCGACAACCGTCACAGTCCTTCGAGGACTACATTTCGGACTCGTCGTCGGCGCCATCTCCTCGCCCGTCGGAACCGTCTCCGTTGGACACAGTCTGCACAGAGGACAGGGCTTCCCCGACGATGGAGATGGGGAGTTTTTTGGAACAAATGTTACGACTTGCTCAGTCTCTCAATATAGACTGTCAGCAACCCACTGAAGACTCAGACGATGGCATTTACAATGTCATGTATGCGGAGCCGTCCCCTCAATTAACCATGCCGATGGTGAAGGCCCTCCTAAAAACCTTGAAGCAATCTTGGGAGCATCCTGCTACGGTTGGCCCGACATCAAAGCGCTTAGACGCGATTTATAAGGTCAAACAAGCTCAGGCGCCATGCCTCTTCGAACACCCGAAGCCGAACTCAGTTGTGGTGGAGGCGTCACAGAGCAGATCGGGTCGTACACATTCCGCCCCCACGGATAAGGAGGGTCGGAAATTGGATGCTTATGGACGCCGCATTTATGCCTCTACATCACTCGGCATCAAAGTTACCAATTATATGGCATTGATGGCGAGATATCAGTTGTTTCTTTGGGAAAAGATATCGTCGTTGACTGACTACCTCCCTGACGACCAGCGAGATCTAGCTCGTGTATTTCAGGCGGAGGCCATCAGGTTGTCAAAACAAGAACTAACGACAGCTCGCCATCTCACTGACTGTCTTTCCAAAGCAATGGTTGGGGCGGTGGCATTGCGTCGCCACGCGTGGCTACGTTCGACTACGCTACCTCAAGAAACAAAAAACCGCATCGAAGACCTTCCTTTTGACGGGGAGGGTCTTTTCAATTCTGAAACAGACGCAACAATGGATACCCTGCACAAGGCCAGAATGACGGCGAAGAAAATGAGTTTCCAACCGGCTCAGCAGCCTTATAGGCAGCGTAAATGGTACAGGCCTGTACCGTATAAGCAACAGCAACAGCAGGATAGGGGTCAGCGTTATCAGCCAGACACGTCTAGAGCATATCAACAACGTAAGTCGACGGGGCGTTTTCAACAGCGCAATAAACAGCCGTTGTCGCACAAGCGTCGTCTTTGACTTGACGCCTTCACCGCTCGGAGACCCAGCAAACAGACTTCAACCTTTTCTGCATGCCTGGGCGTCCATAACATCGGATGCTTGGGTATTGAACATCATCGCAGAGGGTTACAAGATGGAACTCGAAGTCCCTCCTCCACTTGGTACCATAAAATCCACACCACCCTCGCTAGTTCTAGCGCAGGAAACCACCAAACTGCTCCGCAAAGGGGCTATCACAAGGGTGAAAGCAAACCGTCTCCATTCCGGGTTTTACTCCCGGTATTTTACGGTACCAAAAAGGGACGGGGGCCTTCGTCCCATTATGGATCTCAGAGCTTTAAACAAGTTCATACGAACCAGAAAATTTCGTATGATTACCCTGGCATCAGTTCTTCCCATGTTAAGAGAGGGCTGCTGGTTTACACTAATAGACTTAAAGGATGCGTATTTCCACATCGCTATTCATCCGTTATACCGGCGCTACCTCCGGTTTATCATAGGACACCAAGCGTACCAGTTCTCCGTCCTTCCCTTCGGACTAAAGTCTGCGCCAAGAGTATTCACCAAGTGCATGTCGGCGGTTTGCGCGCACCTTCGGTCAAACAACATCGAGGTGTACCCTTACCTGGACGATTGGCTAATCGTCTCCGCCTCCAGAAGCCAGGCTCTCACCGACGTCCACGAGGTTATCACTCTTCTCTCGTCGCTTGGGCTGCAGATAAATTACGGAAAGTCAATCACCCAGCCAGCGCGTCGAATACAGTTCATAGGAGTTACCCTAGATTCCACTGTGGGAAGAGCTTTTCTTCCAGCAGACAGGGCAATGGTCCTACGGCAGCTTGCAGTAAGGCACAGGTCAAAGGTCCGAATCTCGGCCTTCCAGATTTTTAGGCTACTAGGGTTAATGGCGGCGAGCGTGTTCGTCGTACGTTGGGCAAGACTGCGCATGCGACCTCTCCAACAGTTCTTGCTCAAGCATTACGCCTCTCTCCAGAACCCACACAAATTAATACTTACCGTACCGCTGTCTGTAAGAAGCTCGCTCCGATGGTGGACGGACGATCACAATCTATCACGAGGCATGCCATTTGTCGCTCGAGCGCCATCTCGCATAATCACAACCGATGCGTCGCTAGCAGGTTGGGGTGCTCACCACGGCGATCTGGTAACACAAGGAAAATGGTCACCTTCAGAAGCCCGCTTTCATATAAACATGTTAGAGCTTTTGGCGGTCAAAAAGGCCCTCCGGGCTTTCTCCCCCCACCTACAGGGACACCATGTCCGGATTTTAACCGACAATACCACAGTAGTCTGGTACTTGAACAAGGAGGGCGGGACGCGGTCGCATCACCTCCTTCGTCTCGTGATGGACATTCTACAATGGGCAATTTCCCACAACATGCTGCTATCTGCGCTACATATTGCGGGAACGGAGAATGCCATAGCGGACGGCTTAAGCAGATCGTTCAACGATACCCACGAATGGGAGCTCTCCCCTCATATCCTGGACCGTCTATTTGCTCGTTGGGGGTTCCCCAGCGTCGACCTATTTGCTACAGCTGCCAATGCAGTATGTCCAGCATACTGCTCAAGAGCGGGCATGGGAAAAGCATCGTTGGGGGATGCCATGCAATGGGACTGGTCGAGGGGACTTCTTTATATCTTCCCTCCGTTCCCGATGCTTGCCTTGACAGTAGCCAATCTCAGGCGCACCAATGCAAATGCTATAATGATAGCTCCGTGGTGGCCAAGACAGCCTTGGTTCACGCCGCTACTCAAACTGGCGAAATCAGAGGTGTGGCACCTCCCACGTGTTCCCAACCTCCTGTCCCGGGAGAAGGGCAGGATCCTGCATCCCGATGCCCACGCTCTACATCTAACGGCGTGGAGAATCCGGCGTCTTGGAACGGCCTCGCTTTGTCACAAGGAGTGAAAACTATTTTAGAGGCCGCGCGTAAGCCCTCTGCAAGGCTATCATACAATAGAAAATGGAAACGTTTCCAAGATTATGCGCTGCTCAATGCCTTTGACCCTTTGACAGCGGACTTATCTAACATTGTCTCCTTCCTTTATTCTTTGCACTCAGTAGGTCTAAAGCCGGCTTCCATCCGTGTGTACTTGTCTGCCATTGCGGCCAACCATGGGTTAGTGAACGGTTTTTCAGTGTTTACACATCCCATGACAAAAGCTTTTCTGAGAGGTTTAAATAATTTGTTTCCCACTGTCCGTCAAGTAGTTCCACAGTGGAGTCTCTCATTAGTTCTCACCGTACTTACGTCAAAGCCCTTTGAACCATTAGCCACGATAGATATTCGATTGTTAACGCTTAAAACTCTTTTCTTGGTTGCTATAACGTCTGCAAGACAGGTTTCGGAGTTGGCGGCGCTACTAATAGACCCTCCCTATTTACAGTTTTTTAGGGATAAGGTAGTTCTGAGGCCGGACCCGATGTTTGTTCCGAAAATTTCCTCAATGTTCCACGTGAATCAGGACATTGTTTTACCCACTTTCTTCAAACCTTCCTCAGACCCGTTATCCTCAACGTTACATGCATTGGATGTTAGAAGGTCACTAGCATTCTATAAGTCGAGAACTGAGGCTTTTAGGAAATCTCGCAAGTTGTTTGTTTGTTATGGAGGAGTATCTAAGGGACTGCCTGTTTCTCCTCAACGCATATCCAAGTGGGTGGTGGAAACCATTACGCTAGCCTACCAGGTAGCAAAGCGGGACCCACCGTTTCAACTGACAGCACATTCTGCTAGGGCGCAAGCAACGTCTTCCGCGTTGCTCCATGGGGCTTCGCTGACTGATCTCTGCAAGGCAGCCACCTGGGCTAATGCTTCGACATTCGTTAAGCATTATCGTCTCGATGTAAGGGCTCAACAGGACTCCTCTTTTGGAAGGGCGGTCCTCTCCTCTATTTGCCAGTGATCAAGCAGCGTGCCTACCCACCTCCGGTAAGTGTTTGCTTGTTATTCGCCCATATGTGTGATGCACAGAGACCACGAAGAAGAAATGCAGGTTGCTTACCTGTAACTGTAGTTCTTCGAGTGGTCATCTGTGCAGTCACACAACCCTCCCACCATCCCCTCTTGGCATCGCTGTGGTGACGTCAAGTTGGTTCGCCATGCTCTTGTTTGATTTCGTGCACTTAATGCCTTAGTTGCGAGGCCAAGCGGTCTCAGAGAACTGAGGTAAGTTAGAGCGGGAACCCTGAGCATGCGCGGTAGGATGGTGGGGGGAGGGGTTCCCGCCAAAAACTCTATCTAGCTATTGAAGTTTCCCGGAAGTAGGCTCGGCGTCGGCGCGAGCCCATATGTGTGACTGCACAGATGACCACTCGAAGAACTACAGTTACAGGTAAGCAACCTGCATTTTTTGTGAAGGCAGTTCCAGTGGCATGCAGAGGGCAAAACTTAGATCGGAGATGGGGGAGCGAAGGAGCCCCGAAGGAAGAACACCAAGATGGTGAGACCTGCCTGCCATTGGAAACTGCAGGAATGCATGGAGCATCTCCTGGAATTGTCCTCAAGTAGGGCTGCTTTAGCCTCCTTTGTTAAGGCACAACCAAGGCTTGGCTGGATGAGAGCTTTGGCCATCAACACCCAGTGTCCATTAGAGTCCCATCAAACAAGCTGAACCCCTGACCCAGCAAGTGAGAGCCAGCCACACTCATCAGGATCCCACACTTCCCATATGGGGGGGCTTTTATGCCTGAGTCCCAGGCATGTGCAGATGTTTCCCTTTCAAATACAAACATTTCCCTCCAGACCAGCCTTAGAGGGTTTTAAATGATCGAGGCTGCATTTGATTTGGTTACTGGTGGGGGTGGGGTATAGCCAAATAAAATGGCTATTGATAGGCTGACCATATGAAAAGGAGGACAGGGTTCATGTAACTTTAACAGTTGTAGAGAAAAGGGAATTTCAGCCAGTGTCATTTGTATGCAATTAGTTCCTGATGAAATTCCCTCTTCATCACAACTGTTAAAGGTGCAGGGGCCCTGCCTTCTTTTGTATTTGGTCAGTCTAGTATAGTGCCTGCAACTTTAACTGTTGTGATGAAGAGGGAATTTCACCAGGAACTAATTGCAAACAAATGACACTGGCTGAAATTCCCTTTTCTCTACAACTGTTAAAGTTACATGAGCCCTGTCCTCCTTTTCATATGGTCAGCCTACAGAGAGCTTCAGCTATTGGGCAGAATGGAAATGTAATAAATATAAAATAAATAAATGTACTGATTGCTCTAAAGCATGTGGGAATACCCGAAGAATCTTGAGTGGGTCCCAAAGGACAGAGTCCTGTGGTAGCTCAAGGAGTAATTTTGTTCACAAGACATCTTTACTGCTTTGTTTTCAGGACCACGTTAGCCGCCTTGAGAGGTTTTTGGGGGGGGGGGGCAGGAGCAGAAAGGGGAGCTAGAAATCTCCCTACTGATCAGGATGAAAGGCACAATCCAATGCATGATTAGGCTGAAACGCCTAGCTGGCAAGAGGAATGTGGGGAGTGGTAGGGCACCTCCTGCGCCCAAACACGCACAGGATGCCACCCTAAGGGACACGGGCACCTCCTCTGGGGTGCCTCGTTCTGCCGGCTGTCACTCTAGAGCACCGTTATTCAACTGGTGGGCTGCAACCCAAAAGTGGATTGCGAGATCAGTCCAGATGGGTCACGGCAAAGCTGTTGCGGCCATGTTGGGCCATTGTGAAAGTGGGTCCCATATTGCAGGTTGGGAGTCCGAGGTGGGTCTCGGGTCTGGACCAGTTGAAGACCACCGCTCTAGGGGAGCCTCCGGAGATGGGAGCGCCCCACCACCCCCACCCCGTGCCGGCCCGTTGGATGCACCGGCACCAAGGACTCATGCTGATGGTGCTGGTTCTCGGGCCAGTAGCCTGTGGTGCGGAACTGCCTCCTAAATTTTGTCCCGTTTTATTTTATAAGCAATTTAAAAAGTTTACAATTTTGTCTTCAAAGGATCTGCAAACCAGATGAACTGCCCCTCCCCCGCCCCCAGTTTAGGCTGGTTTAGGGTGACCCTATGGAAAGCAGGACAGGGCTCCTGTATCTTTAACAGCTGCATAGAAAAGGAAATTCCAGCAGGTGTCCTTTGTAGGCATGCAGCACCTGGTGAAATCCCCTCTGCATCACAACAGTGAAAGCTGCAGGAGCCCTGCCCTCCCGACCAGAATCAACTGTTAAAGATACAGGAGCCCTGTCCTCCTTTCCATAGGGTCACCCTAGGCTGGCTGCCAGCCTGCTGCTGCTGCCGCCAGCCTGGATCGGCCTCCTCGTGTCCCTTTGCCCGAGTCCCGGCCGCGTCCACACGTGCTCAGCAGCCCCCCTCCGCGGGCGGCCCTCGCCCTCCCAGGCGCTCCGCCCTCCCAGCCCCGCTTCGTGCCGGCAGAGAGCCCCCCCCCCATCGCTGGCCCCGCGGATGCGGAAGGGGGCGGAGGAGGAGGAGGAAACACGTGGAGCCCCGGTCACGTGAGGAAGCGCTCACGTGACAGCCCTGACTTCCCTTCAATTTCCCCGTCCCGCAATTTCCTCCTCCAACTTTTGCTGTCGCCCCTGGTCGGTGTCTCCGCGAGGGGACGAGAAGAGAGGATGGAGGAAGAGGAGGAAGAGTGGCTGCTGGAGTCCTTGAGGCTGTAAGTGAGGCTGGGGGAGGGGGCGAACTCTGGGGACCCCCCTGCTGCCCCCCTTTTCGTGCCCTAGTCTTCCCATCCCCCACCCCCTTTGCCTAGGTTTCTTTTGTTTTCGTTTTCACCTGGAAGCTGCTGCCCAAAATAGCTTCCCTGGAAACAGTTTGCAAATAACAAAGGCAAACAAACAAATGAATGCAGTGAAACAAGGACCCGATTCTTGTGGAAGAGCCTGATCCTGTGCCAGCGGTGACCGACCAAGGAAGAGATCTTGGGGTTGTGGTGGACAGACTCATGAAAAGGTCAACCCAGTGTGCGGCCGCTGTCAAGAAGGTAAACTCCACGTTAGGCATCCTTAGGAAAAGGATTGAGAATCAAACTGCCAGTATCATACTGCCTTTATACAGATCTATGGTGAGATCACACCTGGAATACTGCTACAGTTCTGGTCACCACACCTAAAAAAAGGATATTATAGAGCTGGGAAAAGGGCAGAAAAGGGCAACTCAAATGATCAGGGGACTTGAGCATCTCCCCTAGGAGGGATGGTTACAACAGCTGGGATTGTTCAGCTTGGAAATAAGGAGGCTGAGGGGAGACATGATAGAGGTGTACAAAATTATCCCTGGTGTGGAGAATGCAAATAGGGAGACATTTTCCCCCCTCTCATTTTCCCCCTACTAGAACCCAGTGAAGCTGATGGGTGGGAGATTCAGGACAGGTAAAAGGAAGGGTTTCTTCACACAGTGCAGAGTTAAACTATGGAACTCACTACCACAAGATGTAGAGATGGCCACCAATTTGGATGGCTTTAAAAGGGGGTTGGATAAAATCCTGGGGGAGAAGTCTATCAACGACTACTAGACCTGGTGGCTCTGTCCTACCTCCAGTATCTAAGGTAGTAAGCCTGTGTTCACCAGTTGCTAGGGAAAATGGGTGGGAGGGTGCTGTTGTACCATGTCCTGCTTTGATGGTCCCTGGTCGACAGTTGGTTGACCACTGTGTGAACAGACTGTTGGACTAGATGAATTCAGCTATAGGGTGGTATAAAAATGCAATAAATAAAATAAAAATAAATAAAATAAATCCAGTAGGGAAGTTCTTATGTTAGACAGAGGGCTGGGGGGGGGGGGGGGGGGAGTCCTACAACTCCCAGCATTCCCCAGCCATGCTGGGTGGAGAATGCTGAGAATTTTAGGACTTTAATTTTGTCTTACCATTGTGGTCTTCAAGATTCAAATGCCCCCAAACACTCTTTGGGGTGATTCTCACATCCTTGTGGCTCACCCCCCCCCCCCCCCATCTGCTCCTGTCATGCTGGCTAGGGAATGCTAGGAATTGTAGGACTTTTCTTCCCATCTAAACATGTGTAGGGTTGCATCTTAATTCCCTCAGCAATCAATGCATTGATCCCAATAATATATTCCAGCAGCAAGAGCTTTTGCCAGTAGACCATCAGGGTTTTATTTAGTTTTTGGTCCCTGGCTTTTAAGGTTTTATGGCTGTGCAGACATTACTTTGGTTATATGGAGAAATCCTGGTCTCAATAAAAACAATGCCTTAAGAATTTTTATTTATTTAAAATATTTCTAGGCAGCCTTTTAGGGCAGAAGCCCTCAACAAGGTGACTTACAGCATTAACATCCAGTATAATTTTTTAAAAACCTGATACAATCATAAGGCAGTAAACATTCATAAAACAACAAAACATTACTAAATACCTACAACAATCCAGTACAGGCCGGTAAAATATGACTGGGAAGGCCAGAGCAAGCAAGCAAGCAACTTTTCAGGGCCTTCCTAAAAGCCTGTAAAGATGGAGCCTGATGGACCCCTGATGGCAACCCATTCCAGAGGTGTGGGGCTACTGGGGAAAAGGCCCTATCTCATGTGCTTGCCCACCGACAACCCTCAGAGATGGACGAGTGAGTAAGGCCTCAGTGTCTAATTTGAAAGCCTGGGCACATTAATCTGGGTGTAGGTGGTCCTTCAAGTTATTTGGCCCCAAACCATTCAAAACTTTAAAGAAGAACATGCACACAAAATGGAGAAACACCAAGGCAACATAACCCTCTGCTCCTCCACACACAGTGGCCCTGTTCAGAAGACACCTTAAACCATGGCTTTAACCATCGTCAATAAGGCTTTTTGCCTTATTCATGGTGGTTAAAGCTGTGGTTTAAGGTGTCTTCTGAACAGGGCCACACTAAGTTTGCAGTTTTTTTGTGATTTTTATTTTGTACTGCATCTATTACTCGGCTTTTGGGTATGCTCTTGAATATTATTGGTTTATTCAGAGAAATCCCAAATATTCAGTGCAATCCAGTACATGTCTACGTAAGTGTGTGTATTGGATTGCACCCTTCGCTTATCAACTGCAGGGGATCTTTTCTTGCCGATTCCACCCCCTTCATTGCCCCACCCGCAGTCTTTTCACCGAGTCCTTCTTGCCCACTTTGCTTAGCTACAACGACCTCCACGTCTTTGAGCTTCAGGATCCCACCAGAGTCATCGAGTGGACAGGAGACAAACGTGAGTGCCGTTTCTTCTCTGGGTTTGGGGTGGGTTAGTTTCGTGTTGCTGCTTTCAGGGGCTGGCGAGGGGCTGACGAAAACCGGGGTTGAATTTCTGCTCCACCTGGAGAGCGGCTTGAGCTGCCTTCCGTTTCTCCGAGGGGCTCGAGGCGGAGCAGCTTAGATGTGGTTTCCAGGCAGGGAAACAGCTGCATTGCTTCAATAGATGGACCCTTTCCTGTGCCAACAGAACATTCTCTGGGCACCTGCTGCTTGCCGCTTTCTTGGTCGAGAGAAGTTTAGAAACTGCAGGGAGGGTTATGGGAGTTGTAGTCCAATGCATCTGGAGTGCCACAGGTTTTATTTATTTATTTCACTTCATTTCTATACTGCCCAATAGCCGAAGCTCTCTGGGCAGTTCACAAAAATTAAAACCGTAAAGTACAGCTTAAAGTATAAAATATGGAAGGCACAATATAAAAGCACAACAGACTGAAAACGGGCGGCATTGCAGGGGTTTAAAATACAGATTTAAAATACAGTTTTAAAACAGATTCGGGTGGTAAAACGCTAAAATAAAAAGGTCTTCACCTGGTGCCGGAAAGAGTACAACGTAGGTGCCAGGCAAATCTCTCTAGGGAGTTTATTCCACAACTGGGGTGCCACAGCAGAGAAGGCCCTCCTCCTGGTAGTCATGCACCTCGCTTCCCTTGGCAGGGGCTCACAGAGAAGGACCCCTGAGAATGCTTAGGGTCTGGGCAGGTATAAGTTGGGGAATTCTGTGTGCATCTAAATGGGTATGATGGCAAAATGGGTATGATGTTCAATTTATTTGTTTATTTAATTTATTAAATGCTTCATAAAAAGAAATTTCTCAAGCTGTTTTATGATAAGATACAAATACAACTAAAATCACGATGAATCAGCACGATTAAACTAATAAGAACATATGAAGTGCCCTGAAGCGTGATCAGACTACGGGTCCCTCTAGTCCAGTATGCTCTTCGCACAGTGGCTGACCAGATGCCCATTGGACACCCGCAAGCAGGACATCAGTGCAACAGCAGCACCCTCCTGCCCATGTTCCCCAGCAACTGCTGTATACAGGCTTACTGCCTCTGAGACTGGATAAAAGTGGCAGCATAGCATAAAATACAAGATCGCATTGCAGGGACGAGGATCATAAAACAACATTGCAGGGACCACAATAATAAAACACAAAAGTCTGGAAATATTTCTAAAGACTTAAAAAACAGACCGGGAGAATGGGAACATTTTAACCTGGCGCCGGAAAGGCAGCAGGCTGGGTTCCAGGTGAGCTCCCCTTGGGAGAGCATTCCAGAGCATGGAGCGCTGGGGAAGCAGTCTGAGGTTCCAAGTTATGCCCACGGCAGTTCTGGGCAGGTGCTATCACAAGGCCCCATTTGACTGCGGATTCTGCACCTGTGGCCAACATCAAGTGGAAGACATTGTTCACTACGTGTTAATTTGCCCTCTGTATCGGGACCCAAGAGAGAGATTCCTGAAACCCTTGTTTACCCATGGATACAGGAGTGCCCTTGCAGAAAGAGTTCATCTTCTTTTGAGTGATGCCAACAGTTATGTGACACATAAAGCGTGTCTGTTTGCTCCGGCAGCAAAAAAGTTTAGGAAGAGAGAACTAGACAAAATTGCTATGAACTGCCATGGAGATTCAGGCCGTTTCTACACTGGCCTGTTGACCCAGGACTGTCCCCGGCTGGTCCCTATGCATGCAAATGACGCACAGGGACTCCTGGGGGCGGGGGGGGGGGGGGGACGGGCACAGGATTTCCCCGAGTTAAGGGCTGCCTGGAAAATCCTGATTTTTCCCCAGTCCCGGGAACTTCCTGATGTGGCCGCCCGTCCCGGCTGCTGCTGCACTTACTTGTGAATAAGCGTGGCAGCAGAAATGGTCACAGAACCGCGGCGCACGGCTCCATACCCATCAGGGGAGAGGGAAGGAGCAACTCCGCCATCCCTTGGATGGCGGCCCCCCCCCCCCCGATATCGGGCATTTTTTTTTCAAGACTTACATTTTCCGGTGGAGTGCAAGTGTGCTCTTTAGGCCCGCTGTAAAAAAAATAAAATGGCGGGCGTCACGGCACGACGTCCGTCCGTCCTCCTGGGACATCACGCCTCTTATGTGGTTTAGAGTGATGATCCCAGAAGCAGGTACTTCCGGGATTGCCGCCCCTCCCTCCCTCCATACCCATATGGTGTAGAACCGGCCTCAGACTGCTAAGTGAAAGCTGTGTTTTAGTTATGGCAAATTCTAAGTCACCTGTATAATTTTCTACTGTTCGAAATCTTTGTTTTATAGCATATTTGTATAAATATTTTCTTTTGATGTATTTGTCATGGCCTTTGGCTGGTATAATAATAATAATAATAATAATAATAATAATAATAATAATAATAATAAATTATTATTAATGATAATGCTGTTGCTGTGTCCCGCTGTCGATGGTGTGATGGGGAGATCTACTCCCCACATCCCAAATTCTGTGCTAAGAAACTCCTCTGTTTTGGATGCCACAGATGTAGGGCATCCTGGAATGAGAGCCCTCTTCAAATGCCTGAAAGTCTGTCAAATACAAGAAGGCAAAGGTCTGTCCTCTGCTTTCGATCCCACGGGCAGCGCTAGATCTGATGGGTTTAAGAGAAAGGGAGGCAGATGTCGCTCAAACTGTGCAAGATCGTCTCGACGCCGAGGGTCTCGAGTAGCGGGTGGGCGGGATGAACTGCTTGAAGAAAGGTGCCAACGGTGGGATAGGCGGAAGGAGGGGAAAGCCGCCCCAGCAGCCGCTGCGCTCTGGCTCGATGGCCTTTGTCAATCCCAGGCCTTGAATTCCTCGGTTGCTCCGTGCTTCTGTGTTTAGGTATCTGCGTAGCAGGATATGAAGACGGAAGAAGGAATGAGGTCCTCCAGCTGCTCTTGCCTCAGACGTTGCATGCGAAGGAGAACCAGGTAATGTCCGTGTGATCAGCAGAGACCCCACCTACCCCAGCTAGGCTCCTCTGATGTCCATCTGCGGACAGTCCAACTTCGGGATAGGGACATCTTCGGGCAAATGTACTTCGGGGCAGTGGAGGCTGGTGGCTCTGAGGTCAGTGGAGCAGTGAATTCACTCCGGCTTTCACTTATTTATTTATTTACTGCATTTCTATGCCGCCCAGTAGCCGAAGCTCCCTGGGCGGTTTACAGAAATCAAAACCACGAGAACCGTTCAAAATATAAAACAACGACAGTGTAAAGACATAGCACAAAAATACAATATTTTCCTATTTTAAAACAGTATTTTAAATCTGTATTCATTTCTGCGGGGCTGCTAGGCTCTTGCACAAGGGGGATAAAACCTAGCAGCCCCGCAGAAATGAAGACAGATTTAAAATACTGTTTTAAAATAGGAAAATTAAAAATTAGGCTGATAAGCTGTTAAAACAGTGAGAATGAAGAGGTCTTCACCTGGCGTCTAAAGGAATAGAATGTAGGTGCCAGGTGAACCTCTCTGGGGAGCTTATTCCACAGTCAGAACTCCTGAGGAGCAGCCCAAGATGCTCTGGGGTCTCCTTTGGGTGCCAGCTATACCTCGTCTATGGAACCTTAATGGCAAGCGACTTGCATTTTTACAGGGTTTGTGTCCAGAAAGAGATTTTAAGGTTGAACACGGTGGGTTTTCTGACCGCCCTGTGTACCAGCTGAAGCACGTGCCAGAGACCAGGTATGTGAAGGTAAAAGGACTTGACTGCTTCTTAACTACGTGTTTAGCTTGGAGAAGCGCCCCTCTGGTCCAAAAGGGACAGAGAACTTTAGCTTTGAGGAACAAACATTTGAACAAGCATCGCCTGTCCCCCTTGGACTAAGGTGAGTTTGACACCCCAGCTCAGTTCAGACATGGTGTCAAGCCATCATTTCTGCTAACCGTGATTTGAGCTTCCAAACATACAACAGGCAAACCATGGTTTAGAGCTGCGTGTCTGTTTCTGTTTCTCCATCCTCTCAATAGTCAGCTTTAGAAGCTCACTCTCTTGTCTCCCTAATGCAGCAACAGCCATAGCTGTCGTTTGCCCATGGTCTGTCAATTCTGACGTAATGCAGGCTGTGGCTAATGGAAACAATGGCTACATTCGGACAACGCATTAGGCAACTGGGGGGGGGGGGGGAGAACAATCATCAGTTGTGTTGCTTATTGTGTTGTGTGGAGGGTAGCACGCCGCTCACAAACTACTGACGGTATGCTATTCTGCCCAAATAAGCAACGGAGAGAAACAACTGGCTTGCAAGTTGTTTAGCTCGAAGCCAGTTGTTTAAAGCGTTGTGTGGAGGGGTGAGTGTGTTAATGGCATGTGGTGAGTGGGTTAAAACACAAGCCCATAGAGGCAGGCGACAAGAGCGACCAAAGCGGCGGCTGCCATACTGCTATAACTGGCGCAACTTTCAGAGGCTGCTGGGATAGAACTGGGAGGACTGAGGGAGGAGGGAGGGTGGGGAGAGGGGCGGGGGCTGTGTCAGTCAAATGCTGGGTTGACTATTAGTCCACTTAACGCCAGCCCCAACCACCCACAGTTGTGTAGGAATATGTTGTGTGGGAAGTACCCACAAAATAACCAACTGTGAGTTGGCTACTCAACCCACCATTGACTAATGTGTTGTCCAAATGCAGCCAATGTCTTTGAAAACCAGCTTCAAATCCAGGTTTGGCAGCCCCTCACAAGCCATGGTTTGCACGCTGGCATAGGCTTTGGATGTCAAAACATGGTTTGGGGTGATGTCTGAATGCAGCATTCCCCTTGTGGTTTACTCAGCACAGGGTCCCTAACTTGGCAGTGGGTCATTTGCCTTGTATAGCCCTCTGGTGCGAAGCGTCAGGGGTTTGGTGTCCTGCAATTGCTCTGTACACGTTGGCTTGTGATGCAGGTTTGAGCATACCCACAATCTGGGGGGGGGCAGAACTTTACCCTCAGTAGCTTAACATGCAACTGAAAAGCCTTTTCTGCTCTTGTGGGATGCATTCCGACAGCTCCTACCTGCCAGACTGACCGTGGGGCTACGCCAGACGAACGGTGCTTTAAAAAAAGAGAGGTTTTTACCGAGCAATCCACGTGATGCTCCCTCATACCCATGGGGAAGCTCTTCCTTTTTCCAAGAGGCTCACTGGTGTGGCAATGTAGCTGCTGCTGCTCCATCTTTGGGGAGTGGAAATCTCAGATAACAAGGGGATTCCTCTCTCTCCTCCTCCTCCTAAAGCGCCCAGTAGCTTCCAGGCCAGGGGTCAGGGCAATGGGAGATGAGGAGCAGGCAGGACCCACAGAGGGAGCTCAAACCTCCCCAGGCCAGATGGATGACGTTTGCAGGCCCGTGGGCCGGAGAACAGGAAATGCTCCGATGAAGTTGTGCTCCTAAAACAGCCACTGTCCATGCTAGAATAGCCGGAAGTATAGAGCAGGGCAGTGAAGGGGGTCATGTTTGGGCTTTGGATGATTCGGATATTGGGTTCTCTCTGAACGTGAAGCTTGCGCAGAGACTGGCGGGTGTGTTTGCCTGCTGCCTGGGGGCGGCTGCTGCGTGGTGAGGATCCAGTCGGCTGCGCGCTTTCCCTCTCTCATGGGTTTTCTTCCCGTTGGCTTGTGCCCGTAGCTTGCTGGTGACGAGTGGGCCCCCGGACAGTTCGTTGCAGGTTTGGCGCATGTTGCTGGACGAGACAGGTGAGTGCATGAAGGATTGTTTCACTTGCACGGCTGCGGTTTCTGTTTCTTCAGCGGTCTGAGGCCTGCCACGCTCTAAACGCTCAGCCTGGGTTACAGTAGCTAGAACCCGATGTTTATCCTGTATCAATAAGAACTTAAGGAAGAGCTGTGCTGGGTCAGACCATCTCGGCCAGCAGTCTGTTCACACAGCGGCCAACCAGATGCTCCGATGGGAAGCCTGCAAGTCGGACGTGGCCACAACAGCCCCCTTGTGTCCAGTTCTGGGCACCACATTTCAAGAAGGATGCAGACAAGCTGGAGGGGGTTTAGAGGAGGGTTTCAGGGTTCTGGAAACAAAGCCCTATGAGGAGAGACTGGAAGAGCTGGGCCTGTTTAGCCTGGAGAAGAGAAGACTGAGGGGAGACATGATAGCCCTCTTCAAATACTTGAAAGGTTGTCACACAGAGGTGGGCTAGGATCTCTTCTCGATCATCCCAGAGTGCAGGACGTGGAATAATGGGCTCAAGTGACAGGAAGCCACATTATGGCTGGACAGCAGGAAAAACTTCCTGACTGTTAGAGCAATACGACAATGGAACCAATGACCCCACATTAGAGGCATTGAAGAGGCAGCTGGACAACCATCTGTCAGGGATGCTTTAAGGTAGATTCCTGCATTGAGCAGGGGGTTGGACTCAATGGCCTTAGAGGCCCCTTCCTACTTGTACTTTGGCCAGAAACTAATTGGCAGCCAGTGGAGCGATTTTAAAACTGGTGTTATGTGGTCACCCCTAGGTGTACCGGTGACCAACCTGGCTGCCATATTTTGAACTAATTGAAGTTTCCAGACTAGGCACAAAGGTAGCCCTATGTGCAGCGCATTGCAGAAGTCAAGGCTCGAAGTTACCAGCATGTGCACAACTGTGTTTAGGTCTTCCAACTCTAGGAAGGGGCGCAGCTGGCGTATCAGCCAAAGCTGATAGTAGGCACTCCTGGCCGTCGCATCTATCTGGGCTGTCATTTGGAGCGACGGATCCAGGATCACCCCCAAGCTGCGAACACAGTCTTTCAGGGGGAGTGTAACCCCATCCAGAACTGGTTGACACACCTCCAAACCCAGGTTGTGGCCTTTGACAGCGAGCACCTCCGTCTTGTCTGGATTCAGCTTCAGTTTGTTTTTCCTCATCCAGCCCATTACCACCTCCAAGCATTTATTCAGAGGAGACACACTATCCTTAGCTGACGATGTTATCGAAGGCATAGAGAAATATATTTGGGTGTCATCAGCATACTGATAGCACCCCACCCCATGCCTCCGAATGATCTCTCCCAGCGGTTTCATGTAGATGTTAAATAGCATTGGGGAAAGGATGGCACCTTGTGGTACACCACATAGCAGCTCCTTCTTTGCGGAGCAGCTATCCTCAAGCATCACCATCTGGAACCTGCCCGAGAGGTAGGACCGGAACCACCGAAGCACAGTGCCCCCAAGTCCCAATCCCCTCAGGCATTCCAGAAGGATACCTTGGTCAATGGTATCAAAAGCCGCTGAGAGGTCCAGGAGTACCAACAGGGACACACTCCCCCTGTCCATACTCAAGCGTAAATCATCCACTAAGGCGACCATAGTGGTCTCAATACTGTTAGTAGTCTTGAGTCCTCGTAAAGAAGGCAAGTGCCCCGGTAGCAACTGTCCATCTCTTTTTCTACTCCCCTCTGCTTGCCTTCCCCGCCCCCACCCCCATCCCCAGATGTACTTAAGCCTGTCAGCACTATCCCTACTGCACACGGAGACGACCACTCCTGGGCGAAAATGGCAGCTGCTTTCTCCACGTCCGCACGGGTTCTTCATGGGCTGAGAATCAACAACATTCAGGTGACGGAGGTGGAATCCGGGAAAACCATCTTCATGGCAGGTATTCCCCCCCCCCCCCCCCCAGACACATACACTTTATGGGTTAAAAATCTTTGGAGTCCTCCATAGGACCCAGACCCGTATGGCGGGAAGCTCCCAATGGCCGAGATCCGCTAGGCGCAAAGGCTCCCTGTTTTTCTTTCTGTTGCGTCCACCCGGGATATAAAACCAGAAAAAGTTATACTCCAAGGAAAGCTTGTCTAAAAATATGTTTTCAGGAGGTGTTTAAAAGCCGTAACATTCTCTGCCTCCCGAACCACACGAGGGAGGGTTTTCCAGAGGGTGGATGATGCTACAGAGAAGGCCCTGCCGCCGAGGTTCTTCGTGACGACATTCTGTTTGTCTTGGAATGACGAGCAGGGCCTCCTCCGAGGATCGTAAACGTCGTCTGGGTGTATATAAGGGAAGGCGGTCTGCCAAGTATCCTGGTCCCTGTACGTGGCTCAGTAGCTAACAGGCAGCCAGTGCAGTTCTTTTAGTACAGGTTTTATATGAGCAGAGCTAGGCGTCCCCCGTGAGCACCCTGGCTGCTGCGTTCTGCACGGGCTGCAGCTACCGAACCACACACATGGGTAGCCCCACATAGAACGCATTACAGCAGTCTAATCGTAAGGCTACCAGTGAGTACATGACCATGGCAAGGCTATCCTTATCCAGGAATGGGCAGAGCTGCTGCAAAAACCAAAGTTGATCATGGGCGCTCTGGGTGAGTCCTGAAAGGGGAGGAAGCTGGTAGGGGGTGGGCATGGGGCATGGTAGACATTTTGCATTGCTCAAGCCTGGATCATCCCAGAGTGCCGGAGGACACGGAATAATGGGCTCAAGTGACGGAGCCAGATTCCGGCTGGACATCAGGAAAAACTTCCTGACTGTTAGAGCAGTACGACAATGGAACCCATGACCTCGGGAGGTGGTGGGCTCTCCCACCCTAGAGGCCTTCAAGAGGCAGCTGGAGAGCCATCTGTCAGGGATGCTTTGAGGTGGATTCCTGCATTGAGCAGGGGGTTGGTCCCTTCCAACTCTACTATTCTAAGATTCTAAGGATCCAGCCCTGGGCATGGAGCCACTTCCTTCGCATAAACTCAGCCGGGATGAGTTTTCTTTAGAACAGGGCACTGGCAGTTTTGGGGCATCAGGGCACTTTCCTACAGTTCAGGCAAGAAGGCGGATCTAAGGGGGAGCTAACACTGCCGCCTTTCTCTGGCCCTGGAGGGGACTCATTCCCTCTGCCTGCGCCAGCTGTGCAGCCTTCAAACAGGCCAGGGGCCCGTCCCTTGTGACCCCATAGAGCAGAATAGGACAACCAAAGGGACTATGGGGCAGCAGAGCCCATAGAATTTGGACTGCCCAGAGAGCTTCAGCGATTGGGCAGTATAGAAACGTAATAAATGCGTTTTCTGTGAAGCCCCCTTTCATACCACTGCTAGGACCTTCCAGCTGGGGGCTGCTACACTCAGATGGTGACACAGGGAACGTTGGGGAGGACATGCCCTGAGAGTCTGGCCCAACCGTGCATTTGAGGGCGGGGGGGGGGAAGCTGAAGGGAGGTGAGAAGACCCATCCCTGCAGGGCATACAAGCTCCACCCTGTGGACAGTGGAGCCTTTGTGAAGAGGTGGCCTGCACCATGAGGACTAGAGACTTACCCTGGTTTAGTTTTAAAGAAGACCAAGTTTGGTGTTCCTTGCTCCATGTAAGTGATGGGATCTCAAGGTGTCCCGGCTAGATGGGCAAGTTCTGGGCAAAACCTGGCAAACCTGGACTGGCCTAAGAGCAGCCTCATCCTTGTGTTCCTCTTCCCTACTCTAGACTCCACCAATCTGGATAAGGTCGCCACTCTGGACTTCCTGGATGGAGCCACGCTGCTGGCCTGCACTGCAGGGGGGAGGCTCTTCCTTGCAGACACCAGGCAGCCCCGGGGCTTTCTGGGAGCCTCCGAGGAGGCGTGCATCCCTGCCGCATTGGGAGGGCAGACATGGTGCGCGGGAGTGGAGCGCGGCCTGACGGACAAGCCGCTGGTAGCCTGGTTCTCCTCCGGGGGCCATGTTGTGGTGACAGACGTCAGGAAGTCAGCGCGCCCCATGAAAGTTGCTCGGTGCCCAGTGCCCACGCCTGGCCTGCCGGGGGCAGAGTTCCTGGCCGTCTCCTTGGCTCCGCTGCTCGCGGATGGCCTGGCAGTGTCTGGTGAGTCTTAGGGGAGCTCAGCCGGGTCAGGGGGGTTGGCGGGGGCTTACTCTTCCTGCCAGAGGAGATTGGGGAGGTGCTGGTGTCCCGCTGCCTTTGCTGTGGGGTCCTGTGGGGCTGCCCCTCCAGGCGAAAACAAAGAGCAGGCTCTGCAAGGCTGGCAAACAGTAGTGGGGGCCCGGCAGTCACCCCAGGGGTGCCCTAGAGTTTGAGGCAGGAGGCAGGAGCCCTGGATTCCCAGGGCAGCTTTTGACACCCCCCCTTGCTCCTGAGCCTCAGTTTCCCACCTCTGTAATATGGGGGATTGTATCGAGAGGGGAGCCTTTGGGGTCGATGCCATCTTCCCCCCACTCCGCCCTCCCCGTCACTGAATCGCCAGGTTCCGTGGGGAAATGATGCTCCCCAGATGTGCTGGACTCCACTTCCCAGCATCCCCAGCCATGTTGGCTAGGGGGTGCTAGGCATTGCCTGTTATGTGTCACGTTGGATCGTTGATATTCTCGACGACGGCGTCGACCACCAGGAGTTGTCCAAAGCGTCCCGGAAGCTGCAGGCATTCCTGGCTTGTGTTTCCCGGTTTCCCTTTTTCCTCCTGGGGGCTCTCCGCAGTTGGAAGCTGGGATCCAGAACCACGAAGCCACGATAGGCCACTTTTCCCAGAGTAGGGAGATCGGCTTCGTCGCTCTGAGACCCTAAGGGGACGGCGACCTTTTGGACGGAATGAAAGAAGGCTTGAAAAGGGGGTCTGGAAATAGAGGGCCGTTGGGGCAGAACCAGGCCTGCTGCTCAGGGTAAGGTCTTGGCCCAGTGGGCGTTTTGGCCTCCCATTCCGAAGACCACAAGGCTTTCTGGACCAGCCTTCCCCATCCTGATGACCTTGAGGGCTGCTGGACTACAGCTCCCATAATCCCACTACCAGGAGGGCATCAGGCTGGGGAAGAGCTGTCGAGAGAGACAGGCAAGGATGTATTTTTGGCGTGCTTCATTTTAATGTTCTGATTGTGCCGTATAAGAGAGGTGGGAGGGCAAAACCTGCTCTTCCCCTGTCTGTAATCGAATTCCTTGGCTTTGGCAGGCGGCACCCCAAACCCAAATCCAGGAGGGCTAAAAGCCCTTCTCAGTTTGGAGCACGGAGTCCATTAGGAAGCTGACCAGTACCGGCTAAAGAGAACCGACCAGTACAACCCAGCTGGAGGGTACCATGCTGGGAGGGGGGCTGCCTTCCTCGGTAGTGGAGTTTAATTTCAGATGATGGTGGTGCTTTAAGGTGGATGCCTGCCTTGAGCAGGGGGTTGGACTCCATGGCCTTAGAGGACCCTTCCGACTCTACCAGTCTATTATTCTATGACCTTTCAGCAGGGCCAGAATATTGCACAGGCACCAGCCTCCAGGTTTGTTGTCTTGGGGCAACCCAGGGACCTGTGACCTTTGCCTTCTCTTGCTCCTTACATTGAGATACTTAACGGCCTGTCTCTCTCTCTCTCTCTCTCTCTCTCTCTCTCTCTCTCTCTCTCTCCCTCCCTTTCCCTCTCGTCTAAGGTTTCGATGGCACCGTCCACGTCTACGACACACAGAGCTGGGATTCCTCGGGGCAGGAAGCTGAACCGGCATTCATTCACAAAGGGCATATTTTTAGCAGCGTGGCCTGTGCTGGACCCCCACCCCTGGTCACCACCCACGCCTGGCATCCCTGCAAGCCGCGGACGGTGTTATCGGCAGCGAGGGACGGCTCGTTGCACGTGTGGGACTGGTCTGACCTTCGCGGGGGCTAGCTAGTACTCCGGTACCTGCGTGGAGCTCCGTCCGGGGTTCCCCGTTGTCATGACTGTGCATGGAACGCTCCAGGAAGAGGATCGCGCATAAAATAAGGGGCACAATCCCGCACCCCAAACGTCTCTGGACCAAACCCCCTTCGAAATAATAGGTTCTTTGGCAAGAGCAGAGGGGAGCCAAGGTCTGGCCGGCGATGGTTCCTGTGGATTGCAGTCCGGACGCCTGCTCTGTGCATCAGCTGTTCCCAAATTGGGGTGAAGCCGAGGACTGCGCTGTGGGGCTCTCTGTTGATGTTAGCCACAGCCGCGAGCCATTTGGGGTCTGCCCTCTGGCTAAGTTTTGCTACAGCCCACCCAACCTCACCTGACCCCCTGGCTTCAAGTCCCTGGGAAAGCTAGTTCATAAAAGTTGCTCCATGTAAGCCCTCTGACCCAGTCTGGATTTAAAGGATGGAAAAGATGAAAGGGGCAATGCGTTCAGTCGCATCTCCCAATTTAGCTGCTGCCGTTTCCACCTTAGTAGAACTGCTTCTGCAGAGACAGGCGTGTGTCTGTAATCACAGGGGGACCCCGCTGAATCCATCCATGGCTTTGAGACGCATGTCTGCCACCTCTCTATGCCTCCTTTTATTATTAGACCATGTTTGTTATAAAGCCCAAAGCAAAAAATCCGCCATCTAGGAATCCATGGCAATTGAAGATGCAGCCTAAAAAAAATGTAAACGGAAACAGTGAATTACGAAAAAAATTCCTAAGCAGAAAGGTTTTAATGGTCTTTTCATAAGGTTGGGCATCTCTTGTTTTACTGCCGTTGCCCAAGGGCAGGGGGGCACGTAGTGTAAAAATAAAATTCAGTTGTATCCGGTGTGGGAAATGCTGCTGTGTCCCCTACAGATGTTTTTGCCAAGTCAAGTGTTAGTTTGTCCCGTGTGCAAACGTGATGACCACCAAAGATCACAGCTGAACGTCTTCCCACTGTGTCAGCTTTCTTGGTGTTTGCTCACTCTGGGGAATGGGGGAGATCCTTGACAGTATCCCACATTTGTTATTTTGGGAGAAGTAAATGTCCGTGTCATTTAGACAGCAAATCTATAAGACTAATTTGTTGGTTTGCTGGACTAGATGGTTTGCTTGTTCTGATCTAGCACGACTCTCCTTACAGTCTTATGTATTTTTTAAAACCTGTTTTATAAATAGGACAAATAATATACATTTTCCAGCCTTTCATAATTAAACTTTTACTACTGATAGCTGTCAACATTTGAGCCAGAATGGGGGCCCACCAGCACACAAAATATTTGCAGATCTCAGGTGCAGCATCCTCACCTGGTGCCTTGCACTTCAAACCGTTAGACCCTCCCTCTCCCACCACCTTTTAGGCCCAGGTATCTCACAAACTAGAACAGAAAGGATCCATCACAAAGCAAAAACGTCGCGCAGATTAAATCAACTGCTGTAGAGCCCAGCGCCTGTTGAAAAGAGAGGTTTTTGCCATCTGCCTCTCCTCCTCCGCCTCTGTTTTGTTTTTTTGGTCTTGCAACTCTCACAAGGATTTTGCCCACGGTTTTTCTAAATGGTGTTTGTTGTTATTTGTAGGAAAATACCACTAACGAGTCCTACCCCACTTAGAGCAGGAATTTTGTCTTGGAGAAATTTAGCCTGCAGAGCTCAGAGACAAATTTGCAGACCTGATGCATCCCCAGAGAGAACTTTAGGAGGTGGGGAATGGGGAGGTTTAGAAGGTGTGTCACAGAGGGGTTCACCAAGTCAAAAGTGGATGTCAGAATCAGGAACCTGAGGGCAGGGCCCTTGCAGAAGGCTCATGCCATAAGCTGCCCCTCACCCTGGTCTCCGGCAGTGAAATGTGCAACGTCGTGATGTGAGAAACCAGGTGAAGGAGGAAGGCTTTGATGTAGGAATGGTGCTTTTGGCAACAGCCTTAGGCAGCAACAGGAAATGTGTGTGCCTGCAAGAAACGGGCGGTGGAGTTGCCTTGCGGGGTGCAGGAATGCGCATTATCAGCAAGAATTTTCGTTTTTCTGAAATGCTAGGACCACTTTGTATTCCAAAATCCCATCCTTCCGGGGACTAAAAGGAAAAAGTTTCTCTCAATTATTATCAATAATCTATCAATTTATATATCCATAAAACAAGTGATTTTCACGGATAGTGAGCTGTGCATTTCCGGCAAACAATGTTGGGTCAAACGAGAGAGAGAGAGAGAGAAAGAGAGACTGACACATATGCAATGAAGTCACACAGTCCTCAGGGTGGTTTGTGTTTTTCCTCAGATTAATAAACTAGAATAATTTATTTGACAAAAACACAGAAAACGTCACAGGTAACAGTGTGGAGGAAGCCAAGGTGTTTCAAAGAACAGTACGAAGGAACCACGTTACAAAATGTACCACACTGCCTCGCTCGGTTAGCTAGAGATCGCAAGGGCTCTCCCTCTCCCACCCCTCCCTGGAAGGGGCTGCCGTGACCGTGTCGCGCTGCCGTATGGATCCCAAAGCACTTGAGGCCGGAGGGGGGGAACCCCAAATTCATGCCGCCAACCCAGAAGTGCAAAGTTTCCAGATCTATCGAAGTCAAATACAACAATGGACTAAATGAAAGGGTGAACACTAGGGGTGTGCATCGGATCGGATCCGAATCCGATCCGACCCAAAATCGGGAAAATCCGATCCGATCCGGACAACCTCCGATCCGATCCGATCCGATGAGGTCCGATCCGGATCGGACGCCATTTTGAATGCTTTTTCCCATAGCCAAGTATTGTTTTACAAAAACGCCTATAACTTTTTCATTTTTAAAGATAGAAGGATGAAACTTGGGCACATTGTAGACTGGTTAGGGGTAGTTATCTGTGAGAAATTTCAGAAAGATTGGTGCATGCATTTTGTGGCAATTAATTTTTTAATAAATACCCAGGAATGCCTATAACTTTGTCATTTTTAAAGTTACACACATGAAACTTTGCCACATTGTAGGGGGTACCTTGGGACCTATGTGTGTGAAATTTCAGAAACGTAGGTGCTTGTCTTGTGTGGCAATTAATTTTTAGAAAAATGGGTAGTAGTGGGGTAAATACAGTTACGCCTCCCATTTTTTTATTTTTGAAGATACAAACAGGAAACTTGGGCACATTACAGGTACCACTTGCCTTGATATGTGTGTGAAATTTCAGAAACATTGGAGCTTTCCTTGTGTGGCAATTAATTTTTGAAACAATGAGGAAAGAAACACCTATAACTTTGTCATTTTTAAAGCTACACACATGAAACTTTGCCACATTGTAGGTGGTACCTTGGGACCCATGTGTGTGAAATTTCGGAAACGTAGGTGCTTGCCTTGTGTGGCAATTAATTTTTTAATAAATACCCAGGAATGCCTATAACTTTGTCATTTTTAAAGTTACACACATGAAACTTTGCCACATTGTAGGCGGTACCTTGGGACCTATGTGTGTGAAATTTCGGAAACGTAGGTGCTTGCCTTGTGTGGCAATTAATTTTAGAAAAATGGGTAGTGGTGGGGTAAATACAGTTACGCCTCCCACTTTTTTATTTTTGAAGATACAAACAGGAAACATGGGCACATTACAGGTACCACTTGGCTTGATATGTGTGTAAAATTTCAGACAGCTGGGTCCAGGCATGTGGTGGCAAGGTATTTTTGAAACAATGAGGAAAGAAACGCCTATAACTTTTTTATTTTAAAAGTTAGAAGTCTGAACATTGCTCACTTTGTAGATGGGTTAGGGGTAGATATGTGTCAGAAATTTCAGAATTATAGGTCCAGGCATTTGATGGCTATGGAATTTTTAAATTACATGTTTCAAAAAAATTTCTACAGAGGCCAGGTCTTCCCCTCCCGCTTCCCGCGAAGAAAAGGAAACACTCTCTCGTCTCGATCCCTTTGATCCTTGCTAGTAGTATCCATTACAGGGCTCGTGTTTCCTTTCCTACTTTCACTTTTCAAGCAGAACGGCTGAGCCTAGCTGAGTTTTGCAGCCATGCGTGCAAGGAAGGATCACTCTGGTCTCGATCCCTTTGATCCTTGGTAGTATCCATTACAGGGCTCGTGTCTGCTTGAGTACAAAGTGAAAGCAGACACGAGCCCTGTAATGGATACTACCAAGGATCAAAGGGATCGAGACCAGAGTGATCCTTCCTTGCACGCATGGCTGCAAAACTCAGCTAGGCTCAGCCGTTCTGCTTGAAAAGTGAAAGTAGGAAAGGAAACACGAGCCCTGTAATGGATACTACTAGCAAGGATCAAAGGGATCGAGACGAGAGTTTCCTTTTCTTCGCGGGAAGCGGGAGGGGAAGACCTGGCCTCTGTAGAAATTTTTTTGAAACATGTAATTTAAAAATTCCATAGCCATCAAATGCCTGGACCTATAATTCTGAAATTTCTGACACATATCTACCCCTAACCCATCTACAAAGTGAGCAATGTTCAGACTTCTAACTTTTAAAATAAAAAAGTTATAGGCGTTTCTTTCCTCATTGTTTCAAAAATACCTTGCCACCACATGCCTGGACCCAGCTGTCTGAAATTTTACACACATATCAAGCCAAGTGGTACCTGTAATGTGCCCATGTTTCCTGTTTGTATCTTCAAAAATAAAAAAGTGGGAGGCGTAACTGTATTTACCCCACCACTACCCATTTTTCTAAAATTAATTGCCACACAAGGCAAGCACCTACGTTTCCGAAATTTCACACACATAGGTCCCAAGGTACCGCCTACAATGTGGCAAAGTTTCATGTGTGTAACTTTAAAAATGACAAAGTTATAGGCATTCCTGGGTATTTATTAAAAAATTAATTGCCACACAAGGCAAGCACCTACGTTTCCGAAATTTCACACACATGGGTCCCAAGGTACCACCTACAATGTGGCAAAGTTTCATGTGTGTAACTTTAAAAATGACAAAGTTATAGGTGTTTCTTTCCTCATTGTTTCAAAAATTAATTGCCACACAAGGAAAGCTCCAATGTTTCTGAAATTTCACACACATATCAAGGCAAGTGGTACCTGTAATGTGCCCAAGTTTCCTGTTTGTATCTTCAAAAATAAAAAAATGGGAGGCGTAACTGTATTTACCCCACTACTACCCATTTTTCTAAAAATTAATTGCCACACAAGACAAGCACCTACGTTTCTGAAATTTCACACATATAGGTCCCAAGGTACCCCCTACAATGTGGCAAAGTTTCATGTGTGTAACTTTAAAAATGACAAAGTTATAGGCATTCCTGGGTATTTATTAAAAAATTAATTGCCACAAAATGCATGCACCAATCTTTCTGAAATTTCTCACAGATAACTACCCCTAACCAGTCTACAATGTGCCCAAGTTTCATCCTTCTATCTTTAAAAATGAAAAAGTTATAGGCGTTTTTGTAAAACAATACTTGGCTATGGGAAAAAGCATTCAAAATGGCGTCCGATCCGGATCGGACATCTGGTCCGATCCGATCCGACCAGCCTCCGATCCGATCCGATCCGATCCGACCCCCCAGGTCCGATTCCGATCCGCTATCCGATCCGATCCGGGGGGTCAGTGCACATCCCTAGTGAACACTGCCATCTTCAGGACAAAACTAAACTCTGTGCTAATAGTCCCAGAGCCAGACCAGGATTTATTTAGTCTTTTTTATATATGTCATCATACTCGTCCTGTTTGAAATTTTGTAAAGAACATTTGAACATGTTCAACTGTAAAAAATCACAGTTGAACATGTTCCAAATGATCTGTGCATCAGATCGAGAGATATTTAGGGTGGATACTTTTGAAATGAAAGCCCTGTATGATAAACTGTAAGATCCTACAATCCTGAGAAAGTGGATGTATGACAAGATATCACTCATAATTCCCCAAGCGTTGGGGTAAACTCCATGTTATTAGACATTTTCTTAATCCTCATTAAAAAATGCAACTTTTTTGTTCTTGAGTATTCTTTCGAAAGTCGTATAGTTTTTGAGTAAATCATGGTTAAACGTCACACATAACCAACGTGAACACTGATTTTATATGTTCAAATGAAATGATCTCAAAAAACGAATGGAGTTAACAAAACAAGTGTAATTACAAAAAGTATTTGTCATTAAATTAGAAACATTTCAGGAAAAAAAATTAATCGCTGTAGCATAAACGGGTGAGAAGGTATGCTTATTTAAATGTGGCCACTACATAATAGCATGGCAGCCATCTTGATGACGTCGTCACGCAGCCCCCACCCCACCACTGGAATTGTGTAATGCTCACCTTTGCTGAGACACTTCTGTCATATAGAAACAAAAAATGTTCGCTAAGCTTTTGCAATCGGCGGGGTAAATAAATCCTACCTGGCTCTGGGACTATAGTGGATGTGGTGCTTGCTGCTCTCAGGTTTGGTGCTAACCTGAAGCCCACCTGTCCTCCTGGGCTAGGCAGTGACCAGGTGGTCTACAAAAAACGACCAGGCAATAAGGCTGCTTTCACCAACCGGGTGTCTTCCACAAGTGTTGGACTGCAATACCCATCATTCCCAGCCAGCATGGCCAGTGGCACATGGCAGGACTAGGCTGCGCTAAGGTTTTGCTCCACATTTCACCTGCAAATGCTGCCAGTCCGGCCTCTTCTAAAGGTGCACAGGAGCAGCCAGGACGTCTCTCTCTTTTTTGGCCAGCTGGCAACTCTACTGAACACACTGGCCCTAAGGCTCAACCTGCTGGTTAAGATCTGAAAACTAACATCCCCCCAGTTCTTGAGTCAAGGGGTCTCTCTGTAGGAAGAAGTTTGTTTTTATGCACTAGGTGTACATGCCGCTTGCCATATTTGAAAAATGAATCTTGCTAAAGCTAAGGTAAAAATCCCTAGCAGTGAATTTCTGCAGTTTTTCAGGCTACACAGAGCTCTTCGGCCTAACAAAAACCTTGTTCTCTGGGACCAACAAAGCAATTCTTACCCCCCTCCCTTTTTATTATTTCTATAAAATATTTTCATCCCGCTCCCACAGATGAAAAGGCTGCTGGAACAGCTTACATGCAATCCATAAAACAAGACGGTCTCTGCCCCACGGGTTTACAGCCTGGCCCAATGCTCCGGTTGGCATTACCAGGCCAGGAGCCCTCTGGAGGCGTCTATCTGTGGGTGAACGTGAAGGGCGTGGTACCATCTCACAGGACTGTGCATGGGGGGGGGGGGAGTGGGTCCACGTGGCCCAGGGCCCACGATTTTGAGTGAGCACTCTGACGAGGAGGTTCCCCCCCAGCTTATGCTACTGTAGCGTAAGCGGCCCATCGAGCAGCGAGGCGGCCCACCTTGCGGAAACAGCGCAGGAGCCGTCCGTCGTGAAATTCTGAATGTGAAGATGTCTGACATCTTGAATAAAAGTGCTTCCCATGACTTTTTTTTATAAATCGTTGTAGTTCATAGATGTATTTAGCACTGAATCAGGGCCACTAATTAAAAAATACTGAATGCGCAGCTTGACATGGGGGGAGGGGCACACACCCTTCCCATCTGGCCTGGGCATATATGACCAGCTCTGCAGGGCCCTGGGGCCATCTCATCAAGCAGGCGGCACGCAGGAGCGGAGGGCAGCCGGTGGGTGGAGGCTGAGCAGAAGGCGTCGGAGTGTGTGTGCTGACGGGTCTGAGTAGCAACCTGAATGGTGGCAGGAGGAAACGCTCCGCCATGAGCAGACATCTCAGAGCTGAAGGCAGCCAAGCACTAGGCGGGGAGCGGCTGGGAGGGGCAGAGCTGGCCTGGAGCCAGAGCTGTGGATCAGGCCACAGTCGCAGGCCGTTCCACCGTCTCTCCGGCCCACTGGCGCAATTGGACTCAAGAGCTTTGCCGACAGAGCGCAGGTCTCTCAAGCGCCCTGGCGGCGAAGCTAACGTGTTTAGGCATTAGACAGCTTTAAAAACCCATCTCGGCGAAGCAGCGGGGGAACCGCGTCAGGATGGCCCCCGAGGGTGCTGAAGGGGGGCCCCGCGCCACAGCCTCGGGGCTGGAAATGAAGCGACACAAAAGTGCCGGCGTGGGTGGGGGGGGGGGGCAGAGGTGCTCCCGCCGGCAGCTGGCCCCGGTGCAGGCTGGCGGCGCCGATCTCAGTGGGGCGGTGAATCCGCTCCGGGTCTCCAGCATGACACCTTGGCAGATCCGCCGCCCCGCTGCCATGAGAGCCGCCAGCCTCCACCGCCCTCGGCTCACGGAGAGCTCTCTCCCGCCCTCCGTGAATACTGAATTGCCTTTCACACCGCCTGAGCTAGTGGCAGTGAGTTCCGTAAGTTGATTCCAGCCTTGCGGGGAGAAGTCCTTTCGACCGCCTGCCCTCAAAGCCTGGCCCTGTGGGGGGTGACCCCGCACTTTAGTAGGAGAGAAGGGGGCTCGTCGCCTCTCACTCTCCCCCCCAAAACGGGCAGCGGAGCGCAGCCGTCACGCAATTCCCCACCCCGCGCCCTGCAAACAACAGCACACGGGAAACACGCGCACGCACATACACACGAACACCGGAGACACGCGGCTCGCCCCAGACGGCCGTGCTCTCTCGCAGCCCATCAGCCACCCCGGAAAGAGCGCAGGGGTCACCAGCTGACTTGCCACAGGCTCCTGATCAAGGTTTAAAAAACAAAGTGACCCCCCCTATTCCCCCCACTCCCCCCCCCCCACAAAAACTCATACAAAAGAGAAGGAGCCCTAGCGCTCAGGTGTCAAAGTCGGGAACCACGGTGGGGGGGGGGGGGGACGGGGCGTGGGGAGGCCCGGCCGCTTATCTGTCGTTCAGCTGCGGGGAATTGGTCCCGTCTTCCTCCTCCTCCTTCTCGTCCTTCATGCCCTGCAGCCGCTGCCGCGCAAAGTCTTCGAAGACGATGTCGTCGTCACTGGCGAGAAAGGGGTGTAGGGGAAGCAGCGGGGGTGAGGAAGGGTCTGCGCCAAGGGACGGACCCCTTGGGGGCGGGCGCGAGGGGAGGGCCGGCCTGGCCTGGCACCCTCCCATGCCTTCGACTGCAGGTCCCATCCTCCCCAGGGAGCCTGGACAAACGGCAACGCCCATCGTCCCAGCTGGCCATGCTGCCTGAGGGGGGACGCGGGGGGGGGGCGTGAGGGGGCGGCAGGCGTCTTCCGAGAGCGGTGGGGGGAGAGAGGCGGGGAGGCGTTGTTCTGGCCCCGGTGTCGGCCCGCAAACACAAATCTCCGCCCCGCAAATCGAGGCCGTGCGCTTGACGGGGAGGGCCGTGGCGCCGCGGAAGGGCAGATCCTGGGCATGCGAAAGCTTCAGCCCAGACATGCCCAGGCAGGCAGCGCTAGGCAGGGGAGGCTGGGGGCTCGGATGTCAGTGGGGCAGTGAATCCGCTCCGGGTTTCCGTCCGAGCCAGCCAGAACTCTACAGGAGCTCTCCAAGGTGCTCCTTTAGAGGTCTGACTGGCTCGGATGGAAACCCGGAGCGGATTCACTGCCCCACTGACATCCGTGCCACCAGCCTCCACTGGGCCATAATGAGCTAGATGGGCCGAACAGATCCCTATTTGATTCAAAACCCCAGAGAGAGAGAGAGAGAGAGAGAGGGAGGGAGAGGGAGGTGCAATATTAAAGTGTGGGCTTTGATTTGAGAACCTCCTTCGTTTCCATAGGCAATGGAAATGTTGATGGCAATTTGGTGGGGTCGCTAAGGAGCGGGTGACGTGTGTTTGGGGGATCCAGCCAGCCTATGAACGACCGGCCAGCTGTTCCTGCTCTGCAGAACTTCTCCCACAGATGGGCATCTCAAGCCAACGTCCTGAACAGGCCGCCAACCAAGGGTGCGTGGAAAGGTAGGCCGGGAAGGGTTCAAGAGGCAGACCTGGCAAGAGGGAGCCCAGCCCAGCGCCAACGGTGCTGTGGTGCATCTGGGCAGGTGAGCTGTCATCAGTTGGGTGCTGGGTGCTGGGAAGGCGTTTTTCTGCCAACCCAGATTTCTGGGCTCCCAGGAAGGTGAAACTGGGGCCTGTATTAATTATGTAAATTAAGTGGAGCTGCAAGTTTTAACGGGGAGATTAATTAGCCAAAATTTAGCAGATTCATTGGGGGGGGTGTCCAATTTTAATTGGTAGGACTAAACACTAAGGACCCCCCCCTTTGCTTTTGGGGGGGGTTGCATGCTCATCCTGGGCCTAGGTCCACTCATCTCTCTTGCCTCTGGTCAAACAGGTATCACAGGTTTTGGGTATCCTTTCTAAAACCTGCAAATCCTGTATAGCCAGGAGCGACAGCGGGGACCAAGGACAGGATTGGGCTGTATACTGCGGAAAGCGAAGCCTCTCTCCTCGGTCCCTCTCAACCCTCACGAAAGCAGCAAGCACAGGGACGGCCGTATCAGAACGCAGGAGCAACCGGGCATCAACCAGACACAGAGAGGGAGGGCGCTTACTGTGCGTTTCCTGCTTCGGAGTTGCATGCGGACAAGGCGAAGGAGGTTGCGGTCATGCAAAGGAGGAGAAGGGAGAGAAGAAACATGCGGGGCTCGTGTTAAAAGAGTTAAGGCGCAAGAGCGTTCAAAGCACAGACCTTCTCGACGGAGAGCGGAGTTGATGACGTGTTAGTCAGTTAGCAAGTGACATGCAACGGGATGAGATGGCTGCTGGCTGAGCTGTGTGCAAATGATGGGGAATTCCCATGCAGACCCCCCCATTCACCCACCTCCTCTCCCCCTTCCCCCCCCCCCCCCACAGCGAGTTTGGCTTACTTTGTGTCAAGCTCTATCAGATTTGTGTCAATGGGAGCTTCATTTTCTGGAACTGAACACACGGAATCAGGGTAAAGGGTTAGTTTCCTTGGGAAGGCAGCAGCCGTCCATGAGCGCCAATAATTACCTCACCTCTTTCTTTTTTTAAAAAACCTTTCTCATGCTATCTCAAGGCTGCAGTCCTCTTTGGGTTAATCCTTTCTTTGGGCGGGGGGGGGGCATTTTTTGTCCATCGAATGGAAACCTTGAAATGCAGTCTCACAAGGGTGAAGCTGGATTGGAGAGGTGGGGAAAAACAGACCCAGCCTGCTCCTGTGCCTTCAACAGCAGGCTTCCTGTGCAGGAATCAGCCGGTGAAGGGACTCACTGCATGGAGACAGGCTAATGTTTGCAGATCAAGCCACGGTTAGAGGCTCAGGAGCAAGGCCTGGCGGGAAAAGGCAGCAGGCCTACCTGGGAGGTTCTTTCAGCAAAACAATCTATATGGATGGAGATACGGCAGGCACCCTCAAGGAAGAGGGTTTGGGATATGACACAGAACAGCCTTCCCCACACTGACGCCCTTACATGTTTTGGATTTTAACTCCCATCAGCCCCAGCCAGCATGTCTGGAGGTCAGCAAATTCAGCATGGCTGGTGCAGGGGATCAGCAGTGCCTCCCAAACCATGGCTGGAACAATAGCAAAGCTAGAAGGAAAATGTTTCCCCACAAGCCAACGGCTGGTATTTCACCTCTACATACAGGGCAGGAAAGTGCATTGCTCTTATTCTCCACAGTATGATGAAATTGGCTCTCTCCATCAGTGTTATAGGGCAGAGCTAGCTGTCCCTAAAACCCAGATTTTCAGTGCCAGGAAAAACATACTTCTTGGGGGGGAGGAGTAATAGCTCCCCCACTTATGACGACTGTTCTGAGAAGAAACAAAAACCCCAAGTTATCCAGGGCAGGATCTAAAGGGAGGATCTGCACATTTTTGAAGGGAGCATTTATCCATTATTTTGCTGATGCACAGCTGTGCATCTCCGGTTTATATATAAAAAAGAGATCTGCTGCATTCCCTGACAGTTTGCTGGAATGGGGTGAAATGGGGAGATGCTCTCCGTATGAGAGCACCCTGCCCCAATTTTGCCCCATTAGAGCTAACTGTAAGGGAACACAGCAGATCTTTATTTTTATAAACTGGAGATGCATAGCTGGGTATCAGCAAAGTAAAGGATAAAAGCTCCCTCCACAAGTGCGCAGTTTCAGAGCTAAATTGGAGTGAATTAATGCAGCATCAGAGAAGTTAATTCACCCAACCCTGCCCTCTGCCTGGCTTCCAGGAACTAATGAGGGGCCGCCATCCACCCCTGGCTTGACCCCCGGAGCAAAGTCACATGGCGGAAGGGCCATGGTGACCTCGCTTTGAAGAAAAAAGTCGGGGTAAGTTCCTGACTTTTTTTACTGCGCAGCTTTGATGAAAAGCCCTGCAGGGGCTGCGAGTCTACGGATGCGTCGTATAACTGACCCAGCAGAACTTTGCAGCTTAGAAGATATATAGACAGCCTCCAGTTCTCTGTCCTCCCTTGTATCCCATCCTCTCTTTATGTCATATCTAATTATTGCTGCTCTTCTTAGACATCAGTACCAGCACAATACTCCTGGGTTTAAGAGGACACTACGAGCGCAATCTTATTACTTTGGCCCTTGATGCTCATAAGCCTCTGAACAGGAGGCTTATGAGCATCCAGGGCAGAGTGGGAGGAGCAAGGGAGGCGACCTTTGCCTCCCTGCACTTACCATTTTGCATTTTATCTGTGCGCTGCCCTGAGATCCTAGTGATATAGGGCAGGATACCAATGTTTAAATAAATAAATAAATAAATTTTGCTAGACAGGCTTTTTTTGCCCATCTAGCTAGGTCACTGCAGAGGTGGAGGGAAGGATGCTGGAGATGCCTGGGGACAAATCATAGCCTGGCCTCTCCACTTTCCTCCCCTCCCTACCCACCAGAGCGCCCCCTTTATCCCCTCTCTGAGGTCACGTTCTCGACCTCGGAGATGCACCTGGCATGGTACTTTCCATGCAGAATGCGGGGGGGGGGGGGGACCTGAATTCTTGGATCCAAGCTCAGAATGCTGCCTCCGACCTCGGATCCAGGACTCTGAAATATCAGATGGGCCCTGCAGGAGCCCCGCCCTCTTTTGTCTCTGGTCACTCTAGTATAGCTCCTGCAGCTTTCACTGTTGGGATGAAGAGGGGATTTCACCAGGTGTTGCAGGCATACAAATGGCACCAGCTGAAATTCCCTTTCCTATACAACTGTTAAAGATACAGGAGCCCGGTCCTCCTTTCCATAGGGTCAGCCTAACATGACATGTTCGGGTCGCGAACCTCGTCTCCAAAACTAAGCCTCCCTCCCAACCCTCCCACCAAGCAGGCACCCCCTGAAGAGTCAAACTCACCGTCCCGGTGCAGGGGTTCCTCCTTCGGCTTGGGGTGCATGAGGGTGAACGGCAACTCCACGGCCACATCACTGGAAAGAGAGACACAGAGTGAGCTTCCAGCGAGAAGACCCACCAATGACCACAGATAGCCTGCTCCTCCGTGGTGGAGTGGTAAATTGGGAAGTGCAGCCACTCAACCTAATGGCCCCCACAGCCGCACCCCCAAGGAGAGTCCAAAATTGCAGGCAGCTGTGTTGAGTCCATATCAGTAAAGCAGTTCTAGCAGCTTTCATCTCCACCAGGAGCAGAACCTTTGGGTCTCAATTGCCTATCCAAGACCAAACCACCCATCAAAATACTTTCGATTACTACAGGGATGGTTCACAACAATGGCTGGGTTCAGATGACACAATAACCAACGGTGGTTTAAGTAGTCAGCCGTCAGCTGAGTGGTCAACGTTTGGTTATTGTGTTGTCTGTCGGGCAAAAAGCACCCCACGGTTGACTATTTTGCCAAAATGACTAACTGAGATAACCAATGCCGCTGTCTGTTGGGCTCAGTGGATTATTTTGCATGGTTGAGTGAACTATTTCGGCTGGCTACAGAGTTCCCGGGCAAGAGTGACCAAAGCAGCGGCGGCCACTCTAGTCCAGCCAGCAGAACTTGCAATGGCTGCCTGGATAGCACCGGGAGGACTGCGGGAGGATGGAGGGCGGGGAGAGGGGCGGAGGCTGTGTCAGTCAAATGCTGGGTTGGCTATTAGTCCACTCAACACCAGACCCAACCACTCTACAGTTGTGTAGGAAAATGTCGTGTGGGGAGTGCCCGCAAAATAAGCAACTGTGAGTTGACTATTAACCCACCATTGACTCAAGTGTTGTCCGAACCCTCCCAATATGTTGCTGCTGGGGAAATCCGTTTTACCCCCTGCTAAAGACTGAAGCTAATTTCAGAAGGAACAGGAGGTGGCAGATAATGTAATGGTCCCTGTTCATCAAAAGGTCCCGGGGCTTTCACCCTGCGAGCCCTGACTCCACAACACCACTGTTGCTCATGGGGATGGCTGTGGCCATCCTTCTCTCCTTGCCGGTAGTATCGCCCCTCTCCGCTTGACTCAGAGCCATCTGCTAAGTTCATCCTGCCACAGAAGGCTTTAAAGGGGCAGTTCCGTGGCCGGCTAGCAGCCATGACAGCAACATGGACACCCCATGTTCATTGGCAGTGAACCTGTGACCCCCAGTTGCTGAGGGACGGACGGAAGGTGGCCGTTCTCGTCACGCTTTGCTGGTGGGCTTCCGGGAGGCATCAGGCTGTGCAGCTTTGGAAGCAGGATGCTGCGTTAGATGGACCCGTGGCCTGATCGGGCTGGGCTGACTTTACCCTCGGCAGGGCCAATGAGCAGGTGTACCTTCTCTTCCTGTCACTTCAAGCTTCCAGTCCTCACTTTATATCACCACCACCACCACCACCACCATTAAAACACACAATTAAAAACACTTTTATAATCACAACAATACAAGAAATAGACAGCACCCAACCCCAATTTTTAAAAAAGCCTTCAGCCTCTGACCAGCTTACATGCCAAAGGCCTCTGCCTCAAGAAACACCCCTCTGCATCTTGCCTCCCTCTTCGCAGGCTCAGTTCATCTCCATGTAGCTCCACTCAGCCTTTTCTCTTTCTCCTCCCACTCTGCCGTCAGCCCAGAGCGCAGGACGCGGAATGATAGGCTCCAGCGACAGGAAGCCAGATTCCGGCTGGACATCAGGAAAAGCTTCCTGACTGTTAGAGCGGTACGACAATGGAACCCATGACCTAGGGAGGTGGTGGGCTCTCTCACGCAAGAGGCCTTCAAGAGACAGCTGGACAGCCATCTGTCAGGGATGCTTTAAGGTGGATTCCTGCACTGACAGGGGGTTGGACTGGATGGCCTTATTGGCCCCTTCCAACTCTACTGTTCTATAATTCTATGATCCCTGTGTCAACTGGCAGCTCTCTGAGGTGGGAGCAGCCTCCTCCCTCGTTCTGTCCTTTCGCGATGGCCGTGCGTGCTGAAGAGTTTGGACTAAATGTCTCTGCATTTCTAGGGCACTGTGGGTTTGACTTACTTTGAGGTATACTACGCCTACAAGTGGAAGTTCTATTTAGCTCTCATAGCTAACAGCTGTTGACAGGCCCTTCTTTCCCCATGGATTGGTATATCCCTTAAAAACAACACCATCCAAGCGAAGGTCAATCACCACATCGTGGGACAATCAATTCCTTGCGCTCACTATGCTGCTGTGCATGAACGAGCGCTTCTTTTGGCTTGCCTGAAAGCTGCTACAGATCCATATTGCTGGAGTGCAGTGGAAAGCTCTCGCAGGGGTCAGAAAAGGGGTGAGCTGGCTCTTCTGCGCCAGCCGGGGGAGGCATCGAGCCAAATCTCTCTGCACATACCCAAGGTAAGGTGAAGGCACACAAAACTGCAGCCTTCTCCAACCTGGAGCCCAGCAGGCTGGCTGCGAATGATGGGACTTGCAGTCCAATCCGTCTGGAGGGCACCAGGTTGGGTTTAGGCTGCCGGACTTATTAGGAAGGGGGGCCCATAGCAAGATCCATTCTCTGGTGGTGGCAGCCCCTGAACTAACAGCAGCCCTCTTCTTCATGAGCATGTCAAAAGGGTTGAACCATGAGACGGACCAGAGCCAGGGCCGTGCAGAGCTGGTCATATGCCCAGGCCAGATGGGAAGTGTGTGCCCCCCCATTTAAAAAAGGAGGACAACATGGCCGCCCCAAGGGGGGGTGCCCACCAACATGTCCATTCTACATAATACCTTCATATTAAACCTGTTATACAACACCGCACGGCACATAGATCCCCGCCCCGCATGCGGCATGGCCCTCTGGAGCTTGTAGTCCGACCGTGGTATTCACGACGGACGGCTTCTGCGCTGTTTCCACAAGGCGGGCTCCTTGCTTATGCTACGGAAGCAGTAACATAAACTGGGGGGGACCTCCTCGTCGGAGTGCCCCTCAAAATCGTGGGACCCGGGCCAACTGCCCCCACTGCCCCCCCCCCACTCTGCATGGCCCTGACCAGCATGCTTTCTGGGACTCTGCCTCATGTTAGTGGGGGGGGGGGGGAGGGCGGATTCAGATTTCCCCCATGTGGGCATCGAAGGGTCTTCAGCTGGACACAGTTAAATGGAAACCTTCAAGTTTTGTAAAAAATATAAGAAGAGATCAGGCTGAAGACTCATGTCATTCATGATCCTGTTTTCCACGTGAAGCCGGGAAGATGGGAACCTTACCAAGCAACGGGTGTTGAGAGCTAGACAGCCTCTGAAAGTGGCCAGAACCATCCAGATACTACGGCTAAAGGCGGTTGATTGATACGAGCTCTCCTCCGTGAATTCGTCTAATCCCCTTTTACCCTGCTGGCTCAGACGGAGGCCCCATCTAACCCAGCATTGTGATTCTAAGAGTGGACAGTCAAACGCTTGCGGGAAGCCCACGAAACGCTTTGGTGCTGAGTTGCAGCGGCACGGTATGAGCTGATGGGTGAGGATGGCGTATCTGCTGGACTTGGGGGGGGGGATGTCTAAGCGAGCCGGCTTGAAGCTCCAAAGTGGAGCGTTAAAGCTTTCCAGAATGACTGAGATGGTAAATGAGACAAAGAGACAAAAAAAGCAGGGATGGTGAATGGGGGATGAAGGACGGGTTGGGGTCCCTCAGGAGCGGGCATGCAAGGGCAGGGGGATCGTGCCACGTTCGGCCACAGCAGGCAGAATCGGAGGGCGTTACCTGGACGCAAGGTCTCCCAGCAGGCTGGTGTTATCAAAGGAGATGAGACAATTAGTTACAGGTCGCAAGAACCGGATTGTACAGTCAATGGGCCTGGCAGCTTGCGTGTCTGCGTATGTGCGTGGGGGCAGGCCGACATTCAAGCTCTACAATACCTATAGCAGGTCTTACCCCGCTTGTGACCCACCAAGCCAAAGACGGCCCAACTGTACAGTGCCATGCACATTGATGGCGCTAAATAAATACATACATAAAACCTGCCCCTTCCGGAGGTGCACCAGGGCCAGAAAGAACTCTTGGGGCTACTGCAAGAGTTCAGAATACAAGGCCAAGTGAGCAGGAGCAGAAACACCGTACGGAGCCATTGGATCAGCCCACTGGCCCACGCCAGACCAAAGCCTCTTTACTCGGAGGTGGGTCCCACTGAGCTCGGGGGGGGGGGGGGGCATTGCCAGGTCAAGGTGCTCAGGGCTGCTGCGGACGTCGAGGAGCTCCAGAGGGGACACAGGCCTGAACCAGCACAACATTTCACGGACAGCGGACGCATCATTCCTTGGCATGGAATGAAGGGGCTGCTGCATCAGCCAGGCAAAGGCGCAGAAGCGGGACTCACCCTCCCCGGGAGACCACCAGCTTCACTTTCACTTTGTAAGAGACGATGATGCCCAGAACCTCTTTGTTGGCTCCATCTCGCAACCTGGAAATTCGGAGAAGAGAGATGAACGTGCAAAGAAACGCAAAGGCCGAGGAATTGTAACTGCTCTTGTGGACGTTTGTGCGTTGCTACCTGTGTCTCTCCTTCCCTTTGTTGTCTTCCCCATTGTCGATTTTAGACTGTAAGCTCCTGGGGGGCAGAGACCTGTCTATTTTGTTGCTTAGGAAACTGTGTAAGCCACCACGCACACTGATGCTGCTATATTGATAAAATAGTAATGAATAGGAATAAACGAACATTGGAATAATCAGCTTGGCGTCGGGGGAGGGGGGGGACAGATAATCCTGCCAATAACCCCCTCCCCCCAATGCACCACCCCTTTGCAAACACAGTTTGGCAAAAGAAAAGGGAAACTCAGCCATGCTGGCATTCCAGCTCCAGGATGGACTTTTCTTCCTGCTGGCACATATTCAATGATGTATTATTAATGTTTTGATGGCTCCCTTTTTTTTTTTTTTGCTTTGCCAAAAAGCTGCCAAGGTGCTGCACGAGAAAACTAAAATAAAACAATAAAATGAGAAACAACCATTCATAAAACGACTGAAACAGTAACACAACAGTACACTCAAAGTAATTTTAAACGCTAGTTTCAAGAATTTTGTCTTCACATCTTTTCTGAACGCTAAGAGATTTAGGGGCCAATTGTAATTCTGTTGGGAGAGCACTCCGCAATCTGGCAGAAATATAAGAGCAAGACCTTCCCCACGAATCAAACAAAAAAGCCCCAAAGCCACTTAGGGTCGTAAAGGTTAAAATCAACACTTTGAATTGAGCCCGGACAGTAATGAGCAACCCATGCAGGTTCTTCCAATATTGGTGCAATATGGGCCTCAATACCATGCGCCACTTCACAGCCTAGCTGGCACATACGTGTATCAACTGGAGCATCTGGACACTCTTCAAGGGTAGCCTCATATGTAGGCTGACCATATGAAAAGGAGGTTAGGGCTCATGTAACTTTAACAGTTGCAGAGAAAAGGGAATTTCAGCCAGTGTCATTTGTATGCAGTTAGTTCCTGGTGAAATTCCCTCTTCATCACAACAGTTAAAGGTGCAGGGGCCCTGCCTTCTTTTGTATATGGTCACTCTAGTATAGTGCCTGCAACTTTCATTGTTGTGATGAAGAGGGAATTTCACCAGGAACTAATTGCATACAAATGACACTGGCTGAAATTCCCTTTGCTTTCCAACTGTTAAAGTTACATGAGCCCTGTCCTCCTTTTCATATTGTCAGCCTACTCATATACAGTGCATTACAGTAGTCTCAGCATTAAGTAACCAAGGCAGGATCCACACTACTGCTTTATAACGGTATTGAAGTGCACTGACAACTGTTGGGGCCCATTGATACATTCCATATACCACATTCATACAATGTTCACAGTGCAATATCCTGCTTGGTTTAGATCTTGCCCCAGTCATGAATAACTGTGACCAAATCAAACTGACTCCAGGAAGATCACAGCTGTAAATTATTGTGAAACATTTCACAGATAATTGATCAACTAAACATCCCTTAATTAGTCGACAGCCCTGATTATTACAGGAGGCAGCTTCCACATGTTGAAGCAGAAATTACGTGCGGAACGTCAGGCACGTTGGAAGCTATAAATCCAACCGTAACAGTTAAGCTAAAAGACAGCAGCTGCTCAGGCTCTTGGTTTGGGAGCTGGATGCAGCACAGGAAGGGTAGGAGGAGAAGAGGCTCAGCAAAAATGCAGGTCTGTCCTTTGCCCACCTGGCTGGCTGTACCACAGACTGCGATTGGTCAGTCAGCCAGGTGTGTCCCAAAGGCCCTGCAGCTGCTCCTGCTGCAGTGTGGACAGGTGATTGGGAGACCTGGGCCACTGTGCAGGACGCAGCTGTGAGTCTGAGGGGGGGGGATTGCAAGGGGTGCACGTTTGTTCTTGCATGCGCTACACATCTGGAATATCTTGCTTCAGAGAATCTGCTTAATTCCCCTCTCTCCCTGCCTTCTGCTAGGTCAGGGATGGGAAATTTGTGGTCTTCTGGATATTTTGGCCTATGACTCCCATGATCCCTCACCACTGGCTATGCTGGCTAGGGGTGATGGGCATTGTAGTCCAAAACTACTTTGATGTGGCTGCATTGTTTGTCTGTCTTAATGTCTCTCACCTTGTTTTATAGTGATTTATATTATTATGGCCGACGGCCAACCTGGAAGTCCCCTTCCTGGGACACTAAACAACAACGCCATGCTTCCCTGTCGCTATATGAAAGCAGCCATGCTAAGATTCATGAGAAACCGCCCAGCTTGATCAATGGGCCCTTCTTTGGCAACAAGCAGTGCGTTTGTGCATGCGTGTTTGCGGTCCCAACGGATGACAGGGACAAAACTCACAGTGTGCTGGAAGCCAGGTTGGTGTCTTCATGTTTCAGCTTCCCATCCAAGGCAAGGCCGCGTTTCTCCCGGTTGTTGGCGAGGAACGGGGTCAGAGTGTAGACTTTGCAAAAAGTCGAACTCGGAGCCACCACGTCACTGCAGAGAATGGCACACGTCCGTGAAAGATAGCAGAATACACCATGCCCCACATCTAAAACATCACATGACTGCATCTGCTTGTTACAGCCAGGAAAAGGTAATCAAGTAAAATGGCCCCTTTCCAAACTTTGCTCATCTGAAGGCGTCTTTACACCCTTGTTAACAGCTTGCAAATTCAGGTTTCTGACCCTGAGATGAGCAAACCTAGGCTGACCATATGAAAAGGAGGACAGGACTCATGTAACTTTAACAGTTGTAGAGAAAAGGCAATTTCAGCCGGCATTGTTTGTATGCAATTCATACCTGGTGAGATTCCCTCTTCATTACAACAGTTACAGTTGCAGGGGTCCTGCCCTCTTTTGTATCTGGTCACTCTAGTATAGTGCCTGCAACTTTAACTGTTGTGATGAAGAGGGAATAGCACCAGGAACTAATTGCATACAAATGACACTAGCTGAAATTCCCTTTTCTCTACAACTGTTAAAGTTACATGAGCCCTGTCCTCCTAAGCAAACCAAGTTTGTATGAGCAAAGAAATCCAGAGTGTTTCAGCTACACGCAATTTTGGTCTTTTGAATTACCTGCATGTGAACCTGCCTTATAGCCAAGACTGATCAAAGGCTCAAGGTTTGGGGGAGACGGTTGGCATGAGGGATGGCCTATCCCAACCAATATGAGCGATTTATAACACACTCATGACTGGCTACTCATGGAAGTTTGCGAGTCAATCCCCCTTTATCTCGCTGTCAGAAAACACAGAGATAATCAGCTTTTTTTAAAAAAAAAATCCACAAAATCTGCCCCATGTAGAGGTGATGTTGCACTCTAATCCTGCCACTAGATGGCACTGGTTTATTCTGTGGAAATGGAAGACCCAGAGAACTCAAACCACGTCTGTCCGTCCGTCCCCATTGTAATTGAGCCGATTGCAAACCCAGAATAAAGAAGGATGCAGAAAGCAATGTTGTTGTTTTAAAAAAATGTAGAGAAGAATGCCTATGCCACTTTTCTCCGGATTTTGGGACGCGGTTCTCCAATCGAGTAATGTGTACAAAAATCCACTACATGCAGGGAAATTGCTTGCAAAATATATGTGCATTGGGCAATATTGTGTACAACAAATCCCTATACTGGAAGAAAGAAGATGCAGATGAATTTTCATGTGGTTTTAAAAAAAAGAAGTGAACTGCTGCGGGAACAGAATGGAACCAATTTAAGATTGGAGAAATGAGAGACAAAATAGGAGAGATTTGTCTTCATCTTTCCCGAGTTGGGATGGGGCAAAAATCTTCTCTCCACTGTGGCTCACTTCTTGTTCGCTGCCTGTTTTATAGCAATGGTGGTCTTCTAGGTGGGTGATAGCTCGGAGGAGCCCTTCCCTAGTACTACAGCCCCCAGCATTCCCAGGCAGTTTTGTAGGACTTTTTTCCTATCTAAGCATGTATCATCATCATCATCATCATCATCATCATCATCATCATCATCATCATCATCACAATTCTACACCACCCCATAGCTGAAGCTCTCTGGGGCGGTTTACATAAGATTAAAACACTTAAAAACAATATACAAAAATTTAAACTGCAAAAACGTGCAGCATACACCGAAACATACATTGAAAACAACTATAAATAACTTCAAAAACAGATCTAGGATCAGTGCAGAGCAGTGGGCCTTATGAATGAGCTCCACCAGGAAATGCAAACTCTCCACGTGGCTTTCTCAAGGGGACTCATCTTGGTTGCTGAACTAAAAGGCCATTTTACATCCCTCCAGGGTTCCTCAGGAGCCACGCCCCCTTTCCCTGGCTCCTCCCCATTTCAATTCACCGTTTGGTGATTTCTTGGCTTTTACAGTTTTCCCACTATAAAAGTGTTCAGATGCCTCTCCTAAAGCTCAGTTACTGGTTTCTAAGAGCTTTAAACTACAATAGGTTGGGTTTTTTGGTATTTTGACTCTGCCCTCTTTGCCTTACACCCCACTCACCACTGCAATGTGGCCCCCGGGGACCTTCTCTGAAATGGAATTTGGTAGGGTGTCCATATGGAAAGGAGGACAGGGCTCTTGTATCTTTAAGATATAGTTGTATAGAAAAGAGAATTTCAGCAGGTGTCCTTTGTATGCATGCGACACCTGGTGAAATTCCCTCTTCGTTACAGCAGTTAAAGCTGCAGGAGCCTTGCCCTCTTTTGTATCGGGTCACTCTAGTATAGCTCCTGCAGCTTTAACTGTTGTGATGAAGAGGGAATTTCACCAGGTGCTGCATGCATACAAAGGACACCTGCTGAAATTCCCTTTTCTATGCAACTGTTAAAGATACAGGAGCCCGGTCCTCCTTTCCATAGGGTCACCCTAAATTTGGCCCTCTGGTTGAAAAAGACTCAGCACCTGTACTATGCAGAGACCACCATGTGTAATTATAAAACTTGTCATCAAAGCGCAGAAGAGACATCCCTGAGTTAGAAGGGGGGAAGGGTTGCCCCACCTAGCAAACGCCCCAGTCTTTGTCTCTCTTCATAGCACAATCTCAGTACGAGTATTTTTGCCAGCTGATATCCATCCCCTTTGTCACCTTTTCCTCTTCCCTCAATCTGTTCCTCTCCACTGTCAGACTTCTGGGGCTTGTCTATATGCTCTATATGCTCATCATAGTTATGCAGTTGCACCCCGTTGTTTATATGACGCAGCACCAACTCGCAGCCACATCGTGCTTTTACCAGCGAAACTATTGTTTTTTCAACGTATTGTTTTACCATGACTTTTTACATCGCTCTGATGTCACCATGGTGGTTTATTCATCTGTTGGTGGTGGTTCAATTCGGATTAAGAGAGTGGGCATAGTTAAGGGCGGATCCCAGTACAGGGCAGGCTCAACCAGCCTAGTATGCCACGGGGAATGAAAATAAGGGCAGTTATGATGTACAATGCAAACATTTGATGAAATGTAGACGCACAGATGTGCTGCTTCGGGCTTTCGAAGTTGCGCAGAGTTGCCAGAAAACAAAACAAAAAAGGGTCTTCACGGTTTTCAGTCCCTCAATATTTGCAACCCATTCCTGCCCCCTGACAATGGCGCTGCAGTTTCCCCTCAGATGGATAGCCTGTGTTTACTCCTGCTATGGAACCCCATTGATGTCACTTCGTAGCAGTGATGCCCAGCTTGTCTGCATTGTTCTTTTGGGCACCCCACTTCAAAAGGGATGCAGACAAGCTGGAGCATGTTCAGAGGAGGGCAATGAGGATGATCAGGGGTCTGGAAACAAGGCCCTATGAGGAGAGATTGAAAGAACTGGGCATGTTTAGCCCGGAGAAGAGAAGACTGAGGGGAGACATGAGAGCATTCTTCAAATAATTGAAAGGTTGTCACACAGAGGAGGGCCAGGATCTCTTCTCCATTATCCCAGAGTGCAGGACATGGAATAATGGGCTCAAGTTACAGGAAGCCAGATTCCAGCTGGACATCAGGAAAACCTTCCTGACTGTTAGAGCAGTACGACCATGGGACTAATGCCCTAGGGAGGTGATGGGTTCTCCCACACTAGAGGCCTTCAAGAGGCAACTGGACAGCCATCTGTCATGGATGCTTTAAGGTGGATTCCTGCATTGAGCAGGGGGGTGGACTTGATGGCCTTATGGGCCCCTTCCAACTCTACTATTCTGTGATTTTCTGATTCCACGCTGCAGGGTTTAGGGGGAATCAGTAGGCAAAGTGGCATCGTGTAGACACACACACACACACCCCAGATTACAGATGGGGAATGTGTGGCTCTCCAGCTGTTGTCAGACTACAACTCCCATCATTTCTCTCCACTGGCTATATTGGCTAGGGCTGATGGGACTTGCAGTCCAACAACATCCAGAGGGCCATGCACATCCGGACCCTGCTTTGGACTGTAAGTTCCTAGATGGCAGGGACCTGTGTGTTGTGCTTGGGTTGGAAAGGCCTTGGAAGCAGATGATGCTGTCTAGTTAATACTCACTCTGGCATCAAACCCAAGAGCAAAAAGCAGGTAGACCTGAGCAAGTATAATAGTAGCAAGGCAGTGTCTGGGTAGGAATTAAAACTGATATAAAACCTGTGTTAAAAGAACTGCACTGGCTGCCTGTTAGCTAACGAGCCACATATATGGTTAGGCTGTTGTCCTACAAAGCCCTAAACAGCTTGGGACCAGCGTACCTAGCAGACAACCGTTCCTTATATGCACTTGGACAACAACTGCGATCCTCAGAGGACGTCCTGCTGGCCATTCCGAAAAGAACAGAATGCCGCCGTGAATGAAACTCGACGGCAGGGCCTTCTCCGTGGCGGTACCCACCCTCTGGAAAACCCTCCTTCGTGTGGTTCGGGAGGCAGAAAACGTAACATCTTTTAAACACCTCCTGAAAACGTACCTTTATACACAGGCTTTCCCTGGATTTTAACTTAGCTGGTTTTATATTGCCTTTTTAACTTTCAACATTTTAAATTTATCTGACATGGTTCTCTGAATGCTAAGATACTTGGAAATAAGGTGTCTTAAGCATTCTGAGAACCTGCTTCTCTCCGGGGTTGTTGTTTTTTGCCCTGAGTTGGATGCTCTCCTCCTGTTGGTTTTTAATTATGCTCTGCCCAGAGAGCCTCAGCTAATGGGCAGTATAAAAATGTAATAAATAAATAAATGTGGGAAATGTGGGCAAGGTTAAGAGAAGGTTAAGCTGTCTCCCGGTGAGCTCATCATTTCAGCCGTTTGTTAAAGAGATGAAAGTAAAATGAAGAACCGTGTGAATCTGAACTTGTGGGTCTCCTCATAAGGGCCTGCTGAAACTCATGAACACAGTGACTCAGTTGGACTACCAACACTTAAAGCTTAGATGACAAGCATTAGACTGTTTAATTTTTATGCTTTTATTGTTTTATTACTTTAATAATTTCTTTATTGCATTTTTTGTTCGTTAAGAGCTTTTTGAGCTAGCTAAAGGTTATTTGATAATTTATAATCTTTTTTAATATTTTTGAATGCCTTTTCTTAACTACTATTGTTTTATTCTTGCACAAGAAGGTTTTATTGTGGAGTTTTAAGCATTGTCTGGTAAAGCTTTTAAGGTATAAACACCTTTATTACTACTGTAGAATCACAGAATAGTAGAGCTGGAAGGGGCCTCTAAGGCTATTGAGTCCAACCCCCTGCTCAATGCAGCAGTCCCCCTTAAAGCATCCCTGACAGATGGTTGTCCAGCTGCCTCTGGTAGGCCTCTAGGGTGGGAGAGCCCACCACCTCTCTAGGTCATTGGTTCCACTGTTGTACTGCTCTAACCATCAGGAAGTTTTTCCTGATGTCCAGCTGGAATCTGGCTTCCTGTCACTTCAGCCCATTATTCTGTGTCCTGCACTCTGGGTTGATGCAGAAGAGATCCTGGCCCTCCTCTGTATGACAACCTTTCAAGTATTTGATGAGTGCTATCATGTCTCCCCTCTTCTCCAGGCTAAACATGCCCAGTTCTTTCAGTCCCTCATAGGGCTTTGTTTCCAGACCCCTGATCATCCTCATTGCCCTCCTCTGAACATGCTCCAGCTTGTCTGCATCCCTCTTGAAGTGTGGTGCCCAAAACCAGATGCAGTACTCAAGGTGAGCATTTGGGCTCCATTTGTTCAACTACCCTGCCCCCTAAGCCAAGCCATCATCTGGAGGGTTGGTTTGATTGGGAGTGCAGGCAAGCAAGACGTGATCTCTGCACCTTGAGCAGACAGGGTCATCTTGGATCCCTCAACCCTTTGATGAGGGATTTGATGGTGAAGTGCCGCCTATATAGGAAATCGCTGAAGTAAAAGCAAACCTCTTATTATACTCAGTTATGGGCAGATGTAGAACGGGCTGGAATTACTCGTGACTGTATGAAATTTGGGCAGCTGGCTCCCTACAAATTAAAGGAAACTAAAGATGGTTTGGATGCACATCTTATGCCCAAGACTTGGGAAACGTATTTTGATCAAGCTCTTAATTCTGAGGCTGGTATAGACCTGAATATGATTTATTTGTCCCCATTTCAGCTCCCTAATATTACAGAAACTGATATGTGACCGGCGGTCACCACCACTGAGGTGAAGCAATTAATTTCAAACTTACGTTTCCCCCAGAAATATTTTTGGATAATATAAATTGATGGGTCCCCATATTGGCTAAGTTTTTCCTTATATTAACTCAGCTGGCAAGTTCCCCTGTGGCTGGAATCAAAGTATCGTGGTCCCTATTTTTAAGAAGGGGGACAAATCTTCACCTGCTAATTATCGCCCTATCAGTCTGTTGGATGCATCCTCCAAATTACGTATATACCTGATTTCTGCTAGAGAAAGCAGAAACCCAGGCAGATCAAAATAACATCATTGGAGAGGCACAAGCAGGATTCCGTCATGGCAAATCGACCATAGATCATTGTTTTGTGTTAAATCACTTGTGACAGAAATATGTATGTCCCCTGAAGAAGCATTTATATGCCATTTCAGTCACTGATAGAATAAATAAGAGAGAGGTTGTGGCATAAATTATGGAGGCTTGGGATGAAGAGATGCCTTTTGATTTCGATTAAGAAACTATATTCTGATACGGTAATCCAAGTAAGAGTTGGTAAAGAAGGACAACTATCAAAGGAAAATAAATGTCTGTTGATTCCATTTTTGTTAATATATTGATATAATTGGACAGCTGTCCAGCAACTCAAATTTCCCTGTGTCTATTGGGGCTAGGAAATTGAATATATTATATGCTGATGACATGGTTCTCTTATCTCAGGATTTAATAGGCATGAGAAGACTGCTAAAAATGTTGGGGGATGTTTGTTACAAGGAACAACTACATGTAAGCTATTCAAGGACTAAAATTATGGTCTTTGGTACCTTTTCCCCTAAATATAAATGGACACTGAATGAGCACCAGCTGGAACAAACTAATCAATTTAATTATTTGGGAGTCTGTTTCATGCAGAATGGATCTTGGACTGGCCACTTGTCAGCTACTACGTTGAAAGCCCCAAAATCTAGCCAGGCAGAGCAAAAAATTGCTAAAGCCAAGGGAGGTAACTTAGTTGTTCTGGCTATTAGAGTTTTTGCAGCACAGGTCAATCCACAGATTGCATATGGGGCCGAGATATGTGGTTTTCATAAATATGTTTGGTAGAGTTTTTACAGAATAAATTCTTAAGAACATTATTGGGCCTCCCACCAGGTACACCTGCATGCTCTATATAGGCGGAAATCAGAGTAATGCCAATAATATACTCTATTTGGTGTGCAGTGTTTTTTTTTATTTCGTCAAAATGAAAAGTCCAGATGATGAATTGATATCTCAGTTGAGTAGCTGAGCAGAGAAACTCCTCATTTAAAAATAACTGTTTAACACGATGTGGACCAGGTCTGAAGAAATTTGGGTTTGACCCTATAATTGTAGCATCTAGTGATATACAGAATAGCCGCAAATCTAAAAGGGCGCGGGAACACTATGCGATGCTGGATGTTGAAGCAATTAGGGCTTCCAGATTCTCCTCTCTCTCCTAAAAAATACCACAGGGAAGAAAAATATCTGACTGAGATCACGTCCCCCTTCCTCCATCCCCCTTTTACAGCCTTGTGCTTTCAGACAATGAAAACCAACCTCAGGGAAGGGAGATAATATAAGAACATCCCTAGAGAACAACATTTCTGTATTTGTGGTAGCCACATAGTTGAGGATACGATACACTCTGTGCTACATTGCAAGTTATATAAAATCTCAAGAGATAAATATGTACTGAGATGTCTAGCACCTGTAGCTGACCCTCAATGATATGGATAAAATTATATATTTTCTGTCAAGTACCTCCAAGTTCGTTAAGTCAAATACAGCTAGATTTGCGGTGAAGGCAGCCCAACTCAAGAATAGCCCAAGAGGATAATTGTTTTGCTTAAGAAATGCAGTCTCTGCAATTATATATTCTTGTAAGGCACTGAGTATTTGTATATAATATATTGAGTTTTAATGTTGTGATAGGAATTTGCATCGCCCGTATTTTGTATTGCATCACATGGCGTTGGCTGTTGGTTTCTTTTGGCTATTACTTGCCCTGGGTTGCCTAACGAACAATATCGGAAATACTCACTCTGATTCCTCCACTGCGACGGGGCATTTGTACTGGGCTGTGTTGAATAGGCAAATGTCTGCGTACTGGCGTACTGGAAATGAAGAGAGAGAGAGAGAGATGACTGGAGAAAGACAGAAGGCAGAGAAATTGAGGCATAACCATTTCCATTTCGATCACTGGGCCGTTCCTCCTGCCGCCATGGTCCCCAGTTTTTCTTGCTCTTCCTCATAAGGGTGCGCAGCACATTTCCTTAGGGTGCGCACCCAGGGATTTCTTTTTTAAGGCAAACATTTATTGAATACTCAATCATAAAGGACATTTGTTTTTATTCATTCATTCATTCAACACTGTACACACTGATGTCCTACTTTGCGTTCAGCTTGCTTGAGGGCCGTTGCAGTTAGGGGGGGATGTGGAGATGTTCCTCAAGCCCCAGCCTTGGTGGGGTGTTGTGGGGCTTGAGGAGGAGGGGCTTACAAGGTGATATTCCAGGGTCCTTCTCCTTAACTCTTTGAAGCTTAGCTCCCAGCAGAAAGGCTCCCAGCAAATGATTCCTTTTTGCTCCGGCTGCTGGGAGAAATGCTGCTCCCTCGGAGGCAATGGTTCTTTGGCGTGGTGGTAGAGCAGCCAGAAGGCAGTCAGAGGACCGTTCCTGCTGTGTCTGGAACTAGGGGTGTGCATCGGATCGGATCCGATCCACGATCCGAATCCGATCCGCCCCAAAAATCGGAAAATCCGATCCGATCCGATCCGATCCGATACACCATCCGATCCGATCCGATCCGATCCGGCGAGGTCCGATCCGGATCGGATCGGATCGGCGGATCGGACGCCATTTTAAATGCGTTTTTCCCATAGCAAAGTATTGTTGTTTTACAAAAACGCCTATAACTTTTTCATTTTTAACGACAGAAGGATGAAACTTGGGCACATTGTACACTGGTTAGGGATAGGTATCTGTGAGAAATTTCAGAAAGATTGGTGCATGCAGTTTGTGGCAATTAATTTTTTAATAAATAACATGGAATGCCTATAACTCGGTCATTTTTAAAGTTACACACATGAAACTTTGCCACATTGTAGGTGGAACCTTGGGACCCACGTGTGTGAAATCCCAGAACCGTGGGTGCTTGCCTGGTGTGGCAATGAATTTTTGAAAAATGGGTAGTAGTGGGGTAAATGCAGTTATGCCTCCCATGTTTTTATTTTTAAAGATACAAACAGGACACTTCGGCACATTACAGGGAACACTTCCCTTGATATGTGTGTAAAATTTCAGACAGCTAGCTCCAGGCATGTGTTGGCAATGAATTGTTGAAAATTGGGTAGCAGTGGGGTAAAATACAGTTTTGCCTCCCATTTTTTTATTTTCAAAGATACAAACGGGAAACTTTGGCACATTGCAGGGAACACTTCACTTCAAATGTGTGTGAAATTTCCGGAAGCTAGGTGCAACATTTTAGTGGGAAACGAACGTTTATTCATGGCATTTCACATGGGATTTATGGGTTGGTTTTAAGAGCTACAAACCTCTAACTCGCTCACATGGCACAGGACCTATGCCCGCTCAAACGCTGGAAATTTCACAAACTTTGGTGCAATGCTTTAGTGGGAAAACAAAGGTTTATGCATGGCATTTCACATGGGATTTATGGGTTGGTTTTAAGAGCTACAAACCTCTAACTCGCTCACATGGCACAGGACCTATGCCCGCTCAAACGCTGGAAATTTAACAAACTTTGGTGCAATGCTTTAGTGGGAAAACAAAGGTTTATGCATGGCATTTCACATGGGATTTATGGGTTGGTTTTAAGAGCTACAAACCTCTAACTCGCTCACATGGCACAGGACCTATGCCCGCTCAAACGCTGGAAATTTAACAAACTTTGGTGCAATGCTTTAGTGGGAAAACAAAGGTTAAACTTTATTATTTTTAAACCTTCAGGAAAGGGAGGGGGAGGCTGTGTTTGTGTGTGTGTGTTTGACAGCTTGATCCACCAATTGTGCTTTAGAATACATGACTGAATCACCCAATCCTGTGAAGACTTTCTTCAGCCTCCAATCGCAATGCTGGAGGAGGGCACCAGTATATATTCTCTCAGCCCTGCCCTTCTGGCTCTTTGTGGGTTGAACGTGGAGGAGATTAGGGAGTGTTTTGGAGCTGTGTTGGAGAGACTGTATTGATTTGATTGCGTTTGGAGGTGGTTTTGAGGAGTTTCTGATCTTTTACTTCAGCTTTTCTTGTTCTCTCTCTTGGCTTTCCTTTCTCTCTTGCCTTTCCTTTCTTAGATAGCACGTTTGTTTGTCTGTGAGTTCAGTTTGTCTTTGCAGTGAGTGTGTTTGTTTGTTCTACTTTCGCTTTCTGAAAAAAACCCAAAAAAATAATAAAAAAATATTTCTATCCTCTCTCTCTCTCTCTCTCTTTCTCTGTGTGTGTGTGTGTGTGTGTGCGCGCTTGTGAGTGAGTGTGTGTTGCTGGGCTGTGTAGCCTGCTGCTACAAACACAAAAAAAGTCAGCAAAGCACACACTTACACAAAAATAAATAATAATAAAAATAAAATGAAGCGTGGCACTCAAAGGGGGGGTGCTCCCAAGGCAGCATTTGGGAGAGGCCGCTCTGGGCATGGCGCTGCTGCTGCTGCTGCTGGGACCAGCAGCAGGCAGCCTACTTCCACACCCCCAGTTAAACTGAGGCGTTCTCCACTGGGGCAGCAGAAGCAGGCAGAGGCAACTCAAAGTAGTGCCTGCAGGGCACTCTTTCAGCAACATGAGGCAGGTGCTGGGAGCAGCAGTGGGCATGAAGAAGGAGCACTATATTATCCAGCTCCTTCTTTGGTGGGTGAGCCTGTGAACCCGCTGACTGATCTTTTCCCAGATCTTGTGGAAGTCAGCGAGGTTCAGAGTGAGGAGGAGGACTCTGATGTGGGGCAAGAGGAAGAGCAGGCAGCACCAGAGACTTACTCTCCACAATCCGTCCTCTCTTCCACTCATTCCCTTGCTCCTGAGGTGACACCACAGAGCGAAGGCGCCGGCAGGCCGTCTGTGTCACCCCAGAAGCGACAGGCAAGCAAGGTGTGGGACCACTTTGAGGTGGCAGTGGATTCCCGCTTTGCTGTCTGTCGCCACTGCAAGATGTCAGTGAGCAGGGGAAAAATGCCAGGCCACTTCACCACCACGAACCTCACCCGCCACATGCAGAGGCACCACCAGTCTGTTTTGCTTGGGACCGAGGCGGGCACCTCGCAGCAGACTGGTGCTAGCGGCAAGGGCAAGCAGAAGGCTCCTGCAACTTCTGCCAGCTCTCGACCTCCCATCCCCAAGAGGCTTCGCCAGGCCACCATGGAAGAGATGGGGTGGGGGAAGTATGGAGCCACAAGGTGGCGTTTTCCAGCGCCCAACCAGATCACCAATTGCATCGGTGAGATGGTGGCGTTGGATGACCAGCCATTCAGCCTCGTCGAGAACGCAGGCTTCAAGAGGCTGATGGCTCTTGTGGTTCCATACTACAAGCCGCCGTGTCGCACCACCCTGAGCAGGCGTGTGGTGCCCTCCCTGTACCAGGCATGCAGGGAGTTAGTTCTGGGTCGTCTGTGCCAGGCAGAGGCACAGAAGGTGCACTTCACTTCGGACATCTGGTCCAGCGAAGGAGGAGTGCACGCTTACCTGTCCCTGACGGCTCACTGGTGGGGAGCCTCAGGGCAGGAAGCACCCAGGACTTCTGGGACTGGGAAGGAGGGCTGCCGCTGGGCCCTCCTTCATACCGCAGTCATGGACCAGTCCCACACGGCGGAGGAGATTACGGAGGCCATGAACCGCATGGTGGCAGGGTGGCTGGGCGGGCACCAGCACACCCGCGGTTACATGGTCACGGACGGGGGAGCCAATATGCTGAAGGCGGTGCGCGATGGCGGATTTGAGGGCATCCGCTGCATCGCGCACGTCTTCAACCTGGTCGTGAGGGATGGCCTTGGAGGCAGCAAGGCCCCTCTCCCTCCCCAAATCCGTAATCTCCTAGAGAGCTGCAGGAAGGTGGCTGGGCATTTCCACCACAGCGTGAAGGGCAGTCGGTTGCTGCGGGAGAAGCAGCAGGAGCTGGGACTTCCGCAGCACCGGCTAGTGCAGGACGTGGCAACACGTTGGAACTCCACCTACCACATGCTCGAGCGTATGGTGGAGCAACAGCGTGTTGTCCACGAGATGTTCAGGGTCGGGGACATTGGCATCCAGGCCCCACTGTCCAGGCAGCAGTGGGAGGCCATGTCCCAGCTTCTGGTGGTCCTCAAGCCGTTCCTTGAGGCCACCGAGACCCTGAGCAGCAGCACTGCCCTTCTCAGCCAGGTGCTCCCCGTGGCCAGGCATCTCCAGAATCAGATGGGCGAGTTTCTGGAGGCCGGGGATGCCGTCACCGGCAGGCGCTTCCTGCCAGAGGTGCGGGAAGTGGTGACGAGGCTGAGGGAAAGCCTATCCCGCCGGGTCCAGCCTCTCTACAACGAGAGGCAGTACATGTTGGCCACCATGTGCGACCCGCGCATCAAGGATGGGTTATGTGGGCAGACTTCCCGGGCAGGTTGGGTGGAAATGCTGGTGACGGACGTTCGGGCGGCCCGGGATGCCAGGATTGGGCAGGCAGAGGAGGAGCCCACCGAAGCCCAGGCGCTAAGTCCGCTGAGCACCACCAGCAGCGGCGGCAGCAGCACCACCACACCCAGCAGGGGGACAGGCCAGGGGTTTTGGGACAAGGCTTTGCAGGCTGCGGTTGGGCATAGAGGCACTCAACCCAGCCGCCGCCAGGATGACGCTGCAGCAGCAGTGCAGCGTTACCTGGCGGAGCAGATGGAGGACGGCTCCATCGAACCCCTGGCCTACTGGTCATCTCGGCGCCAGATGTGGCCTGATCTGGCGCGGGTGGCCATGGACAGAATCAGCTGCCCACCGTCCAGCGTTCCAAGCGAGCGGGTGTTTTCCATGGCGGGCGACGTGGTCACACCCCACCGCTCTCGCTTGGACGCTGAGATTGTGGAGCAGCTGGTCTTCCTCAAGGTCAATCTGCCCCTGCTGGGATACCCCACCCTCATGCCCGCGGGGGAGTAATTGGCAGGCACCCCCCATCCATCCCACACCTTTGGGCAGGCACCGGCAGGCCCTTGATTTTTTAATTCTTATTTTCGGTTAATTAATTTTCTTTACTTTAATTTACTGGCTGTGTTGTTTACAGCTCAGTAACTCAACTCTGAACGATGGATCCCGAAGGGATCTAGTTTCTTCTCCTAGCCTCTTACATTGAGGGGATGCACAAGCATCTCACACATTCTATGTTGTTTGACTTGAACCAATGTGCTTGCACGTGTGCCTCTGAAATTGGACTCCGATGGCTCCCTCCAGGCCTTCTGTAAGGTCCCACACTTCCATGGGCGTTTCTTCTTGTAAGACCACGTCAGAGGCTCATGAGAACTTTGGATAAGAAGAAGGCTTAATTTTATCGCCAAGGAACGCATGCACCTCTCTGACTATGAACGAAGGACGCGATAGGATTCCTCTTCCAGGCTCCTACATTGAGTGGATGACAAGCAGCATCCCACACTGTTTCTGACTGTGTCTTTTGGACTTATGTGGCAGCCTTGCAGGGCTGTCACTGTGTGTTGTGTTTATTTTGGCTATATGATTTAAAAAACTGCCTGCCCGCCTGCCCGCCTGCTAGGTTGCCGCCATTGTGAAGTAGCCGGAATGCGTGGGCTGGTCTCACGGTTCTATTGCTTACTTGTGCAATGCGCAAGCGCCTGGCATCATGCCCGCCTCTGCCTCTGCCTCTGCCTCTGCCTGCCTGCCTGCCCGCCTGCTAGGTTGCCGCCATTGTGAAGTAGCCGGAATGCGTGGGCTGGTCTCACGGTTCTATTGCTTACTTGTGCAATGCGCAAGCGCCTGGCATCATGCCCGCCTCTGCCTCTGCCTCTGCCTCTGCCTGCCTGCCTGCCCGCCTGCTAGGTTGCCGCCATTGTGAAGTAGCCGGAATGCGTGGGCTGGTCTCACGGTTCTATTGCTTACTTGTGCAATGCGCAAGCGCCTGGCATCATGCCCGCCTCTGCCTCTGCCTCTGCCTCTGCCTCTGCCTGCCTGCCTGCCCGCCTGCTAGGTTGCCGCCATTGTGAAGTAGCCGGAATGCGTGGGCTGGTCTCACGGTTCTATTGCTTACTTGTGCAATGCGCAAGCGCCTGGCATCATGCCCGCCTCTGCCTCTGCCTCTGCCTGCCCGCCTGCCCGCCTGCTAGGTTGCCGCCATTGTGAAGTAGCCGGAATGCGTGGGCTGGTCTCACGGTTCTATTGCTTACTTGTGCAATGCGCAAGCGCCTGGCATCATGCCCGCCTCTGCCTCTGCCTCTGCCTGCCTGCCTGCCCGCCTGCCCGCCTGCTAGGTTGCCGCCATTGTGAAGTAGCCGGAATGCGTGGGCTGGTCTCACGGTTCTATTGCTTACTTGTGCAATGCGCAAGCGCCTGGCATCATGCCCGCCTCTGCCTCTGCCTCTGCCTCTGCCTCTGCCTGCCTGCCTGCCCGCCTGCTAGGTTGCCGCCATTGTGAAGTAGCCGGAATGCGTGGGCTGGTCTCACGGTTCTATTGCTTACTTGTGCAATGCGCAAGCGCCTGGCATCATGCCCGCCTCTGCCTCTGCCTCTGCCTGCCTGCCTGCCTGCCCGCCTGCCCACCTGCTAGGTTGCCGCCATTGTGAAGTAGCCGGAATGCGTGGGCTGGTCTCACGGTTCTATTGCTTACTTGTGCAATGCGCAAGCGCCTGGCATCATGCCCGCCTCTGCCTCTGCCTCTGCCTCTGCCTGCCTGCCTGCCCGCCTGCTAGGTTGCCGCCATTGTGAAGTAGCCGGAATGCGTGGGCTGGTCTCACGGTTCTATTGCTTACTTGTGCAATGCGCAAGCGCCTGGCATCATGCCCGCCTCTGCCTCTGCCTCTGCCTCTGCCTGCCTGCCTGCCCGCCTGCTAGGTTGCCGCCATTGTGAAGTAGCCGGAATGCGTGGGCTGGTCTCACGGTTCTATTGCTTACTTGTGCAATGCGCAAGCGCCTGGCATCATGCCCGCCTCTGCCTCTGCCTCTGCCTGCCCGCCTGCCCGCCTGCTAGGTTGCCGCCATTGTGAAGTAGCCGGAATGCGTGGGCTGGTCTCACGGTTCTATTGCTTACTTGTGCAATGCGCAAGCGCCTGGCATCATGCCCGCCTCTGCCTCTGCCTCTGCCTGCCTGCCTGCCTGCCCGCCTGCCCACCTGCTAGGTTGCCGCCATTGTGAAGTAGCCGGAATGCGTGGGCTGGTCTCACGGTTCTATTGCTTACTTGTGCAATGCGCAAGCGCCTGGCATCATGCCCGCCTCTGCCTCTGCCTCTGCCTCTGCCTCTGCCTGCCTGCCTGCCCGCCTGCTAGGTTGCCGCCATTGTGAAGTAGCCGGAATGCGTGGGCTGGTCTCACGGTTCTATTGCTTACTTGTGCAATGTGCAAGCGCCTGGCATCATGCCCGCCTCTGCCTCTGCCTCTGCCTGCCTGCCTGCCTGCCCGCCTGCCCACCTGCTAGGTTGCCGCCATTGTGAAGTAGCCGGAATGCGTGGGCTGGTCTCACGGTTCTATTGCTTACTTGTGCAATGCGCAAGCGCCTGGCATCATGCCCGCCTCTGCCTCTGCCTCTGCCTCTGCCTCTGCCTCTGCCTGCCTGCCTGCCCGCCTGCTAGGTTGCCGCCATTGTGAAGTAGCCGGAATGCGTGGGCTGGTCTCACGGTTCTATTGCTTACTTGTGCAATGTGCAAGCGCCTGGCATCATGCCCGCCTCTGCCTCTGCCTCTGCCTGCCTGCCTGCCTGCCCGCCTGCCCGCCTGCTAGGTTGCCGCCATTGTGAAGTAGCCGGAATGCGTGGGCTGGTCTCACGGTTCTATTGCTTACTTGTGCAATGCGCAAGCGCCTGGCATCATGCCCGCCTCTGCCTCTGCCTCTGCCTGCCTGCCTGCCTGCCCGCCTGCCCACCTGCTAGGTTGCCGCCATTGTGAAGTAGCCGGAATGCGTGGGCTGGTCTCACGGTTCTATTGCTTACTTGTGCAATGTGCAAGCGCCTGGCATCATGCCCGCCTCTGCCTGCCCGCCCGCCTGCCTGCCTGGAGGTGCCCATGCAGCTGTGACTTTGCCTCTGCCAGTGGGACTTTGCCTCTGCCACTGGGACTTTGCCTGGAGGACCCTGTGCCAACGTGACTTTGCCTGGAGGAGCCTATGCCACTGGGACTTTGCCTGGAGGACCCTGTGCCAATGTGACTTTGCCTGGAGGGAGCTGTGCCAAACTGTGACTTTGCCTGGAGGACCCTGTGCCAATGTGACTTTGCCTGGAGGGAGCTGTGCCAAACTGTGACTTTGCCTGGAGGACCCTGTGCCAATGTGACTTTGCCTGGAGGGAGCTGTGCCAAACTGTGACTTTGCCTGGAGGACCCTGTGCCAATGTGACTTTGCCTGGAGGACCCTGTGCCAATGTGACTTTGCCTGGAGGGAGCTGTGCCAATGTGACTTTGCCTGGAGGGAGCTGTGCCAAACTGTGACTTTGCCTGGAGGACCCTGTGCCAATGTGACTTTGCCTGGAGGGAGCTGTGCCAATGTGACTTTGCCTGGAGGGAGCTGTGCCAAACTGTGACTTTGCCTGGAGGACCCTGTGCCAATGTGACTTTGCCTGGAGGGAGCTGTGCCAAACTGTGACTTTGCCTGGAGGACCCTGTGCCAACGTGACTTTGCCTGGAGGAGCCTATGCCAATGTGACTTTGCCTGGAGGGAGCTGTGCCAAACTGTGACTTTGCCTGGAGGACCCTGTGCCAATGTGACTTTGCCTGGAGGGAGCTGTGCCAAACTGTGACTTTGCCTGGAGGACCCTGTGCCAACGTGACTTTGCCTGGAGGAGCCTATGCCAATGTGACTTTGCCTGGAGGGAGCTGTGCCAAACTGTGACTTTGCCTGGAGGACCCTGTGCCAATGTGACTTTGCCTGGAGGGAGCTGTGCCAAACTGTGACTTTGCCTGGAGGACCCTGTGCCAATGTGACTTTGCCTGGAGTAGCCTATGCCACTGGGACTTTGCCTGGAGGAGCCTGTGCCACTGGGACTTTGCCTGGAGGAGCCTATGTGCCACTGGAGTCCTCCGATCCACAGCCGCCGCACGAATAAGGTAAGTGTGTGCAGTCAACGCAGGGACACCTGAGAGTGTCCAGAAGTGGGGCAGTGTGAGATCTTACTTCCGAGTAAGCAAGCAGACTGCCCATCTGCCCCAGCCACGGCCGCATGGAGGTGGCCCCTCGATTCACGTCGCCCCTACGACTCAGGTAAGAGTGCAGGCAGAGTGGCCATATAGAAAAGAAGGCAGGGCCCCTGCACCTTTAACTGTTGTGATGAAGAGGGAATCTCAGCAGGAACTAATTCCATACAAATGACACTGGCAGAAATTCCCTTTTCTCTACAACTGCTGAAGTTAGGAACCCTGACCTGGATTTGATCTGGTCAGCCTAACGTAGGGTGCTATTAGGAGTGAATGAATAACCCAAGGACAAAAGAAATGGTGATTCTCTAATGATCCGGTAAGCTGTGTCCTGCCAGACACAAAAGGATAGCCAATCCCTCTAACAATGGGCTCAGAAGAGTGATTTAGAAAGGGAGGGGTGCAGGAGAAAGAGGATTGCATCACAAACAAGAGAAGTGTGCCGGTGGGAGACTAGTTACTAGGACTTGTTTGTATTAATTAATACAAATCTTTATTTATTTTCCTTTCTTCTTTTGCAGTATAAAAGTATTTATGTAATATTCATTATCCCCCTCCTCTTCTTTTGCAGCCTATGGCACTCTCACTGCCACAGTGCCCGGGAAAGGAGAGACTTTGCCCATTACATGCCAGCCTGCCCGCCCGCTGCTGATGCCGCCTGCCGCCTTCCAGATCGTTCCTGCGAGGCGGGCCAGCCGCCTTTCTTGCACAAGCCATGGGACTAGGGTTCCTCCAGGAGAATCTCACCGAGTCCTCAACGCCCTCAGGACTATGGTAAGTGTTCTGTGAATGGGGGGGGGGCACCTTCCACCTAACTGAAGGTTGGCTGTCTGCCTGCTAACTTCCGAGTGAGCAGGCAGCCCCGTGTGCCTGCTGGGGCGTGGGCACTCAGGACCGGGCACATGCCAGTCTTGGGTGGGAGGGAGCCAGTGGTGGAAAAGTATCATTTTTCTCATATTCTCCCCCCCCCCTTCTTCTTTTGCAGCCTATGGAACTCTTTGCCACAGTGCCCAGGAGAGACGGTAATGCAGACTGCCCACCTGCCCGTCACTGCCCGCCTGGAAGTGGCATCTTATCAACAACGCCCTCAGGAGGACTACGGTAAGTGTTCTGTGAATGGGGGGGGGCACCTTCCACCTAACTGAAGGTTGGCTGTCTGCCTGCTAACTTCCGAGTGAGCAGGCAGCCCCGTGTGCCTGCTGGGGCGTGGGCACTCAGGACCGGGCACATGCCAGTCTTGGGTGGGAGGGAGCCAGTGGTGGAAAAGTATCATTTTTCTCATATTCTCCCCCCCCCCCTTCTTCTTTTGCAGCCTATGGAACTCTTTGCCACAGTGCCCAGGAGAGACGGTAATGCAGACTGCCCACCTGCCCGTCACTGCCCGCCTGGAAGTGGCATCTTATCAACAACGCCCTCAGGAGGACTACGGTAAGTGTTCTGTGAATGGGGGGGGGCACCTTCCACCTAACTGAAGGTTGGCTGTCTGCCTGCTAACTTCCGAGTGAGCAGGCAGCCCCGTGTGCCTGCTGGGGCGTGGGCACTCAGGACCGGGCACATGCCAGTCTTGGGTGGGAGGGAGCCAGTGGTGGAAAAGTATCATTTTTCTCATATTCTCCCCCCCCCTTCTTCTTTTGCAGCCTATGGAACTCTTTGCCACAGTGCCCAGGAGAGACGGTAATGCAGACTGCCCACCTGCCCGTCACTGCCCGCCTGGAAGTGGCATCTTATCAACAACGCCCTCAGGAGGACTACGGTAAGTGTTCTGTGAATGGGGGGGGGGCACCTTCCACCTAACTGAAGGTTGGCTGTCTGCCTGCTAACTTCCGAGTGAGCAGGCAGCCCCGTGTGCCTGCTGGGGCGTGGGCACTCAGGACCGGGCACATGCCAGTCTTGGGTGGGAGGGAGCCAGTGGTGGAAAAGTATCATTTTTCTCATATTCTCCCCCCCCCCTTCTTCTTTTGCAGCCTATGGAACTCTTTGCCACAGTGCCCAGGAGAGACGGTAATGCAGACTGCCCACCTGCCCGTCACTGCCCGCCTGGAAGTGGCATCTTATCAACAACGCCCTCAGGAGGACTACGGTAAGTGTTCTGTGAATGGGGGGGGGCACCTTCCACCTAACTGAAGGTTGGCTGTCTGCCTGCTAACTTCCGAGTGAGCAGGCAGCCCCGTGTGCCTGCTGGGGCGTGGGCACTCAGGAAGGGCAATCCTGGGTGGAAGGGAGCTGGTTGTGTTGAAGTGGTCAACTAATATTCATTCTTTTTTCCCCCCCTTCTTCTTTTGCAGCCTATGGCACTCTCACTGCCACAGTGCCCGGGAAAGGAGAGACTTTGCCCATTAAATGCCAGCCTGCCCGCCCGCTGCTGATGCCGCCTGCCGCCTTCCAGATCCTTCCTGCAAAGAGAGCAAGCCGCCCTCCTCGCACAAGCCATGGGACTTGGCATTCGCCCTCAAGGAGAATGTCACCCAGTCCCCAATGCCGCTGTTGGACTTTGCCCATTAAATGCCAGCCTGCCCGCCCGCTGCTGATGCCACCTGCCGCCTCCCAGATCCTTCCTGCAAAGAGAGCAAGCCGCCCTCCTCGCACAAGCCATGGGACTTGGCATTCGCCCTCAAGGAGAATGTCACCCAGTCCCCAATGCCGCTGTTGGACTTTGCCCATTAAATGCCAGCCTGCCCGCCCGCTGCTGATGCCGCCTGCCGCCTCCCAGATCCTTCCTGCAAAGAGAGCAAGCCGCCCTCCTCGCACAAGCCATGGGACTTGGCATTCGCCCTCAAGGAGAATGTCACCCAGTCCCCAATGCCGCTGTTGGACTTTGCCCATTAAATGCCAGCCTGCCCGCCCGCTGCTGATGCCGCCTGCCGCCTCCCAGATCCTTCCTGCAAAGAGAGCAAGCCGCCCTCCTCGCACAAGCCATGGGACTTGGCATTCGCCCTCAAGGAGAATGTCACCCAGTCCCCAATGCCGCTGTTGGACTTTGCCCATTAAATGCCAGCCTGCCCGCCCGCTGCTGATGCCGCCTGCCGCCTTCCAGATCCTTCCTGCAAAGAGAGCAAGCCGCCCTCCTCGCACAAGCCATGGGACTTGGCATTCGCCCTCAAGGAGAATGTCACCCAGTCCCCAATGCCGCTGTTGGACTTTGCCCATTAAATGCCAGCCTGCCCGCCCGCTGCTGATGCCGCCTGCCGCCTTCCAGATCCTTCCTGCAAAGAGAGCAAGCCGCCCTCCTCGCACAAGCCATGGGACTTGGCATTCGCCCTCAAGGAGAATGTCACCCAGTCCCCAATGCCGCTGTTGGACTTTGCCCATTAAATGCCAGCCTGCCTGCCCGCCTTCCAGATTCTGCTGTGGAAGGAGAAATAAATAATACTAGGTGCTGCAAGAGACCATGTGGATTGGCTCTACATCAAAGCAGCCTTCTGGTTTAGAATTACATAGTACACAAGAAAAGAACAATCACTTATCCTGCAAGATCCCTTCCCAGGCTAGGATCTGAATAATAGCTATTAGCTAGGATCTGAATAGCTATTACCTGGGATTAGCTACTAGTGCATTTGGTAGCATTCCTGCAACCAACACCTGTCTTGTCATGTAAATGTATGGGTCCCTAAAGCAATTTACAATCACTTTACATTTTACAAATGAATAAGTGAAACTTTCTTCCCTCATTACCAATCCACACCAGGCAGGCAATGTCCCCTTCCTGAAGGTTTAAAATAATAAAGTTTAACCTTTGTTTTCCCACTAAAGCATTGCACCAAAGTTTGTTAAATTTCCAGCGTTTGAGCGGGCATAGGTCCTGTGCCATGTGAGCGAGTTAGAGGTTTGTAGCTCTTAAAACCAACCCATAAATCCCATGTGAAATGCCATGCATAAACCTTTGTTTTCCCACTAAAGCATTGCACCAAAGTTTGTTAAATTTCCAGCGTTTGAGCGGGCATAGGTCCTGTGCCATGTGAGCGAGTTAGAGGTTTGTAGCTCTTAAAACCAACCCATAAATCCCATGTGAAATGCCATGCATAAACCTTTGTTTTCCCACTAAAGCATTGCACCAAAGTTTGTTAAATTTCCAGCGTTTGAGCGGGCATAGGTCCTGTGCCATGTGAGCGAGTTAGAGGTTTGTAGCTCTTAAAACCAACCCATAAATCCCATGTGAAATGCCATGCATAAACCTTTGTTTTCCCACTAAAGCATTGCACCAAAGTTTGTGAAATTTCCAGCGTTTGAGCGGGCATAGGTCCTGTGCCATGTGAGCGAGTTAGAGGTTTGTAGCTCTTAAAACCAACCCATAAATCCCATGTGAAATGCCATGCATAAACCTTTGTTTTCCCACTAAAGCATTGCACCAAAGTTTGTGAAATTTCCAGCGTTTGAGCGGGCATAGGTCCTGTGCCATGTGAGCGAGTTAGAGGTTTGTAGCTCTTAAAACCAACCCATAAATCCCATGTGAAATGCCATGAATAAACGTTCGTTTCCCACTAAAATGTTGCACCTAGCTTCCGGAAATTTCACACACATTTGAAGTGAAGTGTTCCCTGCAATGTGCCAAAGTTTCCCGTTTGTATCTTTGAAAATAAAAAAATGGGAGGCAAAACTGTATTTTACCCCACTGCTACCCAATTTTCAACAATTCATTGCCAACACATGCCTGGAGCTAGCTGTCTGAAATTTTACACACATATCAAGGGAAGTGTTCCCTGTAATGTGCCGAAGTGTCCTGTTTGTATCTTTAAAAATAAAAACATGGGAGGCATAACTGCATTTACCCCACTACTACCCATTTTTCAAAAATTCATTGCCACACCAGGCAAGCACCCACGGTTCTGGGATTTCACACACGTGGGTCCCAAGGTTCCACCTACAATGTGGCAAAGTTTCATGTGTGTAACTTTAAAAATGACCGAGTTATAGGCATTCCATGTTATTTATTAAAAAATTAATTGCCACAAACTGCATGCACCAATCTTTCTGAAATTTCTCACAGATACCTATCCCTAACCAGTGTACAATGTGCCCAAGTTTCATCCTTCTGTCGTTAAAAATGAAAAAGTTATAGGCGTTTTTGTAAAACAATAATTTGCTATAGGAAAAAGCATTCAAAATGGCGTCCGATCCGGATCGGAAAATCCGATCCGCGGATCGGAATCGGATCCGATCCGATCCGACACACGATCCGATCCGATCCGACCCCCCAGGTCCGATTCCGATCCGCTATCCGATCCGATCCGGGGGGTCAGTGCACATCCCTATCTGGAACCCCCTTTGGACCTTACTCAAAGGCCCCCTCAGTTCCGTGCTTATTGCTTGAGCCATTAGGGTGTGCCTGGGCACACCTGGCACACCCCTTGCACACGCCTATGCTCCTCCTCTTCCTCTTCCTCATCATGGCTACCACTTGCCCGCTTGACAGGCAGAGAGCCAGGGAGTAAGTAGCCCTTGGCTCCTCTGGCTCCTCCTTCTCGTCACCTCCGTTGTCTGGGCCAGAGTGAGGAGTGCATGAACAATATTGCATTGTATTGGATTCTGATGTGTTTTAATGTTTTAATCTATTTCCAGTTGTTATGTAAGACACCTTCAGTGCCATGTTTTGGTAGAAAGGTGAGGTATAAATTAAATAAATGAATGAACAAGCAGATCGCAAGGATGAAGAGGAGGAGGAACTCCAAGGGGCTCCTGTCAGCGGGTCCCTGCTGGTGTGGGGCCTCAGCAGGTGCCTGACCCTGCCTACTCTTGGTGCCAGCCCTGGTTATAACATAGGATGCCTGGGATGCAGCAGAGATTGTGGAAAGGAGGGCCTTCAACCGTGCCTGATCCCACAGTGAATAGGGTGACCCTATGGAAAGGAGGCTCCTGTATCTTTAACAGTTGCATAGAAAAGGGAATTTCATTTGCATGCATGCAGCACCTGGCGAAATCCCCTCTTCATCCCAACAGATAAAGCTGTAGGAGCCCTGCCTTCTGACCAGTTACAAAAGAGGACAAGGCACCTGCAACTTTAACTGTTGTGATGAAGAGGGAATTTCACCAGGTGCTGCATGCATCCAAAAGACACCTGCTGAAATTCCCTTTTCTATGCAACTGTTAAAGATACAGGAGCCCGGTCCTCCTTTTGATAGGGTCACCCTACACAGTGAAGTTGCCTTTAAGCTATGTCTTTATTTCTAAAATGTGCATCCCGTCCTTCAGTGACATTCAATTAGCCTTTCTTTCCCCAATGCTGTTTAACATTTATATGAAACCGTTGGCAGAGATCATCCGGAGGCATGGGGCGGGGTGCTATCAATACGCTGATGACACCCAAATATATTTCTCTATGCCTTCGATAACAGCGTCAGCTAAGTATAGTGTGTCTCCTCTGAATGAATGCTTGGAGGCAGTAATGGGCTGGATGAGGAAAAACAAATTGAAGCTGAATCCAGACAAGACGGAGGTGCTCGCTGTCAAAGGCCACAACCTGGGTTTGGAGGTGTGTCAACCAGTTCTGAATGGGGTTACACTCCCCCTGAAAGACTGTGTTCGCAGCTTGGGGGTGATCCTGGATCCGTCGCTCCAAATGACAGCCCAGATAGATGCGACGGCCAGGAGTGCCTACTATCAGCTTCGGCTGATACGCCAGCTGCGCCCCTTCCTAGAGTTGGAAGACCTAAAGATGGTAGTGCACATGCTGGTAACTTCGAGGCTCGACTTCTGCAATGCGCTGTACATAGGGCTACCTCTGTGCCTAGTTTGGAAACTTCAACTAGTTCAAAATATGGCAGCCAGGTTGGTCACTGGTACATCTAGGAGTGACCAAATTACGCCAGCTTTAAAATCACTCCACTGGCTGCCAATTAGTTTCTGGGCGAAGTACAAAGTGTTGGTTATTACTTTTAAAGCCCTACATGGTTTGGGTCCAGGTTACCTGCAGGATCGCCTTCTCCCATACAATCCGCCCCGCACGCTCAGGTCCTCTGGGAAGAACTTACTGCAGTCAGCCAAGACTAGGCTGACAACCGTTACCCAGAGGACCTTCTCTTCTGCCGCTCCCAGACTGTGGAATGACCTGCTGGAGGAGACTTGTCAACTTAACAGTCTTTTAGAATTTAAGAAAGCTATAAAGACTGTTCTCTTCCGGCAGGCATATCCAGTGGAATTTTAGAATATTTTAAGGATGTTTTTAGGATGTTTTAGGATGTTTTAATGCAGTTTTAATAATATGTGTCATGTTTTAATCAGTTTTATGTATTTTATCATGTTGTTGTTCCCCACCTCGATCCAGACGGAGAGGCGGGTAAGAAATAAATTGTTATTATTATTATTATTATTATTATTCCAAGAGCAGTTCACAAAAAAAGTAGCCGTACCAATATTGCAAAAGAAATAAAAGAACACATCCCAGGATAACAAAAACACAAACAAACAAACAGATCACCAATCGAGACAAACTCAAAGGAACTTAAGATCATTCAAACTTTGACAGTGTTGAATTCTGTACCCAGTACCAAATCCTGCACTTGCACTATATGCACAGGGCTATGGCTGAAGGCTTTGCGAAATATTTCCAGCTTTTGCCATGCCACCCCAGAGCTCCAGCCCACACACTTCCTCCTCCTCTGGGATGGATAAGCATGGATGCAAGACTTAATCTGAAGCCAGGCCCACCTGTGGCCAGGTGCAGAACTTGATTTTCATTCCAGCATTCCACCAGCAGGGGAATCAGCGGCAGAGAACAGAGCGGCTTTTTTCACCTGCCCTATCATTCCCTGTGCCTCGGACTGGTAGAGAGACAGGATTCTATACTGATGAGGGATTGACTGATATCTAAAATTTGTACACCACCCCTTCATCCACATGGGATCCCAGGGCAACATTAAAATCAAGTTGTTATTGTTATTATTATTATTATTATTATTATTATTATTATTTACATTTATACATTGCCCCATAGCCAAAGCTCTCTGGGCAGTTTACAAAACTTAAAACTCTGAACATTAAAAAATCAATATACAACATTTAAAAGCATAAAAACATAAAAACAGACAGCATATAAAGACGGTATGCATTTAAAACAGCTGCGAACTCTCAGCCAGGCCTAAATATAGTTCTGGGGTCAATTAAAAACTCAGCATATGCTGTAAAATACCTGGGAGAAGAAGAGGAAAGTCTTGACCTGGCGCCGAAAAGATAACCATGTTGGTGCCAGGCCAACATCCACTATAAAAACCATACAATTACATATTAAAAGGCAAATTAAAACAGCAACTTCAAGAAGCAAAGCCAAAGGACAGCACAACAATCGATTCAGCTTAAAAAAGAAAAGAAATTGCATTTTCAGTTGTAATATTCTGAAATGTTAAAATGCCAGGGCAAAAAGAAGCATTTTAATTTGAGACCGAAAAGAAAACAAAGTCGGCACCGACTGTATCTTCTTTGGCAGGGCACTCCAACTTGGGGGGGCCACCACAGAAAAGGTCCTCCTCTGAAAGCACTTGGAGAAGGCCCTCCTCTGAAGGTCTTAGCATAGGGGTAGCGCAACAGACAGATACTCCTTGGGGCATGGCATCCAAGCTGGCTTGTTCCCCCCCCCCCCCCCCAGGATGTTTCTTTTAACCACCAACTGGGGAAGCGGCGATAGGGGCGTTTCTGTCGTTACCTGAGATTTTAATCTTCTTCACCGTCTTGTTGGTGTTGTTGGTCACGTGGACGTTGACGTTGATTGGTTCCCCGTGATAGTAGATCTAGAGTGAGCAAACCAGTGCCAAAGCTGGTGATCCTGGAAGAGGAATCTCTAGGGAAGGAGCCCAGAGGTCTCGCTTGTAGGGCCCGCCTCCCATGCAAAGCCCCTTCCCAAGGTTCGGACCTGACATGGCACCCCATGCCCACCCTTGGCGATGCTACAGCACCCAGGGCAGAAGTCCCTGCTCCTCGGAGCCTCTGCCTTGAGACTCCGGCTGCCTAAACCTCGCAACAGCCACTCTGAGCCCAATCCGCAGGGAGGTGCTCCTGCCCAAACTCCTTGGGGGCAGGCAGTCCCCTGCTGCAGTACTCAATCAGGATTAGGTCTCAACTGCAGCAGGCAGCATTCCACCTGAGCAGCAGCAACAGCCACAGGATTCCCATTCATGCCTCCACGTCTTAGGGGGCTTTAGAAAGGCCCCGCAGAATACCTCTTTGTCCAGGGAAGCCTCCAAGTGCAAGGGCTTATCAGACATGAGGAACTGCCGGGTGGTCTCGGCCATGGGCTGCGGCCCCGGTCGCTCTGGCGCATACTGCACTTTGCGGATCACCAAGCGCACGGAGTTCCTACGGAATCACAAGGGAGCAGATGTCAACAGGGCAGGGCAGCCTTCCCAGGCTGCCCCCTTGGATGTGTTGGACTACAACTCCTATCATTCCCAGCCAGCCTGTGCTGTCTGGGGTGATGGGAGTTGTAGTCCAATGCATCCAGAGGATGCCAGGTTGGGGAAGGCTGAGTTAGGCTATGTCCATGTGGCAGGCCTGAAAGAGTTTCATAGCGGCTTAAGTGCCGCAATGTTTTCCCCAAAGGATGCTGGGACTGGAGGTGCCATGGATCCCTTGGTAGAGAACCAGAAGACCTGGAACAGAAGAAGAGCCCAGCTGCTGGATCAGACTGAGGGCCTTTTCTGCAGTGGCCCCACCTCTGGAATAGGTTGCCATCGGGGTCTTCTAGCAGTCTGATCTTTGATTATCGTATCAGTTATTAAGATATGAATTTAGTTCTAAGCCACCTTGAATTCAGTTGTAAGCCACCCGCTGCCCTGAAAAGCAGCCTACACCTATTTCAAATAAAGGAATAATCTAGTCCAGTATCCTGTTTCTAACAGTGTTCAGCCAGTTTCATCTGGGAAGCCAACAAGTAGGGCCTGGAGGCAACAGCCCTCCCCATTGTCTCTAGGCATCTGGTATTCAAAGCTGTGCAACCTCCAAATGCACTGTTTCCTTTTGGCTTCCCTACACACACTGTTCTCTGGCTGCTGTCACAATGCTAGAATGGCACTCTGGGCCTCTCCTTGCCTCTCTCAGAATCATAGAATCGTAGAATAGAAGAGTTGGAAGGGGCCTCTAAGGCCATCAAGTCCAACCCACTGCTCAGTGCAGGAATCCATATTAAAGCATCCCTGACAGATGGTTGTCCAGCTGCCTCTTGAAGGCTTCTAGTGTGGGAGAGCCCACCACCTCCCTAGGTCATTGGTTCCGTTGTCGTACTGCTCTAACAATCAGGACGTTTTTCCTGATTTCCAGCCAGAATCTGGCTTCCTGTCACTGGAGCCCATTATTCCACGTCCTGCACTCTGGGATGATGGAGAAGATATCCTGGCCCTCCTCTGTGTGACAACCTTTCCGGTATTTGAAGAGTGCTCTCATGTCTCCCCTCAGTCTTCTCTTCTCAAGGCTGAACATGCCCAGTTCTTTCAGTCTTTCCTCATAGGGCTTTGTCTCTGCCATCCTCTCTCTTCCTTTCCCATGCTTTAGATGTAAGCTCCTCAGGGCAGAGCCTTTGTGACCCACAGTGCACATTGATAGCACTAAAGAAATAATAACAGTGACAATAATAATAAGAAATCATAGCGATGCTGCTGCTGCAGACCAGAGCATGGCCCTTGCCCACCTCTTGTGAATCTTTTCCTCAAGACTCTCTGCGCAGAAAGCTTTGACCTCATAGTCAACACCACAAGCCTGAGACACAGAAGGAGGCAAAAGAGAGTGAATCCAGGCAGCAGCAACGCCACCTTGGAGCATAAACATTGAGGGCAAAATTACGAATATTACTGTTGTGACCATGACACCTTCTCTTTACCGTGCAGCCAGCGATACACAAGGGAGCTCTCATTTGGGGTAAAGGGGTGTTATTTTGCCCCCCCGGCTTCCCCTCTGTCCTTCCTTGCAGGAATGTCCATAGCTGGCATCGCTGAAGCTGGCACGGTGTGATCTGAACAGCACCCCTCCCCCCACCCTCCATTTCTGGGGGTCCCACCTACCCACCTGACATGCTTTTTTTTTTTTTTACCTTTCCTGTGTCCTCAGGTCCAGGTTGCAGCGTCACAGAGCAGGGAAGGTTGGGAGGGATCTGAAACGGGGAAAACAGCCATGTGAATAATGACCTCACAAGGCTGACCAATGAAGCCAAAGACTCGTTTGCACAGGCATTTTAACGAGCCCTGAACCACCGCAAGAACGGCATTTTCTGCCCTGTTCACACATATAACCAAACGCTTGGGGGTCATTTTCAATGTGGCAAGATTGCCTTCCCGGCATTCAACGTTAGTAGGAGAGTCAGAAAAGATCAAAGATAAACTCCGGAACTGACCACCACAAAATGTAACAATGGCCAGCAATTCGGATAGCTTTAAAAGGGGGTAGAACAAAATCATGCAGGAGAAGGCTATCAATGATACCTATAAAGCCCTATACAGCGTGGGTCCAGGATATTTGAAAGACCGTATTCTCTCTTATGAGCCTGCCCGTCCCTTGAGGTCTTCAGGGGAGGCCCTTCTCTCCGTCCCACCACCATCACAGGCACACCTGGTGGGAACGCAGGAGAGGGCCTTCTCGGTGGCTGCCCCGGGGCTCTGGAACTCCCTTCCCAGGGAAGTTAGGCTGGCTCCCTCCTTGGTGTGCTTTCGGAGGCAGGCTAAAACATTTCTGTTTCAGCAGGCCTTTGGGGAGTAGTTTGGACCTCTGTGGATGTGTTGTTATATCTTGGATTTTTTTAAAAAATCTTTGTAATTTAAATGTTTTTAAATGTTTTAAATGTGTTAATATTGTACCATGTTTAATTATATTTTTTAATTTTTGTATATCTCTATCTGTTTTTAACTGTACATGTTTTAATTTGTAAGCTGCCTTGAGTCCCAGTATTGGGGAAAAGGTGGGATATAAAATCATCATCACCATCATCATCATCATCATCATCGATTAATGGATGGGTGGGTGGATGTGGCATGGAGCATGGCTCTCCACACCCGTTGACAGGGAACACAAGCAGGGGAGAGTATTTTGGCCCATGCGCTGCCCGTGGGCTTCTCAGCGGCGTCTGGCTGGCCACCGTGGGAAGCAGGATGTTGGAATAGATGGATCTGATCCAACGGGGCTTTGCTTATATTCGTATGGCTTGAAGCCTAATGGAGTGGAAGGTCCAGCCAATGAAGCCAGGAGTCATTTCCCAAAGAAACTGAACATGGGCAGAGCTCTCGAAGTGGGAATCGCAGCCAATCCTCCCGGGATCTGTGACTCGAAGGCGAGAGGCCACCTGATTTCATAGAATCAAAGAATAGTAGAGTTGGAAGGGGCCTAGAAGGCCATCGAGTCCAACCCCCTGCTCAATGCAGGAATCTACCTTAAAGCATCCCTGGCATCCAGCTGCCTCTTGAAGGCCTCTAGTGTGGGAGAGCCCACCACCTCCCTAGTCATTGGTTCCATGGTCGTACTGCTCTAACAGTCAGAAAGCTTTTATAGCAGAGGTGATCAGCCAAAGGAGAAAGAGAGGGAGGGCCGCAGCTCAGGGCTAGAGCAGCAGCCTTGCATCCCGAAAGTCCCAAGTTCAAGCCCCAGTCAAAGGATGGGAAGGAGCGTCCTCTGATGGAGACCACGGACAGCCACCAGGGGCCGACAGCATCAAGGGTCAACACTTCAGGGCAGCGGCTAAGGGCCCGCATCCCAGCAGGGGCCCACTGACAAGTGGCCCCTGAAGCTCCTCCTCCTCTTAGTCATTGCGCCCTGCTCTTGTTCACCAGCCTCTCACTCTGGCCCAGAAAACAGTGTTATTATTATTATTATTATTTATTATTATTATTATTATTATTATTATTATTATTATTATTATTTCTTACCCGCCTCTCCCTCCGGATCAAGGTGGGGAACAACATCAGAACCAACAGTATAAATACAATATGCAAACCAATTAAAAGCATATAAAATTAATACATTGTTAAAATATCAATAAAACTCTTAAGATTCGACTGGGTAGGCCTGCCGGAAGAGATGTAGGTGTGAAGGAGGAGCAGGAGACGCCACAGCCTGCTTGCTCCCTGGATCTCTGCCTGCCAAGCAAGCAGGTAGTGGCCATGATGAGGAAGAGGAAGAGGAAGAGGAGGAGGAGGAGGAGGAAGAGCAGCTGCTGACCATGGTGGTGAAAAGATAGACTCACTAAGGGAGGGGGGGCACAGAGGGGGACTCACCCAACGGCTGGTAAAAACCTGGAGCCAGCGGTGGCCAGAACAGGAAATACTGGACTACATGAATGAAGAGTCTAACCTAGCTTAAGGTGGCGTGCTCAGAGTTAAAGCTGCCTTATAACATGACGTAGGCTGGTAGCTCCATCAGTGTTTTATTGCACGCTCATTGCTGGGCACTCACGGATTTTCGCGGGTCCCTCTCACATCGCCATCTGCGTCCCGCATACCTCCCGCCCCTTCTAGCCTTCTTCGCACAACAAACACCCCAGTAAGTCCGACTTAGTTTTTGAGATGGAAGTTGCCGCTATCCCCTGCTGTGTGCAGGAGAAGCAGCGGGATCAAACCGCCCCCTGAATGGGCCACCTGCATGTTGTTCACTTCCTCTTTCAAAAGAGGAAGTAATGCGGGACAAAAGCACGGGCAGAGAAGCGAAGGTAAGGAAAAGCGATTCCTCTAATCCCCCGTGTGATGACACTCCTGATCTACACAACTACTTCACAGAGGTATTGAAGTGCACTGATAACTGTTGGGGCACATTACACATTCCAAATACCGCTTTCATAGCATTATTTCCTGCTTTTTATTCCACAATATCCTAAATACAGCAACGAAGGTCATTGTGTGTCCTACGAGGTGTCAACGCGCAAGAGGGATGCAGCGTTACCGTGATGGGATCGCAATGGTTTGACACAAGGGGTAGACCTGGCCTGAGAGAGAAGCTCCACATGAATCGCCGAGGAGCCTTCAGGAATGATGGATGCTGACAAATTCCACGGAGATCCCCCTCGGAGGGAGCCTGGTGCTGCTCAGGGACGACGCGCCCAACAAGAGCTCTGAGCCACGAAGATGGCAAAAGCGAACCTCCATATGCCGCAGAGCGTTAGGGTCCCTGTGTGTGCTAGGAACAGTGATGGATCATGGCCTTCACCATCTGCTGCTTCGGAGCATCCCTGGCCATCTGCCCAGCCAAGATGGAGTGTTGGGCTGGGATGGTCAGATCCCAGCACACGCCGTTCTGATGGACAGCACTGTGGAAAATCAACAGGGAAGAGGGGGCGAGCTGGAAAATGGGGGCTGAAGCATCCTTCCCCAACTTGGTGCCCTCCAGGTGTGTTGGATTGGCTGGGGGATGCTGGGAGGCAGCAGGCTGGAGAAGTCTTGTCTAAAGCCACAGATGAGCTGAATACCAAGGGGGCATAAGAAGGATCAGCCCCATTTACATAAAGATGGCAGAAGGAAGCCACCAATACATACTTCTTCCCGTGTTGGGACTCTGCAGCTAGTAGCATCCATTTAGGGCGGCTACTCATACACCCCCCAACTCCTTTCCTTCAACCACGGCTCTGTCACACATGTCGTCTTCCCACGTCATCCCTGAACACGTGGCTTTTGTTTTGGGGTGAGAGGCAAAACGAATAAATAAATAAATAAATAAATAAAGGCCTTGGCAGAAAGCGGATGATATCCACCCGCCGTCACCCATCTACACCATGGAATGGGCTATTTTCCCTTCCACAACAATGCCACAGATTTAGGCTCGCTACACATAGAGGGGGTGGTGGGGGGTGGAGCTTGTGTTTGGAATGTACACTTTAAACTAAAGTGAAGAGTCGCCTGACTGATTGCTCCTCCATGCTTCCTAACTAAGTGATGAACAAACCCATCAATGAATCCCTACAAGTAGGAAACCAGTGTGTCAAAAAGAAGGTTAGGCTAGAATCACCTCCGTTTCCTACATCCAGGAACACTTTTTGTATAAAAGCATTCAATCATGTGAGACCCCCCCCCCCCCCCATCCTCACTCAGAAGTGGTATAGCCCAGACACAGGTGGAACATCGCAGAGAGAACAGGCCTTTGGCTGGAGACAGGAAAGAGCTTTTCACAGAGCTGGAAGTGTTTGGGGGTACTTGTCCCTTCCCACACATTTCGATGTTTTGGTGTTGTTTGAAATAGGAGAAAAGCCTGCGAAACGTGGACTTACCAGCTTCCGCGGTCCTCCTTAGGCATTCAAACAGGAAGTGCAACATCCCGGAAGGGAACTGGGACGTCGTGCCTGCTGCGGGCACCATTTTTGTTCAAAGGCACAGGGAGCCGCGGGAGTGTGGCGGAAAAGATAGGGAACCCACCTGTACCCCCACCCCGCCATCCTGGGGATGGTGGAATTGCTTCCCCTCCCCCATGGGCACAGAGCCACCCCGCACGGCTCCGTGCCCATTTCATGTCCCGGGATGGCGGGAAAACAAGGATATCCCCAGTTTCTGCTATCCCGGGGTCATCCCCAGGATGTCCAGGTTGCTCCAGGGATCCCGTGCGTCATTTAAACACCCAGGGACGACCTAGAGACGACCCCGGGATTATCCTCTGGTGTAGAGAGGGCTTTGCTTAGCACCACCTTGCCCAACCTGGCATCCTCTACAGGGGATTGGACTACAATTCTCATCATCCCAAGCTCACAGGCCCATTGGCTTAGCAGCCGCAAAAGACCAAGCAGAGAGCTCCCCTTGACCTCTCTAAAAACATTTGTCCCTTGAGCCCAGCCTTAATGAAGCAAGTCGTGCATCAACCGTGTCCTTTCTGCCGGAACATCTTCCCCTAAATTCCCTCATGCTCAGCAGTAAGCGGCCAGGCTGCTCCTCTCTCCGGCGCCACACAATGCCAGGATAAATGGAGGTCATGACCAGGACACTCAAGCCGCATTGTGTGGGCACGGACTGAAATTGCGATGCCCTCGACGGAAGATGATGCACAAGCGCAGGCGTCCTGCTGCATAGACGCTGCCCAGGCACCCTTGAGGGAGACGCAGCTGCCGCCGGGGAGGAGGCATCTCACTGGCAAAAATGTCGCTGATGAGACTGGGAGGCGCAAACGGCATTTACACGAGCGGGAGGTCTCAACGCTGACCGGAGGGCAACATCTTGAGCGTTCACTTGGTAGTTGCTGCCTTCGCCTCCACCACGCCGCTCTGCCCGCTCATGGAAGTGCTGTTGGCATAGGCGCACACAGCACATTTCATGAGGGTGCACACCCAGGGATTTATTTATTTTTAAAAAGGCGAACATTTATTGAATACCCAATCATAAAGGACATCATTTGTATTCATTTTTTATTAAGCACTGTAGACGCTGATGCTCCGTTCCACATTTGGCTTCCCTGACCAGGAAGGACCATTGCAGGTGGAGCACTGGTGGAGCTTTGTGGTGACACTGGCCGGAGGAGGGGCTTACAAGGCCCCTCCTCCTGATCTCTTTGAAGTGTGGCTCCCGGCAGAGAAGCTCCTGGCAGAGTGATTCCTTTTCACTTCTGCTGCTGGGAGCAATGGCGTGCTGTTGGGGGTGGTGACAGTGAAGCAGCCAGAGGGCAGCTGGGGGACCGTTCTTGCTGCCTCTGGATCCCCACTCAAAGCCCCCCTCAATTCGGCACTTTTTGCTTGAGACTTTAGGGTGTGCCTGGGCACACCCAGCACACCCCTTGCACACGCCTATATGGCTGTTGGTCATCACACCAATCGATTGGCCTCTTATTTGACCATGCTCAAATATTGTCAAAAATTCCCAGCACCAGCCCTAGGCTTTTGAGGACACTTGGGTCAGCCACCCTCTCTGGGCCCCTGTTGGTTCCAGATCAGGGGTCTGGAAACAAAGCCCAATGAGGAGAGACTAGTAGAACTGGGCATGTTTAGCCTGGAGAAGTGAAGATTGAGGGGAGACATGATATCACTCTCCAAATACTTGAAAGGTTGTCACACAGAGGAGGGATCTCTTCTCGATCAACCCAGAGTGCAGAACATGGAATAATGGGCTCAATTTACAGGAAGCCAGATTCCGGCTGGACCTCAGGAAAAACTTCCTGACTGTTAGAGCAGTACGACGATGGAAGCAATGCCCTAGGGAGGTGGTGGGCTCTCCCACACTAGAGGCCATCAAGAGGCATCTGGATAGTCATCTGTCCGGGATGCTTTAAGGTGGATTCCTGCATTGAGCTAGGGGTTGGACTTGATGGCCTTAAAGGCCCCCTTCCAACTCCACTATTCTCTGAGCCTCTGATTCCCTCAATGAGTCTAGATTCTCACCACCACTGTAAGCAGCTGCTCTTCCTCTTCCTCCTCTTCTTCCTCATCATTGCTTCCATTTGTTTGCTTGCCAAGCAGAGCGCCAGGGAGCAAGGGGCCCCCAGCGTCTCCTGCTCTTGCTCCTCCTCCCCTCCCCTCCTGTCTGGGCCAGAGCGAGAGGCAAGTGGACAAGCAGGTTGCAATGATGAAGAGGGGAAACCTGTCCAAGGGGCTTTTGCCAGTGGGCCCCTGCCCTTGGCAGCAGCCCATCCATGCCTACCCTTGACACTCTGGCGGCCCCCACTCACACACTTCCCTTGGGTGACCCTCGCTTCTGCCATTCCTCTATTGTCCCCCTCCCGCAATTGTTCACATTTTAAAACACGGTCTCCCGAAAGGGCCTGTTTCGCTTGTGCTATAAAGGAGCATGTAGGTTCCTGTCTCAGCATAAGGAGGAAAGACGAGCCTCTGGGAAACAGGGAAGCTTGGGACACATTTTTAATGAAGTCGGGGAGGGAGAAAGACAGACATCTGCATGAAGGGAGTTCCCCAATGATACGTCAGTGGCAGGACACGGAGTCCCAGCACCAATCCCCTCCAGTATCAGTCACGGCCACTGGAAAAAGGCAAGTGGATGCCTCCCTCTGGCAGTAAAGAATATCGGCCCTGTGAACTGCTGTGGAATAAATATTATGAGGGGCGGTATATAAATGTCTCAGATAAATAAATCCCACCAGCATTGGAGAGCTCTCTTGTCAAGTTTGATCCTTCACGGGGGAGGCCTACAGGAGGACCGATCCCAACCAGAGCTACCTGTCTTGAAAGGAGGTCAAGGTGAGGGCCATGCTAGGCTCAGGCACGTGGTAACTTTGGCCATTTTCACATGGGGCCAATGTCATGAAAAGACGCCATGATAAAAGTCACCCACTGAGGATTTCAAGACTTCAGCGATGGGTATAGGACTCTGCTCTTGGCTGCCATTTTGGTAGGGTGCCACCTACTGGATTCCACAGCACTTGCCTGCATGTGGCCCAGGTCCACCCGGGAACCCTTTCAGCCATGTTTGGATGAGGCCTGAACATGTAGGGTGACCATATGCAATGGAGGACAGGGCTCCTGTATCTTTAACAGTTGCATAGAAAAGGGAATTTCAGCAGGTGTCATTTTTATGCATGCAGCACCTGGTGAAATTCCCTCTTCATCACAACAGTTAAAACTGCAGGAGCTACTCTAGAGTGACTAGATACAAAAGAGGGTAGGGCTCCTGCAGCTTTAACTGTTCTGATGAAGAGGGAATTTCACTGTATGCCCACGAAGAACACCTGCTGAAGTTCCCTTTCCTATGCAACTGTGAAAGATACAGGAGCCCGGTCCTCCTTTCCATAGGGTCACCCTATGACCATGGCCCAGGGTAGCATGACGGGATGAGGGAAGGGTGGGATGGGTGGGCGGGCGGGCGGGCGAGGCCGTGAGGCGGAAAGCAAAGAAGAAAGGCTTCATACCTCAAAGGTAAACGGGTAGGCCTGCTCACCAAGCTTCTTAATCAGCCGTTCCTGGAGCCGCGTCAGGGGCTTCTTCTCTTCCAGGACAGGGGGGAAGGCCTGGATGTTGGCTACGAAAAGGTCTTTGCGGAAGGTCAGGCCCAAGACATCCAGGTCCTCACGGCCGTAGCGGAAGGCGCATGTCAGCGTCACAAAAACTGCTCGAGAGAAGAGAGAGCGCATCCGGAGAAGGAGAGATTGCAGGGAGAAATTTCTTGGCCATAGCTTCCAGCCCTTTGAAATTGTTTGACAGTTTTGTACGCTTTAATCCCTATAGTTAAGACGCCTCGGGGCTTTTTCTGAGAGAGGTGTCTAATAAATGCAATGACTAAAACAATTCTCCGCTCATTTATTTAAATTACTTATATACCGCTTGGTATCATATAATCTCTGAGCGGTTGACATAAGGAATACCTAAAATACAACAGAAAAGCCAATGCAAAACCAATATAAAATAATAAATAATTATTTATTATAATTATTTATTATTTTCATTATCAAAATATTGCAGAAACATCAAAATGAATACTGATGGTAATTGCAAAGGTCCACAGGCCAGGCCCCCAGAGGGCTTGTGGCGTCTGCCCTAATCATTCACTTCCATGGCTTGTTTTCAGTGCATATTACCGATCGGAGTAAAGAGTTTACCTTTCCTTTCTTTTAAGTAGTCCGGATCAACCAGCACAACGCCATCTGCAAAAGGAGTAAAAGCAGAAATAAGGCCCATGCATAGGATGACCATATGGAAAGGAGGACCGGGCTCCTGTATCTTTTAACAGCTGTATAGAAAAGGGAATTTCAGCAGGTGTCCTTTGTATGCATGCAGCACCTGATGAAATCCCCTCTCCATCACAACAGTTGAAGGTGTAGGAGCCCTGCCTTCTTTTGCATCTGGTCACTCTAGTATAGCTCCTGCAGCTTTAACTATTGTGATAAGGAGGGAATTTCACTACATGCATACAAACGACACCTGCTGAAATCCCCTTTTCAATATAACTGTTAAAAGATACAGGAGCCCGGTCCTCCTTTCCCTGGGGTCACCCTACCCATGCCTGACTGATACTTCTGTTCTGCACGGTTAGTCTGCATGGCTATCATGCCAGGGAACCGTCTCAGTTGCCCAGCATGGCAACCACAATTACTACAGTGCCGCAGGACCAATCCATGTGACGTTGCTGCAGCGATTCCAAACCGCCTGGAGATCAGAGAAACTGGGTAAGCCGACACACATAGCCCAATACATGGGAAGGCAAAGGGGCCCAAGTGATTCTACCTCGAATATGCAGTACCGAGGGGTTTGTGGACTAGGCTGACCAGATAAAATCCAGGTCAGGGCTCATGTAACTTTAACAGTTGTAGAGAAAAGGGAATTTCAGCCCGTGTCATTTGTATGCAATTAGTTCCTGGTGAAATTCCCTCTTCATCACAACCGTTAAAGTTGCAGGGGCCCTGCCTTCTTTAGTATATGGTCACTCTAGTATAGTGCCTGCAACTTTACCTGTTGTGATGAAGAAGGAATTTCACCAGGAACTAATTGCATGGAAATGATACTGGCTGAAATTTCCTTTTCTCTACAACTGTTAAAGTTACATGAGCCTAGGCTGACCATCTGAAAAGGAGGACAGGGCTCATGTAACTTTAACAGTTGTAGAGAAAAGGGAATTTCAGCCAGTGTCATTTGTATGCAATTAGTTCCTGGTGAAATTCCCTCTTCATCACAACCGTTAAAGCTCGCAGTAGCAACTGGCGCCGGATGGGAGCGGACGTCCCTGGAAGGTAAGCAGGGAGGGGGGGAGGGGGCGCGCGGCGCACTTACCTTCCAGGGACGTCCGCTCCCGTCCGGCGCTGGCTGCTACTGCAAGCAGGCTTCGCGGCCTGCTCCAGGGTGGCGCGCCGGGTGATGACATCACCCGGCGCGCCACCCTGGAGCAGGCCGCGAAGCCCGCTCACAGTAGCAGCCGGCGCCGGACGGGAGCGGACGTCCCTGGAAGGTAAGAAGTGGCAGGGGGGAGGGGGCTTGCCCCCCCCCCCCGGGGCCGTCCGCTTCCATCCGCTGGCACCCGCGGGCGCCAGCGGATGGAAGCGGACGGCCCGGGGGGGGTAGGGAGCGTGGAGGAGGGGACTTACCTTAGGCCCCCCCTCACCCACCCACTGCCATTTTTTCCTCATAGACTTGCATCGCAATGCAAGTCTATGGGGAAAAAAATGGCGGCCGATCCAAAAATTTCCGATTTTTGGATCGGGATCGGACTCGATCCGGTCCGGGGGGCCTCCGATTTTGTCCGATCTGATCCGTGACAAAATTGGAGGTCCCGATCCAGGTCTCGATCTGATCCGGGGGGTCCGTGCACACCCCTTATATATATATATATATATATATATATATATAACACATACACTCACACACCACAGGGGGAAGGAGAACGTAGGGGGCAGGGTGGGAGATTTCGCCAGCATAGTAGCGATACAGGTGAAAAGACACATGAGCTGAAATAGCGCAACAACGCACAGACGTGAAAGTGCCCAGCGCTCAACTCACGAAGGAAACAGAAGGGGAAAGCGTGGACGCAACCTGGGAAAAAAAAAAGATGTGATGGAGCCCCCAGAATGGCAACTAAAACCAGACAGACTGGCTGAAGTAAAGCCCTGGAGAACTTTTGATGGCCCTGTAACATCTCTCTGGTGTCCCTGATCTGAACTTTTTTCTAAAGGCCCAAACTTCTAGAATGGCCCTATGAAAAGGAGGACAGGGCTCCTGTACCTTTAACAGTTTATTGAAAAGGGAATCTCAGCAGATGTCATTTTTATGCATGCAACACCTGGTGAAATTCCCTTTTCATCACAACAGTGAAAATTGCAGGAGCCCTGCCCGCTTTTGTATCTGGTCACTCTAGTATAGCTCCTGCAGCTTTAACTGTTGTGATGAAGAAGGAATTTCACCAGGAACTAATTGCATACAAATGACACCGGCTGAAATCCCCTTTTCTATAAACTGTTAAAGATACAGGAGCCCAGTCCTCCTTTTCATATGGCCACCCTATGAACCTTAGCACTTCAACACTGGGTGCCTTGCTTTGGAAAACTGGTATGTAAGGACAGGAGCTTATCTTGGCAGGCAGAAAAAGGGCTCAACATGCCCTTCAATCAACCCACTGCAAAAGTAGGCTAGTCTCTTGCAGGGGTGGGCAACCTGTAGCCCTCCAAATGTAGTTTTGACTGCAACTCCCATGATCCCTCACCACTGGCTATGCTGCCTAACACTGATGAAAGGTGCGGCCCTACAACATCTGGAGGGAGGCGCGTTAGCCAGCCCTGGGTTAGTGGGGGGCACAATCATTACAGGAGCCAGGAGCCAAAGGTGTCTCAGGACGGCACAAGTTCTGACGCACAGCTGAGCTCAGGAAGCCCTTTTTCTGCCTTCAAAGTGAATTGACTTCTTTGGATGGGGAGGAGACCAGGACACAATGACAACCAAGGGCATGTTGAACTGCTGTGGAAGTCTGGGGTAGGAATGAGTCAGACTTTGCAAATTTCCAGGGAGGGAAAAACTGGCAGTCAGGAAAGCATTTTGTTCCCGGTTTAATGTGCAATCAAAGGCAGGGCTGTAATTAAATATGAAAACAAAAACAAAACACCCCACATCAGCAACAAGCAGCCGCGAGACTGGAGATAATGGGAAACCAGTATATCCTGCTGTTCTCAGTAATGACTCCAAGGGAGCTGAGAGCATCGTAAACACAGAGCATTTTAATAGGGGATGTGCTGCCGTTGCTGTAATACGCACAACGGTGCGAGACAATCTATTTTTAAAAAATGCGTTATATTAGGTTCATAGCCTGCCCTTTCCCCTCTTGCAAGGAACCCAAGATGACCCCCCTCCTCCTCACAAAAACCTTGCATAGTGGGTTTGACACTGGAAGACGTGGCAAGATGCCTGGTGAGTTTTCCATGGCATGCCCTGGAGAGTTCATTAAGTGTATAATGGCCTGTCCAGTATAGAATCATTAAACAAGAAACCTCCGGTTTACAAGAACAACGTTAAGGCTCTACAGTTTCCAACCAAGTATCAAAAAGCAGGGAAATTGGGAGTTCAGGCTCCCAAGCCTTAACGTCACATCCTCCCTAAGGAGGCAGAAAGTGCCAGTGAAATTCTCATTCTCCCAAAGCAGATACACCAGGAGGACAGGATGGAGACTATGATATGCAGAGGTGACTGTGGGGTTGTGGAAAACTCATGACGAACAACTTAGGGCCACCGACTTCTCCTTTTTTTGTTCAGAGCAGCCCTTCCCCAACATGCTGCCCTCCTAAGGTGTTGGACTGCAACCCCCATCATTGCAAGTCAGTATGTCCCATGATCAGGAATGCTGATGGGCACATGGGAGAGGGCCTCCTCGGTGGCTGCTCTAGTGCTCTGGAACTTCCTTCCCAGGGAAGCTAGACTGGCTCCCTCCTTGATGTGTTTCTGGAGGCACACAAAAACTTTCTTATTCCGGCAGGGCTTTGGAGAATAATGTGGACCCCCATCTATGTTTTAAGACTTTTAATTTTAATATGTATTTTAAATGTTGAAATGTTTTAATATTGAAATCTACTTATTTTTAACTTTTGTGTATCTCTTATTTATAGCTTTAACTGTATATGTTTTAATTTTGTAAAGCCGCCTTGAGGCCCAGCATTGGGCAAAAGGCGGGATATAAATAATGATAATAATTAATAATAATAATAATAATAATAATAATTGCCAACAGTTACGTAGCTGCCTAATCTCTGCCTGCTTGCTTTAGTTTTCTAATTGGATAACGGCGTGATGTTTTATTTAATCAGCGTGATGTTTTATTTACTCCCTCCCCCCGTACTGGAATGATGAGACCTCTTAGTCACAAAGAAGGTTTCTGTGATGCTTTGAACACATCCTAGAATATCAGAAGAGGGTATAAAGGATTGGACTAAGGCCCAACCAATTTGGTCTCGCTCCATGGGGAAAACGTACACAACCAGCCTGGAGAACATCAGTCCCAGGAACGACGTCTCGTACGCCAGCATACGCTCAGCTGTGACGAAGGTGCTAGCTTCATCAGCTGAAGAGTTTGCACTTTTATTCTGCATCCACTTTCTATCAATGAATTGTCATTCCTTTCAAAAGTGGTCTAGTTTCATCTTGGTAATCCAAAGAATCTATTTTGACTGGGCTCTGAGTAGATCACGCCTCCAGGTTAATACACTCTACAAGAACTTGTCCATCATGAGAAGACCCCAGAGTCTGCATCAGGTTTGTGATCTTTCCAGGACCGAGAAATGAGCACACATGTAGTACGTTTGGTCAATTTCTCTGAATTGCACAAAGAGTTTTTCTCGTTAACACAACCCTTACCCACATTGGAACCCCCTCCATGTGACATTCCCATCATGCCCTCTCGGATCATCCCAAAACGCCCTTTAGATTGTAACATTTGTTCCCAGGGCTCAGGGGAAGTTTGATGCATATTTGCCATTCAGTGAGGGCAACGTTAAGTGGCGACCCTGCCGTCGGAGAGCAGACGCCAGCGGCAAAACTTTCCTATCTTCTGACCCAACGTAACGTTTGAATAAAAAGCCATCGAGGGCTGCACCCACGCACAGATTAGCCAGCAAGTACATCTTGATTTAAGACACTGCTTTAATTAATTAATTAACATCCTTCCTTTGCCTATCATGGAACTGAATGTGCCGCTGATGGGGTTCCCAGGCAGCCTCCCATCAGGACACCCGGCATTGTACCAATTTGGTCTCGCTCCGTGGGGAACGCGTGCACGACCAGCCTGGAGAACTTCAGTCCCAGGAACGACGTCTCGTACGCCAGCATACGCTCAGCTGTGACGAAGGTGCTAGCTTCATCAGCTGAAGAGTCATGCCCTGGAGTCATTGGACTGATGTCTGAAGGACTCTAGTCCAAAGCCAGGAGGAAGGGGGCAGCCATTCATGGGGGGCATCCTAGGGCAACTTTTCTTGATCCCGACAGCTTAGTCCCAGTTGCTCTGTAAGTTGTACCCAGCCCTGCCCAACAGCCACTTACCAACAGGATCGACAACATCTACGTGGTCCACAAAGTCCCTCTTTCCAAGGTACACAGTGAGCTGTTCAGATGAAACAAAAACACAGGGCATGTGTCAGCAACCAACAATGCACAGCAATGAGCTGAATAAAAATCCAATTCAATAGGCTTCCCCACCACCACCACCACCACTATGCTCTCATTCATTCATTCATTCATTCATTCCTATTCTGCACTTGTTCAAACAAAAATAAAACTGTTCCTGCTACTGTTCAGGCATTATCAGAACATCAGATTTGCTCAGCCTTGTTAACATTAAAGCTTTAATTCCTTCACTTCAAACACAGCCAATCTCTTGCTCAGCGCTGACAGGGGTCCCCTCTACAAGGATTCGCTTTTGCGCCTGGTTAGGCGATTATGCGCATAATCGCTGAAGCGCATTTATGCCTAATACCTCTGCACGAGAGGCAGCGAGAGGCGGCAAAGCGCATTAACGGATGACCAAAATGCGCTTTACAAGTAGTTAATGCGCATAAGCGCTTGTTCACATAGTCAAAATGTGCTTTAACGGCCGGAGCAAAATAAAACTCGCTGTTTAACGCGCATTCGATAATGCGCATAATCGGAGAGATAACGCGCCTCTACGCCCGATTTGCGCTCCGTTCTTGTAGAGGTAAATTTTTAAAAGCGCCTTGAAAGAGCTTTAAACCTCTCTTGTAGAGGCAGCCATAGATGTACGGGGATTTCATTTCTGTTGGCAAATCATGCAAACGTGTCCCGTTCACAACCCTCGAATGTAAGCAAGAGTGCCTTTTTCATGAAAAGCTCGCATTTCCCCAAACTTGCTTTCCCATTTTAAAAAATTGTACACTTCAAAAAAAAAAAGTGCATTTCCCCCCAAAAATTGCTTGTTCACACTTTGGCCTGATGGGGAAAGTGTGCATTTTGGGTATTCTCTTTTAAAAATGTAGATTTCCCTGTTCAAAATGTGCTTTCCCTGTTCAAACAAAATGAAAAACAGCACAATCGACCACGGCAAACCAGGTGAGCCAAGATTCAAGGTGGAATTTGGAGCAGCTTGCTCGTCCGCTCGCCCCTAGGGATGTCTTGTGTGCAAAGCATTCACTTAACCACTGCCCTTTACTGGCAAATTATGCCAAAGTAAGAAGCACATTATTAACAAAGGGGCAGAAGTGGTCCAACCTTGGATAGTTGTTCCCTGATCCTCCCTGACATAAACTTTGGTGCAAAGGAGTGCAGCTAAGGAAAGCCGACCTATGCTAAGGGAAAATTTGGATAAACTTGTAGCTGACAGATGGCCCCAAGCAGCTTATGGGGGAATTTAGATGATCCTGCATAGTGCTGTGTTGCACCATCCCTGGCTTTGAGTGGCTCATCCATCTTATGCAGCATTTAGAAAATATTTACAAGGTTTTGTCCAATTCCCATTCCGCAGCGGCCTAGACCTAATTGCCAAGAGGAGGTGTTCCTGGGAGGCTTGGTGCTCTCATGGCAATTGAAGAAAGAATGCCTGCAAACGCCACCTAGGTCATGCTCTGCCACCTGTGGACCGAGCTCTGGCGCATGTTTGGGGGGTGCCTGATGAAAATGGCATCGGTAAGAATGTGTGAGAGACGGTCTTTCTGATTGCACATGGCTTTACTCCCATGCCTCAATCCTATTTCATTCCTCTGGGAAGAACCTACTTCAGTCAGCGAAAACTAGGTTGACAGTTATTACCCAGAGAACCTTCACTTCTGCCGCTCCCAGACTGTGGAGTCAACCTAACAGTCTTTTAGAATTTAAGAAAGCTATAAACACTAATCTCTTCCGGCAGGCATATCCAGTGGTATTTTAGGATGTTTTTAGGATGTTTTATTGCTTTTTTAATAATGTGTACCATGTTTTAATCAGTTTTATGTATTTTATCATTTTTTATATTCACTGCTGTTCCCCGCCTCGATCCTAATGGAGAGGCGGGTAAGAAATAAATTTATTATTATTATTTAGTTGTTAGATTTGTATAACACACCTGGTAGATGCCCTCAGGCTGGTTCACAGTCATAAAGAACCAAAAACAACAGCAGCAAAATAACACCCACACACCCACACACCCACCCAAATCCAACAATAAAAGTATCAAGGTAGTACAGTATTAAACATTGAAAATATTAACAGATTAAAAATGAAGTGGCTGCTTGTCTAGGAAGGTCTTAACCAGGCACCTAAACATAAGCAGTGATGACACCTGGTGGATCTCCCTGCAAAGTGCATTCGATGGATGAGGGCCACTACAGAGAAGGCTCTTTTCTTGGTCGACACCCATCACACTGTTGTGGGTGGCAGCACCCAGAAAAGAACCTCCAAAGATGATCTTAGCAATCAGGCAAGGACGTTGGGGAGAAGGCACTTCTTCAGGTGGACCAGTCAGGGCTTTAACACTTTGAATCGGGCCCAGAAACTACTCAGTGTGTAATCCTGTTCTCTGAAGACACAGCTACCATGCATGGAGCCATCATTCTTCCCCGACTTAAAGAATCCAAGCTAATAGGCATATGAGAAAGGGCGACATTAATCGGCCAGATCACAGGTGACTAACCAGTGACGGATTTTGGGCCCCACAGCAATTTCACCCAGCCTGCAGTGGCTAGGCTGACCATCTGAAAAGGAGGACAGGGCTCATATAACTTTAACAGTTGTAGAGAAAAGGGAATTTCAGCCAGTGTCATTTGTATGCAATTAGTTCCTCGTGAAATTCCCTCTTCATCACAACAGTTAAAGGTGCAGGGGCCCTGCCTTCTTTTGTATTTGGTCACTCTAGTATAGTGCCTGCAACTTTAACTGTTGTGATGAAGAGGGAATTTCACCAGGAACTAATTGCATACAAATGACACTGGCTGAAATTCCCTTTTCTCTACAACTGTTAAAGTTACATGAGCCCTGTCCTCCTTTTCATATGGTCAGCCTAGCAGTGGCCATACCAAATCTTAATTTTGTAGGTGGTCTAAACAGTTTGCTCACGGATTTAATTGTGATGAAACAAAACAACGCGTCTTCTCAGTTCAGGGATATTTTATGGTACTGCAGTCACAGGAATGCTCTGGAAAGGTGAAGGACCCCTTGCTCATCTGCTGTCAGGTATAAGTCTTCAACAAGGCCGGAGGCCTTGTTGAATGTAGGTAGATTTATTAGGAAGAGTTTCAGAATGCCAATGTCTCCGTGAGCTGATCTCTGTCAGAGTTTCTCACGGGAGGAGCTCTCTCACTCCCTGTCACGGCCTTGCAGCTGTAACAGGTTTCCCTGGGAACCTGGGTATGTTGGAAAGGTGGGGGCCACTGTGTGGGGGCATCACTCGGATTGTAGCGTCATCTTAGTGGGTGGAGCAGTCCCTCCCTGTTGGTACATGGGCATATTTTATAGGACACAGGACCTATCTGTCAAGTGGCTTGGAATAGGCCAGGCCTCCATTTCAAATGGGGTGGGGCAAACCTGAAGAGCTTCGCTTGGTTCATCTTTCGATGCAAGGCCTGAAATCCCTCCTGTTTGGATCCATCTCCATTTGGGGCTTTGAATGCACTCTGTACATGGACTCGCTCCTATTTGGACTTTGGATTTCTAAGGACTGTGCCATGAAAAATACTGTGAGGCTTCTCATAGACTTGAACTTGAATTTTCTGTGGATTGTGTGCTTTTCTGGTCAGCTCAGCGTTCAGCAGGCTGGGTTTGGCTGTACAATGTGTTCCCTGCAAGACTCAGGTGGCAGGGAGTTCCCAGTGATAACTAGAAGCACAGGACTCCTGTGCCTGAGATTTGTACCCTACCCGTGATCTTGTGGGCATAGGCCATGTCCCATGATTTACCAGCGTACGCTGTGTCCGGAGAAGCTCCCTTAGGATGGTTTGCTAAGCCTTTCAAGAATCCCCCCCACCATGTGATTGCCTGAAAGATCGTATCAGGAATGGAGCCTAAAGCTTTCTGACTATCATTCAGTTTTAAGTGTTTTTGGAGTGCATAACCGTTAAGCCTTTTACCGTGGAATTTCCTCAATAAAAAGATGTCTCACTGATGTGAGTGTCCCGTGTCAGTTTGCCAGCACGTGTGATGCCAGAGGGAACGGTTATGCACATGACATCTGCCTCCTGAGGGGACCTTTCAAGGAGCACAGTTGCTCCTTGGTCTCACTTCTCCTACTGGAGAGCTGTACTCCATATCTGGATGATGCTAACTATGTTATTAAGTCAGATCATCCATAGGGTGGGTGTAGGGATGAGCTGGTTAGTCCTGTCCCCTAACAGAAGTGCAGTCCTGTCCCGGTGCATTTTCCACATTTCCTTTACGTGAAAATGTACCCCTGGTCATGCCTACTCAGGAGTAAGACCATAGAGTTAAATGGGACCTCCCCTGTCCCCTTCACAGTTGAACGGCAAACCGCCCGCCTTCCTCTTTTGTCAGAGAGACCGTGACCGCCCTTAGACACACCCGCCCCCAACAAAGAAGGGGATGGTCTGACAGAGCATAAGGACAGCAATACATGGGAGGGAGGAGCGCATTTATTTTGCATAGAAGGGGAAAAAAACAGACTTTGCCTGGTACAAAATGAAATGAAAATTGGAGGGGAAGAAGCGAAATGAGTGCAGGGCAGGGACGACGTCATGTGAGTACTTTGCTGCAAAACCGCATACCGGGCACAGCGAGTGTGCGATAAATCGCTGGTATGGTGAGCTCTTGGTTCTTCAGGCACCCTCCCTGCAAAATACGGTAGCGGCATACATGTCTTTCCAGTATCTTCCACAGCCGAGATTGATGGGAGGGGGAATGGCATTTGGTTTCTCTGCCGCCTCCCTATCCTCTTTTAACAATCCCAGAACTGAAACTGGAAGTGGCCAAGATGGAAACTCACTACAGCAATGGCATCAAATAAGCATGAGCTCATTTGCAGCACCAAAACATGATCCTTCCATTATGTCCTGGCTTAGCTCAATGGCTCAAAGCCAGGGACTGCTGTAGAAATGATTTCCTAACCATTGATAAGACATCAAGAGCATAGTAAAGGGTTCATCATCTGCTTCCATCTCCTGCGAGAATCCACCCCCCACTTTCCACAGTTTGCTTCAAACATTGTGTGGAGTTATGTCTGCATTGACACCATGGTACCTGCTAACCAGATTTTCTCTTTTAACCAGGGTTTGAAAACACAGTTTGCAAACCCTGGTTTCCAGGGGAACTGCTTAGCCTTGAGCATGGGCGGTACTGACGCAGGTGTAGCAAGCCATGGATGTTAGGAGGAGGAGGAGGAGGGAGAACATGAGAGAGACGGCAGTCAGGAATTGGGGAAAACTGCTGAACCAGGAGATGCTGTTGCTGTGATGACTCACCCACTCTATTCAGATTCAAATTAGGATCTTTCCCTCCCTGAGGAAGGCAAGACCTAAGCATTTCATTGGAGACTGGGAGGCGTCTTCCAAATCTTTATGTGATGCACTGTTTTGAACAGAACGGCTTTGAACCAATTTGATCACAGGGCGTGCCATGTTATGCTCATCACAAAAGGACCCTGGTTGCACATGGGAACTCCGGGAAGCAGACGTGCCCAGTGGAAACCAAACAAGATGGAGGTGGGGATGTCTGTCAAAGCCCAGCTCTGCCCAGTCCGCCGGCAGGGCGTCTATACGACACCTGCTTTGATAGCTGATTCCCCCCAAACCCCGCAGCATCGCTGCTGTGAAGCCGAATCGATACAGTTACATGACAGGAGTGACCGTGGGGCTTCCAGGCAGGAGAAATTGAAGCACCGTTGTCAGACAGCGGAAATCGAGCGACCCGAAAACTGCAAAACCCATTTCCCCCCACACCCTGGCAACTCTGCACAACTTTGAAAGCCCGTAGCAGCGCAGTTCAAATAATTTCTGTGTTATATATCATAACTGCCCTTACTTTTGTTCCCCATGACGGTCATTACTAGGCTTGTCAATCTCGCCCCTTGCCCTGCATTTCCGCACCTACCCTGCACTTGGATCCACCCCTAGCCATGCCCATTTCCTTAATCCGAATCGAAGCCCCCACTGACAGACGAAGAAACAGCTGTGGTGACATCGGAGCCATGGAAAAAGTCACGGTAACACGACACTTTGAAAAAACGCAGTTTCAGAGAGAGAAGCCTGCTGTGGCTGCAAGTTGGCGGCTGCATTGTATAAACACTGGGGCGCAACTGCACAGTCATGACAGGATGTGTACAGCATATAGACAAGCCCCTGGAGAGCAAGAGGGTGTGGTTCTAGGACAACCTTCCCCTAACCTGGAGCCCTCCAGGTATGTTAGACTACAAATCCCAGCATCTCCCTGCTTATGCCGGCTGGAGATGATGGAGGTTATAGTCCAACACAATTGGAGTGCCCTAGGCTGGGGGAAGCATATGTATTTCATGCGCCCATATTCACAGGCGCATGGAAAAACCACTCAAGCGGTTTGTCCACTTTCCAGCCCGATGACGGATCCTCTCTCTGGACCAACTCCATTCCTTTGCAGCGCTGAGAAGGCAAGAAACTGCTCAAGCCTCTTCTGGGCAGCAAGAGAGACTTCTGCTCTTTTGAACCATTTCCACACCCCCAACACAAAAGAGTCACGGCAGTCACGTCAGAGAACTTGGGGGAGGGAAGAGGAAGTTGGGTGGTGAACTCTGAAAAGAATGGCCAGCTCCTACGCCGAGATTTGTGGACACACCAGCCCCACCCAACCCCAGCAAAGGCATTCACATGCAAACACAGGCAGTTTCATGCAGTTTCCATATGACCAATCATCATCTGACTTTGCAACGCTACACGCGCACATTTTCTGAGACAACATCCTGGCTTTATTTTTATCACTAGCGCGCACTTGCGGCTGGGATGCGCTTCCCTCCCCACTTCCTCTTCCTTACCTTCAAGTGCCTCCCTCTGTTTTAGATGCTGCAGTTTGCTGAGCATTCCTTGATGCTCATTCACTCCTCCTCCTCCTCCTCCTCCTCCTCCTCCTCCTCTTCCTCTCCTCCTCCTCCTCCGCCCAATTTCCCTGCTGGATTCGATTTAAACTTCTTTTGTCAGCTCCTCAAAGCTCCGGCTTCTACATTTCTTTCTGCTCTGCAATCTCTTTCCTTGTTTATGTGCTAGTGACCCTTTTGCTCCTGGTCAAATCCCAAAATCTCACCTGTTCTCTCTGCCTTTACAAACTGTTTCACTTGTTATTCAGCGTCTCTGGATCCCCACCACCACCACCCGCTGCCGCCTCCTTGGAGCAGAACTTCTCGATCAGCTTTATTTTCCTGGCCTTTGCTCCATAATTGCCCTCTCACTGTTTCCCTTCCCTATCTTGTCTCTCTATTAAACAGTAAGCCAGCCTTCAGGCCCTGTCACAGATTTATTGTACAGGGCTTGGTTTTGAAGCCCTTTCAAAATGAATAACAGCAGCCACCACACAGAATTTAATTCGCTCTTCTTGCTCACGCACAACTTCTCGGCTGCTATCTCTGTTGGCTCTTGTCAGCCATAGAATCATAGAACAGTAAAGTTAGAAGGGGCCTATAAGGCCATCGAGTCCAACCCCCTGCTCAGTGCAGGAATCCATCTTAAAGCATCCCTGACAGATGGCTGTCCAGCTGCCCCTTGAATGCCTCTGGCATGGGAGAGCCCACCACCTCCCTAGGTCATGGGTTCCACTGTCATACTGCTCTAATGGTCAGGAAGTTTTTCCTGATGTCCAGCCGGAATTTGGCTTCCTGTCACTTGAGCCCATGATTTCGCGTCCTGCACTCTGGGATGATCGAGAAGAGATCCTGGCCCTCCTCCGTGTCACAACCTTTCAAGTATTTGAAGAGTGCTATCATGTCTCCCCTCAATCTTCTCTTGTCCAGGCTAAACATGCCCAGTTCTTTCAGTCCTCATAGGGCTTTGTTTCCAGACCCCTGATCATCTTCGTTGCCCTCCTCTGAACACGCTCCAGATTATCTGCATCCTTCTTGAAGTGTGGTGCCCAGAACCGGATGCAATTCCAGGAGATCCCCTGGAATGCAGATGCACAAACCCCAGGGCCTCCTTTGGAAAAATCCTCTTCTACCCTCCTTCAGGCTCCGGTTCCCAAGTTCCTTCCTGCTCTCTGCATGATGCCTTTTGTCATGGCCCCTCCTGAGGAATCTTCGTCTGAGGAGGAAGCAGATTTATCAGAGGCTGTAAACTCTTCTTTTTCTGAGGACATGCCGGAGGAGGCGTTGCCGGGAGAGAGGGGCCATGCAGCTGAGGAGGAGGCAGATCCCTCAGAAAAGCCCGGGGAAAGCCATCCTCCTCCACCTCCTGTCTCGAACAAAGCAGGCTCTGAGCCCAAAGTGAGTAGTCCACCCAGCCCCCAGGAAAGGCGGCGACTGAGGCATGCAGAGCAAGTCCGGCCGGCAAGAAGACATCTACGACCGCAGAAACGCAGCGTTGTGGGCGCTGACGTTCAATAGCTGGCTGAGGGAAGGCTCAGCAATGAGCCACAGCTGGGGATCAGTGGGTCCAGGCCGAGACTCTGCATCTAAGCAGCTGCCCAGGAATCATTCGACGCTAGCAACAACCATTGTGAGGTTGCTAGTTTGGCTGCCTGCTCCGTGTTTCTTGACCGTGGCTTCGCTGTGGCTTCGACCCCTGGAAAGGACTCTAGACCTCTGCTAAACGTCTGTGCCGTTTGAGCTGTGACAATTCGGCATCCGGAACTTTTTGAAGTTAACTTCTTGCTGCTTGGCAACCAGGAGCATCGCCGTTGGCTGCATTCCCAGAAAGCACTGATAAGAGCTCGCTGGCTGGTTTCCCAGAAAGGCCTTGCAAAATAAACGTGAATCACACCTTTCTTAGGAAACACACTGGAGGGAGCTGGGTGTCCAGTTGGTTACAGGACCGAATCTGCCTTGGTTGCCTGATGGATGACCTTTTTCGAGAGAGGAGCAAGGGGAATGCAGCTTGCTAGTTTTGCTTGATCTCTCTTTGGGTTTTGAAAGATGTTTTTAATGATGTATTTTTCTTGTTTTTAAATTTTTTTAAAACCGTTTTGTGATTCTTGTGTTTTATATTGTTGATGTTCCCTGCCTTGATCCAGAGGGAGAGGCGGGTTATAATAATAATAATAATAATAATAATAATAATAATAATAATAATACCACTGACCATAGTATCCTCCAGGATCAACTCCATAGGATGGGCATTGGAGGCTCTGGGCCTACCTACAGGGCCAATTTCAGAGACTAACTTTGAGTGATTATTCCTCAGCCCCTTGGCAATTGAGCTATGGGGTTCTGCAGGGTACCATCCTGTCCCCAATGTTGTTTAACACCTATATGAAACCACTGGGAGGGGCCACTAGGGGATTTGGAGCCAAGTGCCATCCGTATGCTGATGACACGCAGCTCTACGTCCCTGTGACATCTGAATCAGGTGAGCCTGTGCAAGTCCTGGATCAGTGCCTAAATGCAGTAAATTGGCTGGATGAGGGCTAATAAACTGAAACTGAATCCTGGCAAGACAGAAGCCCTGTGGGGGAGTTGTTTCCTGGGCTGCCTCTACAAGAGAGGTTTAATACTCTTTGAAGTCTCATTAAAAATTTTACCTCTACACTAGCGGAGCGCAAATGGGGCGTAGAGGCGCGTTATCTCCCTGATTGTGCGCATTATCGAATGCGCGTTAAATAGCGAGTTTTTTTTGCTCCGTCTATTAAAGCGCATTTTGACTGCTGCTGCCGCCGCCGCTGTCAAAAGTTGCGGCGGGCTCGAGCTGCCGAACTGAAGCTGGGGAAGGCGGGTGACTACCCTCCGCCCACCGGCTGTCCCTTCCGCTCGCCGGAGCAGCATGAGGAGGGGGCTGCCTGGCCGCGGCGAAGGAGAGAAGAGAGCCCGCCCTCCCGCGGGGGGGGGGGGGCGGCGGGAGGAGGAGGAGGAAGAAGAGGGGGTAAAGGAAGGCGAGGAGGAGGAGCGCTCGCCTGCTGCCCACAGCCTGCCAGCCAGCCAGAGGGAAGGGGAGGGGAGGGAAGCGCCTTTTGTCGCCGCCTCTCGTGCAGAGGTATTAGGCGTAAATGCGCTTCAGCGATAGTGCGCATAATCGCCTAACCGGGCGCAACAGCGAATCCTTGTAGAGGGGACCCTGGTCCTGGAGACAGGCTCGTTGCCTCTTCCGGTTGGCGTTGCACTCTTGCTGAAAGACCTGGTCCATAGTCGTGGGCTACTCCTAGATCCATCACTCTCGCTGGAAGCCCAGTTGGCTGCAGCAGCTCAGAGTGCCTTTTACCAGCTATGGCCTCTCCTGGACAGGGATACAGGCGCTTTTAACCTCAAGACTGGACAACTGCAATGCGCTCTATGCGGGGCTGCCCTTAATGCTGATCTGGAAGCTGGAGCTCGTGCAGAACGCGGCTGCTCGGCTGTTATCAGAAGCTGCCCTTTTTCAGCCTGCAACTCCTTTGCTGAGGGAATTGCCCTGGCTGCCTATTCATTACCAGGGCAAAAAACAAGTGGGAGAAACAGGTTCTCAGGATGCTGAAATACTTTATTTCAAAGCCCGATGTGTTTTGGCCTGTATTGTTTTTTAAGGCCTTCTTCAGGGGGCTGTAATATTAAAAATGTATTAAATTATGATTGCCGGGATAACACATAACATAGAAAAATAAATCTGTTTAGGGGTTAATTAGGCACATTGCCACAAAGGCCTATGCCCGTATGTAAGTATTTTTTTTTAAAAAAACATTACAATAAGAAGGCTCTGGGGCCTGTCCATGTTACATATTAAAACTTGTATAAATCATATAAAAACATTTTAAAGAAAAGTATAATATACTGATTCTTACTGGATAAGAGATGTCTGCAGAAATACTCCTAACAAGATTATAGTCTCCCACGATAATTACTGGGGACTGGGGAAAATAATCATTCAAAGGCCCTCCTTTTATTCTAATTCATTCTTTTCTCATTCTTTTCTCATTGTTTCATCATTTTTTGGGCTCTGCTAGGTGCTTCCAAGTAGCAGTGGTGAGTGCAAGGTCTCAAAATACATAATTGCTGCTATCCTTATTGCTATTATGTGGGAGTCACTGCAGGCAATTGCTGAGTCACAGGAGTGGCAAAAATTCAAGATCTAAGTTGCATTTTCACTTCCGTGGGGTACTGAGCTTCTACTTAGGCTGTTTTACAGTAGATGTTCCATAACCATATCAGTTATAGATTAAGACTTCTATAATAAGTAAATTCCCTTGCTTTAGTGATTTTCATTTGTCATGTATGCTCTTCATGTTGTTGTTTGCCTTTATGTTGTTAACTTTATTTAGAAATAAAACAAAATTTCATAATAATAATAATAATAATTTTAAAAAATCCCAAATTGCCCCCAGTACACCTGCCTACATATCAAGGTCCCCTCCCCCACAGTTTGTAGGAGGAGGATTATTTAATCTAACATGTCGAGAACCGAGTGCCATCCATTTAGGAAGCGGTTCTAATCCATAAGGATTCCAAAACTGACCAAGGTGGCAAATCGAAGTAAACTGGAGAAGACCAAAACTTAGTACAGGTCAATAGATAGGTCTGATGATACAAAGCGAGGTCTGGAAATCCAAACCAGTCTTCTTTAATCGGAAGATGTATGCGTCTCAAAGATATTCGAGGTGGGAAAGAACCGCAGAAGAATTTAAGAAACAAAGCATTAAGTTGTTGAAAATATTTGCCAGGTATAAGTAAAGGAATCCGACGTATAATGTAGAGAATTTGAGGTACAATATTCATCTTAAGTGTGTTGACTTTACCCCACAAACTCAATTTTAATGGTGCCCATCTGTCTATATCATGTACAGTCTCCTCGATTAACTTATTCAAATTTATTTTAATCAATTGGGATATATCTCTGGGAATAAGCATTTCCAGAAAAGTAATAAAATCAGGACAACATCGAAAATGTCCATAAGCCAACATGCTAGAAGATATGCTATCTCCAATCGGCATCAATTCAGACTTTGACCAGTTAATTGAGTAACTGGACAGATCACTGAAGGTATTTATCAGAGCCATCAAAGCAGGAATAGATGCCTGGAGTTTAGAAATAAACAATAAAAGATAATGAGCATAAAGAATAATTTTAAATTCTAAGTCAGTATACACAAACCTATTTAATGGGTTAGGGTTTGTCTCAAACAAATGGAATGTCCCCACAAGACTTAAACTGGAGGCCTTGCTGAAGACACCCAGATCTTGCCCCACTTGGAAAGAAACTCCGCGAAGCTCCTCATAAAAGATGTGTGTGCATGGCGCGGGGGTGGGCAAGTAACCGTTCCTGCCAGCTTTTAGCTTTGGGATGCTTTCGGATCAAAGAAGGAGCATTACAGTTTGATTTTGATGGTTTTCAAGCCATGGAAGGTGGTGAGTTGAGCTTGGCTTCTCCCTCAGCCCTGAGATTTGGCATCTCAGGCAGAGAAGTTGATCGTCTTGTTCAGCTTCAGCCTTCAAGCTGTGAGGGAGGAGTTGGCAACCAGCTGGCCTTCCTGTTGCAGCCAGGCCAGGAAGCATCTCACCTGGCTCAGCTGCCTCAGCCTCTGCCGGCGATGGGGTGTGCCTCTCGCTGAATACAAAAATGAAATACGACAGCCTTGTGCAATACAACATCTCCCTCACGTGATGGCAGCATGACATGAATATCCACAGATGGAAACCTCCCCTCTACCTGACAGTCTTCTTTGGAACTGAAAGGAAGCGTTATCAGCTAGACGAAGAGACATGGCTGGGACAATGGCTGGAGGATTATCCCCCACCAAGCCGGCCACTCCTGAAGTTCAGACCATCGCTAATCAGGTGAGATGAACCCATTCCCAGCTGCCTACAGACACGGGGAAAAGTTCTTTGGCTGTGCCGACACTTTCAAACCACCTGCGTCGGCCGGTTGAATCCCGGCTGATTGTCCTGCTCCTTTGGCAAAATGATTGTCATTATGAATCCTCTTCCCTTCAGGGTTCCCAAACGTCAGGTTGAGAGCCAGCAACTGGAAATGGGTTTTCTCCAAGCCTCATGGGCCTGAGGAAGCTCTGATCCGCTCTAGAAGGATTCACTTTGGCGCCTGGCTGCCCGATTATGCGCATATTCGCGGAAGCGCATTTACTCCTAATCTCTGTACGAAAGGCGGCAAAGCGTATTACAGGTTGACCAAAACACGCTTTAAACTTGTTGACATGAGGAGAATCTCATGTTTACATGGCGGTAAGGTGCTTTAACTGCTGCCACAAATTAAAATTCGTGGTTTAATGCGCATTCGATAATGCGCATTATCGGAAGTTTAAAGCGCCTCAACCCCCGATTTGCGCTCCTCTCTTGTAGAGGTAAAAATTTTAATCAGCCTAGAAAGAGCTTTAAACCTCTTGTGTAGAGGCACCCTCTGTCAAGGTCCAGGCAAATCCCCTGGAATGCAGATGCCCCTCTTGGCCCAGAGAAGCCCCAGGGCCTCCTTTGGAAAAATTATCTTCTGTTCCCCTTGAGACTCCGGCCCCCAAGTTCCTTCCTGCTCTCTGTGTGGTGCCTTCCTTAGCAAACGTACTGCAGGGAGCTGGGTGTAAGAGCTGTAGGAACCCTTGGAGGATACTAATTGTCTAGGCAGAGTCCAGTCTGGGTGTCCAGTTGGTTAAGGGACCGAATCAGCCTTGGTTGCCTGATGGATGACCTTTATCGAGAGAGGAGCAAGGGGAATGCAATCTTGCTAGCTTTGCTCAATCTCTCGTTGGCTTTTCATACCATTGACCATTGACCATAGTATCCTCCAGGATCATGAGATGGGTATTGGAGGCTCTGGGCCTACCTACAGGGCCAATTTCAGAGACTAACTTTGAGTGATTATTCCTCAGCCCCTTGGCAACTGAGCTATGGGGTTCCGCAGGGTACCATCCTGTCCCCAATGTTGTTTAGCACTTATATGAAGCCACTGGGAGGGGTCATTAGGGGATTTGGAGCCAAGTGCCATCAGTATGACACACAGCTCAATCTCCCTCAGGTTAGCTTGTGCAAGTCCTGGATCAGTGCCTAAATGCAGTAAATTGGCTGGATGAGGGCTAATAAGCTGAAACTGAATCCCGGCAAGACGGAAGCCCTGTGGGGGAGTTGTTTCCTGGTCCTGGAGACAGGCTCATTGCCTCTTCCGGTTGGGGTTGCACTCCCTCCGATAGATCTGGTCTGTAGCCTGGGGCTAGTCCTAGATCCATCACTGTCGCTTTTACCAGCTATGGCCTCTCCTGGACAGGGATAGCTTGGCCACAGTGGTACAGGTGCTTGCAACCTCAAGACTTGATTATTGCAATGCTCTCTATGTGGAGCTCCCTTGAGGCTGATCCGGTAGCTGGACCTAGAGTAGAACGCAGCAGCTCAGCTGTAATTGGGAATTGTCCCTTTCCAGCATGCAACTCCTTTACTGAGGGAATTGCACTGGCTGCTTATAAACTACCAGACCAGGTTTAAGCTTTTGGGGCTAGTGTACAAAGCCCTAAACAACTTGGGAGCAGGATACCTGAGAGAGCGCCTTCTCCCTTATCTTCAACAGGGGGCAGGTTCCTGGTGGTTTCATGGTTGTTGTTATTATCATATCCCTTTTCTAGAAGGACATGACAGGCTTTGCCAAGTCATGCTGTCTTTTACAGATTCCGGAATTTCCTTGTTGTGCGTCAGTTAAGGGATCAGCTGGAGAGGGAACAGCTGAGCCTGAAAGTGTTGGGGGGAGTGGCGCTTCATGAAAGCAGGCAAGAACCAGCTGAAATCCAATGCAGCTGACGGCAATTGCTAATTAGTCCACTTCCCATAAAAGTCTGGCCTACGCTCAGTCAGATCGCTGGAAGCAATTCTCGTATCCGGTGTTGTGCCTTGTTGTGGGTTTCCCAGCTTCGTGTTTCGTGCCTGGACTTGTTCTGACCTTTGGACCATATCCTGACTATCCTTCCGCATTTCCCTGTAACCTTGGTTTTGCCCGGACATATCCTGATCCTTGAACTGGACTTCTGATGACTCCTCAACGCTTTGTGATTCCAAGATTGTTCAACTCGGCTTTGGACTGCAACCTCGGCTCTCACCCATGGACTGTTTCGTCGGACACGGTTATCTGCATTTTTGAGTGACACCCTTTATTTACAACATTCCTGACAGTTGAGCATGTTTTAATTATGACTGCTTTCTGAATGTTGGTGTGGATGTATTTTTGTAGGCCCAGTTTCTGAAGGTTTTCTGTATAGTTTTTTGATGTGATGCCGGTGACCTTTTTCTGTTGCCATAGTTCTTTGACTTCCATGGCCAGTGGTGTATATTTTTCTCTCTTTTCCTCTTCCTTTTCAACAACCTTTTTGTCATTCAGTATTGCTATGTTGATGAGATATGTGTGTTTTTCTTTTTTTCTATGTTTTTCTTTTTTTCTATAACTGTTATCTGTGGTCAGTTGCAATGTATTGTCTTGTTGGTGTGAATTGTTCTGTCCCAGTATATTTTATGATCTGCATTTTCCAAGATTGTTTCGGGTATGTATAGTATGGTGTAAGTTATTTGATAAGGTTGAATTTGATGGCCAGTTGTTCAATTATTTTTGCGGCTGTATTGTGTCTGTCCTTATAGTCCATTCCTGCCAGAATTTTACATCCTCCTGTTATATGGTCTATTGTTACTTGGAATTAATGACATTTCCTGCATAGGTCTTTTGTTGCATTGTGATCTTTTATGATGTATTTTTGGTAGTTCTTGGTTGCTATAACTTGATCCTGTATGTCTATTAGGAATTCTTCCGTTTCTGGAAATAGCTCATCCTTCCTGAGCTATTTGTACAATTGTTCTTTGTTTATTCATGTGTTCTGTATTATGTTGTAGTGCTTTCCATGGAGTTCTTTTTGTGCCTATTTTTCTTTTTTCTCTGTGAGTGTGAGTGGTAGTGTTTGGTCTTCATTTTGTAGTGCTAGGTTGAGTGGGGTGTAATTTTTATCTGCTGTTAATATGGCTTTATGAATGGGGGATTATTATTATCATCATCAATATTTATAAACCACTCAATTATCTAACACAGATTTCAGAGCGGTGAACATCTGTATAAACAGTAAAAGAAAGAAGATTAAAATGCAGATTAAAATTATTCAATGTAAAAACAAAGGAACCAGAAAAACAGTGGCTAGTCGGTTGAGGAAGGCTTCTCGAAACAGAGTTGTTTTCAGGAGGCACCGGAAGCAGTCTAGTGTGGAACTCTCTGCCTGACCTGCAGGGGCAGGGAGTTCCACAGAGAAGGGGCCACCACACTAAAGGCTCTTCTCCTGGTGGATTCCAGATGGATTCCAATCTGGCCACAGGTCTAAATGGAACCACCAGGGGCATGCCCTCTGATGACCTCAGTGATCGGGCAAATTGGTAAGGGAGAAGGCGCTCTCTCAGATATCCTAGTCCCAAGTTTTTCAGGGCTTTGTACATTAGTACAAGAGCTTTAAACCTGGCCCGATAGCCAATAGTTAGCCAGTGCAATACCCTCAGCAAAGGAGTTATATGCTGAAAAGAGGCAGCTTATGACAACAGCCAAGCTGCTACATTCTGCACTAGCTCCAGCTTCTGGAGCAGCCTTGAGGGCAGCCCCACATACAGTGCATTGCAGTAATCCAGGTTACTTGAGGTTACTAATGCCTGTATCACTGTGTCCAAGCTATCCCTGTTCAGATCAACTCCGTGGCTGGCGAACCAGCAGAAGCTGATAAAAGGTACTCCGAGCCGCAAGGCCATTTCTTAAGGACACTCTGTTTTTAAATCGAAAAACATTGCATTTTGGTGTTTTATTCTTTTGATATTTTTAAAAATTTACCTCTTATTGTTCACCCCTCTAGAATCAGTTTAGCTGTGGAGTGATATATCTATGTTGTAAATAAAGAAGTCATAACCAGCCCCCTTTCTTGCCTTCCAGGTGAAGAGCCAGTTTGAAGCGAGACAGAACGCGCAATACTCCACGTACGAGGCAGTTTCGTTCCGCACGCAGGTGGTTGCTGGCATTAACTACTTCATTAAGGTCGGTGGCCTGAGTGGGGGATCCAAGCAGGGCCAAACACTGCTCTCTGTCCCATCCTGGCCCTCTTCCTAGCATGTCGTTCTTTGCACACACTTGTCTTGTGCTGGAGAGGACTCCACAGGCCTGACAGCTTCCCTGCCTGCATTGCTATCATTGCCTTTCCTTGCTTGCTTTCAGTATGACGCGTCAGGTGGGGGAAGCGCAGCAAGGGCTGGGTTGATTGCACAACAGTTCCCCTGGGCAGGCTGGGTGGCAACATTGGGGCATCGGACGCTGCCTTAAATGGAGCCAGACCCTTGGTCCATCTAGCCTAGTATTGTCAACACCGACTGGCAGCAAGAGCTGTCCAGGCTTTCAGGCAGGATTCCTTCCTAGCACCACCAGAGATGCTGCCGGGGATCAAACTTGGGGCCTTCGGTGTTCCAAGCAAGGCTTCAGCTGCTGAGCTCCAGCCTAAGACGCCATGCGGGCAGCAGAGCCCACATGAAGGATGGGTGTGCAAGGCTTCCTTTCCTTACACTACTTTTCCATGAAGGGGAAGGCCTGTGGCTCAGCCTTAGGGCCCGTGTGCTTGTGCATCATGTCGAAGATCCCAGGCTCAGTTCCCAGGGGGCTAGGAAAGCCCCTTCTCTGCCTGAAGCCCTGGAGGAAGAGACAGGGCTGCCGGTCAGGGACAACCATGCTGAGCTAGATGGACTCCAGGCGGACTCTGTAGGCAGCTTCTGATGTTCCTAACCAAGCACACATGGGCAGCATGTGGCAGAGAGAAAACTCCTGGACACGCAAAAGAAACTTTTGAGTGGGTGGTACATGACTCCTGCAAGGCATCACCTAATCCATCCCAATTATAGTCTGTATTGTTGGAAGAGGTGTGGTTACATTGTGGGAATGGTCTACAGTGCGGGAGCTTTGGAACATGATTAATGTCAGGGATTTCTTCAACCTAGACCATCAGTAATCCTTAAAACAATGTTGCCTCATCTATTTGAACCCAAGGAGCCTGGATTTCTCCATAAGAACCTTCTTATGCAACTGCATATGGCTGCAAAGTCAGCAAACCAAAGTCTCCAAACCAACCTACTAAAGCGCAGTGGGTTGATACAATTTGGGACACAGTAAGCTTACTCAGCAAGTGCAGCAATCAAGGAATCCCAACCCACAGAATGATATTATGGCACCATGGCAGACATGTATGATCTGTGTTGGAGCTCTTCAAACTTTGGATAAAACTCCAACCAGTACAATTGCCAACATGTCTTCTGATGAATACACACGTACACACAAAATGGCATACAGTCGCACAAGCTCCTTTTATAGGCCGCAAACGTTGCATTTTCACTTCCATGGGGTACTGAGCTTCTACTTGGGCTGTTTTTCAGTAGTTGTTCCATAAGCATATCAGTTATAGATTAAGATATGCAATAAGTGAATTCCCTTGCTTTAGTGATTTTCATTTATTATGTATGCTCTCCATGTTGTCGTTTTTATTTTGTTTATTTAGAAATAAAACAACATTTCATGATTTATTTAATGTTTAAAAAAGGAAAACCGAAGGGGGGAAAAAATCCCAACCTGCCCACAACACACACACACCAGGTCCCCCCCCCCCCTTAGGGGACATATTCCATCTTACTCAGATTAAAGAAGTAGTTCTGGAAATTGTTGTTCCTGAATTACATTAAAACTTCAGGTGCTCAATCTGGTTGGATTACTAAGTGTGGAGAAGGGCTTAGCAGAATGGCAGGCTATGGGGTGGGGGGGAGGTTTTTAATTACCAATGACCTAGGGAGGTGGTGGGCTCTCCCACATTAGAGGCCTTCAAGAGGCAGCTGGACAGCCATCTGTCAGGGATGCTTTAAGGTGGATTCCTGCATTGAGCAGGGGGTTGGACTCCATGGCCTTAGAGGCCCCTTCCAACTCTACCATTCTATGATTCTATGAACGCTTGGGGAAAGGTCCTCTGAATGAGGCTTAATTTGACCCAGGAATCGGATTTCTGAGCTTCATCCTGGGCCACCTAAAGTTACAATAGAGATGGGAACACCTCTGACCATCCGTGAGCAGAGCAACTGCAACTTCTCACTCAGTTGAGGCTCCAAGGACAATGGGTATGGCTTCAAGGGAGACCAGCCCCTATACCTGTTTAGAAGTCAAATTCTACTGAGGGAGGTCCCAGCTTGTGATGTCCTTCTCCCGCATTCTTCCCATCTCACAGGTCAAAATAGGTGCTGGCGAGAGAGACTACGTCCACCAGCGGGTGTTCATGTCCCTGGCAAACAGCAGAATTGATCTCATTGACTACCAAATGGGGAAGACCAAGGATGACCCCATCACCTATTTCTAGCCGCACAGGGGGCCATCTCTGCTGGGAGGCAAAGGGCGGTAATCGAGGGAATATACGAGGGGCATTCAGGCCTGTCGCCCCTGAAAGCTGATGCCATAATAAACGTGTTACTGCTGAAGGTGCTGCTAGATTCCTTGTGTTTTTGCAGCTACAAACTATCAAGGTTGCTGCTGCTGCTATTCCTCTGCAACTTCTCGGTGTCTCTTCCGTTGGGACCAGATACAGCCGCTCCGCCAAGCTGCCCTTTGTACTGAACAGTAGCTCCACCCATAGAGAATCAAGAGCAGGACGGACTATGGTCCCCTCTACAAGATTCGCTTTGACGCCCGGTTGCCCGATTATGCGAAGCACATTACGGGCTGTATGAAACGCGCTTTAAAGTTGTTTACATACGGAGAATCGCATGTTTACACGGCCATAAGGCACTTTAACTCCAGCGGTAAATTAAAACTCGCTATTTAACGTGCATTCGATAATGCGAATAATTGGAGATATAAAGCTCCTCAACCCCCGATTTGCGCTCCGCTCTTGTAGAGGTAAAATCTGTAATGCGCTTTGAAAGAGCTTTAAATCGCTCTTGCAGAGGCACCCCTAAACACAAAGCACAGCAGGAGACTCTAGTGGGGATGGAGGAGGGACACTCTCCTCTCTCTCTCTCTCTCTTCCTCTCCCTGGGGGTGCCATGCCAGCTCCAGGGTTTTAAGGCCCTTGGGCAAGACACCATCAATAGTCCCTCTCCCTTGGTGAAGCTCTCTTCCCATTCCTGTTGCCCCTGGCTGTTCTTGCTCCTCCTCTACCTTATCATCCCACCCATGTTCCCCAGCAACTGGATGTATATAGGCTTACTGCTGCTGATACTGGAGGTAGTGTATGTAGCCATCAGGACTAGTAGCCCTTGATAGCCTTCTCCTCCATGAATCTGTCTAACATCCCTTGGAAGCCCCCCAAATTGGTGGCCGTCCATACGTCTTGTGGTAGCGAATTCCATCGTTTAACTCTGCACTGTCTGAAGAAGAACTTCCTTTTATCTGTCCTGGATCTCCTAGGCCCTGTCTTCATGCCGCCGGGAGCACTGCACCCTAACGCTTCCTCAGCGGTGCATGGCGCATTTACGCCCCTTATGCCAGTCCTGACGTAAGGGGTGCAATGGCGCCTTTTCTTTTGTTGCTGCAGCAGCGCAGCGGCTACTAGAGGGCGGACTGGGAGCCTCGGCTCCCCTACTCGCAGGTAAGTGGGGTTTTTTTGTTTTTGTTTTTTTTACGAAAAGGGAGGGGGAGGGGAGCAGAGGCGGGTTGGGGTTGTTTTTTTTTACAACTTTAAATTGGGGGAGGAGGACTGCCGCTAACTAAAAAGTCGTGTTTAATGGGCGACTTTTTTAGTTCGCGGCAAAGGGCCTTTGCCCCTAGATGTCTTCGCATTGGCAGCTGCGTCATGTAACGCTACTGCCGCCAGTGCAAGGACATGTCGACGGAAACTGTCCGTCAAGAGGTACCCCTACTCATCAGCTTCAAGGGATGATGGCAGGTTCTTCTCCCCATCTGCAAGAAAGCCAGGGAAAGGACCCAGGAGTCCTGGCACTTTCTCGCTCTCCTCAAACGGCCTCCTGCTTTCTGGACGCTGCTCATTTATCTGGCAGATGTTGCTTGGTTTTTATTCCTCCAGCCTACACGTCTTTGTCCAGCACAGACCTATTGCTTGTTGAAGGGAAATGTTCACCATGCAGAGGCAGGCGACGGGCTTCAGCAGCCCCCCGTCTGGGATGCTCCAAACACGGCTGGAGGAAGCAAGGCCCCCTCTGCACCCAGATTCTGTGCTGCTCATCGCCTCGCCTTTGGCTTCTCTGCTGCAACGTTCTGCTCTCCTTCTGTTTCCCCCACCCCACTAATTCACTGTTGCCCTCCGAACTCCATGCCGTTGCCCCAAGTGGCTGAACCATCCAACCCACCTATGTCTCCCACTGCCTCCCCGGCCAGGCTCCTTCATGGCTCCTTCATAGCTCCTTCTCCATCTTTACACTTTCAAAATAATGTACATTAGTTGCCCCGGCCAAATGAAACGAACGTCACACCTCCCTTGTCTCAAACAAATGGAACACTCCCAAAAAAGAGTTAAACCGGAGGCCTTGCTGAAGACACCCAGCTCTTGCTTCACTTGAAAAGGAATTGTGCAAAAGGTTTCTCAGAAAAGGTGCGTGCGGGTGGGGTTGGGCAATGGCGTCACCGATCCTGGCACTCTTCACTTGGGGATGCTTCCTGATCAAAGGAAGAGCAGAGCAGCTTGATCTTGACGGTTTACAATCCATGCTCCCTCTGCCCTTACGTTTTAGCCTCTCATGCCGAGAAGGAGATTGTCCCGTTCCGCTTCAGATTTTGAGCTGTGAGGGAGGAGTTGGCAAACCGCCAGCCTTCCTGTTGAAACATGGCCAGCCGGTCCCTCCTGCGGCTCACCTGCTTCCGCCTCTGCCGGCGATGGGGCGTGCCTCTCGCCTGACACACCTGGCCGCAGAGGGAAACTTCTCCTCTTCCTGACAGTCTTGTCCAGACCTGAAAGCACGAGGTGGCAGATCGAGGCCAAACGAGGAAGAGACATGGCTGAGACAATGGTTGGGGGACTATCCAAGCCTGAGCCGGCCACTCCTGATGTTCAGGCCATCACGAAACAGGTGAGGAAACACCCTCCCCAGCTCCCCACAGGCGTGGGGGAAAGTCCTTTGGCTGTGCCAACACTTTCCGTCTTCCAAATCACCCATGCCGGCCTGTTGATTCCTGGCTGTTTTTCCTGCTCCTGTGGCAAATCGATTGCCGTTAGGAATCCTCTTCCCTCCAGCCTCCTTAAAGGTTGGATTGAAGGCCAACAAATGGAAATTGGGTTTCTCCAAGCTTCATGGGCCTGAGGAAGCTCCGTCAAGGGCCAGGCAAATCTCCCCCAATGCACATCCTTCCCTTGGCCCAGTCAAGCCCCAGGGCTCTTCTGGCCAAACTCTCTCCTAGTCCTCTTGAGGCTCCAGTCTCCAAGTCCCTTCCTGCTCCCCGCAAGGGAATAAACAGCCTCCTTCCTGCCCTCCAGGTGAAGAGCCAGTTGGAACGGAAAGCGAACGCGAGCTACCCCACATACGAGGCAATTTCGTTCTGTACGCAGGTGGTTGCTGGCACGAACTACTTCATCAAGGTCAGTGGCCGGAGATGGGGGGCCAAGCGGGGCCAAACCCTTGGGGGGGTGAGGGTGGGAAACGGCCGCAATCTGCCCACTGTGCACCAGGAATGGGCTTGGAAGAGCCCGATTCCCCCTTCTTAGGAACCTCGGGCCATTTTGAGACATCCTTGGAAAGACCAAAGGCTCCCCCTGGCCTCGTGCGGAAGCCACGCGTGCTCTCTGTCTCATCCCGTCCCTCTTTCTAGCAAGCTGTTCTTCGCACACGTGTGTCTTGTGTAGGAGGACGGGCTCCACACGCCAGCCATTAGCGCTGTTTTTGCGTATGTACAGTCAGGTGGGTGAGGGCAGACAAGGGTGGGTTTACTGCACAGTTCCCGTGGGCAGCCTGGGTAGGAGCAGAGCGACATCAGAAAGTGCCTTATACTGAGTCAGATCCTTGGTCCAGCTAGCCCAGTTATATTAGCCGGTGAACGTGGCTTCATTTGACCTTGGAACCTGATGGCTGAGTTCCATCCTGGACCACCTAAGTTACAATAGAGATGGGAACACCTCTGGCCATCCGTGAGCGGAGAGACTGCGGCTTCCCACTCTGCTGTGACTTCGAGGGAGGCGAGCCCCCATCCCTGCTGAGAAGTCGAATTCTACTGTGGGTGGTCCCGGCTTGTGAGGTCCTTCTCCTGTGTTGCTCTCACCTCACAGGTCCGACATGGTGATGGAGAGAGAGACTACGTCCACCTGCGCGTGTTCCAGGCCTTGCCGTGCAATGGGGGCAGAGTGGAGCTCTCTAACTACCAACTGGGCAAGACCAAGGATGACCCCATCTCCTATTTCTAGCCACACCAGGCCATCTCTGCAGGGAGGCAAAGGGCATCAACAAAGGGAATTTATCTGAGGCTTTTATGCCTGCCTGTCGTCCATGAAGGCTGACGCCATAATAAATGCGTTCCTGTTGAAAGTGCCGTAAGACTCCTTGTGTTTTTTTTCCTGCAACAGACGAACAGGGCTGCTGCTGCTGCGGCTATTCCTCTGCAAATTATCGGAGAGAGTCTTTCCCCTGATATTAAGAACATCAGAAGTGCCATCCTGGATCAGAGCGAGGGTCCATCTAGTCCAGCACTCTGTTCACACAGAGGCCAACCAGCTGTCCACCAGGGAAGCACAAACAGGACCCGGGTGCAACAGCACCCTCCTGCCCATGTTCCCCAGCAGCTAGCGTATATAGGCTTACTGCTTCTGATACTGGAGGTTGCACTTAGCCATGAGGACTAGGAGCACCAAGCTCCCTTTGCATTGAACTGTCGCTCCACCCATAGAGAAGCAAGGGCAGCACCAGGCTCACCACCCAGTAGAGCAGGAGATTCTAGCAGCAAGGGGGGGGCACTTCCTCATCGCTCTTCCTCTCTCCCCGGGGGAGGGGGTGGAATGGCAGCTCTGGAGTTTGGAGGCCCTTGGCAAGACCCGCTCCATGGGTGTCTCTTCTGATTGCTGTTGTCACCAGCTGCTCTTTCTCCTTCTCTTCTTTCTCATCATCATTGCCAAATACGTGCTTGGCAGGCAGAGATTCAGGCTGCCTCTACAAGAGAGCTTTAAAGCTCTTTCAAGGCGCTTAAAAAAATTTACCTCTACAAGGAGGGAGCGCAAATCGGGCGTAGAGGCGCGCTATCCCTCCGATTGTGCGCATTATCGAATGCGCGTTAAATAGCGAGTTTTATTTTGCAGCGGGATGTGAAGCCGGCGCCCTGCCTCCCGAGTAGTGCTGCTGCTGCTGCTGCTGCTGGCTCCCCGCTCGGCTCCTGGCTCCGCTCTTACCGGGCTCCCGCTGACCTCTCGCTCCGTCTTCCAGCTCCCTTTTCCCTTTTTCTTGCCCTGTTCCCCCCCCCCCCACGTGTGCCCTGCCTCCCAAGTAGTGCTGCTGCTGGCTCACCCGCTCGGCTCCTGGCTCCGCTCCTACCGGGCTCCGTCTTCCAGCTCCCTTTTCCCTTTTTCTTGCCCTGTTCCCCCCCCCCCTTGCTCCGTTTCATTCAATCGTCAGTTCCTTCGCTCTCCAGCATAACAACTCGCAGGGACCTGCCTTAAAGAGACAGGCGCCCGCGCACCCGCCCTACCTCCCCCCTCCCCTTTCCCTGCCTGCCTCTCGTGCAGAGGTATTAGGCATAAATGCGCTTCAGCAATGAAGCGCATAATCACTTAACCAGGCGCAAAAGCGAATCCTTGTGGAGGGGGCCTCAGTGCCAGTGAGCTAACAGCTCATATGAACGTAAGAAGAGCCCTGATAGTTCAGACCAAGGGTCCATCTGGTCCAGCATTCTGTTTGCACAGTGGCCAACCAGCTGGACACGAGTGCAATAGCACCCTCCTATCCATGTTCCCCAGCAACTGGTGCACCCAGGCTTACGGCCTCGGATACTGGAGGTAGCACACATAACCATCAGGACTTGTAGCCGTTGAAAGCCTGCTCCTCCAGGAATTTGTCCAATCCCCTTTTAAAGCCATCCAAATGAATGGCCATCGCTGCATCTAGTGGCAGTGAGTTCCATAGTTTAACTCCACGCTGTGCGAAAAAGGACTTCCTTGTATCTGTATTGAATCTCCCACCAATCAGCTTCATGGGATGACAGCAGGTTCTCTTCCTTGTCTACAAGAAAACTAGGGGAAACTAGAGCCCTGGCACTTTCCCGCTGACTCTCCCCACACCGTCCTTTGTGGGCACTGCTCATTTATCCAGCAGATGTGGCTTGGCCAGCCTGCACCTCTTTGTTCAGGGCAGGTCCATTATTTGTTGAAGAAAAATGTTCACCCAGCAGAGGCAACTCACTACCGTCCCCCATTTGTGATGCTTCAAACGGTCTCAGCGGAAGCGAGATCCCCTCTGCACCCAGATCCTGTGCTGCTCATCATCTCGCCTTTGGCTCCTCTGCTGGAACATTCTGCACTCCCTCTGCTTAGGGTGACCATATGAAAAGGAGGACAGGGCTTCTGTATCTTTAACAGTTGCATGGCGAAGGGAATTTCAGCAGGTGTCATTTGCATGCATAGAATCATAGACTAGTAGAGTTGGAAGGGGACCTATAAGGCCATCGAGTCCAACCCCCTGCTCAATGCAGGAATCTACCTTAAAACATCCCTGACAGATGGGTACCCAGCTGCCTCTTGAAGGCCTCTAGTGTAGGAGATTTAGGTGAAATTCCCTCATCACAACAGTTCAAGCTGCAGGAGCCCTGCCCTCTTTTGTACCCGGTCACTCTAGTGTAGCTCCTGCAGCTTTAACCGTTGAGATGAAGAGGGAATTTCACCAGGTGCTGCATGCCTACAAAGGATACCTGCTGAAATTCCTCTTTCTATACAACTTTTAAAAATACAGAAGCCCTGTCCTCCTTTCCATAGGGTCACTCTACTCTTGCCACACTTGGAAAGAAACTCTGCAAAGCTGCTCACAAAAGATGTGTGTGCACGGCGCTGGGGTGAGCATGTAACCGTTCTTGGCAGCTTTTAGCTTTGGGATGCTTACGGATCAAAGCCGGAGCATTACAGCTTGACGGTTTGCAATCCATGCAAGAGGGTGAGCTGAGCTTGGCTTCTCCCCAGGCTTCAGTTTTAGCCTCTCGTGCAGAGAAGGTGATCGTCCCTTTCTGCTTCAGCCTTCAAGCTGCGAGGGAGGAGCTGGCAACCAGCTGGCCTTCCTGTGGCAGCCAGGCCAGGAAGCCTCTCCTCTGGCTCAGCTGCCTCTGCCTCCGCCGTCGATGGGGTGTGCCTCCCGCGGAATACAAATGTGCAATATGATCCCGAGTGCTCCCTCATGTGACGGCAGCATGACACACGCGACCACAGACGGAAAGCTGCCCTCCGCCTGACAGTCTTCTCCAGAACTGAAAGCACAAGGCGGCAGACCGAGCCCAACCGACGAAGAGACATGGCTGAAAGGAGGACTGGGGGGTTATCCGACCCCGACCCGGTCACTTCTGAAGTTCGGGGCATCGCTAATCAGGTGAGAAACCCCCTCCCCCAGCCCCCCACAGAAGTAGGGAGAGGGTATGCAGCTGGGTCGGTCTGCTAAATCCTGGTGTCTTTTCCTCTCTCAATGGCAAAATGATTGCCCTTAAGAATCCTCTTCCCTTAAGGGTGCCCAAAAGTTGAAAGCCAGTAACTGGAAATGGGGTTCCCCCCAAGCCTCATGAGCTTGAGGAAACTCTGCCAAGGCCCAGGCAAACCCCCTGGAATGCACATGCCCTCCTTGGCCCAGACAAGACCCAGGGACGCTTTTGGCTAAACTCTCTCCTAGTCCAATTGGGGCTCCAGCTTCCAAGTTCCTTCCTACTCTCTGGCCTTTTGAGCTGGGATTGCCTCTGGGTGGTCCCTGTGCATCCAAATGGCGCACAGGGACTCCCGGGTGCAGGGGGGATGGGCACGGGTTTTCCCCGGGATAAGGGATCCCGGGGGAAACCCGAATCTTCCCGCGGTCCCAGGAACATCCCGAGACCGCGGGAAATGTGGCCGCCTGTCCCAGCTGCTGCCGCGCTTACTTGTGAGTAAGTGTGGCAGCAGAAATGGGAACGGAGCCACACCGCATGGCTCCATGCCCATCAAGGGAGGGGGGCAAGTTCGCCATCCCCAGGATGGCAGGGGGAGGCCCCCCCGATTTAGGGCGAGTTTTTTTTAAAAAAAAATCTTACCCTTCTTCGTTGGAGCGCAAGTGTGCTCTTTGCGGATCCCCACCCCAAAAAATGGCAGGTGTGACGGCCCAGGAGGAAGCCGGGTCGTCGCACTTCCTCATTTGGACTGCAGCGACGATCCCGGAAGCAGCTATTTCCGGGACCGTCCCCCCTCCCTCCCTCTGCACTCATATGGTGCAGACACAGCCTCTGTGTGGTGCCTTTCTTAGGAAACATACTGGAGACAGCCATGGCGGAAGAGCTGCAGGGACTTTTGGAGGATACTGACTCCAGTTTGGGTTTCAACCTGGTTATGGGACTGAATCAGCCTTGGTTGCCCCAATGGATGACCTTTATCGAGAGAGGGACAGGGGGAGTAGAACCCTGCTAATTCTTCTAGACCTCTCATTGGCTTTTGATACCATCGACCATGTTATCCCCCTGGATTGACTCCGTGGGATGGGTATTGTGTGTTATAGTGGTTCTGGTCCCACCTATGGGGACGACGTCAGAGAGTAACACTGGGTGACCATTGGCCTAAATGTTGTTTAAGAGCTATATGAAGCCACTTGGGGCATCTGAATCAGGGGAGGCTGTGCAAGTCCTGGATCAGTGCCTAGATTCGGTGATGGACTGGATGAGGACCTATGAACTGAATCTTGGCAAGACAGAAGCCCTGTGGGTGAGTGGTTTCCATGTCCAGGAGACAGGCTCGCTGCCTTTTCTGGATGCGGTTGCACATCCTCTGAAAGATCTGGTCCGTAGTCTGGGGCTGCACCAAGATCCATCACTGTCACTGGCAGTCCAGATGGCCACGGCAGCTCGGAGTGCCTTTTACCAGCTTTGGCTGGATGGCCAGCTACAGCCTCTCCTGGGGGCTGTCTTCACAGCATCGAGTTGGCTCCACTCTGCTGCCAAACACTGTGGTATCGCTGGTGCGAGGCGGCAGCAAGTTATTTACACAAAGGGAGGCAGCGCTGGTTTTCCAGTGGCCATTATCCTCACTGGGCCCATCCCTTCCCCCTTCCGCAGCTTCCGGTGACCAATGAGAGGTCACCTTCTGCCTGGGAACGTCCCCCGGCACAGCGCCTGAGCGAGGACAGGTGGGGAAGAGCGGATCTTCAGCTCTTTGCCCCGGGGTGGCTCCGAATCGGTGGCTGCGTCATATAACCAACGCAGCGCAGATTCGGAGCCACACTGGAGCATATAGACAGCCCCCTGGACAGGGATAGCTTGGCCACAGTGGTATAGGTGCAAGTAACCTCAAGACTGCAATGTGCTCTATGTGGGGCTGCCCTTAAGGCTCCTCTGGAAGCTGGAGCTAGTGTAGAATGCTGCAGCTAAGCTGTTTTCAGGAGCTGCCTCCTTTCAGCCTGTAACTCCTTTGCTGAGGAAACTACAATGGCTGCCTATTCAATAATGGGCTAGGTTTAAGGCTTTGGTACTAGTGTACCAAGCCTTAAACAACTTGAGACCAGGAGACCTGAGAGAGTGCATTCTCCCTTATCTTCATCAGAGGGCATGCTCCTGATGGTTCCACATGGGCCTATGGGCTGATTGGAGTGCACCTGGAGAAGAGCCTTCAGTGTGGTGGCCCCTTTTCTATGGAACTCCCTGCCACTGGAGGTTGGTCAGGCAGGCTCCAACACTGTGTTGTTTCCTGTACCTCCTGAAAATAGGTCTATCCCAGGAAGCCTCCCTTGGAATTTAAAAACAGAATAATTTGAACATGGTGCTTTATTCTTTTATTTTTATCATTTTGTCTTGTCTTGTTCACCCCTTTAGAATCAGTTTCGATGTGGAGTAAATAAATAAGTCATAACCAGCCCCCTTTCTTGCCTTCCAGGTGAAGAGCCAGTTGGAACAGAAAGAGAACGCGCAATACTCCACGTACGAGGCAGTTTCGTTCCGCACGCAGGTGGTTGCTGGCACAAACTACTTCATCAAGGTCAGCGGCCCGAGTGGGGGATCCAAGCAGAGCCAAACGCTGCTCTCTGTCCCATCCTGGCCCTCTTCCTAGCATGCCATTCTTTGCACTTGCTTGTCTTGTGCTGGAGAGGACTCCACAGGCCTGGCAGTTTCCCGACCTGCATCGCTACCATTGCCTTTCCTTGCTTGCTTTCAGTATGAAGCGTCAGGTGGGTGAAGCGCAGCAAGGGCTGGGTTGATTGCACAACAGTTCCCCTGGGCAGGCTGGGTGAGAACATAGGGGCATCGGACGCTGCCTTAAACGGAGTCAGAACCTTGGTCCATCTAGCCCAGTATTGTCAACACCAACTGGTAGCAAGGGCTCTCCGGCCTTTCAGGCAGGATTCCTTCCTAGCACCACCAGAGATGCTGCCAGGGATTGAACTTGGGGCCTTCAGTGTTCCAAGCAAGGCCTCAGCCGCTGAGCTCCAGCCCAAGACGCCATGCGGGCAGCAGAGCCCACATGAAGGACGGGTGTGCAAGGCTTCCTCAAGGTGCTGCCTCTCTGCCGCCTTTCCTGACAAGGCTTTTCTCCCACGAAGGGGAAGGCCATGACCCAACAGGAGGGTAGAATCAAAGAATCATAGAACAGTAGAGTTGGAAGGGGCCTATAAGGCCATGGAGTCCAACCCTCTGCTCAGTGCAGGAATCCGCCTTAAAGCATCCCTGACAGATGTCTGTCCAGCTGCCTCTTGAAGGCCTCTAGTGTGGGAAAGCCCACCACCTCCCTAGGTCATGGGTTCCATTGTCGTACTGCTCTAACAGTCAGGAGCTTTTTCCTGATGTCCAGCCGGAATTTGGCTTCCTGTCACTTGAACCCATTATTCCGCATCCTGCACTCTGGGATGATCGAGAAGAGATCCTGGCCCTCCTCTGTGTGACAGCCACTCAAGTTTTTGAAGAGTGCTATCATGTCTCCCCTCAATCTTCTCTTCTCCAGGCTAAACATGCCCAGTTCTTTCAGTCTCTCCTCATAGGGCTTTGTTTCCAGACCCCTGATCATCCTCGTTGCCCTCCTCTGAACACGCTCCAGATTGTCTGCATGAAGTGTGGTAGGGCACTCATGGTGCAGAAGGCCCCTGGTTCAGTCCCCCAGAGGCCTAGGAACACATCTGACCACTCATGAGCAGAATAACAGCAAATCACCACTCAGCTGTGGCTCCCAGGACAATGCGAACGGTTTCAAGGGAGGCGAGCCCCCATCCCTGCTGGGAAATGTCTTTCTGTTGAGGGAGGTCCCAGCTGACCAGTCCCGGCTTGTGATGTCCTCTCCCTTGATGTTTCTACCTCACAGGTCCAACATGGTGACGGAGAGAGAGACTACATCCACCTGCGCGTGTTCCAGGCCCTGCCGTGCAATGGGGGCAGAGTGGAGCTCTCTAACTACCAACTGGGCAAGACCAAGAATGACCCCATTGCCTATTTCTAGCCACACCAGGCCATCTCTGCAGGGAGGCAAAGGGTGTCAACAAAGGGAATTTATCAGGGGCATTTTCGCCTGCCTTGGATGAAGAACGCTGTCGTCCACGAAAGCTGGCGCCATAATAAATGTATTGCTCTTTGAGGTGCTGTCAGACTCTGTGTTTTTGTTGCTGCTGCTGCTGCTGCGACCCCGCCACTATTTACTGGAGAATTTCTCCCCAGGGGAACAGCTGCTCCACCAAGCTGCCCAACGGGGAATCAAGGGCAGGAGACCCCCCATGTCGATGGGGTGGGGGCACTGTCCTCCCCCCCCCTCTCTCTCTCCATCTCCCTGGGGGACAGGGTGGAATGCCAACTCCAGGGTTTTGAGGCCCTTAGTGAGTCTATCTTTTCTTTGCTGATGTTACTGGCTGTTCTCGCTCTTCTTCTTCCTCCTCTTCCTCCTCCTCCTCCTCATCGCTGCCACATGCTTGCTTGGCAGGGAGAGATCCCATGCCAGCGAACAAGCAGCCAGTAAGAACGCAAGAGCCCTCCTGGACCAGACCAAAGGTCCATCTAGTCTAGCATTGGGTTCACACAGTGAGCCAAGCAGCTGCCCATGGGAAACCCACAAGCAGGACATGCACACAACCGCACCCCCCTGCCCATGTTCCCCAGCAACTGGTGCACACAGGCTTATTGCCTCGGATACTGGAGGTAGCACATAACCAGCAGGACTGGTAGCCCTTGACAGCCTTCTCCTCCAGGAATTTGTCCAATCCCCTTTTAAAGCCATCCAAATTAGCAGCAATCACCCCATCTAATGGCAGTGAGTTCCATAGTTTAACTCTGCGCTGTGTGAAGAAGGACTTCTTTTTATCCATCCTGAATCTCCCGCCAATCAGCTTCACAGGGCGACAAGAGGTTCTTTTCCTTGTCTGCAAAAAAGCCAGGGGGAGGACCCAGGAGTCCTGGCACTTTTCCACTCGCCCTCTTCCTTTGTGGGCACTGCTCATTCATCTGGCTGATGCTGCTTGGCCCTTATCCCTCTTTGTTCAGGGCAGACCCCTTATTGGATGAAGGCAAATGTTCACAAAGCAGAAGCAACTGACTACATCTGCGATGCTCCAAACACTTCCGGTGGACGCAAGATCCCCTGCGGCCCCCCACCCCGATTCTGCGCTGCCGTGTCTCGCCTTTGACTTTGTTGCTGGAAGGTTCTGCTCCCCCCCCCCAATAATTCACTGTTGCCCTCCAGAATTCCATTTTGTTGTGCCAAGCCGCAAAACCCACCGCTGTTTCCCCCTGCTTCCCTGGCTGAACCCCGCAATGGCTTCCCTGCAAGCAGAAATTCAGCAGGTGATCCTTCTCCATCACTGCACTGCCCTAGTGAAGTGAAGGTGCATCAACTGAGTTTCTGGCTTGCCAACTGATAAGGTCACAGGTGCCCTGCCAGAGGAAAGAGTCGTGAATTCAAGATTCGAACAAAGCAGAAGGATCTGAGTCAGGAGAGGAGGCACTCCAGGGAAATGTGGCAGCCTTGGCCACATGCCTTTTGCTGCTTGCAGATTTGCAAAAATAAGGATTTCTTGGGTTGCAAAATGTGTGGCCTTTCCACGCCCACCTCAGCTCGCTTGCAGAGTTCTGTAGCTCAAGTCCCTTCTTTCAAAGCGAATTCCTTGAACACCCCCAAGGAGAAAAAAAAGTCTTTTATCATTTTGATCCAGCGGTTCCAGAGTCAAGGCAACCAAATGGCAAGAGTCAGGAAGAGTTGGCAGACCAATGGAGTCTTTTATTGCCACTGCAGAACTGAATAATTAAAATGTTAAAAGCCATCTCTCCTGGCCTTGCTAAGTTTGCAATACAACTCCTTCAGGCCTTGAGCGTCTCTCTGGGCCAATCTGAATCTTCATCCTCCCTCCTCTTACAGGAGCTCAGTGTGACCTAATCTACACCAAGCAGGATATAGCACTATGAAAGTGGTATGAAAGTGGTATATAAAAGGCAGGAGCCACATGTCTGTTTTACAGCGGTATTGAAGTGCACTGACAACTGTTGGGGCCCATAAGACACGTACCATATACCGCTTTCATAGTGCAATATCCTGCTTGGTGTGGCTCCTGCCTTTTATATACTGCTTTCATACTGCTTTCATAGTGCAATATCCTGCTTGGTGTAGATGAGGCCTGGGATGCATATCAAGGCCAGGCGGAGACACCAGCAGGCTCAGTTAGTAAGGCTGCTTCTTGCTGGCATTTTCCCTCTGTCAGCAACGCAAGCGGCTGCCTCCGACGAAAGGGAGCCACCATGAAGGCAAGGTCAGGATGGAGGCCATGGCATTCCGATTCGCTGGTTGCTGGGGAGAAGGAGGAAGCCGGGGACTCAATGGAGAAGGGAAACGCTGGGGCGCCACACAACTCTGCGCCAGAGCTTGGTTCCAAATGCCGGTGCTTAGGTGCAATTCAGGAGGGATGTACAAGAGCTTCGCGCCTTTTTGAAAATCACGAGAACATGTGCCGTTCACAACTGCAAACACAAGCCAGAGCGCTCCTCTTCATTTTTCTTTTGAGGAATGTCCGCAATTTCCCAAATGTTGGCTGGGGGATGCTGCAAGTCACATCTAGTTGGGGAAGAGCCTGACGGCTGGCTGGCTGATGGCACCGCACTGGCACTGTGTTCCCCCTGAAACCCACAGTTTCACCTGGATACTGGAACCACACACACCCTGTCTTCTTCCTGGCTTCTGGCGACCAATTGCCGGTCACCTTCCAACAGGACTGCCCCCCGGATTGGCCACAGAACAAGGTCAGAAAGCAGAACAGCCGTGTGACCGCGCTCCCACTGAAAAAGTCGGGACAAGTTCCCGACTTTTTAAACGCACAGCTTTGCAGAAAAGCCCCACGGTGGCTGTGAATCCACGGCTGCATCATATAACTGACACAGCGCCAATTCGCAGCCACTGCGGGGCTTAAACGACACATAGATAGCCCCAACGGCAACACATAGATGCCGTTTGAATGCAGGCTTCCCCACCTCAATACAGACGTACCTTTCTTGTCTTGTAGAAACAGTTCCTTCAAGTTATTTCATCTGAAAGTGAAGCCGCCCACCCAGGCCACATCTCCAAGTGGCAAGCTCCGCCTCCACATTACCTGCCCTTTATGTTAACTGTTACCATTTTCAAATCACAATGTTTAAAAAGTTTCATAATCCCACATTTAAACAGACGCACATCCTGTTCCTTTTCCGCTGGTGCCCTCAGCATTTCTCAAAATAGCAGCCATTTTTACTTCAGAATGCCTCAGAAATCATAGAGTTCCAGGGCATTGCAGGGGGAGAGGGGAGACGGTGGCCATCACAAAAAATGGTGGCCACCAGTGTCAGCTATCACACCCCGAAACACAGAATGGGCATTCAGGGAGGAAAAGGCTGGTTGCCAACTGAAAGCGCTCTCTCAGCGCCCCTGTTGCCACTGACTTCACTAAAGAGGCCACGGCAGCACACCCACAGAGAAAGGCCACCCAGCCACCTTGAACGTCCACCTGCTGTTGCTGGAACTCCGAAATCGCCTCATCCCTTTTAGCGCCACCTCTTGAACTCAAGGCAAAAGTTTACATCTAGGACTTTTGCTCAGACTATATAATAGTGCGGCAGCCATATTGATGATGTCATCACGCAGACCCCCACCCCCACCACCGGCATTTTGTAAGACTCGCTTTTCTGAGACACTTCTGCCATATAGAAACAAAAAATGTTCACAAAGCTTTTGCACACGCTGGGGTAAATAAATCCTGCCTGGCTCCGGGACTGTAACCTGTATGTTACTGGCCTCAGTCAACACTTTGGGTTCACATGGGGTGACCAGATAAAATCCAGGTCAGGGCCCATGTAACTTTAACAGTTGTAAAGAAAAGGGAATTTCAGCCAGTGTCATTTGTATGCAATTAGTTCCTGGTGAAATTCCCTCTTCATCACAACTGTTAAAGGTGCAGGCACTATACTAGAGTGACCATTTACAAAAGAAGGCAGGGCCCCTGCAACTTTAACAGTTGTGATGAAGACGGAATATCACCAGGAACTAATTGCATACAAATGGCACTGGCTGAAATTCCCTTTTCTCTACAAATGTTAAAGTTACATGAGACCTGACCTGGATTTTATCTGGTCACCCTAGGTTCACAGACCCTCAAGTGCAGATTTCACAATTTATTTATTTATTTATTTAACCTCACTTTTCCTCTCAGGAGGACAAGCTAGCGTACATGAGCCTCCTCTTCACCATTTTATTATTTATTGATTTATGTATTTGTTATTTATTTATTTATTTATTTATTTATAGCCGAAGCTCTCTGGGCGGTTTACAAAAATTAAAACCATAAAAATGATTTAAAATAAACAACGACAGTGTAAAAGCATAATTTAAAATACAGTAGAAAAGCACAACCAGGATAAAAACCAAGGAGCCATGCAGAAGTTGATAGGGATTTAAAATACAAATTTAAATAGCAAGGTTAAAAATCAAACTGAAGAACTGTTAAAACACTTTGAAAATAAAAAGGTCTTCACCTGGCATCTAAAGAAGTATAATGTAGGTACCAGGTGAACCTCTCTAGGGAGCTCATTCCACAGCCGGGGTGCCACGGCAGAGAAGGCCCTCCTCCTGGTGGCCACCTGCCTCACTTCCTTTGTTGTTAACCTCACAACAACCCTGTGAGGTAGGCTAGGCTGAGAGTCAGTAACTGTTCAAAGTTCTCCATTGAGCTTTATGCCCGAGTGGAGATAAGGACGGGCTCTCCCCCATCCCACTCCAAGCCTTGAACTAGTAGGTCCTACTGGCTCTCAATGAACCACCCTTTGACTGGCTAAAACCATGGGTCAGTCTAGCCCAGTATTTCCTGCTCTGCCTGGCAGCGTCAAGTCCAGACGTTCCGATTCTGAGGCTCAAGTTTCATTAAAGCTCTTTCTGCTGTGCATCCAGTTAAGCTTTTACAGTCCCCATCAAGGTCCGCAGATAACAGATCGCAACGTAACTCCTTGACCAGGATCAGTTTATGAACATCACACCAAAGGACTCAACCAGCCTTGGGTTCAACTCACAGAATAAATCCAAACGGGTTTAAAGCCAAACCAGGGCCCCCTCCACAAGGATGCGCTTTTGCGCCCGGTTCGGGGATTATGCGCATTATCGCGGAGGCGCATTTACGCCTAATCCCTCTGCACGGGAGGCAGCTAGAGGCGGCGAAGCGCATTAATTGATGTCCAAAAAGCGCTTTAGAAGACGTTAATGCGCATAATCGCTTGTTCACACGGCGAAAATGCGCTTTAACGGCCGGAGAAAAATAAAAGTCGCTATTTAACGCGCATTCGAAAATGCGCATTATCGGGGAGATAACGCGCCTGTACGCCCGTTTTGCGCTCCGCTGGTGTGGAGGTAAAATTTATAATGAGCCTTCAAGGTTCATTAAACCTCTCGTATGGACGTTTTCCTGGTTACAAAGGCGTTGCTTCCTGGCACTTCTCCTGCCTGCTGCTCCAGTTTAAATACAGGGGAGCGGCGCTAAAGAGCATCATCGTACATTCTATCCTGGCAAGGAAACTTAGCTCACGAACGCGAGCTGTGCCTCACCGGACACCTCTGTTCCACCCTCTTTAGTTGATGATGCATCTTAGGACACACCTCAGAATCCCCCCCCCCCCCACGGCAGGGCCCTCCGTCAATGTCAGGTCTCTCAGATGTGGAAGAGAGGCTGGCTCAGCACGCTCAATCTCACCCCCTCCCGGTTCATAACCAGGTGCGAGGCCTGAATTCTCAGGCCTGGCTGAACAGTTCCCCCCTCTGACTCAGAAATGGTCGGATTGGGGCAAGATCTGACAGTTACATTTACATATCACTTTTTTTTCCTGCAAGGAACCCAAGGCGGCATACATAATCCTCCTCCTCTCCATTTCATCCTCACAACAACCCTGTGAGGTAGGTTGGTGTCGTGTTTCCCAACACCCCTCGCTTTATGGGGAGACAATGAAGAGGTTTGCCATGTAACCTATAAAGCTTTATTCAGGCAATAAACCTCTCCTCCTACCTGAAGGGACTCTAATTTTCTAGGAACTTTTCTCTAGGCAAGATTATGCAAACTAAGCGAGTCAATTGTCCTTTCAAGAAAAAGGGAAAGTCCTTTTCCAGTACGCTTCAACTTCAGGGAGGCTGGTTTTCACGAAGCCTTTGGCGGGAAGCTAGCCGGGCCGACCTCCTCTCCCCTTTCTTTTGCTCCATCCGCTTTAGTCTCCGATGGATTCTCAGATCAGCTAGGCTTTCAGTACCCTTCGCCTCGGAAGAACACTGATTTCCCAGAGCCGGTGGGTTGTTTACCCCCTCCTTCAGAGATAAGGGCTGGCAAAAGTTCATTCCCAGCTGGCGAAGAGCCCCGTGAGAGTCACCTCTCCCACTCCCCACACAGGCTGGTATGTTTCCGGCGCCGGCTCTTCTGCATCAGAATCTGACTCCGATTGATCGCCTGAAAATCCTTCTCCCAGCCCAAGGGGACCAGGCTTAGTCACAACAGTTAGGCTGAGGGTCAGTGCCTGGCCCAAAGTCACCCAGTGGGCTTCATGGAACCTGGATCTCCCCAGACCCATTAACCACGCTCTAACCACTACACCACGGTGGCTCTCAGTGAAACAGCCTGTAATTGACTTGGACCACAGGTCCACCTAGCCCAGCACGATGCGATCTGCAATACTGGGCTAGATGGAGCTGAATTGACCTGAGCCTTCTCCCTGGAGAGTCTGCCGAGGACTGAACCTGGGCCCTTCTGCATTGCAAGCGGCGGCTCTCCCACCGACTTACACCCCGCCCTCCTGCAACTTGAAAAGCCATTGGGTTCACGTGCAGAAGAAGGGAAAGGGTTCCCCACTGGACCTGGGATTTTCACAATGCAGTCTTTGAGGGGAGATCCCCATGAACCAGCCTCCTGCGGAGTCAGCCCCTGTAGCCTATGTCATCTTACTGGCAGAGAGGTTCATCACAAGACTTTCCCTGCCCTGCTATCTGGGGTCCTTCTCACTGGAGACACCGAAGAATGAACCTGGAACGCTTTGCAGGCAAAACAGGCGCTCTACCACCCATGGCCAGGGTGTGGGGAATCCGCCACCGTCACGTTGTTAAGGGCTAGGCAAGATATACCGTGAGAGCAGCAGGCCCATGCATCAAAACAACAGGCCACATTAAAAAACAAAACAAAAATACACGAACGCCCCTTCCTAAGTGTTTTCACACCTTCCTGTTCCGCCAGGCTTTTTACCTCTTTTAATTCCCACCTCCTTGTGTATCTGTTTCATTGGCTTGCTTAAACGCTCTGTTTTCTGTTTGATTTTTAACAATTCAATAGTAATTTCAATGTTGTCAGCCATATTGGGGGCCCTTTTGAAGACCAAAAGACAGCCCATAAATGACTTCATAAAGAAATACTGCAGATATTTCCACTTCCCATCCTACTGACTTCCCTCCCACTTCCTCATGCCAAAGAAATGCAAAGAATCAACAAGGAAGTTCAACTTACCTTCCCATTGGGGCTGGCCTTCTTGAACACTCTGCAAAACAAGGAGGAAAAGGGAAAGGTGGGTGAATAAGGTACGAGGCCTCTTCTTCCTCTGACTCAACAGTTGTTAACAGGTTCACAAATCGGTCCAGCTGGTGGCTCCAAGGTCAGCACTGAATCTATCTAAAATTATTTCTAGGACGCCTTTAATTCCCTGACCTCTTACAATATCGCCATTCAGTTCAATGCAGGGACTCCATGCAATCAAGACTCATGCATCCCCTTCAATGTTTGTCAATTCCCTTCCTTGAACTGATTGACAGTGTGCCAGGCACGCAGGACCCCGCTGCGTCTCAGAGCTATGGATAGATGAACTGCGGCTTCTCTTGGATTCTCATTGTTCCAGCTTTTAGTTCATTCCTCCCCATTTCTGTATATTTGTGATCTGTGATTATTATTTTCAATGCCACACAGAAATCCATTTGCACGCCCCACATTTCCCCCCCAAACACATCCCTTTCTTGTTATGAAAACCGCATCACACAATCTGTAGAAGCGCAAGTACAGAAGGTTAATTGTGTGTTACGATGCGCACACTGATCCAGGAAGTACATTTATTGTAAGTTCGCATCAAGATGCAGACTGAATAAAATCCCACCCACCCCCGCCTCGGCCGCCGTTCCTATTCGGGCATACACAGAAATCAAGATAAGGCCAAGTGCATCTCTGTCATGGAGCAGCAAAGCAACACACTTTTAAGTGGTTCAAGCCACATAGCTTACATTGTCTGCTCGGCAAAGGTGAACAGCAACTGTCTACATGGGACCAGACAAATGGTCAACTTTTCTTTCTTTCTTTCTTTCTTTATTATTTCATATCTACACCACCCAGTAGCTGAATATACAAAAATTAAAACTGCAAAACATACAATATGCAAATACATTTAAAACCATTATAACAACTTTAAAAACTATAAGCCTAAAAAAACAAAAACAGACCTAGGCTCATCAGATATTGATAAATGCCTGAGAGAAGAGAAAAGTTTTGACCTGGCACCGAAAAGATAACAATGTTGGTGCCAGGCGGGCCTCGTTGGGGAGATCATTCCACAATTGGGGGGCCACCACAGAGAATGCCCTCTCCCTTGTTGCCAACTTCCGAGCTTCCCTCGGAGTAGGCACGCGGAGGAGGACCTTAGATGTTGAACATAGTGTATGGGTAGGTTCACATCGGGAGAGGCGTTCTGCCAGGTATTGTGGTCCCAAGGGATATCCAAGAGATATCCAAGGGAAAGGAGAATACCAAAGATAATGCATTTCTATAAGAACATCATAAGAGCCCTGATGCTGGATCAGACCGAGGGTCCATCTAGTCCAGCACTCTGTTCCCACAGTGGGCAACCAGCTGTCAACCAGGGACCAACAAAGCAGGACACGCTGCAACAGCACCCTCCCACCCATGTTCCCCAGCAACTGGTGCACTCAGGCTTACTGCCTCGGATACTGGATACTATGTGCCCTTGCTGTCCAAACACAGCGCATGGGCGGTATTGCTCAGGGAAGCCCTCGACCGATCACAGAGATTGCAATGAAGAACAGAGTGCAAGGGGTTCCTTTGGACCGCTTGGCCCCAGACTGTTTAGAGCTCTACAGACAAAGACGGCACCTCAGATCGTATGCAGAAGAGGGCTACCGGGATGCAGCGCAAACCCTACAGCACTGATGTGCAGCCGGGCCGGTGTGGGAGCTGGGCAGCTCCTGACTGCCGCCACACCACAGTGCCTGAAGAGCAAGAGGAGGCACAGATCGAGCAGTACCCTAGCAGGCCCTTGCTACCCACTTCCGTATTGCTGTGGGGCTGGCTGGGCAGGGGGTCAATCATGTCCCATTCGAGCAGGTGGAGAAATGGCAAACCCACAGCTGCAAGGACATGCCAGGAGGATTTGTTGAGGAGCCGCATGGAGGAGAGAGGATGCGGGGCCAACCAAAGCACTATGGGGTAGGACATGCTGCTGACCCAGTGACCAGGAAGACTGGAACGTCTTCTAGCTCATCACCAGCTTTGGCGGGGCAGGATGCGCCAAATGGGTGGATTTGATTGGGACATGCACTTCTGTTTCTGCAGGGCCTTGGCCACTTTCAGGGATTAGGGGATTAGGGGGAAGTATGACAAGGAGCCTGAAAGGGAGGATTTCCCCAAGGCTTCCAGGTAATGGAAGATGCACGAAGGAGAACAGCAACCTCCTTCCCTCCGGGAGGCACAAACACTCGCCAAACGGAAATGCACGGTCTCCACTGGCAAGCTGGCAAATGCAGCTGTGGATCGCTGGCAGTGCAGATGCTGTGGGGCTGCCCCTCCAGCAGCAGGAGAGATGAAAGGGTGCAACTCCTGGCCTCTGTGCCACCTACGTCATTGTCAAAAGCAGGCAATCCTTTCTAGAGACTGTTTGACTCACTTAAAGCAACATTTCTAGACTGCTTCTCAGCAAAAAACAAATTTCCACCAAGGCAGCAAAACAGAAGTTACAATCAATCTGTTTATAACATACAGAGAAGACTGAGGGGAGACATGATAGTGCTCTTCAAGGACCTGAATGGTTGTCACACAGGGGAGGGCCAGGATCTCTTCTCGATCATTCCAGAGTACAGGACACGGAATAAGGGGCTCAAGTGACAGGAAGCCAGATTCCGGATGGACATCAGGAAAAACTTCCTGACTGTTAGAGCAGTACGACAATGGAACCCATAACCTAGGGAGGTGGTGGGCTCTCCCATACTAGAGGCTTTCAAGAGGCAACTGGATAGCCATCTGTCAGGGATGCTTTCAGGTGGATTCCTGCATTGAGCAGGGGGTTGGACCTGATGGCCTTATAGGCCCTTTTCAACTCTACTATTCTGTGAGTCTATGTTGATGTAAAAACAATGTAAAAACAAACAAACAAATAAAGCCACAGTAAAAGGAAACCAACAATAAAACAATATAGAGCAATACCAGCAAAACAAAACAAAAACACAAAAAGATGCGAGAGCAGCAGTCAAAGATTCACCACTCAAAGCTTTGGAGAATGAAACTGCCCTCCCCTTGCGCCTTCACCCAAATAAAGTAGGTGCCAGGTAAGCCTCACTGGAGAAAGCAATCCGTAATGAGGTGCCACCACTGAGAAGTCAGTTTCCCCAGTTCCCACTTGCCTGACATCGGAAGCCGCCCTCTGATGAGGATCTTAACGAACCGGCAAGTTTATGTGGGATTTCTTAAGCCTCATCCCAAAGATGTGCATTTTTCTGTGCATGTATATCTGACCTCAAGGATGGGCACAAGGCAGATGGCATTTCTTCCCTAGAGAGCACACCATGGCTTTTTGACTAGTAGAAAATGGAAGAAGTAACCTCCCTCCCCCATTCTCTCAAAAACCAAATTTGAGTTGGATATAGGCCCTCTAACTTCAGGATAAGGGAGTGGACATCCATCAAATAAAAATATGCTAATAAAAAGAGAACAGAATGCCGAAATAGAAGGGCATAGCTCTTGAACTTTCTTTCCTTTGGAAAGAACTACGCAAGTGTGTATCTCCTCAAAGGGATAACTGATGTCTGTTAAGTAGAAAGATACTAATGAATTTTTAAAACCTCTTTTAAAAAACATTCCCCAGACTGTGTGATGCAGGATGGGCTGAGAATCGTGCTGTTTGCTACCGCGTAGATGTCACAGACATTATCCAATACACACTATCCCTGCTGCAGTCGCATGTCCATAATGCATCATTCAGTGCAGCAACGCCACTTGTGGCTTTTTAAGATTTGAGGGGAGTGGGTTCAGGCGGTGCCTCCTGAGGTGCTGCAAAACTCCAGAGGAGAAAATGGTTTGCCAGGAAGAGTCATGCAACAGGAAAACTACACCAGGCGTTCTGTGCAACCGAGGACAAAAGCCGATCCCTAACAAATTTGCCATCTTAACCATCACTGTGATTCCTTGCTTGGGGATCTCTCGCCTTTGACTCAGCTGTGGCTGCTGATCTTGCCAGCCTGAGCTTCCTTACCGCTTCGTTAAGTCTTCCGTAATCAGGTTCCCGGAGAATCCATTTGTGCCTTTGAAACATCCGGGGGATTTGTCAGCTGAAACTCCCTGCGCCCCCTTCATCTGGGCTCAGCTTAGCGACCGAGCAGCCCGCGGCCGGCTCAGCACGGTGAAGAGAGAGCGCGTCTCAGGAGCACCTGGCTAGGTCCACAGGTCGCCGGGGACCCTTGTTCCAGGCATCGCACCTTCCTCGCTACATCTGTCAGGAAGCCACTGCGCCCACAGAATGGAACGCGAGCAAACAACCTCTTCCCAATGCATGGGGCGTTCCAAGGGTTTCCGGAGCCTCAAAGGGAGCGCAAAGGAAATCCAGCTATTATACGTTGCCCAGCTGCTTCCAGTCACGTAAAAACCAATGACCCAACTGCAGCCAAAGATGTGGCGGATTGTTTGCAAATCAAATGGCAAACCCACGCCCCTGCGGCTCCCCGTCATGTGCAGCTGTTCTCTCTGCTCTCCGCCTCTCCCGGTTCGTCTCTTGGATGTTTCCCTCCGGTCCTCTCTTCATGCCTCTGGACGGCTCCTCCCAAGTCCTCACCTGAATTCCCTAAGCTCACCACCACCACCACCCTCTCTTGGCCTGCTGCCATCATAGCACTTTCTCTGCTCTTCCTTTCTTCGGCTCCTCTGAGGTCAGAGCAGCACAGCCAATGACAGTGCGGGAAATTGGGGCAATTCAGCCAATCGCTGGCCAGAGCAGGACCGCCATGGCCATCAGCAGACCCTCTGCGACTTTAGAACTAGGAGTGCTTCCAAATACTCCTGAACCAAATTTCTACCTGCTCTTGTTCCCACAGTGGGAAATGAATGACTCCCTGAAATCTTCAGTTAAGGAAGATCCAAAGATAACCTAAATAAATAAATACATCTTCAGCTAGAAGGATCCGGTAGCAGGTGCTGTGAGAGGATCTCCTCTCTGCCCAAGACCCGGGTGCGCCACTGCCAGTCTCGGCTAGATAGACCAACAGCCTGAGCTGGAATGAGGCAACTCTCTATGTCCATCTAGTCCCTGCACTCAGGCTTATAATCTAAAAGACATGGCATGCGAGGAAAAGGGATAGGGAGAGAGGAGGAAAACGCAAAACTCAGACCCTGGTTCTTCGTTTCAAAGTTCTTGTAAGTGCTCTTTCTCACAGGGAAAGAAAGTGCTTGCAGCTGCTCCTTCTCTGGCTGATGTATTAAGAACATCAGAACGTCAGAAAAGCCCTGCTGGATCAGACCGAGGGTCCATCTAGTCCAGTACTCTGTTCACACAGTGGCCAAATACCTTTCGATCAGGGAGCCACAAGCAGGACATGGTGTAGCAGCACCCTCCCACCCATGTTCCCCAGCAACTGGTGTACGCAGGCTTACTGCCTCTGATACTAGAGGTAGCATCTAGCCATCAGGTTTAATAGCCATTGATAGCCTTCTTCTCCAGAATTTATCTAACCCCATTTTAAAGCCATCCAAATTGGTGGCCATCAGCCTATCCTGTGGCAGTGAATTCCATAGTTTTAGCTATGCGCTGTGTGAAGGAGTACTTCCTTTGATCTATCCTGAATCTCTCACCAATCAGCTTCATGGTCCCAGGTTCTAGTATTATGGGAGAGGGAGAAAAATGTCTCCCTCTCCAACTTCTCCACATCAGGCACAATTCTGTCCACCTCTATCAAGTCTCCCTTTAGCCTCCTTTTTTCCAAGCTGAACAGTCCCAGCTGTTGTAACTTTCCCTCATGGGGGAGGTGCTCCAGCCCCTTGGTCATAAGAGTTGCCCTTTTCTGCCCCCTTTTTCCAGCTCTACAATATCTTTTTTTTTTTTTTAGGTGTGAGTACCAGAACTGTGCACAGTATTCGAAGAGTGGTCATACCATAGAACTGTACAGGCAGTAGGATACTGGCAGGTTGGTCTCCCCATTGCAAGCCAAAAAAAGCCAAAGGCAAAGGGGTGGAAACAGAGAAAGATTTAATAAAAATAAAATATACCACCAACGCGTTTCGGACAATATATTGTCCTTCTTCAGGGCAGTTTAATTTCACGACACCTCTCATAGGAATGAAAACCTCCTATGCTATGCTAGTCATTTCCTTTTTGGCTCCCCACTGCAAGCCTGATCTTCCTGGGAGGCAAAGGTTGCAGTCCCCTCCCCAGGGTGACCCTATGGAAAGGAGGACTGGGCTCCTGAATCTTTAACACTTGTGTAAAAAAGGGGAATTTTAGCAGGTGCCATTTGTATGTATGCCGCACCTGGTGAAATCCCCTCTTCATCACAACAGTTAACGCTGCAGGAGCTATACGAGAATGACCAGAGACAAAAGAGGGCAGGGCTCCTGCAGCTTTAACTGTTGTGTAGGCTGACCATCTGAAAAGGAGGACAGGGCTTCTGTAACTTTAACAGTTGTAGAGAAAAGGGAATTTCAGCTAGTGTAATTTGTATGCAATTAGTTCCTGATGAAATTCCCTCTTCATCACAACAGTTAAAGTTGCAGGCACTATACTAAAGTGACCATATACAAAAGAAGGCAGAGCCCCTGCAACTTTAACAGTTGTGATGAAGAGGGAATTTCACCAGGAACTAATTGCCTACAAATGACACTGGCTGAAATTCCCTTTTCTCTACAACAGTTACAGGAGCCCTGTCCTCCTTTTCAGATGGTCAGCCTACTGTTGTGATTAAGAAGGAATTTCCCCAGGTGCTGCATGCATACAAAGGACACCTGCTGAAATTCCCGTTTCTACACAACTGTTAAAGACACAGGAGCCCAGTCCTCCTTTCCATAGGGTCACTCTAGTCCCCCCTCCACTGCCCCTTTGTCACAGTATTGACCACTACTCTGACAGGGTTGGGGGGCTGCCCTGAGAATCTTTCCCATCACCTGCTGCTTGGGATCCTTTTAACTGGATCAAAGCAGAGACCTTCTCAATGCAAAGCAAGCGCTCCACCACTGGGCGATGGCGCATGAAACCCAGGCCCCACAGCCTGTCTCGTGAATGTCACACAGCTGGGCGACAGTGCGTCGCCAAACACGTCCTCCCGGCATGGAGGTCAAGCCTTCCGCTCCGTGGCTGTAGCTTGCCAGCGTGAATCTCTCCAAGGCAGTGCCAGCAATGCCAGTTCACATTACCCTGGTTCTGTCGCCATCACATGGCCTAACACATGCATCTAGACATCCGTGGGCATACATTGCATTGCCAGGCCCTGCGGCATTTGGGGACTGCAGGACGAGTAGCCAGCTGCTTGGAATGGCTATGCTGACGGTGTCCATATGTGCAGGGGAGGGGCCCAGAGCTGATTAAATTGCCAAGGAAACCAATGCTTAGAGAGACAGGGCCATCAGGCCACTCCAGTGCCCTGATGGCCAAGAACCAAGGGATCCCCTAGTGCAGAAATAGGAAACCTTTCAGGCCTTGGGCGCATTTGGCAATTGGAGAAACTGTCCTGGACGCCACCACAAAATGGCAGCCATATGAGGCATGGCAACAGGTTACTTGTCCTTTGGCATGCCTCCTATGGCCGCCATTTTGTGGTGGTGCCTGAACAGTTTCTCAAATTGCCAAATAAGCCCCAACACACTGAACCCTTTGAACCAACAGAGTCTAATTTCACAGTGATCCCAGCAGCCAGTAAGACAAATCCTTTCTTGGCGAGTGCCAAGAAAGCGGCCCGGGGGTGCATGGATGCCCATGGGCACCAAATTTCCTACCACTGCCTTAGTGTTGTGCTTCAGGTTGAGGGGATTAAGCAGAAAGGAGGAACAGCTGAGCCTGGGAGTGTTTGGGCAGTGGCCCTTCACAGGAACAGGCAGAAGCCAGCTGAAGGCCAACGCAGCTGACAGCAATTCCCAATCACCAACATCCCCATAAAAGACATGCCAGAACACAGAAGCAACGCTGGAAGCAATCTATTGTTCTTGGTGCTTCATCATTGTCGCTTGCATAACAGCTCCTTGACCTTTCCTGGACATAACCTGACCTTGGACTGGACTTTGACTACTCTTCAGCACATTCCTGAACCCAGTATTGTTTGACTCGGTTTCTGACGGACACTTTGGCTTTCGACCACGGACTGTTTACTGACGTTTCCCTCCTGCTTATTGAGTTAACGCTGGTGAATCACAATACTTAGCAGGCAAAACAGCACAAGACAGCAGTTGCTTAAATAAATCAGCACCGCATGAATGAGAACAGGAAAACGTAAATGCCCAAACCACTTCCAGAGGAACAGCCATGTTAGCCTGCTGCAGCCTAAATAATGAAAGTATAATGCGGGTTATCAATACCAATAATTTTAGGATAGTGTGAATTTTCCTGGAATAATAATAATAATAATAATAATAATAATAATAATAATAGAGCTCCCTTTATCAGACACATGAAAGCTGAAGGCAAGGACAAGCTCGCCCCACCCCCACCCCCATACAAATCCCTACTCTCCAGAGGTAGGAGAGTGCCCAGGCTTTGCACTGGCCTCCATAGGAGTGACAAGAACAGGGAGCACAGAATCATGATGCCTGGATTCCCATCTGTCTGGATGCTCCCCAACAAAAGCTAGCAAATTCCAGAAGTCAGCAAACACCTTGGACCAGTAGGATTCACCTGGCTTCATTAGCACAAGTAGACTCCATTTTGGCTCCTGCCAGCCATTAGCTTGAGGCAAGAGCAACTTCTGGGCTCCATTGACCTGGCCAGGAATGCGGGTAGGAATTGCACCAAGATCAGAAGACCCAAGCATCCACCAGATGGTTGCCGGGCCATTATCCACCTGCATCCTAACAGGCAATGATCCACCTTGAGTCTCAAGTCCTTGGCGTACAGGTGGACCATTATAATCCTGGAGGAGGACCAAGATGCATTAGCTGGTCTATTGCTTTGCGGGTAAATGGATATTTTAAAAGCCGCTTCATTGGAAGGTCTTTCGAAGATTTCCAAATCCCAAAGACCTAGAAGCTGCTACCGGTTGGGTCGATGTCTTCTATGGAGTAGACCAGGGCCAGAAGCAACGGCTGCTCAAAACTGTCCCGCAGTTCTGGTCTTTGTGTGGACTGCTCATCCTGCTGCTATTAGAGAAGGGGTTTGTGAATGCATTTGGGTAGTTAGTTTGCTTTGGATTAGGGAATAAATTAGCCTTTAATTTTTGAGCAAAGTCCACCTGTCCTGCTGTGTCTCGAAAAGAGTTTGGTACTAAAATATAAGAGATGGGGTTGAGCCCCCGCAGGGCCTTAATGGGAAATAGATTTGCCCCTTTTTTCTGTAGCAACGTGGCTTCAAAATGTTTCAACTTCTACATAATTGCCACACCGTTTCCCTTCTCGAACCTTCTCCTCCCCCCACCCCCGCTTTTCTTACCAACACCGCCCCAATCTATTACAGTAGATGGCTGCTCCCATGTTCAACACCATCCCAGGGAGCAAAGGACACTCAGAAGGTTTCAGGGAATGCTCAGTTGCACAGCACAGAGGCGGGGGAGGGACTTAGGGGGCCAGTGCGATCAGGGGCCCAATGCCTGCCTTGTGATGCTCCTCCTATAGACCCAGGTATAGGCAGCAGGTAAGCAGGGTAAGTAGGGAGAGTGGGGGGAGGGAGGGAGAGGGCAGGGAGAGCGGGAGGGAGTGCTGTGAACGGACTCAGATCGGATCCGGATCCGAGTCGGATCGGACCCGATCTGGACCTGACAGATCAGGATCCAGATTGGATCGGGGGGGTCCGTTCACAGCCCTAAATAAAACCCAAACCATGTCTGGTAGCCAGATGGCAGGAAATCACATTTCCCTACTGTTGCTTTTCTGTCCCACAATAGGGACAAGCAGCTTCCTCTTTCTTCACATGGGGAAGAAAGAGGAAGCAAGCATCGACCACGTGACCCATTCAGTGGTCTTTTTGATCGTGCTGCTGTTTTTCCTGCAGACAGCAGGAAATTGCGGCAAGTTTCGCTTCAATAAACAAAAATTGGATTTCCTAGGTGTTATTTTGTCATGGAAAAAAGGAGCAGAAGGAGCGGGAGACTCGCGGGAGACGGATGGCGGCTTCAAAATGACCTGTGAACATCCATAAGTGGCCAGTGATGAGCATGCGATAAAACGCTCGTCTGATGACACCCACAGTGAGATCTCAGGCATTTCCCGGCAGCCTCTCCTCATACTTTGCTCAGTGAGAGCTTGGAAAAAAGGCCGCTTGGGCCGATCTTATGAGGCAGGGGAAGGACCGACGGGACAAATCACCCACGTACATCCCACTTAAGAAAGGTGGGAGCTCTCTTGCTCACACTGTGGCATCATCAAGAAGAGGTTGAACCGTGCCGCCCTGTTGGCACAAGGAGTTTAGATTACAGGCCTGAAGCCCTGTCTGTCAAAGTAAAGTAGAATTAGCCAGCCTCCATCCTATATTAGCTACGTCCAAAGAGTAATTCCTTTGCTAGGAATTATCTCGTCTAACCTCTTGCTGCTTGTGTGCTGCTCTGCTGCTGCTGTGAGTTTCTATCTGATTTGGAATTGTGTGATGCACTCTGTACCTGTTCTGTTGCTATTTGGACTTGGAACTTCTAAGAACTCTGCCATGAAAAGTGCGCTGTGGCTTTTCATAGATTTGGACTTGAGATTACTGTTCTGGATTTCGTGTTCTATAGCCTGCTGTTTCTCTGCATGGAGCCAAAGTTACGGGCACAGAGAAGATAGAGGCTGATCGTTGCTGTTCTGAAACTCGTGTGTGTGTGGGACCTGCGAGAGGACCTTTCCTCAGTGCTAAAGCTACGAGATTTGGGAAAGGTCCCTAGGTCACAAAGGTTCATTCCCTGGCATCTGGCTTCCGTGGTCAGCTTAGTGTGCCTGACAGGCTGAGTGAGGATTTAGTTGCCAGATGACCGATGTCCTACTGTCAGGAGGCCTGATCCTAGAGCCTCCCTTTGTTTCCAGAGGACTCAGCGCAGCGTGGCCGCTCCTGATCTCTAGGGACTGGGACTAACTCTAAATGTTAGGGATGTGCACTGGATCGGACCCGATCCACGATCCGAGTCCGGTCCAGTGGGAAATCGGATAAATTATCCGATTTCCGATCCCGCAGCTGGATCGGCCGATCCAATCCGAACCGGTCCGAAAAAGCTCCGAACCGGTTCGGCGGATCGGCGGATCGGCGGGCGCCCACTGGCGCCCACCGCCGCTTCCATTGGCGGGCGCCAGCGGGCGCCCGCCGATGAAAGTGGACAGCGGGGGGGGGAGGAGGGGGGCACTTACCTTCTCGGCCCGGTGGCTCCCGTCCGGCGCCGGCGCCTACTACTACTAGCAGGCTCCGCGGCCTGCTCTAGGGTGGCGTGCCGGGTGATGTCATCACCCGGCGCGCTACTCTAGAGCAGGCCGCGGAGCCTGCTGGTAGTAGTAGGCGCCGGCGCCGGACGGGAGCCACCGGGGCGGGAAGGTAAGGAGGGGGTGCGTGGAGGGGAGGAGGGGGCGGGGGGAGGGGGGAGGGGGGCCCTTACCTTTCCGGCCCGGCGGCTCCCGTCCGGCGCCGGCGCCTACTACTCCCAGCAGGCTCCGCGGCCTGCTCTAGGATGGCGCGCCGGGTGATGTCATCACCCGGCGCGCTACTCTAGAGCAGGCCGCGGAGCCTGCTGGAAGTAGTAGGCGCCGGCGCCGGACGGGAGCCGCCGGGCCGGAAAGGTAAGGAGGGGGTGCGTGGAGGGGAGGAGGGGGCGCGCGGAGGGGGGAGGGGGGCCCTTACCTTTCCGGCCCGGCGGCTCCCGTCCGGCGCCGGCGCCTACTACTCCCAGCAGGCTCCGCGGCCTGCTCTAGGATGGCGCGCCGGGTGATGTCATCACCCGGCGTGCTACTCTAGAGCAGGCCGCGGAGCCTGCTGGAAGTAGTAGGCGCCGGCGCCGGACGGGAGCCGCCGGGCCGGAAAGGTAAGGAGGGGGTGCGTGGAGGGGAGGAGGGGGCGCGCGGAGGGGGGAGGGGGGCCCTTACCTGCCCGGCCCGGCGGCTCCCGTCCGGTGCCGGCGCCTACTACTCCCAGCAGGCTCCGCGGCCTGCTCTAGGATGGCGCGCCGGGTGATGTCATCACCCGGCGCGCTACTCTAGAGCAGGCCGCGGAGCCTGCTGGAAGTAGTAGGCGCCGGCGCCGGACGGGAGCCGCCGGGCCGGAAAGGTAAGGAGGGGGTGCGTGGAGGGGAGGAGGGGGCGCGCGGAGGGGGGAGGGGGGAGGGGGGCCCTTACCTTTCCGGCCCGGTGGCTCCCGTCCGGCGCCGGCGCCTACTACTCCCAGCAGGCTCCGTGGCCTGCTCTAGGATGGCGCGCCGGGTGATGTCATCACCCGGCGCGCTACTCGAGAGTAGGCCGTGGAGCCTGCTGGAAGTAGTAGGCGCCGGCGCCGGACGGGAGCCGCCGGGCCGGAAAGGTAAGGAGGGGGTGCGTGGAGGGGAGGAGGGGGCGCGCGGAGGGGGGAGGGGGGAGGGGGGCCCTTACCTGCCCGGCCCGGCGGCTCCCGTCCGGCGCCGGCGCCTACTACTACCAGCAGGCTCCGCGGCCTGCTCCAGGGTGGCGCGCCGGGTGATGTCATCACCCGGCGCGCTACTCGAGAGTAGGCCGCGGAGCCCGCTGGTAGTAGCCGCCGGCGCCGGACGGGCCGAGAAGGTAAGTGGCGGGGAAGGGGGCTTACCCCCCCCCCCCGGAGCCGTCCGCTTCTATCCGCTGGCGCCCGCGGGCGCCAGCGGATGGAAGCGGGCGGCCCCAGGGGGGGTAGGGAGCGCGGGGGAGGGGGTTTACCTGCCGGGGCCGTCCACAGCGGACGGCCCCGGGGGGGGGAGGGAGTTAGGCCCCCCCTTACGCACCCGCCGCCATTTTTTCCTCATAGACTTGCATTGCAATGCAAGTCTATGGGGAAAAAAATGGCGGCCGATCCAAAAATTTACGATTTTTGGGTCGGGATCGGACTCGATCCGGTCCGGGGGGCCTCCGATTTTGTCCGAACCGGTCCGGGACAAAATTGGAGGTCCCGATCCGGGTCCCGATCCGATCCGGGGGGTCCGTGCACACCCCTACTAAATGTCATTCCCTGAGTGTGTGCTGTTCGCATTAAGCTGTTCTACCTGAAAGCTGTCTGGTCCGTCTTCAGCTTCAAGTGTGTGTTTGCAGAAATGAAACCGTCATGCTTTGAATTTCCGTGTGATTTACAAATAAAAGAAATCTCACTGTTATTATTGTGTGTCAGTGTGCCTAAAGTCGTGAGCAGAAGCTTGGGGAGTTAGCGGGAGTCACGACAGTCCCTCTCACGACGTTGTACGCCTCCCGCCTCTTCTGGTAATCTTCGCGTCACAAGAAAACACCCCAGTACATCCGACTTATTTTAAAGACGGAAGTTGCCACTATCCCCTGCTGCGTGCAAGGGAAGCAGCGCGGTCACACCGGCCCACTGAACGGGCCGTGTGCAGGTTATTTCCTCTTTCGAAAGAGGAAGTCATGAGGGACAAATGCGTGGGCGGAGAAGCAACGGGAAGGAAACGCGATTTCCCCCGCATGTGAGGACGCTTAGAGAGACCAAGGAAATAACGGACCAATGCAAACAAAGGGATCGATAGGGAACCTAGCAAGCCTCTGTATCCTGCATCAGAGCCTTGGAGCATCATCAGATGAGCGTTTTAACGCACACACATTAGTGGCCACTCATGGTTTTTCGCGGGTCCTTTCGATGCCGCTGTCTGCCTCCCACATGTCTCCGTCCGTTCTGCTCATTTTCCCGTTGCAAAAAAAGACCCGGAACATCCCGGAAAAGCTGTGTCGCCATTTCCCGCTGGGTGCAGGAGAAGCAGCGGGATAAAACCTGTCCACTGAATGGGCCACATGGTCATTGTTTACTTCCTCTTTCTTCTCTGTGCGAAGAAAGAGGAAGCGTTGTGGGTCAGAAGTGTGTGTGTGGGGGGAAAGCAACGGTAAGGAAACACAATTTCCCCCACGTCTGATGAGAGTGTTGTTCCTTCTGTCTCAGTATTGTCTATGCCAGGGATGGGGACCATTCAGCCTGTAGGCCTCATCCAGCCAGTGGATCGTCCCCATTTGACTTGCAGAGGCTTTGGCTCCCTCTGAGGGTCCTCCCTCTACCCAAGGCTGTCGGGGGCTTGGGTAGAGGGAGGACCCACGGAGATAAGAATCTTGCTGTTATCCCTGATCACTGATTGGTGATAACTGGGGTGGGGGGTATCCCCTTACCTCATGCGCCACTTGCTCACCTGACCTTCGTTGGGGAGGATGCAGCACAGTTGGAATGACGGACAAAGGGGCCCTGTCATCCTGGGGGACATGGTGATGCCGGGGGGGGGGGGAAACCTTCTGTCATCATGTAGAAGGCCAGGTCAAGGAGGTGGTCATTTGCCCCCCCAGATGTAATTCCCCACCCATGGTTTATGCTGATCGGGAGCATCTCTCGAGAGGACTTTCCAGCCCTACCTGGAAATGCCTTCCTCATGTAAAGCCCGCCTCCTCTCCCCGACTGAGCTATGGCCCCGATGCATCCCGGGGCTTCCTTGCGTTACTCACAGGGCGCATTCACACGCTATGAAGGTCACCCCTTCCTCCCCCGCTCCATCAGCATCTTTCAAATCTGTGGATTGCTGGCATGAAATGAAAGTCTGTTCCCCTTTCCTGGAAGAGGCTCATGTTTTAGTTATGCACTCCTGAGTTTCTCATGGCCGCATCCCCTCCCTCCCAGCTGCTCCCAAACCCCCACAAAAATAAATATTGCAGTGGCTTTAGCAAATCATTAGTATGGCCTGCATAGAAACTCAAAGGCACTCGTGAAGTTTAGTACACATGAAAGCCAATAGCCCCCCATCCCACCCCCCCTAAACACACATCTACCGTCTTCCCCCATGCCTGGTGGATGGGAAAACTGACAAGACAGAGGGGGGGGGAGACCACTCCAGAGGCACCTGCTGGACCTGTGTCCATACCCAGAGGGATGTCAAAACACTGTCATTGTCATGACAACAGCAGCTGTTCCCCCCCCCCAGGAGCTAATTATAGGAAGCTCTTCAATATGCTAATCAAGAGGAAGACAAAGGCATCCTCAGGCGTGGAGGTGGAACTGAGTGAGGAATGGCAGCCAAGATCCACGGTGCCATGCAAACAAGAGAGCCGCTCCCGTTTTGAAAGGTGTGGGGGTGACGAGGACGGGGACGGATGCCCAGCATGGAGGGTGGGCAGTGGCATGCAGGATCCCATCTCAGGATGTAGAGCGGGCAAGGGCTTTGGGCAGGCAGGCAGACAGGTATTTGTTTATTTTAAATCCTGCCTTTCCACCCAAAAATATGGCACTCCAGGCTGCTAAAAAATACAAAATTATAATCTCTTGAGGGGTGGGCTAGATGATCTCCAAGGCTCCTTCCAATTCAATGGTTCTGGGCCAGCTGAATGTTCAGCACACTCTTCAGATGCAGCCACATTGAGAACGTGTTGCCGCAGTCCAGATGAGATGTAATTAAGGCAAGCACCACCAGAGCCAGACCCGCCATGCCTGGTGTGCATGACGCCATGCCTGTCCTGCTGACACCCCGCCTCTTCCCCAGCCTTTCTTAGAACACTAAAAGTCTGGATTATTTTCCCTAAGATCATTTAAGGCACCCTACGCCTCCGTGTAGTTTGAAAGGAACTGGGGGCTTGAAGGGATGGCATCAGGTCCTGGCAGGGAATAGCAATCTCTTCCAGCAGCCGGCTCCAAGCCTCCATATAAAATATGCCTGAATCTCTGCAGAGACCAGATTGTACTCCCTCGATGCCCTCGAAGAGCCAGACTAAAGGGTCCTTCCATTTTTGCTCCGCAGAAAGGCGATCTGGTTGAAGTGCTCATCTGCCAGGACCTGACTGGAGGGAGAAAGAGAAGGGGAGGGGGGAGTGGAGTAGAAGAGCAAAGGAGCGAAGGAGCGAAGGAACGAAAGAGCAGCTATTCAGGTGAAAGGGATCATAAGCTCGACGCGCTTCTGCCTCAGAGGTAAAAAACACGGAGGCAAACCAGGGGGGAAGCCTGGAAGTAACTTTCATCATCCGTCATGATTAGAAACAGACAAAGAACAGGCCTAGAGCATAGGTGGGGAACATCTGGCCCTTGGAGGTTGCCCATACGGCCAGCAGAGACTTGGGCTCCTTCCATGGGAGCCTCCCCTCCCTCTTGCCTGAAAGCTATTGGGGACTTTGAGGAGGAGGCGGGGAGAGGAATTGCCTTGTTATTTTCAATCTGTGATCTGAGATGACAGAGTGATTTCCCTGTGTGTCACTCCTGCTCCCAATGGAGAGTGAGAGGCAAGAGGGGGAAATCTTTCGCTACCTCCAGTCACAGATCAGACGTAACAAGGGGATTCCCCTGGAGAAACGGCAGCCCTGTCCCCATGATGTCATTCGACACACAGAGCGCTGGGTTGGGGCCATCTGGCTCCTCCATCCAATTTTTACTTGTCTATCCGTCTTGAGTCCCACTATTGGGAAAAAGGCGGGATATAAATAAACTAATAATAATAATAATAATAATAATAATCATCATCATCATCCAACCTGAAAGTAGGATTTTCTTTCTTCTTTCACTCATTCATTCATTCATTCATTCATTTCCTTCTTTTGTAGGACTTGCCCCTGTGCCTCTTTCTTGAGGTGCCTAGATTGGCATGCCTGTTAACACACATTGCCCATTTCCAGCTGCCGGGCTTCAAATCCTCCCATCCTTGCCTGCTATGTGCAGCTGCTGGGCTCTGCGTTATCTCTGTGCTCTGAAACTTTTCTCTGTCATTGCTCAGGCCTCATTAATATTCATCAGCGAATGAGCAGGCATGCCGATCATCTTAAGTAGCTGTTACAAACCAGAAATAATAAAAATAAAAAACTAAGGTTGCAATGCTTCGCGGAGCCATGACAAGGTCACTTGTCACAGAATTGTCATCCAGCTGAAGCAACAGGGTGGATAAAAACAGAGCTGCTGGGGCCTCTGCCATATGTCGAGCCTCTAAAACCGGTGATGCCGGTTTAGAAATGGCAAGATTCCCCTTCCCCAGTTTGGACCACTGTGAGCAACGCCAACTCCTTGCTTTTGGTGCCCCGGGGCCAGGCACCCTCAATTAGGCTGACCAGATAAAATCCAGGTCAGAGCTCATATAACTTTAACAGTTGTAGAGAAAAGGGAACTTCAGCCTTTGTCATTTGTATGCAGTTAGTTCCTGGTGAAATTCCTTTTTCTTCACAACAGTTAAAGGTGCAGGCACTATACTAGAGTGACCAGATACAAAAGAAGGCAGGGCCCCTGCAACTTTAACAGTTGTGATGAAGAGGGAATTTCACCAGGAACTAATTGCATACAAATGACACTGGCTGAAATTCCCTTTCTTTACAACTGTTAAAGTTACATGAGCCCTGACCTGGATTTTATCTGGTCACCCTACCCTCAATGGACCTCCTTCCCTTGGTGAATCTACCTTCTCACCTCCTCGTCTTTCTCATGATGGCTGCCGCTTGCTTGCTTGACAGGCGGAGAGCCCAGGAGCAAGGAGGCCGGGGCACCGGCTGTCTGCTCCTTCTCACCACCATCATTGCCTGGGCCAGAGCAAGAAGCGGGTGAACAAACAGGGTGCAATGATGAAGAGGAGGGGCTCTTGTTAGTGGGCCCCTGATGGGGGTGCGAGCCCTTGGCAAATGCCCAACTATGCCAACCCTGGCCTGACCACTGGAATCTCTGTGATACAAAGCTGGAGCTGGAGCTGCGTATGAGAAACGAGCGCCCTTCCAGGCTCCCACATACAATTTTCTGTTTGTCATCCATACCTTACAAGCCCAAGTCATGCCCGTATAGGGGCAGAGGTTGGAGCGAATGAACAGCGGGCGGTGAAAAAGATCCTGTTGATGGAGAGGAAACATAAAACAAGTTGGAAGCATCAACAGAGAGGATCCCAGCCGCCAGGCACCTCAAAGAAACGTTGTGAGCGCACTATAAAGTTCTGTAGTAGATATAGCCCAAGTCTCTTTCAGACACAGTTGTAATGCATTGTAAATAATGGCACTCCAGCCAATGAGACTTGCTATGCAGCTGCCATTGGGTTTGCAACTCATACCTTTTCAGGTCACCTGGATGGGGAGAATGCGCAGACGGACCAGAATGCATGATTGACTCATGATAGGTAGAATTTAGCTGATCCCCGGCTGCATTTGTTAGTGCTTCTATTCTCTTTGTTTGTTTGGAGCTCCAGAGAAAATTGCACTGTGCTTCTTTTCAGTTCTTTAGAACCTAACTGAGCCTTAATCAGTTAGACAAACAGTTGCGTCAAGGGAGGCCAATAGGGAGGGATTCAACACGCCGCACAACGGCTGTTCCTTTCCCTGCCACAAACTCTGCCTGGGTAATTTGCTCACACTTAGCACTCCAGCTCTTGCACCCATGATGGGGAAGGTCACAGTCCACCGTCAAATGCAAGGTCGTTCTACTCATGACCCAAACATCAGGTCTCACCACGTCAGGGCCAATTCCAATGTGACGTTTTCTCAATATGAAAAAGTGTGCACATTACATGCAGGTCATCGCATGGGATGTGTGGCAGTGTCTGCACACTGGGAATAACAGCCCCGGCATACCTTTCCAATGCATGTCCATGGTAGCATTTACATTTAAAATGACTTCAGTGAGGGCCCCAGGGGCGTTTGCACAAGAACAGCCTTGATGTTTTATGGGGTTCCAAAGGAAGATGTGCTTATCCACCCATGTCCCTTGTGGACCATTGTTCTGAAAAATTTCGGCCATCTAGAGGTGTCCCTAACTAAGGCCTCATCTACACCAAGCAGAATCCCCAGCCAGAAAGACGCTAATCTTCTGTAGCGGTGAGTTCTTAACCAGCTGGGGATTCAAGTCAATTCTTTTTGGAGGACTAATAAGTTCTTTTGAACTGAGGAACGTATTCTACAAATCCTCCCTTTTCTCCAACCATAAACATTGAGTTACTGTTATAATAGTCTGATGAAGCAGTTGCAAAACAGGCATAAGAAGCCGGCGGCCTGTAGCCCCTGGTTCCGATATTGCAACTTAGCTTTCTGTTTCTGTAAAGCATTTTTTCTCGGTTGTTAAACCTATTGTGTAGTTTCTTGCTATTAACTACTTGTTTAGTTTCTGTTAAATATCTCATGCTTGATATACAATTAATATGTCACACAAAATGTTTACTTACCCCCATTCTTTGGATATTGTTTAACGTTTTAGTAGTTGTGTGCTGATTAGCATTATTCTATTTGGACTATCTGAACTGCTGCCTTCTGTATTGTATTCCTGCACACACACACACACACACACACGAGAACAGCATTTCATGCATCTGACAAAGTTGTTTGGGCCTATGACAGCTTATGCCACGTGCCACGAAAGTCTTTCTTGTTTTTGACTACCTCTCTCGCTGGCTCAGATGCCTGACTTCCTCCACTCTCTTTCTCCCCAGAACTGCAGTAATCGGATGCCTGAAAACCTCCTTATCAGATTTACTGGGTTTAAAGAAATTTGCCAGCCAGAAATTCAATTCCCTGTTTGATGTGCCAGATTTGCATAATGCTTGGGTTGTGTGGTTGCACGCAAAGAGACGGCCAGGACAATAAATCAAGACTGCTGATTACTGTCCACTGAAGGTTCATTTCACAGCCCCCAGCGAAGAAACAAGGAACACACAAGAGAGAAAACGTCAGCAGCAGGCTAGCAGCAGAGCGCTTACAGCAAGAGAGAGTTTGCACTGAGCACGTGGCAGAATTCAAAGAGGGAAGCTTGGAAGACCAGGATGGATAAAAGCCCTCAGCCAGGACCTCCCGGTCAGCTAGCATATGGGAAGAGGTAAACAAGTGTTCCTGAAGCCACCCTTTTGCAGCATGGGACAATACATTAGCAAAGCTACAAAGCATCACTCAGTGAATTTAGAACTGGGTCTCTCTTAAGAAAGCATGAGTAGGGTGACCCTATGGAAAGGAGGACAAGGCTCCTGTATCTTTAACCGTTGTATAGAAAAGGGGAATTTCAGCAGGTGTCCTTTGCATGCATGCAGCAACTGATGAAATTCCCTCTTCATCACAACAGCTAAAGCTGCAGGAGCCCTGCCTAGCATGAACAGATACAAAACAGCGCAGGGCTCCTGCGGCTTTAACTGTTGGCATGAAGAGGGAATTTCACCAGGTGCTGCATGCATACAAAGGATAGCTGCTGAAATTCCCTTTTCTATGCAACAGTTAAAGATACAGGAGCCCAGTCCTCTTTTCCATGGGGTCACCCTAAGCATGAGAAATGTGTTCCAGTTCATCTTGGACCGGATTTTACCCAGATCGTACTTCTCAGAATCCAAGCTGTCAAATTCTGTACATTTCCAAGTTTGCAATGTGATTTGCAGAAGGGGGGGGGGGGAATGTGCAAGGATAACTGCAGGGTTTCTGGAATCTGAAGGAGTTCCTTCCTAGTGGAATGCAGGCTAGGCCCAACCTATCTTGCCACCTGAGGCAAGAAGCCGCCGCCTGCCACCTTCCTTCCTGGCAGCTGGCAACTCGCCCAAAGTCTTGGGGAGACCTTTTGTGAGACTTCTGGAGAGTGAGCGGCAGGGATCGCAAGAGAACCCACTGGATGCGGTGTTGGGGGCCACCCTGGAAGGGGGAGCAGCTCGATTCAGCACTCATCTCTCTCCGCCGCCTGAATCGTTTGCCTCAGTCTGCTTCCTGAGAAGGCCAGCCCTGATGGAATGACACCGTTGGATACAACTCAAGTGAGAGACCTTGGCTGCTTCCCATACAGGGCCATCCTGAGAACCATCCGCTCGTGCATTTTCCAGGCATCAGTTGGCACCTCAATTGGATCTGAGCCCTGGATAAATGTTTTGCTTCGCTGACTGAACTCCATGTTTCTCCAGCAACAATGGATAACGCAATCACGTGGCCTGGACACAGATCACGAGGGAAACTCCCGCGCAACTTCCCCATCCTGCATGATTCCATCAGTCAAAATTGTACCCGCATGGCATGGGATCCAGCTACCCTGCTCCTAAGGGCGAGCATTCCTATCATACTCAACGAAAACATGGAACACATTGGCCCCATTTGGTTCAGTTTACATACATCACAAAACAATGAGATGTGTTACAAAAAAGGTACGAACTGGTTGTTTTCATCACTTTGTTCACAGTCTGCAGTCTGTGCCTGTGGCAAAAGCAGTGGTTAAAGAAAGAAACCCTAAAAAACCGAATGCAATGTAATGAATGCTAATTAAATGAATGAATAATGGAATGAATCTGGTTTTAGTGAATGAATGAGGAAACAGATGGAATTACAAAATGGAAAAAAAAACATATAGCTGGCACACCCTATTTCGTAGCACTAATTAGATCTCAATGGGGCCTGAAAGTGATGCTGTCAGGGAAAAGAAGAGCAGGACACCAGACTCCTATTTCTAATATTTTATCCACAGACTGCAATCTAGACATCTTTAGGTGTCTGCCATCTTTACCATGGCACTTATTTTGGTTTTCCAATTGGCTGGATCAATGTACAGCTCCGCTGCTCCCACCACCACCCCAAGAACATGATAGACAAATGTCTGCCTAATGCTTGAGTTCCTGTCACTTTTGGGTCTCCTCTTCCTTAACGTTATCATTTTCGGCCATTGCGCTAGAAGACTGTTCTTCTTGTGGGGCTTTGTCAAAAAGAAATATGAAACAATAGGACAGCCCACCAGAATGACGCTCCTCCCATCAAAAGTCTCTCCGCATCCCTCAAAAGCGGTTTCGTTTCTGGAAAGCCATCCGTTTCACTTTGAATGTTGCTTTTGACTGAATTTTGCTGGCAACTCTTACGCCTTCAGTATCTGTAGTAGAATCATCAGGGCTATGTATGTTCCACAGATCTGTAGTCAGATCACACACAGAGCATCCGTGGGGTGGCAAATGCAGAATTCAACCTTCTGGGGAAATCTGCTTTCAAAAAACCCCAGCGTGTTTCTAGCTCATAAGGTTGTAGAGAGAGGCGTGAAAGTGCATGGGCCATGTCTCCTGAAATCCCAGGATCAAGTGTGGGGAGGGGGATTGAGTGGAAGCCCTAGGGGCTATGGGGCAGGGCTTCCATGCTCTGCATAGCTCTTTGTTCCTCCCCGTCATTAGCAGGGGAAGAATTCAAAACAAGCAGATGTTGGTTGCAGAATCATGTTTTCTGGGTACAGAAGTTTAAGTGCCAAACACATTCTGCCCTTGAGTACGTTAAGGAAAATTTCAAACCGCCTGGCTGTGTGTCAGCACCACCTTTTTTATTATTATTGTTTTTGCAGAGCAACTGAGACCAGTTATACATCAAATCCATCTGTGGGCAGCTGACAGCTGACACAGAAAGGGATAACCGGAGGAAGGAAACGGAGTCGCACAATCCATTATTGATTAGCCATTTTTCTTCCCCAGGCTTTTTATTTTATCGACTCGCTAAGCTGGGAAGTTTGGCACTGCAGCCCTTGGCTTTAACGCGGAGCCACAAACATCGCCACTGGAAGTCAGGAACGGAACGTGGCCAAATCTTCTTTTTGCTCACATCCTGGAGCCAGGGAGATTAATTAGCATCAGACAGAGAGAGAGAGAGAGAGAGAGAGAGAGAGAGAGAGACCCAGCCTGCGGATTACAGATATGTGAACTCTGGGGGGGTGGGAGGGTGAGGAGGGGGTGGCTCTTGCTCTTCACCAACAGCAGCTCTTTCAGATCCAGTTGAGAAGTGAACAGTGAAAAGGGCAGAGCAGAATTGTCTCATGGCTCACAAATGGTGCCTTTTTGAGGAATAGGATGTCCTTTTCTCCAAAGGAGAAGAGCTCCCTGATGGAGAAGATCAACTTTCACTTAATAATTGGGATCCCTTCTCCTCCCTTAGCAAAGCCCTGTTCAAGAGAAGGGGGTTAGGCTATTAAGAGGGCTGTGACCTGCCTCCCCTAGAAGGGGCAAACTAGGGTACTAGAGCTCCGTCACACCAGCGATTGAGTGCACTCTTGCCATGCCTAGTGTGCGGATTTGCAGCATGGTACTTACAGGACTCCGTGCCTGTCCTGCTGACAGCCTGCCATTTCCCCAGCCTTTCCTGGAATGCTAAAAGTCTGGATTATTTTCCTTAAACGCATTTCATGCGCCCTAAGCCTGAAGTTTTAAAGGAACTGGGAGCTTGAATGGATTGCATCAGGTCCTGGCAGGGAAAAGTGATCTCTCCCAGCAGCAGGTTCCAAGCCTCAATATAAAACCCAAATCTTGCATCCCAGGCTCCAAAGCATTTTCTAAAATCATACAATGCCTGAATCTCTGCAGAGACAGGATTGTACTCCCTCAGTGCCCTGAAAGAGCCAGACTAAAGGTTCGTTCCAGTTTTGCCCGGCAGAAAGAGAAGGGGAGGGGTGGAGGGGTGTGGAAGAGCGAAGGAGTGAAAGAGCAGCTATTCAGGTGAAAGAGATCATAAGCTTGTCGCGTTTCTGCGTCAGAGGTAACAAAATGCAGAGGCAAACCGGAGGGGGATAATTAGGTGTGACGGAGTTCTTAGTGATGTCATTAGCCCTTTTATTTAAATGTTTTTACTTAAAATCATTTTCAGACTACCTTTGAGGTGGCGTATAAGATTAGAAAAACCCACTCAAAGTTGGCACAATAAAAATCAATAAGAACATATTCATTAAAAATCAATTTAAAAAGAGGTTACCAATGAAAATAAAAGCAGAACATACAAATAAAACCAGCAGTTCAGAAACTGGTGGGTCTTCAGGGCTTTCTTGCAGAGCTGCAAGGAAGGGGCCCTGATGATCCCCAGATGGAAACGGATGCCAGAGGTGTAGTGGGGCCATCACTTGTACTCACCAGCCTAACCGCACTTGGCAGCAGGCAAGTGGGCCTGGCCTCCGTTGGTGGTCACAATTCAGTTTTTTCCTCCCACAACCCACGGCTGTTATTGGTGTCAACTATCCAGAGAGCTTCAGCTATTGCAGGATGTAGAAATGTAATAAATAAATGTTTTTTTTAAAGAAAAAACACACAATCCCATGAGGACTAGTGACATGATTAATGTCATCTCTAAGAAGCAAAATGCAGCGATCTGTAGAGCCGGATCTGATGCAATCCTTCCTCTGCATTGTCATGAGGGGAGGGAATCTGTTTGCGTATAGCGCAGAGGATCACTTCTCTTAAAGAGCCACCTGTGTGCAAAACACAAGAGGGGCTCAGCATGTCCGGAATCCTTTCCCGATGATAGACACAGGCATTAACACTGCATATATATATATATATAGCTGGGGTCTACAAAGTGATGCCTGCCAGGCTCCCTGCCACTCCTGATTTTTATTTGTATAAAATAACTTTAAAAAAAATTAACTGAGAGGCCGGCGTGTTGCAAAGTGAAGCGTCGGCCACCAGCGCCCTCTTAATTTCCAAGACTGCCCCACATCTCTGAGCCTCAAGAGTTTGCTTTCTGTGAAATGAGTGCTGGAGAAGAAAAATATGGGTTCAAAAGAACGTTTTTGTGTGGAGCTTCGACCCCACCTTGGCCTTGTATGGGCAAGGCTCACAATTATGCATGTTTCAGAGAAAGTGGATGGGGAGACTATTTCTCCTTTTCGCCTAATACTAGAACCCAACGGGGTCATTATCCCATGAAGCTGATTGGTGGGAGATTCAAGACAGATAAAAGGAAGCACTTCTTCACACCGCACATAGTTAAACTATGGAACTCACTGCCACAAGATGTGGCAATGGCCACAATTTGGATGGCTTTAAAAGGGGGTTGGGTAAATTCCTGGTGGAGAAGGCTATCAGTGGCTACTAGTCCTGATGGCTATGTGCTACCTCCAGTATCGGAGGCAGTGTCCCTATGTGCACCGGTTGCTTGGGAACATGGGTGGGAGGCTGCTGTTTTACTCATGCCCTGCCTGTGGGTTTCCCATGGGCAGCCGGCTGGCCACTGTGTGAACAGAAGGCTGGACTAGATGGACCCTGGGTCTGATCCAATATGGCTCTTCTGATGTTCTTACTCTTCTTTTAGTCTCCCTAGATTGCCTTCTGGGAAATGAGTGCTTTGTGACAAGGTCTGCACAGCACTGCCCAAAAGATCTTCAAAATGAGGGACACGTTCTGAGTGGAGTGAACAGTTTGGTTTAAAAAAGACAAAAAACGGAGTGGGGGAACCCAAAGGTGAGACAGCTCTTTTTCCATAACTGGGTTCCATGGAATCACAGCGCTCCAGTAACTTTTCACTAATGTAACTCTGGGTAACGGGCACGTCCCTTTGGAAACTTCCTGCATGGCCTGGCCTCCCACCTGGTTCTGTTGTTCGTCGTCACAGGAGTGGTGCGGAATCCGTGCATGGAGACGCAGCAATCATGGCACATCAACAAGGTACTAATCAAGGTACAGATTCACAGGGCAGATAATTTGGTTTCACTGAGATCCAGTCTGTACACATTGCCTCTTATGAAGGCATCTGGTTCAGAGGAGGTCTTCTGGCAGTGGCTGCTGGTCCACAAAGCAAGTACAGCTTGCTTGAGAGATCCTCCTTCTGGCCTTCTCCATGGTTTGGGCCTAGGGTGACCATATGGAAAGGAGGACAGGGCTCCTGTATCTTTAACAGTCGTATAGAGAAGGGAATTTCAGCAGGTGTCATTTGCAAGCATGCGGCACCTGGGGAAATTCCCTCTTCATCACCAACAGTTAAAGCTGCAGGAGCCCTGCCCTCTTTTGTATCTGGTCACTCTAGCTAAAGAGGGCAGGGCTCCTGCAACTTTAACTGTTGCGATGAAGAGGGAATTTCACCAGGTGCCGCATGCATGGAAATGACACCTGCTAAAATCCCCTTCTCTATACAACTGTTAAAGATACAGGAGTCCTGTGTCCTACTTTTCATATGGTCACTCTAGCTAAGGCAAGAGCTGCCTTGGCTGCCAATCACTCCACCTCTGGGCAGCACAGCAGTGTTTCTATTTGATACCTTGTTAAGAAGCACACGTATGACTCTGAGCACAGACACTTTCATGACACAATCTGATAGGGCAGGTGTTAATCTGAGGGATAGGCAGGTGTCGGAGACAGCCAAAGAAGCTGCAAGAAGGATAGCCCCTGTCAAAGGCTGGCCAGATTCAGGGTAAAGTAGCAATATCCATTTGGCATAGTTAAGACCCTAGAACTGCATAGCCAAGATGCACAAAGGCGATCAGGGCTATAGTTTATTGAATCCTCTTTTTTTCTTCTTTCCAAAAGCCATGTTATCGTAACAGTCTGTGGCAATGAGTTCCACAGGTTAACTGAGCACTGTGCGTCGGACGGCTTTCTTCTGTTTTCTTTCTCAGCCATTTATCAAGGCTCAGCATTGCTCCAGAACATCTTCAGTCTCCGCTTGGTCTGAATGAGGCCTCTTCAGGCCCTCGCAGGATCCGGCCCAGGCTGCAGTGCCCTCGTTCCCCTTCCTCCGTGGGCAGCTTGCCACAGCAGGGGCTTTGGGCTTCATCAACCGCTCTGCCTTTCCATCTTTATCGCCACTCTTTTGTCCTGGTTTCCTTAGCAACACGGAGCATTAAGAGGCAGCCGCTGCCGGCGGCTTCCTCTCCAGGGTGAGGGCCGTGCGCACTCAGCTCATGAGCTTGTGGCCTGGCTGGCAGTTCCTCATCTGGGGAGGCGGAAGTTGAGTTTAATAGACAGCATTTGGACGGATGGGTCTCCGCAGCGCAAGCTTGTTGGGCACCTCTTTATGAACCGATTACGGCCATTCTCAAAAGGTTCAATGCCTGTTCGATAAAACCCTAATTTAAATAGCTGCTGGAGCTCAGCCATGTGAGCTGTTGCTTTTCACCCTGTGCAAGATAAAGAAGCCACCCAATGATGGTTAAGGGCAGGGGTACAATTCCAAGCAGCAGGTACACTCGCCGCCTGTTCTCTGCCTTAAGGCGGGTCTCCAAAATGAACAGCCAGGTCCTGCCTCATTTTAATATCGAGTAAAAACAACAACAGCTACGCCATCTTTGGGGATAACAGCTGGATCCACACCCCCCCCCCTACACACACGGCTTTCCCATCTTACCTTTCTCTTTAAGTCTTGAGTTCTTATTAATCTCACCCCAAACATTTGCAAAGGGGATGCTTTCTTCGCAGAGGCAGTAGCAATTGGGGTTCACAATGGAAATGCTAGACCAAAGCATGAGCATCTTGCAATAAATCGGCAATGTTAGTTAACCTAAGCTATGGAACTCGCTGCCACATGATACGGGGATCGCTTTAAAAGGGGATTAAGCAAATTCATGGAGGCTAGGTCTGTTTATTCATTCATTTATTAAATTTATATACCTTCCAACTGGCAGATACTCTCAGATTGGTTTACAATTATATATTTAAAAAATACAACATGAAAATATCAAAATATTTAAATGTTTAAAATATTTTTAAAGTATTCAAGAGCCAATAGTAATGTTAATACTCAAAGCATGGCTGGATCTACACTACAACTTTATAGCGTTATTGAAGTGCACTGATAATTGTCGAGGCACATTGCGCATTCCATATACTGCCTTCATAGTGTTATTTTCTTCTCTTTATTCCACGTTATCCAAAATACCACAACAAATGTCATTTTGTGCCCTACGAAGTATAAAAGCACAAGATGAATGTAGCATCACTACGACAGGATTGTTAACGATGGTGTAGGTCAAGATTAAAGATGAAATGGCTGCTGGAACAGGAAGGTCTTAACCTGGTATCTAAACATACGCAGTGAAGACGCCAGGTGGATCTCCCTGGGAAGGGCATTCTGCAGATTGTGGCCGGGGGGGGGGGGGGCTATAGAGACAGCTCTTTCCCTGACAGACACCTGTTGCACCATTGTGGGCAGCTCCAACCAGCCTTCGAAGATGATCTAAGCAATGGGGTAAGAACAGGTCTAAATGTGGGTATTGGCCATAATAGCCACGTGGAACTGCCATGTTCAGAAGCAGTGTATCTCTGGAGACTGTTTGCTGGAGACAAGCCATGGGGCGAATCGCTGTGTTTAGGCTCTATTTGTGAACCTCCTTTGCTGAAAACAGGATGCTGGTGAAATGGACTTGATCCACCGAGGCTTTTCTGATATTCTTTTGTTTTGCAACAGACCAAAATGAAGACGCCAAAAAAAGCACAGGCACCAAACCTTCTCCTAAGTAGCACAGCCACTTTGCTACAGAGCAAATTCAAAAGAAACCCACCTCCCATACCGAGGAATCTCTCCATTACAGAATTTGCAGTTAGTATCTTTTGTGCTTTTTCTCTCCCTTCTCAAGCTGGCAAATGCCTTCTGCTACCACATTTTGGCACTCAGATGTTTATATCGCAGCTGATTGGCAGCCGGTTGGACTCCTGCACACAACACATAATTCACCAGTGGAACTCACGGCCTCAAGATAGCGCAGGTAGCAGGTAAGTCCAATTTTTAGAGCAGAAGGGGAGTGGGAAAGAAGAGCTAAAGATTCCCCGAGGCCTCTTGCCTGCCAGGCATCCTCCCCTGGCTGGGCTCACCTCCAGAACCAAAACCCAGTTTTGGTGGAGGGGGGGAAGCGACATCAGGGGTACAGGGAGGTAAACGGCAGGTATATGCGTGTATGTAGGGAGCTAATACCCCACCCACTCCCCCCACTCAATAAGTGGTTGGGGTGGACTCACATTTAAATGCTCTCCTGCCATCACAAACCCTTTGAACCAGACTCATCTGCATGCGGGGTGGGGGAGGACCATGGAGGGGGCACTGCCTTCCTGTCCCACTTGAGGGTTTTCCCAGGAGCAGCTGACCTTAACATAGTCGGAGAGAGAATATAGGACAAGATGGCGCAGTTTGTAAATGTTTCAAATAAATATATGGACATTGTTTTACCTCTCTCTCTCTCTCTCAGGCCTCATCTACACCTAAGAGGCCTTCCAGGATGGGGGATCCCAGGCTTACCTGCTTCCGGGATCATCTCCCTGCGTCTAAACGCCAGTGTGTCATCCCGGAAGTGAAAAGGGATGTCCCTGGCACAGCGGGGGTTGGGATGGGGTGGGGAGACATTCGTGCAATAGTGGGGTCCCCGATCCAGTGCCTCAGTAAGGTATTTAAAAAAAAAAAAATCTAAAAAATTGGCACTGGAAAACACCGACAGCCATCCCGGGATGGCAAAAATGCTGCCCCCCAATGGGAACGGAGTCCCCCCCCCACGCAGCTCCATGCCCATTTGAAGAGCCCTGCTACTGACGGGGAGGAGGGAGGACCCAGGAGCCCACGCCACAGCACCCGCAGTCCCCGGAGTTGTCCCAGGACTGTGGGAAAAATCGGGATAACCACGGTCCCGGTTATCCCAGGACAACTGAGAGGTTGTCCTCGGTTGACCCCAGGATCCCCTGCGCGTCCACCTTGAGCTGACCCTGGGATAACTGGCAGGTGTTGGTTAGGCCTCAGCCTCTCTCTCCCTCTCTCTCTCTCTCTGTGTATTTGGATCTGCTCTTTGTTTAAAACTTTGCTCAGCCTGTTGGCAAGCCTCAAGATAGCACAGAGTTATTTCCTGGCTTGTACCCTTCTTTCTTCATTCTTTGTAATGCAAAACTAACCTCTCCTCCATAGTCTAAAAAAGAAGAGGAAATGCAGGTGGAGTGGAGATTGGACGGGGGTGGGGGCGGGGAGAGAAAGAGCAGCAATTCATCTCTAAGAGGGAAGAGGCTCTCTTTGCAGAAATATTTTCCACAGCGCTGTCTTGGGGGTGGGGTCCAGAAAAAGGCTGGGACAACGCCAGCCTCTTCTTCGAAGACGTTGAGAACATTGTGAAAACGACATCACCAGCTTCAATTGCGATGCCACGGCGCCGAATTGTCTCCCTGCAGCCCTGCTTTGCTTGGAATTTGCAGACACAGGAACTCTGGTGGAGGGAGAGGCGGAGAGGTGCGGAAAAGGAAGAGCAGCAGAAGAAAAGAGCTCAGGGGAAAAATCAGAACCCGGGTTTAGAGCAGTGATAGGCAACCTGGTGCCCTCTGGGTGTTTGGGACTACAAATCAGCCCCAGCTACCTTGGCCAATGGCCAGGGGGTATGGGAATTGCAGTCAAAAACATCTGGAGGTTACTGGGTTGCCTAACATGGAGGGCTTGTGTGTGTGTGCCGTTGAGAAGAAGGAAAGGGAAAGAGAAGCCCAAGAGCTGATTTTTAAAAAGAGATGGTTAATTATTCTTACTCTTAAAAATAGTTACCGCCAAAACTGTACATGGAATCTTAAAGCAGTCTTGGGTCAATGCCACCTGCCACTTCTTCCTTCCTAAATGCCTATTCTGCAGTGATGTTGACACCAAAGAGCGCTTCAGCTATTGCGTGGTATAGAAAAGGAATAAATAAATAGTCCTTTGTCTGCAGCTGATGCCACCAGAGATGTGGCGAAGTATTTACAGCTGTATATGCTTGACCTTTGTTCGCCTAGGCTGGTCAGAGCTAATTGGAAACAGTGGTTCCAGCCCAGCTTAATTATTATTAACTAACTTAAGAACATCAGACAAGCCATGCGGGATCAGACCGAGGGGCCATCTAAACCAGCACTCTGTTCACACAGTGGCCAACCAGCTGTCAACCAGGGATCAACAAAGCAGGACATGGTGCAACTTAGTTAGAATCATAGAATAATAGAGTTGGAAGGGGCCTATAAGGCCATCAAGTCCAACCTCCTGCTCAATACAGGAATCCACCTTAAAGCATCCCTGAGAGATGGCTGTCCAGCTGCCTCTTGAAGGCCTCTCGTGTGGGAGAGCCCACCACCTCCCTAGGTCATGGGTTCCATTGTTGTACTGCTCTAACAGTCAGGAAGTTTTTCCTGATGTCCAGCCGGAATCTGGCTTCCTGTAACTTGAGCCCATTATTCCACATCCTGCACTCTGGGATGATCGAGAAGAGATCCTGGCCCTCCTCTGTGTGACAACCTTTCCAGTATTTGAAGGGTGCTCTCATGTCTCCCCTCAGTCTTCTCTTCTCCAGGCTAGACATGCCCAGTTTCTCCTCATAGGGCTTTGTTTCCAGACCTCTGATCATCCTCGTTGCTCTCTTCTTTTTCACCCACCTATGTTTAACTTGCTTGTTTTTAATATTCTGGATATTTTCCTTCTGTTAGATTGTGATGACCCAGGGTTATTAACAATAAAACTGAACTGAACTGATTCATGTTCAGTGCAGGAATGAGTTAGTGAGACCTTTGCTAATGAAGCCTTCTCTTGAAGAACATGAGAAAAACAAAGATCCATCCAGCCCAGCATTCTGTTCATACAGTGACCAACCAGCGGCCCATGGGAAACCCACAAACAGGACCTGAGTGCAACAGCACCCTCCCACCCATGTCCCCCAGCAACTGCTGTACATAGGCACATTGCCTCTGACACTGGAGGTAGGACATAGCCTGCTGAAATTCCCTTTTCTATGCAACTGTTAAAGATACAGGAGCCCGGTCCGCCTTTCCATAGGGTCACCCTAGAATCACGCATGGAATGTCACGTGCTGTTTGGTGCTGCACCAGTCTCAGAAACCAAACTCAGACCCTTTGCCACTCTTGCTCTGGCGGCTCAACATGGCCTCTTGCTGGTCTACAGCAGGCCGCTGTGCAATTGTACATGGCTAGGGGGCTGCGGAGCATGATGAACCTTGGGGGGGGGGGGAGGCCCAAGAAGCCGCCCTGCTCCGTCTCCAAGGCTGCCAACCTGGCACCTCACACCAGAGCACTCATCTTGCCGGCTATCGATCCGTTAAGTGCCCTGGAGCTCCGTCGAGAGACTCCGTGAGGAATTCATCTTGGAGAAGGGAAAGTGCGAGGCCGCGGGCTGAGCATGCAAGACTCCCCGCCACAGTTTACCAATTGGGACGCTGGTGAGAACTGAACTCGTTCCACGTCCCGGGCCTCCTCCATCTTTCCCACCCACCCCCTGCGCAAAAAAAAAAAAAAGACGAAGAAGAGAGAATTAAAACTCAGCCCCATGCACGAAGGAGCCGCTTTCGCTGCAGAAGATGGCAGGGGTACCCGTTGCTATGGAAACAGCAGGGAAGGAACAAAGTCGGGCCTACGTCTCCGCCACAGAGGCAGCCTGCATAACCTGTGCAGAAAGGGCCGCCCAGGCCTTGAGATGCGGCAGGAAATGGGGCTTCTCTTCCCTGCCGTGGTGATGCCTAAAGCTCCACCTGCAGGACATCTGCCTGACACCATACTGTGGAAATCATAGGAGCCTTCCCCCAGGGGGTGGGGTGGGGGAATGGAGGCAGCCAGGCATGAGGTTCATTGCTTCCAGGGATGTTCGAAGGATGAATAATAATAATAATAATAATAATAATAACAATTTATTTCTTACCCGCCTCTCCGTCTAGATCGAGGCGGGGAACAACAACATGATAAAATACATAAAACTAATTAAAACATGACAAATATTATTAAAACTGCATTAAAACATCCTAAAACTTCCTAAAAACATTCTAAAAATTACACTGGATATGCCTGCCGGAAGAGAACAGTCTTTATAGCTTTCTTAAATTCTAAAAGACTGTTAAGTTGACGAGTCTCCTCCGGCAGGTCATTCCACATGTATATGACGAAAACAGTTCAGAGCAGCAGGGCTCCTTCGCGTATGCATGAAGCAGTGGGGTGTGGGTCAACCCACCTCATCACTACCCCTGCCTACACCCCTCCCCACACACACACAACTGAACGGAGGGTTTCACTGATGGCAGACCTGAAATGGCCAGTTTTCCGCCACCCTAAAAGCCAAAGGTGAAACACCCCCCCCCAAATGTTTGAGGAATATCCCCAACCCCCAACTCCCCAAAATAACTTTCCGCCACTTTTGCACTGTTTGGGGGCTGAAATGGTTCCATCTACCCCTAGATTCACTTGTCTTGTGAACTGTCTGGGGTATACTGGGTCTTGTAGTGTAACACATCTGGAGGGCACCTGGTTGGGGAAGAAGGCAGCCCTAGGGCTTGTGGAGGCTTCAACCCAGTAGGGATATGCTACATACACACACGCCTGAATTGTATTAAAATAATAAATCACTTGAAACATTTCAGGCATTTAGCTTTTCTAGCTGCTTAGGCTGACCATATGAAAAGGAGGACAGGGCTCATGTAACTTTAACAGTTGTAGAGAAAAGGGAATTTCAGCCGGTGTCATTTGTATGCAATTAATACCTGGTGAAATGCCTTCTTCATCACAACAGTTAAAGTTGCAGGCACTATACTAGAGGGACCATATACAAAAGAAGGCAGAGCTCCTGCAACTTTAACTGTTGTGATGAGGAGGGAATTTCACCAGGAACTAATTGCATACAAATGACCCTGACTGCAATTCCCTTTTCTCTACAACTGTTAAAGTTACATGAGCCCTGTCCGCTTAGCTACTTCATATTCTACCCTCAGCTCCATTTTCACTCTGCCCTGCTCCCAAGGCACTCAGAGTGACTTTCCCCACTGGAAACCCTCATAGCAACCCTGTGACGTAGTTTAGGCTGCAAGATATGGACTGGCCCCAGGGCATCTAGTGAGCTTTGCAGCTGAGCGCAGGATTTGAACCTGGGTCTCCTCAGTCCTAGTCTACTCTAAGGGCCAAACAGACATCACTTTAAATCTGTATCTAGCAGTTATGTTCCCCCCTCCACTGGAGTAGGTGAAGGGGGCCCAATCCTGTTTTTAAAAGCCACCCTACCCCCCCCCAACACACACACACACACAATTTAAAGAATTTTTAAAGGAAGGTCTGTTTTGGTACTCTCATCCTGTCCTCAGGAAACAGGTGGATGTATTATACAGAGAGACTAGAAGTATGAGAAGGAGCCCACAGGCTGCTAGTTTAGCTCCAGCCACCAAAGCCAGCTCACAAAATATATTCGCCTTGCCTAATGGTAGGGACAGCCCTGCATGGCGGCATTTGGAAAAGCAGTTTCACCTGCTACTGTCTACAGATCAAGCTGCTGTTACAGGCACAAGAGCAAGGATTGATTTACCCCCAAAAATAAAAAAAAACCCTTTAAAAGGCCAAATCCTGCCATTTCAGCACCACAGTGTGCTTGGGGCTATGTTTTGCATGTTTGCATGTGTGAGCATGTTGCCAATTCTTTCTCTGGGGAACAAGATTATCTATTTTTGAATATTTATCAAAAAGACATAATTGAGCTCTAAAATTCATTTTCTGTGGCTTTGGGCTAGATCAAGTTTCTTGGACGAGCAGAGAAATTCCAGCCAGGCCTTTGCTTTCTGGATTCGTTTATGAAGTGGGCTGTTGTTGTTGTTGCTGTTGCTGCTCTTGCTGTTTAATTAAGGAATACCATTTGCAGGCAGAGGACTGGGACAGCAAATACATATTCCAAATCCCAAATTCCCCAGGCAGGAACGTCTGCCAAGTGCAACAGAGGCTCTTCCCGGTTATATGTGTATCTAAACAACACGCAGCATCTTTTAAAGTGCAAAGGAGTTGGTTAGATTTTTCCATACTTCTTAACCATTTGCTGATTGAATGGCTGCCAGTGTGTACGCAAGAGAATATTGCCACTAGGACAACCATCTTCTATTTCTTTTTTAAAACCTTTCTGTCAGGGCTCCTGGGCCTTTAATGGTTACAGAGAAGCAGCAGTTCAACAGGTATGGTGTTTCCCACTACTGAGGTGCAGGAAAGGCTTCTCCTGTTGGACTTCCGCCTGCCACACAGCTAATAAAAGCGAAAGGAGCGTGCTGGGGTGGGTGAGTGACAAACCTCCACACCATCCCCCCTGGAGAACAATTTCTTTCCATCTGCCTTAAATAAAGGGACAATCAGGCAGAAGTTTTCATCTTTTGAATTCCGGCAGCCCAGAAACTGTTGGGTACATTTGGCTGCTCAGCCTGCTGGATCGCCAAAAATCTTAGGGCAGGCAACAGGAAACAATAAACTTACTGTGAATTTATATATTTAAAACGACACCTTAGAATGACAGATCGGCTCATTCATGGGGAACTGAAACCCTTAGGATACTTTCACATCACCGAGAAAACTTAACATTAGTGTACAGAATAGCCCAAGATTACTAGAAAACTTTGAAATTAGAATGTTCCTCATATCTGTCTTTCTGGGGACATACTTCCCAACCAGGCAGAAAGCTGTGGATTGGTGAGCCAGATGTCACAATGGCCCCGTTCAGAAGATACCTTAAACCACGGCTTTAACCATAGTGACTAAGGCAAAAAAACCTTAGTCACCGTGGTTAAAGCCATGGTTTAAGGTTTCTTCTGAACATGGCCCAGCTTTCTGATTCAACCACCATGGTTAAAGCCATGGTTTAAGGTGTCTTCTGAACATGACCTGGCTTTCTGGCTTAACCACCATGGTTAAAGCCATGGTTTAAGGTGTCTTCTGAATGGGGCCAATGAATGAACAGCTACTGTCAAAACAGGTCACGGTATCCTTAGCTTCCCCAACACGATATTTAATAGAACAGGAGCAGGGAACCCTTTTTCTGTCACAAACCATGTTCCCTTGAGGGTAAACTGTCGGGCCACTTGCCACTGGAGGAAGGGCCAAACCCAACAGTGGGCAGGGCCAGAGTAAAAACTGGGAGGGCCCGATCCTGAGAACCAGCGTGGGGTAGTGATTAGAGCGCTGGGCTGGGATTCAGGAGACTAGGTTCTAGTTAGGGTGACCAGATAAACTCCAGGTCAGGGCTCATGTAACTTTAACAGTTGTAGAGAAAATGGAATTTCAGCCAGTATCATTTGTATGCCATTAGTTCCTGGTGAAATTCCCTCTTTATCACAACAGTTAAAGGTGCAGGCACTACACTAGAGTCACTATATACAAAGGAAGGCAGGGGCCCTGCAACTTTAACTGTTGCGATGAAGAGGGAATTTCACCAGGAACTAATTGCATACAAATGACACTGGCTGAAATTCCATTTCCTCTACAACTGTTAAAGTTACATGAGCCCTGGCCTGGATTTTATCTGGTCACCCTGGTTCTAGTCACATGAAGCTCCCTGGATGACTTTGGGCCAGTCGCTAGTCTCAGCCTCATCTACCTCTCAGGGTTGTTGTGAGGATAAAATGGAAAGGAGGAGGATTATGCAAGTCACCTTGACTTCCTTGCAAGACAGGGGGAAAGTGGGATATAAATGCAATAAATAAATAAATAAAAACTGCAGAGGTGAATCATCTTTCTCTTTCTGACTTCTCTCTCTCTCTCTCTCTCTCTCTCTCTCTCTCTCTCACACACACACACACACACACACACCTTCCTCCCTGCCCAGCAGACTGATCACTCTTGCCTGAGGTTCAAACTGAGGGCTTGCTAAGGGCTTCCCCTGCAGTTGCCAGCTGCAGCTGCTTTGTTAGTGTGTAATACCTAGTTTAGCCCTAAGACAGGGGCAGGCAGAAGGTAGATCAGGATCTGTCTGTAGATCTCTGAATGATTTGAGGTAGATCGGTCAGGTTTTCCAACTTCCCATAATTTTAACAATAAGAAGTAAAAAAAAAATGAAAATAATTTCCTGCCATGACTGCTCTTGTGTCAATCAGTTATTTCACAGCCCGAGGGCTAAATTAGATACTATCTTAAATACAGAATACAGATGGTCCTCACTAATTTATTTATTTTACCTTAGAATAAGCAAAGGAGAACACCTGTCAAGATTAGGACCACCATGCCCAGGTAGTGGAGGTTTACCAGGTCTTTGTACAAATCTTTTAGGCCAGTCAATTTTAGTGCGGTGTTAGAATCCCTGATCTATAGCAACTCAGATGCAAGTTCAAAAATGCTGTTCATTGCAGGCTAGGGTGACCATATGGAAAGGAGGACAGGGCTCCTGCACTTTTAACGGTTGCATAGAAAAGGGGATTTCAGCAGGTGTCATTTGTGCGCAGGCAGCATCTGGTGAAATGCCCTCTTCATCACAACAGTTAAAGCTGCAGGAACTATACTAGAGTGACTAGATACAAAAGAGGGCAGGGCTCCTGCAGCTTTAACTGTTGTGATGAAGAGGGAATTTCACCAGGTGCTGCATGCTTACAAATGACACCTGCTGAAATCCCCTTTTCTATGCAACTGTTAAAGGTACAGGAGCCCTGTCCTCCTTTTCACATGGTCACCCTATCAGGCTCTGGAGTTGCAGGGGATAATTTAGCTGTATTAACTCCTCTCACCCAGCCATTCTTTTGTACCTGGCTCTGTTTGATGGACCTTGGGGTGCTATTAAAAGAAGATCCCAGAAGCTTCTAGTCTGCCCATCGCTGCCCTCGGAGAAACCCGAAAATTGGGCATTGAGTTCCCCCCAAAGTTATTTTTTGTATTACCCTTTTCTGCAAGTCCTGCATTCAGTTTAGGTCCACAACTGTTACAACAACCTAACAAAAATGTTACAAAAATGAACAAGTCATCAAACCCATTCAAATAAACAAAGCTATACTCAATTCTTAACAATTCATTATACTAGAACAACCACCACTAGAACGGCAGCACTGAGTGAAAAGATGTTACGTTACCACACTTATTTTCTCAGCCTAGCAAAATTCACCAGCCGATCTCAGCAGCGATACAAAACAGCAAAAGCCTACAAGTCAATTAAAAAAACTCCCAGTGCTATCAGATATTAAAACCAACAACAACCAACAGCAGCCAAATAGAAAATGCACCGCAGGGGCTAAATGCATAACCCAGAGTGAGATGGCAAAATATTAATAAAGACATAAACAATATCAAAATGCTTGACGTCTAACGTTCAAAACAAGGGACAACGGCTCCGAATAGAAGGCAATGATCCAGCTCAGAGCAAGCCAAACTACAGATGGGAAAGAATGCAAGACTTTTGGAGAGCAATTCCCACTTTTTAAAAAACTTGCATCAACCATGTCCCTGCTTGCCCACTGCGCTGAGGCCTCACTCGTTCATGGGTGGGGGAAATGCAGGTTGCTTACCTGTAACTGTAGTTCTTCGAGTGGTCATCTGTGCAGTCACACATATGGGCTCGCGCCGGCGCCGAGCTCGCTTCGGGAAACTTCTATCTAGCTAGGATTCTTGGCGGGAACCCCTCCCCCCACCATCCTACTGAGCATGCTCGGGGTCCCGCCTACCTCAGTTCCCTGAGACCGCAAGGCCTCGCGACCAAGGTAAAGATAAGGTATGCAATATATATATAGCTATTTGAGCATGCCAGAGTCAACTTGACAACAGAACAGCGATGCCAAGAGGGGACGGCGGGTGGGTTGTGTGACTGCACAGATGACCACTCGAAGAACTACAGTTACAGGTAAGCAACCTGCATTTCTTCTTCGTGGTCTCTGTGCATCACACATATGGGCGAGTAATAAGCCAACTTACCGGAGGTGGGAGAGGCATGCTGCATGGTCATTGGCATATCGAAGATAGGACTGCTCTGCCAAAGGAAGAGTCCTGGCGTGCTCTAACGTCCAGGCGGTAGTGCTTCACAAAGGTAGAGGCATTGGCCCACGTGGCCGCCTTACACAGGTCTGGGATCGTTGCGCCATGAAGGAGCGCCGTTGAGGCCGCTTGTCCCCTGGTGGAATGGGCAGTTAGCCCCGTGGGTATTTCCTGGCGCATGAGTTGATACGAGAGCACAATAGTGCCTACAATCCATTGGGAGAGACGCTGCGAGGATACAGGTAAGCCCTTATTCTTTCCCCCAAAGCAGACGAAGAGTTGACGTGACTTTCGGAACTCCTCTGAGCGCGATTTATAGAAGGCTAGAGCTCTTCTAACGTCCAGAGCGTGCAGTGTGGAGCCCAACGGATCAGAAGATGCCTTGAAGAAAGTAGGCAGTACAATGTCCTGGTTGATGTGAAAATCGGAGGCAACCTTGGGGACAAAGGATGGCGAATGACGAAGGACGACTTTGTCGCGAAAAAACTGCATGTATGGAGGATCGACAAGTAATGCCGCAAGCTCTGACGCACGCCTTGCGGACGTGATGGCAACGAGAAAAACTGTCTTCAGTGTCAACAGGCGAAGATTAGTTGTAGCTAACGGTTCAAAGGGTTTGGTAGTCAGCGCAGCCAATACGAGAGACAGACTCCACTGTGGGAGCAATGGACGAGTGGGTGGAAAGAGGTTGTGCAGACCTTTAAGGAAAGCCTTGGCCAGAGGGTGCGTGAATGCCGAAAATCCGTCGATGGGGGGATGGTGGACTGTGATGGCCGCTAAGTAGACCCTGATAGACGAGAGCCGTAAGCCTGCAGTATGCAAGGAGTGAAGGAAGGCAATGACGTCGGTAATAGCAGCCGAATTACTATCGAAGCCCTTGTGTGCTGCAAAAACTTGAAAACGTTTCCATTTAGCCAAATAAGATGATCTAGTCGCAGGTTTTCGTGACGCGTCGAGGATAGACAGTATAGGTTGAGGAATGGCTATTCCACGCCAGAGGGCAGGAGTCTCCATGCTGTGAGACGCAGAGTTTGTACGTCCGGGTGTAATATTCTGCCGTTGTCTCTGGACAGGAGATCCGGAGCGACCGGGAGACGCCACACTCGGTGGGCGGCTAGTCTGCGTAGAGGCGTGAACCACGCTTGGCGTGGCCACCATGGTGCAATCAGGATAGCGTTGGTCGGGTGCTGTTGCAGTCGTGCGACCGTTTTTGTTAACAGGGGAATCGGGGGGAACATGTAGAGGAGACCTTGTGCCCAGTCCAACAGAAAGGCGTCTCCTAGGGAGTCGTGACCTAGTCCCGCTCTTGAGCAATACGCCCGGCAAACTCGGTTGTGTGGGGTTGCAAAGAGGTCGATCTCTGGGGTGCCCCACCGTGAGAAGATGCGCTGTAGGATACGGGGGGCTAGTTCCCATTCGTGCGTGTCCTTGAAAGATCGACTTAATTCGTCGGCTTTGACGTTGGATGTTCCCGCTATGTGCAGGGCCGAGAGTCGAATGTTTCTTGCGATAGCCCAGTGTAAGATGTCCAAGGTGAGGTGGAGTAGTCGCGGGGAGCGGGTGCCGCCTTCCTTGTTGATATACCACACCACGGACGTGTTGTCTGAGAGAACTCGCACGTGGTGTCCGTTGAGCTGGGGGAGGAACGCCCTCAGAGCTTTCTGCACCGCGAGGAGTTCCAATTTGTTTATATGGAGGGAACTCTCTAAAGGTGACCACCTTCCTTGCACGAACAGGTTCTCCAGGTGTGCCCCCCAGCCTTGAAGCGATGCGTCGGTCGTGACAACCCTGGACGGCCCGGGATCGACGAAGGGCAGGCCCCGAGAGAGATTGCTGGGATCTGCCCACCACAGGAGCGAGCGTTTTACGTGATGCGGAATGGTAAGTACCAGCTTTCGTGGGTTCTGGAGCGGTGTATAGTGGCTCAATAAGAGTTGTTGGAGAGGACGCATTCTTAGGCGTGCCCATCTGACTACGAAGATAGTCGCCGCCATAAGGCCTAGGAGCCGTAGTATAGTGAAGGCTGTTGCCCTCGTGCGGGTACGTAATCTGTCTGCTAAGGCCTGTAGGGTCTCCATTCTGTCCTGAGGGAGGAAGGCTCTTGTGGCGGTGGAGTCGAGACGCACACCTATAAATTGAAGTGTTGTGGCGGGTTGAAAGACTGATTTTTCGTAATTTATTTGCAGGCCCAAGGAGGAGAGGATGGACTCTACGACATGGACGTCGGCGATGGCTTGGTGGCGAGATGGAGAGACAACTAGCCAATCGTCTAGGTAAGGGTAAACTTCGATGTCGATGGACCGAAGGTGTGCACACACCACTGCCATACACTTGGTAAAGACCCTTGGGGCTGTCTTTAGCCCGAATGGGAGGACCACAAATTGGTAGAGTTGGGGACCAATGGCGAAACGGAGATATTTCTGGTGGTCCTCGAGGATGGCTACATGGAAGTATGCATCCTTGAGGTCGATCAGTGTGAACCAGCTGCCTCGCTTGAGGAGTGGCAGGATGGTAGAAAGAGTGATCATTCGAAACTTCCGTTGTCTGATGAATTTGTTCAGGCTCCGGAGATCCATAATAGGACGAAGTCCCCCGTCCTTCTTGTGCACTGTAAAATAGCGGGAGTAGAACCCGTTGTTTGACTGATGTGCCGGAACAGGTACGATTGCGCCCTTTTCCAACAAAACCTTTGTTTCTTGGCGTAGGGTTTCTGATGGGGGTGTGATCTTTACAGTGCCTAGCGGAGGAAGGACTTCGAAGTCTATTGCGTATCCCCGTCGAACTACTTGAAGAACCCACTGGTCGGTGGTGATGGATGCCCAAGAATGGAAAAAGGGCTGGAGCCTGTTCAGTGACAGAGAGGGGTGTTGTAGAGGTAAGTCAAAGGCGACGTTTTTGCTGTGGTTGTTTCGAACGAGCCTGGGAGTAGCGGAGGGCAGGTTTGTGTTGGTAAGAGGTCGACGCGCTCGGTTGCTGGTAATGGTGAGCACGGTCCTGGCCCTGTCTGGGCTGATAGGGTATGGGTCGATACCACTTACGGGCCCGAAAAGTCTGCGCAGGGGGTTGGCTGAACCCCATCTTTTTAGCGGTCATCTTCGCCTTGTGGATAGTATCCATGGTCGAATCGGTTTGGGTATTGAACAGACCTTCCCCGTCAAAGGGCAAATCTTCGATGCGGTTCTTGGTCTCGATGGGTAGGTTAGCAGACCGCAGCCACGCGTGACGCCTGAGGGCAACCGCTCCGATCATGGCCTTAGAGCCTGAGTCCACTTGATGTCTGGCGGTGGTCATCTGCTGTTTCGATAGGCGAATGGCCTCCGCCTGGAAGACACGTGCTAGCTCACGCTGATCGTCCGGTAGGTAATCAGTTAGGTTGGAAATCTTTTGCCATAGAAACAACTGATACCTCGCCATCATGGCCTGGTAATTAGATGTTTTCATCACCAGTGCCGCTGATGCGTATATTCTTCTCCCAAACGAGTCGAGTTTCCGGCCCTCCTTGTCGACAGGGGCTGCGTGAGATCGGCCAGATTTTCCCTGGGAGGCCTCCACCACAATAGAGTTTGGCTTTGGGTGGGTAGCCAGGAACGGTGCTTCCGTCTCTTTCACCTTATAAAGGGCGTCGAGCCGTTTTGAAGTGGGAGGCAGAGTCGCTGGGTTCGACCAGGATTGCTTGGCTGTCTTAAGCAACGTAGGGACCAGAGGGAGCGTCAATTGTGGGGTTGGTTCCGTCCTCATGACGTCGTAGATATCCCCCTCCTCTTCCTCAGGTTGTTGGACGTCAATCCCCAGTGATTGAGCGAGCCGTAGCATCTGCTCATTAAAACCCCCTAATTCCATTGTAGGAGATGCCCCCTCCTCAGTAGCGACTTGTTCAGTTGGGGATGGCACTGAAGGCGCAGGTGACAAAATTGAGGACGGGTCAGACTCGTAGTCTTCTATGGATGGTGATGGTAGCGAGTGTCGGTACCGAGGGACGAGGGATTGCTCCGGTACCGAGGAGTGCGATTGATCGCGTCGACTCGTCGGTGTGGGGAGTAACGACGTCGTGCGTCGGGGTGGTACTGGGGGAGGCATGCTGTGGGAGAGATCCGAGCTGCGGTCCCAGTCCTGGGAGGCGGAGCGTGATCGTTGATAGGGCATCGGTACCGAAGCCTCGGTACCGATGGGATCAGAATACTCCTCGTCGACGACGATGATGTCGGAGGCGAAGGGGAGGATGTCTGGTGATGGCTGCTCTGTCGGTATCGGCGACAGCAGCAAGGGTGGCCGACTTGGTGACGCGATCGGCGTCGAATGACCCAGCAGTGAATGCGTGTGCGCTGGCGAGCGACGCTTCGCCTGAGAAGGGTGACCTTCCGGTAGTGAAGAGGGGCGCTTACGATGCATTGATGCCGTGGCCGCCGACGGAAGTGAGGCCGGTACCGATGATGATTTCTTCGGTAGCGAGGTCGGTACCGATGGAGGCTGTTTAGGTAGCGCGGTGCTTATCGGCCTCAGAGGTGTCGAAGAGAGTTTCTTCGGTACCGAAGGCTTCGATGTCGACGGTCTGGTCGACGTCGATGGTCTGGTTTTCGTTGTTTTCGTCGAAGCCGAGGAGTGCTTCGATTTCTTTGCCGTTTTCCCCTTCTTATGCTTAAGAGGCGGGGGAGATGGCGGCAACGATGCCTGAACTGATGTCCGAAAAGAGGACAAGTCAGGAGTTGCTGGGCGTGAGCGTCTAGTGGGCGTTTGCCCGCGCTGCCCAGAGGGTGCTGGCCCCGGTTCCATGCGGCTCGTAGTCGGGCGGTCAATGGCGGAGAGGGCCTTACTCCAGAGGAGGCTTCGCAGACGGTCGGCCCTGTTTCTCCTGGTTTGCCTAGAGAACTTCATGCAATGGGAGCAGGAGTCAGTGATGTGACCCTCTCCCAAACAGCCCAGGCAGAGCGAATGCCCATCTGTGAGGGCTAGTTTGGCGCGGCAGCCGGAGCAGCGCTTAAAGAGCGCAGACTGCGCCATAGGCCACAGAGGACTATCTAGCAACACTACTTAAATTTTTAATTAAATTGAAATTTTTTTTTTTTTTTTTTTTTAAACTAAACCTAGCTAACTAACTAACTAACTAACAAGAAGGTAAATTTTTTATCTCTATTTCGTCTTCTTACAGGTCTCCGACAGAGGAAGAAGTCTCCCGCGAGGCGTTCAGCTAAGCGGTCGAAGAAGAACTGAGGTAGGCGGGACCCCGAGCATGCTCAGTAGGACGGTGGGGGGAGGGGTTCCCGCCAAGAATCCTAGCTAGATAGAAGTTTCCCGAAGCGAGCTCGGCGCCGGCGCGAGCCCATATGTGTGATGCACAGAGACCACGAAGAAGAACCAAACGTGACAAGGCATTTTCACAACAGACAGTAAGCTGAAATTTGGTACACGCGCAAGCACACAAAATCCAAAATCCTGACATTCCTAGAGGAATTGAAATAGTTTAACTACTCTCGACCAAATCTCTCGAAAAAAAGCCAGAACCATCTCCGTCACTTGAGGCTCAGGTGGCCTCGGTGGCATGGAGTGCCTTCTATCAACTTCAGTTGGTGGCCCAGCTACGCCCCTATCTGGACAGGGATAACCTGGCTTCAGTTGTCTATGCTCTGGTAACCTCCAAATTAGATTACTGCAATACGCTCTACGTGGGGCTGCCTTTGAAGGCGGTTCGGAAGCTGCAGCTTGTGCAAAATGCAGCGGCCAGATTGATAACAGGGACCAGAAGGTTCACGCATATAAGACCTACTCTGGTCCGCTTGCATTGGCTGCCTGTATGATTCCGAGCCCGATTCAAGATCTAGTTTTAACCTATAAAGCCTTACACGCCTCAGGACCACAATACCTGATGGAACGCCTCTCCCAACATGAACCTACCTGTACACTACGATCAATATCTAAGGTCCTCCTCCGAGTGCCTACTCCGAGGAAAGCTCAGAGGATGGCAACAAGGTAGAGGGCCTTCTCTGTGGTGGCCCCCCAACTATGGAACAATCTCCCCGATGAGGCCCACCTGTTGCCAACATTGTTATCTTTTCAGCATCGGGTCAAAACTTTTCTTTTCTCTGAGGCGTGTAACAGTATATGTTGAGGTGTTGTTTTTGTTTTTAAAAATCAACAATAATTGAAAACAGGCGGCAGGAACATATCTGCATGAAAAATGCAAATTCTCTGTTTATTAGTACCACTAAATGGAGGGTGGGAAGGGAGAAAATCTAGCCACTAGGACACCTTTTGCTTGTCTTCTTGTCAAATATTTGGCTCCAAATAAAGGTCATGTTGGGTCACGAGCGTGCAACAAATCGCTGGTGTAGCGACTTCTCACATGCCAGATGTACGGTGTCACCAGGATCTCGGTTGACATCTCCCTTCCCTCTCCATTTGCACCTTGAATCCTGATACATAGCAGAGAAGAAACCAAAGCGGACTGAGCCGCCTGGGTTCGACTCTCAGTTGCGGAGTCACTTCCAATCCTGATCCACCCACTTGATATTTACAAACTGCTTGACGGGCTCTGCGGGGAGGTGCCCTGGAAGAAGGAATCTGGCCGCCTCCCCTAGTGGCCTGTATTTCTGCCCCGACTCTCACCAGCAGTGAAAAACTCCCACCGGGAGAACAAAATGCAGCCACTCATAGCTACAGAGATGTGAACACAGGGCACGGCCTTCTACCAAGTCAGGGTAATGGCCCATTTAAACCAGGAGTGTTTATTCTAGCCTTCCCAAACCCGTCGCCCTCCAGCTGGGTTGGACTACAACTCCCATCCTCCCCAGCCAGCATGGCCAGTGGTCAGGGATGGTGAAGTTATAGTCCAGCACTTCAGTAGCTTTCCAGGGTCTAGGGTATTCTGGAAGGAGGGGGGGCGTTAAAACCCTTTTACCCTGCACTTATTTCCTGCTGAGGATCAGCTCCAGGTTTTGCCCTGTGGGGCAAAACATAGAAGTACTAATAGAGGAGGTAGGGGGGCTGTGCAAGCCGCAAAATAAGCCAAAGATGGAGGGGGGGGGCTTTGCTCATATTTATTCCTGTCAGCAAAATAGCAAGCCCCATGATGCGATTTTGTTCTTTGTACAGAAATACTCGTGAAGAGCTAATTAGCCCCTTATTATTGCTTTATCCAGGGTTTCCAACTGATTATTATGTGAATTTTCTTCTTGAGGTCTTCGTCAGGATGGTTACAGCTAAAACTGCGAAATTTTTAGCAACTGCCGTTAAAATGAGGGCTGCAATTGCATCCTGCGTTTTAAATTGTATAATTTTAGTCCTACCTGCATTCAATGATTTTATTTGCTTGGTGATACTGAGTATACTCATGTTAAGATTATTATTTTTTTAACACGGGACATTTTATTGTCTGTTTTATGTATTACTTTTATTTTACTGTTTTAAATTGCAATGGCCATTGGCTTGGTACAAATAAAATTTGGATACGAATGTGCTAGAAGCAAGTTTCCCCTCAAGTGTTCAGAATTGAAGCGCCAAAGCCTTCCAAACGCCACTGTCAACCAGGGTTAAAGCAGAGCTCAAAAGCCCCCTAATTGTTTAGGGGCTTCCTCCCACTCACTATCAAATTGCTTTGGGTAATTATCTAAACAAATAAATTAAAATATCCTCCACACAAGTGCTCTCAAGTTTCTAAGATCTGCCAATGATGCAGTTTCATGCATGATCTTTATAGATGCAGACCTTTTCCTGGCTACTGAGCCCGTGGCCTGCTGTCTCAGATCCATTTAAAAAGCACGGATACTATTTCCTCCTGCCAAAACCCTGCCAGCCGCCACCTTGTTTGACAACCATCACCCGCAAAGAAAGCTCGCTTTCGATTCATCTTTATTAATGATACAAAGGTAGAGCGAGCTGGAATTCTTTCTCTCTCTCTCTCTTTCTCCACCCACAAGTCTTCTCTTACCTTCCGAGAAAAGGGGCTGCATTATTCCAGCACCCATTTTCATCAGAAAAAGCAGACATAGAATCGTAGAATCATGGAACAGTAGAGTTGGAAGGGGCCTCTAAGGCCATCGAGTCCAACCCCCTGCTCAATGCAGGAATCCACCTTAAAGCATCCCTGACAGATGGCTGTCCAGTTGCCTCTTGAAGGCCTCTAGTGTGGGAGAGCCCACCGCCTCCCTAGGTCATTGGTTCCATTGTTGTACTGCTCTAAAAGCCAGGAAGGTTTTCCTGATGTCCAGCTGGAATCTGGCTTCCTGTAGCTTGAGCCCATTATTCCGCGTCCTGCACTCTGGGATGATCGAGAAGAGATCCTGGCCCTCCTCTGTGTGACAACCTTTCAAGTCTTTGAACAGTGCTATCATGTCTCCCCTCAGTCTTCTCCAGGCTAAATAGGCCCAGTTCTTTCAATCTCTCCTCATAAAGCATCATTTGCACTTTTAGAGAAGCAGATTCCAAGGTCCTGGTGAGTTTGTCATCCACAGTTCAAAGTGAAGACAATTCTGGTCCTCTAAGATCAGGCTGAACATACATCTGAAGGATATTTTGCCATTCTGATGCTCTCAGACATCCGTCGTGGCAATGTTCGAGCAAGCACACTTTTGGAGGAGCATGACAGGAGCATTTTATCGCACGCTCGCTATTGCCCATTTACGGCACTCCACCTCCCACTCCTTCCACTTATTTTTCCATAGTAAAATAGACCCCCTTCTAATCCATCTTTTTTTTTCTTTTAAACAGAATGTGCTGCGATCTGCTTTGTGCAGGAAAAGCAGCGCAATTAAAACAGCCCCTGAATGGGTCAAGTGATCTCCGTTTACTTCCTCTTTTCCCCTCCGGAAACACGATTTCCCCTCGTGTGATGACGCTCTTGAAAAGGAAGCAAATACCTTAAAAATCACGTTAGCTCAGAGGTGAAGTTCTGGGTTGCTTCCCTAGTGTTTTATCGCTGCGTTCCAGTGGGACTCCCTCAGCATGGCCTGGATTGGCTGGTTAGGATGTTAAGAGAAGCCTTGCTGGATCATAGCAAAGTTCTGTCCAACTGAGTAGCCCTTTCCCAACAGTGGGCAGCCAGATGCCCCTGGTAGCTTACCAGCCAGGCACAGAACTGATGCCATCCTTGACTGCACCCAGCTGGTTGCAATCCTACTTGGGAGTCCACCCCCATTCAGCTCAGTTGGGCTTGCTTCTAAGTAAAGAAGCATTGGATTGGGCTGCCTGTGAGCATGTTTGGGGTGGGAACCATGGCAGAACCTTCCTCTCTGTTGTTTGCCCCCTCTGCCTGCCAACTGCTGACATGCCAGGATTGGGCTGTCAAGAGGCATCTGGCTGCCTCATGGATGCAGGCATATATCTTGCATGAATTTATCTCAACATCATTTTTAAGGCTAACAGCAATCATCATTCTCCACTTTTGTTCAGTGAAGGGCTGCCCTGTATCCTGTTCTGTGGCTGGCTGAGGCTCACAGGGGAAGCCAGTTGTATCTGGCAGGACTGGATCTGAACATGCAGAGGGTGTGTGTGTGTCTGGTCTAGGTAGAATAGCCAGGCCTAGGAAGGTAAAGCTGTGTCAGATAAGCAGAGTCAAGGCAAGGCAAGAACATCAGGCACAGTAAGCTAAGTGAAGGCAGAAGCACGCATGTGTAAGAAAGCTTCAACAGACCATGGATAGCTCAGAGTAAGCTAATGCTCACCCCTACTAGAACCACAGGATGATGTTGTCTCAGCAGCAAGCCAAAGCCATCTGAACTGTAATGTGGTCAGCTCTCAGCTCCACCCCCTGGCTAGACTGTGAAAGGGTCCTCACCTGATTTTATAGTCTCAACCCTATGCAAGACCGGGGAGAAGGAGGCCGTGTCTTCTGGCCAGCGGGTGGGTGGGGCTGGATATGTGACTGACTGTCCTTCCTCTGGAAGAGCAATCTGAGTCAAGAAGACTTGTACCCTGAAAAGACTAGGGGGGGGGGAGTAACTGGAAGATATGACACCCTGGAAGAGGGGGGGCTGTATCTATGTGAATAATTCCACTGCTAGTTCGGACTAGATGGAGGTTTCTTTGCTCCACACTGCCTTTGCTCTTGTCCAAGCAAGGACAATGAGGATGATCAGCTTCTGGAAACAAAGCCCTATGAGGAGAGACTGAAAGAACTGGGCATGTTTAGCCTGGAGAAGAGAAGACTGAGGGGAGACATGATAGCACTCTTCAAATACTTGAAAGGTTGTCACACAGGGGAGGGCCAGGTTCTCTTCTCGATCAACCCAGTGTGCAGGATGTGGAATAATGGGCTCAAGTTACAGGAAGCCAGATTCCGGCTGGATATCAGGAAAAGCTTCCTGAGAGCAGAATGACAATGGAACCAGCTGCCTAGGGAGGCGGTGGGCTCTTCCACATTAGAGGTCTTCAAGAGGCAGCTGGACAGCCATCTGTCAGGGATGCTTTAAAGTGAATTCCTGCATTGAGCAGGGGGTTGGACTCGATGGCCTTAGAGGCCCCTTCCAACTCCACTGTTCTATGATTCTATGAGAAGAGACTCTTCTTTGCCCTGTACACAGCAGAGCACCGTTCAGCTTTGCTGCTGGTGCCTCTTGATGCCAAGGCAGCCAGAAGTACGCATCAACTTGCTGAAAGGTGGCAGAGTAGAAACCTGCAGCGCACCGGCCTGTTCATCATTCTTCGCAGGCCAAGCCTGTTCAGAGCATCCGTAGCCGTGGGTTGGGCTGCAGGGCAGGCTGCCAAAGCAAGTCTGCTCAAACCAACTTCCTAGAAACCCCGGGAATGGAGCCAAGGGAGTTGGCAAGTGCCAGTGCCAGCTGGGATGTAAATAGAGGGAAATGAACGCCACAATTTGATCCAGATGCCCGTGCGCAAACAGGCAGCGGCAAGGTGTCAAGCAGGCAGAGGGAAGATGAACAAAACCCAAACACCCAGAGCCATCCCATCTGGCCCTTTACATAAAAATGAAGTGCCCGTGAGCGCCCGGGATTTTCTTCTTTTCCTCTCCCTTCCACCGACTCTTCCCCATTCTAAGCCCCCCCTGACAAGGGATCCGCCTTTTCCTCCTCATTCTGAAGCTCTCTCCTTCATAGAATGTCAAAAGCTTCATAAAGCAACCCTAACAGAGCATGGCTCTCTGTCAAACTCCCATCCTCCCAAACAAGTCGAGCAAAATTCGGTTCCTCTTAAAGCAGAGGAGATCAGCCGGGTACCACGAGCCGCATCCGGCTGCCACAAAGATTCTCTTCCCCCCCCCCCACCCCCATTCCCCTCTTTTATAAGGGCACCAGAAAGCACTTCTGGATCACACCAGTGCCAGGTTGTCAACAGCACAAGAGGCCCTTCTCTGCCGATTGTCTCCAGTAACTGGTATTTAGAGGTAAGCTGCCTCAGAATATGGAAGCTCCACGTTATGGCTATTATTTATTTATTTATTTATTTATTTACAACCTTTGTATGCCGCTCCACATTTAAACAGATTCCAGAGCAGCGAACGACGAGAGATAAAATGATGCAAAGATAATAAGAATAAACACAATATTATAGTTAATCTTTTCAAAAACAAGAGTGCCAATTAAAGCGAGTCTGTTCAGTCGAGGAAGGCTCTTGAGGTTACTGGTGCCTGTACCACTGTGGCCAATCTATCCCTGTCCAGAAAAGTGCTTAGCTGGTAAACCAGCCGAAGTTGGTAAATGGTACTCCTAGCTGTCACGGTCACTTGGGCCTTCAGTGACAGCGATGGATGCAGGAGTACCCTGGGGGGGGGGGTCTTAACAGCCCCCAGATCAGCCAAATAGCCACTGATAGATTTTTCCTCCTCTGGTGCTATGATTCTGAATGTTCCCCAGCAGCTGGTGTATAAAGGTTTACTGCCTCTGATACTGGAGGATGCACTTAGCCATCAGGACTAGAAGCCATTGATAGCCTTCTCCTCCAGGAATTTGTCGAACCCCCTTTGAAAGCTATCCAACATCACTATGTCCTTTCAGGACAGATAAAAGGAAGTTCTCCTTCACACAGCGCATAGTTAAACTATGGAATCTGCTCCCCATTCTAAACACTTGAAATGCTTCTCCTAAAGTTTAGTTACTGGCTATAAGAGCTGGAAGCCCCAAAGATGCTGGTATTTTTGGTAATTTGTTCCCGCCCCCTTGGCCTAGGCCCCGCCCACCACTGGAATGTGGCTTCACTGAAACTGAATTCGGCACTCAGGCTAAAAGTGGGCCACCCCCCCTGCTGTAGAGTGAAGGGCACACCCTACGTATTTGGCAGGCCCGGGTGGTCTGACGGATGGATTGCTTTGCCCTGATGTAGAAATAAAAGGATCATCTACAAAATCAAAGTACAAAAGAAAGACAGCGTAATGAGACTGGCCAGAGGCTCTGTGGAAGACAAGAGTTATTGTACGTACAGCCCCCAGCACAGTAGGATACGTACCCCATTTCTGTGGATGCCTCTGAAAACCCAACAAGGGAGCAAACAGCAGCAGCTACTATCAAACATGTGTCGAGATTTCTCTAAACGAGAGCAGCTAAAGAGAGCCAAAGATCCGCAGCACATGGCCTAATGAGAGGAGGGGGAGCTTTTGGCATGACATATGTTGGTATACACATTTGCAGATGTTCTTTCAAGGCATTTTATTTCTGAGCTCCGATGAGGCTTTTCTCCCATTGGTAATTCAAGGGGACCGGGAAAGCAGCAGGCACATTTTATACCATAAACTGGAGGGGGGGGGGGGGGGCGGTTTGCGCTGCCTGTGGACAGAGCTGCTAATGACCCACATCATTCTGATTGAGGTCCAGGATGAGTCAAATCACCCCAGGAGGTTCTGCACTCGAACCACAACCCAGAACAATGTGTTTACGAGTCAAACAAGGATTCCCCCAGACTGCATCGCTCATCTGTGGGTTTGTTTGTTTAAAAAAAGGAAAAAGAAAACTTCACTCTGGTGAAAGACCCACGGGCATTGCTGCGCTTCCTCTGTTATTAGTGCTAATTTCTTCTAAAATCTGTTTTTGAATATTTTAAAGCCTTAGACGGCCTTTTTTTCCCCTTTTTCTTTTTTAATGCAAAGGCGATTAACAGATTTTAGTCCAGGCAGAGCTGCAAATTCATTCAGCAAATCAGGTTAAAAACAAAAACTGCAGCTGCAGCAACCACCCCAGGGCTCCGCTCCTATAACCCAGTTTCCTGGGAGTAAGCCCAGTGGAGGCTGGTGGCTCTGATGTCAGTGTGGCAGTGAATCCACTCCGGATTTCGGTCAAAACCGGTCAGAACTCTAAACTTTGCTCTGCACCTTGGAGAGCTATCCTTTAGAGTTTTGATTGAAATCCAGAGCAGATTCACCATCCCACTGAGATCCGAGCCATCAGCCTTGCCTGAGTAAGTCTCACTGGACTCAACGGGGCACACTTTTTTTTTATTAGGGGAGACATGATAGCAATCTTCCAATACTTGAAAGGTTGTTGTCACACAGAGGAGATCATCCCAGAGTTCAGGGTGTGGAAGAATGGGCTCAAGTTACAGGAAGCCAGATTCTGGCTGGACATCAGGAAAAACTTCCTGACTGTTAGAGCAGTACGACAATGGAGCCAATGACCTAGGGAGGTGGTGGGCTCTCCCAAATTCGAGGCCTTTAAGAGGCAGCTGGACAACCATCTGTCAGGCATGCTTTAAGGTGGATTCCTGCATTGAGCAAGGGGTTGGACTTGATGGCCTTATAGGCCCCTTCCAACTCTACTATTCTGTGATTCTGTACCACCCAATAGCCAAAGCTCTCTGGGTGGTTCACAAAAGATGTATACAAGACTGCAGGGTCAGCTGATTAATTGGGAAGGGGGATTTTTAATTGGCAATAGTGAGAGTGAAAGGCACACTGTCTTTTCACTCAGGCCACAATAGGGAAATTAAAGTCGCTTTCAGCCTTCTAATGGTGACTGGTATCTTTTGTTTACAAAATGGCAAGTTATCTAAAAATACATCTATGCCTCTGGCTAATGTTTATTGATCATGTATTCATTGGGGCTTCTCAACCAACCCACTCCAAGGGCTCTGGGTGGAGAACAATTTGTTAATTATTCTATCTCATCCCAGGCCAAAGAAATAAAACAAAAGCCGAAATATTGTAACGTATGCATTGGGGCACAGGAACCCCACCTCCCGGGGGAGGCCCAGATTCATACTGAGATTTGCGGCCCCATTTCATGCAACGGGAGATCTGAAATGAGGCCGAAAGGGCTGGATTCACTTCATCCCAGGCAGGATCTACATTACTGCTTTAGAGCGGTACTGAAGTGCAGGGACAACTGTTGGGGGCCATGACACATCTACACCAAGCAGGATATAACACTATGAAAGCAGAATGAAAGCAATATATGGTACGTGTCTTATGGGTCCCAACTTCAATACCACCAGAAAGCGATAGGGTAGATCCTGCCTCCATATACTGCTTTCATACCACTTTCATAGTGCTACATCCTGCTTGGTGTGGATCTGGCCCAAAAGTCCAGAAATACCACATTCACCAGCAATGCTACCTTCCAGGCCTCTGGCAAGTAGGCTGATCTTAGCAGTGTTTTTATTTCACGTTTTACAACTGTTTTCTTTAAAAACATGCCAGCGGATTAATGCTGTCTTAAGGTCCTTTAGCAGTCATTCAGCAGGACTTGTCCTGAACCCCCTCTCTCAGCCCTTATGTTGCCTAAACATCCCTATCACAGACTACCTCTTTACACCCTCATAGGTCAGTGATACAGCATCAACATTGCACACAGAAATCCCCAGTTCAGCTAAGAGGATCAGAGAGCAGATGAAAGGAAAGATGACCCTACAGAGCCACTGCCAGTCAAAGTGGACAAAGTGAGCACCACACTTCAAGAAGGATGCAGACAAGCTGGAGCGTGTTCAGAGGAGGGCAACGAGGATGATCAGAGGTCTGGAAACAAAGCCCTATGAGGAGGGATTGAAAGAACTGGGCATGTTTAGCCTGGACAAGAGAAGATTGAGGGGAGACATGATAGCACTCTTCAAAGACTTGAAAGGTTGTCACACGGAAGAGGGCCAGGATCTCTTCTCCATCATCCCAGAGTGATGGAGAAGGCTTTCTGAGTTTCAGAAAGCCTTGGAGGGTTTTATGGCTGGTATCGTCGACGATCCTGTAGAAGCCCTGGTCGATAGATGGAATCAAGACCTAACTAGGGCTATCGACACGATTGCCCCCAAACGTCCTCTCCGACCCGCTTCTAACAGGGCGCCCTGGTATACGGAAGACCTCAGGGAGTTGAAGCAGAAAGGACGACGACTGGAGCACCGATGGCGGAAAACTCGACTTCTATCCGACAAGACATGGCATAGAGAACAGCTTCGTTCCTATGGGGTGGCAATACGTGCAGCGAAGAAAGCTTTCTTCTCTGCGCGCATTGCGTCTGCGAATTCACGTCCAGCGGAACTGTTCAGGGTGGTGAGGGGTCTAACTCGGGCACCTTCCCCTGAATCCAATTTTAGAGCCTTCGGCAGTTCGCTGTGATACCTTTAACGATCATTTCACAGATAAAATCTCTCGGATAAGAACCGACTTAGATGCCGTCGTTATAGCAGAGGCTGACGATGGAGTGTCCGGCGACTCAGCGAGTAGAATTACACTGGATCAGTTTCAGTTGGTGAGTACCGAGGACGTGGACAAGCTGCTTGGACGAGTGAGGACGACGACTTGCCCTCTCGATCCCTGTCCTTCATGGCTGGTCGTCCAGGGAGGAGATGCGGTTAGATCGCAATTACAAATATTATTAATGCATCTCTCAGGGAGGGGACTTTCCCATCATGTTTAAAAGAAGCGGTGGTACAGCCGCTTCTAAAGAAGCCCTCCCTGGATCCCCTGGACTTTAATAACTACAGACCGGTATCAAACCTTCCATTCTTGGGCAAGGTGATCGAGAGGGCGGTTGCCTTTCAACTCCAAGTAGTCTTGGATGACACTGATTTTCTAGATCCATTTCAAACTGGCTTCAGGGCAGGATACGGAGTTGAGACTGCTATGGTCGCCTTAGTGGATGATCTATGCCTTAGTATTGACAGGGGGAGTGTGTCCCTGTTGGTACTTCTGGACCTCTCAGCGGCTTTCGATACCATCGACCATGGTATCCTTCTGGAACGCCTGAGGGGATTGGGAATCGGGGGCACTGTGCTTCAGTGGTTCCGGTCCTACCTCTCGGGCAGGTTCCAGATGGTGATGCTTGGGGATAGCTGCTCTGCAAAGAAGGAGCTGCTGTGTGGCGTACCGCAAGGTGCCATCCTTTCCCCAATGCTGTTTAACATTTATATGAAACCGTTGGGAGAGATCATCCGGAGGCATGGGGCGGGGTGCTATCAGTATGCTGATGACACCCAAATATATTTCTCTATGCCTTCAATAACAGCGTCAGCTAAGGATAGTGTGTCTCCTCTGAATGAATGCTTGGAGGCAGTAATGGGCTGGATGAGGAAAAACAAACTGAAGCTGAATCCAGACAAGACGGAGGTGCTTGCTGTCAAAGGCCGCAACCTGGGTTTGGAGGTGTGTCAACCGGTTCTGGATGGGGTTACACTCCCCCTGAAAGACTGTGTTCACAGCTTGGGGGTGCTCCTGGATCCGTCGCTCCAAATGACAGCTCAGATAGATGCGACGGCCAGGAGTGCCTACTATCAGCTTCAGCTGATACGCCAGCTGCGTCCCTTCCTAGAGTTGGAAGACCTAAAGATGGTGGTGCACGCGCTGGTAACTTTGAAGCTCGACTTCTGCAATGCGCTGTACATAGGGCTACCTCTGTGCCTAGTCTGGAAACTTCAACTAGTTCAAAATATGGCAGCCAGGTTGGTCACCGGTACATCTAGGGGTGACCATATTACGCCAGCTTTAAAATCGCTTCACTGGCTGCCAATTAGTTTCTGGGCGAAGTATAAAGTGTTGGTTATTACCTTTAAAGCCCTACATGGTTTGGGTCCAGGTTACCTGCGGGATCGCCTTCTCCCATACAATCCGCCCCGCATGCTCAGGTCCTCTGGGAAGAACTTACTGCAGTCGGCCAAGACTAGGCTGACAACCGTTACCCAGAGGACCTTCTCTTCTGCCGCTCCCAGACTGTGGAATGACCTGCCGGAGGAGACTCGTCAACTTAACAGTCTTTTAGAATTTAAGAAAACCATAAAGACTGTTCTCTTCCGGCAGGCATATCCAGTGGAATTTTAGAATGTTTTAAGGATGTTTTTAGGATGTTTTAGGATTTTTATGCAGTTTTAATAATATGTGTCATGTTTTAATCAGTTTTATGTATTTTATCATGTTGTTGTTCCCTGCCTCGATCCAGACGGAGAGGCGGGTAAGAAATAAATTGTTATTATTATTATTATTATTATTATTATTATTAAGTGACAGGAAGCCAGATTCTGGCTGGACATCAGGAAAAACTTCCTGACTGTCAGAGCAGTGCGACAATGGAACCAATGACCTAGGGAGGTGGTGGGCTCTTCCACATTAGAGGCCTTCCAGAGGCAGCTGGTGAAATCCCCTCTTCATCACAACAGGTAAAGCTGCAGGAGCCTGGCCTAGCGTGACCAGATACAAAAGAGGGCAGGGCTCCTGCAGCTTTAACTGTTGTGAGAAAGAGGGAACTTCACCAGGCGCTGCATGCCTACAAATGACACCTGCTGAAATCCCCTTCTCTATACAACTGTGAAAGATACAGGAGCCCTGTTCTCCTTTCCACAGGGTCACCCTAGTCCACATGGGATTCCATAGTGCGTCTATAACAAGATGGCGGCCACACATTTGCATGCCATGCTAAACCATGGTACAGTGCAGTGGGTATGAGCAGGAAGAACCCTCTTCTCCAGTACATCTGAGAATAGACGTCCGGAAACTTCTGCGTCCATTTCAAGTTAAGCTCAGTTTGCCATGTCATCCAGACCCAGGGATTTGGATTAACATTATCTGTGGCTATTTTCCACAAGCCAGCTTCAGCAACTGCAGATTGAAATCAGCTTCTTTGAAATTAGCCAGAGTTCACGTGAACCGGAGTTCACCGCTCCGGACCATACAGCCAGTTGCTGCTAACTAAAAGCGAAAAAGCAAAAGCTGTGGAACGAACTCCCTCAAGAGGTTCACCTGGCACCTACGTCACTCTCCCTTCAGCGTCAGGTGAAGACCTTTTTATTTCCCTTTTATTTTAGCATTTTAGCATTTTAGCATCCTAGTCTTTTAGCTCTGCTGTTTTACACCTGTATTTTAAATCTCTGCATCTCTGCTCCGTTTTATTCCAGTTGTACTTTTATACAACAGTTTTAAGCTTCCATATTTTATATTTTACGCGCTACTTTGTGGTTTTAATTTTGGTGAATCGCCCAGAGAGCTTTGCCTGTTGGGCAGTACAGAAATGAAATAAATTAATAAATTATTATTATTATTATTATTATTATTGATAATAACTTCAGACCTCATCCTCCCAGCTGTGAGGGAGGAATTAGGGGGAGCGCAAACGATGCCTGCAGCTTATTCCTGCTCATGCCCATCATGGTAAAGCATGGTCAAGCCTGATGTATTTGTTTTATTTTGTTTTCAGCAGTTATCTAATCCCACACCTAAACAGATTCCAGAGCAGCGAACAATAAAAGATAAAATCATACCAAGGTGAAAGAACGATGCGCGAATGCAAGCCGTGCCAACATACAGGAGGAGGCAGAGCATGTACAGGAGGCAAACGGATACCACGGGGGTCCATGAGGCAGAGCTATGACCTGAAGGCATGTAATGGGAGGAGGAAGCCACATTTGGCCGGCAGATAAGTAAGAGCACAGCATATCAGAGACTACTAGCACCCCGGACAGCGTTCTGCAATTGTTACTAATCTGGGGTAGGCACGACGGAGATACTGTGGGTTGGGAAACCAACTACTTGCCCCTAAAAGAGCAAGTGCGCAGTTTGGGAGTCCTCCTTAACTCTGAGCCAACTGGGGAAGCCCAGGTGGCTGTGGTGTCCAGGAGAGCATTTTACCAGCTTAGGCTGGTACGCCAGCTGTGGCCCTATCTGGAGAGGATGGACCTTGCCTCAGTTTTCCACGCACTGGTCACATCCAGGCTCGACTACTGTAATGCACTGTATGTGGGGCTGTCTTTGAAGACTGTTCAGAAACTTCAGCTGGTGCAGAATGCATCCGCTCGAGTATCGGTGGGGGCGAAGCGAGCTTATCACATAAGGCCTGGTTACAGGTGTGTTTCTGAGCCCAATTCAAAGTGCTAGTTTTGACCTTTAAAGTCTTGAATGGTTCGCGACCACCAAGTGACTTGAAGGACCGCCTTCACCCCTATCAGCCTGCCCGCACTTTCAGATCAGAAAGAGAGGCCTTTCTCATTTGCCCACCTGTGAGAGCAATTACGTGGGTGATCACACAAGAGAGGGCCTTCTCTGCAATGGCCCCACACCTTTGGAACAAGCTCCCATCGGAGGCCCTCCATGCACCATTCTTGCAGAGTTTTTGGAAGGCCTTGAAAACCTATTCTTTTACTGTGGCCTTCTCATGATATGAGTACCGTTCTTGCTGCTACAGCCAATGCTGTTCTTGCTGGTTTTATTGTTGGCTTTTATTGCTTTTAATTGCTATTTTATTGTGTTTGATGTTTTTATTGCTTTTAATATTTTAGCTGTCTTTATGTATTTTATCATTGTAAGCCGCCATATGAAATGTTTTAAATAAACAAATAAAGGCAGCCACGAAATGTTTTAAATAAATAAACACTGTCCCTGTAGCCATGCGCCCCGAAGAGTGACCAAAAATGCAGGCAACTGGGTCGATCCACATCAACAGACCAGCTCTCTCAGTTTTCATCTCCAGCAGGAGCAGGTTCTTAGGGGAAAAAAGCTCTTTGGTCTTAACTGACTATCCAGGAGCAGGGCCATCCCCAAAATACGTTGAATTACAACAGGAAGCAATATATTATTCTCGAGGAAAATTCAAGGCAGCTCAGAGGGAGCAGGAAGTCTGAGAGCGGGGAGATAACGGGAGCGTCCCTGCTAATCCGGAAGGGCTGGTGACACATGCCTCATTCCACTACTCCGCTGCATGTATGCGTAGAAAAAGTTCTCCCCAGCATCAGCAGCAATTTCTCAGCGCACGCAGGGCTGGGATGCCTTACACAGCTGGTCCCAGAACCTTTAGCAAGACAAAATGCTGAGATGAGGCTTTTCATTTGCCCAGCCTTATGGAGCCTCACCTCTTTTGGGGTAGAGGCAAATGGAAGCCCATGCAGAGAGATTACGTGGCAAAAGTGAGCGTGGCAAGCATGTTGCCTGGGTGGAAAGAAATCGGTTTAGTGTTAAGGGTGCACAGAGGCCTATTAGATGCTCTCAAAGTGCTACCATTGAGCATACCAAGAGATGGGTCCCAAATTAGATAGTGGACAAAAGCTAGCACGTTGGGGCACCGAGCATCTCTACTGAGCCACCAAGCTAAACCAGGATAGGATGCTGTGATGCAGCCAACCCTACTATCATCCAAGATCACTCCTGCTCTGAGACCAGCCATGAAATGGAAACTCACTCCTGTGCATAACAAGATACACGGTACAAACATGCCAAGGCATATTGTCAAGACAAAAACCGAGTTCTGCAGTGTTCTAAAATCAAGAGGAGCCAACAGCCAGGACAGGGACTGCACCTGGCCCACAAAGCTATTTTACCTGTCCCTGGTGGCCATTCCAAATTTTAAACAAGGGTAGTGTAAAAGGTGAGCTGTTCCTTTCACTCATCAGGGAAAGAGAAATATTTGCTGCAGTAAAAGACAGAGGGAGGCCACACTTTAACGTAAACCCCCCTCTGGGATTTTGTATGCAACGCCTCAACTATGCTCATGGGCGCATACACTAGGGTGACCCTATGAAAAGGAGGACCAGGATCCTGTATCTTTAACAGTTGTACAGAAAACGGAATTTCAGCAGGTGCCATTTGTATGCATGCAGCACCTGCTGAGATTCCCTCTTCACCACAACAGTTAAAGCTGCAGGAGCCCTGCCCTCTTTTGTATATGGTCACTGTAGTATAGCTCCTGCAGCTTTAAATGTTGTGATGAAGAGGGAATTTCACCAGGTGCTGCATGCTTACAAATGGCATCTGCTGAAATTCCCTTCTCTATGCAACTGTTAAAGATACAGGAGCCCTGTCCTCCTTTCCATAGGGTCAGCCTAGCGTACGCTCCATGACTGTGAAGTCCCTTAGTTCTATATGGTGCCAGCATTATTATAGCACCCAGTCACTCTTGATGGGAGTTGGTGTGTCCGGTTTCAGGTGGGGGGGATTGCTGTGTGTAGTTGTATTTATTCATTTACTGAACAGATTTCTATCCTGGCTTTTAGGGCATTCACCCTCCCAAGTCTGTTTACAAACCAATTGGTAACCGCTATAAGACAAATGTTCTACATGCGCAAAACACAAAACCACCTCTTGATGTTCACAATGCAGCCGATGCCTTGGAGCGATCCAATTCATCAGTCGTCACAGGAATATATATCAAGAAACCTTAGGCTGACCATCTGAAAAGGAGGTCAGGGCTCATATAACTTTAACAGTTGTAGAGAAAAGGGAATTTCAACCAGTGTCATTTGTATGCAATTAGTTCCTGGTGAAATTCCCTCTTCATCACAACAGTTAAAGTTGCAGAGCCCTGCTTTCTTTTGTATATGGTCACTCTAGTATAGTGCCTGCACCTTTAACAGTTGTGATGAAGAGGGAATTTCACCAGGAACTAATTGCATACAAATGACACCGGCTGAAATTCCCTTTTCTCTACAACTGTTAAAGATATATGAGCCCTGTCCTCCTTTTCAGATGGTCAGCCTAAGAAACCTCCCGAAGGAGTGCTTGCTGAAATACGTCGTGCCAATGAGGCCCAGAGCGGATGCTATGAGAGTTGCCACACTGGTGTGTTCACGTGTTGGCTCCACTCACCGCTAAAGGAGTGGGGCGGAGCATAATGGAAGCATGAGCAAAGGCCACAGAACGCCCCCCCCCATCCCGTCTCCCCACCCCCCTCTTGCACTCCGTGCCTTGCTGGACTTTCTTCCCGGCCCCGGTTGACTTTGGGTATCAGAGGTGGGATGGGGAAAAAAGCACCTGCGGCAACAGAACGCAGGCAGGTAAGGTGGTCGGGGGGGGGGGGATTTCATCTCCCCTCACCCTTGTACCTGTAGCTGTATAAAGTAGATGCTCCCCACCCGCTGCTTTAGACTTGAAAAAAAGCAGACAAGCGATCAACAAATGCATCTTCTCCGCTTCGTGACATCAGAGGGACTATAGCTCAGTGGTAGAGCGCATGCTGTGCATTTATTTATTTGGTTTTATTTATTGATCATATGTCTCTGCTGCCCATTAGCAGAAGCTGTCTTTGCATGCAGAAGGGGCCCAGTCCAATCCCCAGTATCATCTCCGGGGAGGGCTGGAAACCTCCCCCCCCCCGGCCTGAAACCCTGGAAAGCCATGGCTGCCGGTCAGTGTCAACAATACTGGGCTAGATGGACCCAGGGTCTGACTCAGGCCTAATCCACACCAAGCAGGCTATAGCGCTATGAAAGTGGTAGGAAAGCGGTACATAAAAGGCAGGAGCCACACCACTGCTTTTTCGCGGAATTGAAGTGCACTGACAACCGTTGGGGCCCATGAGACACATGTCATATACCGCTTTCATACCGCTACATCCTGCTTGGTGTAGATCTGGCCTCAGTAAGGCAGCTTCCTACGTCCCTCAATTGGCCCTGGCATGCAGGCAGGGCTCCCGACAGAAGCAAAGCACCGGAGTGATTCAGAGTCTTGTGCAAATTCAGCTCCACTCTGAATCACTGTCAATCCCCCAGCCCTACAGGTCACTGGTCTTATGGAATGTATGGGTCTCGGGGCATGTGGTGTCGTTGGGTTTACAGCCTCGCTTTGATCGCTGCACCATGCTCCTTGTTCTCTCCGGTTTATGCTCTCCTCAGCCCCGGCAGGAGCCAACAATCCCTCTCTTGCAAGGAAGGCACGGCAGGTGCGGCGCATCAAAGTCAAGGCCCCCAACGTCCGTGGTGCAAGTCAGAGTTCAAACAGGCAAAGGGCAGCATTCTGCAAGGCATGCAGAACTCCACAGGGTGGGACAACGAAAAGCCGGTACCTGCATTTGTAGGGCGCCACTGTGTTATGACTGGGGGACAGAAGACAGAAGAGTCATCAACACCTCAGCAGCTAAACAAGAATACAAAGATGTTTCCGCAGGTTATGTTCACCACAACAATGGAGACCGGTGGCCATCAGAGAAAGACTTATAGTTGTTTCATGCAGGGAAGAAACCCCCCACCCTGAATTCCCTCCAAGGTCTGATTTGCTTCCAACTCAGGAGGTGGATCAGGCAGAAGCAATCTGGAAAGCTCTGCAGAAACCTTCACCAACCTGGTGCCCTCCAAATGTGTTGGACTGCAATTCCCATCATGCCCAGCCAGCATGGCCAGTGATGGGAGTTGCAGTCCAACACATCTAGAAGGCTCCAGGTTGGAAAAGCTGGTCTACAAAGTCTCTCTCACACAAGCACATGAAAAGATCAGAGGTTCTTGGGAAGTGTTCCTGCGGAACCAACAGCACAGATGTTAAGAAACACTGGATCAACTCAGGGGTATGGAGCGTTAGCAATGGAGAGGCTCAAACTGTCCCAAAATGCAGGCAGCAATGTTGACTCATATCTGCATGGATTTGTGTGTGTGTGTGTGTGTGTGTGTGTGTGTGTAGCAAAATATCCAATTTATTATGATGACCTGACAGTCATAGGGCTCCATTACAACTACTTTTTCCCCCCAGTTTGCATCCACGGTTACCCCCTCTGTTTCCTTAGCGAGTCGAGTGCTGGGCACTTTCATGTCTGTGCGATGTTGCACTATTCCAGTTCGTGTATCTTTTCACATGCCCTGCCCCCTATGTTTTCTTTCCCTCTGCAGTTATTTTTTTCTATTTTTAATATATTTTTATTTCTCCGCAAATATAATAGTACAGCAGCCTGAAACTGCGCAATTATGGTAAAACAACACACTAGGCTTTCCCCTAAGATCATAGTAAAGAAGATGAGTGAAGAGAAAGTATTACAATGTTGGCATGGCAAGGGGAAGCTGACATTGTTCTGGTCAGGAGACCTTGATCCTATCTACACACGCAGGATAAAACACTTTGAAAACGTTTTGAAAACTGTATATGGAGTGTGTCCTGGGCCCCAACAGTTCTCAAGACTGTTATAAGCATTTTTAAACCGTTTTAAAGCAGTCATGTAGATAGGCTCCTAGACATGCCTACCCAGGAGTAAGAACCATAGAGTTGAATGGAACTCCTAGGCACAGAAGTGGAGGCCTCGCTCACCTTCTCCGTGGGGTGTTCGGGTGCCCTCTCTCCCTCCCCTTTCAGGGTTGAGCAGTTGAGAGGAGAACCACCCTGCCCTCCTCTTTTGTCAGCAAGACTGTCATTCAACACCCATGCCCCCCAACAAAAATCAGAATGGTCCGATATAACGCAAGGACAGCAATACACAGGAGGGAAGAGAGGCTTTATTGTGCACTGAGGGGGGAAAACAGACTTTCCCAGCTCCAACATAAGATGGAAAATGGAGGGGAAGAGGCGTGATGGACACAGGACAGGGATGATGTCATGTGAGTATCGCGCTGCAAAAACACATACCAGGCACGGTGAGAGTGCGATAAATCGCTGGTGTGATGGAGCTCATAGTATAGTGACCTGGCAAGGGGGTTCAGAGGAGGGCATCAAGGATGATCAGGGGTCTGGAAACAAAGCCCAATGAGGAGAGACTGAAAGAACTGGGCATGTTCAGCTTGGAGAAGAGACGATGGAGGGGAGACATGATAGCCCTCTTCAAGGACTTGAAAGGTTGTCACACAGAGGAGGGCCAGGATCTCTTCTTGATCAACCCAGAGTGCAGAACACAGAATAATGTGCTCAAGTTACAGGAAGCCAGATTCCAGCTGGACATCAGGAAAAACTTCCTGACTGTTAGAGCAGTACGACAATGGAACCAATTACCTTGGGAGGTAGTAGGCTCTCCCACCCTAGAGACCTTCAAAAGGCATCACAACAGGTAAAGCTGCAGGAGCCTTGCACAGAGTGACCAGATAAAAAAGAGGGCAGGGCTCTTGCAGCTTTAACTTATAGGCCACTTCCAACTCTACTATTCTATGATTCTATGATAAGGGCCAGTGTACTGGATAGTATGTTGAACTTTGGCTTCAGAGACCTGAGCCTGCATGAAAAAGGAATGGAGCAGCATACAACATGTCCCCAACTCCTCAAGATTTTCCAGGAGTTTCTTTTTCCAGCACCAGGGAGAAACATTTCCTCTCAAAGTCAACCATCCAGTTCTGTCAGTTTTCATCTCCATTATGAGCAGGAGTATTGTAAAGGTAAGCTGTAATTGTCCATTTGAGACCAAGTAAAATGCTTTGCATGACCACAGGGCATGGTGTCAGTGTCCCTGCTTCTGCCTCGTGGGCCCTGGCTCTCAGCGGACGCTGCTGGCTGCGATGTAGGTGAAGCAGTGAATCCGCTCAGGGTTTCAGTGAGAACTAGAGCTCCATCACACCTTGGGGTGCCTCTTCACGAGAGGTTTAATGCTCTTTGAAGTCTCATTAAAATTTTTACCTCCACACCAGCGGAACGCAAATGGGGCGTAGAGGCGCGTTATCTCTCCGATTATGCGCATTATTGAATGCGCGTTAAATCGCGAGTTTTATTTTGCTCTGGCCGTTAAAGCGCATTTTGACTGTGTGAATATGCACTTATGCGCATTAACTACTTGTAAACCGCATTTTGGATATCCGTTAATGCGCTTCGCCGCCTCTCGCCGCCTCTCGTGCAGAGGGATTAGGCGTAAATGCACTTCTGCGATTATGCGCATAATCGGCTAACCAGGCGCAAAAGCGAATCCTTGTAGAGGGGACCTTGGTTTGCCTCCACATTTTTTACCTCTGATGCTCTTTCATGTCTCCGCTCTTCCGCTCCACTCCACTCCGCCCCTCCCCTTCTCTTTCTCCCTCCAGTCAGGTCCTGGCAGATGAGCCCTTCAACCACTTTTCTGCCGGGCCAAAATGAAACAACCCTTTAGTCTGGCTCTTTGGGGGCATCGAGGGAGTACAATCCTGTCCCTGCACAGATTCAGGCATTGTATGATTTCAAAAAAGGCTTTCGAGCCTGGAATGCAAGGTTTGGGTTTGATATTGAGGCTTGGTGTGAGATCGCTTTTCCCTGCCAGGACCTGATGCAATCCATTCAAGCCAACAGCAAGACTCCCGTCACAGCACGCGCCCCCAATTTCTTTAAAACTACACGGAGCATTAAACGTGCATTAAACGCGCTTAGGGAAAATAATCCAGCCTTTTAGCGTTCTAGGAAAGGCTGGGGAAGAGGCGGGGTGTCAGCAGGACAGGCATGGCATCCTGTGAGTACCGTGCTGCAAATCCGCATACCAGGCATGGCAAGAGTGCACACAATCGCTGCTGTGACGGAACTCCTAGTCAGAACTCTAAAGGAGCTATCCGAGGTGTGAAACATCCTTTAAAGTTCTGACTGTTTCTGACGGCAACCTGGGGGCAGATTCACTGCCCCACTAAAATCGCAGCCTCCACTGCTGGCTCCACACTACCCATGGAGGGGATACCTGAAGTCCCAGTTCCTGTGGCTCACAAAATCCTGGAGCTCAGCTTGACTTTCTCTTGCAGGATGGGGTGGGTAGGATCCGTTCCTTCCCAAAGCAAGCCTGCTTCCAAAACAAGCTTGCAGATCAGTGCATTGCAAAGGATGGCCAGACATCTACGGCACTGTTATCGGGAACGGCTGCACACCGTGTGGGGGTGTTGCAACAGAAATTGGCACGTGCAAAACCGAACAGGAAAATAATGAGGGGAATGCGGCTGTGCCTGGACATCCAGCCTTTCATGATAAGGAGGCAGCCTCACACCTTGAAGAACGAAGCGGCAGAAGCTAAAAAAATCTTTTCAAGGCACTTATTAAAGAGGAAGGGATGACACAGGATGAAGAGGAAAGGCAAGAGAGGGAGAGAAAGCTGGGGGAAGGCAGGAAAGGGGAGAGCATTTGATTTGCAAAGCAGGGAGGACACCCAAGAGGGAACGCCAGCACATCAGCATTTTGGCAACTAAGGGAGCAATCCCATGCACATTTAGATAGAAAAAAAGCCCTACAACTCCCAGCATGCCTCAGCCAGCCTGGCTGGGGAATGCTGGGAATTGTAGGACTTTTCCCCTGTCTAAACAGGCACAAGATTCCACCTTTAGATGGTAAAGCCCAATGGAAAACACGCTGCCATGTTCCTCTGAAGGCCTGTTCACTTCAGTGCAGTTTCTGCAGGAGAGTCCCGCTGTGCTCTGCACCCCACAGGCCAGATCTGACGGTCTCCCCAAAATTTTAGGGTGACCAACTGTCAGGATTTCCCTGGATTTGTCCTAGATTTTGTTCTATCCTGGGTGTCAGGGGAGATTTCTATAATGTCCTGGAATAACTCGTGGCTGGAGGGAATGACGTGCTTTCTGGAGGTGCGTCATCCCCCCCCCACACACACACACATACTGCTCCAATTGGGGCCTTAAAGGGGAAAGCATGTATTCCCAGACATTATAGAAAAGGTCCCGATTGGAATGGGGGGGGCAGGAATGATCCACTTTACTGCTCCTATCAAGGCCTTTAAGGTGGCGAGGGGGGATGATGTGCTTTCTGGAGGCCCCAGAAAGCCAATTTCCTCCCCCCCCCACTGGGTGTCCTCTTTTTTGGTTTCCCAAATATGGTCATCCTGCCCCAAATCCCAGGACTGAGGCAGCCATTATACTCTTTATTTTAAATATGTGTAAGCCACAGCCAGCTTCAAGCTGCTGGGGCAGCTGCAACAACTACTAGAAAGAGGAAATAGAGGAGGAGGGCATGAAGAAGGGAGGGAACTCATGAGGACTAGACACTTGTTACCATTTTTATTTACTACTTATTTGGCACTCAGAGCATGCTCATGTTTTTCATGGAAATCCATCCTGTCCACACACTTAAATGAAAAACAGCCTCAGGAAGCTGTGGTTTTGAGCAGTGGAAGTGAAGGGGCGCATAACCTTTTCACAGCTGGCAATTTTCCCATTCAAAATATCTGCTTTAGAGGTTTTAAAATGGCTGGCTTGTGTTGTTTTGGGCTGCTCGTACGTATATTTGATTTGGTTGTCGTCAACCACTTTAAATATTGCTGAAATAGAAAGTCAGTACATTAGTGTTGTATAATAAATAAAAAATAAATCCTCTCCACCCCGCTCCAACCCCCCAAAGTTGCTTTCCCTCTGGCTGTTCAAGATGGATGTTCGTGTGACAGATCCACCTTCACATGTAACATGTCATTTGGCCCCGAGACTGAGTGGCAATGTGACAAAGAAGCATCCCCGTATCGGGCAGAGGACCTCCCAGCACGATGTGGCCGGCCAAAGCCCCTGCCCTGAAGCTCACCGGATCGTTGGCTTAATGAAAGCAGTGACAGATGCATATCGATCTCCATCAGATCCATACCAGGGGTTTCCCCCGGAGAGGAACAGTTTGTTTGGGCTGGCAAAAAAGCAGCAATGGCTCATTCTGGGCTACTCAGTCAACAGACTCCTCTTACGACACACAGCTAGGGCCACGTGAATGCAGTGGCTTGCGACACCGGACACAGGGAGATGGCCTGCCCTGTGCAGAACTCTATGTGAGTGTGTGTGACAGAGGTGGGGGGGGGGAAGAGAGAGAGAGGGGGGGGGGCCTGGGCAGGAGAGACAAGAGTGAGAAATTTAATCTGCTTTACTCTTAATCCACTTTGAAGTAGATCTGCATTAATACACTGTCAGGGAACAAACATTCCCATTTGATCAACTCCATTTTCATTTTCTGCTTTGCCTTCATTTCCCAAGTTGGTTTGCTTAGAGAACGGCCTGTCAATTTCACCTTAAGACTCTAACCTCTTGCAGAGGTGAAAGCATGAATGTTGTGTCAATTTCGCAGCTCTCTGTCTCTCAGTTGGATCAGTCAGGTTTTGTTTCGGCTTTTTTGCTTACATCAACCACAGCATTCTTTTATAGACAAAGCTGGTGCATCCTAATTGATATCATTTTTCATTTGTTTCATTGCTCGCTTGCTTGCGCACTGAAACTGAATGCTGGTACACATCGCTTCCATTTTGAATTATTACATACCACATCCCCTTTACTTGTACAATGGTCTCCCGATGGCAGCCTGGTGGGGGCTCCACAAATCACTGCTGGCTGCCAGATGCTCTGCCCCCTCCCTGTTTTGGGCAGCAAAAGGCCAGCAACAAAACCAGGGGGCTGTCTATTCATGGGGAAAGCCCTGGGGTGGTTCTGCAGTAGCACTGTGTTGTTTATACGACACAGAAGCCACTGCGGAGCCATCCCAGGGCTTTCCCCCAAAGCTCCAAAATAAAAAAGTCGGGGACTTACCCCAGTTTTTTTAAAATCTGGAGTGAGATGATGACAGCACATCTGCCGCTCCCAGACTGTGGGACGACCTGCCGGGAGAGATCCGCCAACTTACCAGTCTTCTAGAATTCAAGAGAGCTATAAAGACTGATCTCTTCTGGCAGGACTACCCAGTAGAATTTTAAGACTTGGTTGATTTTAATAATGTATCATATTTCTTCGATTCTAAGATGCCATCGATTGTAAGACGCACCTTAATTTCAGTACCAGCAACAGAAAAAAAGCTTTGATGCTAAGGATAATAATAATAATAAAATAAAACCTTTCCCTTGTGCAAAGCGCGGGAAAATTTGAAAACTGTGATTCTAAGACACCAACAATTCTAAGACGCACCCCGTTTTTTGAGATGTTTATATGGGAAAAAAAGTTTGTCTTAGAATCGAAGAAATACGGTATTAATGAGTTTTATGTATTTTATATTGTCTGTATTGATGTTGTTCCCCTCCTCGATCCGGAGGGAGAGGCAGCTAATAAATAAATATATTATTATTATTATTATTATTATTATTATTATTATTATTAGTCACCGCTTCGGAGTTGCAGTAGAGGTGTGGCCAGGTAGATGGCAACCCATGATTGGTCGCCATCTGCCCGGACAGGGGGGAGGGGGCAGGCCAGTGAGCTGAATGGCTGTTGGAATGCCTCCATGCTTCCTACGGCGTGGAGATAAGGAAACACTTTGCACAGAAAGCCTCACAAGGTAAGGAGGAAAAAAACTTGGGGGAGAGGGATGAGTGGAGGCGCAGCGGTGCTTGTGTGGCGATTTGCAGTGGCGCAGCAGAGCATCAGGCGGCGGTGCGCAGGGCGGCAGCGGCTCCTCTTCTTCCGACTGAAGTATGCAAAGCCTGCGCTTGCTCCCTGCTGTGGGCACAACCCTGCAGGAGCGCAAGCGTGGGGTTTTGGGGCTCATGGCGTCAATACGCCATTGTCAAGAGAGCCCCCAGGAGGGGGGGGGCTGCTTTGATCTACTTCGTGCGGCCTTTCCCAACCTGGTATCCTCTGGATGTGTTGGACTTCAATGTCCAGCAACCCCAGCCGGCAGACTGGGGTTGCTGGGCATTGAAGTCCAATACATCCGGAGGACACCAGGTTGGGAAAGTCTGGCTTAGCAAGACCCAAGTTGTGCAGTAACTGAAGATGGAACTCACTACCACAAGATGTAGTGATGGCCCCCAATTTGGATGGCTTTAAAAGGGGGTTGGATAAATTCCTACTAGCCCTGATAGTTATGTGGTACCTCCAGTATTAGGGGCAGTCAGCCTGTGTTCACCAGTTGCCAGGGAACATGGGTGGGAGGGTGCAGTTGCACCGTGTCCTGCTTGTGGCTCCCTGGTCGACAGCTGTTTGGCCCCTGCGTGAACAGAGTGTTGGACTAGATGGACCCTGGGTCTGATCCAGCCTCAGGGCTCTTCTGATGTCCTTCTGCTCTGGGAGTCCTCCACCCCCCAGCCATGCATTGTCCCGTGGGAAAGCTGGTCTTGCCACAGCACAGCCTCTAGATCCAACCCCCACCCTCCCCGCAGCCTTTCCCATTAGCATCCACAGAGCTCATCCATCAAGCCAGGCCAGCAGGCTTCAGGGAATCTTGACTGTCTCCATGGGGAAGGAGGCTAAAGCAGTGGCGGCTTTTAAGCAGCCTGCGCCTGCCTCCGAGCACTTAGGGCATTCGCCTGGAGAGCCTCCATCTGCTCTGCCGGGGACCGGCTTCCGCGTCCTTAATCCACTTATTGTTGGGAACTTAACTGGAAGGATCATGGTCAAGCCAAGACAATGGGCGCGCCTGTCTACATCGATGAAAAGAAAGGCGGACGAGGCTGCAGGAATCGCTCTGGGAATGGGCTGGCAGCTGGCTACCTAATTTCGGGTGGCCCTATGGAAAGGAGGACTGTGCTCCTGTACCTTTAACAGTTGAATAGAAAGGGGAATTTCAGCAGGTGTCATTTGTAGGCCTGCAGCACCTGGTGAAATCCCCTCTTCGTCACAAGAGTTAAAGCCCTGCCTAGCATGACCAGATACAAAAGAGGGCAGGGCTCCTGCCGCTTTAACTGTTGTGATGAAGAGGGAATTCCACCAGGTGCTGCATGCCTACAAATGATGCCTGCTGCCTTTTCTATGCAACTGTTAAAGATACAGGAGCCCTGTCCTCCTTTCCATAGGGTCACCCTAGGGTAACGCTAAGAATTACCAGTCTGGAAGCACCTGTAGAATGTCTGGCTTCAGCCGTACACATTTGCTGAGGAGTAACCGTCATGGAGAGATTTAAACCCTGCACCTTCTCTCTCCGAGAGCTGCTGGGAAGTGCGTGCTCCAGTGTACATTGGAGTCCCGCACACACACCTTATTCTGCTTGGCAACTCCCATATCACTCAGAGTCAGCCGGGTTTCCTTCCATTCTCACCCCCTGCTGTCTCAGTTGCCAAGGTACCTGCACAAAGACAGCCCCCTCCCCAAAGATTTCTACACCTCGCATGGGTGTCATCATCTTGAATAAGTGGCTACTGCCTCTGCTGCTGCCATGTGGGGGGTCTGTGCCCACAACCCGGCTGTCCATGCATCATTTACTTGCAAAATGTTTGGTTTCTCCAGTCCTGGGATTTGAGCTCCTGGCCGACAGAAAGAGGACGCAATACAACAAAGGGCTTGCGAGGAGTCTTTTGATCTTCCCATTTTCCTTTCTTTGTAATGCTATCAAGTCTCTTCCCTGGCTGTAAGCCACAAATAATTGCACCTTCGTAGATAAGCCGTACTTGCGTTTAAATTCTACTAATGCCATCTCCGAAGATAGATTGGAAAAACAATCAAGAGGAGAAATTTGGGGAGATGTCTTTGGCCGGCTTCACAGGCACGGGGACGGCTCTTAATGTGCCAACGAGGACGGCACCGAGGCAATTTCATATATTTTATGAATTTATTTGTTACGTTTATATGCTGCCATTCCTCCAAAGAGGAGCCCACGATGGTGTACATGACCTCTCCGCTTTATCTTCACAACAAACCTGTGAGGGAGGTTCAGCTGAGAGTCAGTGGCTGAATTCGGACAACACAATAAGCAACTGGTGTGGGGGAAACAATCGTCAGTTGTATTGACTATCGTGTCGTCCAAATGCTGCCCTAGTCAACTCAGCGCTGATCCTAATCCACACCACAGTTGATTATTTATTACCATGTTGTGTGGGGAGTACCCCCTAGAGGAACAACTGTAAAGTTGATTATTACCCCACCATTGACTATCGTGTTGTCTGAATTCAGCCAGTGACTGGCCCAAAGTCAACCAGGGAGCTCCAGGCCAAGACAGGATTAGAACCCGGGTCTCCCCAGTCCTAATCTGACACTCTAACCAGTACACCACCATTTGCCTCCCCAGTGTCTCAGCCAGGCAATCCAAGGGCCGCACCCTGCACCGCAGGTTCGCTTCCCTGGCATCCTTAAAATGACCATCCGCTCAGGCAGCCGGGCTGACTGAGGAAAAGGGAACGCCACCTATTCTTTTCTCAGCTGAACACGCAGCTACCTGCAAAAGGTCAAGGCTGCATCATCAGCAACTCACTGCAGGGAGCACCTCCATCCTCTCGGGAGCACAAACAGCCCCTCCGTGTCGGCATGGCAACCAAAAGGCTCTCTAAAGTGTTGGATGGACCTCAAAGGCCAATCCCCTACCAGGGCAAGATGCCTTCGCCTCCAGCCATCTTATTTCTGTGGCTGTTATTACTATTATTATAAGAACAGAAGAAGAGCCCAGATGCTGAATCAGGCCAAGGATCCATCTAGTCCAGCACTCCGTTCACACAGTGGCCAACCAGCTGTCAGCCAGGAACCACACTCAGGACATGAGCGCAACAGAACCTTCCCACCCATATTCCCCAGCAACTGTGTACACAGACTTACTGCCTCTGAGACTGGAATTATCGGCTTTATTATATTTATATCCTGCCTTTTCCCCCTTTGCTAGGGAACCTAAGGCGGCTTACATGGTCCTCCTCCTCTCCATTTTATCCTCACAACAATCCTGTGAAGTAGCTTAGGCCAAGAATCAGTGACTGGCCCCAAGCCACCCAGTGAGGGTCATGGCTGAGGTGGGACTAGAAGCCGGGTCTCCCCAGTCCAACACTCTAACCATTACACCACATTTTAGGGTTAATCCATTATCCCTGTTCAGGCCTCCACCACCCACCACATGGACACTGAACATGCAGTGGGAGGTAGGAGAGGGGTCACGTGTTCAATGTAGAAACACATCAGCATGAGGCGGCAGAGTCCTGAAAGGGTAGGACAGGTAGAGCCCCTGCAGGTGGGAGAATCACATTTTTAATGCTCCCTATGTAAAAGGCTCCCTGCAAATGGAAAACTAGCATAGCTGGACGAGAACCTCTCTCTTTCCCTTGTGCGCTTACTCTTTACCTGCGGGGAGTTTTTGCCACACTACAGCATCCCCAATGGCTTCTCCATAACTGCAGCGTCAATTCAACCATTTCTGGATTCTGCTCCCTCATTCTGATGCCAGTGTCAATCAGTCCGCACAGAGCATAGCATGATTAGGATGATCCCTCGGTCGCCTCACAACAGTCCTGCGAGGCGGGTTCAAGGGCAGCCCAAGAGCTCTTGCCCATGTCTCTGCTCATCACGCACCCAGCCTAGGACCAAAAGAGCGTTCTTCCCAACAGTCAGGCATCGGATATCTGGCCAGCTTTTCACAACTCTTGCTGGAGCAGCTAAGATAAGCAAGACAATTTTTCACAAGTGCCAGAAGACCAGGACAACTGATCTCCCAGCCATTAGCCCTAAACAGCTCCCCAAACAGGGGCAAAATTTTCCCCAAGACCAGAAAACATACATGAAACAGAAAGTGAGATACAAAGCTGTCCTGTCCCCCGTCCCCCGCCTTTTCTGACCCATTTTTCATCTTGTCTTCTTTAGGAGGAGAATGTTGTACATGCAATGAGTTAATAGCAGCTATTCCTAACCTGGACCCTAGGATTCTGGGAGTTGCAGTCCAACACATTTGGAGAGCACCAGGTTGAACAGGCAGGTTAATAGCAATGAATTTGCAGTCAAATGCCAGGGGCGAATTGATCCGATACCAGAACCTGTTCAATGCCATTTCTATCGCGAATACCATGGAAGACAGAAACAAACTCCAAAGTGATCTTGATAGACTGGAGTGCTGGGCTGAAAACAGTAGAATTAAATTTAATAGGGATAAATACCAAGTTCTACACCTAGGAAAAAGAAACCAAATGCACAGTTACAAGATGGGAGATACTTGGCTAATCAATACGACAAGCGAGAAGGATCTTGGAATTGTTGTAGATCGCAAGCTGAATATGAGCCAACAGTGTGATGTGGCTGCAAAAAAAGCAAATGCTATTTTGGGCTGCATTAATAGAAGTATAGCTTCCAAATCGCGCGGGGTACTGGTTCCCCTCTATTCTTACCATTTATTTATTTATTTAGCACCATCAACGTACATGGCGCTGTACACAGTAAAACACTAACACAGCAACACCCTGCCACATAGACTTACATTCTGATAAAATCACAATAAAATAATAAGAAAGGGAAGGGAATGCACCACACAGGCACAGGGGACAATAAAACTAGCAGTATAAAAGCAAGATCAAAAGCAAGTTCTAAAAGCTCTAGAAAAAAGAAGTTTTCAATTGAGCTTTAAGGACTGTCATTGAACTCGTGGTCTGCAAATGTTCCGGAAGAGGATTCCAGGCATCGGGGGGCAGCGAGAGAAGATGGATGAAGCCGAGCGGGGAAAGTAGAGACCCTTGGGCGGGTACGAAACAGAACATCCGATGAGCAAAAAGCACGAATGGGGCAATGATGTGAAACAAGAGAAGAAAGATAGGAAGGAGCTAAACTGTGACAAGCAGGTGAACTGGAAGCCAATGAAGGGATTTCAGGAGTGGAGTGACATGATCAAAGCGATGAGCCAAGAAAATGACCTAAGCAGCAGATCTTATCCGGCACTGTTTAGGCCCCATCTTGAGTACTGCGCCCAGTTCTGGGCAACACACTTCAAGAAGGATGCAGACAATCTGGAGAGTGTTCAGAGAGGGCAACATGGATGATCAGGGGTCTGGAAACAAAGCCCTATGAGAAAAGGCTGAAAGAACTGGGCCTGTTTAGCCTGGACAAGAGAAGATTGAGGGGAGACATGATAGCACTCTTCAAATACTTGAAAGGTTGTCACACAGAGGAGGGCCAGGATCTCTTCTCGATCAACCCAGAATGCAGGACACGGAATAATGGGCTCAAGGGACAGGAAGCCAGCTTCTGGATGGACATCAGGAAAAACTTCCTGACTATTAGAGCAGTACGACAATGGGACTAATGGCCTAAGGAGGTGGTGGGCTCTCCCACATTAGAGGCATTCAAGAGGCAGCTGGACAGCCATCCAGATGGATTCCTGCATTGAACAAGGGTTTGGAGTCAATGGTCTTCTAGGCCCCTTCCAACTCTACTATTTTATGATTCCATGATCTATGATTCTATGATCACCTGCACAAGATCCCAGGGACAGATGCTCCCAACATGTTTCACCTGCTTCACAAAGTTCCAAGAGACTTGTGTGACTCACCGGCCCGCACCATTTTGCATTCCTGTCCTGTCGTTACACTTGCCACATGACATGACATCGTGTGGCCCATCCCACCATGTCATCCATTGGCTGCTCTATATCAGCCAGCCGATGAGGCGGAGATGTGTCACACAGCCTGCGACATCACACGAGGAGGTAAGTGGAAAAGGCGCCATGTGGACCGGCCGGGGGCGAGAGGGAGAGCATCTCAAGGTCCCCTGGGAAGAAGCCGCCTTACAACCCCAGGAGGAAGCGCATCATACGGGCAGCCTGCACGTGAATGCTTTTGACAAGGCAGGAACGCAGACTTCTAGGGCAGCCTTTGCAACCCCAGATCCTTTTAAGGCAGATCCCCAGGGCTCAGCCACCACCACCACCACCACCCCAGCCTCCACAGGCAAGCCAAGTGCTCTCCCACCGAGCTGCTGGCCTGCCCATCAGCCAGCTCTTTCTAGCTGGTTGCACGAGTACGGGTCCTACCCCCATACATCCAGCGAACCACTCGGAGAGAAATAAAAGCCATGCGATTAAGTCACATCGTTCCTTCCAGGCCTTTTCTCCTTGGAGACGCAGCCCTTCAAAGGAGGAGGAGGAGGAGGAGGAGGAAGACCGTTCGAAGAAGGCTGGTGGCATTTGATCCTCCCTCCAGCCAACTTTTAACAAGCGGAAGAAGGCAGCATGCTCGACCTCAATGTAACAGCATGCATAGGCGTGCGCAGCTCATTTCATTAGGATGTGCACCTGGGGATTTTTTTAAAAAAGGGTGAACATTTATTGAATACTCAGTGATAAAGTACATTATTTGTATTTGTTTATTTATTGAACGCTGTAGACACTGCTGCCCTGCTCCTGACTTGTCTGACTGCAGGAGGGTGGGGAGGGGAATGAGGAGACGCTCCTCAAGTCCCAGCATTGCTGGGGCTTACAAGGTGATATTAGCCTCCAGGGGCCCTCCTTCAGGCCTCTCTGAAACATGGCTCCCAGCAGAACAATTCCTTTTTATTCCTGCTGCCGGGCAGTCGGAGGACCATTCCCACTGCTTCTGGATCCCCCTCTGCATCCCTGCTCCATGGCCCCCTCAATTTGGTGCTTATTGCTTGAGACATAGGGTGTGCCTGGGCACACCCAGCATACCCCTTGCACACGCCTATGATGCCATGGGAACGAGGGCCGGCGTTCGTAAATTCTCAACTGGTTGTGTAAGCAGTTTGCACAGAACACAAGTCCATCTTCCAGGCTCGTGGCCTTGTGGCGGGTGGTGGTGGTGGTGGAGGGTTCTGGAACGTACTCCTAATCATGCGGCCCTTCGCTCGAGTTTAAGAGGATAAAGGGAGGCAGGCAGGGAAGGCGCAAATCTTGCTTCTCAAGGACGTACGTGCAGAAAGAACAGAACACTCTCAGCTGATCTCGGGCACAGTGTGTTCAAGGGGCTGCCTGCACTTTCCCCTCCACTGATGAAACCACAAAGGATGGATCTTTCTAAACGCACGTGCTGAAAAGCAACACACCCCATGTGGCACTGGCTTCTTATTTCTGGTGGGGAAAGACACAGGGAGGGACCCAACTTCAGTGGAAGAGCACGGAGAAGGTCCCAAGTTCAATCCCCGGATGACAGCATCTCCCATTCAAAGGACCAGGTGGTAGTCAGTGGTGGGAAACACCCCTCTTCTGACTGAGACAACCCTGGAGTGACCCTGCCAGTCAAAGTAGGCAATACTGGGCTAGATGAACAAGCAGACAGACCTGACATAAGGGTTCCTCTGTTCCTAAGGCCGGGGGGTGGGGGCATGTGCAAATGTTTTTGGATCAGAACACAACATTTGAAAGGTCCAGAAAGATTTGAAAACAGGTCAGTTTGGGAGGCCATCAGACACAGGGCAAATTTGCTTGGCCATGTTTGGGCTACCGAGGTGCTGCAACAAAGCAAGGAGCCATTCAAAATGGGATATATATCAGAAGATAGGAAGAGTCAAGCTGGATCCTGCTGCTAACGCCATATGTTGTCAGTTTAACCCTGCCTACCAAGTTCAAGTTGCTTTGTAACAGGGTCAATACACCCCCCTGGATGGGTTCTTAACTCAAATCTGGGGCTGACTTCACAGATCTGGTTTGGTGCTGCCTCGCTCTGAAACCCTGCGGTATCCCTCTCCGGAGGCGGCGACAGGTCATCACAACAACGAGGGGAGGGGTCTCCTGCGGCCACCTGGGTACCGCTTGCCCTCTTTCTGGTGGAAGGCAACCAATCACCGTTCACCTTCCACCAGGGAACGCCCCTGGATTGGCCCCAGAGCGACATCAGACAACGGAAGAGCCATGCTGACATCACTCCGGTTGAAAAAGCCAGGGTAAGCCCCCAACTTTTTCTATCTGCAGCTTTACAGGAAAGCCCCACGGTGGTTGCAAAGCTACACCTGCGCCATATAACTGACGCAGTACAGATCTGCAGCCGCCACAGAGCTTTCCCCGCATAGAGACACCCTCCTACAGAAAGGTTTCTCATAGTCTAAGGGAAAGTGGGGAAGATGCAGTGTGCATACTTAAAAAGGGCCGGTTCCATTAATTTCCTGTTCCCGAACACAAAGGGTAAGATGTTTCACAGCCTTGTAAAACTCATGGTTTTTCTGCATGACCGGAGAATGCAAAATAAAACTATGCAAATGGGGAAACGTAAGCAAGCGCACGGCTTGGCTTGGGGCAGTGTTTGGATCTCTTTGCACAGAATGGCAACTTTATGATTTGTGGGAGGGGATGGAGGAAGAATGATGCGGATGTATTTAGGACATTTGGATCTGTTCTGTCAACACAAGGCAGGTCACGATGACCAGAGCATGTCGGAATTAAACAAGCTGCCATGTGCCTTGCAGCAAAACACCGATTTTAGTTTACCACGCACGGAGGTAAGTCAGGAAAGCACACGATGCTCTTTACGACAAATTCACGGGGTTACGTTTTGAATGCTCTGGGCAATGTGAAAAGATCCCCCAAATTCTCAACAGTTGGGGAAATATGTAGCCTCTGGCAGTTAAACACAAGACACATTGCGTAAGTCAGGAAGAAAGACAGGCAGAATCCAAGCGAGCCAATCTTCCAAGCTCTCAACATACTGATGCGAGCATTTTGGTTCAGAAACATGCGAGATAACAGCAGACCTCAAGGTTTGGAAAAGGGGTTTTGATGTCTTACTGTTTTCTCTCAGGGATAGACAGATGGGAGGGGCGGGGGGCGGGGGGGAGGAGGAAGATGTCAGCTAGGGTAGCCTACATATTCAGCAGATCCACTCATTTTTACACCAAAAAAAAGAAAAGAAGAAAAGCAGATCGCATTCCAGAGATTACGAGAAACAGAGCAGAACTGGGCAAATGCTGTTTTTCACTGGATTAATCGGTGTGCAAAATACTAGAAAGGAGCTTTTGAGTTAAACAGAATGCTTCTTCACCATGCCCCAGGAAAAGGGAAGGTTTCTGAAGTACAAAGTTAAAAGAAAAAGATCTATGTGGCCTCTGGGATGGTTTTGAAACTGTTTTTTTTTTTTTCAAAGATAGGCAGCTTTAAGCAATGGCTATGGGCAGAATCCAATGAGAACATTTGCTGAAAATGCTCCACTGTAGTAAAGATACATAAGAGTGTGATCCCATGCTCTGGCAGATCTCCTTATCATTTCAATGGGGCTTGTGTTATGTATGTACTATGCGCTAAATCAGCCTTTCCCCAACCTGGCGCCCTCCAGATGTTATGTAGTCCAACATACCTGGATTGCCTCAGATTGGGGAAAGCTGCTAAATGTACACATTAAAATCCTCCACAAAGGAAAGCACAGTTATTTAACCTGTATAAATTACCCAATTTTTTTTAATATGCATTTTGCAGCTTTTTCCCATTATTCATACTTAAACCATCTTCCTAATTTTAGCAAACATCACCCAAAGGACAAGACTAATCTTCACACCTACCAAGGTTAGATACTTTATTTATTGGTACAAATGTATATACTACTGAACTTTTTTAAAAAAATACCACAGCAGCGAACAATATAAAAGTGACCACAGTACAAAATACATACTAAAAATAAACAATGCTTGAGGAACTCAAACTTCCCCCCAAAAAACATTTGGATCGCTTAATGTCTTGGTTACTAGACCTGATATCTCATTAAGTCTCAAACAGCTGCAAAGCAAACTATATATGACTAAGCAGGTACAAACTCAAATCAGAGGTTTTAGGGGCATTGCATTTATTTTAAAACCAGAGAAGAGTAGTGTGTGATTACAAGGCATATAAGGAGCTCCATCACACCAGTGGTTTTAACCAGGCACTCTCGCCATGTTTGGTTTCTGGTTTTGCAGCACGGGATTCACATGACGTGAAACCAGACATGGCGAGAGTGTCCTGTACCCATCTCGCCTCTTTCCCTCCATTTTGCATATTAGTTTGGTTGTGGGGAAAGTCTGGATTATTTTCCCCAAGTGGATTTAATGTGCCCTTAAGCCTCCATGTATTGCTGTCCTCTCGCGTTTTCCTTTGTGGGGGGCATGTGCTTTGAATGGAGTCTTGCTGACGGAAGGGGAGGGCGAGGCGGTTCTCCTCCTCCAACACTCCGTGTTGAACGAACGGACTTGTACTTAGTCGATTGAATGGACTTTTTGCTGCTCCAACCCCACCCGCATTGCCTGCAGAAACGGAGCCCAGCCGATGAAATGTTAAATCAGTAAATTGCTAGACAACAAAGCCAGAGTGAGCTGGGGGGGGGGGGAGGAAGGGGAGGAGCCCACACCCATCAGAATACCACAACCAATGAACTGGAGACGGAAGGAGAAGGGGAGGGGTGGAGTGGAGTGGAAGAGCAAACAAGTGAAAGGGAGGTTTCACAGTGCAGCGCAATACCACAAGCCCTCGTGAAAGGGACCATTACTTTGACGCGCTTATGAAATGGAGATAAAAAACATGGAGACAAACCGGGGGGGGGGGGAATAGGTGTGATGGAGCCCATCAGTTGTGTGCTTGATTTGATAGTTCTACTCCACACAGACTGGCTTTTCTTGTGATTTACTGGTGAGCCATTTCCCATATTTCTGCTCTGGTATTCTGACACAAGAAAGCCCTGCAGGAATTTCTAGAGCCCTTCATTCATGTTATAAACAGGACAAAAATAGCAACTCACTTTTCCCAGAAAGGTCCAGCTTAGCTCTCAGAGCACAAGCAAACGGCCAGCAAAGCTCCTAGGCTGCCATTCTGAATCTCCCAAGCCATAAACTGTTAAGGTTACGACGATCCCCTAAGGGATGGGTCTGAAAAGTTCACCACTGCCCTGAAAGAGCCGGGTCAGCTTTGTCATGCTAAGAGTTTCTTCCCTTCTAACATTCCCTGGATGAAAGCCAGCGCCTGGACCGTTCCACCACATGAACTTCAAAAGGTGATGAGACTGAGGCACGGACACACGAAAGGCAGAGAGCCTTGCAGCTTGCCAAGGTTTTCAACACGCGAACTTTGGCTTCTAATAGCTGATCTGAGCCCACGTGGAAGCCCCACCTGCACCCGCACTTTTGATCTGGCTGCCTCTCAAGCCCTGTTTGATGAGATCCACAGCCCATCAACCAGTAGCACTGGCCGGCCAGATGGCTTCGAGCCTCGCTTATTGGCTTCCCAGAATCAGGGCCGGCCCTGCCGTTAGACAGAGTAAGATGGCAAACTCATCTGTCATTTATTATTGCTCTATGTTTACTTGAAGGGAGAGGAAGAGAAGAGGCATTTGTAGGAATGTCTGTCTCAAACGCCAAAATAACCGGAATGGCTGCGGTTGCTATGCACCTTGACTTGGCACTGGGACCTGTATCTTGCTCTGCCTCAGAGAGCAAAATGTCTTGGGTGAGAACTTATCCCCAGCATTCGGAATTCAGCGCTCTTAGAACGTGCTCTGCCTCTGAATGGGGATGAGGGTCCACTTATTCTTATTTATTATTATTTCTTACACTTATATACCGCCCCATAGCCGAAGCTCTCTGGGCGGTTTACAAAAATTAAAAGACTGAACACTAAAAAGTCAATATACAAAATTTAAAACCATAAAACATAAAAACAGCTGATATTTAAAACTTTTAAAACTTTTAAGCCTGGCCAAAAAAGTCACTTAAAACCTCAACTTAAGCTGTTATAAATGCTTGGGAGAAAAGAAAAGTTTTGACCTGGCGCCGAAAGGATAACAGTGTTGGCGCCAGGTGGGCCTCATCAGGGAGATTGTTCCACAATTGGGGGGGCACCACAGAGAAGGCCCTCTACCTTGTTGCCATCCTCCGAGCTTCCCTCGGAGGAGGCACTCGGAGGAGGCCCTTAGATGTTGATTGTAGTGTACAGGCAGGTTCATGTTGGGAGAGGCGTTCCATCAGGTATTGTGGTCCCAAGCCGTGTAAGGCTTTATAGTTTAAAACCAGCACCTTGAATCGGGCTCGGAAACGTACAGGCAGCCAATGCAAGTGGGCCAGAGTAGGTCTTATATGTTCAAACTTTCTGGTTCCTGTTACCAATCTGGCCACTGTGTTTTGCACAAGCTGCAGCTTCCGAACCATCTTCAAAGGCAGCTCCATGTAAAGCGCATTGCAGCAATCTAACTTGGAGGTTACCAGAGCATGGACAACTGAAGCCAGGTTATCCCTGTCCAGATAGGGGCGTAGCTGGGCCACCAACCGAAGTTGGTAGAAGGCACTCCGTGCCACCGAGGCCACCTGAGCCTCAAGTGACTTAGATAGTATAGCTTATAGATCTATCTATGATGAATATGTCCAAAGTCATAACAAATCCTACCAAACAAAAAGTTAAAAATCCATCCAATCTGGATCAGGCCAAGGGTCCATCTAGTCCAGCGTTCTGTCACACAGTGGCCAACCAGCTGCCCACGGGAAAGCCACACACAGTGCATAAGTGCAACAGCACCCTCCCGCCCATGTTCCCCAGAGCATAACTAAAACCGATTGAATGAGTCTCCCAAGACACTTCCGAGGTACTTCAAGATGGCTTCCAGTACTATCCATCAAAATGTCAGAACTCGCACCTTGGATTGCTCCTTGAGAGTTCTGACTGAAACCCGAAATGGATTCACTGCCCCACTGACATCAGTGGCCTTCACTGGAAAGACTCTACCTGAAACTCCAGTGAGGCATTGCTGCTGCTGCTGCTGCCAGCCTGTGCAGGCCAGCCTGAGCTAGACGTCCCAGCTCCGAAGAAGGCCGCATCCTTTGCTCTGAGGCTTGGTGACCCCCTTGAGCAAGTCCGGCTGGACTGTCCATTTGCCTCCCCCCACTGGGCCCAGAGGGAGAAAATCAAACCCAGAAGTATGGCAGGCTGCACATTAATTGGTCCTGCTCTGCAAATTGGAGCAGATCATCCGGAACCTTAAAATCAGGGGAATGACGGGGGGAATTCTGGATATCCCGCAAGACTTGGTCAACTGAAAGACTCCCATGACCATGGCCAACGATGGCCAACCAGCCCAGCGCAGAGAGGCTCTGGGTGTTTCCGGCTCCACTTGCCCTCTAACCACAAGAGGGAAATCACCCGCTCTTCGCCCACCACGGCTCATTGCAACAGAGACCGCCGGCGATCTTGCGGGCCTGTCCGTCAGCCTGCCTTTTGCCCTCTGCGTCTACAGCTGCAGATTAGGCAGAGACAACCCTGCGAGAGTAGAGATGACGCACTTCCAAGTCAGCCTGGTGCTTAGCTTGCTTACTCAGAGGCACCCAAAGCGAGGCAAGAATGTCATTAAAGATCCAGCCAAAATGGTCTTGCAATGCGATGCTCCCCCCACCCTCCCACCCCATCCCCGAGAGCTGAGCTGCAGCACTTCCCAGAGTTAGTTAACGGAGGGAAAGCATTTGGGGAAATCAATTCTCTTCACTTTCTGTCCTCCGAAGAAAGCAGCATTTGATGTTTCTCGACTTTCTCAGCAAAAGCCCAACGTAACGGTGAATGATGAGAAGCATACAGCTAGGTTTCCTTCTCTACCTGTAAAATTGTGTCTGACCAAATAATCAAAAGCCCCATTCCTTTCAAAGTTCTAGCCAAATAATGGTACAATTCCTAACCAGCATAGAATTGAGCTTGGCACAGTCATTAGGGTGGCCATTTACGAATCACCCAAAAAGAGGACAGTGGCTGAATTCGGATGACACAATAATCAACTGGGGGTGGGGGGGTGGGAACAATCGTCAGTTGTATTGACTATCGTGTCGTCCGAATGCTGCCATAGTCAACTCAGCACTGATCCTAATCCACACCACGGCTGATTATTTATTACCATGTTGTGTGGGGAGTACCCCCTAGATGAACAACTGTAAAGTTGATTATTACCCCACCATTGACTATCGTGTTGTCCGAATTCAGCCACAGTTTTACATAAAATTTGCCTTTAGTTTAATTAGAAATTGTGTCATGTGGAAGGCCGTGCCCAGGTGACCCATGTGCCTGACTGTTCTGCCTGCTTCCCAGGTGCTAACTGTGGGTGGTTCAGAGAGTTCCTTATTTATAAACTGGGATTGGATTGTTGTCCTCTGTAAAAAGCCCTGGTCGCCTGCAAGAAGATGTTTTAAAGCAGCCTTCCCCAACCTGGTGCCATCCAGATGTCCTGGACTACAACCCCCATAGGCCACAGCCATGCAGGCTGGGGATGATAGGTGTTAGGCTCCAACACAACGGAGGGCTCTGGGTTTTGGGAAGGCTGCTTTAAAACATGGGAGGTGATGGTGGGCAGAACACAGATGCCTGCCACCTCTAAAATACATTCCTTTTATCACCTTTAATGATTGTGATCATCAAAGGTAATGAAAGGTGCAAGTCTTTAAACAGGGCTACCTTCTGTGCATTGAAACATTTTGGAGTCTACACCTTCAGAGGGCAATTTAAACACATCTGGAGAGATTCTCCTCTTACATGCATAGGTCAGACATTAGTAAGGGGAGAATGACATGCCTGAACGGTCTCACATACGCGTACAGACATGAAATTAGCAGGTCAAGATGATGGCTAGGACTATCTCTCCCCAAGTTGCCCACCCTCAGTTTAGGGCAAGGATGGGGAGCTTTCGGCCTACAGGCCAGATCTGCCGAGCCAGGCTTACCCGTCTGGCCCAGAGGCCCTCAATGTCGTGACTCAACGCTCAAGTGGGGTTCCACCCCCTGGAGACTAGCAGGAAGGGACATCCACACTGTTATCCCCAACCACTGATCAGAGATAACGGCGAGGATTCCTCTCGCTGCTGGCTTTACCTGCTCTGCATCCTCCTTGTGGGGCAGGCGTTGAAGCCCTGACTGAGGTGTCTGCTGGAAGACAGAGCCCATCTCCGTCCTGCCAGCCCCAGTCAGTAGCATCCAGGCCTAATGGACGTTTCTGAGCATCCTTCAGGCGCTTGAAAACCCACGATGGTGGATGGAAATTCATGCAGCGCTGCTACAGTCTTGTTTTCACTGTGCCATTGTTGTAATACTTTATATTAGAGTGACCAGATAAAATCCAGGTCAGGGCTCATGTAACTTTAACAGTTGTAGAGCAAAGGGAATTTCAGCCAGTGTCATTTGCATGCAATTAGTTCCTGGTAAAATTCCCTCTTCATCACAACCGTTAAAGGTGTAGGCACTATACTAGAGGGACCATATTCAAAAGAAGGCAGGGCCCCTGCAACTTTAACTGTTGTGATGAAGAGGGAATTTCACCAGGAGCTAACTGCATACAAATGACACTGGCTGAAATCCCCTTTTCTCTACAATTGTTAAAGTTACATGAGCCCTGACCTGGATTTTATCTGGTCAGCCTACTTTATATCGTTTGATGTTGTGTTATATGGTTTTTAGGGAGTCCAGAGATTGGGTCATCCCTACTCCAGAGGAAAAGATGTGGGGGGGGGGGGGAAGGAATACACCTTGACTTCTTCCTGGGCCCACAGGGCAAGTACCTGGGCATCAGAACAGACATCTTCCATTTCTTAGGCCTTCCCCACCCCCACCCCATAACGCACACCTGGGCCTTCACCACCAGAAGCGGCAGCGCTTTTGCCGAGGAACTGAAGGGCCTTATTAAGCACGTCTCAGGGATGCGCCAGAGGAGCGACCACTTTATTGAGCAGCTGGTAATTGAGTGCCATTTGTTTGGTCTTTGTTTCAGAGATTTATGGGGGGGGGGGGTATTTCTCTCGTCTGTGGCGAGAATACAATATGAAAGCGATAGCATTGATTTCCTTTGAACACCGAACGCAGGAGAACATCCCGCCCGCTCCCATCTTCAAAGTGCTTGGCAGAGAAGGATGGTGTTGCTGGTCATCCAGGCTAAAGGGAGCAGGGGACAGACAATGGGGAGGGAGGATCTGAGGGGGGAGAGTGGTGGCGCAAGAGCCACAGAGGATCATGGGATTCCGATTTGCCTGTGGGTGCTCTCAGAGTTTCGCCCAAGGCCAGCAAGAAATGGAGGACTAAAACAGGTAGAGCGAATCTTCCATGCTGAGCCTGTTTGCAGTCTGGCTTCCCATGCCAATCCACCCTCCCATGGCCCTGCTGGCTGAGAATGATGGGAGTTGAAGTCCAACATGTCTGGAAGGAACCAGGTTGCGGAAGACTGGGCTAGACTGTAACCGAGGAAGTCCAAAACAGCTTGACCCTGTTTCGAGGATCTGGGATCGAAGCCCGATGAGGAGAGACTGAAAGAACTGGGCATGTTTAGCCTGGAGAAGAGAAGATTGAGGGGAGACATGAGAGCACTCTTCATGTGCTTGAAAGGTTGTCGCACAGAGGAGGGTCAGGATCTCTTCTCCATCAACCCAGAGTGCAGGATGCGGAATCATGGGCTCAAGTGACAGGACGCCAGATTCCAGCTGGACATCAGGAAAAACTTCCTGACTGTTAGAGTAGTACAACAGTGGAACCAGTTACCTAGGGAGGTGGTGGGCTCTCCCACACTAGGGGCATTCAAGAGGCAGCTGGACAACCATCTGTCAGGGATGCTTTAAGGTGGATTCCTGCATTGAGCAGGGGGTTGAACTCGATGGCCTTAGAGACCACCGCTGGGGGCTGGCTTCTCACCTGAGGTAGGGACGAGACCACAAGCCAACTGCTCTCCCCCCCCCCCGCCTCTGCCAATGAAATGCCAAGTCAAGCAAGTCCGGCCCTTGCTAGGTTCTAGGACCCTGGTGGTGGCGAGGGCCATTGTTCAGTCCCTGCAGGAGGACAACGAATGTGACAAAGCCCCAGAGTTGAACCTTCTGAGCAGTGGTTATATAACGGAAGCCACCTCTGGCTGCCTGGCCCAGCCCATATGAAGCGCCTCTCCCCAGCCTTTGGGGAAGAATCGGCAAGATCAGAGATGGAACTCCAAGCTGGATACTTCATACTCGACCCTTGCAATTTTCAGGCATGCAGAGGCTTTGCCGCAACGTGTCCGCTCCTTTATGCAACACGGAATGCCCGAGCGAGCAGGGAAGCTGCCCACTGCAAGCCTCTCCTGTTGTACACCCGAGCTTTAAAACATGGGCGCCGGCCGTCTCAGATCTGTGTTTTCCTCGTTGTTGGGAGGGCTGCTAGGATGCTACAGAACACATGCACACAGGCTGCTGGACAGGTCAAGGCAGGCAATGTTTACAAAAGCTGTAAACAGTTAGAAAGCGCGTTCAGCTGTGTTTACTGCTCCGCTGCAAAGGGACATTGGCAACAAAGCTAGAAGACGAAGCACTTGGACATCCTGGTTCCATGGAAAAGAGCCTCCCCTCATAAACTCCACCATGGACTCAGGCGACGTCCTGCCCCTGCAGAGTTCTGGATCTCCCCAGCTCAACGCCCGCATGTGCAAATTCTGGTCTATGGGTTGCCGGAAAGAGATGGAACAAAAGGTTTAGCTCAGCAGTACAAGAACCGCCAAGGTAATTACCATCTGCATGCAGCCAATCCGATTAATACAAGAAAGGCAGCTGTCCTGAAATGGTGTGCGACAAGGAAGAAAAAAGAATATCAAAGAAAGGAACGGCTCCTGTGAGGACCCATCCGCTACTGTTCTTCTGCACACCAGCTGCGCCCCTTCCTAGAGTTGGAAGACCTAAAGGCGGTAGTGCACGTGCTGGTAACTTCGAGGCTCGACTTCTGCAATGCATTGTACATAGGGCTACCTTTGTGCCTAGTCCGGAAACTTCAACTAGTTCAAAATATGGCAGCCAGGTTGGTCACCGGTACTCCTAGGGGAGACCATATAATACCAGCTTTAACATCACTTCACTGGCTGCACAGTGTTGGTCATTACCTTTAAAGCCCTAAATGGTTTGGGTCCAGGTTACCTGCAGGATCGCCTTCCCCTGTACAATCCGCCCTGCACTCTCAGGTCCTCTGGGAAGAATTTACTCCAGTCAGCCAAAATTAGGCTGACAACCACTACCCAGAGGGCCTTCTCTTCTGCCGCTCCCAGACTGTGGCATGGCCTGCTGGGAGAGATTTGTCAACTTAATAGCCTTTCTGAGTTTAAGAAAGCCATAAAGATTTATCTCTTCTGGCAGGCCTACCCAGATGAATTTTAAGATGTCCTATTGCTATTTCAATATTGTATCAGTTTTATATACTTTTAATCAGTTTTATTGTATTTTATGGTATTTTTATATTCAATGTTGTTCCCCACCTCGATCCAGATGGCGGCCGACTGACCATATTTTGAAATAAGTGAAGCACAGCACCGCTGGAGGAAGGGGGGGGGGGGAGACCAATAAATCCAGTCTTAATGCACCACCGCATCTGACTCAAGATAAGGCTGCTCCTTTTAGCATTAAAAGATCACAAGATCAGCATCCCTACTCACCGTCAGGCCTCGACAACCAACGCAACCCAGACCACCATGTGCTGGGAGCAGAGAACAGGCGCTCCAGAAAAGGTGCTGACAGGAAAGCCAAGTGAGGATCGTGCAAGTGAGCCAAGGCAGAAACTGCAGGGGGGACGTACCCCCCCTGCGCATATGCACAGAAACACCCCACCACACACAGCTGTTCTATGAATTCCAGTGTCCACATTCTTCAAGCAGAAAGAACGGCCATCTGGGAAGGCTGCTTTGCAAGACCTTCCTTTTCACCCTGCGCCGTTGCGAATGCTCTCATCATAACCTCTTGGGGTTCGTTCTGCTTGAGTGACGAGAGCCGGCCACCTCTCGCCGCCTCCGACGGTGGCAGGACGATGGTTGCATGTGAAAAGCAGAAACCGTGTTTAATATGTGCCCGGTTCAGGGTCTTTCTGTCCTCGCAGTTAAAGAACCACTACCTCAACCCCTCAGGCTGAAATACAATCAACTGGCAATCTTTCAAACTCCTGCCTGTCCAAAGGGTAAACCACGCATCTCTCTCAGCGGTGGCAGGTTGCTCCCATGTCAGTGGGGCAGTGAATCCACTCCAGGTTTCAGTCAGAACTCTAAAGGAGCGATCCAAGGTGCGAAGCAAGAAGGACCAATGTGAAGAACCTTGAATAGCTCTCTTAGAGCTCTGACTGGTTCTGAATGGAACCTGGAGCAGATTCACTGCCCCACGGACATCAGAGGCACCAACCTCCACTGCTTGCGCTCTCTGTCTCTCTCTCTCACACACACGCACACACTTCCCTTTCAGTCTCTTGCACTCAGGGCTGTGCGTCTGCCACAATTCTGCAAAAACGTGTTTCACGGAAGAGGGGGCACATGGTGCACAGGGCTGATTTCAGCTCCCTGAGGATCTCCGCTTCCATATTACGAAACAGAGAATGCACAAGTGCCTAGCCCTCATTATTGCTGCATAGGTACACTTGCAGGTGTCTGGATTATGCAGGGTCGAGCCGACAGAGGCCAGATCCACACCAAGCAGGATATAGCGGTATGAAAGCGGTATATAAAAAGCAGGAGCCACACAACTGCTTTAGAGCGGTAATGAAGGGCACTGAGAACTGTTGGGGCCTGCTTGCATTGGCTGCCTATATGTTTCCGAGCCCAATTCAAGGTGCTGTTTTTAACCTATAAAGCCTTACACGGCTTGGGACCACAATACCTGATGGAACGCCTCTCCTGACACGAACCTACCCGTACACTACGATCCACATTGAAGGTCCTCCTCCGGTTGCCTACTCCAAGGGAGGCACGGAGGGTGGCAACAAGGGAAAGGGACTTTTCAGTGGTGGCCCCCCAATTATGGAAAGATCACCCTGACGAGGCTCGCCTGGCGCCAACATTGTTATCTTTTCAGTGCCAGGTCAAGATTTTCCTCTTCTCCCAGGCATTTAACAGCATATGATGAGGGTTTTTGTGTTTTTGTGTTGTTGTTGTGCTTTGACCCAGAAGGATATTGTAATTTTAACTTGTTTTTATGCTTTATGCTTTTAAATTTTGTATATTGGTGTTTTAATTGTTCAATGTTTTTAATTTTTGTAAACCACCCTGAGAACTTCGGCTATGGGGCGGTATATAAATGGAATAAAATAAATAAATAAGTCACATTCCACATACTGCTATATGCTGCTCGGTATAGATCTGGCCAGTGTAAGATTTCCAGTGACTACACAAAAGGGAGGGGGGGTTCCAGTGCCCTACATGTCTCCCCCCACCCCATCAAGACTAGGAAATCCAGAATCAAAGTAGCAGCTCATGAGAGATAATGCCAAAGAAGTACAAACCTCTCTGCTTCATTGTACAGGCCTCTGTCCCCTTTCATCCTCTCTCTCTCTCTCTCCCTCCCTCCTTCCCTCTGCCCAAGCCCCAAGAGAGCTGCTGCAAACTGAGTAGGCAGCAGACAGCTTCTGATGTCTGAGCAGACCTAACACACAGACACAGGTTCGCCATGATCCTGCCCACTTTGCACCCCTGGGAAAAGCAACTATTGGCCTTCCGCGACATGAATCCACACACAGGAAATGAAACTTCCCCGCAGTGGCTTTAAGGACGAAAAACCTAGAGTGGCATTAAAAAAAAAAAAGTTCCAAAAAATAAATACAGAGTATGGTCAATTTGAACATGCACTAAAGTGAATGTTCCAGATTCCATCCTCTGGGTTTTCCCAGAGCAGCAAGTGACACACACCACCGCCACCACCACCGCCCACATCCTGCATGGTCCAGTTTGAAGCACTGACCCACCCACCCTCAGTACAATTTGTCTTCAGTATATATTGCCTCTGAAATCGGGGGCTCCATTTAGCTGGCACGGCCAAGTCCTGCTGTTGGACTCGTGACATCAGGCGTCGGTGCTGTTTTTTTAAAACTCGTCCACATTTTAAAATCGTCTCCAGCTGGCTGGGATGATGGGAGTGCCGGTCAGTGGAGGCTGGTGACTCCAATGTCAGTGGGGCGGCGATCCTGCTCTAGGAACCATTCACACCGTGGATGGTTCCTTTCAAGTCCCAGCTGGTTCTGACTGAAACCCGGAGCGGATTCACTGCCCCACTGACAATGGAGCCACCAGCCTCCACTGATGCCACTCCAACCCACCTGGAAGGCTCCGGGTTGGGGGAGGTTGCTCTAAGGTACTGTCAGGGGGAGGAAGACAGGAAGACAGGGTGAGAAAGTTAAATTACCTTTTTTTTCTGGCCACTTTCCATGTTCCCAAGTCAGTCACCACAGAGGCTCTACTCCAAAGTGAGAGTTGCACAGTTATTTATTATTATTTTTTATTACATTTATATACCACCCCTAGCCAAAGCTCAGTGAGCGGTTTACAAAAATTCAAAGATTGAACATTAAAAAGTCGATATACAAAATTTTAAAAACATAAAACAAAAAAAAACTAATATTTTAAACATTTTAAACTTTAAGCCTGGCCAGAAAATCAGCTAAAAACCTAAACATAAGTTGTTAAAATGCCTGGGAGAAAAGAATAGTTTTGACCTGCCGAAAAGATAACAGTGTTGGCACCAGGCAGGACTCATCAGGGAGATCATTCCACAATTGGGGGGCCACCACAGAGAAGGCCCTCTCCCAGTTACAGCTGATCGGTGCTCTAAATGAGACTGCATGTTTCCAAGGAGTGATGAAGGGTCCGCGGAGACAAGGCGGCAACCTACCGCAGCAGATGTCGAACATCTAAGCCAACTGTGCCGAGCCCAAACTGTTGTGCAACTGCTCAGCACCAGCACAGCAGCAACGTTATTGGCATTCCCAGGTGGAAAAATGACACACCGCAACAACTGGGAGGACTTTGTAGGGATGCGAACCAACCCACTGGGAAAACTTCTCTGCAAAAGCAGATACGTAACTTCATAGGGATACGTGTCCTGAACATGTGGGGAATAGGTGAGGATTTGCGCATCCTTGTTCTCAAAGAGACTCTCACTGAGCGATTTTCTAGCTCTCATCGCTACGATTAAGCTTGAAAAGCTGATCACCGTGAGAGCAGAAGCCCCCACAGTGGCTCATCCCCCTGGCCCCAATCCACTGCCTACCGCTGGACCGCACAAGCCCCAGCTCTTTTCTTTCCCCTCTACTTGGCCTCCAGTTTCTCCTGTTCCTGAAGAAAAACGGAGTTGGTCTTGCAGATAAATTAGCTGTCACATGGTACTAAAATGCTGATTTGGCACCCAGAAAGCGTCAGGTGCAATACCTAGCACAGAGGCAATATGGATACTTAAGGTTGCAATCTTAGACCTCCATCACACCTAATTCCCCCACACCTGGTTTGCCTCCGCATTTTTTTTTTACCTCTGAAGCAGAAGCGCATCACGTTTATGATCCCCTTCACCTGAATAGCTGCTCCTACGTTCCTTGGCTCTTCCACTCCACTCCACTCCGCCCCTCCCCTTCTCTTTCTCCCTCCAGTCAGGTCCTAGCAGATGAGCACTTCAACCAGACCGCTTTTCCCACGGGCAAAGATGGAAGGACCCTTTAGTCCGGCTCTTTGGGGGCATCGAGGGAGCACAATCCTGTCTTTGCAGAGATTCAGGCGTTGTGTGATTTTTAAAAAGTCTTTGGAGCCTGGGAGGCAAGGTTTGGGTTTTATATGGAGGCTTGGAGCCGGCTGCTCGGAGAGATCGCTTTTCCCTGCCAGGACCTGATGCAATCCATTCAAGCCCCCAGTTCCTTTAAAACTACACGGAGGCTTAAGGCACATTAAATGTGCTTAGGGAAAATAATCCAGCCTTTTAGCGTTCTCGGAAAGGCTGGGGAAGAGGCAGGTTGTCAGCAGGACAGGAACGGCGTCCTGGGAGTACCGTGCTGCAACTCCGCGCACCAGGCAAGGCGAGGGCGCACTAAACCGCTGGTGTGATGGAGCTCTTACACAGTGTTAGAAGGGAGGAAGTCTCATTAGATTGAACATCTTGGATTGCACTGGAGATGATCGATCTCTCTCTCTCTCTCTCTCTCTCTCTCTCTTACACACACACACACAAGCTTTCATTCAAGCCCAAATGCACTCGCTTGGTCACAGTCATGTTTACTGGAGAGGAGGATGAAGAGGCCACAAGGGACCAAATGTGAATTAGAACAGCAGCACACACCAGTGTGCTTACAGCTTTGCCAACTGGCATTTAGTGATTTCCCCCTATACCTCTCACAGAGAGATGTGAAGGCCTCGGTAAAAACAAACAGGAAAAAAAAATGGAACTCCACTCCTGGCGTTTCCCCACCCCCAGCCACATTTTCCAGGTTGTTGTTGTTTTCCTGAAAAATTGGAAACATTAAACAAATATGGGAAATAAAATATTTTCCTTTAGAATGATGAATAAAATGTCTAAGTGAAGATGTTCACATAATGCTACCCAATCTTTAGCTGCCCAAATGATTTCTAAAATTACGTCATAGCAAGACTTTTCTAAGAAGACTAGAGATATAACATTTCTGGAAATGTTGAAGCCATGGAGGAAGGAAGGTTGTTTTTAAAAAAATCCCCTCTGTAAGGTCACCTGCATAGTTATTTCTTCCGTTCCTTATTGATTTAACATGTCTTTTATCGACAGACATTTAGGGACGTTCCACATTATACTCAGTTTCCCAACACGTCACTATAGTAACTATATCATCATATGTGAGGAAAGTGTGCATTCTTGACAGTTTGGGTTTTGTTCTAGTGAAGCCTGCATTTCTGGGTTTGTTCTGGTTAGATGCTAAAGCAGTCAACTGTACATCTTCCTACAACTGCCACCACATGCGACAGATGACACGGGAGAGGGACTTCTCTGCAGTGGCCCCCACGCCTTTGGACAAAGCTGCCATCGGTGGTCTGCCATGCACCATCCTTGCAGGGTTTTAGGATGGCCTTGACAACATATTGTTTTACCATGGTCTTCTCATGATATAGAATCATAGAATCATAGAAGAGTAGAGTTGGAAGGGGCCTTTAAGGCCATCCAGTCCAACCCCCTGCTCAATGCAGGAATCCACCTTTTTGTTTTTATTGCTGTTTTATTGTGTTTACGTTTTTACTTCTTTTAATATTTTGACTGTTTTTATGTCTTGTAATGCTGTATGCTGCCTCGGGAGAGCTTCTGTCCTGAAAGGCGGCCAAGAAATGTTTTAAATAAATAAAATAAACATGTGGGTTATCCCATCTTTCTTCTTCCTTTCTTTTAAAAAAAACCTTTCAGATTTGGGTGTCTGGAACTCACTGCCACATCTGTAATGAAGTTCTCTATTAGACCTCACTGCAAGGGAATACTGCCTCAGCTATAAAAACTTTAACCGCTGGCACCAAATTAAATCCTCCATACCAGTAGCCTGGTTTCTATGTCACAGGCATAGAATTTTTCAACCTCTCAAAATGAACAAAAATTACGATGTTTATGAAGAGGAATTATTTACAAAAATGGAATAAAATGTTACACTGAGATTGCCTAACTGTTCTTCAATTAAGTGTGTGTTGCCATTCCTAAAAGGTAAGAGAGTCTAAATTAGCTGTCAGTAGCTTTTACTTAGGTTCAGATCTCCCTAAATGCCACCCCATTGCTCACAAACAAGATGCTGTACACCAATCTTCCTTTGTTTCCATCTCTTCCTGCTTCTTCTGGCTTCTTGGAGGATTCAGATGTTTCAGGGACTATTTGCTGGAGTTCTTAAAATATATGATGTTAACCTTGATTTGCTCATTCAATTATCATGTTTGGTATGTTAAATTTAAAAGTATACTTTATTCAGTCGATAATTACACATTTACTGAGTTTAGTATGATTTTTTTTTCATTTTAATGACAATTTTATGAGCAAACCAAGTTATATATCAGAACATTTTATGTTCTTAAAGTAACGACGTGACTTTAGACCCGTAGAGAGCACTAAAGAAATTTCTGCATATTTTATTTTTCCCAAAATTTACGGGGCAGTGGGGAGGGATTGCAATGAACAGGGAGACCTGGGGGAGTTCCCATGGCTGCAACATTTCTGGAAATGTTACAAATGTGGTCTCCCAACCAACTCTGGGCCTATTAGCTCAGATTAAAAACATGTTTTAATGCAGTCTTCCTCTCCCTGCGCTCCTTTAACATGTCCAACAGAGAGACACACACACAGCCACTAGCTAAGGTGTTATGCAAGAAAAAGGCAGCGCACAAGAGATACTGTGTGCCCTACAGAAACAGCTACATGCGCATACGTACGGGTTCACGCATCAGAAATTGCCTTGCAGGATCCCAAAGCTCCGCTTACTCCTGCGTTTAATCCCGAATTGTGTCTGGCTCTCCCCATCGCTTGCCTCCAGCATCCAATACCCAGAGCTAAAGTGCCCCTGGACATGGAGGCTCCATTTAGCTATTGCGGCTAAAGCCCAAGAAGCACCCGTAAAGTTCGGAGGGCAAAATATGTCTCTCTCCCCCCCCCCCCCGCCACGCCGCTGCCTCCAAGGGAACTCTCAACTGAAAAACAGAGGGGTGGGAGTGGGGGAGAACGGGGGGGGGGAACCACTCCTCGCCTCAAGAGCAGACCTGCCTCCCACAAAACCACCACGGTTTGCGGCCACAAATTCCAAATTAATGATACGCTGTGCAGGGTAATAGTAGGTCGTGCCGCCCATCATAGAGGACCTATCGCCCATCAATGAAGTTGTAACCCTAATCTATTTTGTTATGATAAAAGCAGAGGAGCCCTCTCTCTCCCTTCCCTCCCTCTCCCCACAACTCAAGAATATCACGTTCCTCTAAGTCCAGCATCCCCAAGCGCTGCAGGGCTACCTGCTCCAAGCCCCTCATCCTTCCAGGCCCGGTCAAAACCGACACTCTTGAACCGCGGGGCTCAGCATCCCTTGGACTCTGCACTCCTCCCTTTTCCATACCTTCTTGACGTCCGGAGCTTTGATGTCTAAATATGGCTGCAAACGGTTTGCACAATGGTTTTCGCCCACCCTCCCCCAACCTGGTGCCCTCCAGATGTTTTGGATGACAACGGATGGGAGCGAAAGTCCAAAACATCTGGAAGGCCCCGGGTTTGGGGGGGGGGGGTAAGGCTGGCTCCCACGACCTCCAAGCGTCTGGAAAGTCTCAGCACAGCACGCCATCGCTCTCAGACACGCATCTACAGCCCCGTCACACGTGACGTTTTTAAGCGCGCACGTTAAAATACCACGATCGAGCGTGACCAAAAGCACCCGTCGCAGAGATAGGTCCGGAACCGGAGATGGGCTGAGGCGAACCCGAGTAACGTGTGAAGGCGCGCTGCGGAGGGCAGACAAAGCACGCGTGACAAGAGAGGAGAGGTCGCCAGGCGATTAAACACGCCTAAAAAGCTCGCCCGTTCGGCTTCGGAACGCCCGCGGGACCCAGGCGCGCGCTCGTCAGAACGCGACGGCCTGCTGCACGACACGCGTCGCGCGCGCGGAGGGATCGCGTCCCCGCCCCCCGCCCCCGGGCCCGTTTTGCAAGGCAGCCGCCTCCGGCCGCGCGGTTCGCATCTCCGGCCGCCGCCGCCACGCGCGCGCTCCTGAGCCGGCCTGGCCCGGGGATGCGGCAAGAGGCGCCCCCGACGCCGAGCCAAGGCCTCCCGCCCGCCGCCCGCCCCGCCGCTCGCCCCGCACTGACCTGGTGCCTTTGTCGCCCATGGCCGGCGGTGGCTCGGCGGCTGCGCTGCCCTGCCCGGCCGCCTCGCCGAGAGATCCGGGCTCCGTGCGCGGCGGCGGCGGCGGCTGCAGTAGCAGCAGCAGGCGGAGAGGGGGAGACCGGCTGGCCGGGAGAGCGAGCGAGCGAGCCCGGGGAGGAAGGGAGGGAGGAGGCGAAGCTGCGGCGCGGATCAGCGAAGGGAGCCCGCCCTGCCCGCCTGGAGGAGGCGGATTCGCCTGCCTGCCTCTGCCCGCCTGCCTTCACGGGCCGGGCTGCTGCTGCTGCTGCTGCTGCTCCATGCTTGCCCGCCCGTCCGCCCGCCCGCCTGTGCCGCGGCTTCGCCTCCCCTGCCCAGACTGGACGCACCAAGCGCAGCGAGCCCGGCTGCCTGACGCCTCGCTCGCTCCCCTCCTCCTCCTCCTCCTCCTCCTCCGCCGTACACACGTCACGCACCGCAGAAAGCGGAGGGCTCTTCCTCCCCGCCCTGCCTCGACACGCGCCTGCCTTGGGGACGCGTTCACACAACGCCCGCCCGTTCCTGGGGGAGGGCGCGCAGCGGGACTCTTCCTCTGTCAAACCTTTTTAAAACCACACACCCACACCCAAAAAACGAGGCTTCTAGATCAGCCTCCCCCAACCTGGTGCCCGGCGGGTGTGTTGGAACGACACCTCCCATCATTCCCAGCCAGGCTGGGAATGATGGGAGGTGTCGTTCCAACACACCCGCCGGGCGCCAGGTTGGGGGAGGCTGATCTAGATCGATTTCGAAAAAGCGAACGGCGCAGGGCTTTATCGATTCCTGAAACACAACATTGTACCAGAACAGGGATAGGGGGATTTTCCTCTGTGTACAGCAGGTGCTGCCAGCAAACAGGTGCCCTCCAGAGGTTTTGGACTACAACTCCCAGAATCCCTGGCCGCGAACCATGTTAGACGGGTCTCCTCGTCGTCCAAAATGTCTGGAGGACACCAACCAAATAATCTCGGCTGACAGAGGCCAGCCTAATGGCTTTTTACCAAATAAGGCGGTATGTAAATAATAAATAAGAAGACCCAATCCAGAGGCCGCAGATTGGCAAACAAAAGCAACAATCCCAAGCTCATGACTCAAGCGAGTGAGCCCAGCTGCAGAGATGGGACATGTGTACAAACGTACTCCATACCTGCAGGATATAGCAGAGGAATGAAGCATTCTGAAGGCTTCCTGGAAAGGGTTAACATATGGAAAGGAGGACCGGTCTCCTGTATCTTGAACAGTTCTACTGAAAAGGGAATTTCAGTAGGCCTCACTTCAATGCATGCAGCACCTGGTGGAATTCTCTTTTCAGTACAACTGTTAAAGATAAAGGAGACCGGTCCTCCTTTCCATACAGTCACCCTACTAAACCCATCTCACAGGTGGAAATGGAGACATATTTCTCCCTCTCTCATAATACTAGAACCCAACGGGGTCATCCCATGAAGCTGATGAGTGGGAGATTCAGGACAGATCAAAGGAAGAACGTCTTCACACAGCGCATGGTCAAACTATGGAATTCACTACCGCAAGATACGGTGATGGCCACCCATTTGGATGGCTTTAGAAGGGGTTTGGATAAATTCCTGGAGAATGAGAAGGCTATCCATGGCTACTAGTCCTGATGGTTATGGGTCAGTAGCTGAGACAAGAACAGGAAGAAAGCCATGGCAAGGCTTTGAACAGTCAGGCTTTTTCTTAAAAACAAGAACACAACAGTTCAAGAGCCAAGACCTTGTTGCTAAATCGTATGCTTCAGATTAACAAAATCCTAATTAAAACCCAGATTAACAAAATCCTAAATAAAACCCAGCATAAAACAAATGAATTCAAAGCACAATAACAAATAAAAAGGTGGGGGACCCTTCAGCCACCAATTAAAACCTAGGCAAGTGGGGAGGGGCTGCATTTGCCCAGCGGAGGGGAAGGCCTGGGTTCACAGGTGCTTTTACTGAAGGAATCATATGCCAATAAAGCTGCAGAGAAGATGGGTGGCTTTCCATGTGCATGGCTCCAGACCGGAAGAAGCATGGTGATTGAGAGTATCAGGAGCTCTGCTGGGGCCGTACCTCAGTGGTAGAGCCCCCTGCTTTGCATGCAGAAGGTCCCAGGTTCAATCACCAGCTAGTGCTAGGAAAGATGGAGCAGTATTGGCAATGCTGGGCTAGATGGACCAATGAACCAAAGAAACATAGGGAGCTGCCTTCATACCAAGTCAGAGCATTGCTTCATCTAGCCTAGTATTGCTGACCCTTAACCCTAGGATGACCATATGGAAAGGAGGACTGGGCTCCTGCATCTTTAACGGTTGTATTGAAAAGGGAATTTCAGCAAGTGTAATTTGTATATATGCAGAACCTGATGAAATTCCCTCTTCAACACAACAGTTAAAACTGCAGGAGCCCTGCCTGCCCTCTTTTGTATCTGGTCAAGAAGGCAGGGCTCCTGCAGCTTTAACTGTTGTGATGAGGAGGGGAATTTCACCAGGTGCTACATGCATACAAATGACACCCACTGAAATTCCCTTTTCAATACAACTGTTAAAGACACAAGAGCCCAGTCCTCCTTTTCAGATGGTCACCCAACATACACATACACAGACATTAATCATGACTGTCCCCATAGATACCCCCTATGCCTGCAAAGGGAGTCCAAAATGCAGGCAGCTGTGTTGAACCATAGCTGCACATCCCAAATAGCAGCAGTACATTGCATAATATCCATTTTATTAGGATAAGTTGACTGGCAGAGTAGTGAGCTGGTAAAAAGGCAGTTTAGCGATTATCATGTTGGACTTTAGCTGGAACGACCTGAGATTGTGACCCCCTCTAGAAGGATTCGCTTTGGCGCCTGGCTGCCCTATTATGCGCATATTCGCAGAAGCGCATTTACTCCTAATACCTCTGTAGGAGAGGCGGCAAAGTGCATTACAGGACGACCGAAACGCGCTTTAAACTTGCTGACGTGTAGAGAATCGCATGTTTACACGGCGGTAAGACGCTTTAACTGTCGCCGCAAATTAATACTCGCAGTTTAACACGCATTCGATAATGTGCATAATCGGAGATTTAAAGCGCCTCAGCCCCCAATTTGCGCTCCTCTCTTGTAGAGGTAAAAATTTTAATCAGCCTTGAAAGAGCTTTAAACCTCTCTTGTAGAGGCAGCCTGTGTGAGAAAGGAAGAGAGGGACACCAATGTCCCAAAGAACGTAAGACCACCAGCTCAAGATTTCCCATGAGTTTCTTTTCCCAGCACCAAGGAGAAACATTTTATCTCAGTTTTCAGCTTTTCGTAAAGCTTCACCTTTTTCACCTGTTAATAAAAAAACACCCTGGCACTTCACCCCTGTGAACCCTGGCTCTGCTATGCCACGGCAGCATCCCAGCAGGCAGTCATGGAGTAGAAGGCCTTACTTTGAAATAGAAAGCCAGAGGTCTTTGTGGTGGGGAGCATAGGGCCATGGAAGAATTAGATCATGCAGTTGCAGATGAAAAAAATAATTTCGCATTGGAATTCTATCTTCACCTTCCTGTAGTGTCCTAGAGAACCCTTCTCCAACCTGATAACCTCCACGTGTGTCACTTAACATATCTGGAGGGCCCCAAGTTGGGAAAGTTTTATGGTTTTACTTTGTTTGAACTCTCTGCCTATAGTTCAGCACTCTGGGAACATTTCACTCCCTGTTAACTCCTTATATCAGATAAAAAAACACTTCTAAACTGGGACTGAGTCCGAGTGGTTGCTGAAGTGTGGGTTGTTGCTGAAGTGTGGGTTATCGTGTTGGCTGAAACCAGCTGCGCTAGCAAACCATGGTTTGCTAACCATGAACAACCCATAAAGAAACCCATGATGACCCTGTTCATATGACACGCTAAGCCACAGAGGTTAAGCATTTTGAGCTAAACATTATGGCTCAGTGTGTCGTGCAAGCCATGATTTAGCATGTCATGTGAACCATTCCTTACCATGGTGGCTACATAACCATGGTTAAACCCGCTCACTAACTGTTTGCTGTGTTGTCTGAACAGGCCTGATTTGCTATTGGGTTGTGAGTTGTTCGTGGTTAATAAAACATGGTTTGTTATTGCAACTGGGTTCAGACAATATGATAACCACAGTTCAATGACAACCCACACTCAACTGTGATCTCGTTGTTTGAACCCAGCCAAAGTGTAGACTACATCCGAGAGTAATAAAGGAGCTGGCAGAAGAACTCTCAGAACCACTGTCTACTAACTGTGTGAAATCATGAAAGACGGGTGAAGTGCCGGACGACTGGAGGAGGGCTAATATTGTCCCTATCTGCAAAAAGGAGGAACCTAGGAACTACAGACCAGTCAGTCTGACATCAGTCCCTGGGAAAATTCTGGAGCAAATGATAAAGAAGTCAATCTGTAACCACCCTGAAAACAATGCAGTGATTACTAGAACCCAGCATGGATTTGTCAAGAACGAATCCTATCAGACTAATCTGATCTCATTTTTTGATAGGGTAACCTCCCTTGTGGACTGTGGGAATGCAGTGGACATAGTATATCTTGACTTCAGCAAAGCTTTTGACAAAGTGCCCCCTGACATTCTGATTAACAAACTAGTGAAAAGTGGGCTATATGGAACAGCTATGAGGTGGATCCACAGTTGGCTAAAGAATCGGACTCAAAGAGTGCTTATCAATGGTACCTTTTCACACCGGGGGGAAGTAACGAGCGGGGTACCACAGGGCTCAGTCCTGGGCCCAGTGCTCTTCAACATTTTTATTAATGATTTGGAAGAGGAGGTGCAGGGAATGCTTATCAAATTTGCAGACAACACAAAATTGGGTGGGATCGCTAATGCCCTGGAAGACAGAAACAAACTCCAAAGTGATCTTGATGGACTGGAGCGCTGGGCTGAAAACAAAAGAATGAAATTTAATAGGGATAAATGCCAAGTTCTACACCTAGGAAAAAGAAACCAAATGCACAGTTACAAGATGGGGGATACTTGGCTCAGCAATACGACAAGCGAGAGGGATCTTGGAATTGTTGTAGATCACAAGCTGAATATGCAAAAAAAGCAAATGCTGTTTTGGGCTACATTAATAGAAGTATAGCTTCCAAATCGTGTGAGGTACTGGTTCCTCTATATTCGGCACCTGCTGAAATTCCCTTTTCTATGCAACTGTTAAAGACACAGGAGCCCTGTCCTCCTTTTCATATGGTTATCTTGAGTATTGCGTCCAGTTCTGGGCACCACACATCAAGAAAGATGCAGACAAGCTGTACAAAGTTCGGAGGAGGTCAACGAGGATGATTGGGGGTCTGGAAACAAAGCCCTATGAGGAGAGACTGAAAGAACTGGGCATGTTTAGCCTGGAGAAGATTGAGGGGAGACATGATAGCACTCTTCAAATACTTGAAAGGTTGTCACACAGAGGAGGGCCAGGATCTCTTCTTCATCAACCCAGAGTGCAGGATGCGGAATAATGGGCTCAAGTTACAGGCAGCCAGATTCTGGCTGGACATCAGGAAAAACTTCCTGACTGTTAAAGCAATACGACAACGGAATCAATAACCTAGGGAGGTCATGGGCTCTCCCACACTAGAGGCCTAAAATATTACCTCACTGACAATACGTCCATACTAATTGCTACTTCATGAATCTAGGTTCACTCTTGAATTCTAAAAGAATCTTTCATGATCAAAACACACATACAAAGCTTAAACATGCACCTTTCAAGTTAGATACAATTAATTTTGATATATGCCTTTGACAAAGCGGTTTCTTACTCAAAAGTTTACTAATTAAACCTAAATGCATAATTTTTTCTAGACGTTCATATATCAGGCTTTGTAATGTTTATCTTTCACAATATTGTTTTGCTCTTCGGGATTGAATAATACAGTTTGACGTCTCTCTGGTCCCCTCTACAAGGATTCGCTTTTGCGCCTGGTTAGGCGATTATGCGCATAATCGCTGAAGCGCATTTACACCTAATCCCTCTGCACGAGAGGCGGCGAGAGGCGGCAAAGCGTATTAACGGATGACCAAAATGCGCTTTACAAGTAGTTAATGCGCATAAGCACTTGTTCACATAGTCAAAATGCGCTTTAACGGCTGGAGCAAAATAAAACTCGCGATTTAACGCGCATTCGATAATGCGCATAATCGGAGAGATAACGCGCCTCTACGCCCGATTTGCGCTCTATTCTTGTAGAGGTAAATTTTTTTAAGCGCCTTGAAAGAGCTTTAAACCTCTCTTGTATAGGCAGCCTCTGTCTCTCAGATTTCCCTTTTCATCTTTAGTGATGAGCTGCAATTCAGCATTTTCTCTTTGGATATTATCCAAAATGCTTTGCCAATTACACTTTGATAACAATTGATGACAATCACCTAATGTTCACTGAGAACTCACATTGTGGGCATGTTCAGACGATCATGGGGGAGGGGAGGAAGGTTTCCGAACTACATTGCAGGGGGGAGGACCATGATATTGGAACAATGCTGGGCAGAATGGCTCACATTTCCCCCCCCCCCCCCAGTAACCATGCTCCTGCCACTGATCTCCCGCCACGACAGCTGCGCATACCCATGGCCACCAGAGCGGAAATGGATTTGCGTCAGCCTGACTCAGCCACACCAGCCATCCCTAAGCCATCTCAGGCGTCGCAACCTGCCAGGCGGACTAGAGCCTTGGTGGCATGTCTGGCTCTTCTAGGCTGCCATCTCTATGGCCAGTCGCATTTTCCCATGGGGAGCTCGCCACACGATGTGGTAAGCCACCCTGGGGACCTTTACCATACTGCAAAGTGTGGGTTCCAAGCATGGGTACCGGACCCATCTTGGGCAGGAAAACCACCTTACACACAACAAGCTAAGCCTTCATGGATCATTTCCAGGGGTGGGGGGGTTAGCGTGTCATGCAAACCCAGCTCATACATTCCCTAATGGTACTAGTCATTTTATTGATTTAATTCTGTGGATTCCTAATTACCTTTAATGCACCATGCTTAATTGCCCACGGCTTGCAGCTCCCAGAGAAGAGAGCTTTTGCTTTTGTTTGTATGGGGGCAGGGGGGTGAGGAGATAGTCACTTTCATCAGCGATCATTTTGAGCGCATTGAGGTCTACGTCACCGATGGGGATGCCTGGTGTGGGGAAATCTGGCCCTCATGGGGCTCAACGGATTCCCTGGAGCCACCAACTCAGCTTGCATTCAACAGCTGAGCAACGAGCCCCCCCACTGGAACATACGCACTCCTGGTTGTGGCAGGGCACCGCTGTGCGCAAGTCTCTCCTTCCCCTCCCAGGCTCCAGAAGGGAGGAGGAGAGACTTGCGTACAGCGTGGCCAGTAATGGCCTGCCCAAGACTTGAGCTCTGTGGGAAGAGCCCTTCTCTGTGCCCCACCAACGCAGGATATACACTATGGTGGGACATTGGAGAGGGCTTTCTCTGTGGTGGCACCCTGGCTGTGGCATGCCTTCCCCCTGGGGGCCCGACTGGCACCGGTACTAGCACTCATTTCGGCACCAGGTTAAGACATGGCTTTTTAACAAAGCCTTTGATGGCTAAATCCACCAGTCTGCACACTCTCTCATTTTAATTGGATTTTACCGTTTTAAAATTTCATATTGGTTTTAATATATGAATGGTTTAATTTGTTTTAGAATTGTATATTTATTCTATTTTATAGGTATGATTTTATCTGTACGCCACCCTGAGATACTTGTGACATAGGGCGGGATATAAATGTTTTAATAAGTAAATAAATAAATAAACAAACAGGGGCAGAGGTCTGCAAACTGCCCCAACTTAATCTGCATCAAGACAGGCCAGCTGACGGACAAGCGAGCCAGAGTCCGGGGTGTTAAGCTGCCAATATCTTGGTGGACTTGATTCCCCGGACGGATTCCTCCATCACCCCTCGCCACCAACCTTAGTGGTACTGGCAGGGCCATGACAGAGGGCGGGTTTACTTCAACATCCTCCTAGAACCATTGCGATGTGAGCAGGGAGCTCTTGGTTGTACTGCTCCAGAGAGGCAGGGAATCTGGATTTTTTTTAACTGTTCTGCTCCAGAGGCTTCAGCCGCAAACTGAAATTAAGCATGGGCATGAAGTGATGGAGAAACAATTCCTGCATGTCAGGCTGTTATTAAGGGTTCAGGTGCAACACACTCAGGGAACTGGCAACCATGTGCATGAAAGCTGCCTCCAGGGAGGTGCGAATCAGCAAAATTTGTGCTCTCTGAAGTTCCCCGAATTCCATCTTGAAGCTCCTTCCAACTCAAGTTTGTATCGGATTGAGAGTGCTGGGTTTGTTTGCATTTTACAGATGAAGATCCGCCTGTATTTTCACGCACGTTTTTCCTAACGTACACATCTGTTCTGCACATCTTTGATATACACACATTCTTCTCCCATTTATTAATGCCTATTTCTGCGCATTTTTCAAAAGTACCCATTTTTAATGTCTATTTTGTCAAATGGACACATGCTGTCGGACACAATATTGTTAGTCTGCAAATCACTTTGCAAACTTGGAAATGCACAGACTCCAACCGCAGATTGTGCCTGAATACATGTTCGGTCCAGAAGAGGCAAACTGGGTAAATCCCAGTCAAGGCGGAACTGAAACAATTTTCTCCTACGTCCCTAGGAGGCATTGGCCTAGCATTATCTCCTGCGACTGGAGGGGGCTCTCCATGGAAACCAGGTGTCCTCCCTGCTTCCTGAGAACCTTGTTTTGGGTTGGAGAGACAGGGTGGGGTTGTATAGAAGGCCTTCTACGTTCAAAGCATCTGCTTTGTCTCTGAGCAACTCTGCCCCGCCCTTCCCGTTCATCTTTCCTAGAGGCTTCCTGCGCCCTTGACGCATAATGGAGATGGGGGAACACCTGATCTGGGAACGATGAACATCCTATGGGACTCTAAAGACCCCTGGCTCTCCCCCTGGCTGCTTCACGTGCCTGGAATGGCTTCCCAGAACACCTGCAGGGTGTTCCCTCCCTTGCTTCCTTCACATCCCTCAAGACACGCCCCTTTCCCCCCCAGAAAGCCTTTGGCACAACCTCCTTGTCCCCCTGCCTTACCGCAGCCTTCCTCAACCAGGTGCCTTCCAGACGTGTTAAGACTGTAACTCCCGTCATTCCCAGCCAGCATGGACAATGATGGGAATTGCCGTCCAACATTGCTGGAGGGCTCCAGGTTGGGAAAGGCTGCCCTACTGCAACCCAGCTTGTAACCGAGCCTCAAGAAATGCTTTCCTTGTATTGCATTTTAGACTGTAAGGACCTCAGGGCAGAGACTTGTCCCCTTGTAGTAGTGCTAGTACGACTACTAATAGGGATCCCCATGCTGGATCTGGCGGGATTCATCCCTCCCTCCTTGGGCTCTCGCAATATACTTCATCATGCATGATGGTCCTTATACTCCCCACTCCATGGATTCACCTGTGCAAGTATGATGGAATCATTATAGGCTCCATTACATCCCCTTCTTGGCCCCTGCCTCTCAATGCAACACAGTGCAGAAAGCCCACCGCCATGAAGGACAGAAGCCCCTTGCTTGGCTCCCACAGACCCTTCCGGCCAATGCTGTCCTCTGGCCCCTTGCAGGCTTACCATCAGTGGTGCAGTGGGAAATTTGGAAGCGCCGGTGCACATCAGACCCCCCAAAGGCAAACTGCACTGCAGAGGGATACGTGGCTAGTTCAGAGTCAGCTGTAGATGCTCTGCCAAGCCACAGAGCTGTAAGGGAACAGCCAGACAAGGGGAAAGCCTCTCTCTAGGTGCCAGGAGGTGACACATAATAAGTAAAGTGAGATGGATGGTGCGCTACACCTGTAGACAGAACACGGGCTACCTTCGTCATCCCTGTCTCCCTGCTATGGATGGAACTCCAGGCATTTAACAGCATAGGATGAAGGTTTTGTGTTGTTGTTGTGCTTTGACCCAGAATATTTATAAAACAAGTTATAATTACAATAAAATTTATAAAACAAGTTATAATTACAATAAAAACAAGTTATAATTACAATAAAGGATATTGTAATTATAATTTGTTTTTATGCTTTATGGTTTTACATTTTGTACATTGGTGTTTTTAATGTTCAATGTTTTTAATTTTTGTAAACCGCCCAGAGAGCTTTGGCTATGGGGCAGTATATAAATGGAATTAAATAAATAAATAAACTCTTACTTGCAGCCAGCTCACCGGTGGGCTTTGTAGTACTGCATTCCCCGGAAGTATTGTCTTTAGTAGTCCTATGAAGCTGGAAAAACTATTTAAAGGTCGGCCTCAATTTTATTTTATTTTTGTTGAGTGGTTTGCAGTTTCCAGAATCCCGTTCCATTCATTCTGGGATGCTGGACCGAGGAGTTTCCTGTTTGCTACAGCCGTGGACGGAAGTATTCCAGGAGCGAGGCTGGAAACGTCTGGGAATCAGTGATGGCAAAACTCACCAGAGGTTCATTTCAAGTGTTTTGCACAGGATGACTTCCTGCCAGATTGTGCCCTGAAAACGGACATGACAGTAGCTACGGTTCCAATTCAGTGACAGCTTACATTCCCCAGTCATAACACACTAGTATGGAAAGTACTAGCTTATAGACTTCACTATCATAAAATTTCAGCTATCTTAGAATCATAGAAGAGTAGAGTTGGAAGGGGCCTCTAAGGCCATCGTGTCCAACCCCCCTACTCAATGCAGGAATCCACCTTAAAGCATCTCGGACAGATGGCTGCCCAGCTGCCTCTTGAAGGCTTCTAACGTGGGACAGCCCACCACCTCCCTAGGTCATGGGTTCCATTGTCGTACTGCTCTAACAGTCAGGAAGTTTTTCCTGATGTCCAGCCGGAAGCTGGCTTCCTGTCACTGGAGCCCATTATTCTGTGTCCTGCACTCTGGGAGGATCGAGAAGAGATCCTGGCCCTCCTCCGTGTGATAGTACTTGAAGAGTGCTATCATGTCTCCCCTCAATCTTCTCTTCTCCAAGCTAAGCATGCCCAGTTCTTTCAGTCTCTCCTCATAGGGCTTTTTTAAAAAGCAAGTTCCTAGCCCTCAAGAATATGAAGATAGGCTTGGAAGGATGTCACAAATCATTGTGAAATTTCACAAACCAGAGGGGGACTAAGACAGATTTCCTTTGCTCAGTCCAGGGTGTGGGGGCTTCACTACTCTTTCCTCAGGCCCTAGAATGAACAGATTAAAAGATCCAGACTGCCAGTTCCCATAGTATCTACAGGCCACAGATCTTCGCTTTTCTTACTTTGGGCTTTTGACACAATCCTCTAAAATCATTTTCTGGAGCCAAGCCTCAGAAAATAATCCCACTGTACAGTGGATTAATTTTGGGGTTCCTTTCTGAAAATGGACCACTGGGAAAGGATTCATAGGGAACTAGAAAATAAAGGGTCCAGAAGATAAAATTCACAGGCAAGGTTGAAAGAACTGTATTCTTTTGCACCAAAGCTTTCACAGATAGCAGGGCATCTCAAATTTACAGTGGCACTAATATTAACGTCCAGGAGAACTAAATCAAACATGGCCAGAAAAGAGACGGGTTTCTGACTCATCACTCAAGACTATGGGACGTTGGGTTTGTGTGGCACAATACATTTCTAGACGTTGGTGCCTCCCACGCCTACTACAGAAGTTTACCCTCCGTGGACCAAAGGGTCTCTTATTTATTTTTAAAGCAACATGGCGAATCTGGGTTTTGTTTTGTTTGCAGTATTTTCTAATAGACCCCAGGGGATCAGGCAAGGCCACACAACCCAAGAAGGAACAGAAAACTATCTATCCAGCTCCTTGCCTGGGCTTGCTGGGGGCACTGAAGAACAGAGTCACTCGCCAGCAGAGCATCTGAAAAAGTGTGCCCAGTCTCTTAGGCAGTTCTCGCAAAGTTGCAATCCAGAAGTTGTGTCCTCAGCATCCTCTGCAAGATGAAACGGCTCTCCTATCACCTGTGCCTGTTTCACTGATGACCCCAAAGGTATTGCTGCTTCGGCTGCAGCCGGACTGGTCCTGCATTACCTTCACTGAGCAATCGTTTATTCCCTCCATTTGCCCCCAGCTCCAATTAGGGACAGCAGTGGTGTGCTTCGATTTTCCAGTGCCATGCAGCTTGGCTCACTCGCTTGTGGGATCTGGATATTTCCATGTACAATGGCAGCACCATTTCAGCCAATGGCAGCTTCTAAATGTTTTAAATAAAATAAAATAACCCATCTGAAGACGGAACAAAAAGTTTTCTCTTAACCTCAGTACAGAGATCTGGGGGCGGTGGGTGGAGCATTCCTTCTACACTGGCCCTTTTTTGGTTCATATCCAAACTGCTGGACCCACAAAATGCAGTTTCAGGAACAACCGTGGTAAAGACCTACGGCCTAGCAAACACGCAGAGCTGCAAAAGGAGTTTCTCTCTGTGCTACTGAAATCAGGAAAGGTCAATCTTCCTTCAATTGGGCCTCTTTGCATAGAGCACTTGTGGGGGGGGGGAGGCCTTTTGTCAAGAACTCCATTACACAGATCGGTGTGGTGGCCTGGTAGGACCCAGGTCGGCTCTCAGCTCAGCCCCATCCTGCCTCCAAGGGAGCCCAGAGCATTTAAAAAGCAAGGAGGGCAATTCATAAAACCTGCTTGTGCTAAAGGTGACGTGCGCAGGAGGCATCTTCAGGAGCAACATTGCAGGCCCAGCAAGGAGGACAGACTGGGACAGGCCCCGATCCCTCCCTCCCTCCTGCTCTTAGGTTCCAGTCGGGACAATCATGAAGCCAGCACGGTGCAGGAAATACAGCGTTTAGATGCCCGGCTGCCTTATACGGAGTCACACCGTTGCGCCATCCTGCCCGGCATTGCGTTCCAGCCTCCCGCAACCTGGCGCCCTTGAGATGGTCCGGACTACAACTCCCATCATTCCCAGCCACTGGCTAGGAATGATGGGAGTTGTAGTCCGGCCCATTGGTTGCAGGAGGCTGTTGCATACGCTGGGCGATGGCGGCGGCTCTCCCGGTCACAGGCAAAAGACCTCTTGGGGTCCCGTCATCTGAAATTCTTGGTTGAACCAGAGACGTTGGGTATGGATCCTGGGGGCTTCTCAAGGCCAAACAGGTGCTCTGGCACTGTGTTGTTATGGCCACGTGCCGCTCCCGGATATGTAGCCAGGCGGTGAGCCCAGGGATGCCTGCTCTGACTGGCAGCACTTCTCCAGGCAGAGAGAGTTCCTTTAAGTCAGAAATCCCCAAACCTTTTGCACCTGTGGGCACATCTAGGAATTTGAGGAAATGCTGCGGGCGCCACCACAAAATGGCCCCTATTGTGGATGTGGCTAGTCACTGAATGGCTGCTGTGGGGGCCTGGCTAGTCAAAAGTGAGAATGGCAAAGGATAGGGGCTGGCAAAGGGGGTTGAGGGGAGAGAAAGAACAAGGCTAGAAAGGGAAAGAAGATGCCCTAACATTTCCCCATCTCTTTCTTGAAAAGGTTTTTTTTTAAAGGGGGCAGCAGGGGAAAACTTCATGGTGCCACTCGAAATCCCCACGGCCACCATGGTGGCCACCACATTGGAGACACACACCCCCTTTTAAGTTGAGGGACAAGGCACCAAACCCAGTAGGTTTTCTTGAGCCTTGAAAGTCTTTTGTTCACAGACCAAGGGCAAACCTTGGCTGGTTGATGTCATTTTCTTTTATCCCATCCTTCTTTGAAGACAACCAGGTCGGCCTACATCGGGGCAAGGACCTTTTTCCACCAAGGGCCACTTCCCTCCGTGAGATAGGAAGTCCCACAAGATGCGGCTTCTACACAGCGTGGTTCTCTCTCCCCCCCCCCCCCCCGATACAGGTCGACCCACCCGACCCAGAAGATTGGTGAACAGTCTCAGACAGTCCGGAAGCCGGGCAGAAGGACGTAAGAAGGGCTGCCTTGGTGGGTTGGCCGTGGGGCCCCTCTAGTGCAGCATGACACCAGCCAGCAGAAGCACAAGAGACGTGGCCGACTGAGTCGAACTTGCAGGAACGGAGCGGAATGCAAGGCTGACCCCAGAGGTGGCGCCCGGCTGCAGCTGCTCTGAGCACCTGGCGCCCGGCTTTGATCGAAGACCCACCGAGTCCAGCATTCTGTCTTCCCCGGAACGTCCCAAGAAGAACAGCAAGAACGTGACACCTTGTCCCCAGCGTCTGTTATTCGGAGGTCCGCGGTCTAGGTGTGTGGAGAGCTCTACTAAGCGAAGGAACCACGGGTAGACTCGTTGCGTTCGCATCGGTCTAATTCTCTTGCAAAACCACCGTCCTCCGCTTTGCAGATGCGCTTCGCAGGATCCTCTGTTTTGCAGACATTCTGCGCTGGCCGAGGCCTTTTTTCTCAAACCCGGTTCCAGTCCTCCAAGGCCCTGCATTAGGAAGACTTTTGTCCTGTTCTGGTAGCGGCAGCTAGAGGACAGGACTCTATGCCGCTTGCATGGGAAGGCGACTCAACCTCCCTACCAGCGTGTCACATTCCTGGACACTCTCAGGCCTAAAGAATTATTATTATTATTATTATTATTATTATTATTATTATCCCACCTTTTCCCCAATACTGGGACCCAAGGCGGCTTACAAATTAAAATATGTACAGTTAAAGCAAATAGCGACATACAATAATTAAAAATATAATTAAACATAATACGATTTTAAAATACTTAAAACATTTAAAAACATTTTAAATACACATAATCAAAAAAATCCAAACTATAAGCAGCACATCCCACAAAGGTCCAAACTACTCCCCAAAGGTCTGCTGAAACAGAAAGGTTTTAGCCTGCCTCCGGAAACACACCAAGAAGGGAGCCAGTCTAGCTTCCCTGGGAAAGGAGTTCCAGAGCCCCGGGGCAGCCACCAAGACCCTCTCCTGCGTTCCCACCAGGCGTGCCTGTGATGGTGGTGGGACAGAGAGAAGGGCCTCCCCTGAAGAGAACACAGGCAAAGGGCACAGGCCAGCCGGCCTGGAGAGACGAGATGAGGCGAGGCAGCCTGGAGCCATGGTCCTCTGCACGATCCCACAGCCAGTGCTATCTCCATAGGACCACCGTCTTGCTTCGGTCCACGCTCCCAATGTATGTGCCAGAGGGAATCCAGGCCACCGCGTTCACAGACGACCTGGAGGCCAGGGAGAAGAAGACGGAGAGGGAAGACAGGTCAGGCGAATCCGCTGGAAGGTTTTATAACAGAATCCCAGCAGCAGACGCAGCTTTTGCCTTTGCTCCTGTATCCCTAAGCAGGACTAGGGCAGCACTGGGGAGGTGGGGGGCTGGCGCTCCTAGGATAGGGATCCCCGAGCTTTGTTAACAAACCCCGCAGAGCAGGATGTTCCTTTCAGTTCAAGGGACGCTGCAAAAGGCCATCATGGAGCCACTTCAAGAGCTCTCAGCCCCTCAGCTGTTAATTCCCATAGCTTCAAAGCCGCCTTCCCCCACCTGGCCAGGAATGCTGGGAACTGTTGTCCAAAACATCTGGAGGGCACCTGGTTGGGGAAGGCTGCTTCCAAGTGCATTATAGTTAACTGAACAAAGGTAAAATGCTCTATAGAGCTTTGTGCCGTCACTCCTTCAACATGAGGATCCTCCACTTTCCTGAACTGAGGCCTCATCTACAAGAATTCAGCTTTACGCCTGGTTAGCCGATTATGCGCATATTCGCAGAAGCGCTTTATCGTAAATGCTTGTATGCAGGAGGTAATTGAGCACTCAACAGGTGACCTTACCGGTTGTTTCAAATGCGTTTTACAAGAAGTTAATGCGGAGAATTGCTTGTTCACATAGTCAAAATGTGCTTTAACGGCCGGAGCAAAATAAAACTTGCTATTTAACGTGCATTCGATAAAGCGCATAATCGGAGAGAAAACGCGCCTCTACGCCCGATTTGCGCTCCGTTCTTGTAGAGGTAAATTTTTTAATGCGCCTTGAAAGAGCTTTAAATGCCTCTTGTAGAGGCAGCCTGTCATACACCAGCGCTCTGGTTGAGAATCCAGAAAGGAGAAAGGAGGGGTTAGGGGGAAGTCTCTTTCGCCCGTCTCGCTATGCTCTGAGCCGCAGAGGTCAGGTCTGGGCATGGATGCCTCAGCTTGGCACGGTTCCAGGCTCTCCCTCCACCCCCACCCCGCATGGAGAACGTTCTCACCGATGCACTCCGGGCAGGCTGGTCTCCAGCTTCCCCGTCTCGATGTTCCAAAGAAAGAGGGTGCCGTCGGCGGACCCAGCCAAGGCGTAGCTCTTGTCAGGGCTGGAACGGGGGAAAGGGAATGGACAGCAGTCAGAGGGTGGGGAGGGGCTCCCTGCTGCAAGCTATGCCGTGGGGTTCCAGGGGAGGGATGCGCACAGCCCAGGGCTGTACATCAAGAGAGCCCAGGTACAGCCCCACGGCGCTGGGGGCAGGCAAAATGTTACCCCCACCGCTCAGCCGTCTGCACTTCCTCACACAGGTCCTTGTTCGTCCCCCCACCCTTCCTCTGTTTCACCTGGCCCTCTCCCTCCACTCTGCTGCCCCCCCCACTGATCTGACATCAGCATCAGGAGTTTTCTCTGAATTGCCAGAGACTCACCTGAACACGGCCTTGGTCCCGTCAGAGCTGCACTTGAATCCTTCAGCCCTAAAGAGAGAGGAAAAAAAGAGGGTGTCAATCAACCACGAATACTCCCTTGCCAGCCCGGAGGGGGAAAGACTAAGAGCGCCACCACACTGGGGGAAACCGCCTTCCCTTCCCGTCGCTTCTCCGCCTGTGCGTTTGTCCCTCGTGACTTCCCCTTTCGAATGAGGAAGGGAACAACCTGCATGCGGCCCCTTCAGAGGGCCGTTTTGATCGCGCGGCTTCTCCTGCACACAGCAGGGGATAACGGCAATGTCCGTCTTTAAAATAAGTCGGACTTACTGGGGGTTTTTTTTTTTGGTGGCACGAAGAAGGCTAGAAGGGGCGGGAGGTAGGCGACGGCATGAGAGGGACCCGTGGAAATCTGCGAGTGCCCAGGAACGAGTGCCCAATGACACGCACGTCTGATGGAGCGCTCATTCCACTTCTTACATTTCAATTGAGGCTCAAATATCAGGTTTTCATGGACAAATTTCACGGAATACCCTCTACTCCAAAAATCTAAAAATCCCTGCATAGCGCGGAAGAGCTGGCCCACTTATGGCTCGTAGGAGCCCTGGCTCAGAAAGAAACTGAGCAACTTTTCCGAACACAGGATGCGCCAGGAATTCTTCTCCAGCTTGGAGACACTGCAAGCTCCGGAGACTCATGCCTGAGCCCCGGATGAACACAGTTCACTGACATCCCGAATCCGATCTCTGAATATCCAAGACCTGAGTAAGAATGGAAGTACACTTTGCTCTGGCCCACGAAGGTGCGCAAGCGTCGAGAGGCGGAGGCACTTGCAAGGGAGACTCACTGGGTGCGCGGGAGGGGGTGCTCCACTCTCCTCTGTGCCTGCTGGTCCCTTGCAAGAGCCTCTCCCTCCCCTCATTAGCGTTGCACGTTCTTTTCTTACAGGTCAGGTTTTGGAGCGGGCTTCATTCCAGAGCAAGCCAATTCTGCGGCGATGCTCTGATCCAGTGAGCCCATTTGAGTTCCACCCCCTGCCCCAGTGGCTAGTGTAGGGGAAGGCAGGGAGGAGCATTACCTGCAATTGCCTGCGCACAAGTCTTCTGCTCACAAGCGACCATCAAGCCACGCGGCTGCTTGCGCTGACTGCGCACCAGGCTGGCTGTGCTAGTTTTGGAATATCTGAAGCCAGCCTGGTTCTGGAAGCCCTCTGGGGTGGGGCATCCTGCAAGGACTCTGCCTAAGCATCCCAAGAGTTCTAAACGTGTGGCTGTAACCTAGTCCAGCCCTTGTTTCATTTTAACCTCAAAACGGCTCTATGAGCCGGAGGTCAGTGATGACACCTGTGCTTTCCCGGGTTTGATCCCTGGGAGCATCTCCAGGCAGGACTGGAAAAACTCCTGCCTAAAGCCCTGGAGAGCCATGGCTGCCAGTCAATGTCAGCAATACTGGACTAGATGGACCACGGGCAGCTTCTGATCATAGAATCATAGTCGAGTCGAAAGGGGCCTGTAAGGCCATATAGTCCAACCCCCTGCTCAATGCAGGGATCCAACTTAAAGCATCCCTGACAGATGTCTGTCCAGCTGCCCCTTGAAGGCCTCTAGTGTGGGAGAGCCCACCACCTCCCTAGGTCATTGGTTCCATTGTCGTACTTCTCTAACACTCAGGAAGTTTTTCCTGATGTCCAGCCGGAATCTGGCTTCCTGTCACTTGAGCCTTAACTGATCCTGAAACTGGAATGACTTACTCCTGAGAGCGCTAGGTTATGTTCAGGCTAACTTACTCCACTTCCTCAAGGCCACGTCCCACCTGTTGTGGGTTCGGCTCAGTGGTTCCGTCCCCCTCACCTGAACACCTGCCGGATGTTGTGCATGCGCAGGTCGATGACCTTGAGGGTGTTGTCGCGGGAGCAGCTCAGGAGGTGCATCTGATCTTGACTGATGCTCAGGGAGGTCACCTTGCCTTCCACAGGGATCACCTGTGTGCACCGGGGGGCCCTGGGCAAGACAGAGGTTCCACCATGGGGTCATATGACACAATGCCACGGAGAAAAACTAGGCAGCTAATGGGAACATCCCTTGAAAACGGTCTCCTGCGGGGCAATTAAGCTGAGAGGAAAAACAACCACCTCCCATTGTCCCCAATGGACACCCAGGGCCCTGTGGGAGAGGTTCGGGACCAGGTTCCTGCGGGGAAACTGAGACAGAACACGGCAGGAAATGAAGGATGTTCTGGTAAGGCCTGAGCAGTAGCAACAGCAGCAGCTGCTCGGCCTGGAGAGCACTGGGTGATGTAAGGAGTGACGTATATTTATTTATTCATTGCATTTATATCCCGCCTTTTTTCCTCCAAGGAACCACAGGAGACATACATAATCCTCCTCTTCCTCTCCATTTTATCCTCAAAACAACCCTGTGAGGTAGGTTGGGCTGAGAGTCCGTGGCTGGCCCAAAGTCACCCAGTGAGGTTCCACAGCCATGTGGGGACTAGAACCCGGATCTCCCAGCTCCCAGTCCCAAACTCTAGCTGCTGCACCATGCTGGTGCAAGGTCCCAACCTGTGGCCATTGCAAAGGGAGGCCGGGCTAGCAAGTCAGGTGAGCATCAACTCCAGAGCCGAGGGTGGTTTCAAAGCTGGCCCAACTCTGGTAGGGTCCCCTGACACTTTGGCTGTCAAGGATGAACCTGCATTACAGCATCCAGGAAGAAACCTCCCTTTGAGCTAATGGAAGCGGCCATGGAAATGACACCCCCCCCCGGCATCGCCCGGCTCAGAGCCCACGACACAAAGGGGCTCCTGGAGCCGAGCGAGGGGCGCTCCAAGCGCATCCGGATGCTGGCGGTGGCAGGAGATCCATGAGCCCCCTGACCTTCCTTCTTCACGGAACATGAATTCCATGCCAAGGAGGAGGCAGGGAGGTGCGAGAGACACAGACCCCCTCTACAGAATTCGGTTTGACGCCTGGTTCTCTGATTATGTGCATCTTCTCGGAAGCGCTTTATGGTAAATGACTGTATGCAGGAGGTAATTGAGCGCACAACTGGTGGCCTTACCAGTTTGAAATGTGCTTTAGAAGTAGTTAATGCGGAGAATCGCTAGTTCACATAGTCAAAATGCGCTTTAACGGCCGCAGCAAAATAAAACTCGCTATTTACCGCGCATTCGATAATGCGCATAATCGGATAGATAACATACCTCAACTCCCGATTTGCGCTCCGCTCATGTAGAGGTAAAAATTTTAATGAGACTTGAAAGAGCTTTTAACCTCTCGTGTAGAGGCAGCCACACTCACCACAAGCGCCTGGAGTCACCTGCAAAGTGCCTCGGCTATAAACAGAGCAGGCGAGGAACAGAAATAGCAGCAGCAGCAGCCGCCAGGTGTCTCTCCCTTTGAACTTCTTGTCCCTTAAGAGGCTGGTGGGAAAAGACCGAAGCTGTGCTGGCCCCAGGGTCCTGAGGGCCCCTGGGCAGGAAGCCCTCCATGAGCCCCCTCCACCAGTGGGCCTAACTTCTCTCTGCCATTGACATCGGCCGCTGCTCTTGCCCCTCCTCTTCCTCATCATGGCTCCCCCTCGCTTGCTCGGCAGGCAAAGAGCCAGGGAGCCAGTAGGCCCCAGCCTCCCCTGCTCCTCCATTGCCGCCTGAGCCAGGTGAGCATGCAGGTGGCGGTGACGAAGAGGAGGGGCAACTCCAAGGGGCTCTTGCCAGGGGGCTCCTGCCCGACCGTGCCTACCCTTGACGCTGGCCCCGGACAAAAGCTCTGCAGCCAAGGGGCCTCCCCCTTGCTACGGCATGGAGGCAGGCAGGCGCTGCTCACACGCGCAGTGGTGAGAGAAAGATGGAGCAGAGAAGTGACGCACAAACGCTTATGGGCAGATGGCAGCACGGGGACCGGGGGGGGGGGGGGCTCGGTCTGAATCCTGCCAAACCTAGGGAGGGAAGAGGGGTACTCTTTCCCAACAGGCGGCAGCGTGGGAAGCCCCCTGCAACGGTTTTTTTTTTAAAAAAAACCTTCTTTCCCAAACACTCAAAACAGCTTAAAATCAAACACAAATCCTTATAACACAAAGCGTGTCTTTTGTAATACAAGAGGCCAAAGGAAGAAGACACCAACCCAGCAGCAAACATCATAGCAGCAATCACAAATTTGGTCTTTGCGAATTCCAGCACAAAGTGACCTGATCCTTCCCCTGAACAAATGTGAAGATTAGAACTTCGTTATCCACTAGTTTTCACAACTCCTCCTCCTCCTCTTTCTTATTATTATTACTATCTCTTTCTCGCTCGTGGCAGCATTTCTAGGCGGACATAACGGGCTTTGCCAAGTCATGCTGTCTGTTACAGATTCAGGAATTTCCTGACAATTGAGCATGTTTTAATTATGACTGCTTTCTGGATGTTGGTGTGGATGTATTCTGGTAGGCCCAGTTTCTGAAGGTTTTCTGTATAGTTTTTTTGATGTGATGCTGGTGACTGATGTGACTAATGGGATAACTGTGACCTTTTCCTGTTGCCATAGTTCTTTGACTTCCATGGCCAGTGGTGTATATTTATCTCTCTTTTCTTCTTGCTTTTCAACAACATTTTTGTCATTTGGTATTGCTATGTCGATGAGGTACGTGTGTTTTTCTCTTTTGTCTGTGACCATTATGTCTGGTCGGTTGCAAGGTATTATCTTGTCCGTATAAATTGTTCTGTCCCAGTATATTATATGATCTGCATTTTCCAGGATGATTGTTGTTGTTGTTGTTGTTGTTGTTATTATTATTATTATTTGCATCCTGCCTTTCTTCCCATACTGGGACTCAAGGCGGCTTTACAAAATTAAAACATATACAATAAAAATGTATCAACAGAAATATACAACAGTTCAAAATATAATTAAACCAGCTGTAATATTAAAACATTTAAAAGACAAGCAACAATAAAAATTCCAGTGCATTAGCACAGGTCCAGAGAATACCCAAAGGCTTGCTGAAACAGAAGTTGTAGCCTGCCTCCGAAAGCACACCAAGGAGGGAGCCTGTCTAGCTTCCCTGGGAAGGGAGTCCCAGAGCCCCGGGGCAGCCACCGAGAAGGCCCTCTCCTGCGTTCCCACCAGGTGTGCCTGTGGTGGTGGTGGGACCGAGAGGAGGGCCTCCCTTGAAGTTCTCAAAGCACAGGCAGGCTCGTAAGGGAGAATATAGTCTTTCAGACAACTGGACCCGAGCCATATAAGGCTTTATAGGTCATAACCAGCACTCTGAATGGTGCCCGGAAACAGTCCAGAAGCCAGTGGAGCTGTTGTAACAGGGGGGTTGTGTTCCAAAGCAGTTCTCATCTCCCACCAAAAGTAACATTAAAATGGCTGGGCCAGGTGGGCTTCACTTGGGAGGGCATTAGACGGTGTTGGTGCCACATCTGAAAAGGCCCCAACTTCTACCCATTCCCCAAACTGCAATACCACTACTAAAATGTCCGCATGTAAGAACATCAGAAGTGCCCTGCTAGATCAGACTGAGGGTCCATCCAGTCCTGCACTCTGTTCACACAGGGGCCAACCAGCGGTCGACCGTTATGTCTGGTTATTTGTGGGCTCACCTGCTATCCCAGAAGCGGATGGTCTTATCGTGATGTCCGCTGACAATGACAGGGTCGCAGCACACAAGGTCATTGCAATAGGAAAAGACATGGATGGTTCTGGAACCTGCCCAAAGGACAGAGACAGAGGAGTCAGCGAAGCATTTAGCACAGGGGGTCTCCAACGCAGCGCCCACAGGGGTCTCCAAGAGCACACACCAACTCCCCACTTCCCGCCTCCTTAATAATAATAATAATAATAATAATAATAATAATAATAATAATATTTCTTACCCACTTCTCCCTCCGGATCGAGGAGGGGTACAACAACAAATACAAAACACACACACACACACACACACACACACACATACATACATATGCATATAAAATGAATACATTATTAAAAGATATTTTAAAATTCAGCTAGGTAGGCCTTCTGGAAGAGATCTGTCTTTATGGCTTTCTTAAAGTCAGAGAGACTGTTAAATTGACGACTCTCCTCCAGCAGGCCCTTCCACAGTCTGGGAGCGGCAGAAGAGAAGGTCCTCTGGGTAACGGTTGTCAGCCTAGTCTTGGCTGACTGCAGTAAGTTCTTCCCAAAATAAAGATCTTGGGAAATGTTAGGGCAGTCTTCCTTCTCTCCCTTTCTAGCTTGGCTCTTCCTCTCCTCTCTACCCCTTTGTCTTGCCATTTCCCCCTCCCTCCTCCAAATCTCACTATTTGTCTCCCCTCCCTAGACTCCAGCTCTGCTCTTTCTCTCCCCCTTTGCCTGGCTATTTCCCTCTCCCAGCCTCTAGCCTCACTATTTCTCCCCCAACCTCCACGTCTTTACCTTACTTTTGACTAGCCAGGCCCCCACAGCAACCATCCTGTGACTAGCCACGTCCTCCGCAGGAGCCATTTTGTGGCAGTGCTCATGACAGCGTAGCAAATGTGCCCATGGTCCAAAAAGGCGGGGAACCCTGGTCTAGCAACCCTATAAGACATCAGCCCTGGCGTGTGCCTCGCATGCAGCATCAGGGCTGTCCCACCCCCCCACCCCCCCAGTGGAAGGTGTTACTGTTACTCACACGCCCCTTTGCCCAGGTCCCACTCTTTCACCGTCCTGTCTCGGCTGCCCGTCACAGCCTGGCACTGGGTGGACCTGAACTTGGCAGCCGTCACTTTATCGGTGTGTCCCGTGAGGATCTCCTAGACAACAGAAGAGTTGGGAGATATTAAGGGGTAGGCTGTGTCTTCATTTTCCTTGCAATAACATTGTCCTTAATAGGAAGATTGAGACATTTCGGTCTTCTTGAACGTTCTGCATGTCTGGCCTTAAAAAGAAAAGGGAAAACACAGAGGGCAATTTGAGACGGGAGACTTCAGAATCTCAACTGACTAAACAATGTTAAGAGCTCCTCTCGGGAATGGAACGCAAGACTTCGGATGATGGCAACTGAGCCCCAGTTTACGCCACAGGATCCGGTCTAGCACAGCCTACCCAGTTTTTGTTCTTAACATTCCCGTGGTCCACCAATGGGGTTGAAATTTACGAAGCAAGTCAACTACTCAGTGCACAGGGTGCAGCTCCGGATCATAACCTTGACTGGGTTTGCGGCCAGTTATGTTCAGCCACCTCTTGCTTATTTCATGCGATGCGCAAGTAGAGTGGAGCCATATAACAGAGGTGTAGGTGTGTGTGTATAATCCATAACAGCCTTGCTCAACCTAACACCCTCCAGATGTGTTGGACTACAAGTCCTAGCATCCCCCAGCCAGCTGGGGGATGCTAGGACTTGTAGTCCAGCACATCAGGAGGGTGCCACATTGGGAAAGACTGATCTATACCCTTGAGGGTGAACCGTGCAAAAATACTCCATCACCCTGATTACTAGGAGCCCTGAACTAGGAGCAGACAGAAGGCAGGACGTGGTCCGCCAGCAGATCCATCTGCGGCCTCCTCAACTGTGGCACCGAACTCTGGGATCCTTTCCCCAGGGAGGCTCGCTGGGCACCCACTCTTCTCAGCCTCAGGCAAAGACCCTTTCTCTCCCCCCCCCCCCCAGGCCTTTGACCTTTTTAACTCTTGGGTTGGTTTCTGTCGCTCGGGAGCTCAGTTTGGGCTGTTAATTAAACGGCCGTGGTTCTGCTAGGGTCCAGGCAGAAGTAGGGGATGCGTCAATCCACAGGAAGCAGAAACAGAAAGCTCTTCAAGTCCCAGGCTCGGAAAGCTTAATTGGGTGACGCACACTTGAAGTGGAACGGGCAGAAGTCCACGGACAGGAATGTAAACCATTTCGGGGGGTGGGGGGAGAGAAGTGGAAGCAGAGAGTATGTTGAAGTACCAGAGTCGCAATTAAGGCAGACAAAAGCTACCGGGCAGGAATGCCCACTTTGGTCCTCTGCCAGGAACAAACTGCATCTCTTTGGCAGACTCATTGGGGAAGATCCTCTTAGCTAGCCGTAACGTTCTCCTTTTAGGACCAGCATTACCAGCCCCTCCTGCTTGGTACTCCAGCACCCAGGATCTTCTACAGCACACAAAACTAGGCTGACAACCATTACCCAGAGGACCTTCTCTTCTGCTGCTCCCAGACTGTGGAAGGGCCTGCCGAGAGAGATTCGTCAATTTAACAGTCTCTCTGACTTTAAAAAAGCCATAAAGACGGATCTCTTCCGGCAGGCCTACCTAGTTGAATTTTAAGAGTTTCATTGTTATTTTAATAATGTATTTGTATTATGTTTTTAATAATAATAATAATAACTTTATTTCTTACCCGCCTCTGCGTCTGGATCGAGGCAGGGAACAACGGTAAATATAAAATATGATAAAATACATAAAACTGATTAAAAACATGGCACACATTATTAAAATAAAACATCATAAAAAACATCCAAAAACATTCTAAAATTCCACTGGATATGCTTGCCAGAAGAGAACAGTCTTTATAGCTTTAATCAGTTTTATGTATTTTATATAATTTGTTTTTAATGTTGTTCCCCGCCTTGATTCAGAGGTAGAGACAGGTAAGAAATAAAATTTATTATATTATTATTATTATTATTATTATTATTATTATTATTATTTACATTTCCCATTTGATTTATCCTTCGCCCAGGCTTGGGAGAAACCGACGTGTCCTGCCAGGTCACCAAGGAATCATCAGGGCAGAGTAGAGCTTTGAACGCTGAGGCTGCCTCTACAAGAGAGGTTTAAAGCTCTTTCAAGGCGCTTTAAAAAATTTACCTCTACAAGAATGGAGCGCAAATCGGGCGTAGAGGCGCGTTATCTCTCCGATTATGCGCATTATCGAATGTGCGTTAAATCGCGAGTTTTATTTTGCTCCGGCCGTTAAAGCGCATTTTGACTATGTGAACAAGCACTTATGCGCATTAACTACTTGTAAAGCGCATTTTGGTCATCCGTTAATGCACTTCGCCGCCTCTCGCTGCCTCTCGTGCAGAGGTATTAGGTGTAAATGCGCTTCAGCGATTATGCGCATAATCGCCTAACCGGGCGCAAAAGCGAATCCTTGTAGAGGGGACCAGAGACTCTCAGACATCCAGCCAGAATTGCTGCTGTGCCCCACTAAATCCAGTCTAGATTAATCTAAGAATGATAAGGATCCCACCCCTTTTTCTAGGTGTAACAATACTGAAATTAAATTGGTTTCCATTTTTTCTTCTTTTTTTTAAAGGGAAAAAAAATCATTGATTTCATTTTGATCATTTTTTGTAATATTGTTTAGTTACTGTTATAATCCTCAGACCCCCCACCTTTTCATAAAGCCTTTGGCTCAATCCCCTTAATTTCTATGTCGTACTGCAAATTCACAGAGGAATTCCGTGCGTTGGGAGGCAGAGAGCAGAAATGAAATGGCAGATGATTTACCACTGGGTCACACTGGCCAACTTGTGGGGTGGTTGGTTGTGCATGTTCTCCAGCAATATTTTTTAAAAAACCCGCTGGCTTCAGTCAGATCCAGCCGATTCAAGGCTGCCCCTGGAATGACTCGTTTGGGATCTTGCCACTGGCGGAAACGCAGCCAGCAGCATCTCTTATGCCCCCCAGAGCTTTCTACGGGCATGGGGGAAGAGGTTGGGGGCTCTGATACAAATGCTCTGCCTTGCCCTGCTGGTGAAGCTCATCTCCACTGGCAGAGGTGAACTTCCGTCCCATCCTAACACCCCCTGAGATGGCCACCTGAGGAGTTAGCTGGTTAAGAACTCACTGCTCCAGAAGATTAGCGTCTGTCTGTCTGGGGACTCAACTCAATCCTTTATGGAGGGCTAATAAGTCATTTTGGACTGAGGAACGTTTTCTACAAATCCTCCCTCTTCCCCAACCGTAAACACTGAGATACTGTTATATTAGTCTGAAGAAGCAGTTGCGAAACAGGCATAAGAAGCCGGTGGCCTGTAGCCCCTGGTTCCGATATTGCAACTATTGAGTGCACTTTATTTAATTACTGTAATTATTACGTTAGCTTTTTGTTCATGTAAACCCGGTTTGCTAGGTTGTCATATCTATTGCATGGTTTTTTTTTGTCATTTAACTACTTGTTACGTTTCTGTTAAATATTTCATGCTTGTTTTATAATTAACATGTGATATAAAAGTTTATATTATAATGCTGATTAGCATTATCCTATTTGGCCTGTAACCAAGCCATGTAATCAAACAATCTCCGATTCCTCCACACTGACCCCAGCCTCCCCTTCTCTCCTGATTCCCTGTGCGGAACATGAGATTTCAGGCTCCTCCTCAGTGCCTGAAATTCCTGCTCATTCCCACATACGTGGATGGCACTAAAATATCATTATCCTCGCTGCTTAAGGGCCTTTGGGGTTGGAAGCGGGTTATAAATGGAATTCTCCCACTAAAGGCTTTGTCCAACGGCTGTCAAAGGAGAGCATTCGATAGAAACCACCAATCCCGAGAGCTCCATCACACCTACTTTTTCCCCCTGGTATGCACCCGCGATTTTGAGCTCTGTTCCTTTAGTGTGGCAAGTGCTGGTCCCTTTCACAATCGTAGCTACACCGGGGGACTCTCTTTTCACTTGTATGCTCTTCCGTTATTGTACTCACTTTGCCCCTTTTCCTTCCCCCTCCGCTTCATTGGTTCTTGTCGGGTGATGGACATGGGAACCTCCGCTCCCCCTCGCTCTGGCTTTGCTATCTAGCATTTTACTGATTCAACGTTTAATTGGCCGGGCGCCGTTGAAACGGGCAAGGAGGGTGGGGTTGGAGCAGCAAAAGTCGGCTCAGTTCGTTCGACATGGTGTGCTGGAGGCAGAGAACTGCCCCGCCCTCCTCTTTCGTCAGCAAGCACACGTTCAAAGCACACGCCCCCAACAAAAGAAAAAACGCAAGGGTGGCAATACGCAGGGGCAGAAGGGCGCTTTAATCCCGCATGGAGGAAATAAACTAGACTTTCCCCACTCCAAAATAAGATGGAAAAGGGAGGGGAAGAGGTGAGATGAGTGCAGGATGGTGTTGACGCCATGTGAGTACTGCGTTGCAAAACCACAAACCAAGCATGGCAAGAGCGCAATAAAAAGCTGGTGTGACGGAGCCCTGAAAGTCCAGAGCTCTCCGTTCTGCCTTTGGGATCCAAATAGGAGACACTAGGACTAGATTTTAACACTTCTATTGAGCCATATCCTGGATAGGCCAACTGCATGGGTTGGGGCACAGCATCCTCAGGACCCCTTGCAACGATACAGAGCAGGCTGGCTGCTCCTGGGCCATACTCAGCCGCGTGCGAGGCAAGGTTCACACCCCAGCATCTTCTGCAACAGGCCATTTCAAGGGAGCAGTCAATGCCCAGAGAGCTTCGGCTATGGGGCGGTATACAAATGTAATAAATAAATAAATAAACAAATAAATAAATAAACGCCCTGGATCAAACCAAGCCCCCTCCACCCACCTCTCCCACCGACGACCCCCTGGAGAAACAAACAGATGTAGATGAGGTCACCTTGAATCGGCAGTCCCCAAGCTTCCATAGCTGAGCGGCATTGTTGTACGTGGCAGCTAAGACGTGGCAGCCCTGGGAGGAGAGACAGAGCGAGAGCTTAGAGTGCTGGGAATGATGGGACGTGGGGTCCAACACATCTGGAGCGAACCAGGTAGGGGCCAGATGGGCAAAGGCCTGATTGAGCATGGCCAACCTGTGACAGGGCTGATCAACGTCAGACAGAAACTGAGAGGAGAAAGGGAGATCAGAGGGGAAGCAGGACCAGTCCCTGCTGAAAGACTACTTCGTTTTTTCTTCACCCCTCCGCATTCCATTTTCCTTGTGTGCTGTGTCTTTTCCTGTGGGCAGGGGCTGTCCCCTTTTTCGGATTGCATGTAAGCCACTCCTGCAGCCCTTTTGACTGAGGAATGGGATAAAAATGAAAACGCCCTCTTGCTTTCTAAACTCTAAAGTCCCAAACCATACAGTCTACCCCTGCCCACGTCTCACACCTGCTGTCACTCAATCCTCCCCCACACCAAGAGAGACCGTAGCTTTGCATGAGGGTGGTCCCGGGTTCGATCCCCAGCAGCATCTCCAGGTAGCGCTAGGATCAAAACCTCTGCCTGAAACCCTGGAGAACCACGGCTGCCAGTCAGTGCCGACAATATTGGGCTAGATGGATTGAGGGGGGTCTGACTCGGTATAAGGCAGCTTCCTATTGAGTCTGATGAATAGGGCTGTACACGGACCCCCCCCCCCCGATCCGATCTGGATCCCGATCTGGGAGGTCCGGATCGGGCCCAATCTGATCCACCTAAGGTCTGGATCCTGATCCACTCTGGGTCTGTGCAGAGCCCTCCCTCTCGCTCTCCCCGTTCCTCCCTCCCCCCAATCACCCTGGTTATCTGCAGCCTCCTCTGTGTCATCCTCCGCGTCGTCCCGCCTCCTCGATGTTGGACAGCCACTTTCCCGCTCGCGCCGGGCACCCAGCACAAGCGGGAAAGTGGCTGGCTGACATCGAGGAGACGGGACGACGCGGATTACGATGCAGAGGAGGCTGCAGGTAAGCAGGGCGATTGGGGGGAGAGAGGAAGAGAGCAGGGAGAGCGGGAGGGAGGGCTCTGCACGGACCCAGAGTGGATCAGGATTGTGGATCTGATCTGGCCTGATCCAGATCCGATCCGGTTTGGGCCCAGTTTGGGCCGGATCGGCCTGATCTGCTCCGAATTAAAGATTCAGCTCCAATCACAGCCCTACCGATGAATACCCACTGGAAGAGGGAGTGAAGAAATAGGGGAAGGGAAATCCGGGGTCCATTGATGACCCCTTGCCTAGGACCCAATGAAAATCTGCCAGTGAACTCCTGTAACCCAGGCAGTTCTAGATGTATCAGTCACTGCCCCCTTTCCTCCATTCTGCTTGAGAGGCCAACAGTGGGAGATGGAGGGGGAGACTCAGACACCAGACGAGCCAGAACGTCCCAAGCATTGCACAGGCTCCTACAGCAGCTCATAAAGCCACCGTTGTTTGAGACCAGGACTCGCCATGTGGAGGCAGCCCCGTATTTAGGGATGGACGGGCTCAGGGTTTCTGGCTCGCTTTCTGCCTTTTTTCTAATTGCCTTTTGCATTTGAGGGCAGCAAATCAGCCTGCTAATGAGCTCCGAAAGCTTGTTAGCTGGTTCTGAAATCTTCTTTGCCAGGTGGCTGCAGCTGGCGAACAGTCGCCCAGTGCCGTCGAAACCTCTCTGTTTTCAGGTTCGTCGGGGAAGGGGAACCACATCTATGTTCGGGAAATGTTTACTCCAAAGGATTGTATTGACTTGGGAGCAGCTTTTGCATGCAGCTGTGTGCTGACCTCTGGCGTACGTCCGCAGGAAATGCCCCCTCCGAAGGGCGATCTCCAGGCACTCCCGTTAAAACACCCGAAGCTGCTAACTCCTATCAGGACAGATTTTGTACGTTTAGCCCAGTTCTGTCGACTCTGAATGGCAGAAGTTCTGCAGCGTCTTGGATGGAGGAGGGGTTTTCCCATGACCAGCTACTTGACCCTTCTAAACTGATGGGAATTGAACTGGGCATGTTGCTTTTAAAAAAAATTAACTGTGGATGTTTTGTATTGCTTTCTTTTTTAATGAACTGAGGACATTTTGTATTGTTTGTTTTTAAATAGTGCAACTGTGGACATTTTGTGTTTTAAATGTTAATGCTGCAAACTGCTTCGAGATAGTTTTTTTTTTAGATATAGCCAGGCGGTCTATAAATGGATTAAATAAATACATAAATCTTTACATTTCATATTTTTAGAAACATTTTGGCCAGACCATGGCGATTCTCGAATTGCCTCGCTGCTCACCTTGTGCCCAATTCCTGTTTGCATTTGCAACGGCTGCTTGCTCTGCGCGAACAGGAAACTTGCACAAACTGAACAGTGATCGAATGAGAAATCCGCACAAGCGTCCCCAAATTTGCACACCTTTTCTCCAGAGACTAACACAGGGCCTTAGGTCTGCAGGGGAATTTTTTGCGTAAAATCGAACTGGGGAAAGGTGCGCAAATTAACCAGGAGCACATATCCGGCAATTTGCAAACATTTTTAGCAGACATACGATCGTGCTCACATTAAGGGCTTCGAAGGGGGGCATGGTGGCACGTTTTGCAAGCAAAAACGAAATTCTCATACATCTCTAATCTGAGCTAGCGCTTAATCGGAGCTGCGCTCTGGGACCTATTATCAACATTAACCGCGGAAGCTGGTGGTGCAGACAGGTACGCTCCACGGCATCTCCAGTTAAAAAAGGATCGTTAGCTGCAGGGGTGGGAAAGAGGGCCCCCGTGCTCCCGAGACCCGGCAGAGACCTGCCACTCTGAGTTGGCCATAGTGGACTAGATGGAACCGTGGTTTGGCCATTTTTCTGGTGAACGTGGCTCTCCCCCACCACGGAGTGTTTCCTACCAGCGCACCTACTCCTAGGATGAAAGGGAAGGCCCCGTGAGCAGCGGATGTAGTTCCCAGGAAGGCCAGATCAGGAGAGCCTCATCCAAACCCTTGGCGGTTCTCACCCAGGTGTGATTCAGGGGCATACTCACCGATGGGTCAAACTCGACGCTGGTGATGCTGCCGTTGGCACCTTCCAATGTCTGCATGTTCTCCAGGCGGCCTGAAGACAGTCAAACAGAACGCCCAGGGTGAGTCCACCCGCCGGCTCTTCCAGGGAGAACCAAAGCAGCAGCAATGACAAACTACACAGCCCTGAAGAAGCCACCGCGGCATTTTCCGAAGCGAGAAAGTCCTGCAAAAACTACCGTACGCCTGACAAAAAAGGTCCAACGAATGTCAACTAATAAAAAGTAGGGTGGCCCCATTTTTTAAGAACATAAGAAGTGCCGCGCTGGATCAGACCGAGGGTCCATCTAGTCCACCACTCTGTTCACATGGTGGCCAACCAGCTGTCGACCAGGGACCCACAAGCAGGACACGGTGCAACAGCACCCTCCCACCCATGTTCCCCAGCAACTGGGGCACACAAGTTTACTGCCTCGGATACTGGAGGTAACACATAACCATCGGAACTAGTAGTCCTTGATAGCCTTCTCCTCCAGGAATTTGTACAATCCCTTTTTAAAGCCATCCAAATTGGTGGCCATCACCACATCTCGTGGTAATGATTTCCAGAGTTTAACTCTTCGCTGTGTGAAGAAACCCTTCCTTTGATCTGTCCCAAGTTGTCGCAGTTCCCCTCTTTGTGCGAGGTGCAGCAGTGGCTTCAAGTGGGAGGGTGGCCATCAACGTGGCCCACGGTGGCACTGATGCAGAAGGGGTGCTGGTCACAGCAGCCCCCACCCCACTGCTCATCCCCCCCTTCCTTGCTTGTCCCATTTGCTTGAGGAGGGAGGTGAACGATGGGGCCCAGGACGGAATGGGGCAGGAGGGGGAAGAGGACAAAGAAAGAGGTAGGAGGCAGGTTCAACCAGATAGCTCTTTGCCCAACGACGGCAGCAAATTGGCAACTGTATCATAAAACCAAGGCTGCCTCTACAAGAGAGGTTTAAAGCGCTTTCAAGGTGCTTTAAAAAATTTACCTCTACAAGAACGGAGCGCAAATCGGGCGTAGAGGCGCATTATCTCTCTGATTATGCACATTATCGAATGTGCGTTAAATCGCGAGTTTTATTTTGCTCCGGCTGTTAAAGTGCATTTTGACTATGTGAACAAGCGCTTATGCGCATTAACTACTTGTAAAGCGCATTTTGGTCATCCATTAATGCGCTTTGCTGCCTCTTGCCGCCTCTCGTGCAGAGGTATTAGGTGTAAATGCGCTTCAGCGATTATGCGCATAATCGCCTAACCGGGCGCAAAAGCGAATCCTTGTAGAGGGGACCCAAGGCAGTGCCGATTCAGAGCCACCGCGGGGCAAACATGACATTTAGACAGTCCCAGGCTGTTTTATGCAAAGTCAGATTTCTTTACTCATTTTATAAATATATATCCCACTCTTTCTGGATTTTTTTTCCTAGGGCATCTTGCAAAGATACACACACACAGAGGTTTCTTTGGCTGAGGAAACTTTTAAATCTATCTATGACAAGCCTCCGATCTTCTTTTTTTCTTATCTTTTTTTAAAGATGGAATGTTTGACAAGAGCTACCTGATATTGCACAAATCAACACAAGTTCAGGCAGCATCTTCCTATAATTTTGGATAAACTTGTTTGCTTTAATACAGAAGTTAATATTTAGGTTTGTGTGATAATTTCTGCAGAATCTGGGATTTGGAGCAGAGAAGGAGGATTGCAAGAGAAAACATCAAGCCAGCGGGAGTGTTCATGGTCCCCTCTACAAGGATTCGCTTTTGCGCCTGGTTAGGCGATTATGTGCATAATCGCAGAAGCGCATTTACGCCTAATACCTCTGCACGAGAGGCGGCGAGAGGCGGCGAAGCGCATTAACGGATGACCAAAATGCGCTTTACAAGTAGTTAATGCGCATAAGCGCTTGTTCACATAGTCAAAATGCGCTTTAACGGCCGGAGCAATATAAAACTCGCTGTTTAACGTGCATTCGATAATGTGCATAATCGGAGAGATAACGCGCCTCTACGCCCGATTTGCGCTCCGTTCTTGTAGAGGTAAAAATTTTAAAGCGCCTTGAAAGAGCTTTAAACCTCTCTTGTAGAGGCAGCCTAAACCAGGAATTAAAAGTAGATATGCTTGGATGGAGCTTCCACTCTACTTACTTAAGACAGAATCCAAGTTCACATGAATGCTGATGTAAATTATGTAGATGCCCCCAGGATAAGGTTGTCTAGCCAACACCAATGGTAGTAACTGGCACAATGGGATTCCTCAAAAAACCTGCCCTGCCAGCTAATGTTATTAGCATTGCGCTTCTGGGAGCGCAATATAATTTATATTAGTGCTTGCGTCAACTTGGATGCTGCCCTGAATGTTTGCAAATGTCATGCGGCTAGAAACACTTTTTTGAAATTGCTAGTTGACATATTTTAGAATCCAAATTCATACAGAATTCTGTATCTGTAAGTTCACATTAAAAAGAAAGAAAGAAAGGAAACAAAAGATCAATCCTCAGTAGAGAGCTGATATGGGAGAAAAACATAAAACCAAAGCCAAGAGCTCCATCACACCAGTGATTTCGTGCGCTCTCGCCATGTCTGGAGTGTGGATTTGCAGCACGGTACTCATAGGACGCCGTGCCTGTCCTGCTGACACCCCGCCTCTTCCCCAGCCTTTCCTAGAACTCTAAAAGTCTGGATGATTTTCCTTAAACGCATTTCATGCGCCCTAAGCCTTCGTGTAGTTTGAAAGGAACTGGGGGCTTGAATGGATTGCGTCAGGTCCTGGCAGGGAAAAGCAATCTCTCCCAGCAAACGGCTCCAAGCCTCAATATAAAACCCCAACCTTGCATCCCAGGCTCCAAAGTGTTTTTTAAAATCATACAATGCCTGAATCTCTGCAGAGACAGGATTGTGCTCCCTCAATGCCCCCAAAGAGCCAGACTAAAGGGCCGTTCCATTTTGGCCCGGCAGAAAGGCGGTCTGGTTGAAGTGCTCATCTGCCAGGACCTGACTGGAGGGAGAAAGAGAAGGGGAGGGGCGGAGTGGAGTGGAGTGGAGCAGAAGAGCAACAGAGCGTAGGACCGAAGGAGTGAAAAAGCAGCTATTTGCCTCAGAGGTAAAAAAATGAGGAAGGCAAACCAGGGGGAAAAATAAGGTATGATGGAGGTCCAAAACTCTGCAATGAGAGCAGCAACACACCCGCAGAGTGTTGGGATAGTGAGCTATCACTCCTCGCAGGCGGCTGGCAGGACTCCACAAGGCCTGGACTCATTCAAAACCTGTTTCTGCATTAGCCAGTCCTGGCAGAGGGCAGGTGATGCCGTGTGCCTTCAACTCACCTCCAACCACATTCCAGAGTCTGATCAGCCTGTCCGTCCCACCTGTAGCCAGCATGCTGGAATTTGGACTGAACCTGATGGCATTGATCTCGGAGACGTGGGCTTCCTGGAGTGGGGGAAGAGGACAAAGAAAGAGGTAGGAGGCAGGTTCAACCAGATAGCTCTTTGCCCAACGGCGGCAGCGAATCGGCAACTGTATCATAAAACCAACGCAGCGTCGATTCGGAGCCACCACAGGGCAAAGATGACATTTAGACAGTCCCAGGCTGTTTTATGTAAAGTCAGATTTATTTACTCATTTTATAAATATAAAAGTAAAGATACCTAAGACACTCATGAGTGGAAAAGAGAAAACACCATGGAAATCAATTCCATGCCCACACGCACACACTGGTCCCTAGCTTCTAAGCTCAAACGGCCTCTCTCCATCCATCTAGGTCTTGCTCCAGAAGGCTCTTAGTGAAACATCTGCATTCTGATATCGACTCACATGGGTTGGGTACTGTTGAGTACACGGGACATCTTCGTTTCAGTGGAGGGGGCAGCACCACACCCAAGGTGTGTGCAGGTGTGTATGGGTGTGGGACCACAATACCTGACGGAACGCCTCTCCCGACACGAACCCAACCATACACTACGATCAACATCCAAGGTCCTCCTCCAAGTGCCTCCTCCTAGGGAAGTTTGGAGGATGGCAACAAGGGAGAAGGCCTTCTCTGTGGTGGCCCCCCCAACTGTGGAACAATCTCCCCGGTGAGACCCGCCTGGTGCCAACACTGTCATCTTTTCAGCACCAGGTGAAGATTTTTCTCTTCTCCCAGGCATTTAAAAGCATACATTGAGCTTTTTTAACTGACCCCTGGACAGTTTTAACCGATTTGTAGTTTGTTTTTAAGCTTTTATGGTTTTAAAATGTGTATATTAGTTTTTAAATGTTCAACATTTTAAATTTTTGTAAACCGCCCAGAGAGATTCAGCTATGGGGTGGTATATAAATGTAATGAATAAAAAATAATAAAATAAAAATAAAAATATGGAGCCCCCTACACCTGTAAGGGACTGCTGCTGCAGAAGGGGACTACTACTTAGAAAAGGGCACTCTCTAGTTTGAGTAGCATTTGGCACCTGACGGGAAGGACGTGCCTCAGGATTTGCTTGTTTAGGGGTAGTGTGGGGAATGTGAGACCCTCCAGATGTTGCTGAAGTACAACTGTCACACCCCTGACCATTGGCCAAAATGGATGGGGCTGATGGGAGTTGAAGTCCAACATCTGAAGGGCCACAGCTTCCCCCACCCCTGCCCAGGGCCGTGCAGAGCTGGTAATATGCCCAGGCCACGTGGGAATTGTGTAGCCCCTCCATTTCAAAAAAGGAGGACAACATGGCTGCCCCAAGGGGGCCACGTGCCCACCAACATGTCCGTTCTACATAACACCTTCATATTAAACCTGTTCTACAGCACCTCAAGGCACATGTATCCCCGCCCCGCATGCAGCACATGGCCCTCTGGAGCTTGTAGTCTGACCGCGGTATTCACGGCGGACGGCTTCTGCGCTGTTTCTGCAAGGCGGGCTCCTCGCTTCTCGATGGGCCGCTTACGCTACGGAAGCAGGCCCAGGCATTTAACAGCATATGATGAGGGGTTTTGTGTTGTTGTGGTGCTTTGACCCAGAAGGATATTGTAATTTTAACTTGTTTTTATGTTTTATGCTTTTAAATTTTGTATATCGGTGTTTTAATTGTTCAATGTTTTTAATTTTTGTAAACCGCCCAGAGAGCTTCGGCTATGGGGCGGTATATAAATGGAATAAAATAAATAAATAAATAAACAAATAAGCTAGGGGGGACCTCCTCATTGGAGTGCCCCTCAAAAACGTGGGCCCAGGGCCAACTGGCCCCACTGCCCCTCCCCCTCTGCACGGCCCTGCCCCTGCCTCATTCGTCTACGAAGAGGGATGCTCAAAGATTTCATGGAGTGCACATTTTAATGCAAAGCGCCCTGGTTCATACTTCTCCAGGTTAATTCACGATTTTTGCATTTTTCTTTGCAATACAGTTCTTGGCTCAAAACTAATGTATCAAACCAAAACAGTGTATATTTAGTTAAAATCCATAATGAAATGTGTATCTTAGGACTAAATGTGTATTTTGCGTGTGGGGTGGGGATAAGGTTAAAAAATAATGCAACATTTCTGCTCAACCCACTTCTATTGTGGAGTCCCCCATGGTTCCAGCTTGTCCCCCATGTTCTTTAACACCTATGTGAAGCCATTGGGTGCAGCAGTCAGGTTGTGGAGTGAGCGGTCTTCAATATGTCGACTCTTTCCCTATGGAATGGCCATTTATATACTGCCCCATAGCCGAAGCAATCTGGGCGGTTTACGAGAAAGATCAGGGATGCATCCATGTTGCTTTGTTTTCAGGGTTTGCTGAACACTTTTATTTTCAGGCAAGCGCTTCCCAACTAACGACGAAATACCAGACACTGCTTAATTGATGTTTCTGCTTTCATCGTAATTTTTTTGGGTATTCTGATTTGTTGTACACTCCTCCAACATCTCTTGATGTTAATAAATTCTGAAGTCAATCAATGTTGATGACAGTCATGCTGGCTAGGAGTTGCACTCCCAACACAGCTGGAGGAGGGCATTGGGTTGGATATGGCAGCCCTAATATAGGACTGGCCGGGTTATATTTATTTATTGCATTTTTATACCTTCCTATAGCCGAAGCTCTCTTCTTGTAGCTTTTATAAGCATGTAGAGGACATGCTTTGCATGCAGAAGGTCTCAAGTTCGATCCCCAGCTGCTCCAGGTAGGGCAAGTGAAGGAATCCCACCCAAAACCCTGGACAGCTGCCATTCAGTGTCGACAATACTGAGCTAGATGGGCCAATGGTCTGACTCAGTATAAGGCAGCCTCCTAGGTTCCTATGGAATTAAGATGGTTACGAAGGATATGGTTTTATTTGCATTTTGTTTAGATGTGTTCTGTGTCTATTGTACACTGCCATGGAATCCGTTGGATGGAGGGAAGTTGAGACATATTTTAAGTAAACAATGCTGTGTCCAGTTCTGGGCACCACACTTTAAGAAGGATGTCAACAATTGAGTGCTTTCAGAGGATGGCAGGGAAGAAGGTCAGGCAGGGATCTGGAAACCAAGGTCCTTTGAGGAAAGCTTGAAGGATCCAGCCAGGTTTACCCTGGAGAGGAGAAGGCTGAGGTAGGGAGACCTGAGAGCACTTTTCAAGCTGTGTTCTCTGCAGAACTAGACTGAAGCATCTCCAAGCGGAGGCCAGACAGCCGTCTGCTGGGAATTCCCTAGCTCTGGGTTTCCTGCATCAAGCAAAGGGCTGGATTACCTGGCCCACAATTCACCCTCCCACTCTGCGGTTCTATCATATTCCCTGCCAGAGCATTTAGCAATGAAATGCACAGAACTAAATAAATTATGCCACCCAAAGGAGCTGTCATGTTAGCTTGTTGCAGCAATAGGGATGTACGAAAATTTAATTTATTTTCACAAATCAAGCAAACCCGTCCTGTTCGTAATCCCAAATGCCAATGCAAGAAGGAGTGGGTGCTGTTGTTTTTTTCCGAGAAATGTGCAAAAATTCCTGAATTTGCAATGGCCTTTTCATCCCATAGGCTATGGGGGAAAGTGTGCACTTTTGAAAAAATATGCACAGAAGTTCACTTTTCCTGTTTAAATGAGCTGAAAAACAGGCCGAAAATGGGAGTGAGCCAAATCAATCTTCAAAATAATTTCCGGAGGATTTAGGCGAGCTCAAAAAATTGCTGGCTCTCATCTGGCTTCTTAAAGACTAACACATTTATTATGAGTGTGGGTTGTTTTGAAGCATGGGTTGTTTGTTGAACTGTGGGTTAGAGGCTGAAGTCCAATATCAGGAGCACGTTTTCCGCAGGGTGGACTTGTTAGCATGTTGTGTGAACAGCCCGTTTGCCATAAGCTTTTGCAGACTACAGCTCACTTCTTCAGAGGCACAAAGCTTAATTGGCAGGTATATTTACACCTGGGAGTAGAGGGGAAAAGCTGTAAAAAAAAATGGGGCTCAACGGCATTGAAATGCAGAAAGTACATTCCATGATAATTCAACTGGAGCTGAAATGTTTCCAAATTAATTGATTCCAAATGGATTCCTGCATTGAACAGGGGGTCGGACTCGATGACCTTAGAGACCCAGTTCTACTGTTCTATGAGTCTAAGGGTGCAGACAAGCTGGAGGGGGTTCAGAGGAGGGTAACGAGGATGATCAGGGGCCTGGAAACAAAGCCCTATGAGGAGAGACTGAAAGAACCGGGCATGTTTAGCCTGGAGAAGAGAAGACGGAGGCAACACACGATAGCACTCTTCAAATACTGGAAAGGTTGTCACACAGGAGGGACAGGAAATCTTATCGATCATCCCACAGTGCAGGACACAGAATAATGGGCTCAGGAAGCCAGATTCTGGCTGGATATCAGGAAAAACATCCTGACTGTTAGAGTGGTACAACAATGGAACCAATGACCTAGGGAGGTGGTGGGTTCTCCCACACTAGAGGCCTTCGAGAGGCAGCTGGACAACCATCTGTCAGGGATGCTTCAAGGTGGATTCCTGCATTGAGCAGGGGGTTGGACTCGATGGCCTTGTAGGCCCCTCCCAACTCTCCTATTCTATGAGTCTATGATTCAAATGATAAAATATGGAATATCCCATCATTAGACTCCTAGGAGCATATCCAAAATAAAACCAGGGTAGCGAGAGGAATCTTTGATTTACCTGCACGTCGCTCACAGTGGACGGGAGGCAGGCAGCCACGCAACAGGGAATACTGCAGTACCGATCCGCCGACACGCTACTGATGGAGTTCCCACGTTTCAGCCTGAAACTAACCAGAGCAAGTGAAAGCTCTAAGCTTTGGCCCACTATTGATACAAACGCATTGGCCACTGTGAACGGGCTTCGTGGTCGCACACGCCTCGGTATGCCCCGCGTCCCTCCCTTTCTTCCGATTCACTGCCATTGGAGTTTGCTGCGACTTCCAAATCAGGCAAAGGATGGTTTCTGCAAACCATAGTTTGCCTGGAGACTAGCACTGGAACCCCAATTCATAAGAACGTAAGAAAAGCCATGCTGGATCAGATCAGGAAGCCAGCATGTCCTGTTCACACAGTGGCCTGCCAGCTGCCCACGGGAAACCCACAGGCAGGACGTGAGTGCGGCCGCACCCTCCCGCCGGTATTCCCCAACCACTGGTGTCTATAGTCATACTGCCTCTGATACTGGAGGTAGCACACATAGCCATCAGGACTAGTAGCCATGATAACCTTCTCCTCCAGGAATTTATCCGAACCACTTCTAAAGCCATCCAAATTGGTGGCTGTCACTACATCTTGTGGTGGTGAGTTCCATAGTTTAACTCTGCGCTGTGTGAAGAAGGAGTCCTTCTGTTTATCTGTCCTGAACCTCCCACCCATCAGCTTCATGGGATGACCTGATTCGCCATACTGTGCATAATTCTGCATGCCTCTATCATGTCTCCCCTTACTCGCCCTGTTTCCAAGCTAAACAATCCCAGCTGTGGCAACCTTCCCTCACAGGGGAGATGCTCCAGCCCCTTGATCATTTTAATTGCCCTTGTCTGCAACTAAATTGTGACTTTCCATTTTGGTTTGGATGCAGCAATGGCTTATGATAATCTTATCTGGCCTGGGTCAGATGCCATGGCAAAGTATAATGGCTGCGAATTGGGAAATGATTTAGCTTCAGATGCGGAGCGATGTAGCTTTTCTATGCAGTTTTTCCTCGCTAGACTGGGGAAAGCGAGTTACAGGTTCAATATTCCTGCATGGGTGAAAAATATGCAAACTTTTGAATAAATCCATCGTTTCAGATTTGAGGGGGTGGGGGGAAATATACTTCCTACTTACATTTAATTATATGTCCTGCTCTCATAACTCCTGCTTACAATTTTTTTTAACAATTTGCATTAATTCAAAGGTGGCCAATTTGCTGGACCCCAAAACAAATAGGTAGGCTCCAGACAGATAATATTTTTTGTCACGACGAGGCGTTCTGTGGGATTCTAAAGCTTACCATATTGGGCACAGTTGATCCAATAAGAGGCTATCATTGCAATAATTCGGGATCTTAGCGTGGCTTTTTGTAGCAATTCAAGTACATTCCAGACCCGCCTAACGTCAATCACACACAAGCTGAGCAACCAACTTACTCAAGCAAACCCTTGAAAACGCCCACGTATCCGGTGAGGGTCATGGAGGTGGCGGAAGCGGATCTAAACGAAAAGCCAAATGGAAAAAAAATGATGACAGCAAGTATGAAAAATGGGAAGGGCGGGGCTCTGATGGAGGGGGCATGAGGACTATGCTAAAGGCAGCGTTGGCAGATTCGGAGGCTCACAGATTTCTTCTCCTTCTAAAGTTAAGAGCTTACCGAAAGGGTCTTCTCAGCAGCTTCTCACTATTCTCCTCTTCAGGAGCATCCTGGGCAGCCATCTTCCTTTTATCCACCTTCACTTCCTTGGGTTCTCTGATTTGGAGAAAACATGTCGCCAATCAGAAAGCACAGCAGCAGGTTCTCTTAAAAAACCCAAAAATATCTTGACGTGAAATATTGGTCAAGCAGTCACCGAGCCTTGGTCCAGTGGAGGCTGGTGACTCCGGTGTCACTGGGGTGATAATCCGCTCCGGGTGTCCGTCAGAACCAGTTAGAACTCTAAAGGAGCTCCGCCCCTTGGATAACTCCTTTGGAGTTCTGACTGGTTCTGACTGAAACCCGGGGAGTGGGATACACAGGTGTGCAGCAGATTACAGCTAGGAATGGACAAATCAACCCAGGGATCCATTTCGCTTTCATTTGTGTTCACCCCTAAAATCTTTCCATCCCATTTCTGTATTAATTTATGATTTTTTAAAAAAATCCTACCAAAAATTGCATTTAAGTACATATTTAAATACACATTTCTAAAAGCATACCTTTACATACGCACTTCTTTCAAAATCTGCATTTCTAAATGTAGTTTGATACAATTATTTGAGCTAAGAACCTGGCCAGAACATCCAGGTAGTGTGAATGTCAGTGGATAACAAAGTTCTGATCCAGACATTACTCCAGGCGCTCTGGATCAGTTGTGTCAGAATTGGCACAGATGGGATTCCCCAGCCACCTCTAGTCACAGGGAAAGGTCTCTGTATTGCAGGTTTCACCCAGAGAGCCACTGCAAATCCGTCGTGAGAGACAGGCAGTTTTGGGACATTTTAGGTCTTAGCAAAGGTGCTGCACACTCAACCCTGAGCCACCTGAGCGGCATATTATACATGCCGGCAGCGGCCTCGCTACCTCCCCGTGGGTCCTTAATTAGCCAACAGCGTCGAGGATGCAATAATCAAAGTCTCAATTAAATCAGCCTCTTTTGCTGCTCCCTTTGCCCTAATCAGGCTCCCCAGGGGTATCTGATTTAGAGGCAAATATTTCTGCGGCAGGCCCAAGAGCTTGCTTTGGTTTGCCCTTAGTTCCTCTTCGCACAGGAGAAAAACGGTGGGGCAGGAACGGGGAGGGCTCCCCCCTGCACCTCGCTGCCCACTTACACCTTAACGCGGACCACCGTCTTGGTCGCCTTCTTCAGCTCCTTGGAGAGCCTGCTTTGCTTTGCCCTACAAGGAGAGAGAGAGGAAAGCATTGGGCAAGAGATCTGCCTTCCCTTCATTCTGCTACAGACCTGCTTTGAGAAAAGGCCGCAGCTCAATGGCGGAACATGCACTTTGTACCCCAAAGGTCCCGTCGTTTGAAACTTAACATGGCAAAGACAGAACTGTTTGTTTTTCCTCCCAAACCTTCGCCCCGCCTTTCGTTCTCTATTACTGTTAATAATGTTACACTTAATCCAGTTGAGGAAGCTCGTAGCCTTGGGCAGGATCTACACTACTGCTTTAAAACAGTTTATAACAGTAGTGACCACTGCTGGGGCCCAGGACATGCCCCATAGACAGTTTTCAAACCGTTTTCAAAGTGTCATATCCTGCTTGGTGTAGATCTGGCATTGGTTTTATATTCGATTCCTCACTTTTCTTTACTCCTCATGTTGAAGTAGTAGCAAAGTCCTGTCGTTTTTTCTTTTATAATATTGCCCAGGATCCGATCGTTTTTATCTGTCTCTTCCGCCAAGACTCTTGTTCACGCTTTGGTCATTTCTCAGCTGGACTATTGTAACCTTCTCCTGACTGGCCTTCCTTCTTCTCATGTTAGCTCGTTGGTTTCTATTCATCATTCTGCTGCTTAGATCATCTTCTTGGCTCATCGAACTGATCACGTTACTCCACTCCTGAAATCCCTTCGTTGGCTTCCAGTTCACCTCCGAATCCAATATAAGCTTCTCCTGTTGACTTCCAAAGCTTGTCCCAGTCTAGTTCCTTCCTATCTTTCTTCTCTTATTTCACATCATTGCCCCGTTCATGCTTTTCGCTCATCGGATGTTCCTTCTCTCAATCGGCTTCGTCCATTTTCTCTCTCTGCTCTCGATGCCTGGAATCCTTTTCCGGAACATTTGCGGACCACAAGTTCAATGACAGTCCTTAAAGCTCAATTGAAAACTTCTCTTTTTTCTAGAGCTTTTAGAATGATTTTGATTTTACTTTTATACTGGTAGTTTTATTGCCCCCTGTGCCTGTCTGGTGCATTCCCTTCCCTTTCTTATTGTTGTATTGTGATTTTATCAGAATGTAAGCCTATGTGGCAGGGCGTTGCTGTGTTATTGTTTTGCTATGTACAGCACCATGTACATTGATGGTGCTAAATAAATAAATATAATATAATAATATGTAGGGCTGGGAAAAAAAACATGCCTCAGACCTTGGAGAGGCACAGTTGCCAAGAAGTGCAGACCGAGGGGAGCAACCCGATGCCTGTGGGTGCCACTGCGCCCATGAACGCCTCCCCTGTGCCCGTGATAACCTGGGATTATTTAATGAAATGGAATTCGGGTGGTCAGGAGCATTTCAAAGTGAATCACGGCCCTCCTGCTGCCCACCGTCTTCATTGCCTTGAACGCCTTTGTGCCCCCATGCGGATCCAGTGACACTCCATAGTTTTTGTAATTGCAAGCTGCCTTGACAATTCTTGGGATTGTAAGGGCATCCATGCTTACATTAAAAAACACACTTAAAAAAAAAGTAGCCAAATTAGCACGCAAATTAAAAACTCCCCAAATTAAAGTGATGCAAAGCAGCGGATATCAATCAATGATGATCAGAACCCAGTTTCAACAGGCTCATCAATAATCTGATGGGATAAAATGAAGGGGAAGAGGGAAGTCCTTTTTGGCAGTCTCCTAAATCTCATCAGAGAAGTAGCCACGTGAGTCTCCCTGGGCGCCGCATCCCATAACCCTGAGAATAGACGGATGGGGCCCTGTTGTGGGTATCCTGCTGGCTGGACACGAAGCTGGCATCCATGAGGGTCACGGGGCCTTCTCAAAGTGGGCACCTTGTTCATGAAACAATCCCCCCACCTGCAGAGTGATTCCTAGTTTTTCAAAAGCAGACGAAGGCCGTTCTGTTTTGATGGGCTGTTGGGGAATGGTCCTCGTCTCCATACGCTGCTTCCACCTCCCCACCTTTCTCTGGAGCAAAACTGGCCAACTCAAGACCAACCCCCATTCTCCAGACACTTGCCCTGGGGTGACCAGTATTCTTACAAAACCCAAAGAGGAATGAAACCTGGAAGCGCAGACTCCTTCGTGAGGATCTAAGAAGAGGCTGGCTGCTGGATCAGGGTAGGGGACCATCGAGTCTACTATCCCATTTGCCGCAGGGGACCATCAAGTCCTCTATCCCAGACGCCCCTGGGATTCCCACAAGCAGCAGCAGGGCATGAAGGAAACAGCCCTCCTTGCCCTTTGCTCTCTAGGACCTGATAGTACGACAATGGAACCCATGACCTAGGGAGGTGGTGGGCTCTCCCACCCGAGAGGCCTTCAAGAGGCAGCTGGGCAGCCACATGCTTTAAGGTGGATTCCTGCATTGAGCAGGGGGGTGGACTCAATGGCATGAGAGGCCCCTTCCATCACCCCATCAGCTCCCGTGTTGTGGATTTGAAACTCCATGAGGTTTCCAACACCCCCCAAGGTCCCCTGGAGCTTCCATGCTCAGGTCCGGCCTCCCCATTTGGGCCCAGCGTGCCGCCCACCTTTCAATCCTCTTGTTCTCCATCTCAGCAGCCTCCACCTTCTGCTGCATGAGCTGCTTGAGCAGCTCCAGGCCTCTCTCGGCCTCCCAGCGGAATTCCCCGTCTTGGTGGCGGAAACGCTCACGCAAAGCGTCGTAGCCTTCCTTCATGGTGGCATTCTGGCAGCTCCGCTCCTCCACCTGGCCCTGCAGCCGATGGCATTTGGCCTCCAGGTCGCAGACTTGCCCACGCAGGGAGGTCAACCTGACGAAGATCAAAGCAGGCAGGATTAGACCTCCTCCAGCCACCCTTTCTTTCTTTCAAACAGGCACGTCTTCCATTAATAGCACTGAGAGGCACCCTGACCTGGGGCTTGGAATCTGCACCGGGGGGATTCTTGCGCTGGCATCTAGGGTTGCCAGAAACCACGGGACTGGGGACTCCAGGGCTGAGCTTGGCTGACAGCTCAGGGAGTGGAGCGTAGTGAGGGCAGTGGATGGCACTTGGCCGGTCAGGGGAATGGCCTGTGTGCGCCGGAGGGGCAGATCTTGATAGGCATGAATGGTGGAGCACACAACGAAAGCTCTCAAGCCAAGCCAAGCTGAAAACAGCCTGCCCACTTGCCTCTGGCTCTTCACCCTGATAATTTTACTCCTTTTCCCCCAGGGACCCCACAGAGGTGGCTAAATCCCTGAGATTTCATGTCAGACCTGAGAGCGGGCAACGCTCGGTTCCAGCCACAGAACTCTGCACTTTCATCTCTAGCGCTGGGGCAGGCAACGTCGTTGGGTTCATGGGCACACTTGTCTCCTTTCCAGGCCTGAGAGCACATCTGTCCCATGGTCGGTTGGGCCCCATGTGCATCAGCTTTGGGGATTATCTCTTTTCTTGCTCCCCTGTTGGGATTCTGTCTTTTCCTACCCTGCCTTGCTGGGATTCTGTCCAGCAGCTATCCAGAGAGAAGGAGCTGAGGACCGCCTTTCTGCTCTGGGGCAGCAGGTGAGCAGAGGATGGGATTGCAGCCACCACCAGTTCCGCAGGGGTCAGGTGATACCAGGGACCAATGAGGTTCCACCGGGTCCTATGAAGCTGCCAACTCCAGCTTGCCTCCTCAATCCGAGCAACGGGTTGCTGCAGCGCAGACTGAGCTCTTGTGCTGCTCAGGCCCATCCTCAAACTACCAGCCAGAGCAGCCCTCGGTCATCACCAGCGCATGAATGCTCAGCTCCGAAAAGACAGCGTCCACCCTAGACCTGACAAGTAGGCCTGCAACGCCACCTCCGCCACCACTAAAGAAAAGGGAATCGTGGGAAGACATTGTGAAATAAAGCCAGCTGCACAGAGGCACTTTTACCTGCCCCTCTGCTCCTCCAGCGCGGCATCTTTCGCTTTAAGCAGAATGTTCCATTCATATATCCTGTACGCCAGCTGCAAAGAAGAGAGACAGGGATCCCCCCTGGTCATTTTGTGTACAGCTTATCTTGCAAAGAAGAAGGCAGGATATAAACAAACAAACCAACCAGTTCTGGAAAGAGTGAAGGATCAGGGCAAAAACAACGAAACCTGAAACGTAGTTCATATCAAACTTAAGGATATCTTTTTAGGTGATAAATACACCTACAAACTCACCATTTTCATTAAAAGCAGGTGAGGTATTAATATATCTAGGTTTCTTTTGCCTCAATGAGCTCCATCACACCAGCGATTTAGTGCACTCTCGCCATGCCTGATGTGCGGATTTGTAGTACAGCTTTGCAGTACTGTCCTGCTGACACCCCGCCTCTTCCCCAGCCTTTCCTAGATTGCTAAAATTCTGGATTATTTTCCCTAAGCGCATTGAATGCACCCTAAGCCTCCATGTAGTTTGAAAAGAACTGGGGGCTTGCATGGATTGTATCAGGTCCTGGCAGAGAAAAGCGATCTCTCCCAGCAGCCAGCTCCAAGCTTCAATATAAAACCCAAGCCTTGCCTCCCAGGCTCCAAAGCCTTTTTTAAAATCACACAACGCCTGAATCTCTGCAGAGACAGGATTGTACTCCCTTGAAGCTCCCAAAGAGCCAGACTAAAGGGTCGTTCCATTTTTGCCCAGGAGAAAGGCGGTCTGGTTGATGTGCTCATCTGCCAGGACCTGACTGGAGGGAGAAAGAGAAGGGGAGGGGTGGAGTGGAAGAGTGAAGGAGCGAAAGATCAGCTATTCAGGTGAAAGGGATCATAAGCTTAATGCACTTTTGCATTAGAGGTAAAAACAACAACAACGCTGAAGCAAATGGGGGGGGGGTAGGTGTGATGGAGCGTTTAGTAGATCCCTCCTGGCAGGAGTTCACACCATCCGCTGTTGTGTGTGTGTATTCCAAAAGGGAGCCTAGAGCCAGTCCTACCATTAGGCAAGGCCAGGATTTGTGGGTCTGTATAGGTGGTTTGTCTGGTTATTTAAGGAGTGTAGCCCTCTCAGTCTCCCCACCCCGGCCGAGTGGAGGAATGGAAGTCGTCAGCACAGAGGGTTGCAATAAAACTCTCCTGTTTAAAATTTTAGGTTCTTATATGATGTTGTGTGTTGCGGATTTAAGTTTGTTTTGTGAACTGCCCAGAATGCTTCTGACAATAGGCGGTATAGAAATGTAATAAATAAATAAATAAATAAATATTTGTGCTTATTACGGCCGAGACAAAAAAAGATACGTGTTAAAAGTCCCTGCAACTCAGGGAAACGGCATGACTCAGCTCACAAAAGCAAACTGAGTCAGGGGTGCTGCAGAAGTCTGGCATGCCCCAAAAGGGCCGGATTTCCTGGCGACGGACATCCCTACCCTCCAGACATATTGGACTTCTACTCCCGGCTAGTGGCCACCCCTACATCTTGTGACAGCAAATCCCATAAATTGTGTGAAGAAACACTTTGTTGGACTTTTCCTGAACCAACTCCCAGTCTACCTCATTGGACGACCTCCTGTTCTAGTACTGTGAAAGCAGGAGAAAACCCATTTCTCTGTCAACTTTCTCCAAACCAGGCTATGACCCTGTTCAGATGACACGCTAAGCCACAATGGTCAAGCATTTTGAGCTAAACATTATGGCTTAGTGTGTCAGGTGAACCACTCCTAACCACGGTGGCTACATAACCCACGGTTTAAACACAGTCACCAACCATTTACTGCAAAAGCATTAGCAGCCTAACCATGGTTTAGCATTTTGTCTGAACAGAAAATTAGAAAAATGTCTATCTTTATTTACTTTTGTTCTAAACTAAAAAAAACAATCAGTTTAGGGAAGAAGTTCCAAAATCTGGAATAACCGTGATGGGCATCTTCTGTACCTGCTCCTTGCTCCTTACTCAATTTATTGCATTTCTATACCGCCCATAAGCTGAAGCTGCCTGGGCGGTTCCCAAAAATTAAAACCATAACATACAATTTAAAGTATTAAACCACAATATAAATGTACAACCAGAATAAAACCAAGCAGCAATGCAGAGATTTAAAATACAGAGATATAAAACAACAAAGTTAAAGATTAAGACGGTAAAATGTTAAAATACTGGGAAAATGAAAAGGTGCTTTAATGGAGTATAACGTAGGTGCCACGCAAAGCTCTCTAGGCCCAAGATCTCTTAGGGAGCTGTCCTATGCATGTTCAGACAGAAAAAAAGTCCTCTATGGCTGGCTGGGGCATCCTGGGAGTTGTAGGACATTTTTCTGTCTAAACATCCATAGATTGTTCCCTTAGCTTCCAAGGCCATGTGTGAGGCTTCTCCCCAGATTCCCAGGTCCTGGCTCAGAAGACGCTTACCTCATTGATGCTCTCCAGTTGTACCATTGGGTCCACAGGACTCTTCACCAACCTCTGTGCTGAGTCCAAAATTGCATCAAATGTACCGTCAGAAGACTCCTGCGTGGAGCTGCAAGCAAATCAGTAATTTCAGATGAGAAATGAGGTTTCTGAACCTGGATAATAACAACATTGCAGTCCTGGTTTAGGGTGCACTTGAAACAATCACGGTCTGGTGTTAAATCCATCTTTGTTTACATGGGGGAAATACAGCTATACTTTTGAGTATGCCAGAGAATCATAGAATCATAGAATAGTAGAGTTGGAAGGGGCCTATAAGGTCACTGAGTCCAACCCCCTGCTCATTGATCAACGCAGGAATCCACCTTAAAGTATCCCTAACAGATGGCTGTCCAGCTCTAATGAACACGCTCCAGCTTATCTGCATCCTTCTTGGAAGTGTGGTGCCCAGAACTGCACGCAGTACTCAAGATGGGACCTAACCAGTGCTGAATAGAGGGGAACCAGTACCTCGCACCATTTGAAAGCTATACTTCTATGAATGCATCCCAAAATAGCATTTGCTTTTTTTGCAGCCACATCACACTGTTGGCTCATATTCAGCTTGTGATCTACAACAATTCCAAGATCCTTCTCACTTGTCGTATTGCTGAGCCAAGTATCCCCCATCTTGTAACTGTGCATTTGGTTTCTTTTTCCTTAGTGTAGAACTTGGCATTTATTCCTATTAAATTTTATTCTGTTGTTTTCAACCCAGCACTCCAGCCTATCAAGATTACTTTGGAGTTTGTTTCTGTCTTCCAAGGTATTAGCGATCCCATCCAATTTTGTGTCGTCTGCAAATTTGATAAGCATTCCCTGCACCTCCTCATCCAAATCATTAATAAAAAGGTTGAAGAGCACTGGGTCCAGGACTGAGCCCTGCGGTATCCTGCTTGTTATCTCCCCCCAGTGTGAAAAGGTACCATTGATAAGCACTCTTTGAATCCAATTCTGTAGCCAACTGTGGATCCACCTAATAGTTGTTCCATCTAGACCACTTTTAGGTAGTTTGCGAATCAGAATGTCAGGGGGCACTTTGTCAAAAGCTTTGCTGAAGACAAGTTATACTATATCCACAGCATTCCCACAGTCCACAAGGGAGGTTACCTGATCAAAAAATGAGATCAGGTTAGTCTGACAGGATTTGTTCTTGACAAATCCATGCTGGCTTCTAGTAATCACTGCATTGTTTTCAAGGTGCTTACAGATTGACTTCTTTATAATCTGCTCCAAGATTTTCCCAGGGATGGATGTCAGACTGATTGGTCTGTAGTTCCCAGGTTCCTCCTTTTTGCCCTTTTTGAAGACAGGGACAATATTAGCCCTCCTCCAGTCGTCTGGACAGGAGTCGTCTGGACTGGACTCCAGTCGAGTCTCGCGTTTTGAATCACACGTGGTCGGCACAAGTGCGATACCTCAGCTTGGCCTACTGAACTTTGCCTGTTTCGGACTTTGCCCATTGAGGGATAAATCGAAACAGAAAATACAACCTGCGACCTCTGGGCAAGAGAGCAGCGGGGGGGGGGGGGGGGGACATCATGCGAACCCAGCGTTGAAGAAGTGGAACAAAGCCGAGGTGGGTGTGTTAAAAACCGCCCGTGTGATAGTGACCTAAATCTATAGCATGAATAATCTTTTGGGTCTGTCAACTGGACACATTTAGGACACAAGAGCAGCCCCCCCTTGCAGGAACAGACCAAAGGTCCATCAAGTGCCATGTCCAGTGGCTGTTCAAATGATTCTTTTCTAGGAAGCACAGGAGCAGGGCATGAAGGCAACAGCTTTCACTCTTCCCTTGTACATCACGTGTCCACAGCAATGACAGCGCTACAGAGTTGCATCGCTTCTAAAAACACAGACTACGGTTAGTTGCCATGGCTAGCTGGCTGATCCTCCATGAATTTGTCTGTGTGTCTACCATCTGTGTGAAATCCACAATTGTGGAATTGTGCTCTGGTATTGAATGGTGTGCTCTTTCTGGCACCAGGAGAAGGGTCTTGGAACTGTTGTAGGTCACAAGCTGAATATGAGCCAACAGTGTGATGTGGCTGCAAGAAAAGCAAATGCTATTTTAGGCTGCATTCATAGAAGTATAGCTTCCAAATTGCGCGAGGCATTGGTTCCCCTCTATTCGGCACTGGTTAGGCCCCATCTTGAGTATTGCGTCCAGATCTGGGCACCACACTTCAAGAAGGATGCAGACAAGCTGGAGGGGGTTCAGAGGAGGGCAAAAAGGATGATCAGGGGTCTGGAAACAAAGCCCTATGAGGAGAGATTGAAAGAACTAGGCATGTTTAGCCTGGAGAAGAGAAGATTGAGGGGAGACATGATAGCACTCTTCAAAGACTTGAAAGATTGTCACACAGTGGAGGGCCAGGATCTCTTCTCAATCATCCCAGAGTGCAGGACGCGGAATCATGGGCTCAAGTTCCAGGAAGCCAGATTCCGGCTGGACATCAGGAAAAACTTCCTGACTGTTAGAGCAGTACGACAATGGAACCAATGACCTAGGGAGGTGGTGGGCTCTTCCACACTAGAGGCCTTCAAGAGGCAGCTGGACAGCCATCTCTCAGGGATGCTTTAATGTGGATTCCTGCACTAAGCAGGGGGTTGGACTCGATGGCATTATAGGTCCCTTCCAACTCAACTAATTTATGATTCTATGATAAGACCATTTTATTGTCCCAGCATTTGCTGTTTTAAATCTGTGGTTTTAATCTGTGTTTTTAATTTTTGCGAACTGCCCAAATGGCTTTGGCTATAGGATTGTATAGAAATGAAATGAAATAAATAAATCTCATGTTATTGCTGATATTTTACTACATATACTGTTTCAAGTTAGTATTTTTTATAAAGCACATGAGAACGTATAAAATATTTTAAATAATCAATCAATGAAGTAGTAATATTGGGCGCAGAATTCAGCTTCTTGAGAAGCGTAAGCCCACAAAACTAGTGGCCATCGCTACATCTTGTGACAGTGAGTTCCACATGGCAATTGTGTGTTGTACAAAGATTACTAGTCCTGAAGCCTTTACGCTACCTCCGATGTCAGAGGCAGTAGGCCTACGTAAACAAGTTGCTGGGGAGCATGGGTGGGAGGGTGCACTGGCACTCATGTCCTGCTTGTGGACTTTCCTTTGGGGCATCTGGTTGGCCACGGTAGAGAACAGAACACTGAACTAGACAAGCATTTGGGCTGATCCAGCATGGCTGTTACTATATTTCCTTTTGTCTGTCTTGAATCTGCTGCCAATCAATGTTACTGATTCAGTTCTAGTATTATAAGGGAGAAAAAGGGTGCTTTGAGATGGAAGGCGCTACCAACGAGAAGGCACTGGAGAGCCATTCCATCTTTTCTTTCTTACCTGATTACTTGCACTGAGGGGGGGGGGAAGAAATAGCCATGGGAAAACACAGGAGGGCTACTAGATGAAGCTGATGGCGTCTGGACCCCCTGTAAATTCCATGAACAGGGCAAGACGGGGACACCATAAAAGCCTTGTCACAAAGCCCTTGAAGATCTCTTGACCTACTTTTGCCATCCCGTTGTGGGCTGTGGCAGCCTCTGAAGCTCCACTCTGTCTTAAACCTTATTGAAGTCCATCTTTATTGCTGCATGAATTGGGAGGGTAGAAAACATCCGAATCCCGAATCCGAAGCGAATCGGGGTGATTCAGACATCCCTAAAACAGATCTGAAGTGGCTCAGGGAGGTCCAAATCAATCTGAACCAAATCAGTTTAGTCAAAATTGATTTGGATCGATTCAACGATTCAGACGCCATTTTCAGTGTTTTTCCCCATAGGGTTGTATTAGGGGAAAGAAACGCCTATAACTTTTTTATTTTTAAAGATAGAAACATGAAACCTGGGCACATTGCAGATGGCCTGGAGCTACTCATGTATGGCAAATGTCATGTTTCTATCTTTAAAAATGAAAAAGTTATAGGTGTTTATTTCTCCCAATGCAAGTCTATGGGAAAAATGAGTCATCCGAATCACGATTCGGAGGTCCGAATCTCACTTCGGATTCAGATCTGAAGCAAATCGGGGGAGGTCCGAATCGACCTGAAGCAAATCGGGCCTGATCCGGAAGTGACACATCGGGATCAGAAGCGAATCGGGTGGTCCGTGCACAGCCCTACTTTCTACCACCCTACCATAAAAAGTGTAGTTCAAACTCGTCTACAGTGCACTGAACGGATTTTGAATGTACACCCTTAAAAAAGGTGACCCTGGCAGGGCTGAGGTTACTGACTCATTGCTGGCTCACAGGCGAGAGCCATTCTTCCTTCTTGGGAGCCGTTGGCTTTCATTTCACTTCTGCTAGGGAGGAAGTCAGAACTGGATGTTTTCAAGGAGCTTTGTTAAAGGAAGAAAGCCCTGTTTGTGACCCACTAGGCACAGTCACTGCTATTCAGATGGGTTTTGGTACTGCGGAGTGCCAGGGCGCATCGCTTGGGCACTCATTAATTCCAACTGCCAAGCAAAATTACTGTACAGTCATTGCAGAAAGGGGGAAGATGATTCTGTGTTTTTGCTACCAGTCACCTGAAGCCCCTAAATAGGGCAGAGATCTGAAATTTTGGTACCTGGGAAGAGGAAGGCCCGTCTGGTTATCCAAAGATTTGGTTTGTAGCTTTGCAATGAAATTGTCCAAGCTGGATTTTTCAAGGAGTTTGTTATCTACAAGAAAGGGGGGAAAAGACAGGCTATGAAAAGAAAGACAAAATAAAGAAATCCTGGCGAATCTAATCTGCTGTTGGCAATGATGTCTGTGTTTATGTATTTTCCACCCTTTTTTCTAAGAAAAATGTCCCGCTTTTAGAAAGTCATTGTTTAAGGCACTGACTAACGACCTAACGAATACAGACAATACAAACCAAATAGGACAATGGGAAAGGAGACAATACCTTTCAAATCTAACACCAAAGTTGCAACTAACTTTTTTTCAAGGGGTTCTCTCCTTAGGAAGCACATATATTTATGGACACGGCTTCCAGACGTGCTAAAATCAATAAGTTCCCGGTTTTCGGTACCTTCATTTCCCCCCTTAAAAATCAAAATAATGTCATGGAAATGTATGCTATTGAGTTGTCATGTTTTAAAATGTTTACAAGTATTCCGATAAAAATAATTTAGAAGAACAGCTTTGAATTTGTATAAATATAACCCATAAGCGCAATGTAATGATTCCTGGCCGTCAAATATTTCAGTTCAGCGACTTTTCCGGAAAAATGTATTTAAAATGAACTTGGATGGCAGAGCAATCCAAAGCCCTAAACCCAATGCTGGCTCCAAGTTCCGGGAAGCCTTTAAACAAGACACTTCCAATGGCCCCGTCCCTCGGCGAATCCGCCTTTGCCCTGCCATTATTGCCAGCTGCCCTTTCTCCTCATCCTCGTTCTCATCCCGCTCCTACCTGTTTGCTTAGCAGGCAGAGAGCCAGGGAGCCAACAGGCCCAGGTCTCTCCTGCTCCTCTTCACCACCATTGTGGTCTGGCCCAGAGCAAGACGCAGGTGAACATGCAGGTTAGAACGCAACAAGAGCCCTGAGGCTGGATCAGACCGAGGGTCCATCTAGGATGCCTCTACAAGAGAGGTTTAAAGCTCTTTCAAGGCGCTTTAAAAAATTTACCTCTACAAGAATGGAGCGCAAATCGGGCGTAGAGGCGCGTTATCTCTCCGATTATGCGCATTATCGAATGCGCGGTAAATCGAGAGTTTTATTTTGCTCCGGCCGTTAAAGCGCATTTTGACTATGTGAACAAGCGCTTATGCGCATTAACTACTTGTAAAGCGTTTTGGTCATCCGTTAATGCGCTTCACCTCCTCTCGCCGCCTCTCGTGCAGAGGTATTAGGTGTAAATGCGCTTCCGCGATTATGCGCATAATCGCCTAACTGGGCGCAAAAGCGAATCCTTGTAGAGGGGACCTCAGTCCAGCACTCTGTTTGCACAGGGGCCAACCAGCCGTCGACCAAGAACCACAAGCAGGACACGGTGCAACAGCACCCTCCCGCCCATGTTCCCCAGCAACTGGTGTATACAGGTTTACTGCCCGATACTCGCAAAGATGAAAAAGGGAAGCAACTCCAGATGAGCACCAGATGGGCACCATACTCTTGACATCAACCCTGGCCAGATGCGTGGCTGAGTGCTGATTCTAGGTAGGACGACCATGTGGAATGGACGACAGGGCTCCTATTTCTTTAACAGTTGCATTGAAAAGGGCATTTCAGCAGGTGTCATTTGCATGCATGCAGCACCTGGTGAAATTCCCTTCCCATAGGAAGGTATGGAGCTGCCTCATATCAAGTCAGATCATTGATCTATCTTAGGGTGAAAGGAGGACAGGACTCCTGCAGTTTTAACTGTTGTGACGAAGAGGGGATTTCACTAGGTGTTGCATGCATACAAATGACACCTGCTGAAATGCCCTTTTCAATGCAACTGTTAAAGATACAGGAGCCCTGCCCTCCTTTCCATAGGGTCACCCTAATTGTAGGACTGTTTTCTGTCTAAACATGCATAGGATTGCACTCTTATTGAGTTCTGACCACCTAGTTTTACACTGGGAAGAGTTCATCCGTGGCATTATCTCCTGTTGCTTTTATACACCATCTTTTGTGTATTTTGGATCTATTTTGGGATGTTTCACTCTACGGTTTTATTTTTAAGCATTGTTGTTGCAAACATGTTTTTTTTATTATTATTGTTTTCCACTTGGGGGATTTTGTATAAAATTGAAAAGCAATTTTGTAAATCCCCTTAAATAAAGGATACTGCTTAGGTATTTACAGCAGGGCTAACAAATCTGGAAGCCGTGCCATTTGCCTTGGAAGGGCTATCTTATCCAATATGTGGGAAGTGGTTGTGATGATTCATTGGTGATCATGGCGCACTTGGCGCATGCACAAAGGCCCTCTCTTGTATTGCTTCTGCCTCTTTGAGCAATGAGTTTTTGGCACCGAGGATTAGTTCTGGGGTTTAATCATCACAAAGATAAACACATTTATCTCATCTCTATTCCACGATATCTCTAAGAAGCAAAGAGCAACCGAGACCCCCTCTAGATGGATTCCGTTTGACGCCTGGTTAGCCGATTATGTGCATCTTCTCGGAAGCCCTTTATCGTAAATACTTGTATGCAGGAGGTAATTGAGCGCACAACTGGTGGCCTTACTGGTTGTTTGAAATGCACTTTACAAGTAGTTAATGTGGAGAATCGCTTGTTCACATGGTGAAAATGCGCTTTAATGGCCAGAGCAAAATAAAACTCACTATTTAACGCGCATTCGATAATGCGCATAATCGGAGAGAAAAAACTCTTCAACTCCCGATTTATGCTCCGCTCTTGTAGAGGTAAAAATTTTAATGAGACTTCAAAGAGCTTTAAACATCTCGTGTAGAGGCAGTTACATTGAGCTATTACAGCCCTTTCACCTTCTCAATAATCCTGTGAGGTAGGTTAGGATGAGAGGCAGTGACTAATCCAAAGTCACTCACAGAACAATCCTCAAAAGTAAACCCCATTGAGTTCAATGAATTTCATAGCCGAACACTGATTCAAACTTGGAGCATCATGGCTCCCCACACCGTCACAGCCTGAGTTCACATTTTATCTCAGGCCTCATCTACAAGAATTCAGCTTTACGCCTAGTTAGCCGATTATGCGCATATTCGCAGAAGCGCTTTATCGTAAATGCTTGTATGCAGGAGGTAATTGAGCATTCAACGGGTGACCTTACCGGTTGTTTCAAATGCGTTACAAGTAGTTAATGCGGAGAATCGCTTGTTCACATAGTCAAAATGCGCTTTAACGGCCGGAGCAAAAGAAAACTCTCTATTTAACGCGCATTCGATAATGCGCATAATCGGATGTTTAAAGCGCCTCTACGCCCGATTTGCGCTCCGTTCTTGTAGAGGTAAATTTTTTAATGTGCCTTGAAAGAGCTTTAAATGCCTCTTGTAGAGGCAGCCCAAGATATCAGATGTGCTACTTTCAAAACATCAGCTTTGATAGTTGGCTTTTGAGATTGAGTAGAGTTATCATATGAGAAGAAGGACAGGGCTTCTGTATCTTTAACAGTTGTATTGAAAAGTGAATTTTAGCAGGTGTCATTTGTATGCCTGCAGCACCTGGTGAAATTCCCTCTTCACCACAACAGTTAAAGCTGCAGGAACCCTGCCTAGCGCAACTAGATACAAAAGAGGTCAGGGTTCCTGCAGCTTTAACTGATGAAGAGGGAATTTCACCAGGTGCTGCATGCATACAAATAACACCTGTTGAAATTCCCTTTTCAATACAGCTGTTAAAGATATAGAAGCCCTGACCTCTGTTTCATATGGCCACCCTAGGATTAAAAGCCTGTCCCAAGACAATAGGGTGCATTTTTCAATTCTGTTATTAAGGTTCAGACAACACGCTAAACCACGATGGTTAAACATTTTGAACTAAACATGATCTCTTAGTGTGTTGTGTGAACCATTCCTAACTATGGTGGCTACATATCCACTGTTTATACACGCTCACTAACCACTTGCCGCTTAGCGTGTTGTCTGAACAAGCCCAAAGTTACATTAGTTTATAAAAGATTACTACCATTGATGGGATTTCAGACTGTGGCAAGAAATGTAAATAATTAGCTATGCAAAAGAGCAGGCAGAATGTCCCCTCATATTTTTATTTCTCAGGAATGAGAGATGGCAATCCTGGGTCTGTACATGTCCGTATAATCTGTACTTTTAGGTCAGCACAGCCTTTAACAGCTGCAGTTGCCATGACACATCCATCCATCCCAAATCTAGCAGAAGGCTGAGCAGGCCACAGAGATTCATGAGCTTCAAACCAGTCACCATGGCTACCAAGACACACAGAACACTGCAGGCTTGTAATAGGAATGGCGGAAGCATTTGGTAGTGAAGGCAGACGCCAATGGCTGGATGCTTCTGTTCTGCCAGAGACAATGGAAGCCGGCTTTTGGAGGGGGAAAAGGAATATAGGAGAGCCAGAGTGGTGTAGTGGTTAGAGCGCTGGACTGGGACTCGGGAGATCTGGGTTCTGGTCCCCACTCAGCCACGAATAGGGTGACCACATGAAAAGGAGGACCGGGCTCCTGTATCTTTAACAGTTGTTTAGAAAAGGGAATTTCAGCAGTTGCCATTTGTATGCATGCAGTGAGAAATTCCCTCTTCATCACAACAGTTAAAGCTGCAGGAGCCCTGCTCTCTTGACCAGATACAAAAGGACCTGAAACCAAGATGGGGTTTCAGCTCAGAGGTCTTTAGAAGAAGCAAAGTTTCACATCTATCTGCCGATGTGGACGAACAAACACAAGCCTTCTCATCCACCAGGGATGCCCACCAAAACTCAGACCTCCATCACGCCTAATTTCCCCCCCTGGTCTGCCCCCGCGTTTTTGCAGACACACGTTAAGCGTGTGATCCCTTTCACCTGAATAGTTGCTCTTTCGCTCCTTCCACTCTGCCCCTCCCCTTCTCATTCTCCCTCCAATCAGGTCCTGGCAGATGTGCACCGCCTTTCTCCCCAGCAAAAATGGAATGACCCTTTAGTCTGGCTCTTTGGGGGGCATCGAGGGAGTACAATCCGGTCTCTGTAGAGATTCAGGCGATGTGTGATTTTAAAAAACACTTTCGAGCCTGGGATGCAAGGTTTGGGTTTTATATGGAGGCTTGGAGCCGGCTGCTGGGAGAGATCGCTTTCCTCTGCCAGGACCTGACGCAATCCATTCAAGCCCCCAGTTCCTTTCAAACTACATGGAGGCTTAGGGTGCATTCAATGTGCTTAGGGAAAATAATCCAGACTTTAAGCATTCTAGGAAAGGCTGGGGAAGAGGTGGGGAGTCAGCAGGTGGGGAGTCAGCCATGGCAAGAGTGCACTAAATCGCTGGTGTGATGGAGCTCTTAGACTGTTCCTTGTATGTAGCTCTGTTTCAACAAACTACATTCAACCTTGTACCCATTTCATTGGCATTTATAGGGTTCTAAAAATGCCTTTAGCATAATCCTTGCATTAAAAAGAACCCTGAGACCTACCCAAATCATTCGGGGGGCAGGGGACCAGCCAATAAGCATTGCTACATCAGTCATACTGATTACATGGTTAATTTAATAAAGAGCTTATTAACATCACAACCAATTCCAATAATAATCAAGAACATCATGAGACCTCCGCTGTCTAATAACCCATTAGAATTTCTACCTGAACGTAACTGACAAGTCATTAAAGTAGAGAAGAATAACCATCTATGTTAATTGTTCCAATTTCTTTCTACTGAACCATAAATTTTGGGACTCAGTATAAACATAGCGAAGCAGTAAAACCTCAGCAGTGAAACATGAAAAACAGGCCGGGCTCGGGGAAGGTTCATGTGAGCAGAAGCAGTCCTGAATGTGTATCAGTTTTCACCACTTTATTTTCATCCTGTTCTGGGCTTGCTCAGAGGTTGGCTGTACTGCATTCCCTTGTTTTATCCGTATCTTCTGAGCAGCTCTTTCAAATTCTACAGACTTCAGCAGGAAGTGGACGCCGGAATGACTCCCTTCTGCTTTTTGATATATGTGATATTGCCTCAAACGGGAACTCAACTCAGCAGATCCTATTTTCTGCTGCATATTGGAATTTGTAATTTATTTATTTATTTGTATTCATTTTAGGAATTTATACCCCAACCTTCAATAACATTCCCAGGACATTTCACAAAATTTCAAAATGGCACCCCCCCATAGAAAAAACAAATTTAAAATATACCAAACTATACTAAAAAGAGTAAAAAAAAAACCAGACAACCTGAGAAAATAAAAGAGTATCTGATGAAGATCTTAGCATACAGACAAACCAGCACAGGTTGGGACAGCTGAGACTTCAGGGACCCTGGTCACAAGCCATGAAGGGCTTAAAGGTCAAAATCACTGAGGTGCAGACACAGAATAACATGGAAAGAGCAGCTACTCCTTATTCTTTTAACCACCTTTTTCGTGCTTACAACGTGATTAAAAAGCAGTTAAGTATGACTATTCCCACCCCATTCTGCTCCTAATTCCCTTTATATAAGAGCCAGCCTTCTGCCAGAGCAGGCAGTCTGGAAGAAACAGGCAGTACAAGCTACACAGACCCGTGAAGCCCAGCTAGATGCAGAAGCTTCAGAGAGGGAGGAGGAACCATGTTGGCACCTTGGGTCAGTCAGCTGATCCCTACTGGGGTGAACGTGAGAAGAGCCAGACTGGAACAGGCCACGGGTCCATCTAGTCCAGCGTTCTGTTCACACGGCGGCCAGCCAGTGAGAGACCCACAAGCAGGACATGAGTGCTATAACACCCTCCCATCCATGTTCCCCAGCAACTGGTGCACATAGGCACACTGCCTCTGATACTGGAGGTAGCACATATAGCCATCAGGACTAGTAGCCACTGATAGCCTTCTCCACCAGGAATATATCCAACCCCCTTTTAAAGCCATCCAAATTGGTGGCCATCTCTATGTCTTGTGGTTGCAAATTCCACAACTTAGCTGTGCGCTGTGTGAAGAAGTCCTTCCTTTTCTCTGTCCTGAATCTCCCACCAATCAGCTTCATGGAGGAACCCCGTTGGGTTTGAGTATGATGAAAGAGGGAGAAAAATGCCTCCCTATCCGATTTCTCCAGGCTGACCCCCACTCCCTGGGATGGACAGGCTGGTGGAATAGAGGAGATGGCTTTATGCTTAGGACAAGAATTACCAATGGTATATGGAAGCACTAGTGACGGAAAAAGAAATAGAGGGGATTATTGACAAACTGAAAGGAGGGAAATCTCCAGGAGTGGATGGATTGGGGCTGGAATATTATAAGATATTTAAAGAAATTTTACTATCAAAAATGGAGAAATTATATAATAATATAATAAAGGGAGAGAAGACCCCGCCATCGTGGGAACATTCGTTGATAATCTCAATACCGAAAGCTGATAAGGATTTGATGGATCCAGCTTCATATAGACCTATTTCTTTAATTAATCAAGATGCTAAGATATTTACTGCAATTATGGCAACAAGACTAAATACATTTATAAATGAGTATATAAAAAAGGATCAATGTGGATTTATTCCAGGAAGGCAAATGCCAAATTTAATAGAGAGGGTATTAAATATAATAAATATTATTAGAAGAAGGAATTTAAAAGCAGGATTGATAGCACTGGATATTTTTAAAGCCTTTGATTGCATGGAATGGCCGGCGTTAAAAATTATTATAAAAACATTCGGTTTTGGAGAAAGATTTGTGGGAGTGATTAATCAGCTATATGCAAATAACAAGGCCGAGGTGATGGTAAATGATGGTTTAACACAACAAATTACCCTAGCCCGAGGTACTAGACAAGGGTGTCCTCTCTCCCCAATATTATTTGCAATTGTGATCGAAATGTTGGCAAATGTTATTAGGGAGGACGAGAGACTGAAAGGGATAGGAGGAGAGGAAAAAATAAAAATTAATATGTTTGCGGATGATACTTTATTGACATTAGAAAATCCGGGGGGAAGCATAGAAGAAATAAAACAACATTTGAGGGAATTGGGAGAGGTTACAGGGTTACAGGTAAATTGGGGGAAATCCAATATGATGCTTTTTAATTATGATAAAGTAGAAGGGGATGAGTGTAGTTTAAAATTAGATTTGAAGGTTAAAAATATAATATGTTATTTAGGAGTTTATATTACGAAAGAGTTAAGATAGTTTAGAGAAAATAAATTTTAGTAGATTAAAAACACAAATAATGGGGAAGTTAGAGGCTTATAGGAAGTTAAAGCATTCATGGTTTGGTAGAATAGTGGTAATTAAAATGAAGATATTACCAAAGATTAATTTTTTGTTTAGGATGTTACCAATTAAAATAACAGATGTAGAAATAAAAAGTTGGCAAAGTATGATAAATAATTATTGTAATGGGGATAAGAAATCAAGAATTAATAAAACAAAATAGTATAAGATCAAAGGGAAGGAGGCTTAGGTCTTCCGAATATAAAGATGTATTATATAGCTAACCAACTAAGATATGTTATAAATAGTATAGTAGGGAAGAGGATTTAGAACGGTTAAAGTCGCAGACAAGAGAAATAGAGCTAAAGCTACAAAACTTTTTTTTTAGTAATATACAAAAGAGTCAATTGAAAGGTATAGAAAATCCCATCTTAAGGAACATTAGAGAAATTTGGGAAAGATATAAGAAGAAATTAATGCCAGGAATTTCCCCTCTGCCCCCAGTTGTTTTGATACCTGAGACCCTGGACAGCTGCTGCACTGCCAATCAGCATAGGTGATACTGGGCTAAACGGACACGTAGCTTCCTATGGCTGCAATACCTCCCTCGGCCATCTACAGTGGTGGCGCTGCAGGGAGCAGAGAAGGGAAGGATCACCATGAGGGTGGGGAGACCCTCTTGCCAGAGTCCCTGGTTTGAGCTCCCTGGTTCAAATCCCTCCTCAGCCATTAAGCTCATTGGACAACCAGGGCCAATCGCTCTCTTACAGGGATTGCCGTGAGTCCAGAATGGCCAGAGAAGCCACATACACTGTGCTAAGCTCCTTGGAGAAAAGGGTTTGAGAGACACGGGATGAATGGAGATGATCTGTGATGTGAGGATTTGAGTCTGTGCTAGTGGCTGCAGGACACCAGGGTGGGACGGCGTTATTCATTCGGATTCGGCGAAATTGTTATTAATTAACCAGGATTATCGAAGTACATGGTGATAAAAGGAATAGCGTGAGCAAAACACGCAGGTCTCTGCCCATAAAGGGCTTACAGCCCATTTCAGTGGTGGGAGGGGAAACTATAAAAGAGAGGGGGGTCAGAAGGAGGGAGATGCCATGTACACAGGAAGCAATCGAAGGCTGAAACCAAGGCACAGCGAGCGGAGAGCGCAATCTTTGGCCAAGGCTGACCCAGCCGCACCCATCCCAAGGAGAATCAGCGCATTCAAAAAACAACAACAACCCAGAATTGCTTTCTTTCTTTTCACAGCATGTCCTTTTACACAGTTTAATTTTAAATACGTGCGCTTTGCTGAACTACAAGTTTGTAAGCAGCACAAATTAGGGATGCTTTGAAAAGGCAGGAAAAGAAAGAGGCGGGGGGAATATCATTTGGATGAGGGTGGAGACGGGTTTCATGCTTGAACTTTATTGCTGTTGTCAATATATAAAATCGTTCAGAAGAGCTGGGAGGGCAGAGGGGGCGTGGGGGTGGGGGTAGAAAAGGCCGAACAAGCACAACCATTCGCTTTTCTCTATCCCATCCTTGACTCACAACATGGGACTCATTTAAATGCGCAGCCAAGGCTCCCCAAACGGCTTGCCCTAAAGACAAAGACAAAATACAATGAAACCATTGATCATGGGGGGAAAAAGCCCTGTCAACGAACGACCACAAAAGCCACAGGCAACCACCACATCTGCACCGTAGCAGAGTTGAGCAAGAATGTCCCTCCATTTGCATGCAAGAGCGCAAAATACTCTCCAGACAGGACTGTCTTCAACAGCCTGCAGAAGATGAAAGACGAGACGACCCAGTAGGCTTGCGTGGGAGGAACGTTCCATGTTAAGGAGTCACTGCTCGAAAATCCCTATTTCCTCAAACTGCAAGAGTACCTCTCCAACGACCTCGGCACGTAGGCGGGGATTCGGGCCTCCCAGGCCATTTACGATCAAAGACCAGCGTCGAGATAAGACCAAACAAAGGCAAGAATGAACTTCTTCTTTGTCAGGTCAACAAGGGAATTGTCAATGAAAGACTCTAGTGTCACAGCAAGATTATAATTCATAGTCATGCTGCAACAGAAGAAATATTATGTCATATATATATATATATATATATATATATATATATATATCTCAAAATGTACAGCCTGTTGAGCCTCCGCAGCATAAAGTCATATTTAAAAACAAAATAGCAGGCAAGATAATAACAGGTGCAGCAATGTCACAGTAAAAACACAATCAGCGAAACGGCCGAGGAAAACCAAGTATTCAGAGGGAACATGTCAACTTATATTAAAGGCCCACCAAGTTACTGGAGGTCCTCTTTCAGCAAAGATATCAGGGATTGAACCTGGAACCCTCTGTGTCTTTCAGCCTGAATTCCATTTCGGAGAAGCTCTTGGGGTGCCTAGTTCAGTGCTGGGTGTAGCCGATGGGAAACAGGGAGCAGCCAAAAATAGAATCATAGAATAGTAAGAGTTGGAAGGGGCCTCTAAGGCTATGGAGTCCAACCCCCTGCTCAATGCAGGAATCCACCTTAAAGCATCCCTGATAGATGGTTGTCCAGCTGCCTCCTGAAGGCCTCTAGTGTGGGAGACCCCATGACCTCTCTAGGTCATTGGCTCCGTTGTTGTACTGCTCTAACAGTCAGGACGTTTTTCCTGATGTCCAGCCAGAATCTGGCTTCCTGTCACTTGAGCCCATTATTCCGCGTCCTGCACTCTGGGTTGATAGAGAAGAGATCCTGGCCCTCCTCTGTGTGGCAATCTTTGAAGCCCTTGAAGCGTGCTCTCATGTCTTCCCTCAATCTTCTCTTCTCCAGGCTAAACATGCCCAGTTCTTTCGGTCTCTCCTCACAGGGCTTTGTTTCCAGACCCCTCCTCTGAACCACCTCCATCTTCTCTGCATCCTTAGACTCATAGAATAGTAGAGCTGGAAGGGGCCTCTAAGGCCATCAAGTCCAACCCCCTGCTCAATGCAGGAATCCACCTTCAATCATCCCTGACAAATGGCTGTCTAGCTGCATCTGGAATACCAGCATGTATCAGCTTCCAGCTCTTACTGCCAATAACTACGCCTCCATAGAGGCATCTCAAGCTTTTTAAATAGGGAGAGAAAATTGCACAATGGGAAACCACCAATCGGTGGTTGGGTGAAAAGGGGAGAAGTCAAGGGTTGAGGGCACAGCAATCTGGGCCCCTAGCTAGGCAGGATTTGGCCCTCAAGTCTGCTGCATCTCTGCTCTATATGCAGAGTGCGTGGTCTGTCCCGGTGCACCATGAACCCTCTCCAAATTACTGTGTCATCTCTGAACCTACAAAGCCGCAATACGCAGAACGTGGCCATCTAGCCCAGTCTGCTCTCACTGGCAGCAAATCTTCGCGGCTTCAGGTAATAATAGTAATAATAATAATAATAATAATAATAATTTATTGATAACCCGCCTCTCCCTCCAGATCGAGGCGGGGAACAACAAACAATATAAAACACAAGGATCACAAACAGTTAAAAATTTTAAAAACAAGAAAAAATACATCATTAAAAACATCTTAAAATTCATCTGGATAGGCCTGCCGGAAGAGAGCAGTCTTCATGACTCTCTCAAATTCATGAAGACTGCTAATTTGTCTAATCTCCTCCGGCAGACCATTCCATAGTCTGGGAGCGGTGGAAGAGAAGGTCCTCTGGGTAACACTCGTCAGCCTAGTTCTGGCTGACTTGAGTAAGTTCTTCCCATAGGACCTAAGTGTGCGGGGTGGATTGTATGGGAGAAGGCGATCCCCCAGGTAACCTGACCCAAACCATGTAGGGCTTTAAAGGTAATAACCAACACTTTATACTTCACCCGGAAACTGATTGGCAGCCAATGAAGCGATTTTAAAACTGGTGTAATGTGGTCATCCCTAGGTGTACCGGTGACCAACCTGGCTGCCATATTTTGAACAAGTTGAAGTTTCCGGACTAGGCACAAAGGTAGCCCTATGTATAGCGCATTGCAGAAGTCAAGCCTCGAAGTTACCAGAGTGTGCACTACCGTCTTTAGGTCTTCCAACTCTAGGAAGGGGCGCAGCTGGCGTATCAGCCGAAGCTGATAGTAGGCACTCCTGGCCGTCGCATCAATCTGAGCTGTCATTTGGAGCGACGGATCCAGGAGTACCCCCAAGCTGCGAACACAATCTTTCAGGGGGGGTGTAACCCCATCCAGAACTGGTTGACACACCTCCAAACCCAGGTTGGGGCCTTTGACAGCAAGCACCTCCGTCTTGTCTGGATTCAGCTTCAGTTTGTTTTTCCTCATCCAGCCCATTACCGCCTCCAAGTATTCATTCAGAGGAGACACACTATCCTTAGCTGACGATGTTGTCGAAGGCATAGAGAAATATATTTGGGTGTCATCAGCGTATTGATAGCGCCCCGCCCCATGCCTCCGGATGATCTCTCCCAGCGGTTTCATGTAAATGTTAAACAGCATTGGGGAAAGGATGGCACCTTGTGGTACACCACATATCAACTCCTTTTTTGAAGAGCAGCTATCCCCAAGCATCACCATCTGGAACCTGCCTGAGAGATAGGATCGGAACCACTGAAGCACCATGCCCCCGATTCCCAATTCCCCCAGGCGCTCCAGAAGGATACCATGGTCCCATCTCCTGCTCTCTGATCCCGTAATCTGACATATATATGAAAGAAGAACATCTGCTCCAAAATAAGTAACATGGTTGTTGTTTACCCCTGTGAGAAGGTGAACAGAAATTCATTGTATTTGGGAGAAGGTAGAATCGCATTGGTCAGTAAAGAAGCCCAGAAGTTTAGCACAAACAGGAAATGTATTAACGGGGCATTCCAGTTGAGACCACTGTTCTTTGTTCCCAAGATTTGCTACTCACTACTGCCAGCCAATGTCATCTAGTCATCCGATCAGAGGCTGCACCTATTGAAGCACTTACTCAATTTGAAGAAGTGGTCATGCAATTTATGGGATTTTCGGCACATGCAAAAAAATTATATGGGTGTAAAACAAAGAGAGCTTTGAAGGAGAGAATTACTGCACAGAAGAGTCAAGGCCAACCCAGATGTGAGGTGGAGATTAGTGGAGATCCTAATCATGGATCTCCTGCGGTTTCTGTTTTGCTAATTAGCAACCCTGCAGGGATGTTTGAAGACTGGGGAGGCGGACCTTTTGGAGAAGGTATTTAAACTGTTCTTTTCCGTCAATTGCCTCACAGACACACCCGCAGAAGCTGTTGCTGTCTTTTTCCCAGCAGGGAGCATGAAGCTCCTTTGCTGAGGGAACCGCACTGGCTGCCTACTCGCTACTGGGCCGGGTTTAACATTTTGGTACGAGTGCACAAAGCCGTAAACAACTTGGGACCAGGAGACCTGAGAGAGCGCCTTCTCCCTCACCAACCTCTCTGTCATGGAGGTCATCAGACACCATGGTCCTAGTGGTTCCACTTGGGCCTATGGCCCAAATGGAGTCCATCCGGAGAAAAGCCTTCAGCGTGGTGGCCCCCTTTCTATGGAACTCCCTGGTGCCTCCTGAAAACATCTTGATTCCAGGAAGCCTTCCTTGACTGACCAGCCACAGTTTTGATCAGTACTCTTGTTTTTAAAAATAACGATTTTAATACGGTGTTTCAGTTATTATTTATGTATTTATTTATTCAAAACATTTCTTAGCTGCCTTCCAGGGCAGAGGCTCTCCCGAGGAGGCTTTTTAAAATCATTTTATCGTTTATTGTTCTCTGCTCCAAAATCTAGATGCAGAGCGCATATAAATGCTGCAAATAAAATGATAGCACATTCAGGGGGAATGGGGAAATTTCCATTGGAAAGAGGGCATGGGTGGAAAGGACTAAATCCTCTCTCCCAAAACACAGCACTCCCATGGAGATGCCAATGGATCTCCAAGATCACATCTGGTTTGGCCCTAAGATAAGAACATAAGAAAAGCTGTGCGATTTAGTCCAGCATTCTGTTCACACAGTGGCCAACCAGTTGATGGCCAGAAACCCACAAGCAGGACGCGGGTGCAACAGCACCCTCCTACCCATGTTCCCCAGCAACTGGTATATACAGGCTTACTACCTCGGATACTGGAGGTAGCACATAACCATCAGGACTTGTAGCCATTGATAGCCTTCTCCTCCAGGAATTTATCCAATCCCCTTATAAAGCCATCCAAATTGCTGGCCATCACCACATCTTGCGGTAGTGAATTCCATAGTTAAACTCTGCACTGTGTGAAGAAGGACTTCCTTTTATTTGTCCAGAATCTCCCTCCAATCAGCTCCATGGGATGACTCTGTTGGGTTCTAGTATTATGGGAGAAGGAAAAAAATGTCTCCCTGTCCACATTCTCTACACCAAGCATCTTCATGTGCATCTCTATGTCTCCCCTCAGCCTCCTTTTTTCCAAGCTAAACAGTCCCAGCTGTTGTCACCTCCCCTCATAGATCAAGCAGAGGGTTGCAGATGCCGACCTCCAGCCACAGTGGCCCACAGAGGCGGACAAACAACCAGGCCTCCCGTTTGTTAAGTCAAGCATAATGCCAAGCCGTCGTTGGCTCAAACTATGGATAGCCAACCCAGTTCAAACAATGGTTTCTAAGTCTGGTCTGATCACACACTAGGGCTTGTTTGGCAATTCAGGCATCACATCAAACCACAGCTAAGCTTCCTTCACCATGGCATGATCTGAATTTACTGAACGACTTCGGATTGAAATTACACAAAAAGCAAACACAGTTGTGTTGGCCCTAAGAAAAATTCAAAAATCCCTATTAGGGTAATACCTGTATTAGTCCAACTCAAAGATCACCAAAAAGTGCAAGCTTTTGAGATCTCCAGATCTCTTCGTATGTCAAGAAGCAAGTGGGGGAAGCGGAATAAGGGACCTGCATATTCCACCTAAGAACAAAGTAACAGCTGGACTTTATATTTTCAAAAGTGGCTAGGTTTTCCTTCCTACCATTCTTTGTTTCTTGATCCAGCAATGCTAAGGGCAAGTCCCATGTACAACCAGAAGCCATCACAGCACCTGGTAGAGTCTAATCGGAATATCTACAACCCCCTCTTCTCACATTTCATCTTAAGACTCTGACCATGCAGACTTGATGAATTCAACACCAGGTCAGCCTTTCTCTCTCCCATTTCGACACTCCACCCCACTATTTATTTATTTATTTATTTATATTGCATTTATATCCTTTTTTTTTCCTCCAAGGAACCCAAGGCGGTGTGCATAATCCCCCTCCTCTCCATTTTATCTTCACAACAACAACCCTGTGAGGTACGTTGGGCTGAGAGACTGTGACTGGCCAAAAGTCACCCAGGGGGTCTCCATGGCCAAGTGGGGAATAGAACCCGGATCTCCCGATCCCCAGTTCAACATTTTAGCCACTACACCACAATGGCTCTTTTTATAACTTCTTGCCTGATGAAGAGCCTGGAGAGCTGAAAAGCTCACATATTTCTGTGGCCTTTGAATTGCCCTAATAACACTATTCCCCTAATATAGATTCTGAATTTAGATAGCTTCATATAAGGGTTCGTGATGTTTACAGCTCGCTGCCTCGAGGTTAATTTGGTTCTTCACAACATTGCGGTCTCTTCCAATTTGTTTTGAAACTGGGTGCAAGTTCCTTCCTGCTTTCAGCAAGCTGAATTTCACATTGAGTGAAATAAACCTGCAATAGCTCTCATGAGCATTGTGATTTGATTCATGGATTTAACGGATTTTTTTACAAAAGATACAGGATAGGAGTAGATGCATCTTAGGGTGCCTCTACAAGAGGCATTTAAAGCTCTTTGAAGGCGCATTAAAAAAATTACCTCTACAAGAACGGAGCGCAAATTGGGCGTAGAGGCGCGTTATCTACCCGATTATGCGCATTATCGAATGCGCATTAAATCGTGAGTTTTATTTTGCTCCGGCCGTTAAAGCGCATTTTGACTGTGTGAATAAGCGCTTATGCGCATTAACTACTTGTAAAGCGCATTTTGGACATCTGTTAATGCGCTTCGCCGCCTCTTGCCGCCTCTCGTGCAGAGGGATTAGGCGTAAATGCGCTTCTGCGATTATGCGCATAATCGCCTAACTAGGCGCAAAAGCGAATCCTTGTAGAGGGGACCTTACAAGGTCTTCACACTGTAGTCGAGTATTTCACAAGGTGCTGTGGCCTGTGAATGCACAAAGATGCCTTAACCTCACTCAGATTACTGCTTCATTGAGGCCAGTCTTGTTTACTGCGAGTGGAAACAATTTTGAAAAGATCACAGGCAGAGAACAGCCTTTTCCCATTGTCCGCAGAGCTGCCGGAATGCTGTTTAGAAGGCCTGGGAGAATAAAACAGTATTCATCTGGTGCTTAAAAGACCATGCAGATGGTGCCAGATGAGCCTCGTGTGAAGGCTGTTCTATAACTGGGGAGCCATAACCAAAAACACCCATCTCCCAAGCAGTCACCTCATTTGGCAGAGGCACTCAGAGCAAGGGACGTCAGAGAAATCCACAACAGGATCAAATGAGTTTGAATTTCTATGAATCCAACCTGTGGATTCTGTAGTGGACTCGTTTTTCCCAATTTGCACGGATTCCGTGGACTTGCAGGTTGCATTTTTTTTACTTTCCAGAATTTTACGCAAATTTAGTTGTAGAAAAATACGTGAAATAAAAAAACATCGGCTGAAAATGCACATGTTCCCCCATAGGCTAAATGCATTGAAGCACGCATTTTGGGAGGGACTTGCACAGTCGTGGGGATTTGCGCAAATTCAGGAATGGGGAAAAATCCAATCCATCAATGAAGGGACACTGGGACAAAATGCACCTGACAATCCATGAAACGCAGGCAGAACAGATTTTACAAAATCCATACGTCCCTTCTCCGAACATAATAACGTTGCAGTCCTATTCCGGACCAACACGATTTTTAAAACTGCTTTTAAAGGCCTCCCCTCATATGCCTCACAATAGTCTTTATGCCTTCAGCAAATCAAATGGGAAAGCTGCTATAAACTTTTTAATTAATTAGTTTAATGGATAAATATGAAAAATAAATACTTGGGGGCAGATGCATCTTACTAGGTATTTCATAATGAAGCCAACACATTCCAAAGTAATGATGGATGTCAGTTTGACATGCAGTCTCTTACATGCTCAACATTAAGACCTCCTTTCTAGGTGAAATTTCCACTCAAGGCAGCTTACAATATCTTAGATACAAACAAAACTACACAAATAGAACAAACTACAAGAAAGGAAACTCTAGGTACAACTCTATAACAAACCACAAGAAAGGAAACTCTAGCAAAACACCTGGCAGAGGAAAATTAACTATAAAATGCCTGGGCCAGAATAATACAATAGCAATAAATAACAGGGCCAACAAGAGACTAGCCTGGGAGCAAAGCCAGAACAATTTATCCAGAGCCTTAACACACAGACCTCAAAATGGTTGCACTGTGAACCCCAGAAATTAGGCTGACCAGGTGGCTCGGGATTTCCCGGTCCTAACCGAGAATCCAGGGGCCAACCGGGCCAACCGGGCGAAAACCGGGGTGGCGGGGGGTCACGCGGCGGTGGCAGCGAGACCCGGTGGCGGTGGAGGAGCCCGGGAAGCGGACGCCCCTGCAGGTAAGCACGAAGGGGGGCACTTACCTGCTGGGGTGGCCGCTTCCCGGGCTCCTCCGCTGCCTTCGCCACCGCTGCCGGGCTCATGAGCCCTGAGGAGCCCGGACGCCCGCGCCCGCCTCTTCCGCACGGGTGTCCGGGCTCCTCGAGGCTCGTCGCCATTGCGACGAGCCCCAGAAAGGCCAGAGGCCGCGCGGAAGAGACGGGAGAGGGCCGGTTACGTCACTTCCGGATCCGGCCCTCTCCTGCCTCTTCCGCGAGGGCGGCGGCGTAGGACCCTGCGCGGCTGCGCGGGCGCCAGAGGACCCCGCGCGGCTGCGCGGGCGGCAGCGGAGGACCCCGCGCGTCCGCACGGGCGACGGAGGAACCTGGCGGTAGGTCCAGGCTGGTTTTTTTGGTGGGGGGTGGCTTGGTGGGGGGGCGGGGGGGACCGGGATTTTGACTTTTAAAATCTGGTCAGCCTACCAGAAATGAGTTTGCTGTTAGGTCTGCTATTTATTCCCTAAATCCCTAACCATAAATTAGCAAGGAAGTTACAAGCTTGGGAGCTACAGATATTCAATTTGGTCTCCAAGCTCTCCATCATCTCCCACTTGTTCTCTCACTTCAGGTCAAAAGAAAGAGGACAAAGGAAAATCCAATCTTTGTTGATCCCCAAAGGATGTAAGACAGAATGGGGACAAACCGGATGGACTGCACCGGATATTTCGAACTGGCATCATGTCAGCTGCCGGCAGGAAAAACTATGTCGCAGGAGTAGAGATGTAAAGGCCTGGAAAAAAACCGGGGGGGGGGGGAAGGGGAGCCGTTTTTTCCCCATTTTTTGGCTAAGCTTTTTGGGGGGGTTCCAAAAAATGGGGGTGGGGGAAATGAAGAAAAAACAGATTATGGAATGTTTTATCTGAGCATGAGGTATAAAATGTTTAAGACAAGGTGTTTATATATTTACTTCTCCAAAAGATTTCTACAAACTATGTACAGTATCAGATTATTACGATTGCTGTGCACCGACGACAAGCAAGTCCTTGGTTGCAAACTGAGACTACAACTCTCAAATACAAGAGCAAGATGCATTTCTGCCTCTAGGGCGCTGCCATTGAAGCAGAGACTGAAACGGATAGCAATAGCTATAGCTCAGAAAATGAGTCTGATTCAATTTCATGCCTATTCATTAAATCTCGGTCCCCCCTTTTTCTCAGTTATTTTTATGGGAAGGAGTGCTTTATGTCGGCTTGACACTGTGGAGGACTAGCGGAGACATAAATAATGTTCCTTGTTACTAATGTTAATGGTTTCTTCTGTTTGTTTTTTAAATTGTTTTTTGCCTGCTCCTCATAAACTGGCAAAACCAAAGAGGTTCCTTACAGTTCAGGAGCTTATAGCTCCATTATTAATTTTTTTAAGTAAAAATTTAAAAAAAGTAAATTCAATTTGTAATAATTACTTGAATGCACTATAATTTTAATATACCAAATGTGATAATTTTATGTCAATCCAACTTGTACATAACTACATCTTATGTTCCTAAAGTAACAAAGTGACTTTCAATCCATAAAAAGTGCTAATATTGCATTTTTTTCAATTTTTCTGGAAAAAAAATCATTTTTTTCCAAAAAAAAAAAAAACCACATCCAGATCCCCCCCCCCAACATGGCTTCAAAATTTCCAGAAATTTTACATCTCTAGCCCCTGATCTCCTGGCGGGGGACACTTCTGGGGAACAGGTGGCGCTGGGAGGAACAGCTCTCTGTCCTGCCGCCGAAGTAAGCAGAACCTAAGTAGATCCCTGGCTCAGAGTGAAAGCGCCTCTCCTGGCGTTCTAGGCTGTGGGAGCCACCTGTGCTAAGATGGCAAACTTGCTTATTCACACACATTTGCAAGCTGCCTCGAAGCCATCAAGTTGCAATTCTATGCACGTTTAGGCAGAAAGATGTCTGACAACTCCAAGTATTCCTGAACACTGGGAGTTGCAGGACATTTTTCTTTCTGTCCATAAATGCATAGTATTGTGGCCTAAGTGGTGCAGATTTTTGAATAAATAAAAGCAAACCATTAAATTCAGACGTTTTATCCGTTCTTAGCTTTCGCTAGATCTTGGGTACGCATCTTTCATCAGCTGTTGAATCTTACTTCAAGACTGGGGATGGGGCAGCATCCTTAGGGGTGCCGGCAGGGCAGGCTTCCCGACACACGGCTTTCTCCTCCAGCACCTTGTTGCTGCCCCCTCCGGCGACTGCCTCGCTCTGCCTCATGGTAGCACCAACCCTGCAGTATAGGGCACCTTTGTATGTTCCGACAGGCAGGGCTTGCCCTAGGGCTGCCTAGGGCTGGTAAAGGGGTGGAGCTATGTTGGAACCTGGAAGTGTAACACACCTGTTTCAGCATCCCTCAGTTTGCGACACGGGCCGGCAGAAAGCCAATTCTCAGCACACACACGCACACACTCCTCCCAGGGGTCGGCTACCAGGGATACCAGAAGGCCTACTTAGAAGGTAGCTCCGTCATGGGGTTGAATTGCAGCGATTAGCAGCGTGAAAGGAACATTTCCCCCCGGCCCTCCTGACTTGTTCTTACAAGCACACCCTTCCCAGGAAGGACGCATAAACACGCCCATGTATTCAGCGTGGTCCAAGCACTCTAAACATCTCCCGCACATGGCACCCCAGATGCTGAGGAACCAAGAAATCACACGGAGATGAATCAGGCAGGGACACAGGCTGAACCGACTCTACTCTTGACATTTGCTGGAAAGAAGCTTGTAAATTGCAAAATACACAAATTACAAAGTGGGGATAATGATGTCCTGAGTTCCTCAGCGGAATGCATGTATATTTAATTTAATGCTTGATTAGAGAAGTTAAGCTGGAAGTGGCATTCAGAACTAATGCTGGTCGTTGAGGAACAGTCCTCTCCATTCAACATGTACGTTACAGCCCTTGCGTGCATCAAATGGCAGAGCTTCTGCTAAAAAAATAATGTTGCCCCCTAATGATTTTCTTCTTGCCACCCCATACGTTGTGTTGCTGGTCTTGTGCCTTTGGCAGGAGCCTGATCTACAGGAATCATCAGGGGAAACTCTTCCTACCCCGGAGGTCAGCTGCTCATGGCAACAGACAACGATTTTATTCTGCTAACACCAAGTCCATGGCATTAGCCTAAGGGGCATCTAGCACCCCTGCAGTGGCCCCAAGAAGGACATGGCTGGATACGGCCCCATGTCTGCAGGTCAAGCTGCTGTTAAAGGCGCAGGAGCTGTGGCCAGCAAAAATATTGGCAGCCTAGCTAAGCAACTTCTTAAGCATTATTCTTTTTCACATTACATTTGGGCTTCTGTTCGCATCCAAAGAAAAAAGAGCCATGTATACAGAGTGTCATGGGGAGTTTTGTTAGATTTTGTGAAATTGGCCAGATTTGTGCTCACCCAGAAATGTTCCCCCTTTTCTACACTGTTAAATTTGTGTATAGTATGTGTGTATGTGTTGGGGAGGGAGTTGGCGTAAGTAACCTGTATGTGTGTGTGTGTGAAACCTTTCTTGGAAAGAGATTGCAGAGGACATCCAGCCTTCTGTACCTTAACAGGCGGGCAGTAAAGAGAATCTCCTTGAGCGGAACAGCTGTTCTCACCTGCCAAATCTCTCCCTTTTGTACAACTATTAGATAATTTGCTCTCTCACACCAGCGATTTAGTGCGCTATCGCCATGCCTGGTGTGCAGATTTGCAGCACGGTACTCACATGACGCCGTGCCTGTCCTGCTGACACCCCGCCTCTTCCCCTGCCTTTCCTAGAACGCTAAATGTCTGGATTATTTCCCCTAAGAGCATTTAATGCACCCTAAGCCTCCGTGTAGTTTTAAAGAACTGGGGGCTTGAATGGATTGCATCAAGTCCTGGCAGGGAAAAGCGATCTCTCCCAGCAGCCAGCTCCATGCCTCAATATAAAACCCAAACCTTGCATCCCAGGCTCCAAAGCGTTTCTTAAAATCACACAATGCAGAGACAGGATTGTGCTCCCTCGATGCTCCCAAAGAGCCAGACTAAGGCTTGTTCCATTTTTGCCCAGGAGAAAGGCGGTCTGGCTGAAGTGCTCATCTGCCAGGACCTGAGTGGAGAGAGAAAGTGAAGGGGCGGAGTGGAGTGGAAGAGCAAACGAGCGAAGGAACGAAAGAGCAGCTGTTCAAGAGAAAGGGATCATAAGCTTGACTAGGCTGACCATATGAAAAGGAGGACAGGGCTCATGTAACTTTGGCCTCATCTGCAAGAATTCGCCTTTATGCCTGGTTAGGCGATTATGCGCATATTCGCAGAAGCGCATTTACGCCTAATACCTCTGTACGAGAGGCGGCGAAGCGCATTACTGGACGACCGAAACGCGATTTAAACTGTTGACATGTGGAGAATTGCTTGTTCACATAGTCAAAATGCGTTTTAACAATTGTGGAGAAAAGGGAATTTCGGCTGGTGTCATTTGTATGCAATTAGTCCCTGGTGAAATTCCCTCTTCATCACAACAGTTAAAGTTGCAGGGGCCCTGCTTTCTTTTGTATATGGTCACTCTAGTATAGTGCCTGCAACTTTAACTGTTGTGATGAAGAGGGAATTTCACCAGGAACTTATTGCATACAAATGACACCGGCTGAAATTCCCTTTTCTCTACAACTGTTAAAGTTACATGAGCCCTGTCCTCCTTTTCATATGGTCAGCCTTAGCTTGACGTGCTTGGTAAAAAAAATGCAGAGGCAAACCGGTGGGGGAAAGTAGGTGTGATGGAGGTCACAGAAGCTTTGCTCTGCTTTGCGTTTGGTTGTACTGTATATATACAAGGTGGGGGGTGGGGGTGGGGGGAGAGGGACATTAAGAGGGAGGAAATGAGATGGTGATCTCTGTTGGAGAATTATTATTATTATTTACATTTATATACCACCCCATAGCCTAAGCTCTGTGGGCGGTTTACAAAAATTAAAAACACTGAACATTTAAAAACCAATATACAAAATTTTAAACCACAAAAGCCTAAAAACAAGCTACTTATAATTTAAAACTGTCCAGGGATCAGTTAAAAAGCTCAACCTATGCTGTTAAATGCCTGGGAGAAAAGTCTTCACCTGGCGCTTAAAAGATGACAGTGTTGGCGCCAGGCGAACCTCGTCGGGGAGATCGTTCCACAGTTGGGGGCCACCACTGAAAAGCCATCTCCCTTGTTGCCATCCTCTGAGCTTCCCTCGGAGTAGGCACTCGGAGGAGGACCTTGGATGTTGATCATAGTACAAGGGTAGCTTGGTAAATAGATTGTTGGTAAACGGATGGATGTGCACATCATCTGGTTCATTCCTTCAGTTGAATTATTTTAAAGGCCCCTGTAGAGGTGTGGGAGAAGCTGCAGAACAGAGAAAAGTGCCTTCCTAGGGGAGGGCAGACATCAGGCTTGCAGGATCACCTTTGTGTTTTTACTAGAACCCCAAATCCACCAACTGGAGCCTGGTGCGGAAGACAGACGCTTAGAATTAAAGGATTCTAGCACAGGAGTTTGTTTTGAGTGCCAGGACTGAATGGCGCTCACAAAGCCCCACTCCTGGTCACCCCAAGCTTTCTTCATTTCAGCAGGATAGAATTTAGGGCCAGGGATGGGGCATCGTGGTGTTGCTGCTGTTTTAAAACAATGGGCAGTTAGACATCCTTGCAATCCGCCACTAGATCTACCTTCTGGCCCTGACTTACGGCTAGGCTGGGCTACGTGTCCATATCTAGACCAGTTTTGTGACTCCAACTGGCAGCCACTAGCCAGGACTCAGGCCTTTCTTTCCCATCACGTCTAACAGGAGAGGTAATCGAGGACTGAACCTGAGGCAACCGTCACTATGCAGAGCATACAGCTCTAGCACTGAGCGAGGGCCCTTCGCCACAGGACAGGAAGAGGTGTGAAGCATTTCCAGGAACCATCATGGCAAGCTGGGCCGGGCTGGGCCAAGGCATCTCAGTGCCTGAAGCACAAAATCCAAATGTGTATCCTCTTTCCTGCTAAAGCAGCAGAGGCACCATCCACCGGGACGCTCATCAGTGCAACCTCCATTGAAATGAATGGAAACTGTGCAGGTGCAGGCACCGTCCCTTGGTCACTTCAGTGCACCTTGCGAAGGGAACTGCCCCATGGCTCAGGTCTGTCGGCCCCTCACCCCGATGCTCTAAACAGACCCACAACTCCTGGCCTTGCCTAATGGTAGGGCTGGCTCTAGGCTCCTTTTTGGAATACACAAACACAGCAGCCCGTTGGATGGTGTGAACTCCTGCCAGGAGGGATCTACGAAAAGCACCATCACACATAACCTCCCCCCCAAACCTGGTTTGCCTCTACTTTTTGTTTTACCTCTGATGCAAAAGCGCATTAAGCTTATGATCCCTTTCACCTGAAGAGCTGCTCTTTCGCTCCCTCGCTCTTCCACTCCACCCCTCCCCTTCTCCTTCACCCTCCAGTCAGGTCCTGGCAGATGAGCCCTTCAACCAGACCGCCTTTCCCACGGGCAAAAATGGAAGGACCCTTTAGTCTTGGCTCTTTGGGGGCATCGAGGGAGTACAATCAGGTCTCGGCAGAGATTCAGGCCTTGTATGATTTTAGAAAAGGCTTTGGAGCCTGGGATGCAAGGTTTGGGTTTTAGATAGAGGCTTTTGGAGCCGGCTGCTGAGAGAGATCACTTTTCCTTGCCAGGACCTGATGCAATCCATTCAAGCCAACAGCAAAACTCCCATTACAGCACATGCCCCCAATTCCTTTAAAACTACACGGAGGCTTAGGGTGTATGAAACGCACTTAGGGAAAATACTCCAGACTTTTAGCGTTCTAGGGCTGCCTCTACAAGAGGCATTTAAAGCTCTTTCAAGGCGCATTAAAAATGTTACCTCTACAAGAACAGAGCGCAAATTGGGTGTAGAGGCGCATTAACTACTTGTAAAGCGCATTTGAAACAACCGGTAAGGTCACCCGTTGAGTGCTCAATTACCTCCTGCATACAAGCATTTACAATAAAGCGCTTCTGTGAAGATGCGCATAATCGGCTAACCAGGTGTAAAGCCGAATTCTTGTAGATGAGGCCTAGGAAAGGCTGGGGAAGAGGCGGGGTGTCAGCAGGACAGGCAGGAGGTCATGGGAGTACCCTGCTGCAAATCTGTCACCAGCCATAGCGAGAGTGCACTAAGGTGTTCATCACAGCCGCGGCTTGATGCACACCCGCCGCGACTTCGATCCATTTTTTCAGCGCTGGACTCGCATGGCGTCGTCCCCGTGGTGCTGTTCTCTCGCCCTGAGTGAGTCCAGCGTTGAAAAAGTGGATCCAAGTCGCGGCAGATGTGAATTAAATTACAAGTAGTTAATGCGGAGAATCGCTTGTTCACATAGGCCCCCTCCACAAGGATGCGCTTTTGCGCCCGGTTCGGGGATTATGCGCATTTTCGCAGAGGCGCATTTACGCCTAATCCCTCTGCACGGGAGGCGGCGAGAAGCGGCGAAGCGCATTAAAAGATGCCCAAAAAGCACTTTACAGGTAGTTAATGCGCATAATCGCTTGTTCACACAGCGAAAATGCGCTTTAACGGCCGGAGCAAAATAAAAGTCGCTATTTAACGCGCGTTCGAAAATGCGCATTATCGGGGAGATAACGCGCCTGTACGCCCGTTTTGCGCTCCGCTCGTGTGTAGGTAAAATTTATAATGAGCCTTCAAGGCTCATTAAACGTCTCGTGTGGAGGAGGCCATAGTCAAAATGCGCTTTAACGGCCAGAGCAAAATAAAACTCACTATTTAACGCGCATTCGATAATGCGCATAATTGGAGAGAAAACGCGCCTCTACACCAGATTTGCACGCCGTTCTTGTAGAGGTAAAAATTTTAATGCGCCTTGAAAGAGCATTAAATGCCTCTTGTAGAGGCAGCCCGTGTGGTGACGCTCTCAGGCTCAGCAGCAGCAGCTGTGAATTCCGCCACAGCCAGGGCGCCGCCGCCTTAACCCAGGCGCGCTCCGTGGGACTGCAAGCAAACAGAACCCGGAGGCAAACGAGTGCCGGTGCCAAGGCCGATACGGGAGCGGCAGGGGCTTGTTCGGCGAGCCTTCTTTAGGAATCGGAGGCAGGAGTCGTCCTGGCGTGGTTTTTACGGCGTGGTACTCGTGGGATCCCTGCCATGTTTTCCGGGCACCTGCCAGGAGCTGCAACAGCGTCGTCGCCGCCTCCATCTCCACCTTGAACCCCACCCCCAGCTCGCTCATGCAAGCAGGCCCAGGAAGCGTTGCTGGCGGTGAGGCTGCGCTCTGTACATGCTCGCTGACATGAAGTCCCCGGCGCTGCTCCCGGCTGTGCCCCTGCAGGAAACCTCCGCGAGCCGCCTTCTTCCTCGCGCGCAGCCTCTCCGCCCACCCGGTTTCATCTGCGAGGGAGGGGTGAGCGGCAAGCCCCCCCCCCGCTGGTTCCCAGAACCTCCAGCCGAGTCACACGTCCTGCTGCTGCGAAGGGCGCCCTTGGGCATGTGCAGAGCGCCCCCTGCCCCCCCCCGCCCCACTCACAGGCCTGCACCAGGTGGAGGAAGAGCGCCTTCTGCGCCCGGTCGCGCTGCTTCAGCTGCCGGACGATGTGCCGCTTCCAGCAGCGCCGCCACAACCTGCTGCTCTCGGCCATGGCGGTGGTGGAGGCGGCGGGCCGAAGGGGGAAGGAACTCCCGCCGCGTCACCGCCTGGGAGGCGGAGCCTGCGGGGGAATCCCCGGGAGTTTCGGCTCCGCCTCTCAGCACAGCCTTCCTTTACACCTGCTGGGCCCTTCCCGGAGGGGTTGGATTGCAACTCCCACCATCCCCAGCCGGCAGAAAGGGGCCTCATTCTGCAAACCCTTCTCCCTGGCAACGCGAGGGCATCGCCTGTCCGTCCAAAGAGCGCCTCTTTTGCAAGCGATCCCTTTCAGGCTTTCAGGCGAAGCGGATCGCAGTCCACGAAAAGCTACGCCGTCCTACATGCTTCAGCCACAACAAGACTTCGTTTCGTAAATGTCAGCTTTCTAGTGTTTGTGAGTTTAAGTACGCTCGAATCTGCATCAACTCCCAAGTTTCCAGTCCTCAGATGTCAAGCTGACTGCTGCTGTTTCATCACTGTCCCAAACACAGCCCCCTTCTCACTCCCTCTCCAGAACACTTCGAGCCTATGTACACTACTGCTTTGAAACGGTTTAACTGTTATAAACTGTTTTAAAGCAGTAGTGTACTGTAGGTAGGCTCTCTGTCCTGTAATAAAGGGACACATTTATGAATTGTCCATTTTACTCAGGTGCCTTTTCTATGTCCTGTACAGCACCTAGCATAGTAGAGGCATTGTTATTATTATTTGAAGGTGAATATATGATGTTGTATTCTTGAATGAAATGATGGGTTGATTTTATACAAGCAGGATAATCCCAAATACCCTCCTCTGAACAAGTTTTCAAAAGGTAATATAGGGCAACAGTGACGCTTAGTGGCCACCTAGATGAATGAATGCCTTTGACGTATTCCCCCTATGCCTGTTCCTCTTCCACAATTTCCAACATTAGACCCGCAGGAGCCCTGCCCTCTTTTGTATCTGATCACTCTGAGGGCAGGGCTCCTGCAGCTTTAACTGTTGCGATGAAGAGGGGATTTCACCAGGTGCTGCATGCATGCATGCCAATGACACTGGCTGAAATTCCCTTTTCTATACAACTGTTAATGGTCCAGGAGCCCGGTCCTCCTTTTCACATGGTTACCCTAGAAGTACTTCAGTTCAGAAGCACACAACTAACATTTCCCTTCGACCTCCGTCTCCCTTCACTGCCATTCCAGTCTTAAAAGTGATTCTGCATTCCTGATATGTTAGAACACAAACAAAAGCCTGTTTGCCAACCCTGATAAAAAGAAACGCTACGAAGCATGTGGATTTTGTCATTTTAAACCCCACTTAAACCACAGCACCATCATGACTACAGGAATAAAACGGAGTTTGCTTCTGCTGCCCTGAAACTAAACACATTCACTTGGGAAGAAGCACTATTTTGTTGTAGAAATGAATCATATGAGGCTCATCAGGTGAACGTTTTATCACATGCTGGCTACTGACCACTTACGGACGTGCGCGTGTCCTTTAGACAACAACATCCGCCTCCCGCTCCTTCTGTTCGTTTTTCCGTTGCAAAATAGACCCCTTTTAATCTGACTTTTAAAAATTAAAAAAAAACATGGAATGTGCCACAATCTCCTGCTGTGTGCAGGAAAAGCGGTGTGATACAAATGGCCCCTGAATGGGGCCATGTGGTCTTTGTTTACTTCCTCTTTTCCTTCCGGGCAGAAAAAGGAAGTAATGAGGGACAAAAGCAGGGGCAGAGAAGCGATGGTAAGGAAACGCGGTTTCCCCCAGGGTGATGATGCTCCAAATTACCAGAGCATGGCATGGCACTGGTGTGTGTGTGTGTGTGGAAAAGAGAAGTAATACACGTCATCATCTAATGCCGCCACCCCATACCCCAGTCACCTAAGAACAGGTCCAGGGTCTAAAATGGCTTAGCTGTGCTGCTGGAAGTGGATGCTAACATGCCCACGCTGAATCAGGTGCAGATGCTGGGATTATGGGCCATTGCCACATCTCCTGCCTCTCTCAGGGGTCATTTGGGGGCCCACTGGGGACCCTGCTGCAGCCCCAGCTGCACCGCTGATGGTAATGGATGGCAAGCTTCCTTACATGGAATCTTCTCTTTGATTACTGACCTTCCTATTGGGGGACCCAGGGTTTGCTGGAACACACTATGAAACACACTGCCCTATGTCATCTAGAGGGACCACGGCTCAGAGGCAGACCCCTTGCTTTGCATAAAGACCGTCGTGGGTCCATGCCCTTGCATTTCCAGTTAAGAAAAAAGGAGAAGGAAATGAGGAGGAAAGCCTTTCTCTGCCTGAGATCTGAACATTTACTGCATGTCGGAGTGGGGACTCCAACCTGTTTGGGCTGGTGGGCACATTTGACGTTTTGAGAGTGTTGTGGGTACTCTCACACAATGGCTACCATGGAGGGCATAGACCATCACAAAACACCCATTTTCCAGAAGGCAAATGGGCGAAATGTTAAATAAAGTTGTCACCTTAACCTTATGTGCTGCTTTATGTCCTCATTTGGGGTAGGGGGTGACAAAACCTCTGTAGGAATCCTTGATGAGCATGGAATATGATACATATTTATTTTTTCAGAGTCATTGTGACATTCCCTGCCTGAGATGTATGCATACGGAACATACATGTCATATATATGGCAAATACATGGAGTGTTCAAAGGGGACGACCCTTTGCTTGAAGACTGGAGAGATAAAAGAAAGAAACAGAAATATTAACGGCAGAAAAGAAACGTATGGAACGAGCAACACAGAGAGGAGACATCTACGCATCTTCCTCGGAAGCGCTTTCAGCATTTGTTCAGGTTCAAACGATGTCCTTCCATTCCGCAGCGGCACGGTCTAAATGGCAAACGTCACTCTCGACTGTTCGCCTTTCAGCCCCACGCCGCCTCTCGATGGTTGACCTTTCACCAGGCAGCCTTTCGATGGTGGGGCTTTCAATAATTGCTATAAGGGAAAGACAGGTTATTTATTGGTAACTGGCATTGCTAGAGGGACTGTCTTTGCTCGGCTGACCATATGAAAAGGAGGACAGGGCTCATGTAACTTCAACAGTTGTAGAGAAAAGGGAATTTCAACCAGTGTCATTTGTATGCAGTTAGTTCCTGGTGAAATTCCCTCTTCATCACAACTGTCAAAGTTGCAGGCATTATATTAGAGTGACCGTATACAAAAGAAGGCAGGGCCCCTGCAACTTTAACAGTTGTGTTGAAGAGGGAATATCACTAGGAACTAATTGCATACAAATGACACTGGCTGAAATTCCCTTTTCTCTGCAACTGTTGAAGTTATATGAGCCTTGTCCTCCTTTTCATATGGTCAGCCGAGTCTTTGCAGGCATACGCACAACAGGATCTGCACCTGGGCGGAACAGCATTCCAGAAACTTCTAGAGCTTTACGGAAAGCACCCAGGTCCTGATTCTGGAAGTAAAACACCACTCTGGGAATAAAGGTGAGGTCTGCCCGTAGCACAAACTCTATGAAACGGTCCGGGGAAAGGGCTGTTGCAGAAAGGAGTGGTATTTGTCTGCCCCACTTTTCCACACAGGCATTTAAGTCTCCGCCAGCAAGTCGAGCCTGTAAGTCTGTGGCAAGAGCAGGGCTGGATTTAAAGTTGTTGTGGCCCTAAGCTATAACACGAGTGAGGCCCTTCCTTCTTCAACAAAATAATAAAAAATTTAAATGCAAAATACGGGCTGTCCGATGAAACGGAATTTAAAGTCGTGTAATAGTGTAAACATTTTTCTTTCTTTGAGCAGCGGTTGGAAATGAACTGAGGGAAAGAGGCATCCTTCTCACCCTTGTCTGTTGTGTTAGATCTGGGTTCTGGTTCTGCCAGGTCCCAGTCATCAATCAGATTTTTTGGGTTACCAAGATGAAACAAGCCACTTGTGCAAAAAGATGAGTTTATTGATAGGAAATGGATGCAGAAAACCTACATGCAAAGGAAGTTCACACCTCCTTCCAGCTAATCAAGCTCTCGTAGCTGGGGGGCTATTGGGGCTCCAACGATAGAAGCCATCCCTTGAGCCCCAGAAGTTCTCCTGGTGGACTGTTCACATTGCCCCTGAAGAGAGACCGAAGCACAAAGCCTGTGGATTGGACCTTACGGGCTCTTCTGCGAGAGGCCTGCCTAGCTCCCACTCAGGAGCTAACAAGCTACACCCCCATCCTCAGAAGAAGCAAGGGGAAGCTCCCTCTCGCAGGTTCCCAAAGCATCCAGCTTGGGAAACTTGTTAGGAGTGAGAACCGCCCACCTCATCTTGAAATAAGACTTCATGAGTCTGTTCAGACAACACGCTAAGCCATGGTTAGGCTGCTAGCCCTTTTGCAGCAATGCTTAGTGAGTGTGTTAAAACTGTGGTTATACAGGCACCCTGGTTAGGGTTGAGTCACATGACACGCTAAGCCATAATGTTTTGTTCAAAATGCTTAATAGCGTGTCATCTGAACAGGGTCTATGAGAAAAGTCAAGAAAAGTTGTTGTTCCCCGCCTCGATCCAGAGGGAGAGGCGGGTTATAAATTATTATTATTATTATTATTATTATTATTATTATTATTATTATTACTACTACTACTACTACTACTACTAAGACAGGCCCATCCAAGGAATGAGGCCTACTCTTGTCACCTAAAGCTTGCTAAATTCTACTCACTGTGTTAGGCTAAACAGGTCTCTTAGCAGCATTTTGGAACTCTGTGATGTCCGTATTTCTGCTCACTAACTAATTCACTACATCAGAAACAGCGTACAGAGTTTTCCCTTTTATGGACACAGGCTGGGACATTATGTAACATTCTAGAGGTTTCTGAAATAATGCTCTGCACTGTTGCAGATCTCATATGGCTCAACTGCACACAGACACCATGCAGAAGAAATGAGGTTTGTCTCATCTGTGAGACTATGCCACCAAATGGCCCTTTGCCAGGTCCTCCTCAGGGCTTTGCAGTGGGAGGCTGAAATAGTTTGTGAGAATTCATCTATTTTCCCCCCTCTTGCTTTCGTCCACTTTCCGTAGGATTTATTTTTGTTGTTTCTTACACAACTCTGAAGTCTGCAGCACCACGGTGTGTGCAGTCATATTCTTTCAGCATAACAGGAATGCACAGATGTGATGCTAGCAAGGAGAGTCAGAAATGCACCCAACTACTATGCAGGCTAAGATGAGGTTCTTGCAGATTGGCTCCACAGATGGCAGCATTAAAATCATACAATAATACCTCTAGTGATGGCAAAATAAAATAATTCTTTTAACTACTGCTCTGTCAGAAAGAAAGCCTAGTGTTCATGATGAGACGGAGGGAGACCAATAAACCTCTGCTATTTTATTTATTTCATTTATATACTACACAATGGCCGAAGATCTCTGGGCAGTTCACAAAAATTAAAACCATCAGCAAAACAACATAAAAACATGATATAAAAATACAATATAAAAACACAACCAGGGTAAAAAAACGTGCAGCAATGCAGATTTAAAATACAAATTTAAAATACAAATTTAAAACAGCGGAGTTAAAATTCTATGATAATTGTTAAAATACTGGGAAAATAAGAAGGTCTTCACCTGGTGTCGAAAGGAGTACAATGTAGGTGCCAAGCGAACCTCTCTGGGGAGTTCGTTCCACAGCCGAGGTGCCACAGCAAAGAAGGCCCTCCTCCTGGTAGCCACCTGCCTCACTTCCTTTGGCAGGGGGTTATGGAGAAGGACCCCCTAGAGATGATCTTAGGGTCCGGGCAGGTACATACGGGAGGAGGCATTCCTTCAGATAACCTGGCCCCAAGCTGTTTAGGGCTTTGAATGTTAATACCAGCACTTTAAATTGGGCCCGGACCTGGATCTAGACAACCTCAGTTTCAAAGTTTAAAGTTTGGTAAAGTTATATGGAATGGATACGACATGTCTGAAACAAAGTACTTACTCAGAATTTTATTTAAATTCCATTCACCCTCCAGGTTTGTTCATGGAATTTATACAGGCCTAGGACAGAAACTGTAATATTCTGGAAAAAGCATTTGAAATCATGGTGGATCATCATGATCTCAAAGGCTTCCTCCTCGAGTGTTGTCATTGTTTTACAAAAGGAAAAGACCAGGAGCATCATCAGACAAGTGTTTTATCGCATGCTCATTACTGCCCGCTTACGGGTTTCCGCGTGTCCTTTAGACGACGGCATCTGCCTCCTGCGTTTCTCCTGCTCCTTCTGGCCTTCGTAACATCACAAAATAGACCCCGGTAAATCCGATTTCTTTTTTTGAAACAAAATGTTCCGCCATTTCCTGCTGTGTGCAGGAAAAGACACGTGATAAAAACGCCTACTGAATGGGCCATGTGGTCATTGTTTAGATCCTCTTTCTTCCCCCCTGTGCAGAAAGAGGAAGTATCATGGGACAGAAGCAGGGAGGAAAGTGACGGTAAGGAAACACGATTTCCCCCTGTCTGATGACGCTCCAATGGATTCTGAACTAGGACGTCGCAGGAAAGACATTCAGTAATAGGGAAAAACTTACTATATTTGCTGGCGGTGGTGGTCTTTTCCATAATCTTTTAGTAAGCCTATGGATACAGAGCACAGCAAAGTTAGTGGACTTTCAGTGTGGATCAAGCATTCCTACGAAAACTGGGAATCGTACTCCTGAAAAGTGGTGCCTTTTCTTGTCTCGGGATATAAAATGAGCAACCGTGTCACAGCCTGATCACGTGGTGCTGGGAATGAAGAGAAGGACTACTTACCACATGATCAATTGCTCTCTCTTGAAAATGGCAAAACAGAGCAAGGCCAAGAAGAGCAACCCAACCATCCAGAGAATGGCAGCTAGCAGAACTGCAGACACTGTGGGCATAAAAGAGAAAGAGCGTCACATTTTCCACACTCAGGACTTAAAAGTCCTGGATGTGAATAGCCAATTCATATGCAAATACTTCTACAGGGACGCGGCAGGAGATCCTTCATATTTGCTTTGGGATCTGGTTTCTATCCTGGCACCCTGAAGGAAGCTGACAGCTGTTTGAAAAAAGCAGGAAAATTCTGCGGGGTGTTAAAATGGCTTGGCCTGGGTGTGTGTATGGGGGGCGGGGGGGCAGAGAACAGAAGGAGAGCTGTACTTGATACAAAACATCATTCCAGAATATAGGACACACACACACACACACACACCTGGCATCACACAACATTTCCTGCATACTTTGCCGGTGCCCTGCAAGGAATGCTGGCTGGCTCAAGGAGATTTCAGTGCAGTGCAAATAAAATAAAATAAAATCTTGCCTGGCTTTTAGTGGGCTGCGAGCATAATCAGCCCTAATTTCCCAACATCTCCACTATGCAAACTACTTGCTCGGGCAGACATTGAGAGCATGGGTTGTTGTTGTTTTTTAAGCAGCTATTACAGGAAGGTATTGGGTTCTGTTCAGGAAACATACACAGATTATTTATTGGTATCCAAGTTCTTGAGGAAGAATCTGCTACTTGGTGCTACTCAGCTGCTGCTCTGTGCCCTGTGCTGTCAAGGTCCAGGACCCAGAACTCTCCTCAGAGGATCCCAACCGCTTGTCCTCAGAAAAAGAGACCCTCGGGAGCCGATTCCCTAGGAAGACCCCAGGGATCTGCCCCCTGAGTGCAGAGGAGGCTGCACTGTTGTCCCAGGAGCCTGAGGATGCCAACCATAACGACTGCAGCACACCACAGCCACCCCTGGGGCATTGCAGCCTGAGGCTGCTAGACAAACCAGACCCCTTAGCCAGCATGGCGGCAGGGCTAAGCAGCGTAAAGGGAGCCAAGCCTGTTTTTAAGGCCCAGTCATAATCTGTGGCTTGTTGGATCAGCACACGGGCAAGTGTGCCGGGCTTCCAGCTCCAGCACAACGGCGGAGGTCGGTGGGTGGGGGTGTCTCTGTGATACTGCCCTATTCTTGTTCCTGGCTCCCTGGGAAACACGACCTGCCCCAAACCTTGGTGAAAATCCAGTCTGTAGTAGAACCCTGTGACCTAGGCCTCACCAGCACCCAACAAAGCCAAGCCCTTGCCATGACAGAGGCAGAACAGGACACCCCTAGCTAGGGTGACCCTATGAAATGGAGGGCTCCAGTACCTTTAACGGTCGTATAAAAAAGGGAATTTCAGCAGGTGTCATTTGTAGGCATGCAGAACCTGGTGAAATTCCCTCCTCACCACAACATTTAAAGCCGCAAGAGCCTTGCCCTTTTTTGTATCTGATCAGTGTAATATAGCTCCTGCGGCTTTAACGGTTGTGATGAAGAGGGAAGCTCACCAGGTGCTGCATGCCTACAAATGACACCTCCTGAAATTCCCTTTTCTATGCAACTGTTAAAGATACAGGAGTCCTGTCCTCCTTTCCATAGGGTCAGCCTACCCCTAGCCAGATCTTAAACACATCAACAACCAGCTGAAAACAGCAGTTGTATCTTCACACACACACACACACACACACACACACACACACACACCAGGGTGGGCAAGATGAACCACAGAGGCACAAAATCAGCATGGGGCTGTAAAAGAGAGTGTAGCAATTAATTGGGGATTTGATTTTCATCGGCCTCCATAAATTGAATTACATAAGAACGTAAGAAGAGCCCTGAGGCTGGATCAGACCAAGGGTCCATCTAATCCATCATTCTGTTCACACAGTGGCCAACCAGCCATCAGTGGGAAACCCACAAGCAGGTTAATAAGGTTGATGGATCAGGTTGATTAAATCGATCCAATACTACTGCAGCTCGGCAGATAAGATATTTATTCACATATACACATCCGGAATGATAAGGAATGAACTTGGTAGAATGGAGCCATTCTCCTTATATTCACACTTTGACACATCCTGAAATGCGCTGCAGTGCATACAGGAACAACAGCTGGTGTGCAGGCAGGCTAGAATCCTCTTGAACGATTCAGGAAAATGTCCCAAGACACCAACAATTCAGGGGGAAACTCCTCAGTGCTTGGGAATTGTAAAGCCCTTTCATATCAAAGGGCCAAAATAGAACCAAAAAGAGAAAAGAGGGGCTACTTACACCTGACGTGTGGTGGCGGCCCGCTGTCAACGCTTCCTCCAAATCCTGTGATCTTACAGAAGGGAGGAGCCCATCCATACTTACAATGGCAGTTTCTCTTGCTATTGCACAACTGAAAAACATCAAGTGAATGAACAGGAGCTAGAAAATAAGCCCCTGATAAATTCACCCCCCTCTTAGAACAAATACCCTCAAACATGTAGTCATGTCAGTTGGGAAGCTCACACACATATTTAAATCAGCACTTTTGCACCACTTTCCCCACGTGTGGGCTGGGAGCATCAACTCTCTTGGTCAATATTTCCCTGAATTTTGTGCAGAAAAACAGTGATTGAAATAGGGCGTGTGAGCCATTTTAACCGAGGGCTTTTGAAAGCGCTGTGGTGGCGCTGCGTCAGTTATACGATGCAGCCGCCGATCCGTAACCACCACGGGGGGTTCCCTGCAAAGCTGCGTATTAAAAAATTCAGGAACTTCCCCGACATTTTATGCTGGAGTGAGGTCACTACGGCCCTTCCGTCATCTGACCTCACTCTGGCTTCAAGATGGAAGTGTTCCCAGACTGATGAGACCCCAGATAGGTTGCAGGAAGCCTGAGCAGAGGGCAGGGTGTGGGCCCGGCAAGCTGAATGGCTGCCAGAAAGCCCATGCTGCCTTCTGCATCGGGATTACCCGCCGCCACCCCACAGCAGTGAAAGTGCAGGGTTTTCCTCAAAGCGGCAGCAACCCAGCTCCATGAAGGCAGCCCCCAGAAATGAGATGAGTGTATGTTGTTCTACGCTACTACTTTTTACCAAAGTATAGCCATTCTTGTGAGGAGCAGCCCTCCATGACTGATGAATTGGACTGGTTCAGCAGATTCTTGCTAATAAAAGCCTGGAAACATGTCACTGGGGGAAAAATAAGTGACTACAAGGCCACTTAGAGTCCAGGACAGCATAATTACTCTCCTAAAAGCAACAAATCATACCAAGCAGTATGATTGACTAGCTTTCTTAGGTTATAATTTGTTACCTATGATGTTCTTCTCTGGCTTCATTAAGCTGCATCGAATTGCAGGAGAGGTAGAATAGAAATAATTGAATTGACCAGAAGGCAACAGACGTCGATTTTGGCAGATGGGTATCCCTGAGAAGACACAGCCAGATTGCTGGACTGTTCCTATGATCATCCTGGCTCAATGTTGCCAGCATCGCTCTGAAGAGGGCCCAGTTTGTTCTCAAAGAAGCAAATGTGACAATGGCCCAAGTACTGAGGGCGTTGGCTTCACCTCCCGAAGCAGCCCCTCTCATCACTCCGTTGGTGGCTCTCCAAAAGGAATGGCAGCTAGAGAAGAACAGGTGTTTGGCCATAGATCATTTTCTGGCCATTCCTAAAGGAATGCCTGAGCTTAGGGTGACCAGGTAAAATCCAGGTCAGGGCTCATGTAACTTTAACAGTTGTAGAGAAAAGGGAATTTCAGCCAGTGCCATTTGTATGCCATTAGTTCCTGGTGAAATTCCCTCTTCATCACAACAGTTAAAGTTGTAGGCACTATACTAGAGTGACCCTATACAAAGGAAGGCAGGGCCCCTGCACCTTTAACTGTTGAGATGAAGAGGGAATTTCACCAGGAACTAATTGCATACAAATGACACTGGCAGAAATTCCCTTTTCGCTACAACTGTTAAAGTCACATGAGCCCTGACCTGGATTTTATCTGGTCACCCTACCTGAGCTTCTTAGCTCTGTCTCTGCTCTTTATTCCTCAGGACTGGCTAATTCTATGCAGAGCCCCAGAAGCGTACAGGATAAGGACAGAATGACGCATTCACAACAGCAGTCATGGCAATCTTTCCAAATATGCCTATACATGAATTAACACTTCTTGCGGGAATGAATCCCAGGGCCCTAATTAAGACCCAACTGAATAAACTCTTATTGGTGATTTCATGCTGGGACCACAGCTGGTGTCTGGTGCTTTACAGTGTGTCCTTGGAGCCTGAAATGATCTCCCACTAGTTTCTGAATGTTTCCAAAAAAAATTATGTTGGATTTGTGTCCGTGTATTTATTCCCTGGCATAGAAACCAACTTATGAAGCACAACGTGATCCAAGCCACATACAATCTGAGAGCTGCACCCCAGTGAGTGATCTACCTCAGAAGTCTCTGTCACCCTGCAACTTCTGGGTTACATGTCTTGGACCAGGGCTGAGCAGATGAAGATCAGGCTCTACTTATGATTTCTGGGTGATTTGCAGTAGAACGGCAAAGGTTTCTGACTCCCAATTGACTAACAATAACAACAAGAGACAATTCGGACTCCCAATTGACTAACAACGATGGGGGATTAGGATTGCAACCCAATGGCCCCTAGACAGCACCTGGAAGGCCATAGGATATTTTGGATTCTGGCCCCTACATTATACTCCTTTAGACACCAGGTGAAGACCTTTTTTATTTTCTCAGTATTTTAACAGTTCATCAGTTTAATTTTTAACCTTGCTGTTTAAATTTGGTGTTCTAAACCTGTATTAATTTCTGCATGGCTGCTCGGTTTTATCCTGTGTGTGTTTTATCCTGTGTTTTATATTATGCTTTTATACTGTCGTTTGTTTTATATTTTGAATGGTTTTCATGGTTTAAATTTTTGTAAATCGCCCAGAGAGCTTCGGCTACTGGACGGTATAGAAATTAGGGATGTGCACTGACCCCCCGGATCGGATCGGATAGCGGATCGGAATCGGACCTGGGGGGTCGGATCGGATCGGATCGGATCGGAGGCTGGTCGGATCGGATCGGACCAGATGTCCGATCCGGATCGGACGCCATTTTGAATGCTTTTTCCCATAGCCAAGTATTGTTTTACAAAAACGCCTATAACTTTTTCATTTTTAAAGATAGAAGGATGGAACTTGGGCACATTGTAGACTGGTTAGGGGTAGTTGTCTGTGAGAAATTTCAGAAAGATTGGTGCATGCATTTTGTGGCAATTAATTTTTTAATAAATACCCAGGAATGCCTATAACTTTGTCATTTTTAAAGTTACACACATGAAACTTTGCCACATTGTAGGGGGTACCTTGGGACCTATGTGTGTGAAATTTCAGAAACGTAGGTGCTTGTCTTGTGTGGCAATTAATTTTTAGAAAAATGGGTAGTAGTGGGGTAAATACAGTTACGCCTCCCATTTTTTTATTTTTGAAGATACAAACAGGAAACTTGGGCACATTACAGGTACCACTTGCCTTGATATGTGTGTGAAATTTCAGAAACATTGGAGCTTTCCTTGTGTGGCAATTAATTTTTGAAACAATGAGGAAAGAAACACCTATAACTTTGTCATTTTTAAAGTTACACACATGAAACTTTGCCACATTGTAGGTGGTACCTTGGGACCCATGTGTGTGAAATTTCGGAAACGTAGGTGCTTGCCTTGTGTGGCAATTAATTTTTTAATAAATACCCAGGAATGCCTATAACTTTGTCATTTTTAAAGTTACACACATGAAACTTTGCCACATTGTAGGCGGTACCTTGGGACCTATGTGTGTGAAATTTCGGAAACGTAGGTGCTTGCCTTGTGTGGCAATTAATTTTAGAAAAATGGGTAGTGGTGGGGTAAATACAGTTACGCCTCCCACTTTTTTATTTTTGAAGATACAAACAGGAAACATGGGCACATTACAGGTACCACTTGGCTTGATATGTGTGTAAAATTTCAGACAGCTGGGTCCAGGCATGTGGTGGCAAGGTATTTTTGAAACAATGAGGAAAGAAACGCCTATAACTTTTTTATTTTAAAAGTTAGAAGTCTGAACATTGCTCACTTTGTAGATGGGTTAGGGGTAGATATGTGTCAGAAATTTCAGAATGATAGGTCCAGGCATTTGATGGCTATGGAATTTTTAAATTACATGTTTCAAAAAAATTTCTACAGAGGCCAGGTCTTCCCCTCCCGCTTCCCGCGAAGAAAAGGAAACACTCTCTCGTCTCGATCCCTTTGATCCTTGGTAGTATCCATTACAGGGCTCGTGTCTGCTTGAGTACAAAGTGAAAGCAGACACGAGCCCTGTAATGGATACTACCAAGGATCAAAGGGATCGAGACCAGAGTGATCCTTCCTTGCACGCATGGCTGCAAAACTCAGCTAGGCTCAGCCGTTCTGCTTGAAAAGTGAAAGGAGGAAAGGAAACACGAGCCCTGTAATGGATACTACTAGCAACTTCAAAGGGATCGAGACGAGAGAGTGTTTCCTTTTCTTCGCGGGAAGCGGGAGGGGAAGACCTGGCCTCTGTAGAAATTTTTTTGAAACATGTAATTTAAAAATTCCATAGCCATCAAATGCCTGGACCTATCATTCTGAAATTTCTGACACATATCTACCCCTAACCCATCTACAAAGTGAGCAATGTTCAGACTTCTAACTTTTAAAATAAAAAAGTTATAGGCGTTTCTTTCCTCATTGTTTCAAAAATACCTTGCCACCACATGCCTGGACCCAGCTGTCTGAAATTTTACACACATATCAAGCCAAGTGGTACCTGTAATGTGCCCATGTTTCCTGTTTGTATCTTCAAAAATAAAAAAGTGGGAGGCGTAACTGTATTTACCCCACCACTACCCATTTTTCTAAAATTAATTGCCACACAAGGCAAGCACCTACGTTTCCGAAATTTCACACACATAGGTCCCAAGGTACCGCCTACAATGTGGCAAAGTTTCATGTGTGTAACTTTAAAAATGACAAAGTTATAGGCATTCCTGGGTATTTATTAAAAAATTAATTGCCACACAAGGCAAGCACCTACGTTTCCGAAATTTCACACACATGGGTCCCAAGGTACCACCTACAATGTGGCAAAGTTTCATGTGTGTAACTTTAAAAATGACAAAGTTATAGGTGTTTCTTTCCTCATTGTTTCAAAAATTAATTGCCACACAAGGAAAGCTCCAATGTTTCTGAAATTTCACACACATATCAAGGCAAGTGGTACCTGTAATGTGCCCAAGTTTCCTGTTTGTATCTTCAAAAATAAAAAAATGGGAGGCGTAACTGTATTTACCCCACTACTACCCATTTTTCTAAAAATTAATTGCCACACAAGACAAGCACCTACGTTTCTGAAATTTCACACACATAGGTCCCAAGGTACCCCCTACAATGTGGCAAAGTTTCATGTGTGTAACTTTAAAAATGACAAAGTTATAGGCATTCCTGGGTATTTATTAAAAAATTAATTGCCACAAAATGCATGCACCAATCTTTCTGAAATTTCTCACAGATAACTACCCCTAACCAGTCTACAATGTGCCCAAGTTTCATCCTTCTATCTTTAAAAATGAAAAAGTTATAGGCGTTTTTGTAAAACAATACTTGGCTATGGGAAAAAGCATTCAAAATGGCGTCCGATCCGGATCGGACCTCATCGGATCGGATCGGATCGGATCGGAGGTTGTCCGGATCGGATCGGATCGGATTTTCCCGATTTTGGGTCGGATCGGATTCGGATCGTGGATCGGATCCGATCCGATGCACACCCCTAATAGAAATGCAATGAATGAATAAATAAATGGGTAGATACTGGGATGAAATCATTTGGGAGGAACGTCATCGGGCTTCTCTGGAGGATTTTGAACTTTCCTCCTCCTTGAGTGCAGGAGCTGGGGATCGTTGTGGCGAGGGCAGGATGATGCTAGGGACGGGAGACCTTGAGGAAAGGTAAGTGGTCCTGCACTCTCGGAATGCTGCTTCCGTACCATGCCAATATCACCCTTGCTCAAAGAATCAAATTCTCTTTGTCTAATCTCAAAAACTAGGGGTACTCCCAAATGGAGGACTCCTAGACCCCCTCTAGATGGATTCCGTTTGACGCCTGTTCCTCCGATTATGCACATCTTCTCGGAAGCGCTTTATCGTAAATGCTTGTATGCAGGAGGAAATTGAGCACTCAATAGGTGACCTTACCAGTTGTTTCAAATGCGCTTTACAAGTAGTTAATGCAGAGAATCGCTTGTTCACATAGTCAAAATGCGCTTTAACGGCAGGAGCAAAATAAAACTCGCTATTTAACGCACATTCGATAATGCGCATAATCGGAGAGAAAATGCGCCTCTACGCCCGATTTGCGCTCCGTTCTTGTAGAGGTACATTTTTAATGAGCCTTGAAAGAGCTTTAAATGCCTCTTGTAGAGGCAGCCCTAGAGTCAATAATCAGAATGCTTGTGAAGATACTCCGCGTTTTCTTCCTTAGCGGAAGTTCTGCGGTTAAAAAAAAAAAAGCTGGAAGAAACAGTGGGAAAACACGGGGGGATTATAAGTGGCCCCCAACACCCATAACATTCTAAGAGCATCATCAAATGGGAGGAAACCACATTTCCTTACTGGCACTTCCCCACACACACACTTCTGTCCCACAATACTTCCTCTTTCTTTACACAGAGAAGAAAGAGGAAGTAAACAATGACCACGTGGCCCATTCAGTGGGTGTTTTTTTTAATCCCGCTGCTTCTCCTGCACACAGCGGGAAATGGCGGCACGTTTCACTACAGCTGAACAGGGTCTTTTTTTGCAACAGGAAAATGAGCAGAAGGGGCGGGAGACAGCCAAGAGGCGGACGTCGTCATCAAAAGGAACCCTGAAAAACCGTGAGTGGGCATTAACAGGCGTGAGGTAAAACACTTGTCTGATGACGCTCTAAGAGCGACATCCCACTGGAGGTTGAATGCACATCTGCCGCAACTTTGATCCACTTTTTCAGCGCTGAACTCACTCAGGGCGACAGAAGAACAGCACGACAGGGACGATGACATGCTAGTCCAGCGCTGAAAAAGTGGATCAAAGCTGCGGCAGATGTGCATTAAACTTCCCGTGCAATGACGCTCTAAGAATGAGGCACGGCGATTGCACCATGAAAACCTTGTCCAGAAGCACCCTGTGATCAAGAGATAAATGCCAACATTCCATTAACCTGCTTGGGTCTCAAGGGATGGTTTCTTTTTTCCTTCCCCTTTTTTGCTGCTTACCCCTCGGTTGTTACATTTTGAGAAATCACAATCATCTTTCAGAACGGCCCGATCAACACATGATCTATTTATACATATCTAGAAAAAGAGGTAAAAAATGTTTTTTAAAAAACAATACTTGGCAGCCAGAAAGCCTAAATTCTGACAACTTAGAAGACATGGTCTCTGGCAAATATTCCCTTGGGCGCAGGTGTTATCTCCAAAGAGAAGCGGGTGGTGGTGGGTTTTCTGCTGGAAAGAGAGCTGCGCTTTCCTCAGCCTTCACTCCTGTAACGCCACACAGGCCCCCTCCACAAGAATGCGCCTTTGCGCCTGGTTCCGCGATTATGCGCAGTATCGCGGAGGCGCATTTACTCCTAATCCCTCTGCACGGGAGGCGGCGAGAAGCGGCGAAGCGCATTAAAAGATGCCCAAAAAGCGCTTTCCAGGTAGTTAATGCGCATAATCGCTTGTTCACACAGCGAAAATGCGCTTTAACGGCAGGAGCAAAATAAAAGTCGCTATTTAACGCGCGTTCGAAAATGCGCATTATCGGGGAGATAACGCGCCTGTACGCCCGTTTTGCGCTCCGCTCGTGTGTAGGTAAAATTTATAATGAGCCTTCAAGGCTCATTAAACGCCCCGTGTGGAGGAGGCCATAGACAACCACGATATCCAATGCTTCCCCCTTCCCCCCCCCAAAACACCTGGCCCTCTCCTGCTGTATTCCCTAGCAACTGCTAATTCAGAGGCCTTCCTCTGAACCTGGAGGGAGCAAACAGCCACCATGACTAGTAGCCATTGAAAGACTGAACTTCCATGAATTTATTTACTCCCCTTAACATAAGGTATGGCAATTTAGCACTCCCACTCTCCCACTCCCTCCCCCCACACTCCCTGCTTACCTGCTGCCTCCTCCGCCATCGTCCTGCCATTGTCCTCCCTCCTCACTGTGGGCCAGCCATTTTCCCGCACCCGCTGCGAGCGGCAAATGCTGCACTCTGAGTGCCGTATTTTCCGGTCACAGCAGGTGACGTCATCACCCACTGCAAGCGGGAAAGCGGCCGGCCCACAGCGAGGAGGCAGGAAGATGCAGAGGACAACGGGGGACGACGCGGAAGAGGCAGCAGGTAAGCAGGGAGAGTGGGGGGAAGGAGGGGAGAGCAGGGAGAGCGGGAGGGAGTACTGTGCACGGATCCGAATCGGATCCAGATTGCGGATCCAATCCGGCCCAATCCGGCCCTGAGCCGATCCGGGAGGCCCGGATCAGCCCGATCTGCTCCGGATTCGGGATCTGGATCTGTGCACAACCCTAGTGCAAATCTGGCTTCTGCTCTGAACCAGAAGACCTCAATCTGTAGTAGAAGCATGTACTTGTGTAAAAATGTGGCAGCTGTACTTTCTCAGTGGGCTCACTGTGGAAGAGATGTATACTGAACACACTCTGTGCTTAGCAGACACTTACTAGTAAAAAAAAAACAAGTTTACCGAAAGACTTGTCCAGTCAGAGCTGTAATCCTTGCAAAGTGTATCTGGTTCTCTTCTTACTGTCTGTTTTACTTGTTCATAGTTATGCTTTCCTAATTTTAATTGCAATTTTTGTGAACTGCCCAGAGAGCTTCGGCTATTGGGCAGTATAGAAATGCAATAAATAAATAAATAAATTTTAAAATCTGACAGCTGCATCAGATATTTTACAAGGAAAGAGAAGGCAGGATTTAATTTTAAAAAATCCTTCCCACATAACCACAATATTTTGAGCAGGCTGTACTCCCTGGCAAGGCCCTTCTCCCTCTCCCAAACTAGAACTCTTGTCCAATCAAGGGCAGGCAAGGAGTCCAGCTGAAGTTACCCTGTTAAGGCCACAGGCTGTCCCATCTCTCACTGCTCCAATATCATACGCGTCCTCTCCAAGGTGAAATTCTGTCCCCCAGCACAATGTATCCTCTACTGCAGTCTGAATTACTCCTTGTCCAGTTGGCATTTTTGGAATTCTGTTCACATGGGTGCACTGGACCCTTCCACAAGGGACATCTCTGAAAGAAAAGCAAGGAAGAGGGGGGGAACACCTTACATCTACTAGAGACCACCATAGGATAGAAAGAAGCAGCCTTGCTTCAAGGCCTACCGACTTTCAAATGCTTTGTCATCTTACTAAGGCCCAAGCACGATGGCTGATAATTGGCTGGGTCTTCCTCAGAATCACTCCAGCATTGGTTCTGCCGCAAAAGGAGGGGTCTTCTATGAATGTGAGGTCGTCCTGAGGAAAGGGTCTAGCTATGGTCCGGCTAGTTTTGTCGAGGCTTAGTACCACCTCCAGCCAGAATCAACATCAACAGAGTGTAACGTCCTTTACAAGTACTGGAGAGGAGGGAAGGGAGAAATACAGTCTGCAGTGTAGGAAAGAGGCCCTTACACTTCATCTGGGATAAAGGGCCGGAGCAGATTCCGAGAGAGTATTCAAGAGAAGATCGGAGAATGGGCCGGGGGGGGGGGGGAATCATTATAGAACAATGGATCATACTGTTCATAGAGATGGGCATTCTTTGAGTATACAAAAACCACACATTAACCAGCAATACAAACCATGTCCGAAAGTAGATGTCTGTCTGCCAAGCTGGAGAGAAAAGGCCCTGTTATTATTATTTATTATGTAATAATAATATGTATTATGAAGGATGAGATTGACAGGTCTCTACCCCATGTATTTATTTATTTACAATGTTTATATACCACTTCCCATTCAAGAATTTCAGAGCGATGGATAAATCGAATAAAAGAATAAAAACAGAAAGGTTCGCTTTTTAAAAGAAACAAAGTGCAAATAAAACCATGGCTGGTCATCAAGGGACGTCTTCCTGGAACAATGACCTTTTCAGGAGGTGCCAGAAGGAACACAGAGTTGGCACCTGCCTGACCTCCAGAGGCAGGGGATTCTGTAGGAGTGGGGCCACCACACTGAAGGCTCTTCCCCTGGTGGGCTCCAATCGGACAGGAGCATGCCCTCGAATGTGGCTGGCAGGTTGATGGGGAGAAGGCGCTCTCTCAGGTGTCCTGGTCCCAAGTTGTTGAGGGCTTTATACACTAGTACAAGAACTAGTGTGAATGCAGAGGTTCAGAACCTCCGGCCCACAGGTGAAATCTACCCCAGATGGCCACACCCCTGCACTAGGCCTCTGCCCCCTTTCCCTTGATCAGCCATCGTTTGGTGGTTTTCTGGCTTCTGCCCATCCCCCCCCCCCCCAATTCTTCATGGTTGAAATGCCTCTCCTGTGGTTTTAGTGACTGGCAGTCAGAGCTTTGAAATAAAGTCAGCTGGCATTTTTGTCCCTGCCCTATTTGCCTTCGGCCCCTCCCACCCCTGGAGTGCAGCCCCTCTGGGAGCTCCTCCAAAACTGAATCTGACCCTCGGCTGAAAGAGGTTTGACAGCCCTGTGTTAGAGTATCCAGTGGAGGCAGGGAGATCCTGGCATCTGTTCAGGAACGACCTAGCAAGGCTTGGAAAGACGGGGCTCAATACCCGTGTTCTTCAATGGGATATGAACTTCTCCCTCAGCCAGTGATTGGCCATAGGCCGGTTATTCCTGAGAGGTTGATGCTGGCACAAAGTGACTATCCCAACGAAGGAATCATAGTGACTATTTTACATAGTGCTTTAAAACGGTCTCATTATTTTGGGATGGCGGTGGGGGGGAGCATTCTGAAACCTGGCCAGGCTGCTGGAGAACACCACCGTTTTCTTAATCAGACAGTTGCTCACAAGCACAACCTACTCTTCATTACATTTCTTGAACCGCAGGAATCTTCCCTCGCCGCAATTACCAGATCGATCGCCCTGCATGTTCACTTCCTTGAAACAAATCAGTGGGGCAGGTTGTGTCCCTGCAGGAGAGAAAGGCATGAAAGAGAATGCTGGACATCAGGGGGTATAGAAATACCTTAAATAAAAACCAAGCAGCATTACGGGGTGGAAAAGCATATAAGAGGCCTTGCGGCCAATGTACTTAATACATCTACAGTTTCTTCTCCACTGCATTCATTCTTCCAAAGAATCTGTGAACTTTGGGCGGATCTACACACGAGTTTTTTGACGTTTTATAAGGGTTATGAAAACTCTTTGGGCCACATGACGCACTCCCTATAACGTTGTATATCTGAGGTTTTTTAAAACTCACTTCAGTTATATACAACGGTTTCACTTTTAATAAATCATTTTAAGTAAAATAATGTGTCCTTCCTTACCGTTTGTGATTCATGGGGGCAGTGCTTCCTTTACTGGTGCCCAAATGCTTAGCAGTTGATTGGTGGGGAAGAAAGAGGAAGTGGACCAGTGAACTACAACACCCACAATTCTTAGCCCTATACTCGCTAGGGAATGACTAAGGAACTAAGAAGGAAGTGTGTAACTGAACTACAACCCCCACAATGCCTTGCCCTAAACTCATTGAAAAATGAAAGAGGAAGAGACAGGGCAGAACAGCGTGTGACCGCACACACCGCTTTAAAGACAGAAGACTGTTCTCCTGTAATGTGAGTACTCAGTAATGTGGCCTAAGACGTTTTAGAACGCACCTATTTGGAATGTTTTAAAATACAATTTAAAACGTTCCAAAGGACTGTGTAGATTCCCCTTTGTTGCTGATTGGAGAGGCAAAGGCCAAACCTGGGGGATGTCTATATGTGGGAAAAGCCCCAGGGTGGCTCCGCAGTGGCGTTGTGGTATTTATATGATGCAGCAGCCATTGCGGAGCCATCCCAGGGCTTTCCCCCGAAGCTCTGAAATAAAAAAGTTGGGGACTTACCCTGACTTTTTTCTCTGGAGTGATGTGACGATGGCACATCTGCTGTTTGTCACTGCTCCAGAGTCATGCCCGAGGCGTGGCCAGACAGATGGCAACCCTGATTGGTTGCCATCTGCCCGGACAGGAGGGAGGGGGCGGCCCAGCAAGCCGAATAGCCGCTGGAACACTTCCGTGCTTCTCCGGCATGGGGAGAAGGTAAAAAAGGGGGGAACCGTGGAAAAAGGTTTTTTAAAAAGTGGAAGGACGTGCAAACGCTCAGCGGTGCTCGTGCGGTGGCGTGCAGTTGTGCAGCGGTGCAAGGGGCAGTGGCTCCTCCTCCTCAGATACAAATCCCACATTCGCTCCATAGCATGGGGACAACCCCACAGGAGCGCAAGCACAGAGTTTTGGGGGGTCCCGGGGCCAGCGCGTTGTCGTGAAGACAGCCCCCTGCTGGTCACAGAAATGCTTGAGAGTTCGGGATCCACTCCCCTTGTCCACGTCTTTGGTGTTCTGAATTCCCCTGACAGGAGACACAGCTAAAGTGACCTACTGCCCAGTGGAGGATGAGGATGGCCAACTGACACAGCAACTGGTCTTCCACCAACACTAGTGGCAAAGCTGAAATCCACTTTGGTAAATTGCTAACAGACATGGAGGTCCACAAATGCCTGATCCCAGGTGGCCCTTTGATATGAAATGGCCAGTACAGCAAGGTTAGGAATAGCAGCAGGGTTTTTTGGTAATAACAATGTCAGACTTACCATGGCCAAAAATATCTGTGCATTGTTTTTGGAGGCTAAGGCACATCCCCATATAGCAAGTATCAGCGATGCCACACGGCATCCCGTCTTGTTTATATACATCTGTCGGGCAGCTGGCGGAAGTCCCATTGCAGAACTCCGGAAGATCACAGTCTGTAGCCGGCTGTCTACACACTGTTCCCTTTTTTAAAAACTGTTGGAAACAATCATGTAAGTTTCTGAATTTGAGCTCCATCACACCTACTCCCCCCCTCCCCCCCGATTGCTTCTGCGGGTTTCCCCTCTGTTTCCTATGCCAGTCTAGCGTTTTGAATTACACATAGTCGGTATGGCTGCGATGCCTCAGCTCGGCCCGTTCAAATTTGAATTTCCGGACTTTGCCCGTTCAGGGATAAATCGAAAGAGAAACAAGAAATGGCATGCTCAGGGTGACAGAACAGCATGAGTCCAGCGCTGAAACAGTGGATCAAAGTCACAGTGGGTGTGCATCAAACCGTCCATGTGATATGCACCTTAGTGCGCCCTCGCCATGCCTGGTGTGCGGATTTGCAGCATGGAACTCCCATGACGCCATGCCTGTCCTGCTGACACCCCGCCTCTTCCCCAGCCTTTCCTAGAACGCTAAAGGTCTGGATTATTTTCCCTAAACGCAAGCGCCCTAAGGCTCCGTGTAGTTTTAAAGGAACTGGGGGCTTGAACGGATTGCATCAGGTCCTGGCAGGAAAAAAACATCTCTCCCAGCAGCTGGCTCCAAGCCTCAATATAAAACCCAAACCTTGCATCCCAGGCTCCAAAGCCTTTTTTTAAAATCATACAACACCTGAATCTCTACAGAGACAGGATTTGCTCCCTCAATGCTCCCAAATAGCCAGACTAAAGGGCCATTCCATTTTTGCCCGGCAGAAATGCAGTCTGGTTGAAGTGCTCATCTGCCGGGACCTGACTGGAGAGCAAAAGAGAAGGGAAAGGACGGAATGGAACGGAAGAGCAACAAGAGAGAGGGCCTTTTCAGTGGTGGCCCCCCAGTTATGGAATGATCTCCCCAACGAGGCCTGCCTGGAGCCAACACTGTCATCTTTTCGGGGCCAGGTGAAGACCTTTCTCTTCTCCCACACATTTAACAGCATATGTTGAATTTTTTAACTGACCCCTGGATAGTTGTGATGATACGTAGTTTGTTTTTAGGCTTTTATGGTTTTAATTTTTGTATATTGGTTTTTAAATGTTCAATGTTTTTAATTTTTATAAACCGCCCAGACAGCTTAGGCTATGGGGTGGTATATAAATATAATAAATAAATAAATAAATAAAATATTCTGCTATCTATTGGAAACCTAAATTTGGCCTATAATAAATGAGATGCCTTGTTCTATCTTATGGGTGACTCGTATGCATTCATCTCATTTGTAAATAAGGAGCAATTAGCTAAAAGATTTCCTGAGAGACATATGTCTGGTCAGATATACTTATGATGTGAGTTAAGTCCCATTATAATAACAATGGGGTTCCCTTCAGTCATTATCAGTCATTATATTTTTGTATGTTATATTCCTTTTGTTTCCTATAAAAACTGTGTAACAATGTTTTCCTTCTCAATACAGATATAGTTTTTAAAAACAAATCCACATTTCAAATGGAAGTGCACTGTATGTGGAATTATGTGGCAACTCCAGTTCTTCAAGACAGAAGAAGATAGAAGAAAAGACATAGGATGAATCTGCAATGTTTATCTTACCTTACATTCCTTACAACAGAGTCCATAAATACAATCAATGTCCTGTTTGATTGTACAGTTCTTTTGGCAACAACTATGCCTTCTGCATTCCTGCAAATGAAGGGATTATCAACAGTTAAAGCTGCAGGAGCCCTGCCTAGCGTGACCAGATACAAAAGAGGGCAGGGCTCCCGCAGCTTTAACGGCTGTGATGAAGAGGGGATTTTGTCAGGTGCTGTATGCCTACAAATGACACCTGTTGAAATTCCCTTTTCTATGCAACTGTTAAAGATACAGGAGCCCTGTCCTCCTTTCCATAGGGTCACCGTAGTACTGGTATAAATCCCTGTCTCAAGCAACAACACCAGGGAGCAGGGGTATAGACTTATCAATTTTTCAGGAAGGGGGGCATGGGGCTAAACTTGGAAAAGGGGGGCTGGGCTTATTTGTTACATTGATGTATATATTTGTTTCTGGAAACTATCCTTCATCAACAATGGATCCTAGAGTGTTAAAGCCACATATTAAAATAACAACTACTCAACAAAAGTATTGCATTTTAATTATAATATTATGATAGTTTACACACTACCCAACCATCCATAGTCCTATACAATATATCAGTGTCCTTCAAACTTTCCCCCCCATACCCTCAAGACCCTATTCCTGTGCTTTGTGTGAAAATGTCTGACATGTAATATGCTTTTGACTCATTAGTTAGCATGTATTGTATTAATTTAAGGAGGAAGCCAGGTTTGCTTGGAGGTCATTTAAACTGACCCCCAAACACATAACAATGCAGACAACTGGAGACTGACTGAGGAATCCACCAGCCAGGCTGTGAGCTTACTGATGTCACCTGGTTGAGCATTGACCCCACCCTGAGAAATTTCAGTGTGGACTTGAGACCCACTCCCTGCCCCCGTAGGGTGACCATATGGAAAGGAGGACAGGGCTCCTGTACCTTTAACAGTTGTGTAGAAAAGGGGATTTCAGCAGGTGCTATCTGTATGCAGGCAGAACCTGGTGAAATTCCCTCTTCATCACAACAGTGAAAGCTGCAGGAACCCTGATCTCTTTAGTATCTGGTCAAGAGGGCAGGGCTCCAGCAGCTTTCACTGTTGTGATGAATAGAGAATAAAAATGCATACAAATGGCACTTGCTAAAATTCCCTTTTCAATACTACTGTTAAAGATACAGGAGCCCTGTCCTCCTTTCCATATGGTCACCCAACCCGGTAGTCAACTTGCTACTGCTCATAGATTTAATTCACTGTCTTTCCGCTTCTATCTTCACATTGCAGCTTAGGTATCCTTGAGCTATGAGTAGGGTGACCATATGGAAAGGAGGACTGGGCTCCTGTATCTTTAACAGTTGTATTGAAAAGGAAATTTTAGCAAGTGCCATTTGTATGCATTTTTATTCCCTATTCATCACAACAGTGAAAGCTGCATTTCAACAGGTGTCATTTGTATGCATGTAGCACCTGGAGAAATTCCCTTCATCACAACAGTTAAAGCTGCAGGAGCTATGCTAGAGTGACTAGATACAAAAGAGGGCAGGGCGCCTGCAGCTTTAACTGTTATGGTGAAGAGGGAATTTCACCAGGTGCTGCGTGCATACAAATGGCACCTGCTGAAATCCCCTTTTCTATGCAACAGTTAAAGATACAGGAGCCCGGTCCTCTTTTCCATAGAGTCACCGTATTTACACCCCTGCCAAGGAGACGTCAAGGAGAAGGAACGCCTGGGGCTAGAGCTAATTTCCCCAACAGACTTGGAAGACAGAGAGAGAGAGTGAAGAAGTTTACCTGACTTAGGCTGACCAGATAAAATCCAGGTCAGGGCTCCTGTAACTTTAACAGTTGTAGAGAAAAGGGAATTTCAGCCAGGGTCATTTGTATGCAATTAGTTCCTGGTGATATTTCCTCTTCATCACAACAGATAAAGTTGCAGGCACTATACTATACAAAGGAAGGCAGGGCCCCTGCAACTTTAACTGTTGTGATGAAGAGGGAATTTCACCAGGAACCAATTGCATACAAATGACACTGGCTGAAATTCCCTTTTCTCTACAACTGTTAAAGTTACAGGAGCCCTGACCTGGATTTTATCTGGTCACCCTAACCTGACTGAAACAAGGCTCCCAACCTTCATTATAAGGGACTTTTCTGAAGCATTTCCTTAGCTTAGGGGTTTACTTTATACCTCATTTTGTGTTGGCTGTCAGTGATGGAACTTTACACTTTTGGAGTAATAAGTATATGTTTCTACAAGAGTTCGTGGTCACTAGGGTAACCAGATAAAATCCAGGTTAGGGCTCATGTAACTTTAACAATTGTAAAGAAAAGGGAATTTCAGCCAGTGTCATTTGTATGCAATTAGTTCCTGGTGAAATTCCCTCTTCATCACAACAGTTAAAGGTGCATGGGCCCTGCCTTCTTTGGTATATGGTCCCTCTAGTATAGTGCCTGCAACTTTAACTGTTGTGATGAAGAGGGAATAGCACCAGGAACTAATTGCATACAAATGACACTGGCTGAAATTCCCTTTTCTCTACAACTGTTGAAGTTACATGAGCCCTGACCTGGATTTTATCTGGTCAGCCTAGTGGTCACATAATCTAAAGAAGTAAGTGAACAAGGGGGATTTGATGCGCTTCTTCCAATGGAGCTGCTGACACCATCGTTTGGATTTTATAATTGTATTTTATTTATTTAAAATATTTCTAGGCCGCCTCATTAGGTGCATGAAACTTACTTGCTATGCTATTTTAACCCCTTTCTTTTGTATATAGGCTGCTGCCCTAAGCATGCTTTCTTGGGAGAAAGTGCCATTGATACAGTGGGACTTACTTTTGAGTAAACACACACGAGACTGAACTATTAATTGGTAATTTATACAGATGTACAAAAAGAGCAAAGACATACAGTTAAGGTTAGATTAGGCTGACCATATGAAAAGGAGAACAGGGCTCATGTAACTTTAACAGTTGAAGAGAAAAGGGAATTTCAGTCAGTGTCATTTGTATGCAATTAGTTCCTGGTGAAATTCTCTCTTCATCACAACAGTTAAAGTTGGATGCACTATACTAGAGTGACCATATACAAAAGAAGGCAGGGCCCCTGCACCTTTAACTGTTGTGATGAAGAGGGAATTTCACCAGGAACTAGTTGCATACAAATGACACTGGCTGAAATTCCCTTTTCTCTACAATTGTTAAAGTTACATGAGCCCTGTCCTCCTTTTCACATGGTCAGCCTAGGTCAGATGGGTTAAAATAGCAGCACACATCCAAGCAGCATCCCATGCAAAAAGAAATACTGTCATTTTAATAATACTTTATCAACAACTTACAGTCATGTCTCTGGATTGTGGTTGGTTAGCAAATGAATATTCATTCTCTGATCTTTGTGCCCACTGTTTAAAAATAAACTTAATCATATTTTTTTCTCATGAAGTGATAATTAATTATAAAACCAGCAGCTGTTAAAAGATTTTTTTAGAGAAAAAAAGGTAAAATATCTCCTGCCAGTATAAGCCCTCTCCTCGAAAACCATTTGATGACATAATTGGCATGGTCGTTTCAGTCTTTCCCTAGGACAGGAGTGATCCAGTACATATACTATAGTATAGCTAGACTTCCCAAAAGCTTTTGACATAGGACTGGACTGGTATGCTCCATCTGGCTTCCATATTTTGGCCCAATTGAAGCTTCTGAACCATCTTCAAAGGCAGCCTACACCATGCATAATTCTGTACCCCTCTATCCTTTCCCCCTTACCCTGCTATTTCCAAGCTCAACAATCCCAGCTGTTTGCAACCTTTCCTCATGAGGGAGATGCTCCAGACCCTTGGTCACTTGAGTTGCCCTCTTCTGCACTTTTTTCCAGCTATACAAGGTCCGCTTTTAGGTGCATTGCCATCAGGGCCCAGTGATTTCTTAGCTTTCAATAAGGGTTTACACTGTATTCTTTGACTGTTTTAAAGGTGAATGGTGAGCTATCTTGAAATTGAATGAGGAAGGAAGTCAGGATGGAGAAAATGAAATAAGTAAACGATGATAGCGTGAGCAATCCTTAACTGATCAGCCACGATTTTAGCAGAATTCTGTTTCTTTTTAAGATTAATAATAATAATAATAATAATTAATATGGAGTTTTATTCTTTTATCTTATCTTGTAGATTTTATTGCTCACCCCTCTGAAATTCTGTCTAGATGTGGAGCAGTATATAAATGTTATTATTAAATCAATCAATCAATCAATCAATCAAATCAGAGACATTTCCGCCTTGAATCATGGCCCTTGTCAAAGCAATGCCACCAGGGATGACCACCAGAACCCTCGTCATCACATTGCCAGAGGCACTACAGGGTACCTCACAACGTACAGCAACATCTGGCAGAGGGACAACGTAACTTCAAACCTGTTCAAAATATGGCAGCCAGGTTGGTCACCGGTACACCTAGGGCGGATCTACACTGCTGCTTTAAAGCGCTTTAAAGTGGTTTATAACAGTAGTGACAACTGTTTTTGGAGTGTGTCCTGGCCCCAACAGTTGTCAGTACTGTTATAAAGCGCTTTAAAGTGCTTTAAAGACACAGTGTAGATCCTGCCGTAGAGGTGACCATATCACACCAGCTTTAAAATCACTCCACTGGCTGCCAATTAGTTTCTGGGCGAAGCACAAAGTGTTGGTCATTACCTTTAAAGCCCTACTTGGTTTGGGTCCAGGTTACCTGCGGGATCACCTTCTCCCATACAATCTGCCCCGCACGCTCAGGTCCTCTGGGAAGGAATTACTCCCGTCAGCCAAAACTAGGCTGACAACTGTTACCCAGAGGACCTTCTCTTCTGCCGCTCCCAGACTGTGGAACGACCTGCCAGGAGAGATCTGCCAACTTAACAGTCTCTTTGACTTTAAGAAAGTCATAAAGACCGATCTCTTCTGCAAATTTTAAGAGTTTTATTAGTATTTTAATAATGTATTCATTTTATATGTTTTTAATCAGTTTTATGTATTTTCTATCATTTATTTTTAATGTTGTTCCCCGCCTCGATCTGGAGGGAGAAGCGGGTAAGAAATAAATATATTATTATTATTTCTAGTAATATTGTATTCACTTTACCTGTGGCTGTTCTTTGGCATTTGGTTGTCTTGGAAGGGATAAACTCAGGATCCATTCTCCTTCTGTTTCCTGATAAAGGTAGGAAAAGTTGCTGAATGCTGTAGCTCATTCCCTTTCTCATGGTTTTACAAACAGATAGTTGTCTTAGGGGAGTTGCACATATCAGTCATTCCTTTATTCTAGGGTGTCCAGATGGCCCGGGGTTTCCCGGTCCTAACCTGGAAACCTAGGCTGAACCGGGGCAACCGGGGGGCAGCGGGGGGAAACCGGGATGGCGGGGGGTCACGCGGCGGTGGCGGGAGGCGGGCAGCGCGAGGCACTTACCTGCTGAGGCTTCCACTTCCCTCTGGTGCTCGGAATCTACTGAGAAACAGGCTTCGCGGCCTGTCCCTCAGTAGCGCGCTGGGTGATGACGTCATCACCCGGCGCGTACTGAGAGACAGGCCAGGAAGCCTGTTTCTCAGTAGATTCTGAGCACCAGAGGAAAGCAGACGCCCAGGTAAGGAGCGCGGGGTGGCGCGGCGTGGCGTGGGGGGGGGCGGCGCGGGCGCGCGGTGAGGGGGTTGTTTTGGGTGGGTGGGGTGGCGGGGGGGTCCGGGATTTTGATTGTCATAATCTGGTCACCCTACTTTATTCGTCCTGAAAGTCTTAACGTCTAACCTCATCAAGGCCGCAATCACACTCTTCATTCTCATCAACGACGCCATTTCCACATATCCCAGGTTTAAAACTTTTGGTAGGTAAGTTCAGTAAACATTCTTTTCCTGGTTGCCTTATTAAATCACGATAGATTACCCTGCTGCAGTTACTCAATCTGTGACATTTTCTGTAACACAATAAATGATAATCCAGTACGGCGGTATTTATTTATCATCTTCATTCATATCTCGTCTTTCAGAAAACAAATCCTTCTGAGGCGGCATACAACAAAACATGCAGCCTACTGTGGGGTGGGGGGGAGTGAGGCGCATGCGAGGGCGCATCTAGAGCAACTGCTGCATGGTATTTGACTCATCGCCCCCTCGGGTCCAGAAGGCGTTTGATGGACAGCAAAAATGAAATCCTGGCCTGTTCTTCTGATCAACAGGGATTCATTCAACATTTGGTTACGCCGTGCCTCCTGGGACCAGAGAGGAAGGCTAAAGTCCTTCCGTGGGAAGAGAGGCATCCCAAGCAAGTGGGACCTATAACTAAATATCACGGTGTATCCCCAGCCGCTAGAGCTGTTCCTGTTCGGGACTCTAGACAGTATACAGCCAGAGCCTTGCAGTGCTCTTCAGGCCTCTTGGGTGCGATGGGGGGGGGGGGGATTTCAGGAAGGGAGAAGGAAAAAGGAGGCCTTTGCTGTGCTATGCAGTAGCCCATCACACCTATTCCCCCCCCCCCGGTTTGCCTCCGTGTTTTTTACCTGTTTCATAAGTGCGTCAAGCGAAGGGTCCCTTTCACATGTGTTTGTAGTATTGCACTGCACCATGAAACCACCCTTTTGCTTGTTTGCTCTTCCTCTCCACCCCGCCCCTTCTCTCAAAGCACACACCCCCAACAAAGGGAAAAGCGAGAGGACAGCAACACATGGAGGCTTAAGGGCGCATTAAATCAGCTTGGGAAAAATAATCCAGACTTTCCCCGAACCAAAATAATAAGCAAAACGGAGGAAAAGAGGCGAGATGGGCGCAGGGCAGGGATGACATCGGCTGAATTCGGACGACACGATAGTCAATGGTGGTGTAATCATCAACTTTCCAGTTGTTCATCTAGGGGGTACTCCCCACACAACATGGTAATAAATAATCAACTGTGGTGTGGATTAGGATCAGCGCTGAGTTGACCATGGCAGCATTCAGTCGACATGATAGTCAATACAACTGACAATTGTTTCCCCTCCCCAGTTGCTTACTGTGTCGTCCGAATTCAGCCATCATGTGAGTCCCGCGCTGCAATACCAGATACCAGGCATGGCAAGAGTGCGTTAAATCGCTGGTGTGATGGAGCTCGTAATGCTCAAGGACTGAGGCTTGAGACTGTCAGTCAGACACAAATCAGAGCATATGATGTATTTATTTATTTCTAAGATTTATATTCTGATTTCCATGCTAATTAGCATTGTTAAGGTAATTTACAATAAGCAATAAAATATAATACTAAAATGAAAATAACAGCCATTTACAGCTATATAATGGGGGAGGGGGAGTCTTGAGAGTGAGAAAGGAAAAAGGGTATCCTTTTTACTTTCCTGTCCCCTGAAGTATTCTTGTATCCTGCACAGAGAGGAATTTATTAAAAAAAATAAATCAAAAACCTCAAACCTTCTCTGTGGTGGCCCCCTCAATTGTGGAATGATCTCCCCGACGAGGCCCACTTGGCACCAATGTTGTTATCTTTTCGGCGCCAGGTCAAGACTTTCTTCTCTCAAGCATTTAGCAATATCTGATGAGCCCGGATCTGTTTTTGTTTTTAGGCTTTATAATGATTTTAAATGTAAGTGTGTATTGTATGTTTTTGCAGTTTAAATTTTTGTATATTGTTTTTTAATGTTTTAATCGTATGTAAACCACCCAGACAGCTACGGCTGTGGGGCAGTATACAAAAGTAAATAATAATAATAATCCCTCTCTCCCTGGATAAAGCAGTTAAGGACTTGAGCAGTAATATTGTTTAGACATAGCTGATTTAGAAATAGAAATGTACCCTTCGGAATATAACTTAACCAGTCATTAATGGTTAATTAATTAATTAATTAATGGAAAACAAGAGAGCAATCCTATGCCCTTAGAAAGCACAGGGGGTGGAATAAGGTTTTTCAGACTCCAGCATCCAAGGTCAGAGAGAACGCTCACACCTCAGCCCCAGGTGAACAAGCTCCCTGCCCCTCCCCCTCAAAGCTGGCTGCCTCTACGAGCTCCCAAACGTGATAGGAAGGAAAGGGGCGTGCACTAGTAGATGGGGAGGAGACTGAGGAAATGGGGAAATGAGCTATCCCCAGCCTTCCCCATCCTCCGTCCCTCCCGCTGTTACATCCAAGCAGGATCAACACCTGTCCGTTTCAGAATTGGGACATTCTCCTGTATGGATGGAGCCTCTGCCAGATCAGGGAGTAGAGGATAATTCCCAGGTGGATGTGCCCAAAAGCTTCTTAAAAACAGTCAAGGTATCAATTAGGATTTGAAGACAGGATCATGATCAGTTTTTCTTTTGCTTCCTAAAATCGTAAGAACACGAGAGAGGTTAAAGTGAAGTCCTACTCACACATTGCTCAGTGATGCTATCATAAGACACTTGCCATTCTGAGTGCAATTACAGTCGCAATTTCGGCCTGCATATTCCGGTGAGTCGTCATGGCCGAAGCCAAGGGAATGACCCAGCTGATGCGCAATATTTAAGCCATCACTTAACGTATCGTCCTGTGACTGTATACAATAAGTCAAAGCAAAGGAGATGAGCAGGTTATTAAATATATAGATGATTTTAAAAAAACATTTGCTGCTGCTATTGTGCTGCTGCTATTGTGATTCTATAAAGGTGGAGGCATTTACTCCTTAGACCCGCACAAGTTTCAACATGGCCTGAACACGGTAATCTTCCCAGCATACCTGCTACTTGGACTGTGATACATACTTGCAAATATTCTTATGCTCACTTATCTAGCGCCCAGGCTGATGACTTTATGACATCAAGTTAACATTTAGCTTTTCCAAAAGAGATTTTCTCTTGGTGAACTGGATGTGTTTAACAACTGACATTGCTTGTGTGTGTGTGTGTTTCTTATTTGTTTCTTTTAATCCGTATATTGCTTTAGATGCTGCTTTTCCTGAACAACAAAATGTAGCTTAAAAATGCGTAAATGTATTTTTTCTATCCACACAGCCATCATCCCCAGGATACCAGAGCAGTGGCAAGAACAGGAGGGAAATAGAGCAGTTGGACCACTCTGCTGCCAGTTGGACCAACAAGGCCATAATCAGCCACCATCTAATTCAGACTAAGAAGGATACATGATAGAGGAGTACATAACTATTCATGGTGTGGAGAAAGTGGATAGGGGGTTGGACAAATTCATGTAAGGTAAGGCTATCAGTGGCTACTAGTCTTGATGTCTACATGCCATCTCCAGTATCAGAGGCAGTGTGTCCAAGCACTGTAGTTACTACGTGGGGGAACATGGGGTGGGGGGAGGATGCTATTGCGGTCATGTCCTACTTGTGGGTTTCCCAGAGGCAGCTGGCTGGCCGTTGTGTGAACAGAATGCTGGACTGGATGGACCCTTGCTTTGTTCCAGCACGCCTCTTCTTATGTTAAATGCAGCGCTGGTTAAGTAGCGGCTTAAGAACTTTCTCTTACCATTGCTAACATCACAGCTATACCCCCTCCGAGACAGGCAATGAATTTAAGGGACATATTACCGACAGAAGCATAGAGACTGAGACCCCCTCTAGATGGATTCCATTTGATGCCTGGTTAGCCGATTATGCGCATAATCGCGGAAGCGCTTTATCGTTAATGCTTGTATGCAGGAGTTAATTGAGCACTCAACAGGTGACCTTACCGGTTGTTTCAAATGTGCTTTACAAGTAGTTAATGCGGAGAATCGCTTGTTCACATAGTCAAAATGCGCTTTAACGGCCGCAGCAAAATAAAACTCGCTATTTAACACGCATTTGATAATGCGCATAATCGGATGTTTAAAGCGCCCCTAAGCCCGATTTGCGCTCCGTTCTTGTAGAGGTAAATTTTTTAATGTGCCTTGAAAGAGCTTTAAATGCCTCTTGTCGAGGCAGCCTGATAATCACCTACACGCATAGCAGACACCGAAGTATGATTGTAAACGCAACAACATTCTCCCCAGGCAAGTCCTAAAGGAGACCCGTGAGACCTGTAGCATAACAGGAGATAATACATGTTACAGTTATGTTCAGATAACATCAGACCAAAAAAGAAGGGGAGAGGTAGACCAGGCAGAGGCACTGCCAGGGGTGAGGCTCCCACCCCACATAAAATGCTCTGCACGCATTCATGGGCCCTCCCCCCACCCCAAATTCGCTACTCTCCCACACTCTTTCTTTGGGTTCTTTCTACACACACACACACACACACACCACTTGCACATTCCTGAAAAAGCTTTGCACTTGAAAGCTGGCACATTTTGTAAAATTTCGGCTGGTCCTAATAAACGAATTGCCCAACTATGGATTTTGGATTTGCCAATGGACCCCTCTAGAAAGAGTTAGAATTCCAGAGTGAAGGTGGAGGTTGTAGCCTGCCAGGTTGCAAATACTTGCGGAGAAAGAATAAGGCAGAAGTTCTCCGCTAGTCGCTGCTCTGTCACATGGTTGTGATTTTAAACACATCTAAGCCCTCCAATGACGTGAATGCACATAAAAGGGATGGAGAGGGCCAGCAAATTCCCATTCGTCTTTTTTCGTTGCGAAAAACAAAAGGTCTGATGTTAATAATACTACGATCAGTTAGACAGATATTTTCTAACGGGAAACTGTGGAGTCTTACGTAATTATGCCGGCGTGGTCAAACTGGGCACGATGCTGAAGTTCGTGAGTGACATACTTGTGAAAGTCAATCAGTGTTCTTCTAAGGCTGTCAGCATTAATGGTTATGTGGTCTCTCTGTGTCCACAACTCCAAGCCTACCAAATAAACACGAAGATCCATCTCAAAGAACATCTGAAAACATAGAAGACACAAATCAATTATTTTTCAAGAACCGTCTTTGGATAGGAAAATGATCCCTCAAGGTTTCTGGAGGGAGCTGGCGGGAGCAGGAGGCAGAGACACACAGAAAGGAGCAAGCCCACATCAGTGCCACAATGGTGGCAGATTAAACACCTTCACCACCAGCATATTTAAGAGTCGCCACGTAGCTGAAGCTCTCAGGGTGACAGACATAAGAAAAGCAAAAACAATAAAATCAATGATAAAATCAAATAAGAAAACACATCAAAAGTATCGCTTTTAAAAGGAACAATTTAAGTGAGCAGCTAAAAGCATGAATAAGATTTTTTTTAGAAAAATAAATGCAACATTAAACATGTTAGAAACAAAGGCCAGGCATCACCTTGGAAATGCACCTGCCTCAGATTCCAGTTGTGCTGGAAGAAACATCTGCCTGAAGCTCCAGAAAAGGCAGCTTTCCTCTGTTCACAAACTCTTTCTCTTAAAGGGACAGTAAAAATAAGGGCTAGTGCTGAGGTGCATCCAACCCCTTGACCAGGGCACTAGGCTCATCCTATTTCAGGATTCCCCTTATTTTGGAGGGGGTATTTTGGGTGAACTCTAAAATAGGGAGAAGGGGGGGTCAGTCTGGAAAGGTAAGGTGGCAGTAATGGTAGCCAGAGCTACCCTGCTACCTACATACTGCTGATGACATTCACATGTTTTTTTAAACATGTGTCAATGCCCTATTTAAAACATGTGTGACTACCATGTTAAGCCTCTTTCCTCCCCCAGAAACTCATTTGGGGGTCAAATTGCAGTCTCTGAAACAACACTGAAGCAGCCATTCCTGTTGGTATGGCCCAGCTGTGGGCTTTCAGGTGTTTGGTTTTTTTACAGGGATAAGTCAGATTCAAGGTTTGCATACAAGGAGAGGTTTTTATTAAGTAACCTACAGCGCATATCAGGCAAAAGGTGGACCAGACTGCGAAGGCTTCTGCGCAAAACCATTGACCAGCCTGGACCCCTATCTGGGTGTGAGAGTAACTTATATAGTGTTCTGGTGTTGGCACAGTGGCCAAGTTAGGCAAGTGATTGATTATTGGGATTAATAACAAGGCACTCTTTCTCAGCATAGGATAATATGGCACTAATTAGCAGTACTGATGAGTAAGACACTTCTTGGCATATGTATGTTCAATCTAGGGCTGTGCACAGACCCCCCCCCCGATCCGATTAGAGAGCCGCATTTGCCGGACGACGCAGAGTACAACGGGGGACGATGCGGAGGAGGCTGCAGGTAAGCAGGGCGATTGGAGGGAGGGAGAGAGTGGGGAGAGTGGGAGGGAGGGCTTTGCATCAACCAGGAGCGGATCTGGATCGCGGATCTGCTCCGGCCCGATCTGCTCTGGTTCGGGCCCAGATCGGCCTGATCCGATCTGGATTTGGGATTCGGGATCCGGCTCCGGTCACAGCCTTAGTTCAATCTTCTTGGCATAGGTAAGCTTACTAATTGGCACAACTGATTGATGAGGTGTCTTGGCGTAGCTTTACAGAGTATCCTTGGAATGTAAGCTTGTTAGTACACTTAGATAAGGTACCGGGCTTGTTAAACCTCACAGATAAGGTGCCAGGTGCCTCATGAGCTCATTGTTTACACTGTCCGTGCTTTGACGCATCTTCTCATCAGCCAGAAAGATGCTTATACAGCAAATACAGAAAAGAACAAGTTGCTATGTTAGAAGCAGAAGCAGCATACATCTTCCCATAAACCTTTGCAAGTAACCATGGCCTACACTGTTTTCCTGCCTGTAAATTATATTGTGATATATCAAAATATGCACAATTCTTGTAAGTTTTCCCTTGAATTGCTTGTCTTTAAGAAAGTCTTTCTGGTTTTTATGTATATACTCTCCTAGAAATAGATCCAGTCATTGTGTTATAGCAGAAGATAAGATTTTGTAGTCTGCGGAAAATCGTGTTTCCTTACCGTTGCTTCTCCACCCGCACGTTTGTCCCCCATTACTTCCTGTTTTGAAAGAGGAAGTAAACAATGTGCATGTGGCCCATTCAGTGGGCTGTTTTGATCATGTTACTTCTCCTGCACATAGCAGGAGATAGCAGCAACTTCCATCTTTAAAAATAAGTCGGACTTACTGGGGTGGGGGTATTTTAGGTGCAAAGAAGGCTAGAAGGGGTGGGAGTTGTGCCGAAGGCAGACAACGTCGTGAGAGGGACCCGTGAAAATCCATGAGTGGCCAGTAACGAACGTGCAATAAAACACTCAGCTCATGGAGCTCTGTGTCTAAACCCAGAAATGCCTATGTTGGATGGATCCTCATCTAGCCCCAGAATAAGAACAATATTTATATCGGTTCAACTGGGATAGGGTTATTTCTATTACAGAATTTAAATGAACGACCTAGTATTACAATTAGCTGTCCTTTGTACGCTTTTGTAGGATTCTGCAGTATAATCATCAAGACCAAAGGATACTTTATGTTTCAAATGGCCATATCTATCTTTTCCTTGTGTACCTGTGTCAACTCTGGAATATAAAATTTATTTTTAAACTCAGTTATAGACTGTAGAGAAAGACTTGAGGCTACGTACCATAAGCAGTATCCAAAAGGGATTGCTGCGCTCCCACTGATTCCGTTGCACACGTGGGATCCACCGCTAGCACAACAGAGTCAGCGCTTTGTAAATGAAACCAGGAAACAGGTGGAAACACTCGTTTCTGGGTCAGAACAGGTTAGGTGAGCTCTCTTCTGAGGGCTTCACTGCCCTGACCTATTCTGGAAACTAGTATTTCAGGTTCCTATATGAATTGGTAAATCTCTGTTGCACTACTGGTGAGTCCTCCAGGTGCTTTGGTTGTGTTAAGTAGGGATGTGTATCGTATCGTTAAAATGTACGATAACGATACGATAAGGTTGTTATCGTGCATGTGTTTAACGATGACGATACGATAGAAAAACCTACGATAATCATCGGAGACGATAATTTTCGGGCGATTTTATCATTTTATCGGACTGCCATATAAATATACCTATAACTTCTGTATTTTAAAAGTTAGAGGCTTGAAACTTGGTCACAGTGCTTATGGGGTATGCCTAAGTATTTGTATGAAATTTGAGATCGATCCTTCCAACCCTCGATTTTATATGATTTTTTTAAAGATCGTTTCCGTTCTGACAGGTCTGAATGAATGCACATAGCGAGCTGTCATTCTGATCTGTCAGAACTGAAATGATCTTTAAAAAAATTCATATAAAATCGAGGGTTGGAGGGATCGATCTCAAATTTCATACACATACTTAGGCATACCCCATAAGCACTGTGACCAAGTTTCAAGCCTCTAACTTTTAAAATACAGAAGTTATAGACATTTTTTTCTTTAAAAATAGGGCTGCAAAAATATCATTTTTTTCACTATAATTATCGTGAAGACGATACGGTTCACCTACGATATGAATGAAGACGATATTTTTTTGGTCCGAAATGACAATAACGATAAATGATGATATTTTTTGGTGTGCACACCCCTAGTATTAAATACTGCAAGGAGCATGGAGTTCTATTCTTACTCCTCTATGCTGCAATCCAGAGTACATTTTCAGTGCATTTTATGGCCATTTGTAATATAGGAATCTATCAATGCATCCCAATGGCTTTTTGGTATGATTCTTTTTTGATATGTTTCTCAAAATAGGTCTCATAAAATGTACTCACTGCATGAACGTTAGCCATCATCTGAACCACCAATATCACCAATTCAGTTTCATTGCATTTTTTGGCAATACACTTAGAGAAGAAAAAATGAAGGTGCTCAATTAGACATGAAGTGTTTAAGTAGTGTATTCATTCTTTCATTCATTTATTCAAGGCATTTTTATACTGCTTTTTCGTTATTACTCCCCCCCTCCAGATTTGTTAGTTTATTTCTATTACACTCATATTTACAATCCAGTAAATCACTACCTGAAATTCCGAATGAATGCAACACGCAAGACTTCACACTCTTGAAAATGATCATCTATCGAAACAAGTAGTGGAAATTCTACCTCTCTCAATTTTTACTGTTATGTCTGCATCAAATGGACAGAGCAGAAGCTAAGCATTAAATGGACCCCTCTGAATTGCATTCCCCATAGTCCACCCTTGTAAAATAAAGGCCCTAAAGCTGTCGACATAGGACTAACATTGGATATTACCTATAGACCTCCATCACGCCTAATCCCACCCCCCTGGTTTGCCTCCACATTTTCTTAGCAGCGCGTTAAGCTTATGATCCCTTTCGCCTGAATAGCTGCTTTTTCGCTCCTTCGGTCCTACGCTCCGTTGCTCTTCCGCTCCGCTCCGCTCCGCCCCTCCCCTTTTCTTTCTCCCTCCAGTCAGATCCTGTCAGATGAGCACTTCAACCAGACCACCTTTCTCCCCAGCAAAAACGGAAGGACCCTTTAGTCTGGCTCTTTGGGGGCATCAAGGGAGTACAATCCTGTCTCTGCAGAGATTCAGGCGTTGTATGATTTTAAAAAAACGCTTTGGAGCCTGGGAGGCAAGGTTTGGGTTTTATATTGAAGCTTGGAGTCAGCTGCTGGGAGAGATCGCTTTTCCCTGCCAGGACCTGATGCAATCCATTCAAGCCCCAGTTCTTCTAAAACTACACAGAGACTTTGGGTGCATTCAATGTGCTTAGGGAAAATAATCCAGACTTTTAGCGTTCTAGGAAAGGCTGGGGAAGAGGCGGGGTGTCAGCAGGACAGGCACGGCGTCCTGTAAGTACCGTGCTGCAAATCCGCACACCAGGCAGATGGAAATCGCTGGTGTGATGGAGCTCATAGTTTCCAAGCTGTCTTCAAGGGCAACCCCACATACAGCACTTTACATTAATTCAAAAAGGATGTTAAAAGAGTGCATAAAGCTGGTCCAGTAGCTTCACATGATGAAGGATGCTTTGTACTACCACTTCAGACTGCAGAGATACGGATGGATCAGCAAACACTCTTTGGCTACCAACCTGTTCCTTCAGGGAGTATGCAATCCCATACAAGCCAGGTCGACCACCATCTCCTGATACAGGTGAACCAAGGTGTGTGTGCGCACATGTGTGTGTGTGTCTGTGTATAGAGACAGACAGCGATGTGTGTGTCTTGACAAAATTTACCTTGCTTTTGTCAACAACAGCATAGTACTCTAGGTATCTAATAGATGTGTAATGTTCAACCTGAAATATAAATTATAAATATAGATATATTTAATGGCAAGATTCATAGAACAAATCAGTGCAGAATTTACTATGATAATCTGGGTCAAATTTCAAGTGCCCTGGACACTGGGTTTCAGTGCTCTGGGTAATATACAGCACTAGTGTGCATGAATATATTTAATTTATACCCCGCCTTTCTACCGGGAAATGGCGCTCAGGACAGCTCTGTGCACTTGCTTCACTGCCCATCCCAATCTTTGCTGAAAAGCTTCTTGTTTTTTAAAACTCTGAATATCAGAGGAAAATTTATGCAAAACAAGGGAATATATGAGGTCAGTTTTCAATATAAGTTATGGCTACTGAATTTTGGGTTTCCTTGGAGCAAGGCCAGCAACGCAATCTCTGGTGGCTCCCTCAGCTCAAAACTACACTGCCATGTGGATCTCATATCCATGTGGAGAAATGCCAGTGGCAGGTGCAATACCCTTTTTGGCTCATGGATCTACATATGAAAAATTACAATAAAAACATAAAATAAAGAAAACCATCAAACGAAAAAAAATGATACACCTGTAAGTGGCTTAAACAGGATCACTTGTTAAAATAAAAGTACATGAACACCTAAATATCAAATCTCTGAGTCCCCTTCTTCTCCAACAGGCTCCACTTCCCCACCTTCCTCTTCAACCCTAATGGAGTTTCCTTTACAGATTCAAAACCCACCATCACCAAATTCACCCCAAACTCGCAAGTTCTCCTCTCTTGCACTCAAAAAAACTGGTATTCCTTTTCTCTTACTAAAGACCCTCGCCCATTGATTACCACACCCACTCTTCCCGATGATGAGCCCCCAAAACCCCACGCTTGCACTCCTGCAGGGCTGTCCCCACACTAAGAAGTGAGCATGGGGTTTGTATCCAAGGAGGAGGAGCTGCTGCCACCCCGTGCACCGCCACCCGTGCACTTGCCGTGCCACTGCGCGTCACCAGATGAGCGCCACTACACATCTGTGCATCCCTCCACATTTTTAAAATCTTCTTTCCCCCACCTTGGCTTTCCCCGCCAAGTGTCCTTTTCCCTATGCCGGAGAAATGCAAAGGCGTTCCAGTGGCCATTTGGCTCACTGGCCCTCCCCTCCCCCCTGTCCGGGCAGATGGTGACCAATCAGGGGTTGCCATTTGCCCAACCATGCCTCCGCTGCAATTCCGGAGAGGCGATAGACAGCAGATGTGCCACTGTCGCCTCACTGCAGAGGAAAAAGTCAAGGTAAGTTCCCGACTTTTTTATTTCGGAGCTTTGGGGGAAAGCCCTGGGATGGCTCCGCAGTGGCTTCTACATCATATAAACCACACAGTGCCACTGTGGAGCCACCCCAGGGCTTTCCCCACGTGTAGACACCCCCCAAAAGTGCTCTCTCCCATACAGCAGAGGATGCAATTCCATTTAGTTCTGACCAAGCAGCCATCTGAAACATCTTTCTAGCCCCCAAGGCAGGGACTTTCAGTACCAATTGTGGGGACTATTCCTTTTCCCGTATCAGGAAGGCATCTTTCCATATTCCCAAACAAAGGAAAGGCAGCTTGGCCATTTTTGGTTCATAGCATTAATTTCAGGTGTGGCTTCAACACAAAACAACAGCAGCGGCAGGAGCAAACCAACTTACATTTCTGAAGGGTGGAATCGGGCTGCCATGATCAATCATCTTCAGTTCCCCAACTCTACCTGCCAAATCTGTTCCATCTTCAAGGACTCCTCTGCAAGGTTCCTGCTGTTCTGGAGCCTTTCTATAAATAAGGTGTTGAAATGTGCCAGAATTCTCAATAGGTTTAATTTCATACTTCAAAATCCCAATTTGCAGGTGTCCCCTGGGGGGGGGGGGGGGGGGAGAAACGAAAAATAGAGACTTAGGTCCAACAAGGCAGAAAATGCAATAAGCCAGGGATGGACAACTGGTAGCCGGATTAGGCCCCTAGTGGCCCATTTTAAGGAAAAGAAGCAATGGTACACTACATTTATTTCATGCAAATTTTACTATATTATCTGTTTTTCAGGTTATTTTAATGAGGACGAGTATGCTATATATATATATTTCTATAAAATTGAAAGGAATAGGACTTAAGTCCATTCATTTCAATGGGTCTATTTTAACTATGACTAACATTGATTCCACCCATAAAAACAAACATGCTCATTCTGGAAAGCCATAGGACTACTACCCATGTTCATTCCTTCCCCCACTCCATTGATGGCCTCATAGCACCTGAGCTCATGTGTTCCATCTCCAGGTACCCTTAACTGCAGTGATGCTACTTCTAAGATTGTCCACAAGAAGACATGCCCCCCACCCGCCCCAGGGATTCAGAAGTTGGCCAGCTCTGAAGCAAGTTAGGTCACAAGTAAGCTGTATATGATGAACAGTTGACGCGGTGCATCCAAGACTCAAAAAGAACAATTTCCCAGAAGTAACGAAGCTCATCCTGAGGACTCTTGCTTTGGCCAGGGGTGTGTCCTCCATATATTCAAGGCCCACCGGGCATGCTAAGTTCCTCAGTGGTATTGCCCTTCACTATCTGCAAGCCACTCATCCCATCCAGGTGTGATTTTATAGCACCTGACGCCCGGGGCTGTTGTTCTGGCTTTCAGTTGCCATTGATTATCATAGCAGGCAATTATCTTGCCAGGAGTATTGCTGAAGACATCTTCTAACAACCTCCCAAGGAAGGCCTTTGAAAGAATTCAGGCCAAAACGCATCGGGCTTTGAAATAAAATATTATTTTGCATCCTGAGAACTTGTTTCTCCCTTTTCTCTGACCATTGAGTGTAATTGCCAAGACTCTGTAAGACCCTCCCCAGAGAAGTACAGCCAGTCCCAGAGAAGCAAACACTTTTCAGAACTGGTGCTGTCTCCTTCCTTGGCCATTGACCCATCCACCTTCATGCACTTATTTCTCAGAACATGCTGCAAAGGTAATTTATTAATGATATATACACATCATTATGAAACATTTTGGTACCATTACTTCCTGGTCTTCTTTCTCTTCCTGGCACAAGGGAGTTTGGATAATTAACACTGGCTAATCTCTTTTGGCTGCATAAATACATTGCCAACTTTGAGGGCACAAGGATCAGCCCTGGAAAGAGCCTGCTATTTTCTATGCTACTCCAATTCTCAGATATATGAAGGAGTAACCCTTCAAACTTGTGAGGAAGTTACAAGGAAAGAGTAACTCTGAGCATGTGCAGAGAACAGGACTTATTGGTTAAGATAGACCTCATTCCAAAGACCCAAACCTGTCTGCAGTGCCAGGATAACTAATTTACATACACCCCTGCCCCAGCTTCAAAGTTTCTTTTAGGAGATCATTACTTTCACAACAATCTGCCATAAATAAAAAAGATAAACAAGGACATACGTAATGGTCCCTAAAAAATGCCTGCTTTGCACAGTTCTTTGACTTGCACAAGAAAACTAATTTAAACTCAGACCACAGCTGCACAGAGCCCCGAGGGGGCAAAAATCAGGACAAAATCTGCACTGAGAATAGATGAAGATGCACACATCCTGATAAGGCTCAGACTCAGGTAATTTATATGTGCAGGTGCTTCCAGACAAGGCTTTTGTAGTGCAATCATCCGGCCTCATTCATGGATCTTTACGCGAGCTCCATTTGACAGCATCTTCCATTTGTACCCCTCCAGTGTTTTCCCATTGCTGCTCCTATCCTTTTCTTACTGGGGAAATATGGGATAGCTGTACAATGACTTTTGATTGGTAGCACTAGGAGCCATCCGTTTGGAAGCACCCTATAAGGCTGCCTCTACAAGAGAGGTTTAAAGCTCTTTCAAGGCTGATTAAAATTTTTACCTCTACAAGAGAGGAGTGCAAATTGGGGGCTGAGGCGCTTTAAACATCCGATTATGCGCATTATCGAATGTGCGTTAAATAGCGAGTTATATTTTGCTCCGGCCGTTAAAGCGCATTTTGACTATGTGAACAAGCGATTCTCCGCATTAATTACTTGTAAAGCGCATTTGAAACAACCGGTAAGGTCACCAGTTGAGTGCTCAATTACCTCCTGCATACAAGCATTTACGATAAAGCGCTTCCGCGAAGATGAGCATAATTGGCTAACCAGGTGTCAAACAGAATCCATCTAGAGGGGGTCTAATACCCTTTTCAGTTCTTACGCAAAGCCTTTATTACCAGAGCCCAGTGCAGGTAGAGAGGATGACCTGTGAGTCTAAGGCGTCTTCCACATATCCGCTGTAATAGCAGTCGTCCTGCAAGGACCAAATGCACATCCTCAGAACAAATTCAAATGCCGTTGTATAGAACAATTTGACTAAAGATATTTTGCCTTGCACGCCTCTAGTTTCAGAATCTTTACCATTCTGCACAAAACTGCTTCATGTTTGAAAGGTGATTAGGCTAAGGAGACAGCCTAGAGTCTTGAAAACTGTTTGTAGATGTAGGCCTCCATCACAGCCAATTTCCACCCCTCCCCCCCGGTTTGCCTCCACATTTTTTACCTCTGATGCAGAAGCGCGTCAAGCTTATGATCACTTTCACCTGAATAGCTGCTGTTTCCCTCCTTCTATCCTTTGCTCTTCCACTCCACTCCACTCCACCCCTCCCCTTCTCTTTCTCCCGAGCAAAAAGGGAAGGACCCTTTAGTCTGGTTCTTTGGGGGCAGCGAGGGAGTACAATCCTGTCTCTGCAGAGATTCAGGCGTTGTGTGATTTTTAAAAAGGTTTGGGAGCCTGGGATGCAAGGTTTGGGTTTTATATGGAGGCTTGGAGACGGCTGCTGGGAGAGATCACTTTTCCCTGCCGGGACCTGATGCAACCCATTCAAGCCCCCAGTTCCTTTCAAACTACACGGAGGCTTAGGGTGCATTGAATGCGCTTAGGGAAAATAACCCAGACTTTTAGCGTTCTAGGAAAGGCTGGGGAAGAGGCGGGGAGTCAGCAGGACAGGCACGGCGTCATGCACACTAGGCATGGCGAGAGCGCACTCAATCGCTGGTGTGATGGAGCTCTCAGGCTTTCGGTTTTATTACTGTTTGGAACCGATTAGTGTGGAGGAAGCCAGAGATTGAGGGAAATAATCAAGCCAGGCTTCTTCTTCGGTGAGATCCCTATTTCACCCCAGCAGTTTAAATGGCAACACGTCTTCACAAGATTGGTTGCATTTTTATTTATAAGGTAAAGGTGGCTGAAGATTGTTTTGCGAACATTCAACGCATTTTACAAATCGAACCCATGCAGTCAGGAGCAAGCACCACCACTGCATTCGTGCCCTGGAAACGTAATTGTGAACAAAGGGCCATGTGGCCCATTCAGGGGCCGTTTCGTGCCACTTTCCCTGCATGCAACAGGAAATGGTGGCACATTTCATTTCCCAAAGAAGTCAGATGTTTGGGGGTCTATTTGTGATGGAAAGAAGGCAAGGAGCGGGAGGTGTGTGGGAGGCGGATGATAGCGCTGACTAAAGGACGCGCAAAAAAAGTGAGTGGGCAGTAGCGAGTGTACGATAAAACCCCATCACCAGTGGCTTGTTTGTTTTGGATGTCTGCATTTTATGCTGAATTTTTTAACCAGAGTATATCAAGAACAAAAGCGATCTCTCTCTCTCTCTCTCTCTCTCTCTCTCTCTCTCTCTCTCTCTCTCTCGGGGTCATGATTATGGGGCTAACATAATGAGCTTTTTGCACATCAACATTTATCACTTCAGCATTACTCCTAACTCACAAGAAGAAAACCCAACAATACCCAACTCTGTTCTATACAAGATTTACAAGCCTCAACATTTGTTATCAGCATTATTGATGTTAATATGCCCAAATTTTAAAATAAACCAACTTTTGGATACCTTCAGCTATCTGTGTATGCGTGTGTGTGTGTGAATAACATTTACCTGAATATATGGATAATCTGTGATCAGGTCTCCCTTCATATTATAAGAATAAACAGGCATATTTGAAGTTATAAAGGATCTGAAAGTTAAAAAAAAACAATAGAAATGCCAGATGTACTGCTACTTGCAATCTTTGATGAACATTAAGTGTTGACGGTTGAATGATCTGTTCCAGTTAAGACTGAAGTGAAGTTTTTGGCTCTGCTTTTTTCTTCAAAAATGGGCTTGAGACGAGGAGGAAAAAAGCACTTTCCATGGTCACAAGGCTGCTGCACATGCTGGAGAAAAAGTGGCTCTGAGGATGTGCAGAGTACTCCCTTCCCAGGACATGATAGCAGCAATCATCATTTGAGGCCACAAGGCCACATTTATGTGACATTAAATCCTACCGACTTCAAAGATGCTTAGACAGTGTGGAGAGTCAAAAGCTCAGTTTCCTTTAATTATGGAATCTCTTGACTTCCAGTGTCAATAGATCTCCACCTCCACCCCACTGCAACCAGTTCACTTCCAGTATCAGCGCTGGGCTAGAACAAAAGGCTTAAAGCATCCAAATGCAGTGAGGTAAAGCGAAGGAGGGCCACACGCTCATTTTTGATATAAAAATTATATCCCCACCCTGCTTTACAGGTAAAAACACAAGCATGTGCTTAGCAAAGATGTACAAGCCTAGCTTGGCCTTGTGAAATGTTGCAAACAACAGCAAAAGAACTTAGAAGAAAGCGGCCACTTACGTTTGTTTAAGATGAATAACTGTGTAATTCCCTTCCACCACAATTGCATAAGATAGCTCTGCCTAAAGTATTTAGAGGAGGGGAAATACAAGATAGTTCACTAAGTCTTTGATCCGTTATTTTGGGGGGAAGCACCACCTTGAAACACACCCCGACCACCACCACCACCACCATCATCATCATCTTGCAGACAGCACACAAATTACACCGCTATTTTGCTCAAAGGGGGTAGTTAATAGACACTGCGTGCAATCAAGATCTAGTTTTTGTTATAGCTTTCCTCAGGCTAAGGGAGTGAGCTGTGGTGGTGGCCATGCCAAAAGAAGGAGTTAGAGAAAGGCAGGGTTCAATCCAACATCAGGAAAAACGTCCTAGTGGGCCAGAGAAGTTAGACAACGGAACCAACTGCCTAGCAAGGTGGCGGGCTGTCCGCTGCTAGAGGTATTCAAGCAGAGACCGGACAGTCATCTGTCAGATTCCTGCATTGAGCAAAGAGTTGGCTCCAATAACCTAAATGGAGTGGCTCCCCCACCCATCTCAGCTTGTCCCCAGACCCTGGACACCACTCACTTATCTCCCCATCCTAGTTCACATCCTATGTCTTTTCGGCAGCATTCGGATGACTCTTTAGGCAATGGAGGAGGGAATAGGCAACGCACAACACCTTATTTCAGAGGTACTCCCCACACAACATGTTGCCCCTCCCCTGTTGCGCCGCTGAAAGTCCCAGTGTCCTCCTCCCTCAGTCCCCCCGGCCCTATCCCATCATGCATTGCAAGTTCTGCTGGCTGTACAGGAGCAGTCGGGGTGCTTTCGGCCGCTCCTGCTAGAGAACTCTATGACCTTCCAGAATAGTGCACTCGACGGGGTAGATTACACAACGGAGCTGGCCACACGACATGTTAATCAACGGGTCTCTGGGTGAGCAATGGAGCAGCCCATTGTTTTCCCCCATTGTTTAATTCCAGAATATAATGTATGGTGAGTTGTGTGCCCGTTGTGTGTTGCCCCCCAGACGACACAATGATCAACACAATGGACGATTGCCTCTTTACCCCCCCCCATTGATTATCGTATCGTCCGAACCCAGCCCCTGTCTTGCTTACTCTCCTTGTCTCTCGTGGCTGCCCATCCTCCCCATACGTAGGCTTCCCTCGCTTCCCTCTTCCAAGTGGTGGTTCTTTTATTGCTGCCAGTTTTTATTCTCTACTTTAATGTTACAATCCAGCTATTATATTTGTTTTATTTATTTATTTAACTTATTTATGACATTTTTATACTGCCCAATAGCTGGAGCGCTCTGGGCAGTTCACAACAATTAAACCTATAAAACACAAGACGATAAAATACAGGCTATAAAATACACTATAAAATTTTAAAAGCTTAAAACTACAAGATAAAAATAAAAATAGCCAGAGAAGCCCGTAGCAGTGCAAAATTTTAAACACCATACCAGACATAAAACAAACTGAAAAACCCCAAAATGCCTGGGAGAATAAAATAAAGTCTTCACCTGGTGCTGAAATGACCACAATGTAGGCATCAGGAAAACCTCCCTGGGAAGCTGATCCCTCAAATGGCATGTAAGCAAATCTGAGAACGTTTATGTTGGAGGGAAACATAGTCAAGAACAAAAGGACGAAAGACAGCTTACCTGACTATCAAAAGTATCCCTTGATTCCATCTGTCTTGGCACTATAACCTCTGAGTAAAGGTATCTTGGTGAAGATTCCAGAAAACCTACAAAGAAACATAGTGAAAAGTGAAAGCTGGACATAACATCTTCTTTCCCATTCTGATCGCCCAAGGTTGTATTCAGCTGCACTTCCACTGTTGGGCTGCAAATCCTCCACACAGTTATACTGCTTCAGTCCCATTACTTTCAATGGGATTTAAGCAACCAAATTGTGTGCAGGACTCCATGGCTGAATTCGGATGACACAATAAACAACTGGTGTGGGGGAAACAATCGTCAGTTGTTTTGACTATCGTGTCATCCGAATGCTGCCATAGTCAACTCAGTGCTGATCCTAATCCACACCACAGTTGATTATTTATTACCATGTTGTGTGGGGAGTACCCCCTAGATGAACAACTGTAAAGTTGATTATTACCCCACCATTGACTATTGTGTCGTCTGAATTCAGCCCATGTGTTGTCAGCAAACTGGAGAGCCGCTGGCACAAGTCAAGGAGGTGCAGTGGGGCTGGAACCTCAGCACCCACCCTCGGCCAGCATCTTCGACTGCTACAGCTGCTACTTTCCTCACACCACTTTGCCTCTAGGCTAGCCATTGGGAGGCCAGTTGGCATTCCTCAGGGGGCCATCATTGGCCCAAGACCTTAAGAACATAAGAAGTGCTGTGCTGGATCAGACCGAGGGTCCATCTAGTCCAACACTCTGTTCCCATAGTGGCCAATCAGTTGTCAACCAGGGACCCACAAGCAGGACACGGTGCAACAACACTCTCCCACCCATATTCCCCAGCAACTGGTATATATAGGCTTACTACCTAGAATACTGGAGGTAGCACACATAGCCATCAGGACTAGTAGCCATTGATAGCCTACTCCTCCTGGAATTTATCCAACCCCTTTTTAAAGTCACCCAAATTGGTGGCTACCACTAGGCTGACCAGATAAAATCCAGGTCACGGCTCATGTAACTTTAACAGTTGTAGAGAAAAGAGAATTTCAGCCAGTGTCATTTGTATGCAATTAGTTCCTGGTGATATTCCCTCTTCATCACAACAGTTAAATGTGCAGGCACTATACTAGAGTGACCATATACAAAAGAAGGCAGGGCCCCTGCAACTTTAACAGTTGTGATGGAGAGGGAATTTCACTAGGAACTAATTGCATACAAATGACACTGGCTGAAATTCCCTTTTCTCTACAACTGTTAAAGTTACATGAGCCCTGACCTGGATTTTATCTGGTCACCCTAGCTATCACCACATCTTGTAGTAGTAAATTCCATCGTTTGACCATGCCCTGTGAGAAGAAGTCCTTCCTTTTATCTGTCCTGAATCTCCCACCAATCAGCTTCATGGGTTGACCCCACATGGGAGAGGGAGAAAAATGTCTCCCTATTCACATTCTTCACACGAGGGATAATTTTGTACACCTCTATCATGTCTCCCCTTAGCTTCCTTTTTTCCCCAGACTAAACAGTCTCAGCTGTTGTAATCTTTCCTCCTACTTGCTGAGCAACAGTAAACAGTACCACAGGTTGTGCCTCCAAGGACGAGGCCGAAATTGCATCCTGAAAAAACAGCTGAGCAATTGTGAGCCACTGAACTAGGAAAATGGAGTGCTATTATGAACTGAAAGTTTGTGTAAAAATACTTTTGGGTAAAAATTATTATTGGGCCACACATTTTGACGGAGCCCTGGCATTTGAAAATAAACATGCACATGACCAAGGACTGTCTTCACGGTGCTAAGTTGACGCCACTCCGCCACCAAACCCCGCGGTATCGCTGGTGCAGGGTGGCGGCAAGTAATCTACATGAAGGGAGGCAGCGCGGGCTTTCCGGCAGCCATTAGTCTCGCCAGACCTGCCCTCTGCCTGGGTGGAAGGCAACCAATCAGGGGTCACCATCCACCTGGTCATGTCTCTGTGGTGACGCCAGAGTGAGGATAGATGGCAGATGTGCCCGACTCACCTCGCTCTGGAGAAAAAAGTCGGGGTAAATCCCCGACTTTTTTTTCTCTGCTGCTTCGCCAAAAAGCCCTGGGGTGGCTGCACAGTGGCTGCTGCATTGTATAATCAACACAGTGCTGCCACGCACCCATCTGGGGCTTTCTGTGCGTTTAGACAGCCCCCCAAGCCACCACAGATCCTGAGCCTTGACATAAATGTAATCCTGAAGCCTTTATGAAGGCTCCTACTTCATCTCTCTCTCCTTTTACACACCGGGGCTGAGGAGGAGCAGGAAGAGCAGCTGCCCCAGCCACACCTCAGGGCATGACATCCCCAGCACTTGTGAGGAAAGCGGAGGCAAGGCCTCAGCCATTTGGCCCCGCCCCTTGCTCCTCCTTCTCCTGCCAGCACCAACTGCCACTTGGCTCTCAGCCCCGGCCCTGTCAGCGTTCCAAGCACTCCACTGCCACTCAGCCCCAAGCCCCGCCCGCTCAGAGCTCCAGCAGCGTGGAGCTCTTCTGCCCTCTCCGCTTTTGGATGGGCTCTTGAGAATGCAAACAGCACCAGCCGCCCTCAGAATACAGGCTGCCAATCAGTCCCGATTCCCCGCCCCATCAACAGTCAGGTGCCCCTGCACTTTCAAGCTCTCATAGCTCCAATGAAATGTGCTTTAAAGTTGTTTACATGCGGAGAATTGCATGTTTACATGGCCATAAGGTGCTTTAAAACCCGTGGTAAATTTTAAGTTGCTATTTAACACGCATTCAATAATGCGCATAAGCGGAGATAAAATGCGCCTCAACCCGATTTGCGCTCTGCTCTTGTAGAGGTAAAATCTGTAATGCGCCTTGAAAGAGCTTTAAATCGCTCCTGTAGAGGCACCCTCAGCCTCAGTCCCACCCCTCGGAGCTCCAATGGAACCTTACTAAATGGCCCCATCCGTGTCTGCCCGGAGCCCCGCCTGTTAGGACCCAAACTGCCACTTGCCTCCAAACTCCACCCCTTTCTAAACCAATTCATGACATTTCACTTGCATTCAACAAAACTTCTTTCTGGAGATGTTACGCTGCTGCTCTGAGCATGTTTGGAGTGTCTTTCCCCTCTGAATGATGTAATAAAATCCTTGAGAAGCTTGTAAAAATGTATATTGCCACTTGCTGCTGAAGAGTTGTTTCGCAAATTCCTTTCAGCCAGATATATTGGGGACATCCGAAAACCCACGTTTATTGAATGAGCTAAAGTCCTTGGAGGCTGGTTGACATATTAAAGGGGAACAGGGAGCTAAAACTGACTATTGCAATAGTTCAGTGGAAGTCTGCATTAAACACAGCAAAGATTTCAGCAATGGTTTTGAGGCTGAACCTAACAGAGCAAAGTTTTTTGTTTAGGGTCGTTATCACTTGGGCGGTTTCAAGCACACCCACCTGGGCTTTGCTCCACTTCTTCAGCGCTGGGTTCGCATGACATCATCTCCCTCCTGCTGCTCTCTCACCCTGAGGTCGCAGGTTTTAGTTTCTGCTTCGATTTATCCCTCAACGGGCAAGTTCCGAAACAGGCAAAGTTCAATGGGCGGAGCTGAGGAATCGCAGCAATACTGACCATGTGTGTTTCAAAAGGCCAGACTCAAATATGAAAAGGAGGGGGAAGCCGCAGAAGCAACCCAGGGGGAGAAACAGTAGGTGTGATAAAGCCCTAGAGCATCTTGGGTCTCTCCCTACTTCCATGTTCGTGTATAACCGCTATTGATTATTATTCATTATTGCGTTTATATACCGCCCCATAGCCGAAACTCTCTGAGCAGTTTACAAAGAGTAAAACATTGAATATTAAAAACAGATTTACAAAATTTAAAACCATAAAAAGCATAAAAACAGTTTACAAACTGGTTGTCCCAGTTACCCTTGGAAGGGATATTAGTAGGTGCAAGCAAAATAGGTGACTTATCCAATGGGCTACGTAACAGCCAGCCCCTCCCCATCTCTAATGGCGGAGATATGTTAGTATCTCTGCCAATCCTCATCGATTATACCAAAGAAATTTAAGCTAAAAATCATTCAAAAGAGGCTGCTCTGGGCCACCCTTGAGCCGGAAGAGCAGTATCAGAATTTAAATGTTTATGGGATTGTTATTCTCATCCAAAATGTAACTGTCTTAAATCTGGTTCAGTTCTCTTCTTTGTCAGCAAAACAATCCCACACTTTTTCAAGAGTTGTGCAGGATCAAACCAAAGACCTACTAGCCCAGCATTTTGTTTGCATAGGGGGCAACCAAATGCCCCAATGGGAAGCCCACAAGCAGTACATGAATGTCACAGCAGTGTCCTAGCAACTGGCATACAGAAGCACACTGCCCCCCGCCCCCGGATACTGGAAGTAATTTATAGCTTTTTTGACTAGTAGCTACAACTTGGAGTTTTAATTTTTGTGAACTGTCCAGGGAGCTTCAGCTATTGGGCGGTATAAAAATGAAATAATAAATTAAAAAATTCAGGATTCAAAGTATATTTAAAGTTTACATTTATCAATTAATGAGCAAAGTATGCATCAAAAGTTTTGATTTTATCATGTTGTTGTTCCCCGCCTCGATCCAGACAGAGAGGCGGGTAAGAAATAAATCGTTATTATTATTATTTAGAAAAAAGTGATAGATTTAGGTTTAATAAGCACATGCTCCTTTCTCAAAGGCATGGTTCAGTATTGATCTTATCTTGCCCGATAGGTGTATGCTTAAATCCTTTGAATCCTTTCATTTTTTCCAGAATGTTTAGGAACAGTGAAATAATTAAGCCCGTGAACCTAATTTATGGGACAATAAGAGTATAAGAAGAGCTATGTTGGATCAGACCAAGGCCAGATCTACACCAAGCAGGATATAGTGGTATGAAAGCGGTATATATAAAAGGCAGGAGCCACACCAAGCAGGATGTAGCAGTATATGGTATGTGTCAATGGGCCCCAACAGTTGTCAGAGCACTTCAATACTGCTATAAGGCAGTCGTGTGGCTCCTGCCCTTTTAGAGACCACTTTCATTGCTTACCTGGACTTCCAAAAGACTGTTGATGAACTCCTTCACTCCTGCTTGGTGTCCATCTGGCCCAAAGGTCCATCTAGTTCAGCAACAGCACCCTCCCGCCCATGTTCCCCAGCAACTGGTGCACACAAGCTTCCTGCCTCTGATACTGAAGGTAACATATAGCCATCAGGACTAGTAATGATTGATTACTTTCTCCTCCATATATTTATCTACCCCCCTTTTAAAGTCATTGAAATTGGTGGCCATCACTACATCTTGTAACATAAGCGATGAGGAAATCTCTACACAGAAGCTGTATAAATATGTTCTATTTTGGAATGAGGTATCTTCTTACCATCTAGAGGCTCACCAGGCTTATGTACCTGTCAGCTGATCAGGTACATTTAAATAGGGAACTTGGTACTTAGATTAAAACTCTCATTTTAAACTATTAGGACTAGTTTAAAAGATGTTTAGGAAATGCTATTAGTTTAATGCAACTGTTAAGTCTATTTTAAGATCTAATACTGTTTATCAATGTTCTTCTTAGACCCCCTCTAGATGGGTTCCGTTTGACGCCTGGTTAGCCGATTATGCGCATAATCGCAGAAGCACTTTATTGTAAATGCTTGTACGCAGGAGGTATTTGAGCGCACAACTGGTGGCCTTACCGGTTGTTTAAAATGCGCTTTACAAGTAGTTAATGCGGAGAATCACTTGTTCACATAGTCAAAATGCGCTTTAACGGACACAGCAAAATAAAACTCGCTATTTAACATGCATTCGATAATGCGCATAATCGAATAGATAACGCGCCTCAACTCCCGATTTACGCTCCGCTCTTGTAGAGGTAAATTTTTTAATGAGACTTCAAAGAGCTTTAAACGTCTCGTGTAGAGGCAGCCTTAGACAATACATATTTTATGTAATATATTATATTTTGATGTGATGTGATAAGAAGTATATTTTTTAATAAAAATGAAAAATGGATCAAAATATTTTTCCCTTATTAATTCTTGTTAGTACAGAAATAAAGATTGAACCCACCGAAATAAGTACTTGTGTACTCTTCTATGAAGTTCATTGATCAGCTACGGATGGTTACCTGTCAGCCAAAGGCTTCCTAAAGACTTGAAGTATTGATTCATAACACTAAGAAAAAGCCAAATCCTTAACAAGATTTTATTTGAAAACCGGAGAGACAAAGCAAAGAAACTGAATGATCCAAACAGAAAAGAAACATACAAAGCTAACGCAGGCAACAGGTGAGGCTGCACATATCCCTCTTGGGAGCTATTTCTGTGATTATTCAGGTATCAAAACAGTTCTTCTGCTCTGTAGCAGGATAGCCTACATGGAAGAAGTTACATCGAGGTTTGACTTTTGGCTTTTCATTGATATGCCCCCTTCCAATGTTTAGCTTTTCAGTGGTCCCTGCAAGATAGAAAATGAAGTTTAGAAAAGACAGGTTGCTTACCTGTAATGTGGTCCATTGCATGGGCTTCTGTGCGTTCAGACATACGGATTCTACGTCTGCACAGAGCCTTCTTCCCGCACTGCGTTTCTATTTACTTCTTTTTCCAAAAGGGAATGAAGTGGGAATGAAACCTGCTGGACTGGGGACCTTCCAGGAAAGAGCTTCCAGTAACTTTATCTACTGATAGCGGTGGTGTTTCTTTGGAGATCGCTCCAGCAAACCTATTGAACCAAGCACAAGGAAGTTAGTAGTAGTAGTAGTAGGTTATTATGCACAGTCTAATGATCACAGAATACAAAATAAGAATATAAAATACATATTGAAAAATTAAGTACATAGAAATTTAGGAGCAGAGTCATGAAACAATCATATGAGGTCTAATCCGGATAGCTGTGTTTAAAAATTTAGCAACTTGCTCTGTAATTGAGATGTTAAAAGCCTCAGTAAAATAATCAACATGACTCTAAGGCTCATCCAAGAAGGAACTGCATAATAGGGTAGATTAAAATTAGCCCCTTGATGAAAAGCTGCAATTAAAGAAGACATGCGGAACAGACTCCACTTGTCCATTGTTGCAAGAGCTGTTGTTAACTGCAGCTTTATTATATCTACCATCTAGAACTTTAGAGACTAGAACATGGTTTTCATGGTTTTAATTTTTGCAAACTTCCCAGAGAGCTTCGGCTATTGGGTGGTGTAGAAATGCAATAAGTAACTAAACAAATAACATTGCACCAACCCAGAAAAAAATGGGGATAGATAGCCAGTTTAAATAGGATAGGCTGACCAGATAAAATCCAGGTCAGGGTTCATATAACTTTAACAGTTGTAGAGAAAAGGGAATTTCAGCTAGAGTCATTTGTATGCAATTAGTTCCTGGTGATATTCCCTCTTCATCACAACAGTTGAAGGTGCAGGCACTATACTAGAGTGACCATATACAAAAGAAGGCAGGGTCCCTGCAACTGTAACATTTGTGATGAAGAGGGAATTTCACCAGGAACTAATCACATACAAATGACACTGGCTGAAATTCCCTTTTCTCTACAACTGTTAAAGCTACATGAGCCCTGACCTGGATTTTATCTGGTCACCCTAATTAAATAGGATATGCCATTTTTAAAATTTGGGCCAGGCAAACCCTATGACCAAGGAAAGCATAGATCCTGATGCAATCTGCAGAAGCCTTGAAAATCAATATCCATTAGCCTCTGTTTAACAATTCATTTAGCTGTCTTCCAATTCATAGATAACAGCTCAGGAGGAGACAGCCCCACTTAGGGTGACCAGATAAAATCCAGGTCAGGGCTCCTATAACTTTAACAGTTGTAGAGAAAAGGGAATTTCAGCCAGTGTCATTTGTATGCAATTAGTTCCTGGTGAAATTCCCTCTTCATCACAACAGTTAAAGGTGCAGGCACTATACTAGAGTGACCATATACAAAAGAAGGCAGGGCCCCTGCAACTTTAACTGTTGTGATGAAGAGGGAATTTCACCAGGAACTAATTGCATACAAAAGACATTGGCTGAAATTCCCTTTTCTCTACAACTGTTAAAGTTATATGAGCCCTGTCCTCCTTTTCATATGGTCAGCCTAAGGAACACCAAATATAGATCTGAGAATGTGGGATTGAACTCACAAATTTCTTTAGCATGGAAGCCAGATAGATGCTCCAAAAAGGACCTGGGACACAATTTTGCCTTTCAAGACATGGATGGCCGCAAGAACCAACTGGCCATCATTTGTGAGAAAAAGAGTGAACTACTGCATCCACATTTTGTTCAGCCTTGGTCTTTGCAAATTTCCACAAGGAAGATAGTAGAATTTCGGTATTGTTGTCCATGTTTCCAGCAACAATTTCCTCATCTTGGCAAATAGTAACCTTATCCCATGGTGATACAAATGCAGGGAAGGTTTTACTCACCATGCCCGCAACTTGTTTTTCTGAGTACTGGCAAGAAGGCCAAGTACAACGAAAGCCAACACGGCTAGGGTGACTAATCCAACTATGACACTTGTGGAGACTAGAGGGCAAAAGAAAAAGGAAGAACATCACATTTTGCACTTGGGTCTCAAAGGCCTGTGCACAGTCCGTATTCATATGCAAATGCCTCTGCTGGGACCAAACAGGAAATCCCTCACTCTGGGCCTGTTCAACACACTAAGCCATGGTTAAGCCAAGAACCCTGTTGCAGCAAATGGTTAGTGAGCGTGTTTAAAGTTTAAACCGTTGTTATGTGGCCACCATGGTTAGGAATGGTTCACTTGACATACTAAGTCATGTTTCATGCAACATGCTAAGCCATCATGTTTAGCTCAAAATGCTTAAACACTGTGGCTTAGCGTGTTGTCTGAACAGGGTCATTGGCTTTGGGATGTGGTTTCTACCCTGACCACAGAAAGAAGCTGCCAGCTATTTGAGAAAGCAGGAAAATCCGGCTGGTGTGGAAGTGGCATGGAATGGAAAAAGGAGGAGGAAAGATGGAAGAATTGCACTCAGTACAAAACTTCATTGTAGCACATAGGAGTTCTTTGAACACATATCACACACACACACACACACACACACACGTCTAGCATCACAACACATTTTCTGCAGTTTTCCAGAGTTGGTGGACCTGCAATGAACGGCAGCTGACTTAAGGAGATTTGGAGCCGAGCAAGACATGGTTTCTAGCCTGGTTTCTGGTGGACTATGGTCAATAGCGGACCAGGTTTACCAATGTTCCTGTTAGGCAAAAGCTTTACTCAAGCATACATCCCCACCCATGCTTTGAGATCTCAGGGAAGCTGTGAATAAAGAAGGAAGAAGATAATTTATGCCTGGGGAGGGGGAGGAGTTAGCTTAAAGCTTTTCTCCTTGCCAATTAATTCAGTGTCTAAAGGCTTAACTAAATGAGTAATTTATAGCATGTTCATGACAGGCCACTCACAGAAGTTTGCGGGTAGATTACATGATGTTGCCAACAGCCAGGATGTCTCTTGCTGTTTCCCACGGTAATTCCATGTTTTAAAAACACAGAGACAATTCAGCATCTAATTTATGATGGATGTATTCTGCCACTAGATGGCGCAGTTTCATTGAAAAGAATTGATTGCAGCAGCATTCCCTTTTCAATTCAAAAACACGTGGTCACGATTGGTCATTGCTGTTGTGAATGCGAAAAGATCGGAGACCTGGTAAAGGTGTGGGTTCTTTTTTCTTAATATAGAGATGCCCTTAATCTCTGCCTTGCACCTGATAACTTTCAGCTGAAAAACTCTGACTGAAAAGGCTCACCCAGAGTTTGACAGCTGAAAGTTGTCAGGTGCAAACCTGAATGAAATAAGGTTTGGTTTGTGGGGAAAGCCAGACCCATTTACACTTGGCTCCTTACACTAACCAGTGCCGTGGCTTAGGGCTGCCTCCAATGGGGCATTGGCATCCTGAGATTCTCCAGAACCATTGCCTTTGCTGGTAGGCTAGGCTGACCACATGAAAAGGAGGACAGGGCTCCTGTATCTTTAACAGTCGTATAGAAAAGGGAGTTTCAGCAGGTGCCATTTGTATGCATGCAGCACCTCATGAAATTCCCTCTTCATCACCACAGTTAAAGCTGCAGGAGCCCTGCCCTCTTTTGTATCTGGTCACTCTAGTATAGCTCCTGCAGCTTTAACTGTGGTGATGAAGAGGGAATTTCACCGGGTGCTGCATGCATACAAATGACACCTGCTGAAAATCTCTTGTCTGTGCAACTGTTAAAGATACAGGAGCCCTGTCCTCCTTTCCATATGGTCACTCTACTGGTAGCCAAATGATGGTCACTCAGATACAAAAGAGGGCAGGGTTCCTGCAACTTCAACTGTTGTGATGAAGAGGGTATTCCACCAGGGGCTGCATGCATAGAAGTGACACCTGCTGAAATTCTTTTTTCTAGGCAACTGTTAAAGATGCAGGAACCCAGTCCTCCTTTCCATAGGGTCACCCTATCCGGACACCTGGGGAGGGAGATGACAGACAACAGCCACCCCACATTTCTGGAGTTGAATGCTGCTGGCACAGGGAATGCTAATGGACAAGATCCAAGGAGGCTAGCTCCACCTCTCTCACCCGCCCACCCACGCAGTGTGGATGAAAACTTGAATGGTCACATGACTTTCTATTGACAGCCCATTGGCTGTTCCCCTCCTTGTCCTTATCCCCACTCTGAGCAGCACCTCGGACAATCACTGCTGCCCAGTGTCCACCCAGATCAGTTAGACCAGCAGTACCAGATACAGAGGTACTGGATGCTGACCCAAGCTCTGGCAGTAAGCTTGGGCCTGACGTAGAGTCAGATCCTGTTAGCCAGGGCCCATCATAACAGGTATCCCCAAACTGAGACTTGCAAAGACAGTAATTTCTGAGCCTGCACCCTATGAAAAACTGGCTCGCTCCATAGAATCATAGAATCATACAAGCGTGGAGTCAGAAGGGGCCTATAAGGCCATGGAGTCCAACCCCCTGCTCAATGCAGGAATCTACCTTAAAGCATCCCTGACAGATGGCTGTCCAGCTGCCTGTTGGACCAGAGCACCTACCTCTTACCCCAATGCAAGGGTCATTTCTTGCCCAAGGCTGCAGCCAATTTCCTATCTCCTCTAGAACTCAATGGAGCCAAAGAGCATTGAGTTAGGCCCTACGTTGGTATCGGTATTTTCAATTTTCCAGTGTTTTTTCCTTTTTGTGCAAACCACCCCAAGGAATTAATTCCAGATAGCTTTTGCATGACCATAATAAACACATAAACAAACAAACATCTGCTTAGCCCTCACCCCTTTGCATGCATACATCACCCTGGTTTTCCTGTCCTGATGTGAGAAAGCCCTGAAAACTAATTTATATAAACGTCCAGGCTGGTAAGGGGAGTTGAAATGCTTCCAGTGGTGTCATCCTTTTTATATTTACATGTTGTCACATCTTCAGTTGCAACGTGGGGTAATCTATGGGAAGCGCAGGAGAGAATCTTGTTGGTTCAGTCAGGGAAGTGTCCCAGGACACAAGCGACACACAGCCGAATTCCCCAGTGACTGGAACGAACGAAGCAGCTTGGCAGGAGAGAGAATGGAGGAACAACAACATCATCATCATCATCATCAACAACAACAACAGGGTACTTACTCTTAGAAGCTGGAACGGGGCCACTGTCAATGCTTCCCCCGTATCCTCGGCCAGCACAGAAGGGAGGGGCCCATCCAGAAGTGCAATGGCAGTTGCCATTGCTATTGCACACCTGGAAAACATCAAGTGTGTCAAGCAGCAGCCAGCAATCATAGAATCAGAGAATAGTGGAGTTGGAAGGGGCCTAGAAGGCCATCAAGTCCAACCCCCTGCTCAATGCAGGAATCCACCTTAAAACATCCCTGGCAGATGGCCGTCCAGCTGCCCCTTGAAGGCCTCTAGTGTGGGAGAGCCCACCACCTCCTTAGGTCATGGGTTCCATTGTCGTACTGCTCTGGCAGTCAGGAAGTCTTTCCTGATGCCCAGGCAGAATCTGGCTTCCTGTCCCTTGAGCCCATTATTCTGTGTCCTCCACTCTAGGATGATGGAGAAGAGATCCTGGCCCTCCTCTGTGTGACAGCCTCTCAAGTATTCGGAGAGTGCTCTCATGTCTCCCCTCAATCTTCTCTTCTCCAGGCTAAACATGCCCAGTTCTTTCAATCTCTCCTCATAGGGCTTTATTGTGCTACTTACCCCACGGTTGTTACAGTCTGACATATCGCAATCATAGTTCAGAACTGCCACGTCAACACACGCTCTATTTATGCATATCTGGAAAAGGAGTTATAAAACCGTAATTTTATACTGTGCACTAGCAGCAGGAAAGCATGCAGTCTGACAACTCACAAGACACTACATTTGGCAAATACTCCGAGGATGTCTACAGGCCTATCTTCAAAGAGGGGCAGGCATCGGTTCTTCTCCTGTGGGTGAACTCTGCTTCTCTCAGACTTTGTTCCAGTAATGATATCCATACAGCCATTGCATCCGGTGGGTTCCCCCCCCCCCCCCCTTCATATATATTGATTTTATTGACATCACTGAAAAGCAGTGGAGAGTGCTTCCTAGTTGACTGATGGTGGAACAGCCAACCAGCCATGTGCCCAGCCTTGCTTCAAGTAAGTAGAAGTAGCTTACGGGACTCATCAGATGTGTGTGTGTGTGTGGGGGGGGGGGGGAATTCGCAGAACATCGCATTTCCTTACCGTGGGCTCTCTTGCTGGTTCTCTTCCGCTTTCAAAATGAGCACTTTTCACCGAGAAGAGACCAGAGACCACGTGGTATGTGGTTTTCAATGGATTTCAATAGGGACAGCACCCTCTAGTGGGCAATTTATAGTGCAACCTCAGAAGACTAATTAAAACAGGGTTTTTTGGGGGGTCACTCTAAAACTGAGAGCCTATCTACACTACTGCATTAAAATGGTTTATAACAGTTTTAAACCGGTTTAAAACTGTTATAAACCGTTTTAATGCAGTAGTGTAGATAGGCTCTGAGAAAAAGCGTGGGAAGTGCACGGGAGTCAGACGTCATCGTCGAAAGAACCTGCGAAAAACCGTGAGCAGCCAGTAACGAGCGTGCAATAAAATGCTCGTCTGATGGCGCTCTTATGATTAAAACAACCAGTGACCAGTCAATACAGTCCAGTCCAACTTCTTCTCCAAACTGGAAGGTCTCTCCATACCGTATTTGTTTCTAAAACAATTGGTGTTTTATTGGTATTTTAATGATACATTGGTTTTATGTGTTTTAATCAGTTTTGTATTTTATGTTTGATGCTGTTCCCTGCCTCGATCTGTTGGGAGAGGCGGGTAATAAATAAATAATAATAATAATAATAATAATAATTATTATTATTATTAAAAGGTGTGGAGTGCTTTCAGTTGAAATTAGGTCTATCCACACTCCTTTTTTAAAAAAAATCCTTCTATTTGCAACACAACAGCAAACAGACACACAAAAAAAGAACCAAAAAAATGTGGGGGGAGGAATTCATACCATTAAAAACATCAATGCACAGTAATCATTAACATCTCCCTTGATATGGGGGGGGGGGGGAAGAAAAGAGAAAAGAAATCATGGGAGGAGCCTATATACACCAGTTGCTGGGGAACATGGGCGGGAGGGTGCTGTTGCACCATGTCCTGTTTGTGAGTCCCTGGTCGACAGCTGGTTGGCCCCTGTGTGAACAGAGTGCTGGACTAGATGGACCCTTGGCCTCATCCAGCCTCAGGGCTCTTCTTATGTCCTTATGTGGATTAACATTGTACTCTTAACTAAGCAGACAATTGTTGACAAATGGAATTTGATTACCAAAGGGCTTGTTAAGAAAAAAAAAGTCAGAAAAAAAATTGAAAGGAAAGAAATTGGGGGTTGAACTATGTACTACATTGAATATGTAGCATGCAGCTCATCTGGCAATGGATGCTTGGGTACCATAGTCAGGGCCTTCCTCTTCCTCCCAAGCCATGCCCCCCCTGACTTATAAGCTACCAGGGGCTTGGGAAAGAGGCAGGGAGAGGGATCTCCTCGTTATCTCCAATATGTGAGATCTGATGTTATTAGAGGTCGAGTGATGTGCAAGGGAATCCCTTGTTATCTTCCCTGGGGGTGCACGTACCAGCCAAAAGCGAAGGATGAGCAAAGCCAGGTTGAGTACTTCTGTTCTAATTTGTTTGCCCCACATCCTCACTCAATGGCAGAAGGCAGGGGGCAGGCAAGGCTGCCTTGGCCATGAGCCCCTGAGGAGCAAAGCCGGGTCCTGGCTGACATCCCGGGTGGGCCGGCTTCACTGCATGTGGGCATTCCTCATATCCAGGCACAGGGAAGCCGGTTCCCGATGGACGCACAGGGTGGATCCTCCTCCTGGCACATCACTGGGGACCAAATGAGTTTGAGGGGGATGGCAGCTCCACCCCTGACATTATTTGGCCCACGTTCCACCCAAAATCAGTTGCCCACTCCTTATTTAAACTTTTCTACTCAGCCACATTCTGTCCATGAATGGCAAACAAACAAACAAACAAACAAACAAGACCCTGCCATTGGCACCAATGAACGGTTACCCACCTCTTCCCCCCAACCCAACCCAACCCACAGACACAGGGGAGCTGAATTTAGGAGGAGGAAGTGGCTAGGTGAGAAGATTCAAGCCTCTCTTATTTAGGCTGACCAGATAAAATCCAGGTCAGGGCTCATGTAACTTTAACAGTTGTAGAGAAAAGGGAATTTCAGCCAGTGTCATTTGTATGCAATTAGTTCCTGGTGAAATTCCCTCTTCATCACAAGAGTTAAAGGTGCACGCACTATACTAGAGTGACCATATGCAAAAGAAGGCAGGGCCCCTGCAACTTTAACTGTTGTGATGAAGAGGGAATTTCACCAGGAACTAATTGCATACAAATGACACTGGCTGAAATTCCCTTTTCTCTACAACTGTTAAAGTTACATGAGCCCTGACCTGGATTTTATCTCGTCACCCTACTTCTATTAGTCTGTGGTGACCCTGATCTACAGTGGGGGGCCCTGCAGGTTTACAGTGAGATAAAAAAATGTGAGAATCAGCTGCAAACTACAGCTTGTTCTTCATAGCAAAACAACTTCTTCTTCTTCTTCTTCTTCTTCTTCTTCTTCTTCTTCTTCTTCTTCTTCATCTCTTTCTCGCTCATGGCAGTTTTTCTAGACGGACATGATGGGCTTTGCCAAGTCATGCTGTTGATTCAGGAATTTCCTGACAATTGAGCAGGTTTTAAGTATGGCTGCTTTCTGGATGTTGGTATGGATGTATTCTGGTAGACCCAGTTTCTGGAGGTTTTCTGTATATTTTTTTGATGTGACTAATGGGATAATTGTGACCTTTGCCTGTTGCCATAATTCTTTGACTTCCATGGCCAGTGGTGTATATTTGTCTCTTTTCTTCTTCCTTGTCAACAACATTTTTGTCATTCGGTATTGCTATGTCAATGAGATATGTGTGCTTTTCTTTTTTGTCTATGATCGTTATTATTATTATTATTATTATTATTATTATTTATTTATTTATTTATATCCCATCTTTTCCCCAGTACTAGGACTCAAGGCGGCTTACAAATTAAAACATGTACAGTTAAAACATGTACAAAAATTAAAAATATAATTAAACAGAGTACAATTAAAAAATAATTTAAACATTTTAAAACATTTTAAATACAAATAATTTAAAAAATCCAAGATATAAACAACACATCCACATAGGCCCAAGCTACTCCCCAAAGACCTGCTGAAACAGAAAAGTTTTAGCCTGTCTCCGAAAGCACACCAAGGAGGGAGCCAGTCTAGCTTCCCTGGGAAGGGAGTTCCAGAGCCCCGGGGCAGCCTCCGAGAAGGCCCTCTCCCGCGTTCCCACCAGGTGTGCCTGTGATGGAGGCGGGACCATAGAATCACAGAATAGTAGAGTTGGAAGGGGCCTATAAGGCCATCAAGTCTATACCCCTGCTCAATGATGTGGACTGAGAGAAGGGCCTCCCCTGAAGATCTCAGGTGATGGGCAGGCTCTTGAAGGAGAATACGGTCTTTCAGATAACCTGGACCTGAGCCGTATAGGGCTTTATGTCATAACCAGCACGCTGAACTATGCCCAGAAACAGACCGGAAGCCAGTGGAGCTGTTTTAACTCTCCCAAACTAGGTTCAGAGCAGATGAAGAACTCGGATGAAGTTACCTTATCAAGGCCACAGGTTGTTCCATCTCTCACTGCGCCAATATCATAAACATCAAACCCAAGGTGATATTCTGTCCCCCAGCACAATGTATTCTCCACTGTAGTCTGAACTATTCCTTGCCCGGTTGACATTTTTGGAATTTTCTTAATGTGGGTGCACTGGATCCTTCCACATAACACATCTCTGAAAGAAAAATGATAAAGGGGAGGGGGGGGGGAAATCTGCTTAATTCTCTGAGTTAGCTGCTGGAGGCCACCCAAGGAAACAAATGGGGATGCGGCACAGTCTGGCAATGGGCATACAGAAGGACATGGCAGCCAGATCAGAAAGAAAAGGCCAAAAACATTTGGAGAAGGACACAACGTATAGCTATTTCTAATGCTAGAAACATCTATGCCAGGATGCGGGAGCTAGAATGCTTAATGCTAAATGAGAGTGTCAATACAATAGGCATAACTTTGAACTATTGGAATGGAGATAATCAGTGGGATACTTTTATCCCTGAATTCAATGTACAGAAAGGACAGGGAAGGGCATTTTGGAGGTGGGGTTGCCCTGTATGTCACCAAGGGCATAAAGTCCAATAAAGCCCAATGAGGAGAGACTGAAAGAACTGGGCACGTTTAGCCTGGAGAAGAGAAGACTTAAGGCAGACATGATAGCACTCTTCAAATACTTGAAAGGTTGTCACACAGAGGAGGGCCAGGATCTCTTATCCATCATCCCAGAGTGCAGGACACGGAATAATGGGCTCATGTGACAGGAAGCCAGATTCTGGCTGGACAGCAGGAAAAACATCCTGACTGTTAGAGCAGTATGACAATGGAATGTTGTGGACTCTCCCACACTAGAGGCATTCAAGAGGCAGCTGGACAGCTATTTTTGATGTGGATTCCTGCATTGAGCAGGGGGTCGGACTCAGTGGCCTTAGAGGCCCCTTCCAACTCTACTATTCTATGATTCTATGAAAGCAGAAAATGTAAGGGGAATGAACTAAACTGCAGCACAGAATTACTGTGGATAAAAATGCCAGGCCTAAAACGCAGCCTAGTGCTGAGGAAATGCTATCAACACCTGACCCAAATTGATTGCTTTTGAAAAGATGGTGCGGACACAAAATGGCTATCGCAATAAGTGGATAAATGGATCATTTATATTACAGTTACAGACCAATAAGAGTTTTACGAATTCGGCTAGTTTGGGGAGGGGCTGCATCTCACTGGAAGAACATCTGCTTTGCATGGAGTAGGTCCCAGATTCAACCCCTGGCACTTCCAGGTAGGGCTTGTCAGACTCAGTATAAAGGACCTTCCTATATTCCTACTGTAGTTAAGAACAGATAAATAAAACAATAAGGTTTTAAACGGTGGCTAATGATTTCCCCCCTAATTTGCATTGAGGATAAAAAAATTTTTTTAAACAACTCTCTCAGTAATATAGGGATGAATAATCCCTTAAGCAGAACAATAGCAGATCTTCAGAAGAACATCCTGGAAGAGTTCTTAGCAGGAGAATCAGCCATAGTAAAAAGCATCATCGCACGGGGAAAGTCATGTTTCCTTACCGTCGCTTCTCTGCCCACGCGTTTGTCCCTCATTACTTCCTCCTTCAAAAAAGGAAGTAAACAACTTGCACGTGGGCCCATTCAGTGGGAAGTTTTGATCGCGCTGTTTCTCCTGCACATAGCAGGAGACAGCAGCAACTTCCATCTTTAAAAATGAGTCGGACTTACTGGGGTGTTTTTTTATGGCACGAAGAAGGCTTGAAGGGGCGGGAGGCACGCGGGAGGCAGGTGACGTTATGAGAGGGACACGCGAAAATCCATGAATGTCCAGTAACGAGCGTACAATAAAACGCCCATCTGATGAAGCAAAGACATCTGCACGTGATTTTACAAAACAGGTTAAAATGATCTATCGCGGGGCGATGGAAGCAGTGCATTTTGAGAGCTGGCCAGGGTGCTGGAGAAGGGAGCAATTCCATTCATATATATATATATATATATAGTGTGTGTGTGTGTGTGTGCGTGTCTGTGTGTGTGTCTGTGTGCATGTGTGTGGTACATGGTGAAGAGAGATTGCCTTGCCCGGTCTCTGGAGGCTGCTAAAATGCTGGCTTGCTGGAAGTGGTGTTTGGAGGAGAGAGGCTGAGTATTAACAAGGGGTTTTTTTCCCAACACATGTTGCATCCTACTAAAAACAAAAGTTTTTCACTGGCACACTTGAGAATAAATTCTCTTTTTGCATTCTATCCTGTTTTGATGTTTCCCTTCTGATTTTTGTTTGTCTATAATTATATAATACTGTTGGGTCCATTAAGGGCTTTTTTTTTAAAAAAAGTAGTCTTAGGCCCCCTCTAGATGGATTCTGTTTGACGCCTGTTCCTCCGATTATGCGCATCTTCTCGGAAGCGCTTTATCGTAAATGCTTGTATGCAGGAGGTAATTGAGCACTCAACAGGTGACCTTACCGGTTGTTTCAAACGCGCGTTACAAGTGGTTAATGCGGAGAATCGCTTGTTCACATGGTGAAAATGCGCTTTAATGGCCGGAGCAAAATAAAACTCGCTATTTAACGCGCATTCGATAATGCGCATAATCGGAGAGAAAACGCGCCTCTACGCCCGATTTGCGCTCCGTTCTTGTAGAGGTAAATTTTTTATGCGCCTTGAAAGAGCTTTAAATGCCTCTTGTAGAGGCAGCCTTACACTGCCTCCTTGAGGCTTTAGTCATTTAGATATTCATTCATAATGCTGTGATTATTTCTTGACGTTAAAACGTTGATCGTTGCAATTCGTAATACAGTGCATTTGAATTTAGTTGTTATATTTATTGGCGTCAATAGTTATTTAATACGTTGTAAGCCAATCTGGGAACAAATCTATGGGAAAGCGATGAGTAACTTGGGAAAATCAGGCACCTGCCCATAGGCGCAACCTACCCTTCATTACATTTCTTGTATTTTTGTTCCTCCTCGCCACAGTTGCCAGACCGGTCACCTCGCATGTTCAGTTCCTTGAAACAATGTAATGGGGCCTGTTCTGCACCTGCAGATGGTAACGGAGGGAGGGAGGTGTGGGGAAAAAAATAACGAACGAAAACAAAATGAAAGAACAAAGAAGCATTTGGGCCTTCAAAGCGCAGGCAAATCCCTAAACGTACACACTGAATGGAAGAATTACTCTGGCCGCAGAAACCTCTGCCGTGCCTGTTCCTTGAGGCTGTCCAACTTCTCTCTCACCACCCCAAGCTTTGACATTACAGCACAAGGCTAGGCAAAGTTGGTCGGACTGCTATTTCCAGAATAATTTCTGCAGAACAGGACAGTCATGCTTAAAATGAAGGCGTGCATTTACATACCGAAGGTGAAAAGGCTTACGTGTTAGGGCCAAACCAGACATGATATTAATTGCATGCATGCAGTCAACGTGCAGTTTGTTATGTAAATGACAAAACCGTGGGGAAAGGGCTGGTGAAGTTTAACTATTTCTCTTTGGAGAGGCAGTTTTTGTTGGAGTTGCTAAAGAGGAAGATTACAGAACGGAGATGAAGGAGCACAAGATTTTCCAAGCCCTGTTCCCAGATGATGCCTCTGTATGAAATGGTCAGTACCTCAAAGGTTAGGTAAATAGTAGATATTCTTTCGTAATAAGTGTTAGGTAAAGTAATAGATATTCTTTTGTAATAATAATAATTAAAAAAAACTCAGCCTTGCCTTCACCAAAAAGAATGATGCACTGTCTCTCAAGATCGAGGCAATTCCCCTGAAAACAACTGTTATTGCTGCTACATGGCATCCCATCTTGTTTATGCACATCTGGTGGGCAGTTGGCAGAAGTCCCGTTGCAGTATTCCGGAAGGTCACATTCCGTGGCGCTTTTTCTACACACCTTTCCCTCTTCTAAAAACTGTTGAAAACAATAACGTGAGCTTCTGATTCTGACTGTTCTCAAGAGGCATAACTCAACAGTGGTGTCATAGACCAGAATTTCAAGACTAGGCATCACCCCAAAGAGGACTTTAAGTCTAGCGAGACACTAGTCACCCCACACCAGGGATGACCTTTGAGAACTCTTGATGCCTACCCACAAATCAAGGCCTAGCCTTTCCATCAGCCCAAGGCCTCCAAGAATGGCTCTCCCAGTGGCTCTCCCAGTGGCTCTCCCAATGGCTCTCCAAGTGGCTGCTAGTTACTTGCTGGAACAACAGGTCCTTTCCTGAGGAACTTCTCAGCCCAGCAGTACCTGCCGGTTTAAAACTGTTATAAATTGTTTTAAAGCAGTAGTGTAGATAGGCTCATAGACTCTGAGTTGCTAAGGTTTTCACTGATAAGGTCCGGTGAAGATTCTTCCCTGGCTGGTGAAGAGCCTGGGAAAACGTCCTCCCCCACTTCCTGTGTCAGCTGGTAGATGTCTGGTTTGCCTGAAGCACACTAAGGGGAACAGGGGGCACGTTTCCACGGAAAGGGAAGTTGTGGATTCCAAGGAAAGCTTTTGTGGTCCCAAAGGCCAGCTCCAAATAACAATGCTTAGGAAGTTCTCCTTGGGATTAGGGAGCCGTACACTCTATGAGCCAACCCATGAGGGCAAGACTTGGGGAAGCTCTCCGGCCTCAGAGGCAAGGGAGCTATGCAGGACCTCGGTCTCAAATGGACTTCCTGACCTCTATGAATTCTCTTTGAGCCCTCCTGCTGTCCAGCTCATACTGCTGAGGGTGGGGCAGAAATGGGGTCACTCGCAGTCACAAGAGATGGTGAGGCTGCTGATAACAAGAGTTGCTGGTTGAGACTTGACTTTTGGGGCCACAGCTCAAGTTCTGAGCAACAGCGCCTTCAAAACCGAGAAGCTTATTCATACGGCCTGGCTGTGCAGCTGTGCAGCTCCTTCATCTCAGAGTCTAGGAGCTTCCTTTGTGTTTACCCCAGGTCAGGCTAAGTTTAGAAACCAATGGCTTCTTTGCCCCGTGGCACACGTTTTTGTCAGAAACATACAGAATCTGACGGGTTGGCCTGCTGTTTCAGGAACATTCTGCACAATCTATTAGAAACCCAGATTTGAAGCGGAATTTTGCTTTGTGTGGAATTTTCTGGCAGCCGCAGGCAAACACTGTCTTTTAAAATCAGACATTCAGACTTTATACCAGCCAGCAATTCCCCCCTTCCCCACCAAAAACAAAAACAAACAAACAAACAAACACCACTCGGGAATGGCAATACATTATGACATAGCATTGCTCCGATGAGGTTTTTAGGGTTTCATAATAATAATAATAATAATAATAATAATAATAATAATACATCCACACCAGCATCCAGAAAGCAGTCATAATTAAAACATGCTCAATCATCAGGAAATTCCTGAATCAGTAAAAGACAGCATGACTTATCAAAGCCCATCATGTCCGTCTAGAAAAATCGCCACGAGCGAGAAAGAGATGAAATAATAATAATATAATAATAATAATAGATACTGCTGTCTGTACTGTCTAGGAGGGCAGCATTCTTCCCCATCAAGCCCCTAACAACATCAGCAATGCTAATGATGATGTAGCATTAGTCTGGCAGGGGCGTCTGGATAAAAAAATAACGGTGGTCCCCTAAGTGGGGCTACCAAATTTTTAAAAACAAACAAACTCAGAAGTGCCTGTCAGAGCAATGCTATGTTTTTATGCAATATCATCCTTAGATTTTGGGGTAAGGCTGGTGGTTGTAAGACAGCAGCTACTGGAAGGGACAACCACATTAAGCCACTGAGATTCGTCTCTATGCCAGATTTTGCCCCCTCCTCTGATGATCCTTCAAACACCTCCTAATTTTGCAGTCTGTGAATGGGACCAAGAAATGGGGGAGATAGGGAAGGATCAGGCCAGCCTTAATTATTACATTCACTTGAAAACTGCTGCTTTTAGCTTACCTTGCATTTTTCACAGCAGAGTCCATAAAGACAGTCAATGTTCGGTTTGAATTTACAGTTCTTTTGACAACAGCCATGTATTCTGCATTCCTGCAAATGAGAGGATACACATCTCACCAATTCCTACCCAATGCGGTCCTTTAAATGCAGTTTCTAATGTTGGAATAAAATAATAGAACAAGACGTGAACTCAAAGGTCCTCTACCCCAATCAGCTGCTGATGGAAGAAGAAATCCATAGTGTTATAGTTGGAAGGGATTACAAAATGGCTTTATTTATTTATTTATTTATTTATTTATGACGTTTCTATCCCACCAAATAGCCGAAGCTCTCTGGACAGTCTACAACAATTAACTATGTTGTTCACTATGCTATTGAGTGTATATATTTATTACATTTGCCAAACTGCCTTGCAAATGGAGCTGGCCATCTGGGTATTTTATAGGAATGATGCCACCTCTCTGTACCAACACTAATCATAGATGTAGAATGCACTGCTTTAATTTCCCGAAGTTGCTCCCTGTACCAGGGGCTTCTTGGATAAAGCAACTGGAAAGGTAGCAGTAAAAACATCATTATTTTAGGGTTGTGGCCTAAAGCAATTTTAACTGCCCCCTCAGCAGACCTACCATGTTTTAATTAAGAAATGGTAACACCATTGCACTTAAAAGCAAAAAAACAGTCCCCCCCCCATGATAGAGATATCTGACATTTTAACATTTTATCTCATGAATAACAGATAGTTTATATTTAATGCATAACTTACACTGGGCCCACTGAATGATGGGAAGTTGCTATCTGTTAATGTGCTGCTGATTCTTGATTCACCCTGTTCCTATTAATAAAATGAAAAATTAGGGCATGTCTCATATTAACTATTCTTTAAAAACATCACAGAAATCAACCAACATGCAGTCAATGCGATGAACATGATACAGCACTCCAAACAAAACAAATGACCACTAGCAAGGCATCCGGTTTACAGATTTTCATAGATTTAAAAACATAAAATAAAATTCTAGAAAAAAATAAAACTGAAAATTATACATAATTTGATTTCATATTTGTAAGCTACTTTTCCAGCAACAAATCTGAGTTCAAAGCAACTCGCATCTATAATTTATTTTTAGAAAATGACAGATAGGTAAAATGTCGGTCGCTATCGCAAAATAATCATATCGATAGGCTGACCATATGAAAAGGAGGACAGGGCTGATGTAACTTTAACGGTTGTAGAGAAAAGGGAATTTCAGCCAGTATCATTCGTATGCAATTAGTTCCTGGTGAAATTCCCTCTTCATCACAACAGTTAAAGTTGCAGGGGCCCTGCCTTCCTTTGTATATAGTCACTCTAGTATAGTGCCTGCACCTTTAACTGTTGTGATGAAGAGGGAATTTCACCAGGAAATAATTGCATACAAATGACACGGGCTGAAATTCCCTTTTCTCTACAACCGTTAAAGCTACATGAGCCCTGTCCTCCTTTTCATATGGTCAGCCTACATATAGATAACACCGTAAGTAACACATTAGCAGAGCAAAGGAGCTAATTCAACAAACAGACAATGCAGTATATAATTCAAAATAATTTATCGGAAATAGATGCCCTGCGCTACTAGCCCTCTCGGAAGGATCGTCTTCTCCCAATGCATCAGGTGGAGTAGGCGCTGCTTGGCCCTTGCTTTCCTCCCAGGGGAACATGCACAGTCTGTGCCCAAGGCTGCCACCCATCCACCCACCCAGGCAGCAGCTTCTTGGACGCACATTGTGGCTTCCCCCACTGCAGGGCTGGGGGCCTCCCTTGCTGGAGAGGACCATTTCAATGGTTCTCCCCAGGAGGTCGATGGAATCCGATGGATTTCTGAATGCCCTTGTGGAACAGTGAGGTGCAGAAGGCCATTGACCTGACGGGCCTCTCCAGCACTGCAGAACCCACTCTGCGCCTTTGTATACCTGGGAGCGATGAACAATGAAACAGGACATTGGCTAAAGCACAACTGGCATAAGGCTTGAAGCGAAGATAACCAAGCACATAGCAGAGCGCATAAATTGTGTCTATCGTGTGGCAGCGTAGGCAACAAAGAAGGCTTATTTTCTGCCTCCATTGCAACCTCCAATAACCACTCAAAAGCGCTGTTTTGGATGGTTCAGGATTTGTTAACACCTTCTCCATGGATTTGTTTAATCCCCTTTTAAAGCTATCCAACATGGTGGCCATCACTACATCTTGTGGTACATATGAGTATGAAAAATACATTTAAAATGCAACATTAAAAACAATTCCAATTCCGATTTGAGCAATACAAGGAGCAGTAAGGATGAGCACAGCAGTCAATTTAATGACAAGCCGGTGAAAATGAACAAGTGCGTTTTCAGGAGGTGTTTGAAAGATGCCACGTTTTTTGCCTCCCAAACTCCACAGGGGAGAGTTTTCCAAAGGGTGCGCAACACTACCAAGAAGGCCCACCATCGAGGCAATGCATGGCGGCATTCCATTAATTTCGGAATTACCAGCAAGGCCTCCTCTGAAAGTCTTAAAGTTTGGCTATATATATATATATATATATATAGGAATACTGGTGACACCTTGCCCTGGTAACATCTTGAACCTCGTGTTTCATCTTGACTAGGCTGACCAGATAAAATCCATGTCAGGGCTCATATAACTTTAACAGTAGTAGAGAAAAGGGAATTTCAGCCAGTGTCATTTGTATGCAATTAGTTCCTGGTGAAATTCCCTCTTCATCACAACAGTTAAAGGTGCAGGCACTATACTAGAGTGACCAGATACAAAAGAAGGCAGGGCCCCTGCAACTTTAACTGTACTGCTCCCTCCCTGTTGCGGCCGATGGTGACCAATCAGAGTTGGCTAGTGGCTGGGGACACACCTCTGGTGCAAAGCCGGAGGATGGGGATAGATGGGAGATGCACATTTGAGCCTCGCTGGCATGAAAAAGTCAGGATAAGTGCCCGACTTTTTTAAAGTGGAGCTTCGGGGGAATGCCCTCGGATGGCTCCGCAATGGCTGCTGCATCGTGTAAATGACCTGCCACCACTGCAGATCCACCCCAGGGCTTTCTCCTCGGCAAGATGTGCCCTCAGACAGTGTAAACCAGGGCGGGCAGAAAGTAGAACACCAGATGTTTTGCACTTCGACTCCCAGCATTCCTGAGCATTGGACATGCTGGCCGGGGCTTCTGGAATCTGTAGTCCCAAACATCTGGATATAAACCTTCTGCTCATCCCTGGTATAGGCAAAACTGAGCTACATGGACCAACATTCTGGCTCAGTATAAAGCAGGTTCCTATGTACACATATGTACAACAAGAATGTATTTGCTTTAGAGAGATCTTTTACAGCTGGTATTGAGTCCTTAGCAATTAAAACCCACCAGGTGAAGTAATGTGTGTCAAGGGATACTTAATTCTGGCCCTGGTGCACCGCATCACTTCTAGAATGTCTGCATCAATATGGGCTGGTAATTTATTAAAATGTACGATAATAAAATCGTCACTTAAGGTTAGATGGACTGAAATAGCAACAAAAATTTAACGCAGTATCCTTTGCAACAAGAAATAGTGCCATTTTAATAATATTTCCCCAACAACTTGCAGTCATGTCTCTAGACTGGGCGGACAGCAAATGAATATCGATTCTCTAATCTTTGATTCCACTGTTGAAAAAGAGTTGAAAAATATTTTACTTCCTTTGCTTTTTATATTATTAGTTGCCGTCAACTGATTTACTGTATATTAAGCCAATTAACTGTCTGACTTCTAACCACTGGATTCATTTAAATAACTTTATATGCAAAACCAGGAACTTGCCTTTCCCCCAACTGCAGGAATCCTCTGCTGAAGAGGAGCTAGAGCTCCCATAGATGGAGAACACCAAGGAGCCATACATGTCAGGAGACCTCGGGGACCCCGGGACCCCAGGAGAGGTGACTGCAGGTCTGTCCTCACAGGAGGAAGGGAGTTCCTGTTATGAGCACTAAGGTTGCACTGGGAAATAACCTTTCTGTATTGGTTCATTGCAAAATGTTGCTACCCTTTCGTAATTTGCTTTTAATGATGGTGCTGATTTGGAGCTTTGGTTTAAGCCACCATCTTGAGTGATGATGGTCCCCGATTGCCCCAAACTTGTTCTTGAGGAACATATGATGGCTCTTTGTGATCACAGCACAAGTCCTCCTGATCAGGTTTACAAGACTCCTGCAAAACAGGTTTTTCCTAAGATTTTGGAGGCGCAACCCACCTCCCGCCAGACATCCTTAAACTCAGAAACATAGAGTATCATCTTCCTGCTGTGTGTATCCAGGGTGTGAAGGGAAGCTTCTTGGTCAACACACTTCCAGGGATAACTTGTCAGGAGACCACACCGCTGCCCCGTCCATCTTAGTAAAAAGTCACCAAATATTACCAGCATTACATCTCTTCCTGTGGGCAGCAACAGGATTCCTTCCATTCACAGAGGCCTTTAAGTCCTCTTTCATGCTACACAGAGCCTGGGGCACTAGTGTTACAGGATCATGATCTATCAGGGAGGCCCTGGGATTGGTTGCACAGCTTCAAAGGTTCTCCTGGATTATCTTGCTCCTGTGTTTGACCACCTTCCATGCACCCACTTCATCTGGTTTACTTCCTATATCTTAGAAATTGCCCCCCCCCAGTGTACTTTATGGTCTGTCTAGACATCTTCCCTGATATACCAGAGTGTGGATAAGCACATGTCAAGGTCTTGCACCTTCTCATTCATCTGGGATAACCAGCTTGCAGGCGATGCTGGTGTAGTTTTGTACGCCTTCTTGCTGGAAACCAAACCTAGCACAGATCTTGCAGCTCACCACAGCAGCTTCTTTGCTGGCCATATTGCTTGGTTCTCTCTGTAGATGGTGATGCAATCCTTCCTGGACTACCCCTGAAACCTCCCTACTAAATTCTCATGCAAAACTCACTGATTGCGGCTCCTTTTCATTTCCTGGGACTGGAAGGTGACTTATAACTGCTGTGTAACTGCTGGCCCTCCCCACAAAGAACTCAGCGCCTCACCTAAAACAACAGACACCTCTCCCACCAAGACCATGTGCTAGGCTAGGGCACACACCAATAGCCCTTATTCACCTGCTCTGCAACTCCCATGTAAAACTCCCTGTCTACAGCTCCTGTTCATTTCCTCTTTATCATTTATATAGTGTGAATAATATCTTGGCAGGGGTTTAGCCTCAACAGATGTTGGGCACTTACTTACCAACAAAAGCATTTTGGGCTGCCTCTACAAGAGGCATTTAAAGCTCTTTCAAGGCGCATTAAAAAATTTACCTCTACAAGAACGGAGCGCAAATCAGGCGTAGAGGCGCGTTTTCTCTTCGATTATGCGCTTTATCGAATGCGCGTTAAACAGCGAGTTTTATTTTGCTCCGGCCATTAAAGCGCATTTTGACTATGTGAACAAGTGATTCTCTGCATTAACTGCTTGTAAAGCGCATTTGAAACAACCGGTAAGGTCACCTGTTGAGTGCTCAATTACCTCCTGCATACAAGCATTTACGATAAAGCGCTTCCGAGAAGATGCGCATAATCGGAGGAACAGGCGTCAAACGGAATCCATCTAGAGGGGGTCAATGTTTGTAAGACTTACATCAAGAACAAGCATTCAAGACTCTTAGTGAGGCCAAAGAACAACTCTTCGTCATGTGGAAGCAACTGGTAATGAAGCAGAAGCTCTTCAGCATCAGGTAAGAACTCCCATTTTCCCACTTAAAATGAAGCATCTTAACGTTACCAAATGCATTTGAAAAAAGCAGCCTAGTCCAGGTGAACCCCGAATGGCATACAGCAGCTATGCGACGTCAGCCACTTGCATCCCACATCGCACTGGCAGAGAGGCACTGCGGCGATCAGAATAATCATATGACATACAGCAAAGTCTGACACAGGAAACAGTGTCATTCTAGCAACTTTCTATCCAGTTACCTGAGGCCTTTTTCTTGAAGGTCTTGTGAAAAAATTCTGAATCCCAGGTCCATCTAATTCCTGATAAAGGAAGAAAAGATGCTTAATGCTCACCAGCTTTGTAACAGGCACGTTGGCTTGAGGGCTTTGCAAAACAGAACTCTGTGGAGACAATGGGCATACTTTATACCTGTGTTTTGCAAACATGCTGCTGTCAGGGCAAGGCTTTGGAACAGCAGTTTCTGGACCTTACTCAGCAGAATAACCAGGAGGGACCTCAAACACAGCAGGGCTGACCAGTGGCATTATTTCTTAGACCTACACCAGCAGTGACTGTCCTGCTGCAGAGCCAAGAGGGCCCAGACTTTTCGGACAATGGGAAGTGAAACTGTCCTAGCTAAAGGACCTCTAAGTTGCTTTTATTTGAGCAGGCCCAGCAGCAAAAAGCACCTTTTATCTTCTCACTGGAAGGCTTACTGGGCTTTAGCTATTTGATTGTAGGAAGAGGGTTAGCTCTGAAAGGTCAAGTGCTGGAAACGGTAAGCTGTCTTATGGCTGTTAACCCAGGTAATGAGCATACTTGTTATCTAACCTTGAGAGCAGAGGTGGGAAAAGGCCTGATTATTATGTTTACATAGGCTGACCATCTGAACAGGAGGACAGGGCTCATGTAACTTTAACAGTTGTAGAGAAAAGGGAATTTCAGCCAGTGTCATTTGTATGCAATGAGTTCCTGGTGAAATTCCCTCTTCATCACAACAGTTAAAGTTGCAGGGGCCCTGCCTTCTTTTGTATATGGTCACTCCAGTATAGTGCCTGCAACTTTAACTGCTGTGATGAAGAGGGAATTTCACCAGGAACTAATTGCATACAAATGACATTGGCTGAAATTCCCTTTTCTCTACAACTGTTAAAGTTAAGTGAGCCCCGTCCTCCTTTTCAGATGGTCAGCCTATGCTTGTAGATTCTGGCAGGCTGTAGCCAAGAAGGAAAAAGTTGTGCATTCTTGTTTCCCTGCTTAACGCATGAAGAAAAAGAAAAAAGCAGCTGCAAGTGGGGGGGGGGGGAAGAGAAATTGGCACTGAACAGGGTTGTTTTTTGTTTTTAACAGGGGGATGATCTGCACAATTAATGGCGGAATCCTATGGGTTGTGCCCTGGGTAAACGCAAGCCCTCAGTCTTGGAGGCTTATGAGTATCCTATGCAGAGGGGGAGGCATCTTGCATCTCCCTCTTGCATTTTAGCTAGACAGGCGATTTTGCCCATCTAGCGGAAGATTCAGAGAGGGGGAGAGAAGACCGGGGTGATATAGAAAAAGGCATAAGCCAGCCGGTTCCCCTCCCTGGCCCCAGGAACGCCTCCTTTTCTCTGTCTCCACGTTCCATTTCCCGAGCACGGAGAGGTAGCCAGCATGGTTCTCACCACACCAACTACAAGGGGGAGGGGGCGAGGAGCGCGGTTTCCTGGCTCTGTGTTCAAAACCCTGTTTTTGAACTTTGGAGCCAGGAAACTGAAAAATCCTATGTACCCTCAAACCATGTCTAAGGACATAGGTTTGCTCTCTCCATTGTTTGTTCAGGAAAAATGTCTATCTCACATTAAGACATATTCCTCACAGTAATGCATACCCCATATCTACTGAGGCCCATTTCTCAGAGGTCTTTTTTCTATGCTGCTGGGAAGTGTGAGTGAATATTACAAATGAGAATGCAGAGCTTATAGCTCCAGGGTTCAATCCTATGCATATTTAGACAGAAAAATGTCCTACAACTCCCAGTATGCCCACCCAGGGAGTTGAAGGACTTCTTTCTGTCTAAACACGCATGGGACTTTCTTCCGTGATCATCTGTTCCCATGCAATGTAGATTCTGACTCTGACAGACACTAACACAATTGGTATATGCTATAATATTCACACACATCTCCAGCCATGTGGGATTGCAGCACAGGAAAATAGGTCCCACGCCACCCTGTTTGCATGTAACAGCAGCAAATCATGGGTTAATTAATCCATAATTTCCCATGGCATATGTCACCACCATTTCGAATATGCAGCCTCTGATTGGCCCGATTGGAGGTTGCTCTGTCATGTGTGAACTTGGGCATTATGGGCCAATCGTAGGTAAAACAGCCCAAAGTTAGCCTAATTAATTAATTAATTAAATCACAATTTGCCACTGCTACATGTGAGCCAGAAAGACAGAGATTAAGAAAGAGAAGAGGCCATAAATTTTCAGGATTAAACTGGCAGTATTGGCAAGGCACTTTTTTTTCTCCTGGAAAAGAAATCTTCACTCCACTTTCTATTCAGTTTGGAGCCCCAGATTGGCAAATATTTGGCCCAGCCCACATTTACCCTAAGCGGTTTATAGTGCAATGCTATTAATCTCTTCAGATGTATGCCCCTGGATTCAATTGGACTTCATCCCACGTAAGCGCGTTGCAGGACTGCAGCCTTACTTTACTCAATGTACAGGACTGAAAATTTAGCATCGCTCCTTGCCCCCCGGGGTAATTTGAGGGCTCAGGAACAGACATGCCAATTTTATTTATTCCTCCAGATGTTCTGAAAGTCTCACCTGATCATTGCCGCAATCACACTCTTCACTGTCATCAATGACACCATTTCCACACATCTTCCTGCTAAATATTTTAGTAGGGATGTCAAGTAAGCATTCTTTTCCTGGCTTGCTTATTGTATCGTAATATACCTCCCTGCTGCAATTACTCAATCTTTTACATTTTCTGCAACACAATAAATTATTATCCGTCATGGTGTAACTATTTCAAAACTTTCAAACACAGCATAAAACAAAAACAACCATAGCTGGTTAAAGCAATACATCAAACATTAAAACACTCTGGGATAAAACATAAAACCACACACCTCCGCTTATATCCTCATTAGGAATCACAGACAAGTGCTTCAACTAAGGAAAAGAAGTCATAACTTGCTGCAGCTGGCACTTTGTACCAATGCTGCTGGTCAACAAGGAATAAAGCCAGTGTGGCATAGTGGCTAGAGTATTGAACTGAGAGTTGGGAGATCCGGGTTCTAGTCCCCTCTTGGTCATGGAAGCTCAATGGGTGACTTTGAGCCAGTCACAGACTGTCAGCTCAACCTACCTCATAGGGTTGTTGTGAGGATAAATGGAGGAGGAGGAGGATTGTGTATGCCGCCTTGGGTTCCTTGGAGGAAAAAAGGTGGGGTATAAATGGAATGAATGAATGAGTGAATGAAGTGTGACTTCCAAGCAAAGGAGGGCTCTGAAAGAAGAGCACCTGCTTTGCATGCAGAAGGTTGTAGGTTCAATTCCCACCATCTCCAGGTAGGGCTGACAAAGACTAGGGTGACCAGATAAAATCCAGGTCAGGGCTCATGTAACTTTAACAGTTGTAGAGAAAAGGGAATTTCAGCCAGTGTCATTTGTATGCAATTAGTTCCTGGTGAAATTCCCTCTTCATCACAACAGTTAAAGTTGCAGGAGCTATAGTAGAGGGACCATATACAAAAGAAGGCAGGGCCCCTGCAACTTTAACTGTTGTGATGAAGAGGGAATTTCACCAGGAACTAATGGCATACAAATGACACTGGCTGAAACTCCCTTTCCTCTACAACTGTTAAAGTTACATGAGCCCTGACCTGGATTTTATCTGGTCAGCCTATTATAGTGGGGGAGAAAATGTAGGATACCTATTTCAATAACAGTATCAAAATGTTGACGTTTAGGTGGACAGGTTGGAGTTCACCTTCAGTTTTTCAGCCACCCTCCTGCTTGAGTATCAGACCTCCCCTCTGGAGTCTGCCCCTTCCATATTTCCAATGATGTCACTTCTTGAACAGCCAAGAGATATATATTTTTAGATAGGGTAAGCGGTGTATACATCTATTAAATCAAATAAATAATCTTTTACCATACAACGTCCTTTGTAAAAATTGTATTTATTAACTAGAATTTGTAACTTGCTTTTCTTTTCCAAAGAAAACGTGCAATGGAGCTTAAGGCGGTGTATACAGGTGTGGAAAGTGTACACTGTCTCTTTAAAATATGTGAATGTGTATTGAGTTTAGTTAGACTCTCTTGCTAGCTGGCATAGACCCCTCTACAAGAATTCAGTTTGACACTTGGTTCTCCAATTATGCGCATCTTCTCGGAAGCGCTTTATGGCAAATGACTGTACGCGGGAGGTAATTGAGCGCATAACTGGTGGCCTTACCGGTTGTTTGAAATGCGCTTTAGAAGTAGTTAATGCGGAGAATCGCTTGTCAAAATGCACTTTAACGGCCGCAGCAAAATAAAACTCGCTTTTTAACGCGCATTCAATAATGTGCTCCGCTCATGTAGAGGTAAAAATTTTAATGAGACTTGAAAGAGCTTTAAACCTCTTGTGTAGAGGCAGCCATAGAGAGGGAGAAGCCAGCTCTAGAGAGAGCTCCATGCAGCCCAGTATCTGTTATATTTAGTATTTCATAACTCTTTTTTTTCAAAAATGTAAGTTTTGCTTCTTTGTAGAGACAACTGCACCATAGGACGCTCAGGGATTTCATTCAAGGCATTGACCAGACCAGTTCAGCCTCTCACTCACCAAGGCTGCTGTATCGTGTTGTCTTGTCCAAAATAATTGTTTTCTAAACTTACAAAATCTGTTGTAAGGGCAAAACTTTTTATTGGGCCAACTCAAAGGTCATAAAATACCATATGGATTTCATGTCCTCTACAATGCTTCATCAGGCAAGATGTGATCGAGAGAGTGGCGGTGTCTTGGCTGCAGGCACTCTTGGATGAAACTGATTATCTGGATCCATTCCAGTCTGGGTTCAGGCCTGGCTTTGGGACAGAATTGGCCTTGGTCGCCCTGATGGATGACCTTCTTTGGGAGAGGGACAGAGGGAGCGCAACCCTGTTACTACTCCTTGATCTCTCAGCGGCTTTTGATACTGTTGACCACGGTATCCTCCTGGAATGCCTCCATGAGTTGGGAGTTGGAGGCACTGTTTTACAGTGGTTCAGCTCATACTTGTGGGGTTGGTTCCAGAAAATAGCATTGGGGGAATGTACTTCAGCCCCATGACAGTTGAACTGTGGGGTTCCACAGGGCACCATCCTTTCCCCAATGTTATTTAATATCTATATGAAGCCATTAGGAGCAGTCATCAGGATATTTGGGGCAAGGTGTCACCAGTACGCTGATGACACCCAGCTCTATTTCTCTGTAACATCTGAATCAGGAAAGGCCGTGCATGTTCTGAACCAGTGCTTGGATACAGTTATGGCTTGGATGCGTGCCAACAAACTGAAGCTGAATCCCAATAAGACAGAGGCTTTGTGGGTTGGTGGTTCCCAGGTCCGGGAATTGGGGTATTTGTATGTTCTGGATGGGGTTGCACTCCCTCTGAAGAGCAGGTCCATAGTTTGGGGGTGCTCCTGGACCCATCTTTGTCACTGGAAGCCCAGGTGACCTCGGTAGCCTGAAGTGCCCATCATCAACTTCAGTTGGTACACCAACTATGCCCATTCCTGGATAGGGATAGCCTAGTCATGGTTATTCATGCACTGGTAACCTCTATGCGGGGCTACCCATGTGTGTGGTTCGGAAGCTGCAGCTAGTGCAGAATGCAGCAGCTAGAGTGCTCATGCGGACACCTAGCTCTGCTCATATAAAACCTGTATTAAAAGAACTGCACTGGCTGCCTGTTAGCTACCGAGCCACGTACAAGGTTATGCTGTTATCCTACAAAGCCCTAAACAGCTTGGGAACAGCAAACCTAGCAGACTGCCTTCCCCTGTATACACCCAGAGGACAACTACAATCCTCAGAGGAGGTCCTTCTGGCCATTCTGAAACAAAAGGAATGTCGCCATGAAGAACCTTGATGGCAGAGCCTTCGCTGTAGCGGCACCCACCCTCTGGAAAACCCTCCCTCGTGTGCTTCAGGAGGTGGAAAACATAACATCTTTTAAACGCCTCCTGAAAACATACCTTTTTACACAGGCTTTCCCTGGTTTTTAACTTAATTGGTTTTTATATATATATTTTTAACTTTTAATCCAAGCAATACTCACACAGGACCTGATGCCACCATTACGCAGCTGCCAAACTTGGTGCAATTACAGTCACAGCCCCGGCCTTTATATGCTGGTGAGTCATCATGACTAAAGCCAAAAGAATGACCTAGCTCATGCGCAATGATTTCGGCATCAACTTTAGGATCTGTATATGTCTGTATATAACGAGTCAAAGGAAAGGAAGGATTGCAGTGAACAGAATATTAAATATTTAGAGCACTTTTGATAAATACATACTTGGTCCTGCAATTCTGGCTCGATGGGACGAGGGTTGGAACACAACCACTATTTTGGCAATCACCCAATTCTACAACAATTCAAGGGTTCAGAAAATACATCCGTATTTTCACAACAAATCCTCCATAGCATACTTCGATGCATTTATTTCAATTTTTACTCTGTCCTATCTTAAAGACTTAGGGTAAATGATAACATTATAAAACCAAAGAAGGATAATATGATGAAAAGAATTCAAAGCAGCACAACAAAGATCTGGTGGATATTGTGCAAGACTTTAACCATGACAACCTGGACCCAAAGCCAGACCAGAACAAGAATAGAATAGTTGTGAAGATAAATTGAATATTTATCTCTTCAGCCAAACGATTGGATCTAGATTACTGGATCCCCAGAGCTGTGTGTGCGTGTGTTTGGTTTTTAACTGACATGCAGTCATGAGGGCTGTCAATTAGTTTACAGCTGTGCCGAAAGTGGATGTAGCAGCTTCTACATACTCAGAAAACTCTGGTACACTCAGCTTGATGGTGCAACACAATTCCACTTTTGGTTGAAGCTCATACATGTATCCATTTTTGGACAGCACCTAACTGGCTTATATGTTCTTAAATAAATAATAAACACTCTGAAAATGGATTTAGGACAGAGACTCATCTCTGTTGGGAGGGAACATTCTCCACCTCTGCATGTAGAAAGGTGCAGGCACTATACTAGAGTGACCAGATACAAAAGAAGGCAGGGCCCCTGCAACTTTAATGGTTGTGATGAAGAGGGAATTTCACCAGGAACTAATTGCATACAAATGACACTGGCTGAAATTCCCTTTTCTCTACAACTCTTAAAGTTACATGAGCCCTGACCTGGATTTTATCTGGTCAGCCTATACTAACGGAGGCATTGTAATGGAAGCATTTGTGCTCATATGTTGTGATTTTTGACTATGGGAACGATGAAATTTTCCAAGGTGAGCTCAGGAAAGGCAAATAGGTGCTTTAGATAAGAAAGTTGGGGAAAAGAACTTACTAGACAATTGTACATGTTCAGATTATGATGCAAATAAGTGAACATATAACACTGCAAAACAAGAACAGGAACAACAACATGACTTATGAAAGTGAACCAGAGGGCATCCTGTTTGGGAAACTTAAGGACATGTGTTCAGAAAAGCTGACAAGATATGAAGTCAATATTTTACTTCTAAATCATAGTTGAGAAAAAAATAACACCTAGTTGTTAAAGAAATTCTGTTCTGTGAAAAGTAATCATGGAAGCAGTGCTAATTTAAAAGATTCATTTAAATATAAGAGGCAAAATACAGGAATCTCAGAAAGAAACATCAGTTCTCACCAGGACAGTCTACCTCTCCTCACAGAAGAGCACTTCTCATGGGATGCAACATCAGCCCTCTAGAGGACAATGGCACCGATATTTTATCACTTTAAAGATAATGCTCCTAGAATTAACTTAGAATGTGTTTTGGTTGTAACAATTATTATTATTATTTATTTCATTTTGGCATAGCCAAAGCTCTCTTAATAATTAATACAAGATATGTATTGGTTCAATGCTCATATCAAATGTGAATCATGTAGAAACTGCTTGAGATTTTACATTAAAAGCCGCAGATTCAACCATGATAGGAGGAACTGACCCTGGACACTTCGGGTGTTTGCAGATGGAGGGGTCTAATCACTGACAATTAAAAGGTATGTCTTGTCTGTCTTTCCTTCCTTAGTGGATTTTTTGGTAAGAAAAAAGATGGGAGGACAGGTGGAAAAACACAGGATGGCTACAGGGTGGTCAGGATCCCTTGTACAATTCCTTGAATAAAACCCTTGTCTGGAAGCACCCTTAAAAGCTCATTTACCACTACAACCATCATACACACTCCCTCCAAAGTAGCCAATGGATTTTAGTGACACATTATTGATGTAAACATAAAGAGACTGATAATCACCTACACGCATAGCAGACACTGAAACGTGAGTGTAAAGACAAAAACGGTCTCCCCACGCGAGTCCAGCAGGATACCCTTTCGCCCTATAGCACAATAGAAGGGTGTTGTCATCTTTCATGGCAAAGACGAAACAAAACCAGCAAAACAAAACAAAACCACTACTGATGAATAAAAAGGTATGGAAAGACTTATTTCATTGGTACAGTTTCATTCTTACGTCCACAGTCTGGGACAGGTGAGGTGAACCAGGGTTAAAACTGGACTGATAGGCAGCACCTTTTAAACTTATTTTATATTATACTGATTTTGCACTCGATTGTATTAAAAATGGATTATGAATGAGCACTAATAGTAATGAACAAATAGGCCAACAAAAATAAGGGAGATTCTGAAGTCAGCTTTTGTCACATCGACAATTCTGGTGCTGCAGGACAAGCATCAATTATCTGACAGAATAATTGATGCAGAAGATTTGGGGCTCCATCACACCTATTTCCCCCACCCCTGGCTTGCCTCTGCATTTTTTACCTTCGCATCATAAGCGTGTCAAGCTAAGGGTCCGTTTCATGTGGGTTTGTGGTATTGCGCTGCATTGTGAAACCTCCCTTTCACTTGTTTGCTCTTCCACTCCACCCTGCCACTTCTCTCAAAGCACATGCCCCAACAAAGGAAAAAGCGAGAGGACAGCAATACACAGAGGCTTAAGGGCGCAATAAATCCACTTGGGGTAAATAATCAAGACTTTCCCTGCACCAAAATATTACGAAAAATGGAGGAAAAGGGGCAAGATGGGAGCAGGACGTCCTGTGAGTCCCCCGCTGCAAAACCAGATACAAGACATGGTGGGAGTGCGTTAAACCGCTGGTGTGATGGAGCTCTTGGTTCCTACCGGTGAGTCTCTTTTCTCTGTCCTCCATATGCCAGAGAACTTCACTAGGCTACAGACTCACTAATACAATTCATTCTTTCATTATATTTCTACACTGCTCCACAGCTGAAGCTCTCTGGACGATTCACAATAATTAATGTCATTCTCTTATGTTCTATGATGTCAGAAGTGTTTCAAGTTCGAGACTGTATGCCCCACAAGACAGGGACCTGTACTCTTCTACATGGCAAAGTGCCAGCACACTGATAGCACAGTACAAACAACTAAATTGATAGATAAAAATATTGGGTCCTCCCTTCTGGGCATGGAGGTCACCAGTTTTGCTCTCCACCATTCCCAGAGAAGGAACGTCTCCCAACTGTGGAGACTGTCCTGCAAGAGGAATGGGGAAAATGCTGGAGATTGACTGGGGACATGCTCTCACAATGCCAACCTTTCCAGGTTTGGCTTCCTTTGGAGAAGGAAGCATTGGAGTTTATGATGTGTCTGTAAGATCTATTTATGTAAACATGTACAAGTTGAGAAGAAATGGCGTGAGTTCTAAGGAAGCAATTGTATAACATTATAAACTATGTGAGAGAGTGGGTGAAGACTTTTTAAAATAAATTTAACGTAACACGGAGAACTTGGGGTGTCCCCCATTATCCACTGAAACTAAACGGCAGTTGGTTTAGGATTACTTATTGCGATAGCAAATGGAAGCTCTATGTTCAGTGGCACATCCTGAGGGCAAATAAAGGGAAAGGCGGCCATCGCTCTTATGTTTTGCGAATGAGTTCCCAGAGGCCTTTGGATGGCTGCTTCCGGAGGCAGAATGCTGTAGCCTGTGGATGCTGGAGCCTTCAATTCACCAGCAGTTCTTCTGGGAATCAGTGCAGGCCCCCATAAGGCTCAATGAAATGGAAAAACCTTATAAATTGCTAAGCCATGGTAGTTAAGCATTTTGAGCTAAACATTATGGCTTAAGGTGTTGTGTGAAACATTACTAACCATGATAGCTACATAACCACGGTTTAAACTCGTTCACAAACTATCAGGATCAGGCTCCTAGTGTGGGGGAAAGGGTGTCAGGGCTTGAATCAGACTCAGAATCTGAAGGAGAAGAAGGATCAAGGACCAAAAGTATACCAGCCAAAACAGGAAGCAGGTGGAGGAGAATCTCCATGACTCTTCAGGAGTCAAGGATGCATCCCCCCAGGAGCTTATCGGACAGAATGCCGAAAGTTCACAGACCATCCTCCTGCCCCTGGGAACTCAGCTTCTGTCAGAGGGGCAGGGGACTTCAGAGTTGACAGATCCCAGAGTTTGCCACGGGGTCAAACGGGTGGTGTTGAGAGGAGATAGGAGGTGGTCCCTTAGGGTAGCCACTCACCAGAGGCTTATCCAAAAAGACTCTCCCTAAGGTAAAGTGCCGGTTGGGCTGTGAGGAAACTCTCCATGTTAGTTGAACGGCAACTGCCTAGCTTTATTAAGCCAATTAAACTTAGAGGACACCTCCTAACATTCACACTCCCATCAGGTGTGAAGAGATTATTATTTGTTGAATAAAGCTTTGTAGATTACAAGGCAGACCTCATTATTGTCTTGCATCTTGCCTGGAGGGCTTGGAATCACAACACTAACCATTTGTGGCAAATGGGGTAGTGGCCTAACCATGTCTTATGTGTCATCTGAAGAGGCCCATTCTGGTATTAGGTGAGCCAAACTGGTTGATTGAAGATGTCCTTCCTTCCTTGTGGATTCCACTATGAACAGCTAGAACTCCAAAACGAAGGTGGGGGTTATGGCCTGGCCACTGCAATATTTTTTGAAAAGAGTACGGCTTCCAGGAACCAAGACCCTAAGGGGTATCCCAAACTCTGAGCCTGTGAAGATGCAACTATGTAAGGAGAGGTCAGGAGTCCTCCAATGGTAACTGCTTGGTCATGTAGTTCTGATTTTGTGTACACCTAATCACTCTGACAGCAATCATCTGAGCACACATAAAGGGGATGCAGAGGGCCAGCAGATTCCTCTAACATTTTCTCACTCCTAAAATAAGACTAGGAAGACATTTTGAAATGGGAAACGGTGGAGTCTTACGTAATTATGCCAGCGTGGTCAAAACGTACACGATGCCGAAGCTCATAACGGGCATAATTGTAAAATGCACTCATAGTTACGCCAAGACTTTGTGCATCAATTGTGATGTAGTCTCTCTCTGTCCACAGCTCCAGACCAACCAAATAAATGCGAAGACCTAACGGCAAGAATATCTGAAAACAGAAAACACAAAATTGTCACCCTAAAATGCACAGCATTGTTGCCAGTGCCTTTGTTTTGTCCATTTATAGCAGGCATATTGGCAGGACTGGCCAAGACATTTTGCTGACGAAGGACAAAATGGCATTTCCCTCCCTGACCCGTTCTGTCTACTGAAGCCGACTGGACTGCCAGTTGAACCTTACTTCAGCCCTGGCAAACTGCAGCTGAGGGCAGCATGCTACGTTATGGCTGAAGGAGAGAAGCTGAATGAATTATTTTCATCTGTCTTCCCTGCAGAAGATGGAGGACACATACCTGTCTCTTAACTGATGTTTTCCAGAAGGGAGCCTGAAGAATTGAGGTGAATAGTGAAACCAAGAGATGAAGTTCTCAATGTTATCAACAAATTGAAAGCCAATAAATTACCAGGCCCAGATGGAAAACCAACCCCTTAGAAAAGGCTGAGGGGGCAACACAGTCTTTGGCGAAGGGGTGGTTTCGCTCCCCCGACCCCCATTTTCCAGGTGGGCACCTTTAAATTGCTAGTGCCAGTCAGTGGAGATCACCTCCATTGACTTGCATTGGTGATTTAAAGATGCCCCATTTGGAAAATCAGGGGAGGGGAACCAACCCCTTGCCAAGGACTGTGTTGCCCCCACAGTCTTGAATCTGTTTTTCACCCTGTACCCTGATTTCCCACTTTTTTATTGTTTTTGGAACCCCTTTTATGCAAGGTTCCTGGTTCCATTTTTGTGATTGGAGCTGGGAGGGTTGTATGGGCTTGGGTACACTCGCAAATGGCAATCATGCCCTGCTGGGCAAGAGCGGCAGGAGTTTCTGCCACTTTTGCTGCGTGACTCTGTAGGAAAGTGAAATAATCCACGGTGATCACCAGATGATACGATAACCCAAGATGGCTTAAATAACCCACTCTGCAGAGTGTGGGTTATCAGAATGGGTTGTTTTGGCCAAATAAGCCATCATGGGTTAAAAAAAATCCTGCAAGATGACATGATAATCCACCATTGGTTAAATAAGCCATAGTGGTTTATTTAACCCATGGTGGGTTATCGTGCTGTCTTGAACCCAGTTGGGGAGACGAATAAACCATGGTCTGTCAAATAACTACATTTCTGTGTGAGTGCATGTGTTTGTGTATTTTCTTGTCTTTTTTCTTTTTTTGCAAGTGTTTTTTTAAATAATAATAATAATAATAATGTTATTGTACATGTTTTTGTTATTGTACTCATGTTATATTGATTTAATAGTTGAAGTCAATAAAAAAAATCTTAAAATGGTCAGGGCAGGGACTGCACTAGGTTTTTCAAGAAAAGCAAAATGTCATCAACAAACATCTCCATCTTTGACACTCTGTTTGGCTTGGTCCTCCCTCAGGGCAATGGGCAGAGGCTCCATTAGCAAAGCAAATAGCAATGGAGACAGAGGACATCTCTTTGGGGGAAGGTATATGGAGGTGCTTTACTAATCCATGCTGAAATCTGGAATACATTTGAAATTAATTTCGGGGGCTATTTCGTGTGATCCTGTTTAATATGCACTTCACAAAAGTTCTCACAAAATATACTCACACTGTTAACATCCGCCATCATAAGAAGCAGTATTAATATTAACTGAGTATCATTGCGCTTATTGGCAATAAACTAAGAGAAGGGGAAAATGAAGACAGTCAATTCAGTACAAAAGGTTTAAACATTGCTACAGCTCTTCAGAGTGAATTGAACCATATAAACTACCTGCACATCATTCATACTTCTTTTTTGCTAGTTTTTCATTAAAACATATAAAGTTATCTTTACAGTTTAGTACAGCTACCTGAGATTCTGAATTAATGCAGGGGAGCCATTTACACTTGGAACTACAGTCTAACGAAGAAGCAGTAAACATTCTGCATTTATCAATTACTCATAACAACTACTGAGATTGGTCATACAGTTCTATCTAAAGAAAATATTCAGGTTGTTCCACCTAATTAATCAAGAAGGATGATTTGTACGCCAATCTAAAGATCAGGATTCTAACTCTCAATATGTCTTAACTGGGAGTCAAACAACCTTGAAATGTACCTGTATTATTAATGTTCATTGTTATATATGACATTTACCGTGCTTTTGTCAACAACAGCATAATACTCTAGAAATCTGGTAGACGTATAATGATCAAAATCATCTTTCTGGAATAAAACATATATAAAGGAGGGGTTCATAGAGCAAATCATTGTAGAAATTCATCATGAAATATGATATTCCATTATAATAGACAAACCCACCTATTAAAGGCAAAGCTCTGCTAACCAAGTATATACAAGGTCTCTTCCTCAATGACTCCACTTTATCCAACCTTTATTGTTGTCATATATCCTCATTCACACAGACATGCAACTTGCATGTATACATGTGTAACGACCCACACAAGGGGACCTTTAACCAGAGGTGTGGTGTGCAGACAGCGGATTCATGCACTATGCTATGATGATGATGATGATGATGATGATAATAATAATAATAATAATAATAATATATTTATTTATTTATTACCCGCCTCTCCCTCCGGATCGAGGCAGGGAACAACATCAAGCATAAAATACACAAACTGATTAAAAGCACATAAAACCAATACATCATTAAAATACCAATAAAACACCAATAAAACACTTAAAATTCATCTGGGTAGGCCTGCCGGAAGAGATCAGTCTTTATAGCTCTTTTAAATTCTTGAAGACTGGTGAGTGGGCGGATCTCTCCTGGCAGGTCAAACACTCATTCAAAGTCCAAAAACGTGCACTTTATTTTTACAGTTTTTTATTCTAAAAAACAAAGCACGTTCAAAGTAGAGAAGAGAAAAATAGCTCAGTTACAGAAGAGAAAAATAGCACATAGGCCAGTATACCCGTTGTAATAGCTCTAACGTCAGAGATAGAAAAAGGCAACATGTTTATTAAATGAGAGGAAGGTGGCACTATGAAAATGGCACAGCGAAAGCTTGGAAGGCTTAGAAGCTCAGGTGCTGCTGAAAATGGTCAGCCACAGGGGCGGAGTTGGATAGATTTGGGAAGAAACTAGAGGAAGTCAGTAGGAGTGGCTATAATTACCTGACTTCAGACATAGAAGAACCAAAACAACTTCACTGTCTGGTTGGCAGACAAAAATTAGAAAAATGCTGTGGGCATAGGCTCCCCTTGCATTTCTCAGTTTTAGTTCCATTTTTTTTAAAAAAAACCAGCAATAGCCTCATGCCACCCTGGTCTCACTGACATTGGGATGCACCACGTTGTCCACCAGCATCCAAAAGAAAGTTGTCTGGATGGATGATGATGGGGAAGCCAAACGGTGGGGAGGCAGAGCCATTATTAGAGACCCTGGAACAACCACGGTTTGCTTAAAACCAGTTTGGATGGAGAGCCTTGCCAATGGGACCACGACTTCTATCAGGATGAATCTCCTGACACACCCTTGTCTGTCCAGCTGCTTAGGGAGCTTTGGGGCCAGTATATAAATATGAATGCTAATAATAATAAATGCTCTGGAACACAAGAGTCTACTCAGATAGGTCACATGTAACTAGATTTGTTAGGATGACATTGATTTTATTTTGAATTCTGTGTGTGTGTGTGTGTGTGTGTGTGTGCGCACGCAGGATTGTTGTCTTCACTTATTTTTCCCTTTTCCCACATAAACTCCTTTTTATATTTGGAAATTTGGCTGCATTTCTTTAAAAAAGGGAATTTTCACCAAACTCTTCCCATGACAAAGACTGTGTGTTTACAAAACGACCATTAGTGTTTTTAGGATTTTCACAAGGTTTTTGTTCAGTTCTGGGTTTTGGGCAAGAGAATCCAGAGCACCCTCGGTTTTATTTTTTCCTAGGGCTGGGCTTGAAGGGGGGGGGGGTCCTTGACAATAGGGCCCCCGAAGCTTCCTAAACAGCTGGACAGACAAGGGTGTGTCTAGAGATTCTTCCTGATAGATGACAACCTACCAGGAACACTTTTGTGGGGAAGCCTTGTAAAGAAGGGGTCCACCAGTAGGAAAAGTAATCCCTCTTCCCAGTCCCAGAACACCCACCTTTCCACTAGGGGTGTGCACGCCCGAAATTATCATATTGTATCGTTATCAAAAATCACTTTGTTTAAAAAATTCAGATCGGATTATATCGGAGGTAAATCATATCGTATCGTATAAATACGATATTTATTTTGTAGCCCCATTGTACCCTATAGAGCTTATTTTTAATGAAAAAATGCCTATAACTTCTGTATTTTCGAGGTTAGAGGCTTGAAACTTGGTCACAGTGCTTATGGGGTATGCCTAGGTATGCCTAATACGGTCAACCTGCTTTCAGAAGGAGCACGATCTTTAAAAAATTCATAGAAAATCAAGGATTTGAGCAATTGCTCTGATTTTTTCCCCACAAATGACCAGCTAGATTCCATCTTCAATGTTCCACAAGTTTCAAGTTTTTATCTTTAAAACGTTACAGTGGGGGGGGGGGCTTTTGGGGGACCCCCTATAACTTTTTAATTTGAAAAGATAGAGACATGAAACTTATTGGACATTGCAGACTGGATCTTGCTAGTCCTGGCTCCCCAAGTTTCATGTCATTATCATTTCAAATCAAAAAGTTATGCATGCATTTCCCCCAATGCAAGCCTATGGGGAAAAAAGCAGACAAGATGACAGCACGGAGGCCCGGTCAACCAGCTGTATCAATAAAGTTGCACAATCTTTAATACATTCATATAAAATTGAGGGTTGGAGAGATCGATTTCAAATTTCATACACATGTCTAGCACATGTTGCTACACATGTGTGCCAAATTTCAGATCAATCCCTCCACCCCTGTATTTTATATGATTTTTTTAAAAGATCCTGCAACTTTTTGACAGGTCTGAATGAACGCACGTGGCGAGCTGTCAATCTGACCTGTCAGAACTTAAACGAACTTTAATAAATTCATATAAAATCGAGGGTTGGAGGGATCAATCTCAAATTTCATACACATACTTAGGCATACCCCATAAGCACTGTGACCAAGTTTCAAGCCTCTAACTTTGAAATACAGAAGTTATAGGTTTATTTACATGGTGATCCGGTAATCCAAAAAAAATCGATATAATCAGGCTGAAAATTTTCGGATCGGATATTTATTGGAGGTTTTTCTATCGTCTCGTTGTCGTTAATCAGATGTCCGATAATGACCTTATTGTATCGTTATCGGACATTTTAACGATACGATACACATCCCTGCTTTCTCTCAAAAATGGAGCTCAAGATGCTTAGAAACTCTGGCCATTCTCAGTACGTATCAATTTAAGTTATGGATTCAGAAAACAAGAACAAATACTACTTACTCCCATGGTAGGAGGAATTGGGCCATCATTATCAACCATTCTCACTTCTACAACATCGCTTGTCAAATCTGCTCCATCTTCAACAATTCCTCTGCAAGGTTCACGCTGCTTTGGAGTCTTTCGATAAATAAGATGTTGAAATGTGGGAGAATTCTCAATAGGTTCAATTTCATAACTTAAAGTCCCAATTTCCACATGTCCCCTGGAGGGGAAAAAGCCAAAATAGAGATTTAGGCTCAACAAGGCAGTAAATGCAATAGGCCAAGTATGGGCAACCGACGGCCAGATCTGGCCACTGAGGCATCATTAGGCTGACCATATGAAAAGGAGGACAGGGCTCATGTAACTTTAACAGTTGCAGAGAAAAGGGAATTTCAGCAGGCGTCATTTGTATGCAATTAGTACCTGGTGAAATCCCCTCTTCATCACAACAATTAAAGTTGCAGGCACTATACTAGAGTGACTAGATACAAAAGAGGGCAGGGCCCCTGCAGCTTTAACTGTTGTGATGAAGAGGGAATTTCACCAGGTACGAATTGCATACAACTGACACCGACTGAAATTCCCTTTTCTCTACAACTGTTAAAGTTACATGAGCCCTGTCCTCCTTTTCATATGGTCAGCCTAGGCACCATTATCTGCTTGGCCCAACGAAATCTCAATTGAGGTGTGGAGTAGAAATTTGCGCAAACTTTCATTTGCGCAAAAAGTGATGCTATTTCATATCTAAACTTCTTTGCTTTCTTATGCTCATTAAGGAAAGCCAGAGGACTGCTACCTATCCTGCCTCTTTTGAGGGTTCAATCAGGAAGACCCTCCTCAAACATCTGAGCTCACGAGCTCCATAGGAAGGATGTCCTGTGAGGTGATGCGGCCTCTAATACAGAGCTTGAGCATTCATGAGCGAAATTGTTCTGGGCATTGAACTAGCGCTGTATGGAGGAGGCCAAGGCTGTTTCTACACCAGGCTGTTTGCCTGGGATGGCCCCCGGCTGGTCCCTGTGCACTGATGGTGTGTATATTAGGTGCTTCCGGGATCAAACTCCCTCCCTCCATCTACACCCCTATGGTGTAGAAAGGGCCTGAGCCATCCTATGAAGATGAATGGTGGGAGATACAGGATACACCAAAGAAGTACTTCTTCCCACAATCCATAGTTTAGCAATGGAAATCCCTTCTCATTTTCATTGCACTCATTTTTTAGGAACATGCTGCAACGGTAACTTATATCAACGATACAACACACACATATCATTATGTAACATTTTGGTGCAATTACTTCCTGGTCTACCATCTCTTTCTGGCAGGAAGGAGTTTATAGAATTAACTTTGGGCAATCTTTTTTTTTTGCCAGTGTATAATTTATTGCCAAATTTGAGGGCACGGGGATGTTTTAAAAACCCTTAACCCTAGAAAGAGCCTAATCTTTTCTTTGCAACACCACTTCTCAAACTTGTGAAGGAGTAACTCTTCAAGCAAGAAAAGAACAACTCTTAGCATGTGCAGAGAACAGGGCTTATTAGTTAAGCCAGGGCTCACCCCAAGAACCCAAACCTGTTTGCAGTGCCACAATATTTTAAAAAACATATTTTGTAGACCTCCAGTTTCAGAGTTTCTTTTGGTAAAGGGTACTGAGCATGTAATTCATAGCAAATGTGGGTCTACCTGGGACCCCTGTTTGGGCCATCACGCAGGAGCCGGATGCACAGGCACCCTGCATCACGAGCCAATCAGCACTGCTTGTTGGTCTCAGTGGGCGGAGCTCTGGGAGCAGATCTTAAAGGGGAAGTTTCCTCTCTGGTCTGCTTCCAGGGGATAAATGTGGGCCTCCTTTGCAGTGCTGGTTTGCACATCCTCCTTTTGTCCCAACATAGTCCTGTGTGCATGTGGGACTTGTAAACGTTCCTTCTGTTCAGCCTTTTACATTTTTTAACTGCTAATTGCTTTCCTAACAGGAGGCATCATTACTACATAATCCCACCATTATCTTGGTTTTATCCTGTGCTGTTTTTATTTTTTGTTTTAATATTTGTACCGTATGTTGTTAATGCGTTAAGAACTGCCCAGAGGACTTTGGTCATTGGGTGGATTAAGAGTATAGTAAATAAATAAAATAAATTAGACTGTGTGTTTGCTTTCACCTTCCTCACCACCTGCCACACGCTAAACGCTGTTGGCACAAGCTCCAGTAAATCAAAAACATAAACGGGAGTAGGTAGTGGTCCCTAAAATCTACCTGCTTCTCATCACTTCTTAACATTTTGTTTCCACATACGATAGGACTAATTTAAATTTAGACCACAGCTGCAAAAAGCCCTCAGGGCAGATAAGTCAGCATAAAATCTGCATTGAGAATAGCTGAAGAAGCAATAAAAAAACTGGGTCAGTTTTTTTAACTCTTTGTCATTCACCCAGAGAATATAAATTATTGGGCGGATTACAAACGGGCCAAATAAATAAATAAATGCTCATAACACAGGTCATATGTACAGGTGCTTCCAGACAAGGCTTTTTTTGGGGGCAACTGCCCAACCTCACGCACAGATTTTTACGGGAGATCCAACTGACATCATCTTCTATTTGTAACCCTCCAGTGTTTTCCCATTACTGTTTCCATCCTTTTTCTTACAGGAAAAAAGTCTATTAAGGAGAGAAAGATGGAATAGCCGTGCAATGACTTTTGACAGGTAGTATCAGGAGCCATCCGTTTGGAAACACTCTACATCTTTTTCAGTTCTTACACAAAGCCTTTATTACCAAAGTCCAGAGCAGGTAGAGAGGATGACCTGTGAGTCTAAGGCGTCTTCTACATATCCACTGTAATAGCAGTCCTGCAAGGTCCAAGTATACATGACTAGATTAATTTGGCTAAAGACATTTTACCTTGCACACTTCTAGTTTCAGAATCTTTACCTTTCGGCACAAATCCTAGCTGATGTTTGAAAGGTGATTAGGCATAAAATCCATACTAAATGGCTGCATAAAGAAAAGTATCACTCTCTCTAATCATGAACTCAGGTGATGAATGCTGGAAGAACCACGGCTGGGGATCACTCCAAATAAAGAGACAAGCTAAGGGCCAATTTGTTCTTGGGGTTTTAAAAACAGCAGTTGTCGTGACAGTGGTCACTCATGTTGACATCACATGGGGGGAATCGCGTTTCCTTACCGTTGCTTCACCGCCAATGCTTTTATCCCTCATTACTTCCTCTTTCTGCCCGGAGGGGAAAAAGGAAATAAACCAAGACCACGTGGCCCATTCAGGGGTTGTTGTAATTGCATAGCTTTTCCTGCACACAGCAGGAGGTCGTGGCACACTCCATTAAAATAAAAGTCGGATTAAAAGGGGTCTATTTTGCGACGGAAAAATGAGCGGGAGGAATGGGAGGCGTGCAGGAGGCGGACGTTGTCATCTAAAGGACTTGCGCACATCCGTAAGTGGGCAGTAGAAAGCATGTGATAAAACGCTTGTCTGATGAACCTCTCAGGGTGCAAAGCTAATTCGCAGCTCTTGATACACCAGAGAGCCTTAGGTGCAAACAGGGAGGCAGGTGGGAGGGAGTTGCCTAGGACCCAGATGGAGCCAAAAACATTTGCTTTTACCCTTATATTTGATTGTGTATAAAAAGACTGGCATGTTCATTAGTAAGAGCAACGGTTCATTCCATTAGCCCCCTGCCTAAGCAGAAGTATAACTCAGAAGACCAATGCTGTTTCTACATCAGATGGGAGGGAGGGGTGGCATTCCCAGAAGTACCTGCTTCCGGGATCGTCGCTCTGATGTTGCGCCATTGCGGACGCCATTTTTTTTGTGGAAAGATCCAAAGAGCACACTTGCATTCCTTCGCAAAGGTAGACCTTTTTTTCCCCTTTTTTTTAAACACCAACCAGGCCCCCCTCCCCCTGCCATCCTGGGGATGGCGGACTTGCTCTCCCCCGATGGGCATGGAGCTGCGCGGCGTGGCAACGTGCCCATTTCTGCTGCCGCACTTACTGTTGGGACGGGCGGCTACATCTCCTGCAGTCTCAGGAAGTTCCCAGGACCGCGGAAAAATTGGGATTTCCCAGGGATCCCTGGGAAAAACCCTTGCCCACCCCCACTCCCCCGGGAGTCCCTGTGTGTCATGTGAACACACAGGAACTAGCCAGGGGTGATTCCAGGCAAAAAGCCTGGTGTAGAAACAGCCCAAATCAGGCCCAGTTTCTACTTGCTTTTTGACTCATTAAAATCTGGTAAGCCCTTCACTTTCTGGACTCAGTCTGCTTTGTTCAGCCACTTCTGCTAACATTGAGCACTTGTAGCAGGGGTGGGAAACTTGTGACCCTATAATCCCCATCAGCCCTAGCCAGAATAGACACTGGTGGGGGGATGATGGGAGCTATAGGCCAGCACTTCGGGAAGGACACAAGTTGCCTACCTCTGGCCTACAGAAACAGGGCCACTAAGAAACAAAAGGGGAGAATCTGCTTTTTTGGAGGAACCTTTAAAGATTGCCAGAACACTGCCATTTTGTCCCCGCACCTCCATGCTGTCTCGTTGTCCCCATAGTGTCTGTACCTGCTTACCTAGCACAGGCTAGCAACTCAAGGCAAGGCTGCTGGATATAATAAGCATGTGGGGATCCTAACGACTACCTACCACTCTACTCTAGGGATAGGCAATGTGCACTCGTTCACCACCCCAATATCTTTCTTGGTGCCTGCCAAAGTGCAAAACCCCTTCCCACTTTTGCCTTGTACTCAGCATTTTGGGCAGGTTACTCTCATCCTTTGTGATTAGCCATGCCTTGCATGGCAACCATTTTTTGGTGATGCCCAGGATAATTTCTCAAATTGCCAAATGTGCCCACAGAGATGAATAGGTTGCCTACCTCTGCTCTGTTTACATTAGGGTGACCAGGTTTTGGAAACCAAAAAAGGAGGACAACATGGTTGGCCCCCAAGGGGGCGTCCCCACCAACATGTCTGCCCCCAGGGGGCGTGTCCAGCACCAAGGGGGTGTGCCCACCTGAACATAGCCTTGGTCACATGTCTGATTTTACAGCACACAATTAAGACAAATCTGTTCTACATCTTAATGTTAACATCACTGAAATAACAAGTGAGACATTCAATGTATCTGAAATTAACTTCACTCACTCCTACTTTTGTAGCTTTTACTGTACTCTGTTGCTATACTCAGTATGATACATTCTCCCTTTCCCTCAAATAACTTTTCTGATTGTATCCTCACTCCACTGCAAGCTGCTGCTTAACATGGCGTGCTGCCGGCTGGCTGGCTTTTCTATTCTTAAAGTTATTTTTTGGGGGGGGAAATTTGTGTATGATTGTCACAAGTTTCTCTACTCATTAGGGTGGGTGTTGGGGGCGGCAGACACTGCTTCACTCATTCACACTTCTCACTTATATACATTAGCTTTTCAGGGCTTGTGTGTTGGCACCACTTTTCATATCCAGACTTTGAACTCCTGTCTACTTCCTTCACAAACACGCAACTCTGAGATCCTATTTCTAATGCCCTGCATTGCATGCCAGCACTGTGGGGCTAAGTTACAACAGATGTTGCTGCATTGTCTGTGCAGCCTCTGTTGTCTCTCTAAGTCATTGAAGGGAATGGCTCCAGTGTTTTTTAAAAATAATAATTTTAAAATCTCGACTTTTACAAAATTCCTAAAAATCAACAGATGAAGAAATCTGCTTCAAACATGGCATAGCTAAAGCCCTACTTAAGAGCTATCATGGTACCAAATTTCAACTCATCTTTAAAAATGATGTTTTTTAAAAAATAATAATTTTAAAACCTCAATTTTTTAAAAAAATCCTAAAAATCAATGGATAAACGGATCTGCTTCAAACTTGGCATAGATAAAGCCCTACTTAAGAGCTATTAAAGTGCCAAGTTTTATTTCTTTATCTTTAAAAGTGACATTTTTTTAAAAAAAAATAATTGTAAAACCTCAAATTTTTTAAAAAATCTAAAAATCAACAAATGAATGGATCGACTTTGAATTTGGCATGGCTATAGCCCTACCTAAGAGCTATCATGTTGCCAAGTTTCATCACTTTATCTTTAAAAATGACGGAGCTGTAAGCATTTTTGTTAATTGCCATTGACTATAAAGTAGAGCTGCCATTTGGGTGGGGGAAGGATGGGAAAAATCCAGATTTTACTTCAAATTTCAAAATTCCCTCCCCTTCCCGGATTTGTTACCAAAATCCTGACATGTCCTGGTTTTTCCTGGCATATGGTCACCCAATACATGGAAGAGAGCTTGTCCTAGCCATACGTGCCTCAGGCTATATAACTGCTGGTTGGGCCTAGAGATGCAAAGGCCCTGAAAAACCCTGGAAAAATTAGGAATCCTCCCAATGATGGCCGTTTTTACTTCCCTCCCCCCCCCCCAAAATAATTGGAAAAACTTAACAGCTTTGCATTATGAAATATTTTCTTAGAGAATTTAAGACAAAGTATTTATATATTGATACCCAGCCTTTCCTCCCCAGAAAACGATTTATAAAAGCTTTTATAGAAAGACTAGAGATGTACAAAGTCTGGAAATAATGAAGTCATGGGGGGAAATATTTTTAATCCTCTCTCTAAGAGTCCCAGCATAGTTCTTTCTTTCTTTCCTTATTAAAAGTGCTGATCTACAGTTTATTTTGCTTGTAGACATTTATGTTCAGTTTCCCAATATGTGAGTAGAGTCACCATTGTGCATTCTTGAGAGTTTGGGTTTTGTTCTATACAGTTGTGTGTTTCTAATGCTGTAGCAATCGTTTAATATAGTTTTAATCTATTCAGACAATAATTACTAATTTACTGAGTTTACTTTTAAAGGTTTTAAAAGATAATGATAATTTCATGAGCAAATTAAGTCATACATAAAATAACTTTAGAAACAGAAAGGCTGCTCTATGTTCCTAAAGCAGCCCTCCCCAACCAGGTGCCCTCCAGATGTTTTGGATTACACAATGCCCAGTATTTCTGACCATTGGCCATGCTGCCTGAGGCTGATGGGAGCTGAAGTCCAAAATAACTGGAGAGCAGCAAGTTAGGGAAAGCTTTCTTAAAATAACAAAGAATTGCTTATTTTTCAATTTTTCCAAAATTTCTGGGTTCCCCCCCAAAAAGAAAACCTGGGGGGGGGGAGCAGTTTTTCCCCCCATGGTCTCAAAATTTCCAGAAATTTCACATTTTTGGGCCAAGACAAAAATAAACAAGAGTTCTATACAAGCCTTATAAGCCACAACATCTATAACCAAAATTATTCACTTTCATATGCCCATTTTTAATAAACGCATTTATAAATAAAATTTACCTGAATATATGGATAATCTGCAATCAGATCTCCTTTCAGATTATAAGTATAGACAGGCATATTTGTAGTAATAAAAGAACTGAAAGTTCAAAAAAATATGTATCAGTGCTAGCCACGGTTCTACTTGCAACTTTTGATGTATATTAAGTGTTACCTGTTATCTGTTCTGGAATACCTAACATCCACAAAATGTGCATTAGAAAACTACTTTGGTCTAAGAATTCTACATATGTATGGTGCCAATTAATTGCAATGATCCCTTGTTAACTTTACCACGCCCACACCAATTGTCTGCATCACTTGTTAAAATTTAGATTTTAGACCTGTCTTACTGCTCTGTAAAATGATGGTGCTGTATCACCAACTTAAATGACAACTTTATACATTCAATCGTTTTACATACTTGGAATCTACCCGGGATTGGCACACTATCTCTTTAAGATTGTCCTAATGGGGTTTGTGTACTACAGTACACTTCAACAGATGCATGAAGTGTTATCCCGAGTTAAAGCCTGTCACCAATCTCAGAGAATTTAGAACCTTCACAACTTCTCTGGAACATGATGAGAAAGAGAGACAGAGTTGGGGGTCACCAGCATGTTTATGACACTGCTCCCCAAATCTCCAGATGAACCCTACCAGTGCTTTCATGCTGATAATGTTAAAACAGCACAAGGGGTGATAGAACTCTGCAGGGCACCATTGTCATGTTCCACAACATTCCTATCAGGAGCAGCGCAGGACTGGATGAGACCTCCTGTCTCCTCTTAGGACTTCTAGGGTGACCATATGAAAAGGAGGACAGGGCTCCTGCATCTTTCACAGTTACATAGAAAAGGGAATTTCAGCAGGATTCATTTGCATGCATGCAGCACCTGGTGAAATTCCCTCTTCGTCACATCAGTTAAAGTTCAAATTAAGGTTGCTGACATCATGTAAAGGACCCGCAAACGTCTCAGAGAAACCCATCTCAATCGCAGGATAAAGGCCCCATATGGAGAAGGCCTTATACTCAATTTAAATGTTAATAAAAATCTTGGATCCTTCCACATGTGTACTGGAAGCTTCTTGGGATAGAGGTTTAACTGGCTGCAAAGTCCTGTGTAAATGTATTTAGCTATATTCTTTTTAAAAAACAAACAAACCAGGAAAATAACAGAGGACAGCAGCCACTTACCTCTGCTTAAGGTGAACAATTCTATAATGATCTTCCATTTTAATTTGATAAGACAAATCTACCTAAAGTTAGATTGGGGAAAAATACAGAACCATTCATTAATACTTCCTCATTTCTGTCCCACTTGAGAACAGTTACTCACTCTTAATACATCATGTGTTCATATATGGGCGTTGGGGTTAGGGATAGAACTAATGGGAGTTGGCCCATGTAGTGTAGGATTCAAAAAGCTTGTCTTTAAAGTGGATTAGACCGATTCATGGAGGCCAGTTCTATCAACGACTACTAGTCCTGATAGGTAAATGGAACTTTGTTGTCTACTCCTCCACTTAGTATCACAAGCTGAGGGCAAGAGACAGGCGAAATCCATTATCTTCATGATGAACTTATGAACTTTCCAGAGACACTTGTGGCTGTCCACAGTTGGGAATGGAATGCTGAACATTTGGTCTGATTCAACAGAGCACTTATTCTTGTGACCTCAAAACTAACACTTAAACTTCGATGGGAAAATCAAACATTGATTAATCTTTGGTATTAGTATTTACAGAGAAAGACTGAGTTAATTTCAGTGCTAGGCAGAGAACCTGAGTCCAACTCACTGCAGGAGGAGGAGTTCCTCCCACTCTAGGGATCGCCCTGCCACCACAACAATAATGTTTCCATGAGATTATCAGTAGCTTGGTGTCCAATTACTGCCAGAAGATTCAGCATGAGTTCACATAACAGCATTTTTACAGCTGAAATTAATGTGGAAATAAACTACTTCTATTTGGAAAAAATGGGGGCAAATTCATAATTAAGTCCCAATAATGGTACTTTGGGCAGGGATGTGGGCTATCTCCCAGGTCACTGTAACTGACTAGGATGAGGAAGGCCTAGGTATGAATTTCCTAGAATCATAGAGTTGAAAAGGGCCACTGAAGCCATGAAGTGCGACCACCTAGTCAGTGTAGGAATCCAGTTTCAAGCACTCCTAACAGATGGCTATCCAGTCTTTGCTTGAAGACCTCCAGAGCCCACCACCTCCCTAGGCAATTGGTTCCATTATCTGGATGCTCTGACAGTAAGGAAGATTTTCCTGATGTTCTACTGAAATCTGCCTTCCTGTAACTTAAGCCCATAGGTTGCGGCCATCTTTTGAGCGTCAACATTTTAGGTACTTTAAAAGTGCCAACATATCCCCCCTCAGTTGTCTCTTCTCAAAGCTAAACATACCAAGTTCCTTCCATCTTTCCTCATAGGGCTTGGTTTCTAGTTCCCTGATCCTCTTTGTTGCCCTTCTCACGGTATTCAAGGTGAGATCTCATCAACGCAGAGTAGAGTGGAATTATTACTTCTCATGATTTTGAAATTATGCTTTTATTGATGCAACCTAAAATTGCATTTGCCTTTTTTTGCAGCCACATCACACTGCTGACTCATATTCAGCTTGTGATCAACTACAACTCCAAGATCCTTTTCACATATATTACTGTCAAGCCAGTTATTCCCCATCTTATACATGTGCATTTGATTTCTCTTGTTACTGTCTGTGCTCATCATGTGACCAGTGGGACCTGATATTTGAAGTTCAGGTATAGTTCTGCTGGAGCTATGCAGACACCTCTACCATCTTTCACCAGCTGCTTATGAGAGTGGGGCTACAATTTCTGAGGACTCATGTGGACTGCTCAGTTCCTCCATACATTCATGTATACAGGTGTGTGACCCCACATGGGGAACAGTTAGTGTGAAAGTGAACTGTGTGGGCAGCCATTTCTCCCAGTTGTAGAGGGCAGGAAATGTGCCACTATAGTAAACAGAAAAACAGGCCTGTCAACCGTCATAACTAACTAACATAACAAAAGCCCATGCTGGATCAGACCAAGGGTTCATCTTATCCAGCACTGTGTTCACACTGTGGCCAACCAGCTGCCTGTGGAAAACCCACAAGTAGGACATGAGTGCAATAGCACCCTCCAGCCTCAGGGTTTCCTAAAAACCCCACTGGTCTTGCTGAGGTGTGTTTTTGTAGTCCCCAATACATTTGGGCCAGTTATATCACACTAGAGATGAACTGCTTCAGGGAGATGGGTATGGGGAAATATTTACTTGGTCATCCAAAAACTATAATCAAAAAATAATATTGTATAAGGAACTCCAGCAGAACACACAGCAACAAACAAAACAAAACACATTTCCAGTTATCCTCATTTCTGTTTGTATCACGTCAGCCATTATTGACTTGTTTCTGATCCCAAGTTTGTATTTGGGTACATGAGGAGACACGTGAGGCTGTGGGAGGGGAGGGTGGAGAAGATCTAGTAAGTACAGAAAGAGAGGAGAATCATTAATCATGTACAGTTTAAGTAATATATTGGGCAAGCCAAATACTGTACTAAAGGAAAATTACTTTGCTGTCATAAGTAGCTTTCGAGTCCAGTTTCCTTGGCACTATTATTTCTGAGTAAAGGTATCTTGATTGAGATTCTATAAAACCTACAAAGAAATATACTGAAAAGTGAAACAGAGATTTGCAATATGCAAAACACAATTTTTATGCTTATCCTGCCCCCCCCGCCCGAGTTGTATTCAGCCTTACACCAAGTCTCCAAGGTTGCAAAACTGATATTTAAGTAAAATTTTCATGGCTGCATATGCAACACATGACACAAATACAGCCCCCAAATATAGGGTGACCAGATAAAATCCAGGTCAGGGCTCATGTAATTTTAACAGATGTAGAGGAAAGGGAATTTCAGCCAGAGTCATTTGTATGCAATTAGTTCCTGGTGAAATTCCCTCTTCATCACAACAGTTAAAGGTGCAGGCACTATACTAGAGTGACCAGATACAAAAGAAGGCAGGGCCCCTGCAACTTTAACAGTTGTGATGAAGAGGGAATTTCACCAGGAACTAATTGCATACAAATGACACTGGCTGCAATGCCCTTTTCTCTACAACTGTTAAAGTTACATGAGCCCTGACCTGGATTTTATCTGGTCACCCTACCCAAATAATTACCACCACACATAACCATATGGATACCCCAAGGATTTGGGGGGCACCCCTTAATCTCTCTCCTTTTACACACCGGGGCTAAGGAGGAGCAGGAAGAGCAGCTGCCCCAGCCACACCTCAGGGCGGGACATCCCCAGCACTTGTGAGGAAAGCAGAGGCAAGGCCTCAGCCATTTGGCCCCGCCCCTTGCTCCTCCTCCTCCTGCCAGCACCAACTGCCACTTGGCTCTCAGCCCCGCCCCTGTCAGCATTCCAAGCACTCCACTGCTGCTAAATAAAATAAAATAAATTATAGCCTAGGCCCCTGGGAATGAACACCAGGCCATTTCGGCCCTGGACCCTGTTGTCAGAGTGTTTTACTGAACATGGTGTTTAAAAAACAAAAAGGTTCAATATCCGGAAAGGATATTTATGCAAGCAGGCCAGGCCAAAGAACACATGTAGGGTTCATTTCAATTCCATGCTAGGTGAAGGAGCAGGCCTGGTGGAGGCCATTTGCCTTGCGGCTGCAATCCGCTTCAGGCAGTTTGCGAAGGCAACAAAGCCTTCTCCAATCTGGCTGGGGGATGCTGGGAGTTGTAGTCCAACACATCTGGAGGGCACTAGGTTGGGGTAGACTTAGATAAATCGGGCTGGGAAGGGGAGGCAGAGTGCTTTTTTCCCCCAATTCCAATTTGGCAGAGTGCTTTTTTCCTCCAATTCCAATTTTTTCAAATACCTTCATTCGGTTCATGTTACTTATTTAACTTTTATTCCCTTTGACCTGGTCACCAGACCAATATCTGACGGTCTTCCCTTACAGGGAAAGCACCGCTGCACTTTGGGGACTCTAACCCCTGGTCTGGCTTCCTGTTGCTGGACTTAATAATAATAATAATAATAATAATATATTTATTTATTTATTTCTTACCCGCCTCTCCCTCTGGATCAAGGCAAGGAACAACATCAAATATAAAATACATAAAACTGATTGAAAGCACATAAAATTAATACATTATTAAAATACCAACAAAACACCAATAAAACTCTTGATATTCAACTGGGTAGGCCTGCTTTGTTCAGCTCCCATACCTTGGCGAGTTCCCATTTTCTAGCCTTGACTGGTCTTATCTTGGGACAATACCTTCCTGGAGGTTCGCTGCCCCCCTGGCTCGACGCCAAGAGCCGGTCCCATCCCCTTTTCCCTTTCTATCAAGAAAACGTCTCATCTCTTGGGAAAGAGGTGAGGGAGTGCGGACACACTGAAGGACAGGTGGGGATTTCTCAGGTCGTTATCACTTGGGCGGTTTCAAGCACACCCACCACGGCTTTGCTCCACTTCTTCAGCGCTGGGTTCGCATGACGTCGTCCCCCTCCTGCTGCTCTCTCGCCCGGAGATCGCAGGTTTTAGTTTCTGTTTTGATTTATCCCTCAACGGGCAAGGTCCGTTTTCAGGCAAGTTCAACAGGCCGAGAAGAGGTATCGGAGCAAAACCGACCACGTGTGATTCAAAACGCTAGATTCACATAGGGAACGGAGGGGGAACCCGCAGTAGCAATCCGAGGGAGAAATGGTACGTGTGATAAAGGCCTATAACACGTGTCCCACCCCAGGTAGCCGGCTTTGCTCACCTGCTCCGTCAGTGGCGCAGAGAGATCCCTTCACTCCTTCCCAGCCAATGCACCGATCCTGTCCTGCCCCAATCACAATGGAGACGCTTCCCAGGTTTCAAAGGCACCTTTATTTTGGTAGAAAGGATACATCGCGACAGAGGGCCCACCTTCGCCAAAGCGCAACTCTGTAGCCAAGGTGCAACTCTGACCCTGCCTGGGTGTGGCAGCTGTTTTATTTAGCAAATTCTGGTCACGCGGACATGAAACAACTGAGCATGTGCAAAGTATTCAACAGGAAATTCTGGCTGACCATAATTGGTTGCCGGGGTCAATGGAAGAAAGAGGAAGTCTGATCCCTATCACAATCTTTCCGTTTGCACGGCGTGTGGTGTGGGTGTGTGGGGGATGTCTCGTGACACACACAGAGTTTTTTAAAATTGCTTTCTTGACATTTTAGAATGCCCACTGTCTGACCTTCCTCAGGTAGGTCTAAACATGGCTTCCCTTATGTCAAGATGTGTCTGCAGCTGTGATAACTACTAGAGTGATCTCCCATTAGTGTTCATAGGTAAGTATTCATGCTGCCACTGAGAACTTCCCTTTGTTTTAAACATTTGTCTAATGTGCCTAAGAACACCTTGAGGTCCAGTCAAGGGCTGGAGTGCCAAATAGTGACATACATTTGTATTCACAAAACCCAGTCTTCACAGCACACACCCATGGTTAGGGTGACCAGATAAAATCCAGGTCAGGGCTCATGTAACTTTAACAGTTGTAGAGAAAAGGGAATTTCAGCCAGTGTTATTTGTACACAATTAGTTCCTGGTGAAATTCCCTCTTCATCACAACTGTTCAAGTTGCAGGGGCCCTGCCTTCTTTTGTATATGGTCCCTCTAGTATAGTGCCTGCACCTTTAACTGTAGTGATGAAGAGGGAATTTCACCAGGAACTAATTGCATACAAATGACACTGGATGAAATCCCCTTTTCTCTACAACTGTTAAAGTTACATGAGCCCTGACCTGGATTTTGTCTGGTCACCCTACCCATGGTGCACTGCACCCAAGTGGTGTATAGTAGTAATTCACAGGTGTGCCAAGCTCCACGTGAAGGCAACAGCCCTGTTGTTTTTAAACTAGGTCAAGTTGATTTGCAAGGGGTGCTACCCAAAGTAACTGCCCCCAGCTGTTTTTCTCCTCAGTTGAAAATTAATTGGGCTGTGAGAACCCCCCTAAAGGGATGGTGGTGAATGCTGAAGGGAGGTGAGCAGCAGGGGGATCCAGCACCCCATGTGATTGGGCCCGGCCTGTGTTGAAACTAACAGGCATGCCACAGTCAGATTTAGTTTCACCTTCAGCTGGAATAACATTCTGGCTTTATTACATCTTCTGCTTCTGGTGGCAACTGTCCGTACGTGTTGGCGTGTTGTTATTCATTGAATCAGTTCACGGACTGCGTGTATTGCGCTGCTGTTGACCTTTTTGGGTTTTCCTGCTTTTGTTGTGATGCCATCTCATTACATTCAGTGTGTGCTTATTCCCAACGAGGCCTGTTTTCGGGCAGAAAGGCAGTGTACAGAAAATGTTTTAAATGCACCGAAGGTAGGTTAACTGTATTTAAAAGACAACCAGTGTGGTATATTGAATATTGGACTAGGGGAGATCTGTGTTCAAATCCCCACTCGACCATGAGGTTCACTGAGTGACTTTGGTCAGTCACTGATTCTCAGCCTAACCTGCCTAACAGGGGGTACCTCTAGATGGACACTTTCCGTTGATATGGCTTCGCACTGGCGGCAGTTGGGTTACGTGACGCTGCCGCCAGTGCGAAGCCATCTAGGGGCAAAGGGCCTTTGCTACGCCCTAAAAAAGTCGGGCACTTACCCCGACTTTTTTTTAGATCAAAGCCGGCTGGCCAGGGAAGGGAGTGGAACAGTGAGCCATAAGCTCGCTGCACCGCCTCCTCAGTCCTCCCCCCCATATTTTTTAAAAAACAAACAAAAAACAACTTACCTTAGAGTAGGGGAGCCGATGCTCCCAGCCGCCCCTCCAGCTGCTGCTGGGCCGCCGCGTGTGCAGCGGCGCCGTCAGCCCCAGGAAAAGCTGGCATGGCGCCCCTTCCATGTAGATCACTGGAAGGAGCGTCACTTCAGGGCACGCCATCTGCCGCAGCAGCTACGCTGCGGAAGAGGTGCTGTGAAGAGGCGGCCTGGGTTATTGTGAGAATAAAAATGGAGAGGGTGATACTGCCTTGGAGAAAAAGGCGGGCTATAGATGTAATGAACAAACAAATAAGCTTTCCACGTAAAATAAATCGAAGGCCCAGGAGTGCTACAGGAACATGTAGCTCTCTTTTGTCCTGCAGACACCAGGAGACTCTATGGCCCAATCTACACCAAGCAGAATATAGCACTACGAAAGCGGTACATAAAAGGCAGGAGCCACACGACTGCTTTATAGCGGTATTGAAGTGCACTGACAACTGTTGGGGCCGATTGACACAGACCCTATACTGCTTTCATACCGCTTTCATAGTGCGATATCCTTTTTGGTGTAAGTGCTCCATCACACTGGTGATTCACTATGAATTCGCCTTGCCTTGTATGTGTATTTGCAGCAACGTACTTGCATGACACCATCCCTGTCCTGCTCTCATCATGCCCCTTTCCCCCCTTGTTGTGATGTATTTTGGCACGAACAAAATCAGGAATATTCCCCCCCCCTCTCACTTTTTTCCTTTGTTGGGGGCATGTTTGTTGCTGAGGAAAGGGGAGGGTGGGACGGTTCTCCTCCTCCAGCACACGGGATTCCCTCTCCTGGTGAGCTCCTTCGACCTGCAACCCCTCCCCATTCTGCCTCCTTGAGAGTAACCCCTTGCAATGATTAGCCCCTGGTCTGCAACCGGTTTCTGGGGCTTGCAAAGGGAGATTATTAACGTTTCTCCATGCACTGAAAAAAGTGTGTGCGTGTGTGTGTAACCCAGCTTCTCGTGAGCAGGGCAAGGAGACGAAAGGGTTCATGCTGGTAAGATAAAGTGTGCATGTGTTTGGTGTGGGGAGATCATGGAAGAAGCCTCTCTGTTCTCCCATGCAGTGACCCAATGAAGTGGAGGGGAAAGGAGAAGGGGTGAGGCGAGAGCAATAATGGGGGAGCCAAAACGTGAAAAGAGGGTCTCCAGTATAGCTCCGATCACGAAAGGGAAACGGAGATCAAAATTGTGGGTACCAATAAATTCAAAAAAGTAGGTGTGATGGAGCTCTGACTCCTGCCTTTTATATACCGCTTTCATACTGAGCGTCATCACGTGGGAGGCTTAATGAACATCTGCTGCGGCTTTGATCCACTTTTTCAGCGCTGGACTAACATGTCATCCCTGTTGTGCTGTTCTCTCACCCTGAGTGAGTCCAACACTGAAAACGTGGATCAAAGTCGCAGCAGATGTGCATTAAGTCTAGGGTGACCAGATAAAATCCAGGTCAGGGCTCATGTAACTTTAACATTGTAGAGAAAAAGGAATTTCAGCCAGTGTCATTTGTATGCAATTAGTTCCTGGTGAAATTCCCTCTTCATCACAACAGTTAAAGTTGCAGGGGCCCTGCCTTCTTTTGTATATGGTCACTCTAGTATAGTGCCTGCACCTTTAACTGTTGTGATGAAAAGGGAATATCACCAATTTCAGCCAGTGTCATTTGGATGCAATTAGTTCTTGGTGATATTCCCTCTTCATCACAACAGTTAAAGGTGCAGGCACTATACTAGAGTGACCATATACAAAAGAAGGCAGGACCCCTGCAACTTTAACAGTTGTGATGAAGAGGGAATTTCACTAGGAACTAATTGCATACAAATGGCAATGGCTGAAATTCCCATTTCTCTAAATTGTTAAAGTTACATGAGCCCTGATCTGGATTTTATCTGGTCACCCTAATATATATATATATATATATATATGTATATATATATAATTTGTAGTTCTGGTTACATAGGTCAAGTATTACATCATATATGTACATTCAGTGTCATTATACAAATACATGTTCCCGCCTGTGTTTAATGTTATTTAACATTAACTAATTTAGTAAATTAGTCTCATTTTAGTAGAGATTGATGAGGAGAACTTCCCAGTGGATTGTACCCAAGATCTTTGAATTTTGGAAAATTTTAAATTCTAGAATTTAAGTGGGAATTTTCCTGCCTGGATTCGTTTAATTTTTTTAATATATATTATATGTAAGTGGGGTATTGTGGATTTCCTGTTAATTGATTGCTGCTGTTTAGGCCATCTGAACATTTTGAATTCTATGAAGACACCATCTTTCATAACATATACAACCTATCTTTACATATCATACAAATTAAAGTGTTTAACAAAGAAATTTGAAAAGAATATTGTGGTGACTCTAAATAATTATATTTTTGCCTTTGTTTTCTTTATTTCAGGGCCAGACTATCTTTTCTTCTTCTCAAGGTGAGCAAATACGTTCAAAGGCAAAGGTAGCACCCACTCCTGAAATCGGGTTCAGCTGTTAGTAGAGGTATTCCATCTTGTCGCTATTAAAATTCATTGATCCAAGCCATCTGGTGTCAGAATCCTCCCTTCATTGGTGGACTGGAGCAATTCAGTTGCGTGCCTTGTGGAAGGACTATGCCGTTAATATCTGAAACCGGAAAAAGAGCTTATGGACACTTGCCACAATGACATGTCTCAACATTCGAAATGTAGACATAAGAAGTGACAACACCTGAGGAGACACAGCTACTGGTAGGTTACAAAGCTTTGATCCATCTAGGAGCATTGGAGGGAAGTGATATGGGGCCATTCTTACACTTTATTTATTTATTACATTTTTATACTCCCCAATAACCGAAGTTCTCTGGGCAGTTCGCAACAATTAAAACCATAAAATACAAGACAATAAAAGATCATAAAATACAATATAAGAGTTTAAAACTACAATATAATAATAAAAATAACTAATAGAAGCTAGCAGCAGTGCAAACATTTAAAATACAATCCCAGATAAAAACAAACTAAAAAACTAAAATGCCTGGGAGAATAAAAAGTTCTTCACCTATTGCCAAAACAAGCACAATATAGGCGCCAGGCAAACATCTCTGGGAAACTCATTCCACAATGGGGGTTCCACAGCAGAAAAGGCCCTCTTCCTAGTAACCACCCACCTCACTTCCTTTGGCTCCCAGAAAAGAACTACTGAAGCTGAACTTAGGGTCTGGGCTGGTGCATATGGGAGGAGACAATCTTTAGGCTGCTTGGCCCCAAGCCATTTAGAGCTTTGAATGTTAGCACCAACACTTTGAATCAGGTCTGGAAATGGACTGGCAGCCAGTGCGGATGAAAGAGTACTGGCATAATATGATAACATTGGTGAGCTCCTATTAATAATCTCACTGCCCTATTTTGGACCAGCTGAAGATCCAAGAGCACCTATAAACTACGCACTGATCCTTTAGGGGGAGTGCAACCCCCTCCAGAACAGGTTGAACATCACTTAACTGGGCTCTCTTCCAGTCCATTACCGCACCCAGACACTGGTTGGATGAAAAGGAGAGATAGAACTCGGTTGCATTTGCATATTGGATGAAAACCAACAAATGCAAGAAGCACTAGAAACCCTTAAAGGTGTTATTGAAAAATGACACAAAAATGAGGACATTTGAGTCACAACAGACATAAGGAAATTACCTCGATAGAATTAGAAATATATTGTGGAATTAGGACTATAGAATTTGCAAAATTCCTTAATTTCCAAACATTGAGGGCAACATGAGCAATGTCCACACTTATAGTGGCCTCTATTACTGTGTGTGTGAGGATCTGTACAAATAACATTAGAATGGACTAATCTGTCTGCTAAATTTGGAGTTCTGTGAAATCCCACTGTCGCAGGTATAGAACATCCTGATATATCCTGCACAATGTGTCAGTGTTGATTATGAATAGCACTGCTATGAAATACAATGAATTCTTATGAACAACACATGTTACATTCATACTTTGTGACATATGCAAAAATAAAAACATAAGAATAATAAATAAAGACTTTTTAATACTGTAGTTAACAAACCAAATTAATGTAAGTTTCAAAAGGCATTATATACACACAATACTAATAATGTCTTCAGAGAGAGACTCATAGTTGATGATCTCCAATCCAATTAGTTACACTTGGTTGGATCCCATTGATCCTGTTAGTTGCCAGTAAAACAAGCCAACGCATCGTTTATGAAGTTCCTGAGTTAATTGGTTTTCTTTTCTACAATTGAGGATTTTTTTTGAGAATTACAATTTTTTTCACAGCCGTTTTGATTTCCTTATTTCTCAGCGTATAAATAAGAGGATTGACTAAAGGGGTTAAAATAGCAAAACCCACATTGTTCATAACATGGACCTCAACGGGCATGTCAGCTCTGTAGGAAAAATATGACATGGCAATGGAGGAATAATATGTGGTAACCACAATCAGATGGGAAGAACAGGTTGAAAAGACCTTACTGCGCCCTTCTTTAGAGTTGATTCGCAAGACAGAGATAATGATGTGGATGTAGGAAATGGAGACCAGCAAAAGGGGAACAAAGGAGACAGTCATAGCGATAGTAAACCCCAGAAAATTCTGGAAGTTGGTGTCGGAATTTTGACAAGATGCTCGGACAACAGCCAAGGGATTACAAAAGCAATGGTAAACTTTCGGTGTTCTGCTGAAGACCAGCTGAGATGCCTGGACAACAGCTGGGACTGGGATCAATAGCGCAGAGAACCAGGCACTCGCCGCCAGCTGGATATTAGTCCTCTTTGTCGTTCTGACTGTATATTGCAAGGGGTGGCAGACGGCCTCATAGCGGTCATAAGACATGATGACTAGGAGGAAAGTTTCTGTCACCGCCAGCCCATGGAAGCAATACATCTGCAGGAAGCACCCATGGGCAGAGATAAATTTAGAATTGACTGAAAACATAGCCAACATTTTAGGAATGGTTGTGGTGGTGAGCAGAATGTCTACGATGGAGAGATTAGTCAGGAAAAAATACATCGGTTTGTGGAGTTTGGGATCTATAAAAACAGCCATGATGATGGTAAAGTTGCTGACAAGGATTAGCAGGTAAAATACCAAAAAGACAAAAAAGAGAGGGAACTGATGGCGATCTTGAAGGTTGGGAAAACCAAAGACAAAGAAATATTGAACAGAACCACCAGTGAAATTGCAGTTTTCCATCGTTTGAACGTGCAAGGTATCTAGAAAAGAAAGGAGACCACAGATGTATAATGTCAGCTGACTCAACGAAGGACGTGGTTGAGATTTTCATGAAGTCTTATTACATAATTTTGATTTCTGTAGGTAGGGATTATGCCATGGGTAAACCCAGGCTTTTGGGGCCTGAAGGATTCCCGCAGCGCCCCCAACCTGGCTTGCCTTTGCAAGCTAAGCCGGGTTTTGTTCCCCAAATCTGGGAATTGTATGGGTTGTTGTTGTTGTTTTGTTGGTATCTAATGGTATGGGGGACCCCAGATTCCCCCCTTTCCCTGCCGCCCCCAGCCTGGAGAGCCCCCGTGCACAGAAAGGAAAGGCAGTGGGTTCTCCAGGCTGGAGTTGGCATAGGCGGGGAGAGGAGGAGGGTTGCACAGTGGTGGTGATGGAGGTAGAGACAGGGAGGGAGGGTTGTGCATGGTGCAGCCACCACCATTGCCATACATACCTTCCCCTGCCAGTGCCAACTTCAGCCTGAAGAGCCCACCACCTTTCCTTTCTCCACATGGGGGCTCCCCAGCCTGGGGGTGGCAGGACAGAGGGTTTCTTGGGGACAGGTGGTGGCGGGGAGGGAGGAAAAAAAATCCATGAGCTGGCCAGCTCAATACAAGCAAGTTGGGCCAACTCATGGGGAGGTGAGGTGGGGGGAGCTGCTGAAAGCTTGGCAAACTCCATCCCACCCCTTCCCTGCGAACAGATCCCTCTGACATCTTTATCTATAGGTGGCATAAACCCTAGTCCTAACGGAGCCTGCTTTATTAGTTTCTTTTTGGCAGATTGCGTGTGTTGTATTTTCATACTTCCTTGTCTTTTTCATATTCCTCCTTTTGGTCCTGAAGAATCCTTGGCCTTTATCACGTGGGTAGTTTGATCCACACCCGCTGCGACTTTGATCCAATTCTTTCACATGACATCATCCCCCTTGCGCTGCTCTCGCGCCTCGAGTGCTCCGTTTCCCATTTCACTTTCTAAGTATCCCTGAACGGGGATAGTCCGTTTTCTCCACAGGCTTTGCTGAGTTATCGGAGCAAAACCAATCACATGTGATCAAAAGGCTACACTTGCATGGGAAACGGAGGTGGAACCCACATAAGTAAACCGGGTAGGTGTGATAAAGGCCCTTGAGAAAGTTTCCAAACGAATTCTACGAATAGTCTACCTGGCTATATTAATGTGCACATGTGTGCCTGTGTGGTGGTATACACCGTACCAAGTGAATCTGGGCTCAACCATAGATATGCTCACATCAAGGTGGGTTTTTTTGCTGGTGGTGAGACAGGGAGCTGAAGAACTCGATCCAGATGGAGAGGCGGGTAAGAAATAAATTGTTATTATTATTATTATTATTATTAAGGGAAGTGAAAGCTGTGGCAAACTGTGTTCATCCAGTGCTCCAGTACAACATCAAAAAAAAAACAGAAAAGAACAATGGAGCAGCCCTAATGCATTGGTTCTACTTCGGTAACAAAAACCGGTAATTCAGAACTCTAGAATCGGGGGGAGAAATTCAGATGAGAGGAATTGCAGAAGCAGCAAACTAAGTAATACAACTTCAAGGATCAAATTAATTAAGGATTCTCTGGAATATTCTCATAATATTGACCTTTTGGGCAATTAAATCAGAGACAAGATGACAACGTCTTCTAGAGGAAATTTGGGTGTTGAGGGCTTAGTCTACACATGTATTAGAATGTGGTGGTAAGAATCCTGAGGCGGTAAAGTGGTCTTATACCATTTCAGAGTACAGGTAGGGGTACCTGTTTTTAATGCTCCCTCATGGGCCATGTAAGAACAACTCCCTGCAAATGAAAATTGCACCTGAGAAGAAAGGTTATAGCCCACTTCACTCCCTGTTGTTCTGATTTCTATTTACAGGAAGTATGAAGGTGAACACTCAAATATGTGATCTCTTGCTTGTAGTCTGAAGTAACAGTACAGCCCATTCTACCTCCTCATGATAATAGGAACAGAGTTTCTTTCTAATCCCATGCCAGTAGTAGAGATGCAGAATTGTTTTTTTTAAAAATAATTCTTTCATAAAAATTCTAGTCTCAGTGCAGCTGTTTTAGTGCTATATGCATTTTAGTGTTTGTGCTGCATGCCGGGATGTTCCATGAATTATAGTTATGGGGGCAATTTTCTCGTCATTTTAAATAAATGTGTCTCTTATGCATTGACTTATTCTTTTCTCCTTCGGTGGAAAGATAGTAAATACACACAGAAAGCATTCATTTATCTAGATTTGTAGATGACTGGCCCTATCTCAAAGTCCTGGGAAGGCTAACAACAATTCTTTATCTCATTCATTCTCCAATCCTGTGACACAATTCACTTTTGTTGCTATTTTACAACTGGAGGTGGAATCCGGATGTAGGGTAGCCACGAGAGGGTAGGGCTCTTGCATTTTCAATAGTTCTGTAAAAGAGGAAATTTCAAATGGTGTACCTTGCACGACATGTTACACCTGCTGAAATCCCCTCTTCTACACAACTGTTCCTTCTACACAGCCAGGAGGCTGATGGACCCAAGTGGTTTTCTGACAGTTCATGGGGATTTTCCTGTCAACGGGCCAGGCAATTTTGTTGAAGCCCTGGAGGTCAGAAAGAGGGAGGGGGTGGAAGGGAAAGAGCAAGAAACTAGGCTATTGAGATCCTGAGCTTCATCACACCAGTGATTTAGTGCACTCTTGCCATGCCTCGTGTGTGGATTTGCAGTATGGTACTCACATGACGCCGTGCCTGTCCTGCTGACACCTTTCCGAGGACGCCTCTTCCCCAGCCTTTTCTGTTTTTTTTCCTGGAACGCCTAATGTCTGGATTATTTTCCCTAAGCATGTTTAATGCGCCCTTAAGCCTCCATGCAGTTTTAAAGGAATTGTGTGTGTGTGCTGTGACGGGAGTCTTGCTGTTGGCTTGAATGGATTGCATCAGGTCCTGGCAGGGAAAAGCTATTCCTCCCAGCAGCCAACTCCAAGCCTCAATATAAAACCCAAACCCAAGGCTTTTTAAAAATTCATACAATGCCTGAATCTCTACAGAGACCAGATTGTACTCCCTCGATGCCCCCAAAGAGCCAGACTAAAGGGTAGTTTCATTTTTGCCTGGGAGAAAGGTGATTTGGTTGAAGGGCTCATCTGACAGGACCTGACTGGAGGGAGAAAGAGAAGAGGAGTGGAGTGGAGTGGTAGAGCAAATGAGTGACAGAGTGAAAGAGCAGCTATTCAGGTGAAAGGATCATAAGCTTGACATGCTTAGGCATCAGTGGTAAAAAAAAACACGGAGGCAAACCAGGCGGAAAAATTAGGTGTGATGGAGCTCCCTAAGGCTAGCTAGCTATGCCCAAATTTCCTATACATTAATTAGCTAACTGCAACATTGCCCCCTTCCTGTAACTTGCAGATAAAGTTGCAATATTCCCAACACTATTCAGACATTACTGCCTCTGAATGGGAACCTAAATTAGCTATTGTGTCTAATAGTGATATACATGTATTTACATGTGTTTTCCATATTCGTATACCTTGGCTCGGTTCAGACAACGCATTAGTCAACGCAGTGTGGAAACTCTACTCAACGTTGAGTTTTTAAGGGGCACTCCCCACACAACATGTTCTAACTCCACCGTTGTGTGAGTCTGGGCTACCGTGGAGTTGAGCAGAAATCAACGCGGCATATGAATGACAGTTCCTCCACCCTCTCTCCTCCCCTGGTCCTCCTCATGGTATCCCATCAGCTATTGCTGTGAAAAAACAATCCCGGCATCTCTCCTAGAGCAGCACTCCCTCCTTTCGCTGCTGTTGCCAGAGAACTCTGTAGACAGTGGGAAAAGTCAACTGAACACAATGGAAAACTCCATGGAGCCGGCCACACAACACGCCACACAACGGTTGTGCAGGAACTCTCCTCTGCACAGTGTGGATATTCTGCGTGGAGTGTTTTCCAAAAAAACTCCACCGTTGGGTGGAGTTTTCCTGCCAGACAACATATTTCTCAATGGTGGTGTAAAAACTCCACTGTGGAATTCTAACACCACCACTGAGGAACGTGTTGTCTGAACTGAGCCCTTAGCTCTTTTCATATGATCTTCCAACCTTCAGAGCTTTCTAGTTTTGTGGATATTCCATTTTAGTGCTTACATTCTCTTGTGGAACCGATTGACAAGGTGTGGAAAAGCCTGCTTCTGTAAATAAGGGCGGTGTCTCTCTATTCTTAGGAAATTGTGCTTGCTGCCATCAATTTTTAATTTGTAGGAATTAGGAAATAATAATTGGCAAAGCTGCATGGAAGATGCATTCCTGACCAGGAAGCCTACTTCTTAACCTCAAAAGCATATCTTCACCACGGCTAAGAACATAAGAATTGCCCTGCTGGATCACAACAAAGGTCCATCTGGTACAGCATCCTCTTTCCCTTAGGAACTGGCATTTAGAGGTGTACTGCCTTTGTAGCTGGAGATTCTGTTTAGTACTCATGCCTAGTAGCTGTTTGAAGCAATCCTCCATGACTTTGTCTAATCCCCTTTAAAAACAACCATCTTGTATCAACAAATGCAGTTACTTGATTGTGTGTTGTATGTGTAACTATGTCTTGGAATTGTCCAGCTCAGTTGTGATTTTTCAAGAGGCTAGTTAAAATCATTTTATCTAGAGTGCAGCATAGAACTACTTGCTGGCTTTATTGCTGCCTTTGATTGGATGTATTTCATTGGCTTTGACTTTTCTCTTGTTTTTAATACATTTTATTTTGTGAATTGAATTTTATGTAAGCTGCATGAGTGTTTACGTTATCAGCTAGGAAGTGGCATAGAGTTATGAGATGGATCTTCAGTTATAGATTTATAGGGAAGACTTAAAAATGAAAGAAAATGTCAGCCTTTGGGAAACAGTGACACACACACACACAAAATAAGATGAATAAGAATAAATGTTGTTGAATTGGTTAGCCTCCCAATTAATTTCCCCTTGGATTTGTGTTGAAATGTGGGAAATAACACAAAATGTTAAATCATTTAGGGTGTCCTCTTCACTCTGGATTATACAGCGAGAAATATAATCCCCGTAGCAAATTGGGGATTTGCTCCTAACCAGGTTTCCCCACCTTGTCTGTTTCTCCAAAAGTTGTGTTTTGCTATCATATGGATATTTACTTACTTGCAAATTGAAGAGGTGAAAAACTATTCCCGCTCACTCTTCCTTGACCACAGATGTAAACTTCAGCAACACTGTCAATGCAAAAGTGGTCCTGCTAAATATATTGCAGCTTTCATAAGAAAAATATTCAATCTCTCTCTCTCTCTCTCTCTCTCTCTCACACACACACACACACACCCTCATGACATAGTCCCCTCAGATGGAGCCTTTGTTCCCTCATCTCCTATTAGAAAACTCATAAGCATCTCCTTTCCTTGATTAACAACCCCTGCTATTTGGCCTCATGGATTCCACTGAGGAATTTGCAATAGTTGCGAATTATGCAGCTAATTTCCTCAGTTAAACACAAAACTAAATATCTATATATATTACTCACAGTATAAAGTGAGGCAAACCAAAGTAACCTTGGGTGCCTCTACAAAAGCGATTTAAAGCTCTTTCAAGGCGCATTACCAATTTTCCCTCTACAAGAGCGGAGCGCAAATGAGGAGTACCGGAGCTTTTTATCTCCTATTATGCGCATTTTCGAATTTGCGTTAAATAGCGAGTTTTATTTACCGCGGGTATAATAGCACATTATATCCGTGTAAACAATTGCTGTTTAAGCGCATTAACGATCAGAATGGGCAGACTGTGGTCGTGATGTCATGCATAGAACTGCCCCTTCGCTGGGAAAACCTCCCACTTTTTTGTTTAGTTTTATTTCCTGTCTCCTTCTGGCAACTTCCTCCTTGTTCTCCGTCTCTCTGGATGGAAGCTCCAGGAAGAGGAGACCCAACGTGAACCGAAAATAAAGTTCCTTTGAAGTACCCTGATGGAATATTTTTTACATGGAGACACGGGGCCAGATGGAGGTGGTTTCACGAGAAGCAAAGGTGTTAGGAAGGATGTGCAGTTGTGTGCATAATTAGCAATCAGCTTAGACATATCGTTCCCTCGCTTCTTGCTGGGTTCCTGACATGAGCTCTGTGTGTGTGTGTGCGTATGTTTTGCAACGTTTGAGCTCGCTGGGAAGAGGAGGGGGAAGGAACGAAGCAGCATCCCCCTGTCTGTTTTGGCATGCACATGTGTGAGGCACATTCCCATTTACTCCTGAGCAGGTCACTTCAAATGGCAATCAAGCGAAGGGGGTGGGGTGGGGGGAGAGGCAGCCCTGACTAAAAATAAGTTTTCAAAGGGTGCTGGAGGGGGAAACTTATGAAGCACATTCCCATTTACTCCTGAGCAGTTCACTTGAAATTGCAATTGGGCGAAAGGGAAGGGGAGAGAGGTAGCCGAACAGATTAATCAGGTCATTACCAGCAGGTAACCCTGATAACCAAAGGCGGGAGATTCTGGTGGGCGAGGAGAATAAAGGGAGGGGACCTGTTTGGGCAGTTCCAACAGGACAAAGTGCATTACTTTCAGCAACATTTGCATGTGATTCTCAGCATGTAAACAACTTTAAAGCACATTTCATACAGCCCGCAATGTGCTTCAATGCCTCTCGTGTATAGGTATTAGGCGTAAACGCGCTTATCAGGAGATGCGCATAATCGAGGAACTGGGTGTCAAAGCGAACTCTTGGAGAGGGGGCCTTTAATATGAGCTATTTTAGCTCCAGTAGTTATTACTATGTCCAAGTAGATCCAAGTTTCTTCAGGTTAGTTGCTTTCAAAGAAGAGACAGTGAGCCCCGAATAAGTAGGCAGGTAAATATTCTTTTTGAACTTAGAAGAGTCCCCCCATTTTGAAAACCCCTGTCTTTGTTTACCTTCACACTATTCAGGCACAGTTATTGCTGTCAACCACTGCTGGGGGTTGGCATGCCACCCCCCCCCATTCCTGATGGAGCTGGGACCATATCCAGGCGGGGGGGGCACAGACTCCATCACCTTTGGGTATGTCATGAGCAGATGCTGGGAGGAGCGTGGCCCAGCACAACATGGGAGGTACAGTTCCAGCTAGAAAAGCAGCGATGAAGGTTTCCTGGAAAACATTGAATTGGAAAATTATCCAGAATTTTTCCCTAATGCAAATTAACCTGGCCAGTTGCATAGGAACATTGTCCAGTACAAATTAGGTTTATTTATTTATATTTATTTATTTATTTATTACATTTGTATACCGCCCCATAGCCGAAGCTGTCTGGGCAGTTTACATAGGATTAAAAACAATTAAAAACAATATACAAAAATTAAAACAGCAAAAACATACAACATACACACAATCTGTACATTTAAAACCACTACAACACCTCAAAAAGCTACAACAAAACAAAACAAACCCAGGCTCCTCAGATATTGCCAAATGCCTGAGAGAGGTTAATTTGTATAGGGTCATTTAAATAGGAAAGATTTTAGTTTGCGCTGGAAAATGTTCTGATGCCCTTGAGCAGGGGTGGGTAACTTGTGGTTCGCCAAATGTTCTGGCCTACAACTCCCATCATCCCTCACCATTGGCTACGCTGGCTAGAACTGATGGGAGCTGTAGGCCAAAATATTTGGAGGGCCACAAGTTTCTCACCCCAGTCCTAGAGAGGTCTAATTTACCACGATTAGTTTACTTGTATTTTGTAAATAACAAAGTTTTTTAAAATCCCCCATATTCATTTTTTTTACCTGAAATATTTGAAGGGGGGAATTAAAGCACACTGAATGAGATTTAAATATGTAGATTTTTTTATTGAGATACTTGTAAAAATGTAAGGACAATAGCATATACTTCCCTTACATTGTTTAAATTTAAGGAAAAACCCAAAGGTACTGAAACTTGTTGACACACTAATTAATTTTAGCAACCCAAAGAACTGTACATGATATGTAGACAACCACTCATCTATTTCAGCAGCGTTGAACTCTCTTCCACTGAGGTTGCTGGGGCGTCTTCAGAGTATCCTTCATTATTTATTAATTCCATTTCACCCTGAGACATACATGTATTTCATTGACATATATGTATGCTAGGGACAATCACCTGAAAAACATCAATTACAACTTTGAATTTGCCTAGCTTGCCTAACTGCTTAGGGATTTTATTAAATTTAGTTGTATATAAATATCACAAATAAAATAAACAAACAAATAAAATAATATTGTATTTGCAAGTAGCATGCATCCATTTTTACTAATGAACTTACGAAATGGAATTTTCTTTGTGGAAAAATAAAGCACTGGAAAAATTTCCATCCCACATCACTGTGGGATGGAAAGAGGGAAGAAGGAACGAGTGGGTATAAAAAAGAGGGAGAGGACTGGAGATAGCTGATAGAAAGTGAAGGATAGGGTGAACAGAAAGCAGAGAGGGAATACAGAGAGAAGAATGGAGAGAAGGAAGGAATCCAGGCCGCCTACCGGAGAAGAGGAGTAGAGGTGATGGGCTCTCCCACATTAGAGGCATTCAAGAGGCAGCTGGAAAACCATCTGTAAGGGATGCTTTAAAGTAGATTCCTGCACTGAGCAGGGGGGTGGACTCAATGGCCTTATAGGCCCCTCCCAACTCTACTATTATATGATTCTATGATTTTATGAAAAGGCAGAAAAAAATACCTCTGGCATGAACTAGACTGGAGATCCAGCGGCCAGGAGTAGTTATGAATAATAGCCCCTACCAAGGAAGCCCTAGCTCCAGAGTGGGAAGCTCTCAGAGCACCTACCGGAGCTGAGGTTGTGGCTGCATAGGGTCAATATTCATTCCACCCCACAACTACAAAAGAATAAGCATGAAGCCCCAGAAAAGGACTTCAAGACATTGTTACTCACCAGTAAGACAAATGGATGAAGAGGAATCTTTTGTACTCTGTCTGGGATGCAAAAGGAGATGGTATCTTCTTCAAGAGACTATGAGCTCCATCAGACAAGTGTTTTATTGCATGCTCGTTACTCATGGATTTTTGTGGGTCCTTCTCACAACGTCGTCTGCCTCCTGCGCGCCTCCTGCCCCCTTCTAGCCTTCTTCGCACCACGAGAAAACACCCCAGTAAGTCCGACTTCTTTTTAAAGACAGAAGTTGCCGCTATCTCCAGCCGTGTGCAGGAGAAGCGGCCCAATCAAAAGGGCCCACTGCATGGGCCATGTGCAGGTTGTTTACTTCCTCTTTCAAAAGAGGAAGTAATGAGGGACCAACGCGCGGGTGGAGAAGCGACGGTAAGCAAATGTGATTTCCCCCTATGTGATGATGCTCTATGAGCAACTGTTCTGTTCCCAAAGAGGAAAAGGGGGATCTCCTCTAGTTCCAGGAGCTAAGAGAAAATAAAATGTGTGTTAGTTGTTTGGGTAGCAATGTGCTCTTCTTATTTGACCAAAATATGGAAGGTGTGGGTTTTGAAATTATCTTCCTCCCAGCACCTATGACAGATGATAACCTTTTAAAGAATCCGGATAGCTGGCTTGAAAGGCAGTTCTTTCTAACTTACCAAGGCAGAGGTCCCCAGCAGAGGGCAATGAAGATCTTTTGCTGGGAGAGGTGAAAAACAGCAGCTATGGAAAGCAAGGCAACAGACATTGTTTTGCTGATGTAAATGCTTCCTCAGGGGAGAGACAAGTTCTGATTAACAAACTAGTGAAAAGTGGGCTAGATGGAACAACTATTAGGTGGATCCACAGTTGGCTACAGAATCGGTCTCAAAAAGTGCTTATCAATGGTACCTTTTCACACTGCGGGGGAGGTAACGAGAGGGATACTGCAGTGCTCAGTCCTGGGCCCAGCACTCTTCAACATTTTTATTAATGATTTGGACGAGGAGGTGCAGGGAATGCTTATCAAATTTGAAGACCACACAAAATTGGGTGGGATCTCTAATACCTTGGAAGACAGAAACAAACTCCAGAGTGATCTTGATAGACTGGAGCGCTGGGCTGAAAACAACAGAATGAAATTTAATAGGAATAAATGCCAAGTTCTACACCTAGGAAAAAGAAAGCAAATGCACAGTTACAAGATGGGGGGGGGGGGTACTTGGCTAATCAATACAACAAGTGAGAAGGATCTTGGAATTGTTGTAGATCACAATCTGAATATGAGCCAACAGTGTTATGTGGCTGCAAAAAAATGCAAATGCTATTTGGGGCTGCATTAATAGAAGTATAGCTTCCAAATCGCGCGAGGTACTGGTTCCCCTCTATTCAGCACTGGTTAGGCCCCATCTTGGGTACTGTGTTCAGTTCTGGGCACCACACTTCAAGAAGGATGCAGACAAGCTGGAGCATGTTCAGAGCAGGGCAATGAGGGTGATCAGGGGTCTGGAAACAAAGCTCTGTGAGGAGAGACTGAAAGAACTGGGCATGTTTAGCCTGGGGAAGAGAAGACTGAGGGGAGACATGATAACACTCCTCAAATACTTGAAAGGTTGTCACACAGAAGAGGGCCAGGATCTCTTCTCGATCAACCCAGAGTGCAGGACACAGAATAATGGGCTCAAGTTACAGGAAGCCAGATTCCGGCTGGACATCAGGAAAAGCTTCCTGACTGTTAGAGCAAGACGACAATAGAACTAGGAATGACCTGCCGGAGGAGACTCGTCAACTTAACAGTCTTTTAGAATTTAAGAAAGCCATAAAGACTGTTCTCTTCCGGCGGGCATATCCAGTGGAATTTTAGAATGTTTTTAGGATGTTTTTAGGATGTTTTAGGATGTTTTAATGCAGTTTTAATAATGTGTGTCATGTTTTAATCAGTTTTATGTATTTTATCATATTGTTGTTCCCCGCCTCGATCCAAATGGAGAGGCGGGTAAGAAATAAATAATAATAATAATAATAATTATTATTATTATTATTATTATTATTATTGGCTGACCATATGAAAAGGAGGACAGGGCTCATGTAACTTTAACAGTTGTAGAGAAAAGGGAATTTCAGCCAGTGTCATTTATATGCAATTAGTTTCTGGTGAAATTCCCTCTTCATCACAACAGTTAAAGTTGCAGGAGCCCTTCCTTCTTTTGTATATGGTCACTCTACTGTAGTGCCTGCAACTTTATTGTGAGTATATTGTGAGTATATGGGTTTCTATTGTGCAAATTCCATGCTATTTTAAAGGAACAACATAGAAAGAAGTACTGGAAAAGGAAAGAGAGAGAGAGATAAAACTTGTGAGATGAAAAGCGGAGAGAGCAGTCATCTGGCTTCTCTGTCAAATATTCGCCATGTCTTTTGTTTAGTGTTCTCCTCAGAACAATGTGAAGAGTGGCAGAAGGCAGATTTTAAAACACCATTTAATTGCAGAACATAATGTAAGATAATTTGCATATATATAAGGAAATAATAAAAGAGAAGATAATACCTTTTTCATTATTCCCCAGATTATTATTTTTTTAAAAAAAAACCAGTTGGCATAAAATCCAATCACATTTTTGACAACCAAAGAGCATTATTACAAATGCACAGATACAATCTACTTTTATATCCGGTGCATAACGGACGACAGAATTTTAACATGAACCATTCCACGGCCAGCCAGAAATTGGCTGGAAGATCTTACTTGAACTTTTAACAAAATAACACAGAAGCTTTGCTTTTGCTTGTTAAAAAGGAACATATAAGAAGAGTACACAGTCTTTTAATATGGACCATCCGATAAGATGATGAAAGATGAGTGCAAAGAAAGATCACACCTCTCCTAATGCAATGGATGAATACTGAAATGGTGATATTGAAAGAGACTCCCACAGGCCATCCAGATCCGTTTTTAATAGGCTGGAACTCTGCATTATGGCCATTTTGGCCACCACTACACACAGCAGCTTGGTGTCCCTCCCCTTCCCCTAGTCTGTGTAATAGTAAAGCATCTATATACTCAGAGGAAGGCAATGGACATGGCCAGCAGCATGGAAAACAATTCTTATGAGGATAGGTTGAAAGTATTGATACATTTAGCCTGGAAAAGAAAAAAAACTGAGGTGGGGAGACCTGAAAACTCTCTTCAAATTGCTGAAGGGCTGTCCAATAGAAGAGGAAAAAGACTTGTTCTTTGCTGCCCCAGAGGGCAGCACTAGATCTAATGGGCTTTAGGGCTTTTCTACATGAAGCTTTTAACCTGCCACTTTACCTATGGAGGCTTCTGCTTTCGGATTCTTTGTGAGATGAAGATTGGCTCCTTTCTTTTTCTGCCTTTCTATATGTTTCATTACACAACCACTAGGTGGTGCTGTAGTATAGCAGAATTGCACAAATACAGGAGAATTCCATGCTGCCATTCACTGAAATACCAAACTTTTCTTGTTAGAAAGCATGCACACTCTATAATAGTTGCAAAGCATGGGAGAGGTCCTAGAGGATGATGATGTTGTATAAAGTACCTGCAAACTACTGTGAATGAGAAATCATGAACACACAAAGTTCGAATTTCAGTCTGCAGAATTTGTATGTAGCTTCTGTGCTCGTGCCAAGCTGATTCTACCCAAATACAGGAAAGGCCATTTTAAATATATACTGAGGCATATCAGGTGGTGCTCACAGAAGAACCTCAACTTGAACCATCTCCTTTGTTACTTGCTGTTGAATGTTTGAAGTGCATTCTGATGTCTTCCCTAGCCTCCTCTCTCACTGCAGCCCTTTGTCCCCCTTGGCTTCTCCATGATGAAGCGTTTTATTTCCATGGTTAAATTCCTTTATGGATTTGTCTAATCTATTTTTAAAAGTTATCTAAGCCAGTGGCACTAAACTTTCTGGGCAGAAATTCTAGTTGTCAATTATGTTCTGTGCAGAGAAGTCCTTTCATTTGTCTATCTTGAATCTACTGCCCATCAGTTTCATTGGGTGATCCTGAGTTAGAAGGATGTGTGAGAGAAAAAGAAACCTCTCTCTCTTTCTCTTTCTCTCCATTTTCTCCATTTCCCCATCATGTCAGTTTTAGAGATTATTATTATTATGCCTAAAATATTTTGACCACTCTTCATACAGGGGGAGGAATCCTATGGCCACTGGGCAGTGTCTGGGGTGGGGTGGGGGCGTAGGATATTTAAGTTTCCTGGATCAGGGTTGGAGACATCCTGGCTGCTCCAACCCACTCTCTTCTCCTCCCCCCTTGGGAATGTGACACGAGGTAAAGGGGGTGTTCCGGTGGGTGGGAGGGGAAAGGACTGGAGAGGCTGGGATAAGAGCTGTTCTCAGGCTTCTCCAGCTTCGTTCCCTCCCCCTCTGAAGTGCCCCAGTTACATGGCCAAAAATGCCCGACTAGCAAAAGTGCAGAACGGGACTAGTGGGGAGGCAAAGATCACCTCCATCACTTCTTCTGTTCTACATTGGATGACTATAAGTCTCCGAGTTTGGAGGCTGATGAGCCCTAAAAGATAAGAGAGTCTGTGCCCACAAGCTTACAATCATACATGTTATTCTTTAAATATTTCAGAAAATGTTTAGCATCATCATCATTTTATTTATTTATTTATTTAAAACATCATCTCCTGGGGAGGGGGCGTCTTCATGGTGCTGGGTTGGCGCCGTGTCCCTTGAAAACCCCGTGGCTTCCCTCCCCTGGGGTGACGCCAAGGAGGGAATGCAGCATTTCTGGGCAGCCATCTGGGGACCAGACACCCCCCCCCCCCAGCCCTCTTTGTGGTGGAAGGCAACCAATTGCAGGTCCTTTGGGTTTTCTTTTCCAAAGCCCAGAAACACAGCAGTCAACAAAAACCATGTTGAAATTCTGAGAACATAAGCAGTTATCTTGTAACCATGCAGATGTTTGCATGGGGAAGAGTTTAGTGAGAATTCCTTTTTAAACAGCATAGCCAAATGACCAAATATTTAAAAATGTGTTTGGGGGTAGGGAGGGAGAAAAAAATTGAAAACACAAGGGAACTTATCTAGTTACATATTAGTTAGGGTCTGTCTTCACGGCGTCAGGTTGGCACCACCTCCTTCCTCAACCCCGTGCTTTCCTTCTCCCAGGGCAGCGTCGGGTAATCCTGATGCTGAGGAGAGAGCGCAGGGTTTCTGGACAGCCATCTGGGTCCTGGAGCTGCCCCTGCCCTCTTCATGGTGGAAGGGGACAAATCGCTGGTCACCTTCCACCAGGCTCCGCCCCGGGTTGGCCCTGGATTGGCTGTGGAGCGATGTTACATGGTGGAAATGCCGTGTTGACATTGCTCCCTTTGAAAAAGTTGGGGTAAATCCCCGGGATGGGTTAAAAGGAAAGGAACAAGAAAAAAGGGCTCAGGGAGGTCCCTTGCTTCTTGATTAATTTTTCATCTAGCTGAACATAGAGAGTAGGGCAGTATAATATTTAGAACAAAAGATGCAACCAAGGTGTGAGGGTGCTGTCAATTAAATCCATAGTATACAATATATCTGTCAGAGTGCCAGACAACATATCTGGAGCTCCTCTATAAAACTCTTGACTGACTTCAAAAGGTGGGATGATGTGAAGGCGGGCCAATGATGTCACACTACATAAACCTTTGTCTGCTCCAGCAAAGCTCTTTTGTGTTCATATTAGGGGTGGGATAAAGTTTGTGCATGCCCCAGAAATGCATTGCCCTTTTTGGATGCTAAAGTTAAATGCTCAGATTTCCTTGAGAGGTTTCTTTGAGTGTTGAACTTCGTACTCAAAAGGCTCAATGCAAGCCCTCTGCCATCTGGCTGAATGTGCTCCTCATTGGCTATGAATAACATTCTGTGTATACTTTGTAGTCCAGCCCTATCATCCATTGCAGGAAAGGATCCTCATTTCCCTGCAGGAGAGAAAGGATGGGGGGAGGGAGCTGGGCCTACCCTAGATCTGTTCACACCAATGCAAGCAGGGGTGCTCATATAGTTGAGCACGCCTGTGTTGAATCTTGGCTTATCCCTAATTCTTACACAACAGACACTGCACTGGCTAAGAGCTTCCTCAGTGTTTTCGTGTCTGTGTGGAGTCCCTACATGGATAAGTGTTTTCCATTAGTCTGCATGTGGCCACCATCAAATTTAAACCAGCTTTTACTGCTAAATCAGTTCATTTTTTAATCAGGTTCTTAATATTACTGGGCGCTGCAGCAGCAACCTGTTATTATGCACATGATCACTCTGTCCCTGGATAGTAATTATGGCAGCAAGATTATTGGAAAAATCCCAAGAGCCGCAGCACTAAGAGACAACTAGTTTTCAAAATTGCTTCCTCACAAGATGCCCAGCGGAAGCCACCCAAACAAACATGTTTTGAAAACAAACTTTCCAATTACAAAATGTTTACAGCCATGATAACTTTGAGCTCCATCGCACCAGCGTTTTACAGCACTTGTTTACTGTTTTGCCCCACAACCCTCACACAAACTCCCTGTCCTGCAGTCATCTCACCTCTTCCCCTCCATATTCCGTGTTTTTCTAGGGTGGGGAAAGTGCAGCCTTTTTTTTCCACACGGAATAAAACCGCTCTTCGGTCCCCGTGTATTGCCGTCCTCGCATTATGTTGGAACGTCCTGCTTTGGAGGGGGCATGTTCGTTGAAGGGTGGTATTGCTGACAAAAGAGGAGGGTGGGGCAGTTCTCCTCCAGCACGCCCTTTGAATTCCTTCTCTCACTCTGCTTGGGGACACGTGCTGAGTCGGTCGAACGAACAGATTTGTGCTGATTCGGTCGAACGGACTTTTACTGCTCCAACCCCACTGTCATTGCTCTCTCATCGGCCCGTTTCAACTTCCCTCTTTTTTCTCTCGCTAAAATGCTAGAACACAAAACCGGAGGGGGGGGCACCCACGTCCATATCAAAGTCCATCACAACCACAGCAACCAATGAACTGCAGGGGGAAGGAGTGGGGTTAGGGTGGGGTGGGCGCAATAGCGGGAGAGTGGGCAAGTGAAAAGATATTTCGCCAGACCAGTGGCAATACAAGGAAGTGTGAGCCAGCGCAGGTGAAAAGTTAAACAATGACAAAATAGCGCAACAACAAAAGCACGTGAAAAGCACCAGTGGTCGTTGTGCTAATGAACCAGAGGTGGAAATCGCGGATCATACCCAGAACAAAAAAGTAGGTGTGATGGAGCTCTTTCTTAATGTAGTAGAGAGACATTGGGTTATGTCTCTCTGTTGCCAAATTAACGTTATCCAGTGAAAATGAGCCTTGAAATATAGGTTTTAATGGTTTTTCTCAAATTTGAGCATACTGTCAGATCTGGCGCTATGGTAAATAATGAGGATGAAGGCTGAATAAAACACTTACTCAGGCACACTTGCCCCCAAAGCATAGATTTTAATACAGCAGTTTTCAAAATCCATCTCTATCTAATCTAATCTAATCTAATCTAATCTAGGGAACCTTCAGATTGAGAGGCAGTCTGTCACTGAACACCTTTTGCCTTCTTGCTCTGCTTGTGGACTTCTGAAGAATTCTGTTGGCTACTATGGGAAATAGGACGTTGAACTATGTATAGGTGGATCTTTAGTGTGATCCTGTGGGGCTCATTTTAGGTTCTTAAGATATCTCTCTAAAAACACATTTTCATCAAGTTAAGCTAAAAATATATAAGCCAACAAGAATACAGTGGAGCAATGAGGGATCATTAAAACACATTAAGCCAGCTAATGTCCCATTAACTTAATATGATTGATCAACCAAAGTTAGTGTGTATGCAGAGCATGAAAAGCCAAGGAGAATAAGGCTGCCTCTACAAGAGAGGTTTAAAGCTCTTTCAAGGCTGATTAATTTTTTTACCTCTACAAGAGAGGAGCGCAAATTGGGGGCTGAGGCGCTTTAAACTTCCGATTATGCGCATTATCAAATGCACGTGAAACTGCAAGTTTTAATTTGCAGTGGCAGATAAAGCGCCTTACCGCCATGTAAACATGCGATTCTCCGCATGTCAACAAGTTTAAAGTGCGCTTCGCCGCCTCTCGTACAGAGGTATTAGGAGTAAATGCGCTTCCGCGAATATGCGCATAATCGGGCAGCAAGGCGCCAAAGCAAATCCTTCTAGAGGGGGTCTGAGTTAGTTTTGTCCAGTTTCTTAGAAGTCAATAAAAACACCTACACGCTGCCGTGGGGAACCTGATAAATAGAATCCCATCCCCACTATAAATAAATAAGCAGGCAAGCAAGCAAGCAAGCAAATCCTTGTGGAAAAAGGATTCCAAAAGCTTCAGTTAAAAAGGCCTGGATTCTTGCTGTAATTGACACCGCCTTCCTTGGAGTCAAATTTTGGAGCACGGCAATAGTGTAGGAGTGCTTTCATACAGCAAAAGATCTTCTCTAAAGTAGGCAGGGCTGGATGCAGACTTAAAAGATTAAAATAAGGAACGGATGGAATCCTTCTAAAACTGTTTGATGGTTTTACTGGAAAACTGTTTCTTCCCAAGAAATTTCTGGGATATCTTTCCAAGGAAGTCTCCAGAAGGGTAGCCATGTTAGTCTATTTTTGCAGCGAAAACAATGAAGGCTAACACATTTATTATGGCATATGTTTCTGTGAGCCAGAGTCCAATTCATCAGATGCATGGAATGTTATAGTGTATTCTAAGATTATATATATATATATATATATATATGCATACCTGGTTGAAGGAAGAAGAAAATGCTAGCAGTGAGTTCAATTCTACCACCTGTGGCTTGATTTGAGACTGCAGGGTTGATGTTCCAGAGTACCCTCCCCTATAACTGTCTAAGGCTGCCTCTACAAGAGCGATTTAAAGCTCTTTCAAGGCGCATTACCGATTTTCCCTCTACAAGAGTGGAGCGCAAATGAGGAGTACAAGCGCTTTTTATCTCCTATTATGCGCATTTTTGAATTCGCGTTAAATAGCGAGTTTTATTTACCATGGGAGTAACAGCGCCTTATATCCATGTAAACAATTGCTGTTCAAGCGCATTAACGATCAGAGTGGGCGGACTGTGGTCGTGATGTCATGCATAGAACTGCCCCTTTGCTGGGAAAACCTCCCACTTTTTCATTTAGTTTTATTTCCTGTCTCCTCCTGGCAACTTCCTCCTTGTTCTCCGTCTCTCTGGATGGAAGCTCCAGGAAGAGGAGACCCAATGTGAACCAAAAATAAAGTTCCTTTGAAGTACCCTGATGGAATAATTTTTACATGGAGACACAGGGCCAGATGGAGGTGGTTTCACGAGAAGCAAACGGGTTAGGAAGGATGTGCGGATATGCGCATAATTAGCAATCAGCTTAGACATATTGTCCCCTCGCTTCTTGCTGGGTTCCTGACATGAGCTCCGCGTGTGTGTGTGCGTGTGTATGTTTTACAATGGTTGAGCTCGCTGGGAAGAGAAGGGGGAAGGAACAAAGCAGCATCCCCCTGTCTGTTTTGACGTGTGTGTGTATTTGTGAGGCACATTCCCATTTACTCCTGAGCAGTTCACTTGAAATGGCAATCGGGCGAAGTGGGGGGGGGGGGAGAGAGAGAGAGCCCTGACTAAAAATACGTTTTCAAAGGGTGCTGGAGGGGAAAACTTATGAGACACATTCCCATTTACTCCTGAGCAGTTCTGGGAGGGGGGACAACTTTAGCTGGCGATCGGGCAAGAGGGGAGGGGAGAGAGGTAGCCAAACAGGTTAACCAGGTCATTACCGGCAGGTAACCCAGGTAACCAAAGGCAGGAGATTCTGGTAGGCGGGGAGAATAAAGGGAGGGAACCTGTTTGGGGAGTTCCTCTGGGACAAAGCACATTACTTTCAGCAACATTTGCATGTGATTCTTTGCATGTAAACAACTTTTAAATTTCCTTGCATAGAGCCCATCCTGCGCTTCAACAGCTCTCTTGTGTAGGTATTAGGCATAAACATGATTGTCAGGAGATGCACATAATAGGAGAATCAGGCGTCAAAGCGAACTCTTGTAGAGGGGACCTAACTTTACTTTCCTGTCAAGCAGATTTTTGTCAACATAAAAATGAACTTTTATTTTACAGACTCTACAAACTATACAGATGCTGTGTCCACTCTACTACCTTGACTCTGTAAGTCTTTTCTTGATTTCCTGTCCCTTCCGGACCACTTCCTTTTGCTCTCTCCCCTTCTGGACTGCCTTCTGACTTTTTGACTCTGCTTGACTTTATCTTTTGGTCACCTATGAAATGGCCATTAGCCAGGATAGCTAAAGTCACCTTCCAGGTTCAGAGGCAGTGTATGTCTGAATACCAGTTACTGGGGATGTTGGGGGGGGGGGGAATAATGGGGATTGGGTTGCTGCCTTCATGCCCTGCTTATGAGCTTCCTTTTGGGACATCTGCCTGGCCCCTGTGGGAGACAGAATGCTGGGCATGTAGGGCTCTTCCTATGTTCTTAGATGCCTTGACCCAACCCCAAGGAAATTTTGTTGAAATGTTAACTAAATTGGCATTTAACAATATGTTCATTACTGTTGTAGGGTTGGAATTTAAGAGGAAATATGTACAGAGAGAGAGAGAGAGAGAGAGAGATGCATTTTTCAGTCTTTCCAAAGTTTTGCAGAATTTATAGTATGTTCATCTAATTTCAGCCAGGCTTCTGTCATTAGTTCTCAGAAATCTTTCCGCCTGTATTATAAATTAGATGGAGATTAATGAAGAGAACAGTAATAACGGAGCCGTCTAATATGGTGCATGAATTATACATGTATTACTTTAAATGCAGAGTTCATAAAAATTACATCAGACACCTTAATGGTGGAAATATTTCTCACTTCCCAGCTTGTAACTGAAATGAATTCTGAGGGATGTAGCTCCATGGCACTGCAAGAGTTTAGGACTTGAAAATAGACATTGACCCATTGTATAGTGACTACTGGACTACCCAAAAATGAGCTGCCTCTTTATTACCAAGTCTTGACTGGAGCCAGTTCTCTCCTGTTCTTGGCCTGGGAACCCATTTTCCATGTCAGGATTCAACCCTGAAATGTGCATTCTAAGAACAAAATGTGGCTTTTGATATGGTGTGCCATGCCCTCCCCATTAAAAACCAGCCCCGATGTAGGTAGAAAGGCTTCCAAGCCATAGAGCGTGACTTTGAGGCAGGGTTGTGGTATGCTACTACCTCTCAGTGAAGCACTGGTTGTTATTTATTATTCTTTTTAAGTTTCCCTGTATAGGGACTTGCTTTATACTGGTCTCCAGACATTTCGCCCCATGTCGCCAATTGCTCTGGGTCTGTGATAAATGGCTCTGCAGAGCAATCAACTCTCTAAGGTTGCTAGATTTTAATGGAGGTGTTGTGCTCTAATAACAGGAGCAGGTGACGGAGGGGATACTCACAGTCTCTCCAGACTGTAATGTAGGCTGACCCTATGAAAAGGAGGACAGGGCTCATGTAACTTTAACAGTTGTAGAGTGACCATATACTAAGAAGGCAGGGCTCCTGCAACTTTAACTGTTGTGATGAAGAAGGAATTTCCCCAGGAACTAATTGCATACAAATGACACTGGCTGAAATTCCCTTTTCTCTACAACTGTTAAAGATACAGGAGCCCGGTCCTCCTTTTCATAGGGTCACCCTATGTAATGAGTAGCCATAATGAAGAGTCAGTTCTAATGATGCCAAGAGACCTTCAGTTCTTAATCTGAACAAATCTACAGCTCAAGACATTTTCCTGGACGTCCTCATGCAAGGGTATAGCAACTCTGCTTGCCTCAAGGAGTTATTTTCCCATTGCAGCTATTAGGAAAACTCCAGAAGTGATTTTGAGCCTATCTACACACGTAGGATAAAACACTTTGAAAATGTTTTGAAAACTGTATTTGCAGTGAGTCCTGGGCCCCAACAGTTCTCAAAACTGTTATAAACCGTTTTAAACCATTTTAAAGCAGTAGCGTAGATAGGCTCAGAGTCTCACTCGTCAACGACCAAGACAAAGCGAAAGCACTCAGAGGTGCCAAAAAGGACTGCTTCCTTTCCCGGAAATGGTTTGACATGGCTTAACCTCTTTCAGCTCCATTTATTTATTTATTTATTTATTTATTGCATTTTTATACCGCCCCATAGCCGAAGCTCTCTGGGCGGTTCACAAAAATTAAAACCATGAAATCATTTTAAAATATATAAAACAAGGCACAATCTAAAAACACAGAATAACATATAATATAAAAACACAACCAGAATAGAACCAAGCAGCAAGAATTAATACAGATTAAAATACAAATTTAAAACAGCAAGGATTAAAATTGAGTTAATTTAACTGTTAAAATACTGGGAGAATAAAAAGGTCTTCACCTGGTGACGAAAAGAGTACAAAGTAGGCGCCAGGCGAACCTCTCTGGGGAGCTCATTCCACAGCCGGGGTGCCACAGCAGAGAAAGCCCTCCTCCTAGTGGCCACCTGCCTCACTTCCTTTGGCAGGGGCTCATGGAGAAGGACCCCTGTAGATGATCTTAGGGTCCGGGCAGGTACATATGGGAGGAGGCGTTCCTTTAGATATCCTGGCCCCAAGCCGTTTAGGGCTTTAAATGTTAGTACCAGCACTTTGAATTGGGCCCGGACCTGGATCGGCAGCCAGTGAAGTTGGAAAAGGACTGGCGTAATATGGTCTCGTTGGCCAGTCCCCGTTAACAATCTGGCTGCCCTGTTTTGTACCAGCTGAAGTTTCCGGACCGTTTTCAAAGGCAGCCCCACGTATAACGCATTGCAGTAATCCAAACGAGAGGTTATGAGAGCATGGATAACTGTAGCTAGGCTATCTCTGTCCAGATAAGGGCGCAGTTGGTATATCAGCCTAAGCTGGTAAAAGGTGCTCTTTGCCACCGAGTTCACCTGTGCCTCAAGCGACAGTTCTGGATCCAAGAGCACCCCCAAACTACGGACCCGATCCTTTAGGGGGAGTGCAACCCCCTCCAGAACAGGGTGAACATCACCTCACCGGACAGACGAACCACCCGTTAACAGTACCTCCGTCTTGTCTGGATTGAGTCTCAGTTTGTTAGCCCTCATCCAGTCCATTACCGTGCTCAGGCACTGATTCAGAACAGCCACTGCCTCACCTGGGTTTGTTGAAAAGGAGAGGTAGAGCTGGGTGTCATCCGCATATTGGTGACATCTCAGCCCACATCTCCGGATAACCTCTCCCAGCGGCTTCATGTATATGTTAAACAGCATAGGGGATAAAATAGAGCCCTGTGGAACCCCATGGCTTAGATGCCACGGCACAGAGCAATAATCCCCCAGCACCACCTTCTGAAAACGGTCATCTAAGTAGGAGCGGAACCACTGCAGTGCCGTGCCTCCAACTCCCAGCTCAGACATCCTATCCAGAAGGATACCATGGTCGATGGTATCGAAAGCCGCTGAGAGGTCCAAGAGAACCAACAGGGTCGCACTCCCCCTGTCCCTCTCCCGGCAAAGGTCATCCCACAGGGCGACCAAGGCAGTTTCTGCTCCAAAACCAGTCCTGAAACCCGATTGAAATGGATCTAGATAATCCGTTTCATTCAAGAGTGTCTGGAGTTGTCCTGCAACCACCCGCTCAAGCACCTTGCCCAGGAAAGGAATGTTCGCCACCGGCCTATAGTTGTTAACATCTTCCAGGTCCAGGTTAGGCTTCTTCAGGAGTGGTCTGATTACCGCCTCTTTTAACAAGGCCGGCACCACTCCCTCTCTCAAGGGGGCATTTACAACCTCCTGGACCCAGCCGGCGGTCCCATCCTTATTTGATGTAATTAGCCACGACGGGCAAGGGTCAAGCACACAAGTGGTCGACCGGACTTGGCCAAGCACCTTGTCCACATCCTCAGGCCTCAGTAACTGAAACTCATCCAACAAAACTGGACCAGACGGTGCTCTGAACGCCTCTACTAGCGGAGCTGCATTAAGCGTGGTGTCCAATTCAAGACGAATCTGAGCGACTTTATCTTCAAAGTGCCGTGCAAACTCGTCACAGCGTGCTACCGAGGGTTCCACCATCTCTCGCCCTGGCCCAGAGTGTAGCAGGCCACGAACCACCCGGAAAAGCGCCGCCGGACGACACTGTGAAGATGCAATGCTGGTGGAGAAGAACTGTCTCTTCGCCACCCTCACCGCCACAGAGTAGGCTCGATAATGAGCTCTAGCCCGTGTCCGATCAGACTCAGCACGAGTTTTCCTCCACCTGCGTTCTAGCCGTCTCCCCTTTTGCTTCATTGCCCTCAGCTTAGGTGTAAACCAAGGAGCTGGCCGAGCTCTGCTCATAGGGAGAGGGCGCTTGGGTGCGATCATGTCAACCGCCCGGGTCATCTCTGCATTCCACAGAGCGACCTGGGCTTCGACAGGAGCACCGGCCATATCAGCAGGAAAATCCCCCAGAGCCTTCTTGAATCCATTGGAGTCCATTAGCCTCCGGGGGCGGACCATTTTAATAGGCCCCCCACCCTTGCAGAGGGGAAAGGATGCCGAAAGTCTAAACCTCAATAGAAAGTGATCCGACCATGACAAGGGGGTAGATGTTAGTTCCCCCACTTTCAGATCACCATCCTCCTGTCCACCCGAGAAAACCAGGTCAAGAGTATGTCCTTTTACATGCGTTGGGCCGATGACATGTTGAGACAGCCCCATGGTTGTCATGGCAGCCATGAAGTCCTGAGCCGCTCCGGATGCAGGAGCCTCCGCATGGAAGTTGAGATCCCCCAGGACCACCATCCTGGGGGTCCTCAGCACCAGGTCCGAGACAACCTCCGTCAGCTCAGGCAGGGAGACTGTTGGGCAGCGGGGTGGGCGGTACACCAGCAGAATCCCTAATCTGTCTTGGGTACCCAACACAAAGTACAGACACTCAAGACCAGCACTCGAACGAACAGGAAGCCTAGAGAGGGAGATCGTATTTCTATAGACCACGGCAACCCCCCCTCCCCGGCCCTGAAGTCGGTGCTGGTGCTGCACCGAGTACCCAGGGGGGCAAAGCTGAGTGAGAGTAACCCCTCCCAGTTCACCCACCCAGGTCTCTGTGATACATATCAGGTCAGCCCCCTCATCCACAATCAAATCATGGATGAGGGAGATTTTATTTTGGACCGACCTGGCATTCAGCAGCAGCAGCACCAACCCCAAGGGCAAGCTGGTAAGGCCGCCAGAGACTACCTGGTTGGGGGAAGAACCAGAAAAGGGGATAGTTTTAAGGCAACAACCCCCTCTTCTCCTCATCTGGCCTGTTTCTCCCCCAACACCATACCTCCCCCTACCCGTGACCACAGTTATGTGGGCACCCCCTTGCCCCCTTGAGCTCCCCAGGCACATAGTCAAGATATACAAATAAAACAATAGTATAAAATTTCAATTTGCTGCTGGTTGCTGGTTTCAACAGGTACAGGCAGTAGGGTGACTCCTCTGTGCGACGCCACACTCAGCGCGTCGCCGAGGCGCGCTGCCGAGGCGCTGCCTCTGGCACGCTTTGCCTTAAATAGGTACAGTGCAATCCTACATTCTTCTACTCGTCGTCGCCGAGATTTTCTGTATGTTCCGATTTCAGACGTTACGTTGCTGACTCGAGTAGAATGCTCCTGCGGACAGTGATTCACGAGATCCAGCCTGATGGTATAAATTCTGTACTGATCACACGAGTAGACCACACTCGCGAGGTATGACATGCATGTTGTATCAGCCGGATTGATGAACGTCTGAACCGGTACAATCCTGACACGCTTCTTGCCCTTTCACCAACACGCTTCTTGCCCTTTTCCAGGGGATTGCCTCTTGCAAGTTTGTGCATTTCCCCACCCCACCCTGCTCCACCTCAGGAGAAAAGGATACAATTCTGGGAATAAAATACTGGGCTGACCAAATGAAAAGGAGGACAGGGCTCATGTAACTTTAACAATTGTGGAGAAAAGGGAATTTCAGCCAGTGTCATTTGTATGCAATTAGTTCCTGGTGAAATTCCCTCTTCATCACAACCATTAAAGTTGCAGGGGCCCTGCCTTCTTTTGTATCTGGTCACTCTAGTATAGTGCCTGCACCTTTCTACATGCAGAGGTGGAGAATGTTCCCTCCCAACAGAGATGAGTCTCTGTCCTAAATCCACCCAGCCACCCTGGGTGGAATATTGTGTCCACCAGCCTTATTTTAATAATGTTGTTTGGGTGGAGAACAGGATATGTGATCCCTCTCACCCTGCCCCCAGTCAAGTGCATGTTCTAGGGATGAACAGAAACAGATACCAGGGAGTCGCATTCAGAGTTTTTAATGCTTCTTTTCTACACTATGTTCAGAGCCTGCAGGAGAGATTGCTTTGGAGAACTGATTGGCTATTACATCGTTTGTTTTTCTTGCCTCTTATAACAGTGCTTTACTTTCCGCCATTCAGGATGAGGCTTTGCAGGATATTGTATAGACAAGACCCAAAAAACTCAGTGGCCTGTTTCGGACGACACGCTAATCAACCGGGGGTGGGGACAATCGTCCGTTGTGTTGCTCATTGGCAGCATTCAGACGACACGATAGTCTACACAACGGACGATTATTTCCCCCTCCGTTGAGCATGTCGTCTGAAACAGGCCAGCTTGTTCAAGTATACCTACCTTTGTGCCTCAGGGTAGCTTGAGCCTGGAAAGCAGCTACTTGCCAGGAATGAAGGAATGGTTGCCCTTTTCATATAGGAATTCCCATTCTGTCATCCTTTGATTGTAGTCAGAGTTTTAAAACATGGAGAATGGAGCAACTCCCCTGTGAGAAAAAATTACAACATCGAAGACTTTTTCGCTTAGGAAAAATGTGAGTAAGAGGAGGGGAATATCGTAGAAGTCTACTAAATTACGCATGGTGTGAATAAAAGTGAATAGGAAAACAAAACTTTCATAATACTAGATCCCAGTCGGGTCATCCAATGAAGCTGAATAGTGAGAGGATTGGGACAGATAAAAGGAAGAGCTTCACACGGTGCATTGTTAAACTATGAAATTTGCTTCCACAATATGTATTGATGGCCATCAATTTGGATGGCTTTAAAAGAGGGTTAGACAAATTAATGGAAGGCTATCCATTGCTACATAGAATCATAGAATCATATAGTAGAGCTGGAAGGGGCCTCTAAGGCCATCCAGTCCAACCCCCTGCTCCATGCAGGAATCCACCTTAAAGCATCCCTGACAGATGGCTGTCCAGCTGCCTCTTGAAGGCCTCTAATGTGGGAGAGCCCACCACCTCTCTAGGTCATGGGTTCCATTGTCATGCAAGCCATAACGGCCACGTATTACCTCCAATTTCAGGGGTGATATGGCTTTCATTACCAATTGCTGGGAAACAATAGCAGGAGGGTGCTCTTGCGCTCATGTCTTGCTTGTGGGCTTCAGAAGAAGCTCCTGGTGAGCCACTGTGAGAAAAGAACGCTGCTGGCATGGCTTTTCTTATATTCTTAAGACAGGAAGCTTGGGTACATTTACCTGGGATATTTATCACGGTTTTTTAAAGTATCTGTCAGAGATGCATTAAACTAGATTCATGGCCTAAATGGTCCCTTCCTCTTCTAGGATTCTGTGATCTGTCAAAATCAGCTGAGAGTCAAACTGGGAGCCTCCTGGTCTGTGACTGAACCTCCCACACCCCACACCCCTTGTCAGTGTATTATTAATTTATGGGATTTGCAGCCTCAGTTGCTAGGGAGCAAGTGGGAGAGGGCTATTACCCATAAGCAGTCCTCTTCCAATAATGGGAGAGGAGTGCTAGCGGGCCCTGACCTGGAGCCCTGACCTGGATTTTATCTGGTCAGCCTACAAATACAGAGTCCAGGAAAAACTGAGTGTGGGAAAAGCAAGGTCAGTGGTAATGACCTACCCTTGTTGCTCATCCCTCTGAGCCCTCCATTTTGTTCTTCTGGCTTTTCTTCTTCTATTTTCCAATGTTGACCTACATTGTGAGAAGGTAAATGCATGTTAAAGTATGTGCTCTTTAAAAATACATGAGCGCTAATGTGGGTGGTTGACCTGCTAATTCAATAACTATGGCCACTTTCAAGCTGAAGAATGTTCTGATTAAAGGCTGTTACTTGTAACATTCATAGACTGTTTCCCAACTATTATCTAATATCTCCTTTGTTACCTCTGATAGATAATAGAAGTCATTTTGACATGGATGAAAATGGGTGGGTAGGTGGGATTTTAGATAGGGGATGATGATGTTTCTTAAGAGGTTCAGAAGGTCTTAATGATGGCAAGCGCTTATATTGGGGCTCCATTGAAAACAACACTGTTTTTAAGGCACACATCCAAATGCCCTCAAATGTTGCCATACACATGGCATTTGTTATAGAGTGACTATATGAAAGGAGGACAAGGCTCCTGTATTTTTATCAGTTGCACAGAAAAGGGAATTTCAGCAGATGATACTTGTATGCATGCATACAAATTTGTATGCATTCATCACAATAGTTAAAACTGCAGGCGCCCTGCCCTCTTTTGTATCTAGTCACACTAGGCGCTGCTCCTGTAGCTTTAACGGTTGTGATGAAGAGGGAATTTCACCAGGTGCTGCATGCATGCATGCAAATGACACTGGCTGAAATCACCTTTTGTATGCAACTGTTCAGATACAGGAGCCCTGTCCTTCTTTTCATATTGTCATCCTAATTTGTTAGAGAGGAGGGGAGAGAAAATGACAGTCATCAGCTGGCAGCCATCTTAAGGTAGGGTGACCAGATAAAATCCAGGTCAGGGCTCATGTAACTTTAACAGTTGTAGAAGAAAGGGAATTTCAGCCAGTGTCATTTGTATGCAATTAGTTTCTGGTGATATTCCCTCTTCATCACAACAGTTAAAGGTGCAGACACTATACTAGAGGGGCCATATACAAAAGAAGGCAGGGCCCCTGCAACTTTAACTGTTGTGATGAAGAGGGAATTTCACCAGGAACTAATGGGATACAAATGACACTGGCTGAAATTCCCTTTTCTCTACAACTGTTAAAGATACAGGAGCCCTGACCTGAATTTTATCTGGTCAGCCTATCTTAAGGGACTGCACTTAAGGAGACCCTCTGCAACCTCTGCCCCTGGCCAACAGTAACCCCACGGGCCACCAACCCTCTTGGGAAATTTTGCCACAACCCTCCCATTTCTGAGATTGCCCCTCAGATTCACTTCTCATAAATGGGATGGTGAATGTGGGAGTGGAAACTTTATGGCAGCTCTGAATAGAAGCTGACTGCACTGTCTGCTCAACAAGTTCAATGAGCCACACAGAATGTATATACACTACAAACTTGTCCCCATAAATGTTGGGTACTGAGGGTACTTAGAGTTCTCTAGATTCACAGTAAGATCCAAACTGTGACTCAGAGTCACGGTAGAAAAAATATTTCTACGAATATTTCTGCTAGGATTCCAAAAGCTTCTGTTGTAACATTGTTGTTGTTTTCGTTTTGCTCTTTTGCCATCTCCCCCTGATTAGGCATTTCTAAACTTGGGGAGCTCACAAAGTCTCCTCCAGAGGCTGTGAATCAAGGGCTGAACAGCATGTTCCAGTAGAGAGCTGTAGGGCAGCCATCCACTCCTCCACCCTGTGGACTCCTTAAGAAAAAAAGGGGGGAAATTGGCTGGTAGTAGGTGCGTTAATGCTTGGAAACAAGAAGCCAGGGAGTCAGCAGGGGACTAGTGAAGCTGCTAAAGAGGAAATGGAAAGTGTCTTGAGTGCTTTTAACCTGAAAAGGGGAGAACAGGCGATGGGTTCAACTTTTGCAAGAACTAAGCTATGGCTTTTCTGGATCCACTTCACTGAGCTTGGAATTGCAATTTTGGCCCTTCTCCAGGATCTCACTCAAGGCTGCAAGCCTGAACTTTACCTTGGCTGCAGAGGCTGACAATCCTTGCAGGAACAGGGCTTGGAGCGTCCTACTATCAGTGTACATCAGCTGAGGATGTTTGGGTGGAGAAGTGAGGGGCTTGAAAATCACAGGCCAAAACCCGGCCAGGATCAAGGAGGGTCCAAAACAGAGCGATACAGCGCCTTAAAAAACTACAGCAATATAAAGGTTTAGATACCAACTCATCACAATCCAAGAAAGAGGCTGAAATAGCCTGGGATAGGACAGGCATCCAGCTGAAGAACAAGGACAAGGGTCTCATATAGGGTGACCAGATAAAATCCAGGTCAGGGCTCATGTAACTTTAACAGTTGTAGAGAAAAGAGAATTTCAGCTGGTGTCATTAGTATGCAATTAGGTCCCTCTTCTTCATCACAACAGTTAAAGGTGCAGGCACTATACTAGAGTGACCACATACAAAAGAAGGCAGGGGCCCTGCAACTTTAACTGTTGTGATGAAGAGGGAACTGCTCTCTGGGCAGTTTACACAAAAAAGGGGTCTTAGGCATGGATTCCAGCAGAAATCGCAGCCACAGCAAGCCCCCATCCCTCACCCCAATGTGGACAGAATAAGTGCAAAGGTCAGCTTCATCTTCTTTATCCCCAGAGATGGAGAAGCCACTGAGTTTAGCAGCTATCCAATTGCCTTGGAGAAATGGTTTCCTCTTGGCCTAATCCGATTCATGTGTTTGTAAGGTGGAGAATAAAATGAGTAAAACTTTGGCTTGAGCTGCTGGGAGGGAATGTCAAAAATAAAACAAAAACTTGCTCCTCCATATAAAAGCTGCGGGGAGAATAAGGACTTCTTGAGTATGGGCAGAGATCTAGGATTGCCCCACCTGACCAGGACCCCCTCAAGATGGATTCCGTTTGACGCCTGTTCCTCCGATTATGCGCATCTTCTCGGAAGCGCTTTATCGTAAATGCTTGTATGCAGGAGGTAATTGAGAACTCAACAGGTGACCTTACTGGTTGTTTCAAATGCGCTTTACAAGTAGTTAATGCGGAGAATCGCTTGTTCACATAGGCAAAATGCGCTTTAACGGCCGGAGCAAAATAAAACTCGCTATTTAACGCGCATTCGATAATGCGCATAATTGGAGAGAAAACGCGCCTCTACGCCCGATTTGCGCTCCGTTCTTGTAGAGGTAAATTTTTTAATGCGCCTTGAAAGAGCTTTAAATGCCTCTTGTAGAGGCAGCCCAGGAAAGACAAATCCCGCCTGCTCTTCAGCTTTTAGCAGCAGTTTGATGTGAAAAATCAGCTGGGGAAGCTTTTTTTTTTTCAGGTGGAGATAAATATTATCACCTGGTAAGGTCTTCCACAAAACCATTGGCTGCCTTGCCAGGGACAAATGTCCTTGGTCCCAGCTCAGTGCAAAGAAACCTCCTCTTCTATCCTGCCTGGGATCTGGGGGGGGGGGGCTCTCTCAGACTGAACAGAGCTATTGTGCTGTGTCTGCCAGCTCCAAAACCCAGCATGATATTAGGGTTGTCCTCTCTCCCAAATTCCCCAGTATGCCAGAGGACTTGGGGAGGGAGACAGTGGTGACCACAAGTTATGGCTGGCCAGTAAACTAAGTTAGAATGTTTGGATCCCTGTCTTCACACCAAAGAGCAGTTAAAGGAACAGCCACCGTGGCCAGTTGGAACATTTGACAGCCTTAGAGGGGTGACAGTTGCTGTTTCTGGACGCTTATTTCAGCGCTGTGATTTAAAATCAAACAAGCCGAATAGCTTCCTGACTCTTCTTAAAATCATATATTTTAAAAAAAAATGTTTTAAAAGAAAGTACTTTTTTGGGGGGGGAATGCTCTTAGTGAGCTGGAGAATGGGAGGGGACTGGCTCTGTGTACTTTTAGAAGAAAAAAAGGGGCGTGTGAAGTCCCTTCCTGTCCTCACTGATTGAGAGCTAAACTGAACATCCAGCTTCCAGGCACAAGGGCTGAGACAGCCGTAAGACGGTGAAAAGCAGTTGTAAGTACCCCAGATGTTATTCGGTTTCCTGGTTCTGAACCTGAGCTCCTCCTTCCCAACATTAAAATCTGTCCCATCTTGGGAAGTCTTTCTAGGCTGCTAATCTCTTCTGAAAACTCTTCTTTTTCCGTTTTTATTTTTGGGCTGTTCAGGGCTTGAGTTTCTTTGCTGCCCATATGAAGAAATGTGAGCTTTCCTGTTGGGTCTGTAATGATATTCTGTAGATGTTACTCCTGCTCTGCCCTCTTCTAAACTGTCCTCTGCTCTTAGAGCTAATAGGCCTGTTTTCATTTCTCTGCTTTGCAGAACTCACATGGAGTGAAAACCGTACAGTGAAATAGGATGACACTCCCTGTAACATTTGCTTGTCAATGGCCAAAAGTCTCTAAGCTTTGCTTTAGGAAGCTCCACCAAACCAGAGACACTTTGTTAATGTCATTGAAATGAGATGTAGTTTGTTTTTATGCTTTTATGTTTTTAAATTTTGTATATTGGGTTTTAAATGTTCAGTGTTTTTAATTTTTGTAAACTGCCCAGAGAGCTTCGGCTATGGGGCGGTATATAAATATAATTAATAATAATAATTTGCAGGCAACAGAGATTTCTACAAGGCATAACCTGGGACGGCAAAGGCACGATTTAATCTAGCCTGGGACCACCTGTCCCAGTTGGCAGCAGTGCTCCAAGGTTTCTGATAGATACTTTCCCTTAACTCTTTTTATTCCATTTGCTTGCTCACACAACATCCCCGTTGAACAGGCATCCATTCGTTTGTGTTTTTTTAAAGAAATAACTACCATTCCCATTTTGCAGATTGGGAAGTGAAGCTGAAGAGAGTGTGACTTGCCCAGGTAGAAGTGGGACTTTAACCCATGTCTCCTAGACCCCAAACCAGTTTAACTGTCTACTTAACCACACTGGCACTTTGATCTACACTTCACCGTCCCAGGCTTAGATAATAATAGTATGCACACTCGGTGTTATAACATGCTAGCCAAAGACTTCTTCACACCAGCAAAGCAGCGTGGCTTACTCGGTTACGCCACAAACAATGGACTGCTTATAGTTTGGCCAGGTTAATAAAACATTACAATGGCCCTACAGTTTCAAATCATAAACAGAGAACCTTGAATTTGCAGAAGTTGCGAGTTTGGATCGAAATCTGAAGAATTCCTGGCTTCTCCACTTCTACCCCTGGTGGCCTTCACTGTTTCCAAAAGTTCACTCTGCTAGCCTCTCACCCCCCAAAATGCACTCCCCCTCCTCCACCATGCGGGAGAGGAGAGAAGAAAGACCCGGCCCTTTATTCCCTCCTCCACCATACGCACCTACTGGGTAACTGTGCAGCAGGGGCAAAGCCTGGGAGGACCAGAGGAGCAATTCCAACGGGCTCTCAGGAGAACCTTCTCTTTCATGACCTCCTGGGCTGTTGTTATATGGGCAGGATCTACACTACTGCTTTAAAACAGTTTATAACAGTAGTGCCAACTGTTGGGCCCAGGACACACCCCATGTACAGTTTTCAAACCGTTTTCAAAGTGTCATATCCTGCTTGGTGTAGGTCTGGCCATGGTGCATCAGGACGACTGAGGAGGGAGGAAAGGGAAAGTCTTCATTTGTTTTTGTCTCCTCTTCTTGCACACCTCTCACTTCTGCTTCCACTGGGGTAAGAGAAGGGGAAGGGAAATGCATGGGGGGGCTCTGGGGGGGGAAGCGAGACAAGGGGCATTTCTACATGAGGCTTTTCTTCCTGGAATTGTACCGCTGTTTCTGCTCCTTCTTCAGAGCGTCATCATACGGAGGAGAATCACGTTTGCTTACCGTCGCTTCTCCACCCGTGCTTTTCCCCCCGCATTACTTCCTCTTTCGAAAGAGGACGTGAACACGGGGCCCATTCAGTGGGCCGTTTTGATCGTGCCGGTTCTTCTGCACGCAGCAGGAGATAGCGGCAATTTCCGTCTTTATTTTAAGACGGACTTACTGGGGTGTCTTCTTGTGGCGCGAAGAAGGCTAGAAGGGGCGGGAGGCACGTGGGAGGCAGACGACGTTGTGAGGTGGACCTGCGAAAACCCGTGGGTGCCCAGTAACGAGTGTGCAATAAAACGCTCGTCTGATGGAGCTCTCAGTCACGGGCCCTTTTACACTACTGGGTGGTTTTATCCCAGAACGTTGTTTCTCTTCTTTACGCGGAGAGGCAGCGCCTCTCCTGAGCAGCGACATTGTTGCAAGCCAAGCCTTTATGTGAAGGTTTGACTCTTGCATCTCCCTTTGAGGTTCATTCCCATTTCCTTCCCCCTAGCCAGTTATTGGTCACCCTCTCATGATTGGCACAGCGTTCCAGTACTGGCGACTGGGTAGCCAGTCCTCACTGTAAAAAAAACACACACACCACTATCCAGCTTTCTACAGGCAGGAGGGAAATCTCATGTGCCCAGAGGTAAAGCAAGTGGAAAGAAGTTGCAAATTCCTATTCAATATCTAAGCGGGGTGGGGGTGGGGGTGGGAGGTTGTCTGCATGTGGACATCTCATGTGCTGTATACTCAAAGGAATCGATGTTCCGATGGCCGCTGCAGAGTTGTTCCTGTATTTTAGTCTCCCCACAAATATCCAGGAGATCAAGGGCCGCCACGAAACCCCATGACTCTGGTGGGCATGTGGAGCAGCAGCAGCAGCGGGAGGAACAATGTGCTCCACATTCCCACCCGTGTCGTTCAGCAACGACTGTCTTGCTGACCTGCCGACACAATGCAAATGGCGAAGGCAGAAGTGCGGTCAATGGGGAGGTGACACATCGCCCCATCGTTGCCACAGCCTGATAACCACACCCCTCAGTTCTGCCCAATTAAACTAATATGGCAACAAAGCACGGGCAGGCAATACTGCATTTTCCTTGGCTTAAAATAAAACACGTTAGGGAAGGAGAAATCTTGGGAAAGAAATGGTAGAAACGACAGTGTCATGTAAATCTCCCGGTATATTCCATGCTTGAGGAATGTCAATTGCACCACAAAGTCATCATGCAGAGAAGACCAAGGACTGGCAAGGGGTGCCTCTACAAGAGCGATTTAAAGCTCTTTCAAGCTGCATTAGCAAATATACCTCTACAAGAGTGGAGTGCAAATCAGAGGTCCAGGCGCGTTTTACCTCCAATTATGCGCATTTTCGAATGCACGTTAAATAACGAGTTTTAATTTACGGCGGGAGTTAGAGCTCCTTATAGCCGTGTAAACATGTAATTCTCTGCACGTCAACAATTTTAAAGCGCGTTTCATACATCCTGTAATGCGGTTCACCGCCTCTCGTGAATAGGTATTAGGAATAAATGCGCTTATCCATAAATGTGCATAATTGGGCAACCGGGAGTCAAACCAAAATCTTGTAGAGGGGACCAAGGATGAACAGAAGCATCCAAACTTTTCTCTGGGGAGGGAGCTGGATAGCCTCTCAGTTAGTCTAGGGAGAGCTTCAGGTAGGTACTTACAGAGAGCCATATTATACCTGTCAGAAACAGATTGAGGGGATGTTTTTTCTCCTCAGGAAAACGGCACAGAGGGGATGGGGTAACTCCTCTCCACTCACACAACAGTCCTGCCTTCCTACCATGGCTGCTAGTAATTTTAAAGAATTGGGAGGCCCTAATCCTGGATCTCTTGTGTTATGCTTAGTTTAGCACTCACTGAGATGGTGAGCCTGTGACTGGGCTGTACCACTTTGGAGTGCAATTGGGGACTTACAGAATTCTGTTGCATCTAAAACAATTCCCCTCCACATAGAAAATCAGCATGTGATGAGGGGTGTGTGTGTATGTAGATTAGAACCATTCTCCGTGACACGATAGTTTTCTTTGTAGAAGGAATTGTTCTGTATGGTGGAATATCTCCACCAACCACCTGCAGTCTCAAGTGGTACAGTCCAGGAACACATATGCCACCTCATTGAGCACTTTGCACTGTCTTGCACCCTGATGCTGTCCAGGCCACTGCTCCCAAATAATTTTCAAAGCCACTTTTGGGATGTAGGAGGAATCCAAAATAAAACTGGCAGAATACTTTCGAGAGAAACTCAAAGGGCTTTTGATAGGGCTGAAAATAGCAAATATTTCTGTAATTCCGAGAATATTGCATGCCTTGGTATATTTGTATGATGACCTCAGCTAAATTACTACCAACAATCACTCCTCACAGGAGACCAAAGTGGTTTCATGTCAGAAAAAAAAACCCCACAAATTAGCAAATACAGCAAAACCTCCAGCACTATTTTGCTAAACTTAGGCTGTAGTGGGAGAGCTGTGTCAGCAGAAGAGGACAGCTGTCTGTATGCATTCCTCTACTTGTGTGTGTGTTTTTAAAGCCCTATGCTGCCCACATTTCTTCTGCTTCAGTGTCCCCAGGAAGGTAGCTCAGATTGAAAGGAAATTCTTCTGACATGCTTGTGAAATGGATATTTAGTCTATTTCTGACTGTTCATAAAAAGACTTCCTTTAATCCTGTACAGTCTTGGAAGAAGGACCCTGGTTTCTCTTCTGGAGGATTTGTTCTGGGTTGGGAGCATAATGGCCTTTTGAAGGAGCTGGCCTGACTGAACATTGCAGCTCCTTCTGCATCTTTAAATCCAGTCCTGGTGAAAATCGTGGGTTTCCTCAATATAGTAAGGTGGCTGAAAGCCAATTCATACTCCAGTGTAGAGGCCTGAGTGGAGACTGGCCCCAAATCACACATGTTCTTCCTCCACTCAGTTCCTATTTGGGGAGACCCATTGATTGGTTCCAGCTGCCTCCCACTCTGCCGCCCTTTAATCGTGAGCGGCATCTGCAGCCTCAAATGGCCCTGATGGCAGGACTGTCATAGATGGGGAGTTTTCAGTGCTCTCCACGTTAGTATATCATGGGGGATGAAATTTAAAACAGGCCAGCTCTTCTATGCTCCCAACCAAGAAGTCAGCCAGTCAATCTTCTCAACGCGGTTATCTTTTTGGCGCCAGCTCAAACCTTTTCTTTTCTCCCAGGCATTTTAACAGCTTAAGTTGAGGTTTTAACTGACTTGGTGGCCAGGCTTAACAGTTTAAAATGTTTTAAATGTCAGTTGTTTTATGTTTTATGGTTTTAAATTTTGTATATTGTCTTTTTAGTGTTCAATCTTTTAATTTTTGTAAACTGCCCAGAGAGCTTCGGCTATGGGGCGGTATATAAATGTAATTAATAATAATAATAATAATAATAATAATTGTAGCAATCTTCCAAACAGAAAATGGTCCTTCTCACAAGAGAGTAAAGAAAGCCTTTAAAATACATGTTACAACTGGGAAATTATCCAACTCTTGCTGACAGTTTCTTAAGAATCTCCCCCGTGGATTGTTAGGAAGCTAAATTCCGGTTGTTGAATCCTGACGAAATTCTGATGAAACAAGCCATGGTGTTTATTAATGTGACTTGATTGGCTGTTGAATACAAGTGTTGGTTGTTAATCCATGTTCCCTCATTGAGGTTTGACCTATTTCTGATTTTGGCTCAGCTTATAAATGGTATTGTAGCATACTCTTGTTTGTGACTGAACCTGGTTTTTATACTGAAACCTTTCACATTTTAAAACCTGTTCATATGTACATGTTTAAAATATTTAAAGCTATCATTTTAAAAAAAATGTTTTTCAGTTTTTAGAATTTTTTTTAGAATTTTAAAGCTATAAAACGTTAGGAAGTGGATGCGCTATTAGTGGTCAGGTTTTTTTAAAATTTAAAATGCTGGTTCTTCAGCAGGGAGAAGTCTAGACCTTGGGCTTGGGCACTCTGAGCGGCAAGTGGAAGAACCTCAAAGAAAGATACTTCTTATTATCTCTTATTTGGAGACACTGGGCCTTTCCTGCTAGGACATCGTCGGGCGAGCGTTTTATTGCACACTCGTTACTTAGCACAGACGGATTTTCATAACGTTGTCTGCGTCCTGCGTGCCTCCCACCTTCTTCGTGTGACCAAAAAGACCCTGGTAAATCTGAATTATTTTTGAGAAGGAACTTGCCACTATATCCTGCTGTGTGTAGGAGAAGCAGCGCAATCAAAACGGCCCACTGTGGACCATGTACACGTTGTTATGTTCATGCGGAGACTAAAATTCTTGGGTGCCATTTTTTGTACAAATCAAATATATAAATCAAATAAGTAATAAGTAATAAATAAAGTTGTACTGGATATTTATGACACTGCCAAGAAAAGATTGTAGAACCATAGAATCATAGCGATGAAAGGGGCCTACAAGGCCATCGAGTCCAACCCGCTGCTCAGGGCAGGAATCTACCATAAAGCATCCCTGACAGATGGTTGTCCAGCTTCCTTTTGAAAGCCTCTAGTGTGGGAGAGCCCACCACCTCCCTAGGTCATTGGTTCCATTGTCATCCTGCTCTAACAGTCAGGATGTTTTTCCTGATGTCCAGCTGGGATCTGGCTTCCTGTCACTTGAGCCCATTATTCCACGTCCTGCACTCTGGGATGATTGAGAAGAGATCCTGGCCCTCCTCTGTGTGACAACCTTTCAAGTATTTGAAGAGTGCTCTTAAGTCTCCCCTCAGTCTTCTATTCTCCAGGATAAATATGCCCAGTTCTTTCAGTCTGTCCTCATAGGGCTTTGTTTCCAGACACCTGATCATCTATGTTGTCCTCCTCTGAAGCCCCAACAGCTTGTTTGCATCCTTCTTGAAGTATGGTGCCCAGAACTGGATGCAGTACTCAAGATGAAGCCTAACCAATGCCGAATAGAGGGGAACCAGTACCTCATGCGATTTGCAGCCACATCACACTGTTGTCTCATATTCAGCTTGTGATCTACAACAATTCCAAGTTCCTTATCCCTTGTAGTATTGCGGAGCCAAGTACCCTCGTCTTGTACATGTTCATTTGGTTTTTTTTCCCTAGGTGTAGAACTTGGTATTTATCCTTATTAAATTTCATTCTGTTGTTTTCAGCCCAGCACTCCAGCCTATCATGATCACTTTGAAGTTTGTTTCTGTCCTCAAGGGTATTAGCTATCCCACCCAATTTTGTGTCGTTTGCAAATTTGATAAGCATTCCCTGCACCTCCTCATCCAAATCATTCATAAAAATGTTGGAAGAGCACTGGGCCCAGGACTAAGCCCTGCAGTACCCTGTTCATTACCTCCCCTCAGTTTGAGAAGGTACCATTGATAAGCACTCCTTGAGACTGATTCTGTAGCCAACTGTGGATCCAACTAATAGCTGTTCCATCTAGCCCACTTTTCACTAGTTTGCTAATCAGAATGTCAGGGGGCACTTTGTCAAAAGCTTTGCTGAAGTCAAGATATACTCTATCCACAGCATTCTCACAGTCCACAAGGGAGGTTACCCAATCAAAAAATGAGATCAGATTAGTCTGGCAGGATTTGTTCTTGAGAAATCCATGCTGGCTTCTAGTAATCACTGCATTGTTTTCAAGGTGTTTCCAGATTGACTTCTTTATAATCTGCTCCAAGATTTTCCCAGGGATGGATGTCAGACCGACTGGTCTGTAGTTCCCAGGTTCCTCCTTTTTGCCCTTTTTGAAGATAGAGACAACATTAGCCCTCCTCCAGTCGTCTGGCACTTCACCCATCTTCCATGATTTCGCAAAGATAATAGAGAGTGGTTCTGAGAGTTCTTCTGCCAGCTTCTTGATTACTCTAGGATGCTGTTCATTGGGTCCTGGAGATTTGAACCCGTTCAAAGAAATTGACCATTTGTTTATAAATCTCAAGCTTGTGTGTGTGAGTGTACACAATAGCATCTATACACAATAAAAGAGTGTTTTCTGCATCCTATTAATATTATATAACGGTAGAAGACACCTACTTGTGATATGAATTAATTATGTTACCGGCAGGCTGGCAAGTTGTTTTGCAGAAGCTGCACAATATTTCCACCACAAGCAAGGCTGAACGCCTGCCCTATCATTCATCCAAATGTTGTTGAAAATCAGATGGCTGAGCAGACATTGTAGATTAGAGTAGCAACTTCTGAAAGTTGCACCATTGCAGGAAGGTGAATGGACCTGTGGAGGCAAAGGCTTGAAGAGTGTAGTCACTGGAAATAGGTCCTTGGGATTCCCCTGGAATGTGTGCATGGCCTGCTGTGGTTCAGGGTGGGAAAGTGTTCTGGGCTCAAAGACTAGAGTTTGCATCTTTTCCCAGTCATGGAATAAGCACAACCCCTGCCCTAATTGAACAAGTGACCACTTCCCTCTCTTATTAAAAAAAAACAACCCACAACCTCACAGGCCCATAACTAATAGCAGGAAGCAGCCATTGGACCAGTTGTTTTTGTGCCTGCCCATTACTTAGGATGGCAGGTAGATCATAAAATGCCCAAATACCTGACCATAATCTGGAGCTGACCTTTTTGTGGTGGACTGCTGGGGGTTTCATGCTCCGGACAGGGAGTCCAGAGTATGAAACCCCCCAGCCGCTTACGATTTTAAAGGATTAGATACCGTAGGAGTATCTAATCCTTTAAATATAAAAACCTACACACCACTTATATACAACAATGCCAATGAATTCCATAATTAAATTATAGATGCATTCAAGTATCTAAGGTGGGGGATGTAGACAAATTCCATGTAATTCACACAATTGTAGTTGTGGAAAAAGAGTTCCTAAGCCTGTTCCCCACACTATAACTGGGTTCGGACGACACAATAGTCAACAGTTGGTTAAATGGTCCACCGTTGACAATTTTGTCATCTGTTGAGCATTTTCCACATAATGGTTGGTTATTTCCCAGAAATAACCAATGCAAATAATCAACGGTGTGCAGAGTTGACTATCTGTACAACTGTTGATTATTGTGTCATGTGGCGGGCTCCGTTGACTATTTCACGTGCCTACAGAGTCACGAGGCAAGAGCGGCAGAAACCCCTGCCGCTCTTGCCCGGTGGGGCTCTGTAGGCATGTCTCATTTGTCCCAGCAAGCGCTGTTCCTGGGATGAATGACATATGGCCACAGAGCCCCACTCAAGAGTGGCAGGGGTTCTGCCACTCTTGTCTCGTGACTCTGTAGGCACATGAAATAGGTACAGGACTCTGTAGGCATGAAACTCTATAGGCACGTGAAACGCTCGCTGTCTCCCTCCGTGCCATGCTGATATCCACAAATGGATAGCGGGGCAGGGCAGGGCAGGGCAGACAGAGATGCTCGCATGACGCTGTTAAGGACAGGGTCAGGCAAGCATCTCCCCTCCCCCCTGATATCCTTTTGGATATGGGGTGGGGGGGATGGAAGCATCCCATATCTAAATGGATAGTGGGGTGGGGGATGGATCTCTCTTGTGGCTCTCTCCTGCGGCAGGGACAGGATGTGCACATGGTGCCTCACCCAGGGATGGGGCACGTATGCCCCGGGGAACATGGGGATGCCGTCATAGTCCCATGTGGTGCAGGTTCCAATGAGAATCTCCCTTCATGCCGGGTCCGCCCACCATCCGAGCAGGAGGAGAAGAGTACGGCGCCAGGTACTGACAGTGGAGGGACCCGGCACGAAGGGGGATTCTCATGGGAACCAGCGTTGCTATTGGGTGGGGAGGGCAGAGAGGGGTTTGGAGGTTGGCAATAGTCAACCCTGTGTTAATAGTCAACTCCACAGATGACTATTTAGGGGGGGTACCCAAGATGACATGATAATAGTCATCCGTGGAGTTGACAGGGTTGACTATTGGGTCATCCAAATGCTGCTTGTTGATGTGATTGTTACTTCTGACAGTATATATGAAAAAAATCTCTATCTCTGCAGATGACATAAACATTGGTTTAATTTTTTTTTTAAAAAAATCTTGTTTGCTAGTGAAAAACAAGGAAGCTTAATTCAGCAAGCAGCTTCCTTTGCTTTGGCAATAAATAAATCACGAAACAGCGTCAAATGTATTTTGCTACTTCTGCCACAGCCATTTACGTGACATCTCTAAAATGTAATTTCTGGCATCTTGGTAAATAAATCCATGACTGTGGTTGAATGTGAAAAGCAATTGCAAGGTACTGGAATTTGAGATTCTTGAAACTTCAGTATTGACTTTGATTGTTAATTGCTGTTATGGTCTCTGCACATTTAGTCAATGATGTGCTGAAGTGATGTTGTAAGACAGAAAGAATGAACAATAGGTGCTTTGCTTATCATAGAGCCTTTGGTATCCAAGCCTGCAAAAAGAAATCCCTCCCTATTGTCCTTGACAGGGAAACATTATTCCGTTGAATGCAGAAATCAAATCTTTTGTGAAGTAAAATCTGATTGCCCTTTGATGTTTGTTTGTTTTTAACGCTACTTTCTTTAGAACTATACCACTCTAACCCCTGTCAATAATGTAGAAAGTCCCTCTAAGTTTTATGGCAGCTGAACTTTATTCCAAGAGCTTGAGAACTCGCTTCTAAGCATGTGATAAGTAAACAGTTTTTGGCGTCTCTCGGAAGTCGTGCCAACTTGAAAAGCACTCTGTAATAGGGTCAGTGGCATCATTTGAAAAGATTGATCCAACTGCTGCTATTTTGATGTTGCTTGCTGGTGGAGTTTCTCCATGATTATATTTCCGAAGCATCTAGGTAGGTGAGACAAGTCATTTCGACCTTTGCCGTAGTTGGCCCTTAATCCAGAGGGTGTATATATTCCGAATTACACAATTAAACTTCTACCGCCCAAATTCTGCTCCAAGAAAAACTGAATTCTGCAGCACTGCAGAGTATGCAAATTGCTCAATTTTGCTTAATTTATTTTATTTGGCAAAAAATGACTTCTGGTGGGGAGTGAAACACTGAAGCCCCCCCCCCCCAAAAACAGTTAGAAATCTTGTTCAAACCCAATCTTGCCTCCTGTGTTTTTTTATGTGATATTGCCTGCGCACTTTGAGGCATATAGTTTTAAGCTAGAAACTGAACGGTTGTTTTTAAATGAAAGCTGACGTTCTTAGGTAGCTGAATTTGCACCCAGTGCTATATTATGTGCTTTTTCTATGCTTATGTAGATTCGTACAACAGAAGGGAAAAAAATGGGTAGGAAGGACACACAGATGGGCAAAGTGTCAGGGCTCTATCAGTAAATAACCAGCATTTTGAATTGCGCCCAGAAACCCCATTCTCCCTCTTCATGTCTGAACAGTCGTCACATGGGTGCTGCAGGAATGGCGCTAGTGTCAAATAGCATTTGGAGGAAAGCTACCATTGTTTCTTCTCAAAAACAATTTGTACAAGCTCTGAGATTAATGTTCAGTTCTGGGGGGAGAAGGCAACGATTACAGCTAAGATAAATTTGCTGTACTGTGGAGAGTGTCCTCCATGTGAGCATTACGAAGTAATTTATGTACAAACACCAGGTAATTAAGCTCCACTGTGAACATTCTCACCCTTTTTAATTAGCTACATGTGAGTAATTTGTTGATGTTTGCACAATCAATTTAATTACATTGTTGAGTCAGAGTTTGCCTTGGGTTTTGGCAATGCAGGGCAATCCCTAGGAAACTCTCTCCCAGAGAAGAGAAATTGACACTGAGTCCTTTCGTGCAACTGCAGCGAGGGAAATAAACCACCGTGGCTTATTTCCCCTGCCATGTGGCCTGGTCACGTGCAGGCTGAATTTCCCTAATTATCCTTGCTGGCACCGCCTGACATCTCATTTGAACCCAGGTGGCATGGTTCGTTTTGGAGGGGGGGCAGTAACACCCCCAAAACCCAACATCAGCCCGTGGATTGTTTGAGGATTGCAGCCCCCGCAAACAAGCAATGCAGGCCGGGTTCAGATGACACAGCAAGCCATGCCAATGAGGGTAATTAGGGAAATCTGGCTAGTACACACTGCAGGGTTAACAAGCCACTGTGGCTTGTTAACCCTGCTGCGATCATGTGAACTGGGTCAATGTGTGGTACCTTGGATAGGTGTACAGTTGCAGAGCGAATTTCTGCTATCTTTAGGGCATTTAATTAAAACAATTTTAAGAGTTTTAAAATACAATTGATCTGCAATTCTGTTTTCACGAGCAGATGGCCACATGCATCTGGAAGTTCACAAGCAGGGTGTGAAGGCCATACTTGCTAGAGGTATACTGCCTCTTAACATGGAGGTTTTATAAGCATTGATAGGGCTGTCCCCCACCATTAAGGACATAATCCTATGGACTGCACCCTTGCTGCTCAGAAGTCCCTGAACTTGGAGGCTTCTGAGATTCCTATGCCCTTCCAGACTGAAGCCAGTAGGATGAGAGGAGCGACAGAGGCAATCTTTGCTTCTCTAGCCTATGAACTTTTTTCTTTCTTCCTTCTTTTTGCTAAATGGGCCTTTTAGCTTTTCATCCCATCTATTAAGGGCACTTCTAGAGGGGAGGGGAGGAAGCTGGGGTGGCTCAGGATAAATCGTATCCTGGCCACTCTGGTTTTCTCCCCTCCCTGCCTACTAGGACTCCCATTTTCTACTTCCCCAAGATTGACTTTCTGACCTTGGAGAAGGGGCTGGGAGGGGGAGGGGGCGGATCTCCAACTCCCCTTTTGAGGTCGGAGCCTGGAGGGCAGGGTGACCAGATAAAATCCAGGTCAGGGCTCATGTAACTTTAACAGTTGTAGAGAAGAGGGAATTTCAGCCAGTGTCATTTGTATGCAATTAGTTCCTGGTGAAATTCCCTCTTCATCACAACAGTTAAAGTTGCAGGGGCCCTGCCTTCTTTTGTATATGGTCACTATAGTATAGTGCACGCACCTTTAACTGTTGTGATGAAGAGGGAATATCACCAGGAACTAACTGCTGAAATTCCCTTTTCTCTACAACTGTTAAAGTTATATGAGCCCTGTCCTCCTTTTCAGATGGTCAGCCTATGTAATCTGAACCATCCTATGGTCTCTGGGATGCTCACCCAGGGACCATAGGATTGATCTCTGAGAACACAAAGGGAACTAGAATCACGATGCTGAAAAAATAGCTTTGTTCTTTAAGAAGCCCAACGCATTTGGGCCCAATATATTATTTATGGCCTTCTTCAGGAACTGTAAAGAGAAAATACAATAATTTCATGCATCATAAATATAATTGCGCAAATACTATGAAATCACACACATTGCAAAGATTGCCTATGTATATTGACAATTCTTTAAAGCCTTCAGAGAACTCTGCCAGGACTGTCATATACATTTGAAGACAGGTGCCTGAAATCATAGTTGAAGGCAATAGGTTATATACCATGCAATGGAAGTTACCAATCTGTTACACAGGTGTTACTCATAAATCTTGATTAAGTGTCAGGGATGATCTCGGTGTCTTACTGCACAAAAGGGAAGTGTCTCCAAATGTAAGATCTCAATTACTTTGGCGGGGGGAAATCCATCTCCTCATTGAGTAGCCAGGGATTTAAGTTTCAAAATCCACTCTCTTTCTTATTTAGGATATTGTTTTCTGTGTTTATCACTTCTACTGCCCAGAATTTCATATCCATGGCCTTATATTCTTGTTCTATAAAATGACTGAGTTCTTTTATTCCTGATATTACAACGGTGTTCTCCGATTCTCTTCTTGAGAACTCTCTTCTTGAGTCCCAGTATTGGTAAAAAGGTGGGATAGAAATAAATAAATAAATAAATAAATAAATAAATAAATAAATATAATAATTCGAGATTGTCTTGCCCATACAGATTTTTTTTTAACATGAGCACTGTATTACATTTATCACGTGTTACAGATGGTGAACTGCCTCAAGAAATACCATTTTTGAATCAAAAAATCCTCAAATTCAGTCATTTTGAAAGTATATTATTTACAGAATACATAATGTCCACAGGGATTATGGTCTATTAGTGCTATTTTTCATGGTAACGCATTTACATTAAATTTTCTCCTTATTAAGAAATCCCTTGTTTTCTTAAAAGATAACTTTGTGTTGCTGCTGAGGCTTTTGTCAGACTGTTACTCACCACTTTCATTGGGTAACCCTTTGTCTAACGTTAGTCCTTTCAGTATCTGGGATTCCTGTAAAAAAAACCCCATCATTAAGAACATATTATACTTGGTGTGTATGTAAATGTTCTTCAGTTTAACAAAGTTCCTGCATGCACATGAGCTCAGATATTGCATATGGGGAGGATGAGGACAAGAGATGGCAGCGTCAGCGTTTGTAATTTCTGTGAAACGCCCAGAGCTTTGCTATTGGGTAGGCTGACCCTATGAAAAGGAGGACAGGGCTCATGTAACTTTAACAGTTGTAGAGAAAAGGGAATTTCAGCCAGTGTCATTTGTATGCAATTAGTTCCTGGTGAAATTCCCTCTTCATCACAACAGTCAAAGGTGCAGGCACTATACTAGAGTGACCAGATACAAAAGAAGGCAGGGCCCCTGCAACTTTAACTGTTGTGATGAAGAGGGAATTTCACCAGGAACTAATTGCATACAAATGACACTGGCTGAAATTCCCTTTTCTCTACAACTGTTAAAGTTACATGAGCCCTGTCCTCCTTTCCAGATGGTCAGCCTACTATTGGGTGGTATTGAAATGAAATGAAATAAATAAGGGAGAGCAGGGTGGACCCCTCTCCCATCATTTCTAGTCACATGTGATTGTTTCTCAGGGGCAACCGTATGTATGTATGTATGTATGTATTTGTTCATTCATTCTTATGAGTGATATAGAAATGTATCCACAGCTGGTGCCCCAAATGAATTGGATCCAGAAGACTAAGTTAGCTGCAACTTGGGTCCAATTGAAATCTTTGTGAAAAGTTAATCATGACTTAATTCTAATTTATTTCAATGGGAACTAAATGCAACAAACTTAGTCTGGATCCAACCCAAAATACACATAGATTCCCCCCCCCCTTTTGCATCTGAAGCTTGATTATATATCCTTTGTTGCAATCTTTTTGTTCCCCATCTGTAATTTGCAAATGGTGCCCTAGGGAGAGAATGTTGTCTTGCACAATCCACCCCCAGAACTCAAGTTATCCCATTTCTATCCCTGCACATTTAGAGATTGTATGAAACGTTCTAAAAGGCTCACATTTCTTCTGGGAAATGCTTGGGCTCTGGCATACCTCCATCTGAAACACTGTGGAGCATCAGGCAATAATTTTAACATTATGTCCATGATTAGCACTATCAAAAGGTCATTCTCATTCACTGGGAATAAATGCAGTCTCTCGTGTTTTTGTAGAAAAGCGGTATGAGCAGCAAGGATCCAGTTGCTGCATTCATCACTTTTGTGGAACTGAACTCCTGGTCATTGTCCATACATCCCACTGTCTGCAGAGCCTAGTTTTAAGGGTCAGCAAAGCTCACTGTGCAAAGCCAAACATGCAGAAGGCTCACAGTTCTGTGGAAGAAGTCCTGCTTGCATTCAGAAGGACCTGGGTCCAGTCTCTGGCAATGAACAGACAGCAGTCAAAAGAACCGTGGATGCAGGCTCCAATGTGATATTTATTATTTTATTTTATTTATTTACAATATTTATATACTGCTCCCCATTCAAGAATTTCAGAGTGGTGAACAAATCGAATAAAAGAATAAAAACACATGAAAGGTTCGCTTTTAAAAGAAACAAAGTGCAAATAAAACCACAGCTGGTCATTAAGGGACGTCTTCCTGGAACAATGATGTTTTCAGGAGGTACCAGAAAGAAATACAAAGTTGGCACCTGCCTGACCTCCAGAGGCAGGGGATTCCGTAGGAGTGGGGCCACCACACTGAAGGCTCTTCCCCTGGTGGGCTCCAATCGGACAGGAGCATGCCCTCGAATGTGGCTGGCAGGTTGATAGGGGAGAAGGCGCTCTCTCAGGTGTCCTGGTCCCAAGTTGTTGAGGGCTTTGTACACTAGTACAAGAACTAGTGTGAATGCAGAGGTTCAGAACCTCCGGCCCACAGGTGAAATCTACCCCAGATGGCCACGCCCCTGCACTAGGCCCCTGCCCCCTTTCCCTTGATCAGCCATCGTTTGGTGGTTTTCTGGCTTTTGCACATCCCCCCACCCCCATTCTTCACGGTTGAAATGCCTCTCCTGTGGCTTTAGTGACTGGCAGTCAGAGCTTTGTGAAAAAGGGTGCCTCTACAAGAGCAATTTAAAGCTCTTTCAAGGCGCATTAAACATTTGACCTCTACAAGAGTGGAGCGCAAATCGGGGGTTGAGGCACTTTTTCTGTCCGATTATGTGCATTATCGAATGTGCGTTAAATAGCGAGTTTTAATTTACCGCGGCAGTTAAAGCGCCTTATGACCATGTAAACAAGCGATTCTCTGCATTAAACGCCTCTAAAGCGCGTTTCATACAACCGGTAAGGCAACCAGTTGTGCGCTTAACCATCTCCCGCGTATAGTGATTTGCCATAAAAGCAATTGCGAGAAGATGCGCATAATCGGACAACCAGGCATCAAACCGAATTCTTGTAGAGGGGACCAACGTCAGCTTGCATTTTTGTCCCCTCTCACCCCTGGAGTGCAGCCCCTCTGGGAGCTCCTCCAAAACTGAATCTGACCCTCGGCTGAAAGAGGTTCGACACCCCTGTGTTAGTGTATCCAATGCAGACAGGGAGCTCCTGGCATCTGTATAGTTGTTAGGGTATTGGAGTAGGGCTGGGAATAGCCAGGTTCAAATCCCAACTCAGCCATGACGCTCATTGTATGATGTTGGGGCAGTCACTGTCTCTCTGTGGATAAAATGGATAAGGGTTAGGCATGTGGGCGCTGAGGCGGGGTAGATTCTGCCTTGAGTCTCTGGGAGGAAAGATGGGAGATAAATGTAATCAATAAATAGATGGGCCAAAGGTCTGATTAGTGCAGTAAGACAGTTTTGAATATTCGGGTATCTGCACGAGGGGCTTGTGTGGAAGTGGGAGGATCAGTTAAGGTTAGTTCTGTTTCATTCCCCCTTTGCGCTATTCTCTTCCTACAACGATCCAGGGCTAGTTCTGCACTAGTGCTTTTTGCCAGCATTGAAGTGTACGAATTACTCTCGGGGCACATTAGGCGCTCTGTCCGTATACTGCTCTTCCAGTAGCATTTGCTGCCCTTTGTTCTGGTGTTATCCAAAATGCCACAACGGATGTCGTTGTGTGCGCTACGAGGTATAAATGCGTAAGAGGGATATAGCGGCAGCATGATGGGATCATAGTGATTTGACACGAGGTGAAGCTCTGGCCTGGTTTTGAGAGAGTCATAGCTCATTATGCAGGAGTGAAAACTATTTTGAAATGTCAGCTGATACTTGTGCTTTTGAATTTAAGCTTTTGTTCATTTTCCCCCTTCTCCTCAGGAGCTGTAGAAACGTAACAGCTTAATCCAGTTCTGCTTGTCTTGACAAGATCAAGCTTGACGACACAAATCTGGCCCAAACTGTATTAGCCTCTCAATTTCCCCATTCTCAGGGGGAAATAGAATTATGCAGCAGGGAATGAAGTATAATATGTCAAGAAATCCCTCAAAGAGATTAGGGTGATGTCTTTATAGAAATAGAAAGGGATGCTTTTGGATTTTCATTAAGAAAGCTTTTGCTTTCTCCGAGGACCTCCATGCGTGTGTGCGTTCTGGGTTGCTTTGGGGCCAATTGGATGTCACCTCAAGTATGTGTAATGAAAGCCAATACTATTTTTCTAAAGAAAAGCAGCGTGAGTTGGTGATTTTGAGTCGGGCATTGGACGGAGGCGCATGTTTATCTATTTCTCTGGCAACTGTTTTGGGTTGTTATTATTATTATTATTATTATTCATCTCTTTCTCTCTCATGGCGGTTTTTCTGGACAGACATGACGGGCTTTGTCAAGTCATGCTGTCTTTTATTGATTCAGGAATTTCCTATGTTTTAATTAGGACTGCTTTCTGGATGTTGGTGTGGATGTATTCTGGCAGGCCCAATTTCTGAAGGTTTTCTGTATAGTTTTTTGATGCGATTCCGGTGACTGATGTGACTAACGGAATAATTGTGACCTTTTCCTGTTGCCATAGTTCTTTGACTTCCATGACCAGTGGTGTATATTTATCTCTCTTTTCTTCTTCCTTTTCAACAATATTTTTGTCATTTGGTATTGCTATGTCGATGAGGTATGTGTGGATTTCTTTTTTGTCTATGAACGTTATGTCTGGTCAGTTGCAAGTTATTGTCTTGTCCGTATGAATTGTTCTGCCCCAGTATATTTTATGATCAGCATTTTCCAGGATTGTTTCGGGTGAATATGTATAGTATGGTGTAGATTGTTTGATAAGGTTGAGTTTAATAGCCAGTTGTTGGTGAATTATTTTTGCAGCTGTATTGTGTCTGTCTGTATAGTCCATTCCTGCCAGAATTTTACATCCTCCTGTTATATGGTCTATTGTTTCTTGGAACTGATGGCATTTTCTGCATATTATTATTATTATTATTATTATTATTCCAAACTGCTCATAGTTAGCTGCTCCCCCCTCTCTGATGGGGTTCCAGAGGCATGGGAGCAGAAAAGAAGGGACAAAGGCTTAGGTGACGTCATGTGGCTAGTGGACTTCTTGTTGAGAAACGGGGCTATTTAACGTATCACATAAAATGCAATTATTAATAGCTTTACTCTTGGTGAACAGTATATTTGCTATACCTACTCTTCAGCCTTGGTGTTGTTCACACCCTCCGACTGAATTGTGTCATGTTGTACTAGCCAAATGGAAAAACTCAGTGCATTTAACGGTATGATTTCTCTTTTGCAGAGGCACAAAGTATATGTGGAAAAAAAATGGCAGACGAAAGCAACAGAGGCCTATTCAAAAGAATATCCTGCAGAAACCCATTTTATACTATCAAAGTAAGTATCTTCAGCACTTCCTAAACTGACCCTCCTACCCCAGAAGGAGGGAAGTAATGCTGTAAGTTCAAATCTCACCAGGAAATGGTAAGATCATGACAATTTTATTTTTATTTATTTATTTATTTATTACATCTTTATACTGCCCATCAGCCAAAGCTCTCTGGGCAGTGCACAATTAAAAAAACATAAAAATAACAATATAAATTTAAATATTAAAAAGTTAAAAAGGCAGTGTAAAACGAGCTACATTAAAAACCAGGGAAAGCCTGTGTAAAAAGGTATGTCTTCAGAAGGCATTTAAAAGATGTAACGTTTCCTGCCTCCCAAACTGCACGAGGGAGGGTTTTCCAGATGGTGGGTGCCACTACAGAGAAGGCCCTGCCACCAAGGTTCTTCATGGCAGCATTCTGTTCATCTCGGAATGGCCAGTAGGGCTTCCTCTAAGGATCGTAGTTGTCGTCCAGGTATATATATAAGGGAAGGCGGTCTGCTAGGTATACTGGTCCCAAGTTGTTTAGGGATTTGTAGGGTAACAGCATGGGTTGACTTGGACCCCCACAATCTTCAGAATACCCATCTCACAACTTGGAGCAAAAACCAAGGGTATGTCCTTCATGTGTTGGGCCAATAACAAACTGAAAAAGCCCCATGGTGAACAAGGAGTCCATGAAGTCCCGAGCTGAAGCTCCAGAGATGGCCTCAGCATGGAAGTTGGGTTCTGGGTTCCTCCAACACCACACTCGAGGCCATCTCCACCATCTTGGTCAGGAGGATGCTGGGCAGCAGAGTGGGAGGTAAACCAGCAGCATCCCAAAATCTGTCTCTATGGTCCAACACTAGGTGCAACCCTTCAAGGCCTGCTCCAGGGTGAAATGATTTCCTGATAATAGGGATGGAGGTTCTATGAATCATGGTGAACCCCGCGAAGCCCACAGCCACACCCTGGCCTTTCATTCTATGTTGGTGTTCCACTGAGTACCCAGGTGGGCAGAGCTGAGTTAGATCAACCCCACCCAGCTTACCCACCCAAATAGGGTGACCATATGTCAGGAAAAAACAGGACATGTCAGGATTTTGGGTAACAAATTCAGGAAGGGGGGAAATTATGAAATTTGAAGTAAAATTCAGATTTTTCCCATCCTCCCCCCAACCAAAGGGCAGCTCTACTTTATAGTCAATAGGAATTAACAAAAATGCTTACAGGCCGTCATTTTTAAAGCTAAAGAGCTGAAATTTGGCACCATCATAGCCCTTAGTTAGGGCTTTAGTAATGCCAAATTTGAAGCAGATGCAGCCATCCGTTGATTTTTAGGAATTTTATTAAGTTTGAGGTTTTGATTTTTTTGGAAAAAATGTCATTTTTAAAGATAAAGAGAATGAACATGGCATCATTATAGCTTTTAAGTAGGGCTTTAGCCATGCCACATTTGAAGCAGATCTGTTCATCTGTTAATTTTTAGGATTTTTAAAAAAATTTGAGGTTTTAAAATTATTATTTTTAAATACCATCATTTTTAAAGATAAGAAGATGAAACTTGGCATCATGATAGCTCTTAAGTAGGGCTTTAGCCTTGCCAAATTTGAAGCAGATCCCTTCATCCTTTGATTTTTAGGGTTTTTAAAAAAAAGTTTGAGATTTTAAAATTATTGTTGTTTTTTTAATGTCATTTTTAAAGAGGAAGAGATGAATCTTGGTATTTTGATAGCTCCTACATAGGCCTTTACCCATGCCTAGTTTGAAACAGATCCGTCCATCCATTGATTTTTAGAATTTGTTTTAAAAAGTTGAAGGTTTAATTTTAATTTTAATTTTTTTTAGAAAAACATTTTTAAAGATAAGGAGATGAAACTTGGCATCATGATGGATCTTAAGTAGGGCTTTAGCCATGCCAAGTTTCAAGCAGATCTGTTCATCTGTTGATTTTTAGCTAGTTTCAAAATAAAATTGAACTTTAAAACAAAATAATAGTAATAATAAAAAAAACCCAGCCAGCTGGCCGGCCAGCAGCAAGCCCTGTTAAGCAGCAGCTTGCAGCGGAGTGAGGATACAATCAGAAAATATATTTGAGGGAAGGGGAGAATGTATCACACAGAGTATAGCAACAAAGTACAGCAAAAGCTACAAAAGCAGGAGTGAGTGAAGTTAATTTCAGACTCATTGGATGTCTCACTTGTTATTTCAGTGATTTTAACATTAAGATGTGATGTAGAACAGATTTGTCTTAATTGTGTGCTGTAAAATCAGACATGTGACCAAGGCTATGTTCAGGTGGGCACACCCCCTTGGTGCCGGACACCCCCCTGGGGGCGGACATGTTGGTAGGGATGCCCCCTTGGGGGGCCGACCAATGTTGTCCTCCTTTTTGGTTTCCAAAGTATGGTCACCCTAAGTAGCCACACCATGTTTTTCTATAAATAAAACAGGCCACGTTTGGGGGAGGTTAAAGGAGGCCAAGTATAGGCCAAATTTAGAGAGAAAGAGAGAGAGAGAGAGAGAGAGAGAGAGAGACTGTGAAAATGGTATTAGGACTCAGTTGTAAGGGGCACTCTGTTCGTGCCTTTTAAAGTTCAGCTTTTCAGGTTCAGTGTTTCACCTTCCAGTGATAAAATGCTCCAGGCTGAATTTGCTTGGGCTGCTGTTCATAGAGGATTGGTTTGTGATACTGAGATTGTTTATGGTGTGCTTTAGGAAGATTCCCCCCCCCCCCCACCATTCTGAAATGGATTTGACTGCTTCAGATCCAATGCTTGGGGAGAGGGGGTGGAGAGTGAATTGTAAGCGATAATTTCCTTATAAAGAATGATAAACAAAAGAGTATCCTTCTGTCTGAGATATGCAGGCAGAGGCTGCTTCCAGACAAGGCTTTTATTGTGTTATTGCCCTGCCTCATTCACGGAATTTTATGGAGGGTCCAGGTGACGTTGACTTCCATTTGTGACTCTCCTGTGTTTTCCCTTCTCCACTTCTATCTTTTTTTCTTAACATAAAAAAATTGTTAAGGAGAAAGAGATGGAATAGCTGCATGAATGGGACAGCTGCCCAAGGCCTTCTAATTGGTAGCACTCAGAGCCCTCCATCTGGAAATCACAACAAAGCTGCAGGAGCCCTGCCCCCTTTTGTATCTGGTCAAGAGGGCAGAGCTCCTGCAGCTTTAACTGTTGTGATGAAGAGGGGATTTCACCAGGTGCTGTATGCATACAAAGGACACCTGCTGATAATCACTTTTCTATACAACTGTTAAAGATACAGGAGCCCTGCCCTCCTTTCCATAGGGTCACCCTACCGGTCTGCCTTGGACTGACTTCACTCACACCTCCTTAAATCCTTTTGAGTCTCTCTCCTGCTTTCGGAGGCAGGCTAAAACTTTTCTGTTTCAGCAGGCCTTTGGGGAGTAGTTGAGACCTCTGCGGATGTGCTGCTTATAGTTTGGATTTTTAAAATTATATATATTTGTATTTAATTTTTTTTTAAATGTTTTCAATGTTTTAAAATTGTACTATGTTTAATTATATTTTAAATTTGTGTATATCTCTATTTGTTTTAACTGTACATGTTTTAATTTGTAAACCGCCTTGCATCCCAGTATTGGAGAAAAAGGCGGGATATAAATAAATGTAATAATAATAATATTATTATTATAATTTGGGATTTTATGTATGTTTTTTTGGCTGTAAATAGCAGCTACCCAGGCCCCAATCTGATGGCAGAAAGAGGGGCTAACCATTTCCCCCATGCTGCAGTTCCAGTAAGCCCCCCCCCCCCAGCCGTAACATAACATGGGAGGATAGTTGCTGTCTAAATAGAGGGATTTATTAACTAGGGGGGTGATTTGAGTAGGATTTCCATGGCAGAACAGAAAAGAGTAGACCACTTTCTCTGCTTCCCATGATCCCAATCTTAGTTGATAGTTGCTATTCACAGTTACAAGAAGATTTAGAAAGATTTTTAAAAAATAATTTATGCAATGCCCCAAGGAACGTGTTTAATGTCCCATATTGTTTGGTCCACGGTCCCCAAAAACATAATTAAAAACAATCTCAGGAAAGCAGGGTTGGGAAGGACCCATGGCTGGAGACTCTGGGTGTGTTGGATTACAACCCTTATAATCCCCAGCCATGCTATCTGGAGATGATGGGAGTTGTGGACTCTAACACATCTGGAGGGTGCACAGTTGGGGAAGTCTGGACAAGATGCTCCAGTGGTCTGATGCTGTGTAAGGCTACTTTTAAAAAAAAATCTCTCAAACTTCCTAAAAGATTTAAATAAAAATGAGCAACTCAAGCTGCGGCTTTTTCTGTTTGAGTTCTCGGAGCCCATCTGGTACCTGCCAGCTCACTTGACCCTAAGTGACTCTGTTCGGGTGCCTCTACAAGAGAGGTTTAATGCGCTTTGAAGGTTCATTAAAATTTTTACCTCTACAAGAACGGAGCGCAAATCAGGCGTAGAGGCGCGTTATCTCCCCGATAATGCGCATTTTCGAATGTGCGTTAAATCGCGAGTTTTATTTTGCTCCGTCCGTTAAAGCGCATTTTCCCCGTGTGAACAAGCGATTATGCGCATTAACTTCTTGTAAAGCGCTTTTTGGACATCTATTAATGCGCTTCGCCGCCTCTCGCCGCCTCCCGTGCAGAGGGATTAGGAGTAAATGCGCGTCTGCGATAATGCGCATAATCGCCGAACCGGGCGCAAAAGCGAATCCTTGTAGAGGGAGCCCATCTCTTTTCAGGATGCACCTGTATTTAGAACTTGCTTCCAGGCACTTCAAAGCCATCTTCCCACCTGGCAACAGTCTTTAAAAAATAGATGCTCAGTATTCGTGTAAGAACTTAAAACTTTCAGGGAGTTTTCCCCTTTAAAAAGTAAATAAATCTGAGGACAGATAAAACTTTGAAGGAAAGGGGAATATTTTCTTCTTTGCAATAATAATAATAATAATAATTTTCTGCATCATTTATTTCAGGTATTCAAAGCATTCCACATAATCTCTGTTAAGTAATCCCCACATCACAGCTATTGAGGTGGCCATATGGAAAGGAGGACAGGGCTCCTGTATCTTTAACAGTTGTAAAGAACAGGGAATTTCCACAGGTGTCATTTGTATGCATGCAGCATCTGGTGAAATTCCCTCTTCATCACAACAGTTAAAGTTGCAGGAGCCCTGCCCTCTTTTGTATCTGGTCACTCCTTTCTTCCTTCTTAGTAAGCGTCAGCACACACAGCTAGGAAACTATGGCACATATATGTATATCATCTATACTATAGCACTAACGTGGGGTGGTTTACGTTGGGGAAATGGTGCAGCGGCATGGGTTACCCCCTCTCCCACAGTGCCACGTTGGCCTTTCTGTGATTGCAGGAGGATCTTTTGGAGATGTAGATGACTGGAGAAAGTTTCTGATGTTGCTGGGAGAGCTGCCTTTGCTCAGCATCCTGCCTCTTCGCTCCTCTTTGTGAGGCTCTGCTGTCTTGCAGTTAGTCATAAAAATGTACCAGTTAACAAACAATTGATCAGCCACCTGACATTAACGGGAAGTTTAAGCAAAAGGAAGAGCCCATAACGCAAAGCTTCCTGGATCATCTGCAGTGGGGATCTCCAAAAGATATCAGCAACCAGGCAGGCCAGGGTCTGTTGGTCAGTTCTTAGGGGAGTTTTTAGAAGCCTTGAGCTCCATGATGCAGGAAAAGTAGGATAGGAACGCTATAAATATATACATTTAGTGGTCTCATTTAAAACCCTGCAGAAACGTTGATATGCACCGGGTTATATCCCATGTGCAGCTGAAAACGTGCCAAGGTTATTGATGACGGGGAGGGAGAGGGAGACGGGCTGGGGAAGGTGGGCTGGAAAGCACCTGTTGTGTCCCAGGTAGACTACCTAGTGAGGAGCAAGGGTGTAGATGTTCCCCAAGATGCTCCATGATAGTCTCAATTGTCACAGATGCCATTTCTATTCCTGTTCATTTTTTAAAACATCTCTGCAGTTCTTCGTTGTATGTCAAGGGTTTCTGCAGCTCGCTCAGCTGCTGACATCTGGCTACGTGAGAAGCACCATTTCAACCATTGAGAAGCGTTTTGGACTGTCAAGCCAGACGTCCGGATTGGTGGCCTCCTTCAACGAGGTACCATCTTTGTTGCTTGCATCTTTTTGTTTTTTCCTCCTTCTGTCTTTCATAAGGATGCAGCTTTTCCAGCATTTTAAGAGGCCTTTCAAACTCTCATCTCATTACCCAGGTGGGAAATACGTTGCTGATCGTCTTTGTGAGTTACTTTGGCAGCAGAGTCCACAGGCCCCGTTTCATTGGCTGTGGTGCCATCCTTGTCTCCCTGTCTGGAATTGTCATTTCTCTTCCCCACTTTATAATGGGACCCTATGAATATGATCGGTCTGTTTCGGGTAAGGACTTTCTATATGGCATCTTCATGGGGGCCTTTCTTTTTTAAAACAAGGGCATTGTTAATTTCAGATTTGGGATGGAACAAAAATGTACTGTTTTCCCCTCCTAAAGATGCCTCCTAAAGCATCTCACATCAATTAAAAAATGATGGCAAATTAAGAAAACAAGGGGAGCAGAGGGAGGCTGTGGAGGAAGGAGATCAATTTCACGACGCCAGAACAAAGTAGTAAACTGCAAACTGACATTTATGGCCACTTAGGGCCAGGCTGACCTTTCCTTGCTGGTGGCCTTGCACAGATAGAGCTGCTGCAGCTGACCCACTCGCTTTGGGTTCTCTGACCTATTGCAGAGGCCAAGAGGTGCTTTCCCTCACATCCCAGAACAATTGGGCACCTGGAGCCAAGAAAGTGCTCTTCCTGCCAGGGAGGAAAAAGCAAGTTCCCTGCTGACTAGTCTTCGTCTTGCTGGGAGAGAGGGGCAGTGGTGGAGGTGGTGGTGGTGGTGGTGGTGAAACCTTCCAATGGCCTTTGGTTGCCTGGCGGATGACAACGGCCAGAATACAGTATGATTGAGAAAGGGGTTGAAATGCCAGCTGTGGTGGCCTTTTTATTCTCCCAGGCCTTTAACTCCTTCAGTTGTTGTTGTTGTTGTTGTTGTTGTTGTTATTAAATATGGCGTTGTGTTTTTACTGCTGCTAGTTCGACTTTCGTTTTGCACTTTTAAAAGTTTTATATGATGTTTCATTGTGTTTACGTATTTTATGGTTTTAACTTCATGAGTCGTAAAGAAAGCTCTTGATATTGGGTGCTATAGAAACGTAATAAATGAGTGAGCATGCTTCTCTTCAGCTCCAGTCCCAGGACAACAAAATAATAATAATAATAATAATAATAATAATAATAATAATAATAATATCTCTTTAAAACAATCATAAAATAATTTATAAAACCAAAACAGTAGCAGCATAGTTAAAACCGTGTTTTAAAAAACCTAAGCTGAGCTAGAGGTTTGAAAAAGTGATTGCTACACTTAGCATGTAAACTCATTGTACAATCTTTGCTTCTGATAAGAAGGTTTTACAGGTTTTTATATGTCTAAAAAAACCTTTCAAACCCTGTTGGGCAAGAAGTGATGGTGGATCAAAACAAATGTGTATGTTTTGTTGTGTCTTGTTTTATTTATTTCAGTATCTTCAAAGCAATTTTGTGAGGTAGGTTAGGCTAGGCTGAGAGTCAGTGTCTGGCCCAAACTCACCCAATGAGCTTCATGGCTGAGTGGAACTAGAACCCGGATCTCCCAAGGTCTAGTCCAATGCCCTGGGCACTATACCATACTGGCTCTCATTTTGTTTAGCTAAGATTTGTATCGTATTTTTCTATTAAAATAATAGCCAAAGTGGCTCACAATAAAAATAATACAACATAACAAAACAAAATACAGTGATACAACCATTAAAACTATAAATAACAATAAATAAAACATAAAAGACAGCAGTATTCATATTTCAGTGTGGGCATCATAAAACAGCCGGACACTGTTTAAAAGCTAGCTTACATAGAAAAAAGTGTTAACCATCATGTCGGGTGCCCATATGGAAAGGAGGTCAGGGCCCCAGAATCTTTAACTGTTGTTTAGAAAAGGGAATTTCAGCAGGTGTCATTTGTATGCATGCAGCACCTGGTGAAATTCCCTCTTCATCACAACAATTAAAGCTGCAAGAGATGTGGGAGGTGTGTTCAGTATGTCCGTTAGGTGCGTTGGAAAACTTCATTTCTCAGGGCCCTTTGTGCTTGGGGCACTGTGGTTGAATAATCAAAAGTGCTAGAAAGGAATAAAGGTGTCAGAGAAGCTTCCAGCAATATCCTCTGTTTTGCTGACGTTGCTAGGTAAAAGGAAAGGGGTTGGGGATTGTACAAGGCAGTGTACGGAGGAGGGCTTGAGGAGGCGGCATTTGAATCATTGGATGGGAGCCATATTTTGGACTTGGACTTAGAGGAAGAAAATACAGCTGACCCTAAATCTCATGGAAAATACTTATATTTTTTGTTGGATGTATTTCTTGGATGGAAACTTAATCATATATGTATATCAGTGCATTTCTTAATTGTCTGGTCAGATTCTCTAGTTAGCATTTGGCAGGCTGGGTCTGATTGGTGCATGATTAGTCTCTGCCCGGCTCTGGTGGCTCAGAGCATAAGTGTTTCCCCCTCCCTGAGATTTTGTTTAGGCTTTGGCCATGTCCCTTGAGGTGCCAGCGTATGTGGCATCTGGAGAAGCTCAAATCGGATGGTGGCAAACCGTAACACACATAGGTCTGTGCAAGGGGTGTGCCGGGTGTGCCCAGGCATACCCTAATGTCTTAAGCAATAAGCACCAAATTGAGGGAAGCATTGAATTGGGATCCAGAGGGGGATCCAGAAGCAGTGGGAATGGTCCTCCGGCTGCCTGGCAGCAGAATAAAAAGGAATTGTTCTGCTGGGAGCCTCTCTACCAGGAGCAGCGCTTCAGAGAAGCCTGGAGGAGCCCCCACTGAAGGCTAATATCACCATGAGGAGCGTCTCCTCATTCCCCACCCCCTCACCTGCAACGGTCCTCCGGCGTTCAAGCAATTCAGGAGTAAGGCATCAGTGTCTACAGTGTTTAATAAATAAATGAATAAAAATAATGTACTTCATGACTGAGTATTCAATAGATGTTCACCTTAAAAAAAACCATCCCCAGGTGCACCCCTAATGAAATGAGCTGTACACGCCTATGCTAACACCCCACCCCACCCCGAGTGATTGCCAAAAGAATCGTATCAGGAAAGGAGCCTAAAGCTTTCTAACTATCATTCAGCTTTAAGTGGTGTTGTTTGAGGAATGTAACCATTACGCTTTTTACCATGTGATTTCCTCAATAAAAAGAAGTCTCACCGACGTGAGGGTCTCGTGTCAGTTTGCCAGCACGTGTGAATGCCAGAGGGGATGGGCATGCACACGGCAATGACAAGATGGCAGCATGTGGGCTGGAAGCTACTGCTGCTAGACGGATCAGCAGTTACCCGTGTAATGGAACGTTGCAGGATCCTGTCCTTGACCCTATACGGTTCAACATTTTATAAACAATCTGGATGAATGTGCAGAGGGGTTGCTTATCAAATCTGCAGATGACACAAGACAGACAAAACCACAGAAAACAGAATCAAGATTTAAAAGGTTCAGAAGACGCCGGAACACTGGATTGAAACTAACAAGATGAAATTCAACAGAGATAAACGGCAGAAGTTTGCAATTAGGTACAGCAACACACCCGCCCCGGAGTAGGATGGGGGAAACTTCGCTTGGCAAGAGTACATATGAAAAGGACCTAGGTGAGCAAGCAAGCTCTTGCAATCTGAGGGTTCTTTTACAGAAGCATAATGTACAGGTCATGGGATGTAATAGTTTGCTCTATTCTGTGTTAGTCAGGCCTCATTTGGAGCACTGTGTCCAGCTCAGGGCACCACATTTTAAGAAGACATTGGCTCAATTCGGACGACACAATAAACAACTGGTTTGGGGGAAACAATCGTCAGTTGTTTTGACTATTGTGTCATCCGAATGCTGCCATAGTCAACTCAACGCTGATACTCATCCACAGCACAGTTGGTTATTTATTACCATGTTGTGTGGGGAGTACCCCCTAGTTGAACAACTGTAAAGTTGATTATTACCCCACCATTGACTATCGTGTCGTCCGAACTGAGCCATTGATAAACTAAAGCATTTCCAGAGAAAAACAACCAAGGTGGTGAGGGGTCTGGAAACCAAGTCTTAAGGGAATGGTTGGAAGGGCTGAGTATGGTTAGTCTGCAGAAGAGAAGATTCAGGGTGATACATGACAGCGGCCTTCAAATAGCTGAAAGGCTGTGATGCAGAAGATGGTACGGAATTGTACTCTGTCATTCCAGAGTGCGGGACCGGAAGCAATGATTCGAATTTGCATGGAAGCAGATTTGGGCTAAATGTCAGGAGAAACATGCTAATGGCAAGAATTGTTTGGCAATAGAATGAACTGCCTTGGGAGGCGATGGGCTCTCCTTTGCTGGACGTATTTGAGCGGAGGCTGGAGGGCCATCTGCCAAGGGTGCTGCCGCTGCCTCCAGCATCGCAGAGCCTGAACTAGAGCAAGGTTTAGACTAGATGGTCTTCAGCGTCCCTTCCAACTCTATGATTCTATGATTCTTGTAGAATAAATTCTGATTTCATCGGAATAAATTGGATTAAATGAGTATTTCTTTGGACCACGGAAAATTCTAACCGCCAGGTTTATGTGGGCTAACTAATACATTTTATGATATGTATAATGTTATTTATTTTCCCCTGTTAAGGTCATGTCAGTAATCAGCCATTGTTGTGATTATATTTGTAAATTTGATATGTATTCTTCGCAGACATTATGATTAATGAAGGATTTTTTTTAAAAAAGACAAAACTAAGGCTGTTTTCAATGGAGAAGGTTTGTCTTAAATTAGGAAGCAGGAGGGGGAGGGGAAAGGGGGTGACACCACAGGTAACCCCTCCCCCGTGCTGCTTGTTTCATGATGGTGCTGCTGCTCCCAACAGCTGCAATGTTCTTCTCAGTGAGTGGTAAGCGCCCTCTCTATCCCCAACCTCACAACACACACACACACACACACAATTCCCCCTTGGAACAATGCTGTTTGCTGAAGGAGTGTTTGTTTCTTTGTTTGTTTATTCCCTACTCCGAGGGAAGCACGGAGGTCGGCAACAAGGGAGAGGGCTTTCTCTGTGGTGGCCCCCCAATTGTAGAACAATCGCCCCGACGAGGCCTGCCTGGCGCCAACATTGTTATCTTTTCAGAGCCAGGTCAAGACGTTCCTCTTCTCCCAGGCATTTAGCAATATCTGAGGAGCCTGGGTCTGTTTTTGTTTTTAGGCTGATAGCTTTTTAAAGTTATTATACTGGGTTTAAATATATGTGCATATTGTGTGGTATATTGTATGTTTTTGCTGTTTTAATTTTGGTATCTTGTTTTTAATTGTTTTAATCTTATGTAAACCGCCCAGAGAGCTTCAGCAATGGGGCGGTGTACAAATGTAATAAAATGAATGAATAAATACATTTACTGTGTTCCTATACCACCCAATAGCTGTTGCTTTCTGGGCAGTTCACAAAAATCAAAACCATGACAATTATTCAAAATATAAACCAATGACAGTATAGAAACATAGCATATAAGAACACAAGCAGGGTAAAACCAAGCAGCAATACAGATTTAAAATACACATTTAAAACAGCAAAGTTAAAAATTAGACTGATAAACTGTTAAAATACTGAGAAAATAAAAAGGTCCTCACCTGACATCTAAAAGAGTACAATGTAGGTGCCAGGCGAACCTCTCCAGGGAGCTCATTCCACAGCCGGGGTGCCACAGCAGAGAAGGCCCTCCTCCTGCCTTACTTCCTTTGGCAGGGGCTCACGAAGAAGGGCCCCCAAGGAAGATCTTAGGGTCCGGGCAGGTACATATGGGAGGAGGCGTTCCTTCGGATAACCTGGCCCCAAGCCGTTTAGGGCTATGAATGTTAATACCAGCATGGCCTGGACTGGCAGCCGGTGAAGTTGGAAAAGGACTGGCGTAATATGGTCTTGTTGGCCAGTCCCTGTTAACTGTCTGACTGCCCTGTTTTGTACCACTTGAAGTTTCCAGACCGTTGTTCCAAGTAGAACTGTGGGATGGAGGAGAAGAGCTCTGCCAGGGGTGTAGCCCCCCTTCCCTTTCCTCCAATTTCACTATGAGTGGCAAATTGTGGGGGAGATATTTGCTCAGTTCCAGTTTTTTAAAAAAAGTTTTCTACTTTTTTAAAAAAAGAATAAATAAATAAGTAGCTTGTTTGCTGGACCCGATGCTAACCCGAGCCGAAGCAGATTTATCCAGGAATTTTGGCAAGGACATGTGGAAGCCTCATAGCATCTCCTTTTGCCTCTGCAGGAACATCGAGCAACGTTACGGATATGTGCCTCCCAAACCAGAAGGACGTGTCCTCCGAGTTCGATGCATGTTCTGAAAGCAAGAAAGAAAGCCATGTTGTCCTGGGACTACTGTTGTTTGGGCAGACGCTGCTGGGGATTGGTGGGGTTCCCATCCAGCCTTTCGGCATCTCGTACATTGATGATTATGCCAGTAAGACCAACTCACCTCTCTATATAGGTAAGATGTGAGAAACAAAGGGTAACCCAGGCTAGTGCCTTGTGCTCTATGGTTGTAGGATCTTTAACCGTGGCCTGGGATGCATCCGAGAATGGGGAAGGGGTGCCCTGAACTCGTGAAGCAGGGGATAAGGGAAGAAGCCATTGTGGATTGCAGATTTTATAGTATCTTGCTGCCTTTTAACCTGAAATTGTTATGAAGGATATTGTTCTGCCGTGTTTGTATTTTGTTTAAATAATGTTAAGTCTATTGTACATCATCTGAAATTCGCTGGATGAAGGGAGATTTAGAAATATTACATAGAGCTATAGTTATAGATTTATGAGGTGGCAAATGATGGGGAAGACCCTTCTTTTCCTGTTCTCACCAGCGGACTTTTATTTAAAGGGGGGCAGTGAACCTGGGAAGAGGTGGCACTGAGATGGATTCATACAGCACATCACCCCAGTTTCCTCTCTAGTCTAAGCTGACATTTTGAGCCTGCCCTGGGCAAGGATCTGCCGATGTTATCGTAAATATTTTGGTACACAGCTGAATGAGGGGGAATAATGCAGTCTCTGTTTGGAAACTCTACATTGTAGACTTTATAACATGGCATGGCGGGACAAGTGATCTGGATGTACATTGACCCATTCACAATAATGGGATTATGCATACATAGCCAAAGCAATTTCACCAAAGATATCAATCGGGGTTCGAAACCTCTGGAAAGCAGAGGGCAGAGTGTGTTGTGTGAATCCACCTCATTGTTCCAGCACACAGGGGCAAATCTTGAGTTGTACTAAGTAGACTTCCCCACTTAGAGCAAAAATTATGTTTCCTTTTTACAGGAATCCTTTTTGCTGCAACTGCCATCGGCCCTGCAGTTGCATTCATACTGGGGTCGATTATGTTACGTTTTTACGTCGACATTGACAAAGTGTCTCCATGTAAGTTACCAAAACTTCTGCACCAGCATATTTGTGAGAGATTAAATCCAGGAGACACAAAGGGAAGTGTGGGCTGGAATTTCTGCTTCTACTGCGATGGTTACCACTATTCCTGGTGAACATTTCCCTAGCACCTGTCACTGACATAGGTAGATAAAGCTTTTATTATTTCAACCAGTGGTTACAAGAAGCATAATATACACTTAGATAAAAATCAAATAAAACAATTTTTTCATATTTTGCAAGGTCAGAAAATATGCTCTATGCATTTGGGCTATAAGAGCGAAGTTGGCCAGTGCCAAGAGGGCAGTCTTGCAGTCGCATGTAAACAAAAATGTGTTCTTTCTGAATCGGACCCGAACATACCCTTAGGCATGCCCCCACCATACTGGGCTGAATTTATTTTGGGGCATTGGGGCACACTCTGCATGAAGCCGCAGCAAGAAGAAAATCTGGCACAAAACACCTTTACGAAAATGCAGATTTTCAGGCAGGAAACCATGCTGTTGCTGTGAAGTGGGAGTTGCATCATGTGTCCCAAATGAGACTGAGACACCGTAGCTCTGGAGTAAATTGCTCATGCAGATGTGGCCCCGGTTCTACTGGACAGAGAGCAGCTGTGCTCCTGAATACAGCTGCAGTGGGGAACTGTCCCCTAGTAGTAGAACTGCTCCATAAGTCATGTTTTTGAAAGGATTATGATTGTTAATTGCATTTATATACCACCCCATAGGAAGCTCTCTGGGCGGTTTACAAAGATTAAAAACATTAAACATCTAAGAAAACAGATATACAAAATTTAAAAACCATAAAAATATGAAACAGATAATATACAAAATTTAAAAACCATAAAACATAAAACAGATAATATAGAAAGACAATATTCGTTTAAACGGATATCGATCGGGGGTCAATTAGAAAGCTCGACATAGGCTCTTAAATGCTTGGGAGAAGAGAAAAGTCTTGATCTGGCGCTGAAAAAATAACAATGTTGGCGTCAGGTGAGCCTCATCGGGGAGATCATTCCATAATTGGGGGGCCACCACAGAGGAGGCCCTCTCCCTTGTTGCCGCCCTTTGAACTTCCCTCTGAATAGGCACTCAGAGGAGGACCTTAGATGTTGAAAGTAGTGTACGGGTAGGTTCATGTCAGGAGAGGCGTTCCATCAGGTATTGTGGTCCCAAGCCATATAAGGCTTTATCAGTTAAAACCAGCACCTTGAATTGGGCTTGGAAACATATAGGCAGCCAATGCAAGTGGGCCAGAGTCAGTCATACATGTTCGAAACTTCTGGTCCCTGTTATCAATCTGGCAACTGCATTTTGCACAAGCTGCAGCTTCCGAACCATCTTCAAAGACAGCCTCACGTAGAGTGCATTGCAGTAATCTAATTTGGAGGTTACCAGAGCATAGACAACTGAAGCCAGGTTATACCTGTCCAGATAGGGGCGTAGCTGGGCCACCAACCGAAGTTGGTAGAAGGCACTCCATGCCACCGAAGCCACCTGAGCCTCAAGTGACAGAGATGGTTCTAGGAGAACCCCCAAGCTAGAAACTTGCTCCTTTAGGGGGAGTGTAACCCCATCCAGAACAGATTGAACACCCTCTATCTGGTCAGAAGAACCACCCATTAACAGCATCTCAGTCTCAACTGGATTGAGTTTCGGTTTATTAGCCCTCATCCAGTCCATTGTCGCAGCCAGCCAGGCTCTCGCTGCAGTTCAGATTACAACAGCAAATTCCAAGCTGAGGTCAGTTAAAGTTGCAGGCACTATACTAGAGTGACCATATACAAAAGAAGGCAGGGCCCCTGCAACTTTAACTGTTGTGATGAAGAGGGAATTTCACCAGGAACTCATTGCATACAAATGACACTGGCTGAAATTCCCTTTTCTCTACAACTGTTAAAGTTACATGAGCCCTGTCCTCCTTTTCATAGGGTCAGCCTAATTTAAATGCATATTAAAATACGGATTTTCATGAGGATTTTTTAAAAAATTGCACATTAATACAGGAACGGCACTGAATGGACGAGTGAATGAACTCATGCAAAGCTGACATGGTCTCTCCATCTCTTCTAGCCTTGTGTCAAAACTCTCTTGGTCTAAATTTTCTTTCCTTTTATTTTCCTAAGGCTAATTGCAACGGGGCAGGGTCAAGGAGGGAAGCTGTGGGCCAGAGGTTCTGTGAACGCCCTCTAACCTGCAGGCTGGACGTTCCCCACTCCTGGTCTAAAAGATGAACTACATATAGTTCATGCCAATGTCACCCCCCTCACATATATCCCTCTGTTCCATTGTCTCAATAAGCAATTTTCCCACTTATCTTGAATGTTTCCAATGAGTAAATATTAGTGTGTCTGGGACACTTGTCTGCAACTACAGATATGTGGTTGTTCACTCTCCAAACTGAAGTTCAGAGATATTATTATCTGTTACATACTACATATCGGACTCATGTGACAAGTGGTAAAGTAATCCGCCTCGATGTGATTTGACTATGTAGAAAATAATGTCAAAAACTGGCCCTATCTGTCACTCACAGCTCTTTTATAGTTCATGGTCCTACTTGCCCAAATGTGCCCAGCCCTTGCAAGCAGCTCCATGCTGATGGGTGGGAAATTCAGGACAGATAAGGAAGTCCTTCTTCACACAACGCTGAGTTAAACTATGGAATTCACTACCAGAAGCTGTGGTGATGGCCACCAATTTGGATGGCTTTAAAAGAGGGTTGGATAGAGTCCTAGAGGAGAAGGCTATCACTGGCTACTAGACCTGAAGGCTCTGTGCCACCTCCAGTATCAGAGGCAGTAAGCTTATATACACCAGTTGCTGGGGAACATGGGTGGGAGGGTACTGTTGCACCCTGTATTGTTTGTGGCTCCCTGGTTAACGGCTGGTTGGCCACTGTGTGGGAACAGAGTGCTGTACTAGATGGACCTTGGGTCTGATCCAGCATGGCTCTTCTGATGTTGTTATGGGAGTTGAAGTCCAAAGCACCAGGCTGTTGAAAGCTGCTTTAGATTGATAGCCAACATTCTTGTGATCTAATCTCACATTTAGGATGTATTTCCTAAGGTTGTGGAATGGATGCGTGGTTTACGAGAAATGACTTTCCTGGCTTCAAAAGGACTTTTGATGGTTTATGTCCAGTAATACCCTACATCTTGTTCAATTGTTTTTGGCACAACTCCTGTTACTGAAGTGGGAAGCAATGTTTGTTCCTGTTCATCTGTTCCACTCCAGACATGATTCAGTTTGGGCCTGGCCATTAAAGGCAAAAGTGCTCATAGATTTGTTCAGAACTGCCCCTCCCAGTGAATCTCAGATATACACAGCTACACAGATGGAGCGGGGGAAAGTTACCTGTCTCACTAGCTGGGATGAAATGCTGGAGTCAATGGACCTTTGGTCTAATCCAGCAGAGCTCTTCTTATATTCTTACTAGAAAATGTCCCCGTCTTCGCATGGGTTGGAATATTATTATTATTATTATTATTATTATTATTATTATTATTATTATTTGCATTTATATACCGCAGTTTATATAAATGGGCAGTTTACAAAGATTAAAAACATTGAACTTTAAAAACCGATATACAAAATTAAAAATAGCCCTTGCTTTGATACAGCAGCGACTTCAAGAAAAGTTGCGTAGCTGTCAAGGGTTGGACACACTGTGCTCACCCTGCTTGGGTGAAGCCGCGTCTGCTGCCAACTCTCAGCCCTGGCGCACTCCTGTAACTCCCGGTAGAGCTTTGGCTATAGGACGGTGTAGAAATATCACAACTGAACGTATGAGGGAGGGGTGTGCCTACTTCGTTCACCTGAGCAGAGGGATGCACTAATAGCAGGAGGGGGGCAGCCATATATCCCTGTCCCTCGGCTACCTCCCCCACCCCACCTCACCCCAACCCAACCCACCCCCGGCTTCAAACTGTATTGACTGCAAAGTGATGTGTTGGTTAGGGAAGATGGTACAGCAGGCTCCAAACACGCAGACATGTTTAAATGAATTAAAATGTATTCATGCATTTTAACGACCAAATAATCCAGAGGTGCGCACACCCGTTTAGTACACTTGCCAAGTTTCAGATGTTGAGGTTTCAAGTGTTGGACCTAGGGCACTGAAGGACAGACAGACACATACATCTTTTATGAATAAACCATTGGTCCATCTAAGCTCAGCATTTATGTATTTAAGGATCTATATCCAGTTTTTTTAAGCATAATCCAGAGTATCATCTAATCTGGCTGGCTGTGGCTCTCCAAGATGTTGGGTAATGCTCTTGATGTCCAATATCCTTTGTGAGGAATGCAGCCTGGGACCGTCTGTATCTGAACCATGTGGTGTCACCATTGAGCTTTCGCTCTGGCCTGCCTAATTACCAAATCAGGACAGAACAGAAAGGTCGCTGCCTTATCACTAGCGTCTATAACAAGGTTGCAAATGGCTAATAATTCAGGTCAGTCGTGATGATAGAATACAGATAACATACAGCACTAACATAGGACTTAGTGTCAGGAGGTGGGTCTGTGGTGGTTCCTGGATGTTGGACCTTAGCTCTCAAGTTCTTTAAATGCAACGTTCCCAAATTCCCAAGCCCTCTTTTTGACATGGCCCTAAAGCCCATGCCTACAGGGTGTTTCACGGTTCCTGTGATAGGATTTGGGAAGGGGCTGAAGCACAAGCTTTGCATGCAGGAGAGCTTCCGCCTGAAAACCTGGGCCCCCTCCACAAGGATGCGCTTTTGCGCCCGGTTCGGGGATTATGCGCATTTTCGCGGAGGCGCATTTACGCCTAATCCCTCTGCACGGGAGGCGGCGAGAAGCGGCGAAGCGCATTAAAAGATGCCCAAAAAGCACTTTACAGGTAGTTAATGCGCATAATCGCTTGTTCACACAGCGAAAATGCGCTTTAACGGCCAGAGCAAAATAAAAGTCGCTATTTAACGCGCGTTCGAAAATGCGCATTATCGGGGAGATAACGCGCCTGTACGCCCGTTTTGTGCTCTGCTCGTGTGTAGGTAAAATTTATAATGAGCCTTCAAGGCTCATTAAACGTCTCGTGTGGAGGAGGCCCTGGAGAGAGACTGTCAGTCAGTGTAAACACTACTAAGCCGGATGGAGCAGCAGTGGTCTGACTCAGGATAAGGCATCTTCCTGTGACCCTAGTAAAAGGGTAGGCGATCAGCTCTACAGCAGCCGACAAAGCCTCTAGGGATTGAGCCTGTAGCCCTTCCAGTCCCCTTTGCAACCTCAGAGCATCTTTCAGATCTTTCGTCTGGTTGTGTTTCAGCGGAAATACACATCACCAACAGTGATCCACGATGGGTCGGAGCCTGGTGGCTTGGTTTCATATTTGCAGGCAGCATGGTAGCCATCTCCTCTATACCGTATTTCTTCTTCCCGAGAGAACTGCCTAGAGAGGTAAGGACCTGTTCGAGAATGGCTAAAGGCACAAGCCCTAACCCAAATTCCTTTGTTTTTGTTTTCATGGAAACATAGAATAATAGAGTTGGGAGGGGCCTCTAAGGCCATCAAGTCCAACCCCCTGCTCAATGCAGGAATCCACCTTATAACATCCCTGACAGATGGCTGTCCAATTGCCACTTAAAAGCCTCTAGTATGGGAGAGCCCACCACCTCCATAGGTCACTGGTTCCATTGTCATACTGCTCTAACGGTCAGGAGGTTTTTCCTGATGTCCAGCCGGAATCTGGCTTCCTGTCACTTGAGCCCATTATTCCGCATCCTGCACTCTGGGTTGATCGAGAAGAGATCCTGGCCCTCCTCTGTGTGACAACCTTTCCAGTCCTTGAAAAGAATGCCATCATGTCTCCCCTCAGTCCAGGCTAAACATGCCCAGTTCTTTCATAGAATCATAGAATAGTAAGAGTTGGAAGGGGCCTATAAGGCCGTCGAGTCCAACCTCCTGCTCAATGCAGGAATCTACCCTAAAGCATCCCTGACAGATGGCTGTCCAGCTGCATCTGGAATGCCTCTAATGTGGGAGAGCCCACCACCTCCCCATGATCCACCCACCCTCTGGAAAACCCTCCCTCGTGCAGTTTGGGAGACGGAAAATGTAACATCCTTCAAACACCTCCTGAAAACATATTGTTCCCTGTACTATAATTTATTCTGGTTTTATATGACATTTTTAAAGTTTTAAAGCTTTAAATCTTGATTTGTATATTATGGTTTTAATTGTAAACTGCCCAGAGAGCAGTATAAATATGTAATTAATAAATAAATAAATAAATAAATATAAAATAAAATAAATTCCAAGCCTGCCAGCTGGATTGGTACACTGCAGCCTTGTCAAATAGGATTCTCCTGAAATGGAAAATAAGGTTAGTCAAACCACTGGAGCAAGAGCCAGTGTGGTTTAGTGCTGGATATGGACCAGAAAGAGAGACCTGAAACCAAATCCCAGCTCTTCCATAAAACAACCTGAGTGGCTTGGGGCCAGACACTATCTCAGCCTAGCCTACCTCACAGAGCTGTTGTGGAGGTTAAAAGGGGACAGGGAAACAAGGGGAGTTTATGTTGCGATGGGTTTGAGAAGCAGCTGGATTCCAGGAGTCATGAAATGAACAAGAATCCAGGTGAGTAGATGCACCGTGACAATCGCCCAGGTGAGAAACACCTGTGAGACTTTTATACGGCCCAGGCATGGGAAGGTTTGTATCTCTTTGATGAGAGGAAAGCTCATGTTTCAGAGAGTCAGGAAGTAGACTATTGGAAGCAAAGGTGACAAGTCACAGAACGTGGCGTGGGAGGGCCTATGACTTCATGCGCGTTTCTTTAGCCGATGGTGCAAAAAATGATTTATTATTTATTATTTATTAATTTAGCACCATCAATGTACATGGCGCTGTACATAGCAAAACACTAACACAGCAATGCCCTGCCACATAGGTTTACATTTGGATAAAATCACAATGCAACAATAAGAAAGGGAAGGGAATGCACCAGACAGGCACAGGGGACAATAAAACTAACAGTATAAAAGTAAGATCAAAATCAAGTTCTAAAGCTTTAGAAAAAAAGAGTTTTCAATTGAGCTTTAAAGACTGTCATTGAAGTCATGGTCCTCAAATGCTCCGGAAGAGGATTCCAGGCATCAGGGGCAGCAGGAGAAGACGAACGAAGCTGAGCGAGGGAAGTAGAGACTCTTGGGCGGGTATGAAACAGAACAATTCGATGAGCGAAGAACACGAACGGGCAATCATGTGAAATAAGAGAAGAGAGAAGGTAAAGCTGGCTGTAAAGGAAAGTAGTCTTAACCGTTTCCAAAACTGCTAAATTGCATCCCATTTATTTATGGGCAGTTTGCCCGAAAGATCAGATCAGGCAAACATGTTCTCGTTGGTACTGAGAAGGGGCTGCTTGTTTTGTAAGCTCTGCAGAACAATTGCGAGCAATTTGCTGCACAAAGCATAGAGCAGCATCATGGGAAATGAATTGCTCTTTTCCATGGAGACATAAAGCCGAGACCCTGGTCGCATCTGATCGTTCACAATCTCTTGGAATGCTTTATAACAGCAGCAGTGTTAATTTTTATATCCTGGCCATTTCCCAAGCTGGGTAATTGCTTTCTTCTTGCCTAAGCATCTGCATTTTCAGGAGAAATTCTGCCCGTGCAGAAGGCCCAGAAAGTATCTTAGGACCACATCAGGATATATTTTCTACACATATATCATTTTCTTCTAGGAAGAAGCTGCTTTGGGAGGAGGCAATTTTGAGCAGAGGAACTGATGAGAGAGAGAGAGGAATGCTATTTGTGCCATAGCTTTTGTGCTAGAACTGCTCTGCCCCACAGAATTGCTGACTTCTTTACCCCTTCCAAACACGTGTTTGGATCGTTGTGCAGGTTGGGATTCAAAGCAGCTGGAGACAGAAGTAGTTGCAGCAAAAACAGAGTAGGAGCGTCATCTCGGGGGGGTATCGCTTTTCCTTACCCTTGCTCCTCCGCCTGTGCGTTTGTCCCGCATGACTTCCTCTTTTGAAAGAGGAAGCAAACAACCTGCATGTGGCCCCTTCAGCGAGCCGTTTCGATCGTGCTGCTTCTCCTGCACACAGCAGGAGATAGCGGCAACTTCCGTCTCAAAAATAATTTGGATTTGCTGGGGTCCTTTTTTTTTGTCACGCAAAGAAAGCTGGAAGGGGCGGGAGGCACGCGAGACGCAGACGACATCGTTGTTTTGTTTTGTTTTTGTAGTTTTTTTTTGAAGTGTTCAAGTGGTTTTTAAATGTACAGATTGTGTGTATGTTGTATGTTTTTGATGTTTTAATTTTTGTATATTGTTTTTAATTGTTTTTAATCCTATGTAAACCGCCCAGAGAGCTTCGGCTATGGGGCGGTATACAAATGTAATAAATAATAATAATAATAATAATAATAATCGTGGTGAGAGGGACCCGTGAAAATCCGTGAGTGCCCAGTAACCAGTGTGCAATGAAACTCTCGTCTGATGGAGCCCCGAGCATGGGAAGGATTAAGCACACTCACCTGCTGCTTCTCTACATCTTCATGCTGCTTTCCAAAGACAGCCTTCCCCAGCCTGGGTCCCTCCAGATGTCTTGTACTATCATTCCCATGCCCCCTGACCATTGGCCATCCTATGTAGGGCTGATGGGAGTTGTTGGCTAAAGCACCTGGAGAGACCAGGTTGGGTTGGGCTGCCGTAGAAGAAGCCACCTGTGTTTAATACACACCCTTGTACGTGGTGCATGTGTTGTCCCTCAAAGGTACTTGTCATAACCAGGTTCAAAGCTGAACGAGAAGCCACGAAGTTTTAGAGCCATACTAGTTAAATGCCATCAGGAAGACAAAGCAGATATTAACCTCCCCCTCCTCTCCACTGAAATATATTTAAATGGAGCTTCTCCCCCCCCCTTCCTCCACTTTAACAGAAATGCTGACTTTGCTGCATCTGTTTGATTTTATGCCATGTTCTTTGCACAGAATCAAGTTGATTTGCCCCCGAGGAGTCTAGGGGAAAACTGACAGCATTAATGAAACCTGTAGAGAGGATCCAGGAGCTGGAAATGTTCTGTTAAGCCCCAAGTCAGAGAGGCAGGGGGACATGGGCCTCATCTACACCAAGCAGGATATTGCACCATGAAAGAGGTATGAAAGCGGTATATAAAAGGCAGGAGCCGCACCAAGCAGGACATAGTGATATATGGTGTCAGAAGGGCTGTGCAGAGGTGGGGCTAGCTGGCCTGGGCCCCACGATTTTGAGGGCGCACTCCGACGAGGAGGTCCCCCCCAGCTTATGCTATTGCTTCCGTAGCGTAAGTGGCCCATCGAGAAGCGAGGAGCCCGCCTTGTGGAAACAGCGCAGAAGCCGTCCGTCGTGAATATCACGGGGTGCCTCTACAAGAGAGGTTTAATGCGCTTTGAAGGTTCATTAAAATTTTTACCTCTACAAGAACGGAGCACAAATCGGGCGTAGAGGCGCGTTATCTCCCCAATAATGCGCATTTTCGAATGCGCGTTAAATCGCGAGTTTTATTTTGCTCCGGCCGTTAAAGCGCATTTTCCCCTTGTGAACAAGTGATTATGCGCATTAACTTCTTGTAAAGCGCTTTTTGGACATCTATTAATGCGCTTCGCCGCCTCTCGCTGCCTCCCGTGCAGAGGGATTAGGAGTAAATGCACGTCTGCGATAATGCGCATAATCGCCGAACCGGGCGCAAAAGCGAATCCTTGTAGAGGGAGCCACGGTCAGACTACAAGCTCCAGAGGGCCATATGCCGCATGTGGGGCGGGGATCCATGTGCCTAAGTTGTGACGGTTGTCCTTACTGCGTCTCTTTTCTCAATCTTCTCCATGGCATATGATCTCTGGAGCGGAGGGTGAGGTAATGATGATGATAGTTATTAATGAGAATAATGATGATGAGACCGTGAGGGTGATGATGATGATGTTTGACAATGATGAAGGGCCGTTCTGTTGTTGTTGTTTCTATTTGTACAGCAACTAAAAATAAATGTTCGTTTCTGATTCAACACTGAGGTGTTGTAGAACAGGTTTAATATGAAGGTGTGATGTAGAATGGACATGTTGGTGGGCATTAAAAAAAACATTAAAAAAATACTGAATAAGCAGTTTGAAATGGGGTGGGGGTGGCACACACTTCCCATCTGGCCTGGGCATATGACCAGCTCTGCACAGCCCTGTGTGTCAATGGGCCCCAACAGTTGTCAGTGCACTTCAATGCCGCTATAAAGCAGTCATGTGGATCCTGCCTTTTAGACACCGCTTTCATACCGCTTTCATAGTGCATTATCCTGTTTGGTGTAGATGAGGCCATGGTGACAGAATTGATCATGCGATGTTATAGGGTTTGCTGGGAGAAGGTGGAGAGTTTATTTAGAGCTCTTTTTAAAATTAATTTATTTATAGTTACTTACTTTGAATAGAGAGGGAAGAGTTTACTGACCCAGCTTCCGTGCCCTGCTGCTAAACTCGCTTCTTTGCAGACGCTTCATCACTGGGGCTCCTCGTCTTCAGAGAGCTGGCTCCCTCACTAGTGCGCCTTCTTATATCATTGGGCCCAACTGCTGCTGCAGTGAATCCGACTGGAGGGCCTCGTTTGGAAAGCAAAGGAAGCTGTATTCTCCCCTATACATACACACACGGTCACCATGCAAAACCCACATTCTCGTTACAGCTGTGGTGCTGCAGCTTTAAAATTGAAACCTGCCCTTCCTGAAGTGGTTGGATGTTTCTAGGAAGCCTTTGTTTTTCTTTGCTTTACTTACAAAGACGAATAAATATGTGCAAACAGCCCCGAAGGCCTTCTTTGAACAACACCAGCTAAGAGTACTTTGTTAATACCATGGAATTCGTTTGCCTGAAAATTTAGCCAAATAATTCTTGCATCTTCTGTTGTTGATGAGCTGCCTGAAAAAGATCTTCTGGCATTGGTGGAAGGCAAAGGTGAAATCCACCTTCCACTGACATGCTAAATAGACTGATAGTGTTTTACGACTGCCTAGTACATTCTGTTCTTATAACATTGTAGTAGGGAAGGGAATTAACATGGTCTCCAGGCACCTCTTACCTTAGTGCAAACTGGCATATCATAAGGGTTTCTGGAAACGTCTGCACTGATAATTAAAAAGGTTAAACAGCCCTTGTCCCAGGAATCCTGGCAACTAATTCTGTGAAGGGGACTAGGGATCTGTAACAACGAATTCCAAGCACCAGGCTATGAATTCAAAGATTCTTTGGGGAAAAGCATGACAATAAAACTGGCATAAAACTGATATTACGCTATGACATTATACAGGTTTTATGCCAGCCTTCCAAAAATAATTCCCAAAAGGTATCCTCTCTATGGCATGAAATGCGAGGAGTCACAAAGCATAAGGAATGTGCACAAGCTGTGCCATGGCTCTCATTTAAAATGTTCAAAATGTTCTACCTCAACACTCTTGGGCAGTCCCCTCACCCATGGGGCTGTTGTGTGGGATGATAGCAATGTACCAGCCTCTTTGTTTTATCTGTATTTATTGCATAAATTGATAGTGTTGCAAGGAGGCATGCAAGTGAAGCCAAATGAATTGCTGTCCTTGTGTTTTGGCTTTCTGGATTAATCATATGGGTGATTCTGCCCAATCAGAAAACACAAAGCGAATGGGATGACACTACAAAGCTATCTAGCCAATCAGGTATGGCAGTGTGATGATGGCCTTGAGGGCAAGTGAGGGCAAGTGAGGGCGAGAGAGAGAGAGAGCAATGAATAAGTGGACACTTTTACCAGAAATGTCAGAAAAACATTCAATAAGGGGAAGCTTTTTGGCACCACTGACGATATCTATGAATAACCGTGAGGAAGTTTTGCTCAGCTCTGAGCAGAATGCCATGAAACTCTCAGTCCAATAAAAATGATTTGAATCAGCTAACTAAATGAGCAAAACAGCCAGCCAAAGCTTATAACGAAAACCAATAAAATACTTCAGGGGGCTTCGTAACTCTGTGGCCCCATTCAGAAGACACCTTGAACCATGGCTTTAACCATGGTGAATAAGGCTTTTGCCTTAGTAACCATGGTTAAAGTCATGGTTTAAGGTGACTTCTGAACATGGCCCGGCTTTCTGGCTTAACCAACGTGGTTAAAGCCATGGTTTAAAGTGACTTCTGAATGGGGCCTATGGGGGAAGGGTAGAATGGCAAAGGAGGTGTAGCAAAGGGAAGAGGTAGCAGGCTGTAATTCAAATGAAGGGAGCAAGTTAAGTTGGATTGAACTGGGCTAAGCTCTTCTGAGTTTGGGAATGAGATTGAAGTGATCACTAGGTGGAGTTCCCTGGGGGAGTACCCCATGACGTCTGATCAGCACACCAGCTAAAAGTGGGCTAGAGGGAACAGCTATTAGGTGGATCCACAGTTGGTTATAGGATCGGACTCAAAGAGTGCTCATCAATGGTACCTTTTCATACTGGGGGGAGGTAACGAGCGGGGTACCACAAGGCTCGGTCTTGGGCCCAGTGCTCTTCAACCTTTTTATTAATGATTTGGACGAGGAGGTGCAGGGAATGCTTATCAGATTTGTAGACGACACAAAATTGGGTGGGACCGCTAATACCTTAGAAGACAGAAACAAACTTCAACATGATCTTGATAGACTAGAGTGCTGGGTTGATAACAATAGAATGAAATTTAATAGGGATAAATGCCAAGTTCTACACCTAGGAAAAAGAAACCAAGGTCCCCTCTACAAGCAGTCGCTTTGACGCCCGATTCCCTGATTATGCGAATTACCTTGCACGCGCGTTTACGCCTAACACCTACACACATCTCTGCGTGCGGGCAGGGGCGGGTGTTGCAGTGTGAGAACCCAGCGAGCACGGCGGCGGCGGCAGCGGCTGAGCGTGGCCTTCCTTCCCTCTTCTCTTCTCCCTCCTCAGGCTCTGCCTCTCCTCATGCCCATGTGCGGCCGCGGAGCTGATGTCATCGCTTCGGCTGCCTAAGGCAGGCCAGATCCGAACTGCCCCGCTCTTTCCTGGCAGGGAAACAGGACTGGCTAATCCCCCAGTTGAACAAGCAAAAAGCAGGAGAGGACAGCAAGGGAGGGAAGGAAGGTGGGTGGAAGAGACTCTTTAGGTCGGTGTGTGTGTGTGTGTGTGTTTAACCGAACCTTTCCTAGGCAGCAAAAGAAAAGAAAATATCTTCTTTACAACGCCCCTCTCCCCGCTTTCCTTGCCTCCCTCCCCCCCTTCCCTGCCCATAGGATAAGGCGGCGTAACTCCGGAGGAAAAAAAACCTCGCTATTTAATGCGAATGTGAAAATGCGAATAAAAGTAGCTAAAACCCGCCTGTACTCCTGATTTGCGCTCCTCTCTTGTAGAGGTAATTTTTTAATGAGACTTGAAAGAGCTTTAAATCGCTCTTGTTGTAGAGGTAATTTTTAAAATGCGCCTTGAAAGAGCTTTAAATCGCTCTTGTAGAGGCAGCCCGAATGCACAGTTACAAGATGGGGGATACGTGGCTCAGCAATACTACAAGCAAGTTCTGGGCACCACACTTCAAGAAGGATGCAGACAAGTTGGAGAGCGTTCAGAGGAGGGCAACGGGGATGATTAGGGGTCTGGAAACAAAGCCCTATGCGGAGAGACTGAAAGAACTGGGCAAGTTTAGCCCAGAAGAGAAGACCGAGGGGAGATATGATATCACTCTTCAAATACTTGAAAGTTTGCCACACAGAGAAGGGCCAGGATCTCTTCTCGATCAACCCAGAGTGCAGGACGCAGAATAATGGGCTCAAGTTACAGGAAGCCAGATTCCGGCTGGACATCAGGAAAAACGTCCTGACTGTTAGAGCAGGACGACAATGGAGCCAATGACCTAGGGAGGTGGTGGGCTCTCCCACACTAGAGGCATTCAAGAGGCAGCTGGACAACCATCTGTCAGGGATGCTTTAAGGTGGATTCCTGCATTGAGCAGGGGGTTGGACTCGATGGCCTTAGAGGCCCCTTCCAACTCTACTATTCTATGATTCTATGAGTGGTTAAACTTGGCTTTCAGAACTTTTGTTGTTGGCAGACAGATTCAGAGATGTCCCAGGAATAGTTATGTGTTACATCTTGCCTGTTGCTAGGAGGAGATTGTACAGAAGAGCTTTGCAGAAGTGAACAATAAAGATTTAATGGATGAGCTCAGAACTAAACCCGAAAATCTGGAAAACGTTTCTTTGATGCAGTTCATCAAAAGTAAGTCTATATATATTGTCTGTCTAAAACCCTTGCTCTTCTCCACTTATCTGACAGATTTTAACCCGCCATTGAGAAGGAGCAGCTGCTAACATGCATTGAAGGTGATGAAGGAGAAGAGAAAATCTATAACCTTCTCTCTACTGATTGCAGGGGAAATTCAAAACATGCTGTAAAATGGCAACTTTAAAGCTCTGTTGGGATGCTGCAGCATATGAATATTTGATTTAGAGATATTATCAATCAGAATAATGCAGACTCTTTGCTGTTCTGTCCAATAAAACACTCCCCGTTTCCCCAGATTGAGCTAAATGCCATATTCCTCCTTTAACTCAGCAAATTTTATTTCCATCAAATAGGAACATATGTCCAGTCTGCCCCATGCACAAGACTGTTGTGAGGATAAAAGAGTTGGAAAGAGCCATGTTCAATGTCCTGGGGGCTGTCTTCATGGTGCTGGGTGGTCACCACGTCCCCCCAAACCCCGTACTTTTACTCGTTTAAGGTTGCCCCAGATAATCCCCAAGCCAAAGAGCAAGAACTGGACTTATGGAGATCATCTGCCCCCTCCCCTATCTCTCCCTGAGACATGAAAAGGCATAAAGCAGTGTAGAGCGAGGAGGAGGAGGAGGCAGTTCGGGGAAGAAAATAATTTATTTTCCTGAAAGGGAAACTCTTCTCCCCATGACAAGGCAATGCAGGGCATTCTGGCGGCCATTCCGCTTGCCAGCCTCCTCCCTGCCCTGGCAGATGGTGACTGGTGAGGGGTTGCCATCTGCCGGGAATGCCCCTGGAGCAGTTCCAGAGCAAGGACAGACTGGTGGAAGAGCTGGGCTGCCCTTGCTCTGGTTGGAAAAGTCGGGGGAAGTCCCCGACATTTCAGCCACGCATCTTCTGCTCTTTGCCCCGGAGTGGCTTCGAATCTACGGCTGCGTCATCTAACCGACACCATGCAGATTCAGAGCCACCTTGGGGCAAGAAGTCGTCAAGACAGCCCCGTGCACTCCTCAACGGAAGGGAAGAATCAAAATGTAATAAACAAGAAATGTAGCTGCAGCGATCTGTAGGTGTAGGCATGAGGGACCAGGAGGTCAGCAGCAGCAAAAAGAGTGGGGTTTGCAGGGCTGACAATTAAAAAAATTCTAGCACTTCCAATTGAGTACCTCTGAGCATGTGCAGAGTCTGAAAGACAAGGTGCCCCTGAGTATGTGCAAACTTCCCTTAGATATATTCTATTACACCCTTCTCCCCCTTTCAAATCATGGGGGAGACCTCTCTCCAAGTTGCTTGTTTGTTTACCTCCGTATGGGGTGGATTTTCCTACTTTACAATGCCATGTAAAGCATCATTGTTTGACGTGTCTGCATTGTTATTGTGTTTGCAGTGAAGACACCTCATCACTCTTTCCTCTGGTCTGTTGCAGTGTTTCCTGTGGTTTTGCTAAGAAATATCAAGAATCCAATCTTTATCGTGGCCATCTTGGCTCTGATCAATCTGTCTTGCGTGATTGCTGGCATAGCCACCTTTATGGCCAAATTCCTGGAGCAACAGTTCAACCTGACAGCATCCCTTGCCAACATGATCATAGGTATGTGCTGCTCTCCTCTTCCCGGGTCACAGGACCTATGGCACCCATACACAAGTTCTGTTGCGCCAAATTCCTGCAGGATTCCATTTTCAGTTCAGAATTGGTTCTTTCATGTACGAGCGTGTGTCCATGAGTGAATGATGCTCCTGCCAAAAGACAAGTCACACCAATGAAAGAATATATTGCTGTTGTTGTTTTGCATCAAAAATGCACGGTGTTATCCCTCCCTCCACGCATCTGCCCTTTTGCCAAGGGAGAGAGGACGGGATTGGGTTCTAGATCACACCTGTGGAACACCTGCTTTAAACTGGCAAGCACATGTCTGTGCCTGCGCCAAATGGCCGTTGAAATTGGACACCCCTTTTCACGAAGGGCAAAAGCCTGTGCTAAATGCTCCAGGCCCTTTTTATCTTAGTACCAGGAAGTGCTATCAAGGAACACGATAATGGCCTTACCTGGCTGGATCAGGCCAAGGCCCCATCTCATCCAGCGCAACCAGATCGGAGCGGGGTGGGGTGGGTCCTCCTGCTGAATACCCAGGTTCTCCGTCGTGGTCTCTGTGCATCACACGTATGGGTGTTTGCACCTGCGCATGCTCCAGTGGATTCCCGCCCAACTCCTCAGTTTCTTTTTGACCGCCGTTCAGGTTGCATCTCGGGAGCTTCACTGGTGTTCTTTCCAAAAATAGCTGAACAAGTGGCCTTTTTTCCTCCTTCTCTTCTCCTTTCAACACTTTTCATATTCTCCTGTCCTTATAAAGAAAAAAAAATCTTTTTACCAGCTTTACCTTCCTTTGATTCCTTTCCCTTTGCCACGAAGCCTACTGTTGGATGGTCACTCTCTATGCCCTCCTTTGCCTTGGAGAAGTGCATGTAGTGGAAGCGTGTACCGACTGTCTGAGCCTCTACAAACAAGCCCGGAGAAATTGTTCGGACCACCTAAAAGCGATCCTCTAGAAAAGAGCCTCGAAGGCGGTGGATAAACCGACTGGGAAAGATACCCCGATGACACAACCCTCCACCTCGGAGCCTTGATCTCCGGTCCTCCTGGCTCTACTCATGGGCCATAATGACCCACCAATTCCTGGCCGCTCGCTCACATTGACAAAGGCCAAGAAATTGTCCAAAAGAGCGAGGGAACACAAATCTACCTCTAATGGACATAAAAAGAAGAAAACATCGGGGGACGCTGAACAGCTGCCTAAGACCAAGGCTTCCAAATGTTCTCCAAACCCTCTGCCATAGCCGAGAACACAGCACCAGCTGTCGCTATCGAACAACCCGGTATCGGCCAGCCCAACACCAAACATCAAGCCGTCCCCTCCAGGATCCACGGGACATTGATCCCCATCACATGGTGCCAGGACCCTCACTTCTGTTAGTGGCAACATCTATCTCAGAAGGGGAAATGAGAGATTTTGCCCTTCTGATGGGACAAATAACTCCACCGCACCGCAGGTCCCCCTTGAGTCACCACTCCAGACCTTTGACGTGGCCCACAACAGGAACGGTCTTGATCTCCACAAGGCAGTTACGATACGGAATTGGAGTGGCCGATGCCTCCCGTCAGACCACGCCCCAGGGACGAATGGTATATCGACAGATACTGAGATGATACTGCACAGCCCCAGATACTTCAGTGACCAATATACTTCCAGATTGCTCCCTCGTCCACCTAGGGAGGAGTCTCCCCCACCTCTGCCGGTACCACCCATATGTGTGATGCACAGAGACCATGACAGAGAAATGCAGGTTGCTTACCTGTAATGGTAGTTCTCCGAATGGTCATCTGTGCATTCACACAACCCACCCACCATCCCCGCTTCGGTGTCGCTTCTTCATGGAAACTGGAGTGCTATCTTCTTGGTCCCGGGCCCATTCTTTGGTCTCAAGGAATTGAGGAGACAGGCGAGAACCCACTGGAGCATGCGCAGTGGACGGTGGGGGAGGGGTTCCCACTGAAATCAATTCTCAGCTATGGAAAGTTCCCAAACGAGGCTCTGCGCAGGCATGAAAGCCCATATGTGTGAATGCACAGATGACCACAGAGAACTACCATTACAAGTAAGCAACCTACATATGCTGATGCCTTGCTTTTTAGCAGATAAGGCAGTCAATCAATGTTAATAACAAACAACCAAATAATCATCATCATCATCATCATCATCATCATCATCATCATCATCACCACAATAAGGCTGCCCCAGGAGCATTTGGCATGTCCGGTTCAGCCAAAGCGAGATATGTTGGGGAAGGTGCAGGGATGATCCTCAAAGCTGACAGGACATTTGATTTCCATTCTCTTCCTCCATTCCACAGGAGCTGTCAACATCCCTAGTGCCATGTTAGGAATAATACTCGGAGGTGCCATCATGAAGAACTGCCACCTCACCCTCAAGCAGGCGGCCATCATGTGCATAGTCAGCATGGGCGTTTGCCTCCTCTTTCATTTGCCCCTGGTATTCCTGGGCTGCCCTACGCAGGCAGTTGCAGGCCTTGACTACTCTGGAAGGTACTCTGGGCCATGCAGAGAGCCTTGCTCTGATGCTTCAAGAGAAACTGCAGCAAAAAAAAAAGAAAAAGAAGCCATCTGGTTTAGGCTAAAAGAGAAAGGAAAGCCTTCATGTTCTGGGATGCGCACAGTGTTTCTTCATTCAACGAGTCCTCCTTACCTTTCTTTTGCTTCCTCCCCCTTGTCTTTGCTCTGCTGTTGTCCTCTTTCATGTCTAAACCTTGGGTTCCATCTTTTGCCTCACACCCCCATCCATCCTATGTCCCACAGAGGCAGGGGGCAAGGGGACTCCCCCTGAGCCCTCAGTATCTGTACTGCCCTCTCTTTGCATGTCTTTCCTCTGCATCTGAAACCAATTCTTTTCTCCTGAGCCTTGAGCCTCTTTATAATAATAATAATAATAATAATAATAATAATAATAATAATAATATGATCTTTTGCCTCTCTCTGATTTCTACATCTTCTCATTCTCCTTTCTATCCTTTTCCTACATTTATATGGGCAGGATTTCTTCTTTTTAATACTTACTGTACAGGACCTAGTGCTAGAGTGCTTTATTAATATGATTATTAATGGTAACTGTTGTTGTTGTCATAGTAGACAGGAAGAAAAAGAGAAACAGCAACCAACCATGGCAGAAACGCAGTAGGCAGTAGATAGTAGGAAGGGGCTGGTTGCACAGGTCATGGCATGGCCCAGAAATAAATAAATAAATAAATAAATAAATCTGTGAGCAGTAATCACACCCCTGCGTATTGGTATTCAGTTCATGAACCTAAAAAAGGCGGAGAAGCAGCTTCTCAGGATGCCGAAATACTTTATTTCCAAGCCCTTTAACGCGTTTCGGCCTGTGTTGTTTTTTAAGGCCTTCTTCAGGGGATTGATAAGAGATGTCTGCAGAAATACTCCTAATAAGATGATAGTCTACGATAGGGTGACCAACTGTCCGGATTTCCCCGGATTTGTCTTGGTTTTTGTTCTATACTGGGTGTCTGGGGGGATTTTCTGTATTTTTCTATAATGTCCTGGAATGACACCATTAGGGGGGGAGCATCATTCCTGGAGGTGCGTCATTCCCCCCCCCCCGTTCCAATCAGGGCCTTAAAGGGGAAAGCATGTTGTTACCAGACATTATAGAAAAGGCTAGGGGTGTGCACGGACCCCCCGGATCGGATCGGGACCCGGATCGGGACCTCCAATTTTGTCCCGGACCGGTTCGGACAAAATCGGAGGCCCCCCGGACCGGATCGAGTCCGATCCCGACCCAAAAATCGTACATTTTTGGATCGGCCGCCATTTTTTTCCCCATAGACTTGCATTGCAATGCAAGTCTATGAGGAAAAAATGGCGGCGGGTGGGTAAGGGGGGGCCTAACTCCCTCCCCCCCCCGGGGCCGTCCGCTGTGGACGGCCCCGGCAGGTAAACCCCCTCCCCCGCGCTCCCTACCCCCCCTGGGGCCGCCTGCTTCCATCCGCTGGCGCCCGCGGGCGCCAGCGGATAGAAGCGGACGGCTCCGGGGGGGGGGGTAAGCCCCCTTCCCCGCCACTTACCTTCTCGACACGTCCGGCGCCGGCGGCTACTACCAGCGGGCTCCGCGGCCTACTCTCAAGTAGCGCGCCGGGTGATGACATCACCCGGCGCGCCACCCTGGAGCAGGCCGCGGAGCCTGCTGGTAGTAGTAGGCGCCGGCGCCGGACGGGAGCCGCCGGGCCGGGCAGGTAAGGGCCCCCCTCCCCCCTCCCCCCTCCGCGCGCCCCCTCCTCCCCTCCACGCACCCCCTCCTTACCTTTCCGGCCCGGCGGCTCCCGTCCGGCGCCGGCGCCTACTACTTCCAGCAGGCTCCGCGGCCTGCTCTAGAGTAGCGCGCCGGGTGATGACATCACCCGGCGCGCCATCCTAGAGCAGGCCGCGGAGCCTGCTGGGAGTAGTAGGCGCCGGCGCCGGACGGGAGCCGCCGGGCCGGAAAGGTAAGGGCCCCCCTCCCCCCTCCGCGCGCCCCCTCCTCCCCTCCACGCACCCCCTCCTTACCTTTCCGGCCCGGCGGCTCCCGTCCGGCGCCGGCGCCTACTACTTCCAGCAGGCTCCGCGGCCTGCTCTAGAGTAGCGCGCCAGGTGATGACATCACCCGGCGCGCCATCCTAGAGCAGGCCGCGGAGCCTGCTGGGAGTAGTAGGCGCCGGCGCCGGACGGGAGCCGCCGGGCCGGAAAGGTAAGGGCCCCCCTCCCCCCTCCGCGCGCCCCCTCCTCCCCTCCACGCACCCCCTCCTTACCTTTCCGGCCCGGCGGCTCCCGTCCGGCGCCGGCGCCTACTACTTCCAGCAGGCTCCGCGGCCTGCTCTAGAGTAGCGCGCCGGGTGATGACATCACCCGGCGCGCCATCCTAGAGCAGGCCGCGGAGCCTGCTGGGAATAGTAGGCACCGGCGCCGGACGGGAGCCGCCGGGCCGGAAAGGTAAGGGCCCCCCTCCCCCCTCCGCGCGCCCCCTCCTCCCCTCCACGCACCCCCTCCTTACCTTTCCGGCCCGGCGGCTCCCGTCCGGCGCCGGCGCCTACTACTTCCAGCAGGCTCCGCGGCCTGCTCTAGAGTAGCGCGCCGGGTGATGACATCACCCGGCACGCCATCCTAGAGCAGGCCGCGGAGCCTGCTGGGAATAGTAGGCGCCGGCGCCGGACGGGAGCCGCCGGGCCGGAAAGGTAAGGGCCCCCCTCCCCCCTCCGCGCGCCCCCTCCTCCCCTCCACGCACCCCCTCCTTACCTTCCCGGCCCGGTGGCTCCCGTCCGGCGCCGGCGCCTACTACTACCAGCAGGCTCCGCGGCCTGCTCTAGAGTAGCGCGCCGGGTGATGACATCACCCGGCGCGCCACCCTAGAGCAGGCCGCGGAGCCTGCTAGTAGTAGTAGGCTCCGGCGCCGGACGGGAGCCACCGGGCCGAGAAGGTAAGTGCCCCCCTCCTCCCCCCCCCCCCGCTGTCCACTTTCATCGGCGGGCGCCCGCTGGCGCCCGCCAATGGAAGCGGCGGTGGGCGCCAGTGGGCGCCCGCCGATCCGCCGATCCGCCGAACCGGTTCGGAGCTTTTTCGGACCGGTTCGGATTGGATCGGCCGATCCAGCTGCGGGATCGGAAATCGGATAATTTATCCGATTTCCCACTGGACCGGACTCGGATCGTGGATCGGGTCCGATCCAGTGCACATCCCTAGAAAAGGCCCTGATTGGAGCAGTGGGGGGGGGGGATGACACACTTTCTGGAGGTCCAGGAAAGCCACTTTAGCGCCCCCCTCCCACAGGGTGTACTCTTTTTTGGTTTCCTAAATATGGTCACCCTAGTCTACGATAATTACTGGCAATAATTCCCAGTAAGGCTATCATCTTGTTAGGAGTATTTCTGCAGACATCTCTTATCAACCCCCCTGAAGAAGGCCTTAAAAAACAACACAGGCCGAAACGCGTTAAAGGGCTTAGAAATAAAGTATTTTAGCATCCTCAGAGAAGCTGCTTCTCCCCCATTTTTTGTCCTGATTTGGACGCTCTCCTCCTTTTGGTTTTTCAGTTCATGAACCTGCCTCCTTTTGCATGGAGGGCAAGAAGAAGGCATATTTTCACATTGTGACCGATTACCTCCTGACGCAGCCTATTTCTAGAAGCAGTGACAGGCATATGCTCCATAATAATAATAATAATAATAATAACATTTATTTATAACCCGCCTCTCCCTTCGGATCGAGGCGGGGAACACAATGCAAAATACAAGAATCACAAAGTTAAAAAAAAATTAAAACAAGAGAAAATACATCATTAAAATATCTTAAAATTCATCCGGATAGGCCTGTCGGAATTCATGAATTCATGAAGACTGCTAATTTGCAAAGTAGCTGATGCAAAGTAGCTGATGAGAGAGTTCTCATAACAGGAGAGGACTCAGCGAGTAAATACAGCCATGTCGACACAACCATGGATGGTTAGCTAGATAAATATTAGGGCTGCAACGTTTAGTCAATCAGTTTTGTTAAATGGTTGACAATCTCTTGTGCCCAGTTAATTGGGCAATAGTTTTTTGGTGTTGTTGTTTTTTAAATTGTTAATTACTTTTAACATCAGTACTTACAACTCCATGGGTGACAGGTACCATCTTAGGAGAGGCATGCCTCTTTCTCTCCCCTTCAGAAGGCAATGCCTCTTCTGGGATGGTGCCTGCTGTGATGCAGGTGCACATCATGTAGAAAGCGAGCTAGCTTTTTGTCTTCAGAACAAATTTTATATTCGTAGGCAAGCGTATGCAAGTTTAATCAATTAAAAGACGTATGATCAAGTGACTACTTGAATGACAGCCCTAATAAATATCTGCAGGCACCTATGCCCGGGCCTAACAGTAACTTCTTTTTCTTTGTGTAGTTCTGGACAACTCATTGCTGGATGTAACCGCAAGTGCAATTGCTCCTCCACATCTTTTAACCCTATATGTGGTCAGGACAATGTTGAATATGTCTCCCCTTGTTATGCTGGTTGCTCACGTCTAAACTTTAATCATGAAACAAAGAAGGTTGTGGTGAGTAGAGATTCTTTATCTACTTTTGGAACCTGAGCAGAGAGGAAAGTGTTTGGGAGGAGGATTTTGAGTGGAGAAATGTGGGGTGGGTGTGCGTGCCCCTCCCATGCTTCCACTCCAAATTGCCCCCTGGTGAAGCTGCTTCTGCTGAAAAAGAGTGTTCTCGTGGGTTCCTGACATGCTTTTACATCTCACATGTAGTTAGGTCTTAAGAAACCACAAGCCGTCCCCACATATGAAGGATCTGAGGGCAGTGGTTGCAACTCTCAAGAAGTCTAGAAAGCCAGCACTAGTTTGCTGTGTTTGAAAAAGTAGTAAAAAAAAAAAGGCTGGAGGATCAGAGGAGGCCAGTGAGAAGGACCCCCAGGTTCATGGCATTTACCGGCTCTCACATCTCTAAGGAAGTATGAAAGTGCTGCATCTCCGTCCCTGACATCACACCAAACATATTCCTGGAACTGTGTGTGAGACCTCTTGTCCTTCCACAGAGGAATCTAAATCCATCTCATGGATTCCTTGCTTTCTCACACACCTCTTGCTTGCCCGTTCCAATGACGTCATGTAGGAGTACCAACTTCATAGGAGATCAAAGCTCCACTCCCTTGTATGGGAAGCCATTCAGGGGGAGCGTGAGGACCCGCAATTTCAAATTAGTTTGTGGCTCCCAAGTGATCCGGTTCATGCAAGTAGTCTGCTAATATCGGCAGGCATTTCTGAAGTTCATGTGGAGTTTTCTTCTAAAGAACTGTCTCTGGAGGCATAACTACATGTTACAGAGCCCCTATGGTGGCGGTGGCTGCTGACCCATCTCTCCTCTCCATAACGTTTACCTAAAGCAAGACGTGATATCAGCGCTCACACCATTTCCCCGCCCCCCCCCTCCCCAAGCTGCAGCTAATGACACGCAGTAGAAACAAGGGAATACAGCCGCAAAGGTGTGATCCTTGTTGAACTCAACATAGCCGGAGGAAAGACCTGGAGAATGCTGGTTGCCAACTCGCCATGCGTACCCTGTCATATGTAGTGGAGCCCCAGGAGCCTGTTTGATCACTTATACCAGCCTATCTCGCCTCAGGGTTCCTTTCAAGGCGGAATCTCCCATGATGCATCCCACAGGCAGCTGAGGGAGTTGTTGCTTTCAAGGAGTCTGGGCTATGTGGAGTCCTCCAGGCTCCGTTGCCAAAGCACCTAGCTTGGCCTCCTGGGGAGAGAAGCTTTCCGCCTTGTGCAACTTCTACCAAGGTACCTTTATGATCCCGCACACCACATCCATAGCATGCCATGATCAGGGAGGTCAATTCCTTCCTTCCTTCCTTCCTTCCTTCCTTCCTTCCTTCCTTGTGGCTCTAGATTTTCCCCCTGGAGATACATCTGGCATTCAGCTTAAACTCCATGCTGCGTGCAATAGAGAGTAGAGAGCCCTGGGTAGCAGACCTGGGAATCCTGTCTTACCCAAGTCACAGGTAGTTTCAGTTTACTTCCTGCAGGATTGTGGCCGCTGCCATTTCACTCTGCAGCACTGAAGCTGGTTGTCTGCAACTCTTGGCCACATGGTGCAGATAAAAAAGGGGGGAGAAGCAGGTTCTCAGGGTGCTAAAATACTTTATTTCAAAGCCCAACGTGTTTCGGCCTGTGTTGTTTTTTAAGGCCTTCAGGGGGCTGTAATATTAAAAATACATGAAATTGTGTTTGAATAATAATAATAATAATAATAATAATAATAATAATATATTTATTTCTTGCCCTCCTCTCCCTCTGGATTGAGACGGGGAACAGCATCATATAGACAATAAAATACATAAAACTGATTAAAAGCATATAAAATAATACATTATTAAAATCAACCAAGTCTTAAAATTCGACTGGGTAGGCCTGCCGGAAGAAATCAGTCTTTATCGCTCTCTTAAATTCTGGAAGACTGGTAAGATGGCGGATCTTGAAGGGATAACACATAACATAGATAAATTAATATTTATGTTTAGAGGCTAGTTAGGCACATTGCCACAAAGGCCTATGCCCATATGTAAGTATATATATATATATATATATATATATTACAATATGCACTTTTCGCTGCTACCTGGAAGCACCTGGCATAGCCCAGATAAATGAGAAAAAAAATGAAGGGAAGAAAAGAATGAATTAGAATAAAAGGAGGGCCGTTGAATGATTATTTTTCCCAGTCACCAGTAATTATTGTGGGAGACTATCATCTTGTTAGGAGTATTTCTGCAGACATCTATCAAGTAAGAATCTGTATATTATACTTTTCTTTAAAATATTTTTATATGATTTATACAAGTTTTAATGTGTAATGTGGACAGGCCCCAGAGCCTTCATATTGTAATAATAATTATATATATATATATATATATATATATATATATATTTAAAAACTTACATATGGGCATAAACCTTTGTGGCAATGTGCCTAACTAACCTCTAAACATATACATTAATTTATCTATGTTATGTGTTATCCCTTCAAACATAATTTAATGTATTTTTAATATTACAGCCCTCTGAAGAAGGCCTTTAAAAACAACACAGGCCGAAACGCGTTGGGCTTTGAAATAAAGTATTTTAGCATCCTGAGAAGCTGCTTCTCCCCCGTTTTTTCTCCTGATTTGGATGTTCTCCTCCTTTTGGTTTTTCACATGGTGAAGACGACAATAGTGGGAACTCTGTTACCCTGCAGTCTTGTGCGGTAGCAGGGGCGTAGCAGCTAGGGATGTGCATGGACCCCCCAGATCGGCTCGAGACCCGGATCAGGACCTCCAATTTTGTTCCAGATCAGATCGGAACAAAATCAGAGGTCCCCTGGATCAGATCGGACCCGATCCCAATCCAAAAATCGGATGTCCGATTTTCGGATCGGCTGCCATTTTCGCCATGGGCTTGCATTGGGGGAAAGAAAGCTTTCCCCCAATGCAAGTCTATGGGGGAAAAATGGCGGCGGGGGTGAGTGGGGGCCTAACTCCCCCCTCCTTGTCCCTCCCCCCCTCGCGCTTCTTACCTGCCGGGGCCTGGCACCAGTGGACGGCAGCGGATGGCCCTGGCAGATAAGGAGCGTGAGGGGGAGGAGGAGGTCCGATCCTCCAATTTTATCCGAAACGGATCAGGTCCTTCTGGACCGGTTTGGATGAGATCGGACAATCCAGAAGCTGGGATCATAATCAGATAATTTTATCCGATTTCAGTCGGATCGGCTTCGGATCATGGATCAGACCCGATGCGATGCACACCCCTAGTATTAGCAACACCTTCACCACATGGCCTGGTGTTGCAGTTCACTGGCGTCCTGGTTGGAATCTCAGGCTCAGGACAGACAGTTTTCTTGAATGAGCTCAAAGTGGTTTGAGGGAGGCATTGCTCCTTGTTTCTTTGGTTTGCATGTCAAACAGGTTTCTAAAACAGTACAAAACCCGACACACCCGGTTCATCAGCAGTGGAGATTAGATGAGCATGTGAACATCGCAAGCACAACTGAGGACCCCATCTGAGATTCAGGACTTTCTTATCACTTGTAGCTGAACTAAAAACTGGATGCCAATTGTGGTCTTCCTGTCCTATCTTGATGATTGTTCAAATTTAGTTACATTTCATCCTCCTACACCCTCCTCCATAATTAATAGTTATTTATATTTCAAAATGACAACAACAAAGGTTTAGGAGATGGCGTAGGCATCACAAATTTCTTATTTAAAGCCATTAATCCCTGTTGCATTATGAGCTGGTGCAACTCATAATGCAGTATTAAAAACATTTTTAACATAGTCTCCAGTATGGTGAAGAACGTTTATTTGTTTACGGAAATTTATAACCCTGTTTTCAACCCTGAAAGGGTTTCCTGAGCAGCTTCAAGCTTCTTTCAGTACGAATCTAGCTATGATGATAAAGTTGGCTTTTCTTTCTTTCTTTCCCCCCTTTTCTTTTTTTATGACAATAAAAACCAATAAAAAATAGCTTACAATTAAAATCAACATCAAACGCAATCAACCATCTAAAAAAGAAGACGTTAAAACTAGTAAATCTATCAAGGCAGAACAAAATAAAACAGATCAACAAGAGTTAAACGCCTGGGAAAATAGAAAGGTGCTGAAATGACATCAAAGTGGGTACCAGGCCAGCTTCTCTAGGGAGAGCATTTCAGAGGGGTGGGTGCCACTGCTGAGAAGGCCCTTTCGCCAGTAAGAACTTGTTGCATCTCAGTTGATAGAGGAACCTGGAGAAGAGCCCCTGATAAAGATCTCCATGTATGCATAATGAGCACTCTCTCGATCCCTGGCTTAAACCTTCAGCCATCTGAGCTTCAGCTATTGGGCGGTATAGAAATGAAATGAAATAAATAAACCCTTTGCATTGTGCCCTGGCACTTTTTAGTTTTTAAAAAAGCATTGGGGGGGGGGAAGAAAACGTTGATGCCTTCTCACTGAACTTTTCTTGAAGTCTTCAATCGTGAGGATTTATATACTTTTCTGTCTCAGTGAGCACTCTTGACAGTGTTTGAGCCTTTCCACGATGTGGAGGTAGCAGTAGAGGGAAGGAGGGAGAGGACAAGGAGGAGATCAGCCTTGCAATTGCCTGTCCTCCACCCCGCCCCCCCCCATCCATCCCCATACAATTGGCCTTGTTCCTTCCCTAACTTCCTGGTTTCCTTTTGCCCCCTCAGGATTACACCGAATGTAACTGCATTGTTCTCAACGGAACCATTGCATCTGCTGTTCCTGGAGCCTGTGGCGGCCATTGCTCCCAATTCATTCTGCCTTTCATTGTGATTGCCTGCATAGCCGGATTCATGGGGACCCTCTCGCACACTCCGTCCTTTGTGATTATCCTGAGGTAGTTGACGGTATTAATGTCGTGTTTCCCAACACCCCTCGCTTTACGGGGAGACCATGAAGAGGTCTGCCGTGTAACCCACAAAGCTTTATTCAGGCAATAAACCTCTCCTCCCACCTGAAGGGACTCTAATTTTCTAGGAACTTTTCTCTAGGCAAGATTATGCAAACTAAGCAACACAATTGTCCTTTCAAGAAAAAGGGAAAGTCCTTTTCCAGTACGCTTCAACTTCAGGGAGGCTGGTTCTGAAGAAGCCTTTGGCGAGAAGCTAGCTGGGCCGACCTCCTCTCCCCTTTCTTTTGCTCCATCCGCTTTAGTCTCCGATGGATTCTCAGATCAGCTAGGCTTTCAGTACCCTTTGCCTCGGAAGAACACTGATTTCCCAGAGACTGTGGGTTGTTTACACCCTCAAAGATAAGGGCTGGTGAAAGTTCATTCCCAGCTGGCGAAGAGCCCCGTGAGAATCACCTCTCCCACTCCCCACACAGGCTGGTATGTTTCTGGCGCCGTCTCTTCTGCATCAGAATCTGACTCTGATTGATCGCCTGAACATCCTCCTCCCAGCCCAAGGGGAACAGGCTGAGTCACAACAATTAAAGAACACCTGTCAGGAGCACCTGAGTTGTGGCCTACTCTCTGTCGAGGAACCTAGATGGGATGAGTTTGGGGAATCCCCTATATTTGCACGACTGGCATTCAAAAAGGGGCGGGAAGAGAAGATTCAATTAAAAGGTCCAACTTGTGTATCTCCTAATGCTAATAATAGTATTAAAGCATTGTTAATATACATTAGAGGGCACTTCACAGGCAGCCCCCAAGGAGCAAACGGTCCAATGGCTGGCATTGGAGGAAACAACTGCTATAGGGTTGGTAGGAGAGAGGAAAAGGGAGCTAGGGATGAGTGTGTGCAAATACTTGGGCCGAGGGGGTACAGATTAAGGGGGTATGCTAAAGGGTTCACAGAAAAGCAGTGGGTTTTGATTTTGAGGAGGGGTTTGAAGGGAGAGAGCAAGAAGGAAAGTGCCACCAGAAAGGTGTTCTGAGAGAGAGCTCTACAGGCACAGAGTAGGGTGGGCTCTCCCACCCTAGAGGCCTTCAAGATGCAGCTGGACAGCCATCTGTCAGGGATGCGTTAAGGTGGACTCCTGAATTGAGCAGGGGGTTGGACTCGATGGCCTTAGAGCCCCTTCCAACTCTACTATTCTATGAGAGCAGAAGACATCCCCCTTCAAAAGACATGTTGGCTTTTCAGCTGGCCTGCATCTTGCGTCTCTCGTGGGCATGAACCTGAACTTCGTGTGGCAGTTTCTTCCTGCTTCCAGTGCCAAGTGTAAAACTGAAGACAATCACTTGTCTCTTCCACATGGGCATAGAGAGTTTTCTGCCCTCCACATTTGTGCCAATTTTGCTCCCACAATTCCCCCCCCTTTTTGTTGATTTCAGGAATGTTCCACCTGAAGATAAGTCATTTGCCATCGGGATACAGTTCCTGCTGCTACGAGTTTTTGGTAAGTCCAAGGCAAGGGGGGGGGGAGAGATGTACTGTGGTACAGATGTGGGGGTGTGGTATTTGATGCCGAATGTAGCATTCTGAGAAGCACATTTCTACCCCTTATGGCTGAGTACAAAAGTCGAAAACTCGTAGAGTATAAATGGTGCCATCTCAGAAACCAGAGCAGCCCTAAGCAGGACTTTTACCGGTCAGGTGTAGATGTCCTCTCTAGACCAACGTGCTCCTCTTAAAGAATACGTAATAAAAGATAAATCAATGTGTGCACACTGCAGAACTGTGTCTCCCCTTCGCACTTCATGCAGGGAACATCAGTGCAAACACAGCCACCATAACACTGGGAATTGGTTCTAAGAATGTTACAAAGACACTTCATTCCACATAGCGCTGATCAGAATAGTAGGACTTCGGTGAGGTTTTCATGCAAGTACACACATTCTTCAGGCAGAACCCCAGTGCAAGGACTGGACTGAAGCTGTCACTTTCATCACTGGAGCGCAGAAAGCCATCAGTCCGCCTGCAAATGGAGTAGCTAAATCCCAAACCAGGAGCTAAGAATTTCAGCACTTTGGTCAGTTCAGTGGCTCCCAAGAGCCCCGCTGTGTTCTAAGGGCAATTTTAAATCCAAGCAGGGATACCTAAGCACAAAATGCATATGCCTCCCTTGAGTTGGGACTGGCGTTTGCTTGTTTGAGCTGCCCCTTTTCTCAAACCCGCTCTACAAGAATTCGGTTTGACGCCTGGTTCTCCGATTAGGTGCATCTTCTCGGAAGCGCTTTATGGTAAATGACTGTACGCAGGAGGTAATTGAGCGCACAACTGGTGGACTTACCGGTTGTTTGAAATGCGCTTTAGAAGTAGTTAATGTGGAGAATCGCTTGTTCACATAGTCAAAATGCGCTTTAACGGCCGCAGCAAAATAAACTATTTAACGTGCATTTGATAATGCGCATAATCGGATAGATAACGCGCCTCAACTCCCGATTTGCGCTCCACTCATGTAGAGGTAAAAATTTTAATGAGACTTGAACGAGCTTTAAATCTCTCGTGTAGAGGCAGCCTCAGAGAGATACCCAGGGGAGAGAGAAAAGCAGTGATTTTAAAATCAAGTGCATGATCACCAGGGCGGTCGTCGTAATCAAGTGAAAGATGCTGGAAATGCAAGAAATGACCTAAGCATGACTTGTGATAACAGCATAAGTGGGGATAAACAGAAAAGTTGATGTGAGCCAATAGGAATTCGTTGTAATGTGTCTGAAGAAACATTTAGGGATGCTTACAAAATTCCCCCCATCTGAATCTCTAGAGTTTCAAAGGGGTCGGCATGTTAGTCCGTTGCCGCACCTGAAAGACGTAAGAAGTTTATTTTGGCATAACCTTTAACCACGAGTCTCTCCAGATTTGGGATTTTAACAGTGCAATCTTATGCGTGTTTACTCAGGAGTAAATCCCTTGGTGCACAGCAGAGCTTACTCCCAGCTAGCTGTGCATAGGATTGAAGGCTAACTTATCTATTCTTCTTTGCAAAGTAGCACCACCAATTGCTTAAGAGACCACCGTTCTTTTGGTTTGGGCTTCTTAGAGACTACTCACTGCCCATGTGATGTTTACTATAGTTTTAATTTCTTCTGTTTATTCTCATCTGTTTCCCTCTGCCTTATCAATGTGCTTGTGCGCATTGGTCAAACAGATAGGAATCTTGATGCGCTCATGTGCTCAGCCCATGTGCTTATCTGCTTGCGTGCTGTGTTCCACCAGTGATAGCTTGTGCCCAATGCTAAGGGCTAGGAGGTGGGGAAACGAGAACTGTAAGAAAGTACACATAGGCCAGTTACAGAAGTCACTTCAGAAATTATTCAAGTTAAATCATCAGGAGCAGGACGCTCCACCAGGGAACCCACAGAATGAACAACAGTAGAACCCTTTCTCCTGGTTATAAAAGTTATAGAAAACACAGAGTAGCTTGTACAGGAGGTAACTGCATTACTTACGTAATATATATGAAATAGGGCATAGATTTCAATGTTCGAAAACTTTAAAAGAAAAATATTTATTCTCAGAATACATTGCATAAACAGTCCATGCTAAAGAAGCAATATGGTATTACAGATCATACTACTGACCACCTATCAATAATGACGATGATAATGATAATAATAATAATAATTAATAATAATAATAATAATAATAATAATTACTGGCATCACATCAAAAAACTATACAGAAAACCTTCAGAAACTGGGCCTACCAAAATGCATCCACACCAACATCCAGAAAGCAGTCATAATTAAAACATGCTCAATTGTCAGGAAATTCCTGAAGCAGTGAAAGACAGCAGGATTTGTCAAAGCCCATCATGTCCATCTAGAAAAAACGTCCCTTGTGTGAAAAGAGAGAAAATAAATAAATAAATAAATAAATAAATAAATAAATAATTTATGCACCAGCACCAAGTATATGGAATTATGCACAACCAATTTATGGTATTGTCTTATGGGACAGGCCACAGCTCAGTGACAGACCACCTGCTTTGCATGCAGAAGGTCCCAGGTTTGATCTCCAGCATCTCCAGGTAGGGGTAGGAAAAAATCCTGCCTGACACCTGGGAGTTCTACTGACAACCAGTGTCGATAATACCGGGCTAGATGGACCAAGGGCCTGACAGCTTCCTATGTTCCCCTGTATTGCCATAAGGAAAAAAGCACAGGGCCCTGCCTCCAGTCATGCTAGACAATGGAGGGTGGGGAGGAGAGACAAATGTTGAATAGTTTTGTTATGTCCTGAATTTGCATTATCTAGTACAGTTGAGATTAATTAAAGTCACCCTTCGAATTCAATTTTCTGTTTTTGCTCCTTTCCAGATGTGAGCAAATGCAAACCTTAAAATGCCAAGAGGCATCTGGAAGAGACACTGTTCAACATTTCTAGTGACAATACATGTTTGTTCCTTTGGAACCAACGACAAGGAAGTTGTCTCTTGATTTAATCCAAAGAAGCGTTGGCCAGTATTTGGGGCAAGGCATCATCTACCTTATTCCTTGGTTTCTCTGGGGAAATGGAATAGATAGCCTTTCAGTCCATGTCTTCTTGGTCGAGGGGAGGGGGAAATGACAAAAAGAAAAAGGGCTCCATCACGCCAGCGATTGAGTGCACTCTCGCCTAACCCTAACCCTAGCAGCACGGTACTCACAGGATGCCGTGCCTGTCCTGCTGACATCCCGCCTTTTCCCCAGCCTTTCCTAGCACGCTAAAAGTCTGGGTTATTTTCCCTAAGTCTTCGTGTAGATTGAAAGGAACTGGGGGCTTGAATGGATTGCATCAGGTCCTGGCAGGGAAAAGCAATCTCTCCCAGCAGCCGGCTCCAAGCCTGAATATAAAACCCAAACCTTGCATCCAAGGCTCCAAAGCCTTTTTTGAAAAACATACAATGCCTGAATCTCTGCAAAGACAGGATTGTGCTCCCTCGATGCCCCCAAAGAGCCAGACTAAAGGGTCGTTCAATTTTTGCCTGGAAGAAAGGTGGTCTGGTTGAACTACTCATCTGCCAGGACCTGACTGGAGGGCGAAAGAGGAGGGGAAGGGTGGGGTGGAGTGGAGCAGAAGACCAAAGGAGCTGCTCGTCAGGTGAAAGGGATCATAAGCTTGACACGCTTCTGCCTCAGAGGTAAAAAAATGAGGAGGCAAACTAGTAGGGGGGAGGGAATTAGGTGTGATGGAGGTCAAAGAAAACAATAAAAAACCACCCAGCTAGTATGCTAATTAGGCACCGTCACAATCATACAAACATTTATTAGTATGTATTTTAACTCTTGTATGCTTGTAAAGAAAAAAAAAACTTTACAAATCCGGCTGGAATCCAATAGATGCCAATTACGTCACAGTTTAATATCCATACATTATGTATTGGACAATGACTCTGCCTTAATGTTAAATATAACACAGTATTACAGATTTCTTACACTACAGGGGCACAAATATTTAGGGAGGATATCTGGGGTCTGAAAGGACCCCCAGTATCAATTCTCACGGGGCCAAAAAGACCCTAGAAACTTTATTTATACAGAAACAAGTTCCTTCTATTCAAAATCTCAAGGAATTGTTTTTTTAAAACAAAAATCATTACGAAATGGTTAACATCTCCTTATTTTATCTGCTGCAGCAACATAAAGTAGCCCTTTTCTGTTAAATGAGAGATTCCACCAAGTTAGGACTATTTAGCTCCCACGGAAATCTTTGATGTGCAGTTTTTCGTCCCCTTCCACACTTCACACTCGTCGGGTCTCACAAACTCCAGTGCCCTGTTAGTGAAACCCTCATATTAAATCCCCACACACAGTGGTGGTGGGAATGGCTTTTGAAACTTCATTGATCAACCCCCCCCCCCCATTGTAAAACAATACAGGAAGTATGAAATTGCATAGATTAGAGGGGAAACGGTTCATGTGTTGCAAGGTAAAAGCAGCCAGAAGCAAAACTGAGCAAAAGTTTCTCTTGGTGTTATTTCCAGCCATACATAACAATGAAATGCCTGCTTTGCCCGGGCTGTTCAAAAGTGGATACTTATGATTTGGGAGGTGCCTCTTCTCTCCATTTTCATGCTACTGGTCAGTTGCCACTTCAGACAGACATTTTTCTATAGCAGGGCCATGTAGCACTTAGCAGCTGATTGGTTGATTACAGCGGCAAGGCTCCTTTTTTCTCCCCAAACCTGCAAAACAGCCAATCGGGAGGAGCTGAAATCTGGCAAGAGCATAGCAGCAGGGTGTAGGGTGTGGGGAGAGCAGTGGAAGGGTTTGGAAGAGTCGGCCTCTTACGCAGCATGGGCCTCTGGCTTGTCTTCCTTAGCCTGGTTGCCTGCACCGATGCTGTACGGCAGAACCATTGATACAGCGTGCGTCCTGTGGCAGATGAAGTGCAAAAAGAGAGCGGCCTGCATGTACTATGACAACACATTGTTGCGGCAAAAGTAAGTCCTCCTCCTTGCCCTAATTATGGCAGAGCCATTTGAGAGCGTCATCACGCGGGAGGTTTCATGCACACCCGCCGCGACTTTGATCCACTTTTTCAGCGCTGGACTGGCATGACGTCATCCCTGTTGTGCTGTTCTCTCGCCCTGGGCGAGTCCAGCCCCGAAAAAGTGGATCAAAGTCACGGCAAATGTGCATCAAACCTCCCGTTGATGACGCTCTGACTTTCTCTTTGTGTGTGTGTGTGTGTGTGTGTGTGTGTGTGTGAGAGAGAGAGAGAGAGAGAGAGAGAGAGAGAGAGGTCTGCCTGCAGTACCTCAGAGAGGCATGTGATGGGAAGGAAGACAGAAGGGAACTCAAGATGGAGTTGTTGGCTTATTGGGTAAGGCTCAGGAAGTAAGGGGAGTGGAGAGGGGGAGAGGGGGAATTGGGGGGTGGAATGGCACTCATGGCCTGCTTGTGGGTCTCCTGTTGACAGCTGGTTGGCCACTGTGTGAACGGAATGCTGGACTAGATTGACCCCTGGCCTGATCCAGCCTCAGGGCTCTTCCGATGTTCTTAAGAGGTGGAATTATCAAGAGAGTAGGGAGTGGGGAGAGTTGGCGTATGCTTCCCGTTTTTCCCCCTCTCAAATTCTCCCCTGTGACCCCCCTGAGTAAACTCCTGTACAGGAGCCCCCGTAGCCGCGTTCAGACGTCACTTTAATCCATGACGGATTAATTGGCTATGAGCAGTAGCTTATTTTTGAAATAGTCCACGATGCCCCATCACACGAACAGGCTAATAAGCTACTGTCCGTAGCTTATCAAGCTATTGTGTGTACTTTGACTCCTCCCCCTGTCCTGTTTAGTCCTCCCACCTGAGCATGCTGGTATCCCATCTTCCCTTGCGGCATTTAAGCCCATTTAACCCATAGACACTACCAAAGTAGCCAGTTTAAGCTGTTCCCAGTACTGCCATAGCACTCTTATCACCCATTTGCTATATCGTAGTTGGGCAGGAGACAGTTTTAGCTGTTCCCAATACCACAGTATACTGTTTAGAGAATGCTCAGGAGGAGCAGAGTGGTGGAAGCAATCTGAATTGCTCTTGCTGCATGTCTCTATAGGCAAGCAAATAACGCACGGTGGATTAAATAACATTTACTGCAGGGTTATCAGAGTGGGCTATTTTGGGCAAATGAGCCATCGTGGGTTTTAAAAAATCTTGACAGATGACACGATAACCCACGATGGGTTAAATAAACCATTGCAGTTTATTTAAGCCATCGTGGGTTAGCGTGTCGTCCGGACCATGTCAGAGGGACACTACAAGCTGTTGCCAGTAAGTTAGGAAGGGGCCCAACATCCCTAGAGAGTGGGTGCCTGAGGACCCACAGAGGCACGCTTGAGGGTGTGGTCTGTTGCATTGCATGCGCTGAACAAAGTGTGACTAGTCTTGTTGCCTGTGATCTGGGGTAGGAGTCGGGGCAGGAGAATCAGCAAAAACTCCATCTCATCGAGGTTCTTCAGTTTCAGTTCACCTCGTTTCCATTCCCAATTGAGAGCATCTGCTGATGTTGTTCGAGTGCGTGCATTCTTCAAAGACAGACAGATGCTGCATTATCAACTCTTCAGCCTTACTGATTTGCCCTGTTCTGTTTCTGAACCCTCAGGTTTATCGGCACTCTCGTTTTATTTGGAATAGGCTGCTTTGTGTCGTTTTGCATTGTGTATTGCCTTATCCGTCGGAAGGAGAAACAAATCCACCAAGAGGAATCAAACCGCCGAGAGGAATCAAACCGCGTCACCTGTCCAGAGTCCACCGCAGAGTCAAATGTGTGATCCGTGTGCTGGGATCCTCAGTTGCTATTCTGCCAAAAGGAGGGTTCCACACTCCGTATGGTAGGCCTGAGTTCCAGTTGCAGCGGGAGCAAGATGAGACTGAGGGCAGGCGAGATGTCCCCGCACTGTGTTCCGTTTTGGAACATTTCTCCTTTCCTTCATATGTACATACAACTTTGTGTTAGCTGCCCTGGTGCCATTTGGTGAAGGGCAAGATACAAATATTATGAATAAATGTGTAACCCACTGGTCAATAAAAAGTCAATCACTAGCTGCTAAAGACCTACTTGGATGGGAAGTCTTCCATTCTATCCTGGAAAAATGGCAGAGCTTCCATTTTGGAAAGAAAAGGAAATCCAGATCTACCAGGAATACCCTCTGTAGGTGCACCCCATTTTCTTCAACGAGGCATCCTCTTGGCTAGCCATGGTTGTGACGGCATAGAAGGGAGGAGGCCGCTTCCCTCAAGCAGGCACAGCAAATAGTGGGGACTAATAAATCACCCCAAAGCTGTCTAGGGTGGTAAATAACAGGGGCCAGGGGCTACATGACCTGTAGCTGGGACTTAGTGAGCTGGCTGGACTGTTTGTGGTCAAGCTTCAGACCTAGAGATGTGAAGGGCCATGGGGGGAAAAGGGGGGAACAGAGCAGTGTGTGTGTGTGTGTGTGTGTGTGAGAGAGAGAGAGAGAGAGAGGGAGGGAGAACAAACAGGGAATACCCCCTCCAATTTTCCAAAACTTCACAGGAAAAATATCCCCCCCAAATTCTGTGTCACCCACCCCCATTTTTTCCATCCCCTGCCCCCCCCCCCGCCAGGCCTTTACAACTCTACTCAGAGCCCCTTCTGGTTCCAAAGGGAATAGGGGCTTGGAGCCTTTGGACTGGCAAGGCCCGCTCTGAAGAGCCTGCCCTTCGGCCTTTGCTTTCTAGATGTTGTTGCTGCTGCTGCTGCTACTGCTGTTATTATTATTGCCTGTTTGGCTTTCCATGCCCAACCCTCAAGCCCCAGCCACTGCCCCCTGGGGCCATGAACTGTAGGATACACCCTTCAGGTCTACATTTGGGTATACTTGGCTGCCTGCCAAAATTGAAGTTTTAAAATAATGTTTTTTAAAACCCATCATTTTTAAAGATAAAGAGATGGAACTTGACAACATGATAGCTCTTAAGTAGGGCTTTAGCCGTACCATGTTTCAAGCAGATCTGTTCCTCTGTCAATTTTTAGGAATGTTTTAAAGTTCAAGGTTTTAAAATTATTATTAAAAACAAAACAAAACACTGGAGCCATACCCTTCAAACTCAGGGTGCCTCTACAAGAGTGATTTAAAGCTCTTTCAAGGCGCATTAGAGATTTTACCTCTACAAGAGCAGAGTGCAAATCGAGGGTTGAGGCGCTTTTTCGCTCCACTTATGCGCATTATCGAATGCGCGTTAAATAGCGACTTAAAATTTACCGTGGGAGTTAAAGTGCCTTATGGCCATGTAAACATGTGATTCTCTGCATGTAAACAACTTTAAAGCGCATTTCATACAGCCCGTAATGCACTTCATCGCCTCTCGTGAATAGGTATTAGGAGTAAATGTGCTTATCCGTAAATGCGCATAATTGGGCAACTGGGCGTCAAAGTGCAATCTTGTAGAGGGGACCTCAGGTTGTCAAACCTCCTCTTTGAGGTCTTGCACCTTGAGCAGTTTCAGCCCTTGGATGTCTCAGTTGTATGTAGAACAGATTTGTCTTAATTGTGTGCTGTAAAATCAGACATGTGAGCAAGATTTTGTTCAGATGGACCCCCCCTTGGTGCTAGACATGCCCCCTGGGGGCGGACATGTTGGTGGGGAAGCCCCCTTGGGGGCTGACCATGTTGTCCTCCTTTTTGGTTTCCAAAATATGGTCACTCTACATAAGACGCTGTTGAACTCCATCCCTTACAAGAGGTTCCAAGGCTGAGATCCACCAGATAACTCCCAATTAAATGCGGGAGCTTGGAATCCATTAGAGACAATCATGAGGCTTGCAGCAGGAGCTCCTTGGACAAGTATGGGCTGAATATCATATCGTTCGAGACAGCTGGTCTCCAGTCTCAGCAGTTATCAGACTTGCGTGGAAAACGAGTCTGCCTGTGTTATTTGCAAAGATTCCATGGAGGCTTCTCTCTCCTTCCCCCCCCCCCCACCTCCACTTTAAAAAGGGCAGCTGGTTTTTGTTTTGTTTTTTTGTAATAATTTTGCTACAGTCTGCAGGTTGCAATGATAAGGAGCTGGCCAAATTTCCGTCCCCAACACTGGCAAAGTTATTTCTGACAATGAATGGCTGGAACAATTTCCTAGCCATTCAAGCCAGAACAATAGGCAATCTCGCTAGGTCACATGGAGGAGTGTGTGTGTATGTGTGTCTAGCTGGCTTTGGGTGCTGCTTGTTAGACTGGAAAGATGGGTCATTATTAACGTGACCGGGTGCAAGGACAGGGGACTGGTTTCTGTGCCTTCCTAAGGTGGACGCAGAAGTCAGAGGGGATTTTGGCGAATGAAGCTTTCCCACTGCCGCAGCACCGACTTGCACCACCTGTGCTTTTATGCCTCTTTAATTTTAACTAAAAAAGCCAAGGGAAACGGATAAAATGCAAGGACAGTTTATATCTGCGAGCATTTTCTGTCCTTTGGTGCCAGATTAGGAGAGAACAGGGGCTGCTAAACAGGACGTAATTCTCATTCCTTATCAGCTCCAAGGTTGGAGAGATCTGTGCTTTCGCAGCTGTAAATATAGAACCATTTGCACAAATAAGACATTTTCACATCTTCAGGGTGAGGACCGGGAGATGAATGTCCTGTTTGACAAACGCACATCGCTCAGCTCTCTGTCAGATGCTGAAGGGAGTTTCCTGATTTATGCCACTGGCTTGGCATCTTCAAAGAGGCAAAGCAAGGAGGACTCGCGTTGGGGCCGTGCATCATTTTGAATCTATAGCGCATCAGTACTTAAACTAGAGAGGGAAGAGCCAAAGGCTGCAGCAGCCTGCCTTACCAAGCTTTGGCATGGCCAGCTGGGGCCAGGGACCAGAGAACCTGCCCGTTCCGCTTTCTCCCACATTCAGATTTTTAACATCCCGAATTCATTCTCTCCAGAATGTGAAGAACTATGAGGATTTTGGTAAATTCTCAGCAAAAAAGGAATGAAACGAAATCCTTTTCCATCTGCACCAGCCAGATTTGATAGGTACGGCCATTCCCAAGCGTGGAGAGGGTAGCCAATAGCCACGCTGGCTGGGAATGATAGGAGTTGCACTCCAACACATCAGATTGGGGAAAGGTGATGGATACAAGTGTACATATTCTTCCATGAGAGAAGGATTACCCATGTGCAAGGCACGTAGGCCTGGGTGCCTGTTCTGCATGGGGTGACCCTATGTAACGGAGGACAGGGTTCCTGTATCTTTAACAGTTGTATTGAAAGGGGAATTTCAGCAGGTGTCGTTTGTATGCATGCAGCTCCTGATGAAATTCCCTCTTCATCACAACAGTTAAAGCTGCAGGAGCCCTGCCTTCTTTTGTATCTGGTCATGCTAGGCAGGGCTCCTGCAGCTTTAACTGTTATGATGAAGAGGGAATTTCACCAGGTGCTGCAGGCATACAAAAGACACCCGCTGAAATTCCCTTTTCTATGTGACTGTTAAATATACAGGAGCCCGATCCTCCTTTTCATATGGCCACCCTAGAACTTCATTGCTAGGTGATGCCATTATCATTATGGAACCCGACCACTTGTGAGAGGCATCTGTTCATATCGCAAAGCACAATTCTAGGCCCCAGGCGCCTCAGAGTACCAAAACTGGGCCATCCCTAACCTGGCTAAAAGAGGGAGAGGAAGTAGGAGCCAAGGGAAGCATAGAACAAGCAAAGCGTCTTCCCTACAGGGAAAGACTAAAATGTTTGAGGAAATCATTAAAGAGTGACACGATGGAGATTTCTAAGCTTTAAGTGGAACCTTCCATATCCTGTTGGACTTCCTTTTGCATTCTCCTCGTCTTCGTAGTAGTTTTTCCCTAAAGTTTTTCTTTCATACTTATGCAAGCCTTGGGGTTTATCCAAGGCTACTGATACTTCCCTCTTGTGCTTGGGTTGTACCACTTTGATTGCATAAGCAGTGGCACCCACTGCCAGTGTGGTGTAGTGGCTCAAGTGTTGGAGTGGGACGTTTAAGTTCGGACAGGTCAAAAGTTGCACGATTTTTCAAAAATTCATATAAAATACAGGGGTGGAGGGATTAATCTGATTTTTTTAAAAGATCCTGCAACTTTTTGACAGGTCTGAATGAACGCATGTGGCGAGCTGTCATTCTGACCTGTCAGAACTTAAACAACCTTTAATAAATTCATATAAAATCAAGGGTTGGAGGGATCGATCTCAAATTTCATACACATACTTAGGCATACCCCATAAGCACCGTGACCAAGTTTCAAGCCTCTAACTTTGAAAATACAGAAGTTATAGGTTTATTTATATGGCAGTCCGATAATCCGATATAACCGGCCTGAAAATTATCGGATCGGATATTTATCGGAGGCTTTTCTATCATATCGTTATCGTTAAATGCATGCACGATAAAGAGCATATCGTATCGTTATCGTACATTTTAACGATACGATACACATCCCTAATTACAATCAATTATATTGATCAAGTGCTGGGCATCATTCTTGCGTCTCTCGTTCTTTTGACCTTTACTGGCTACTTGTGGCAGGAATCTTAATCAAGCGAGATGGATGGATGCTGCCTGGTGGGCCAGATGATAATTACAGAGGCAGGTAGATTCAATGAGCCATTGAAAGCAAGAACCCAGAGGGAGGTAGAAATGGAAAGGGGACAGCATTAATCCCTACCAACAAAATTAGGGTTGTCCAGGCTGCCATATGTGATAACAAGGAATAATAAACTTCTGGGTGAGGATAATGCCTTTCTGGATCTACCCGTTGGCTGTACCTGGCCAGAACTAGGGATGTGCACTGACCCCCCGGATCGGATCGGATAGCGGATCGGAATCGGACCTGGGGGGTCGGATCGGATCGGAGGCTGGTCGGATCGGATCGGACCAGATGTCCGATCCGGATCGGACGCCATTTTGAATGCTTTTTCCCATAGCCAAGTATTGTTTTACAAAAACGCCTATAACTTTTTCATTTTTAAAGATAGAAGGATGAAACTTGGGCACATTGTAGACTGGTTAGGGGTAGTTGTCTGTGAGAAATTTCAGAAAGATTGGTGCATGCATTTTGTGGCAATTAATTTTTTAATAAATACCCAGGAATGCCTATAACTTTGTCATTTTTAAAGTTACACACATGAAACTTTGCCACATTGTAGGGGGTACCTTGGGACCTATGTGTGTGAAATTTCAGAAACGTAGGTGCTTGTCTTGTGTGGCAATTAATTTTTAGAAAAATGGGTAGTAGTGGGGTAAATACAGTTACGCCTCCCATTTTTTTATTTTTGAAGATACAAACAGGAAACTTGGGCACATTACAGGTACCACTTGCCTTGATATGTGTGTGAAATTTCAGAAACATTGGAGCTTTCCTTGTGTGGCAATTAATTTTTGAAACAATGAGGAAAGAAACACCTATAACTTTGTCATTTTTAAAGTTACACACATGAAACTTTGCCACATTGTAGGTGGTACCTTGGGACCCATGTGTGTGAAATTTCGGAAACGTAGGTGCTTGCCTTGTGTGGCAATTAATTTTTTAATAAATACCCAGGAATGCCTATAACTTTGTCATTTTTAAAGTTACACACATGAAACTTTGCCACATTGTAGGCGGTACCTTGGGACCTATGTGTGTGAAATTTCGGAAACGTAGGTGCTTGCCTTGTGTGGCAATTAATTTTAGAAAAATGGGTAGTGGTGGGGTAAATACAGTTACGCCTCCCACTTTTTTATTTTTGAAGATACAAACAGGAAACATGGGCACATTACAGGTACCACTTGGCTTGATATGTGTGTAAAATTTCAGACAGCTGGGTCCAGGCATGTGGTGGCAAGGTATTTTTGAAACAATGAGGAAAGAAACGCCTATAACTTTTTTATTTTAAAAGTTAGAAGTCTGAACATTGCTCACTTTGTAGATGGGTTAGGGGTAGATATGTGTCAGAAATTTCAGAATGATAGGTCCAGGCATTTGATGGCTATGGAATTTTTAAATTACATGTTTCAAAAAAATTTCTACAGAGGCCAGGTCTTCCCCTCCCGCTTCCCGCGAAGAAAAGGAAACACTCTCTCGTCTCGATCCCTTTGATCCTTGGTAGTATCCATTACAGGGCTCGTGTCTGCTTGAGTACAAAGTGAAAGCAGACACGAGCCCTGTAATGGATACTACCAAGGATCAAAGGGATCGAGACCAGAGTGATCCTTCCTTGCACGCATGGCTGCAAAACTCAGCTAGGCTCAGCCGTTCTGCTTGAAAAGTGAAAGGAGGAAAGGAAACACGAGCCCTGTAATGGATACTACTAGCAACTTCAAAGGGATCGAGACGAGAGAGTGTTTCCTTTTCTTCGCGGGAAGCGGGAGGGGAAGACCTGGCCTCTGTAGAAATTTTTTTGAAACATGTAATTTAAAAATTCCATAGCCATCAAATGCCTGGACCTATCATTCTGAAATTTCTGACACATATCTACCCCTAACCCATCTACAAAGTGAGCAATGTTCAGACTTCTAACTTTTAAAATAAAAAAGTTATAGGCGTTTCTTTCCTCATTGTTTCAAAAATACCTTGCCACCACATGCCTGGACCCAGCTGTCTGAAATTTTACACACATATCAAGCCAAGTGGTACCTGTAATGTGCCCATGTTTCCTGTTTGTATCTTCAAAAATAAAAAAGTGGGAGGCGTAACTGTATTTACCCCACCACTACCCATTTTTCTAAAATTAATTGCCACACAAGGCAAGCACCTACGTTTCCGAAATTTCACACACATAGGTCCCAAGGTACCGCCTACAATGTGGCAAAGTTTCATGTGTGTAACTTTAAAAATGACAAAGTTATAGGCATTCCTGGGTATTTATTAAAAAATTAATTGCCACACAAGGCAAGCACCTACGTTTCCGAAATTTCACACACATGGGTCCCAAGGTACCACCTACAATGTGGCAAAGTTTCATGTGTGTAACTTTAAAAATGACAAAGTTATAGGTGTTTCTTTCCTCATTGTTTCAAAAATTAATTGCCACACAAGGAAAGCTCCAATGTTTCTGAAATTTCACACACATATCAAGGCAAGTGGTACCTGTAATGTGCCCAAGTTTCCTGTTTGTATCTTCAAAAATAAAAAAATGGGAGGCGTAACTGTATTTACCCCACTACTACCCATTTTTCTAAAAATTAATTGCCACACAAGACAAGCACCTACGTTTCTGAAATTTCACACACATAGGTCCCAAGGTACCCCCTACAATGTGGCAAAGTTTCATGTGTGTAACTTTAAAAATGACAAAGTTATAGGCATTCCTGGGTATTTATTAAAAAATTAATTGCCACAAAATGCATGCACCAATCTTTCTGAAATTTCTCACAGACAACTACCCCTAACCAGTCTACAATGTGCCCAAGTTTCATCCTTCTATCTTTAAAAATGAAAAAGTTATAGGCGTTTTTGTAAAACAATACTTGGCTATGGGAAAAAGCATTCAAAATGGCGTCCGATCCGGATCGGACCTCATCGGATCGGATCGGATCGGATCGGAGGTTGTCCGGATCAGATCGGATTGGATCGGATTTTCCCGATTTTGGGTCGGATCGGATTCGGATCGTGGATCGGATCCGATCCGATGCACACCCCTAGCCAGAACTGAGTTAGAATTGGGGAAAATCCAGATGGTTGGTTCTCCCTTTAGTTCCAAGTTTGTAAAGAAAGACTAAGCAACTAAACCTAATTAGTTGATTAGTCATTTGCTTTGGGCAGATTTATCAAACTCAACAGAGGTGCCCTTTTAATATGAAAGGAAGCTTGTGACAATTTTGAAACTTAATCAACAAATGCTGCCACTCTTTGTCACAAGGAAAGGACAAGTTACAAGATGGTGGATACTAAGCTGACCATCTGAAAAGGAGGACAGGGCTCATGTAACTTTAACAGTTATAGAGAAAAGGGAATTTCAGCCGGCGTCATTTGTATGCAATTAGTTCCTGGTGAAATTCCCTCTTCATCACAACAGTTAAAGTTGCAGGCACTATACTAGAGTGACCAGATACAAAAGAAGGCAGGGCCCCTGCAACTTTAACTGTTGTGATGAAGCGGGAATTTCACCAGGAACTAATTGCATACAAAGGACGCCGGCTGAAATTCCCTTTTCTCTACAACTGTTAAAGTTACATGAGCCCTGTCCTCCTTTTCATGTGGTCAGCCTAGTGGATACTAGGCTAAGCAATACGACAAGCAAGAAGGATCTTGGAATTGTTGTAGATTACAAGCTGCATATGAGTCAACAGTGTGATGTGGCTGCAGCAAAAGCAAATGCTATTTTGGGCTGCATTCATAGACGTATAGCTTCCAAATCGCGTGAGGTACTGGTTCCCCTTTATTCAGAACTGGTTAGGCCCCATCTTGAGTATTGCATCCAGTTCTGGGCACCACACTTCAAGAAGGATGCAGACAAACTGGAGGGGGTTCAGAGGAGGGCAACGAGGATTATTAGGGGTCTGGAAAAAAGCTCTATGAGAAGAGATTGAAAGAACTGGGCAAGTTTAGCCCAGAAGAGAAGACCGAGGGGAGACATGAGAGCACTCTTCAAATACTTGAAAGTTTGCCACACAGAGGAGGGCCAGGATCTCTTCTTGATCAACCCAGAATGCAGGACACAGAATAATGGGCTCAAGTTACAGGAAGCCAGATTCCGTCTGGACATCAGGAAAAACTTCCTGACTGTTAGAGCAGCACGACAATGGACCCCATGACCTAGGGAGGTGGTGGGCTCTCCTAGGGTGACCAGATAAAATCCTGGTCAGGGCTCATGTAACTGTAACAGTTGTAGAGAAAAGGGAATTTCAGCCAGTGTCATTTGTATCCAATTAGTTCCTGGTGAAATTCCCTCTTCATCACAACAGTTAAAGTTGCAGGCACTATACTAGAGTGACCATATACAAAAGAAGGCAGGGCCCCTGCAATTTTAACTGTTGTGATGAAGAGGGAATTTCACCAGGAACTAATTGGATACAAATGACACTGGCTGAAATTCCCTTTTCTCTACAACTGTTAAAGTTACATGAGCCCTGACCTGGATTTTATGTGGTCACCCTAGCTCTCCCACACTTGAGGCTTTCAAGAGGCAGCTGGACAGCCATCTGTCAGGGATGCTTTAAGGTGTATTCCTGCATTGAGCAGGGGGTTAGACTCGATGGCCTTATAGGCCCCTTCCAACTCTACTATTCTATGATTCTATGAAACCTTGATGTTCTCTTTTTCATTATCTTTTTTACAGTAACCCATCAGAACTAAAGTAGCTTCAATAAATCAGCAAATATGCCCTTAAATAGTAGCGCTAGTAGTCACTGATCAAAATTACCCTCTGATAAAAAACCTCAATCTTTAATTGATTAATCTGTCAATTAAACTTTAATTAAAGCTATCAATTAAATCTATACATGTCTACTCAGGAGTAAGACCCACTAAATTCAGGGGGAGTAACCCAAATTATAATGTTGCTAGGATTGCAGCTCTGTGCACAATAAATCCCATTGAATCCAATCGGGTTTACTTCTGAGTTGACAAGTATAGGAGTGTGCTGTTTATCGTCCATTTATTCTATATTCTCCTATTTAGAAATCAGCCCAACTTCCAAAGTGCTGTAATATTTAGGAAGGAGGTTCTTCTATACCCACAGTGATTTTTTTTTAACTAAGGAGCTTATGTCATCATCATCATCATCATCATCATCGCAGCAGTGAAAGCTGCAGGAGCTATACTAGAGTGACCTGATACAAAAGAGGGCAGGGCTCCTGCAGCTTTCACTGTTGTGATGCAGAGGGAATTTCACCCGGTGCTGCATGCATACAAAAGACACCTGCCGAAATTCCCCTTTCCTATACAACTGTTAAAGATACAGGAGCCCTGTCCTCCTTTCCATATGGTCACCCTACCACCATCACCCTATGGTGTCAAGCGTGAAGAGATGTTGTCCCCCCTTTTCTTTCTCCACAACTGCTAACTTTGATGGATGCATCTCTTTGGTGTTCATGATGACTTTGGGATATGACAAATGACAAACTTCCAGGCACTGATGGATGATATGTCAATTTTGGATACAGCTTGGGAGTCCATTTGCTGTCTGTCCTGTCATCAAATGTTTTGGCTTCTCCCCGCCCCCCAGCCCATTCCAAACTCAACATTATCCTCAGTAATTTTTAAAAATCGATTGTCTTATGACTATCTGTGCAAATGGGCTGCAGAAGAATCAGAGAGGTACACCACATTGTCAGGGGACATTCCTTTATTTGAAGATGTCCTCTTATTCGACTTCAATTTCAAGAACTGGAACAGAGAGAAATAGCTATTTTCTTACAAGAAGCGAGGGAGCCTCTCGCTAGTTGATAAACATATGTGTATACGTATATACACGCAAATGTGTTCACAACATTTTCACACCACCTACCACATACACATGTTGTTTGTACATGCCAGCAGTGTTAATGGTAATGCTTTATTTCACGGGTTGGATCAGAATATGCGCTCACAGAAGAGTTGTAGCCGCAGTGCCGTTCCATCAAAGTGTTACACAGTTTACACAGATTGAAATCTGGCCTTGAAGTAAGAGAGCCTGATATGTTGCACAACGTTGCAAAAGAGCTTAGTGCTCACGGCACACAATATTAAGGTGACCATATGGGAAGGAGGACTGGGCTCCTGTATCTTTAACAGTTGCATTGAAACGGGAATTTCAGCAGGTGTCATTTGTATGCATGCAGCACCTGGTGACATTCCCTCTTCATCACAACAGTTAAAGCTGCAGGAGCCCTGCCTAGCATGACCTAAGAAGACAAGACTCCTGCAGCTTTAACCATTGTGATGAAGAGGTAATTTCATCACGTGCTGCATGTATACAAATGACACCTGCTGAAATTCCCGTTTCAATGCAACTGTTAAAGATTCAGGAGTCCAGTCCTCCTTTCCATGTGGTCACCCTAGGGTGATAGTTACTCCAGATTAGGTTTGGTGTGGGTGGGAAATTCATTCATTTCATATTTTAATGCAAACAGACCGAATTTCACCAATACGCAAACCAATATGTGACCTGAAACTAGTTATCTTTTTTGAATTTTGCAATGGAGCTCTCCAATCAAAAACAGCATTAAAATGCATAAATTAGAGAAAATAGTGTTCAAATATGCATTATGGAAACTGCAAAAATGTACGTTAGGCAAAAATGCATGAATTATAAAAACTGTGCTAAAAATAATTATAATTTTTCATGCAAATGTAAAAAGAAAAATCTCAATGTTCAAGACAAACTGAACTTTTTTTTAAAAAAAAATATTTTATTTTTCAACATAATACAACATAATACAACATAAAATACAATACATAACCACATACCCCCGTGCTCCCCTCCCCCCAGGAGACCTTCAATTATTCATTATTCTTCTTTCCAAAATTGTAAAGACTCTTTTGCAGGTATTTGCCCCTTCCCCGTTCTTAATACATATTCCAAAAATGAGCTCCATATATCTCCAAAATCATTCTTACTGGACATTCCCGTCTTTATTATCATTTTACACGTTAGCTTATAATTAAGTGCCATATCCCATATTTCTTTATACCATTCTTCTATAGTATATATCCCTTGACCTTTCCAGTTTTTAGCAATCGTTATTCTGATGGGAGCCAGGAGGTTGTTTATCAATTCTCTCTTGTTTATATTCTCATTTCCTTTATCCCATATTGCTAGTAGAGCCGGCTTTGGGCTTAATTCCAGTTTACTTTCAATTGTTTCACTTATCTCTTTAAACACCCTTTCCCAATTTTTTTGTACGTGTTCACAGCTCCACCACATATGAAAATAAGTTCCAACCTCCTGACACCCCCTCCAACAATTCTTGGACACTTTTTTATCTATCTGATGAAATCTTACCGGCGTTAAATACCATCTCCATACTGTCTTATAATAATTCTCCTTAATTCTAATCGACAAAAGCTTTAACATTCTTGCATCCCACATCCTCCCCCAGTCATGTTCATTAATTTGTTCCTTTAAATCATCTTCCCAAATCATTTTAAGAGAGTCTCGATATTCATCATCCTCTATCAGAATTCTAGTCAAACCTTTTCTAGTTTTAATTACTTCCTTCTTTCCTCTTGATTCAATTAAATCTTCCAATCTTGAATTATTTCTACATTTCTTATTTATCTTTTTCCATTCCTGTGTCCATTTTTCCAATTGTAAGCATTTGAACCAAGCTATCTTTTGTCCTTTTAACAACTCTCTAATTTGCACCTTATCTATCATTCTTTCCATCCAATTCCTTAACTTAATAATTTCCTGATCCTTCAGCCTCCCTTCCAACTCTACTTTTAAATTCCTTGGGAAGTTTCCCACTACTACCACTGGGGCGAGTGGAGAGTCTCCTGGTATTAACTTTCCTTTAACTTTCTCCCAGATCTCTAGAATATTTTTCAGCAACGGGTTGTCCAGTCCCCTCAAATCTTTCTTTTGAATTTTAATTAAAAAAATATTTTGCAATTTGAAATCTAGTTCCCCTGTTTGCGTTTCTAACCATTCTAAGTCTTCCTCCCCTAATATACTATTTATAACATATCTTAACTGATTAGCAATATAATAACTCTTTATATTTGGAAGTCCCAAACCACCTTTCTTTTATGTCTTATACCATAACCCTTTATTAATCCTAGCTCTCTTATCTCTATTGCAATAAGCATTTATCATATTTTGCCAGCTCTTTAACTCTACATCCGATATTTTAATCGGCAACATTCTAAACAAAAAATTAATCTTAGGTAATATCTTCATTTTAATAACCGCTATTCTACCAAACCAAGAATGATTTAATTTTCTATATACCTCTAACTTTTCCCCTACCTGTTTTTTCAAACTTGCAAAATTGATTTCCTCTAACCTATCTAAATCTTTTGCAATATTAACTCCTAAATAACGTACTATATTTTTAAGCCTAAAACCTAACTTAACTTTACCTTCCTCCATCTCCTCTTTGTTATAATTAAATAACATCATTTCTGACTTCCCCCAATTAACTTGTAGACCAGTAATCTCCCCAAATTCTCTCAAATGCTTCTTAATCAACTCCCCAGTCTTCAGGGGATCTTCTAATGTCAGTAATGTGTCATCCGCAAACATATTCATTTTAATCTTCTCCTTCCCTCCTATCCCCTTCAATCTTTCATCCTCCCTTATAACATTTGCCAAAATTTCTATCACTATCGCAAACTGAACTTAAGACTGGAGAAATTCCCAAAATTTTAGACAAACTGAAGTTAAGATTGAAAACAAAACTTCTGAGTAAACACGTATAGAACTGACTTTTAATAGTATGGTCGCTCAGACGGTTTTTTATAGGGGTGTGCATCGGATCGGATCCGATCCACGATCCGAATCCGATCCGACCCAAAATCGGGAAAATCCGATCCGATCCGATCCGATCCGGACAACCTCCGATCCGATCCGATCCGATCCGATGAGGTCCGATCCGGATCGGACGCCATTTTGAATGCTTTTTCCCATAGCCAAGTATTGTTTTACAAAAACGCCTATAACTTTTTCATTTTTAAAGATAGAAGGATGAAACTTGGGCACATTGTAGACTGGTTAGGGGTAGTTATCTGTGAGAAATTTCAGAAAGATTGGTGCATGCATTTTGTGGCAATTAATTTTTTAATAAATACCCAGGAATGCCTATAACTTTGTCATTTTTAAAGTTACACACATGAAACTTTGCCACATTGTAGGGGGTACCTTGGGACCTATGTGTGTGAAATTTCAGAAACGTAGGTGCTTGTCTTGTGTGGCAATTAATTTTTAGAAAAATGGGTAGTAGTGGGGTAAATACAGTTACGCCTCCCATTTTTTTATTTTTGAAGATACAAACAGGAAACTTGGGCACATTACAGGTACCACTTGCCTTGATATGTGTGTGAAATTTCAGAAACATTGGAGCTTTCCTTGTGTGGCAATTAATTTTTGAAACAATGAAGAAAGAAACACCTATAACTTTGTCATTTTTAAAGTTACACACATGAAACTTTGCCACATTGTAGGTGGTACCTTGGGACCCATGTGTGTGAAATTTCGGAAACGTAGGTGCTTGCCTTGTGTGGCAATTAATTTTTTAATAAATACCCAGGAATGCCTATAACTTTGTCATTTTTAAAGTTACACACATGAAACTTTGCCACATTGTAGGCGGTACCTTGGGACCTATGTGTGTGAAATTTCGGAAACGTAGGTGCTTGCCTTGTGTGGCAATTAATTTTAGAAAAATGGGTAGTGGTGGGGTAAATACAGTTACGCCTCCCACTTTTTTATTTTTGAAGATACAAACAGGAAACATGGGCACATTACAGGTACCACTTGGCTTGATATGTGTGTAAAATTTCAGACAGCTGGGTCCAGGCATGTGGTGGCAAGGTATTTTTGAAACAATGAGGAAAGAAACGCCTATAACTTTTTTATTTTAAAAGTTAGAAGTCTGAACATTGCTCACTTTGTAGATGGGTTAGGGGTAGATATGTGTCAGAAATTTCAGAATGATAGGTCCAGGCATTTGATGGCTATGGAATTTTTAAATTACATGTTTCAAAAAAATTTCTACAGAGGCCAGGTCTTCCCCTCCCGCTTCCCGCGAAGAAAAGGAAACACTCTCTCGTCTCGATCCCTTTGATCCTTGGTAGTATCCATTACAGGGCTCGTGTCTGCTTGAGTACAAAGTGAAAGCAGACACGAGCCCTGTAATGGATACTACCAAGGATCAAAGGGATCGAGACCAGAGTGATCCTTCCTTGCACGCATGGCTGCAAAACTCAGCTAGGCTCAGCCGTTCTGCTTGAAAAGTGAAAGGAGGAAAGGAAACACGAGCCCTGTAATGGATACTACTAGCAACTTCAAAGGGATCGAGACGAGAGAGTGTTTCCTTTTCTTCGCGGGAAGCGGGAGGGGAAGACCTGGCCTCTGTAGAAATTTTTTTGAAACATGTAATTTAAAAATTCCATAGCCATCAAATGCCTGGACCTATCATTCTGAAATTTCTGACACATATCTACCCCTAACCCATCTACAAAGTGAGCAATGTTCAGACTTCTAACTTTTAAAATAAAAAAGTTATAGGCGTTTCTTTCCTCATTGTTTCAAAAATACCTTGCCACCACATGCCTGGACCCAGCTGTCTGAAATTTTACACACATATCAAGCCAAGTGGTACCTGTAATGTGCCCATGTTTCCTGTTTGTATCTTCAAAAATAAAAAAGTGGGAGGCGTAACTGTATTTACCCCACCACTACCCATTTTTCTAAAATTAATTGCCACACAAGGCAAGCACCTACGTTTCCGAAATTTCACACACATAGGTCCCAAGGTACCGCCTACAATGTGGCAAAGTTTCATGTGTGTAACTTTAAAAATGACAAAGTTATAGGCATTCCTGGGTATTTATTAAAAAATTAATTGCCACACAAGGCAAGCACCTACGTTTCCGAAATTTCACACACATGGGTCCCAAGGTACCACCTACAATGTGGCAAAGTTTCATGTGTGTAACTTTAAAAATGACAAAGTTATAGGTGTTTCTTTCCTCATTGTTTCAAAAATTAATTGCCACACAAGGAAAGCTCCAATGTTTCTGAAATTTCACACACATATCAAGGCAAGTGGTACCTGTAATGTGCCCAAGTTTCCTGTTTGTATCTTCAAAAATAAAAAAATGGGAGGCGTAACTGTATTTACCCCACTACTACCCATTTTTCTAAAAATTAATTGCCACACAAGACAAGCACCTACGTTTCTGAAATTTCACACACATAGGTCCCAAGGTACCCCCTACAATGTGGCAAAGTTTCATGTGTGTAACTTTAAAAATGACAAAGTTATAGGCATTCCTGGGTATTTATTAAAAAATTAATTGCCACAAAATGCATGCACCAATCTTTCTGAAATTTCTCACAGATAACTACCCCTAACCAGTCTACAATGTGCCCAAGTTTCATCCTTCTATCTTTAAAAATGAAAAAGTTATAGGCGTTTTTGTAAAACAATACTTGGCTATGGGAAAAAGCATTCAAAATGGCGTCCGATCCGGATCGGACATCTGGTCCGATCCGATCCGACCAGCCTCCGATCCGATCCGATCCGATCCGACCCCCCAGGTCCGATTCCGATCCGCTATCCGATCCGATCCGGGGGGTCAGTGCACATCCCTAGTTTTTTAAAGCCTAAAACAGCAAACTGGAAAGACGTGCTCTGCAACCCTATGCTTACTTCTGAGGTCTTACTTCTGTTTACTCAGAAGTTTATTCTGTTTACTCAGAAGTAAGTCTCTCTGTTCAATGGGGTTTACTCAAAGGTAAGCATGCACCAGATTTTAGAATGACTTGGATATAAATGCAGTTGAAATCAATGGAATTTACTCAGGAGTAAGGGAACCAGCAGATCTCTATTTTATGAACTGGAGATGCACAGCTTCACATGATCAAAGGACAGGAAAAGAGATCACAAATGCAATGAGGTAGAAGATTGCACCAGTGAACTATCACAAAAAGGTTGTAAAGGGCAGGGAAATTTAAAAATTCTTTAAAAATGAAGGGATAAACCAATCTAATTCAAACTTGGCATGCCAAAAGCTCTCCTGGAGACCTATCACCATACCAAGTTTCATCACTTTACCTTTAAAAATTACACAGATGTAAGCATTTTTGTACATTCTAATGGGAACTCTAATGAGCAAGGAGGGAAGGCTGCCACGTTCATCACAATGTCCATCAACGACAAGAACCAATGAACTGGAGGGGGAAGGAGAAGGGGCGGGGCAGTGTGGGGCAGGCGCAATAGCAGCGGGAGAGCAAAAAGAGCTACCATCGTGAAAGGGAGGAGCGCTTGCAGTGCTTCTGAAATGGAGGTAAAAAATGAGAAGGCAAACCAGGGGGAAAAATAGGTGTGATGGGGCCCTTTAGCTTAATGAAAAGGCCCCAAACATTTTACTCATTCCTCCTCCTGGGGAAAAATGTTCCAATCCCTTGGTCAGTATCATTTATTCATTTATTTTCAAAATTTTCCGGGCTGCCTTTAAGGATAGAACCCTCTCAAGGCAGCATACAGGATAAAAACAATGCAAAATCATGCCAATACTAGGATGACCATATGAAAAGGAGGACAGGGCTCCTGTAACTTTAACAGTTGTAGAGAAAAGGGAATTTCAGCAGGTGTCATTTGTATGCAATTAGTTCCTGGTGAAATTCCCTCTTCATCACAACAGTTAAAGGTGCAGGCACTATACTAGACTGACCATATACAAAAGAAGGGAGGGCCCCTGCAACTTTAACTGTTGTGATGAAGAGGGGATTTCACCAGGAACTAATTGCATACAAATGACACCAGCTGAAATGCCCTTTTCTCTACAACTGTTAAAGATACAGGAGCCCTGTCCTCCTTTTCATATGGTCAGCCTAGCCAATACAAAAGCAATAACTAAATATTCAATTAAAAAGGGCTTTAACAACAGATCACCACTAAAGCCAGCAGTCCCCAGACTACGAAAAGGTAAGTGAAACCAAGTTGGTTTTCTGAGCCTTCTTGAAGACCTTCAACAAAGGGGCCTTGATGGACGCTGATTCCAGAGTTGTGGTGCCAACCACTGAGAAGGCTTGTCTCCCTCGTACTCACCCAGCTTAATATATGTTTGCCTTCTTACTCAGACCAGGCTTGCAGGCCTATCCATCACGCCAGTTAAACATGGTTTCCCCTTTTTCACAGTGAGATCTTGTGGGGTGTCAGCACATCCACTTCCTCCAGCTACCACAGCACTAAGGGAGTTGGTACCTCATGCTGAAGCGGGATTGCCATCCCAAGTGAGACAGGGATGGCCGGTGAAGCTGCAGAAGCTCTGGAGATGACACCTGATGAGGAGTTGGGCTGGGGATGGATGAAGGTTTCCACTGAATTTCTCCTAAAGTGAAACGTCAGCCTCATCTACATCTTGAGGCCTTCCGGGACGGGGGTGGAGGGGGAATCCCAGGCTTGCCTACTTCCGGGATTGTCCCCATGTGTCTAAACATCAGTACGTTCTCCTGGAAGTCAAGAAGGACATTCCTGGTGCTGCGTTTATTTGTTTTTTCCGCATTGCAGAAGTGCGGGCCCACAATCCGGGGGAAAAGTGTTTTTTTTAAAAAAAAAAACACACACACAACAACAACCCTAAAACCCGGTGCCCCAACATGCTGAGAGCCTTCCCAGGGATGGAGAAAATGCTGCCCTCCCAATGGGCATAGCGTCCCCCTGCACAACTCCGCGCCCATTTGAAGAGCCCCGCTACTCACGGGGGGGGGGGGGGGAGGGAGGACCCAAGAGCACTCGCCATACCACCCACGATCCTCAGGGTTGTCCCGGGATCGTTGGAAAAATCAGGAAAACCATGGTCCCAGTCATTCTGGGACAATGGAGAGGTCATCCCCAGTTGACCCTGGGATCCCCTGTGCATAATTTGGGCACACAGGGACAACCTCGAGCTGATCCCGGGATAACTGCCTGGTGCAGACATGCGTGTTGAGGCAAATTTGGAGGTTGGGTGAATCTAGCCTCAGCAAAACATATTTTGCTTCCCTCACGCTCACGCGGGTCTTTCCTCTGAGCTGAAACGTCGGACCGCCCCTGGCAAAGGGTAAAGGGAGAGAAGAACGACTGAGGAACGGCAAATTCATGGAGGCAGCCGGGATAATGAAATGAAACCTCCATGTTCCGTGTCAGTGTACCTTGGAAGCAACAGCAGCAGCTGGGGAGCGCAACCACTCCTGATTCCCAGAGGAAATCACCGATGCTGATTCCTCATCATTTACTGACCCGGCGGACCTTCCCTCTGATGCTGCAGCGCAGCCAATCTCCTCTTACGCTTATGTGCTAAAGATGGAATCCAGCTTTCCCCAGCTTGGGGTCTTCCAGAGGAGTTGGACTACCAGTCCCCTTATCCCCAGCTGGCTGGGAGCGAAGGCAGTTGAAGTCCAGGACATCTGGAGGCCAGCAGGCTGGGGAAGGCTGATGTAGAACTAACAGAGCAACCAGAATCGTTGTTTTGTATTTATATCTCATCCTGGGAGCAAACAGGGAATAACGGTTGAACTGTGCCCCAGAAAGGCCAAGCGTCCGCCCTTATTAAACCTTCTCGGTGCTTTAGTGCCTTCATCTTTATCAGCAAAGCAGGAATTAATCAGGAGAGAAGCAGAGCCTCAGCGGTGGCAGCTGAAAGCAACGGCAGAGAGAGATCCATCACTCATGAAGCCGGAGGAGTGCGCTCTCTCACGAGGCCTGGGAGCCGTGGAGCCCAAGATGCCGCCGTTCATGCCGGCCGGTTTGTCCTGTAGTGGAAAGGGAACCACTCGATTCGGTTGAGGTTGGCCAGTGCGTAGCACTCTTTGTCCTTACGCACCCTACGCCCGGATCACGGCCTCCTCCTTCGTGCCTGAAAGCCAAAGAGCCCTAAAGGAACTTGCAGAACGTTTGCAACCAGGGAGGAAGAATGGACAGGGGGGGAAATGGAAATTGCAGAGAAAGTTGCATCCGCACATGCAGTTCTTCTGCAAACCTGTGTGTCCCATTGTCCACCGTTGTCCCTTTTTTTGGCGGGCAGTGAATAAATGGCGACCTTCGTACACCACCCTCAGCTCCTCAGAGCACAGGCAGGATGGAAATGAGATATTCAACTGTGTTACAATGGTCGTGGGTTTCGATCCTCTGCCCCACCCACTGATGCAGAAGCAACACACACACACACACACACACAAGCCCACCTCCAAATCCTCCCTTTAGAGGGTTCCCCCTCCCTCCTAGGGTGGATCTACACGCTAGGTTTTTAACGTTTTATAAGGGTTATGAAAACTCTTTGGGCCACATGACGCACTCCCTATAACGTTGTATATCTGAGGTTTTTTAAAACTCCCTTCAGTTATATACAACGGTTTCACTTTTAATAAATCGTTTTAAGTAAAAGAATGTGTCCTTCCTTACCGTTTGTGATTCATGGGGGCAGTGCTTCCTTTACTGGTGCCCAAATGCTTAGCAGTTGATTGGTGGGGAAGAAAGAGGAAGTGGACCAGTGAACTACAACACCCACAATTCTTAGCCCTATACTCGCTAGGGAATGACAGAGGAACTAAGAAGGAAGTGTGTAACTGAACTACAACCCCCACAATGCCTTGCCCTAAACTCACTGAAAAAACAAACGAGAAAGAGACAGGGCAGAACAGCGTGTGACCGCACACACCGCTTTAAAGACTGAAGACTATTCTCCTGTAACGTGAGTACTCAGTAATGTGGCCTAAGATGTTTTAGAACGCACCTATTTGGAATGTTTTAAAATACAATTTAAAACGTTCCAAAGGACTGTGTGGATTCCCCCCTAAAGATATTTCGTACTTTCATAAAGCCTGCTGATTCTTCCCTTGTGTGTGTGTGTTGATAGGACCATTTTGGCTGCTTAAGGAACGGCACTCACACCTGGATACTGGGAATAGAGGGGATGATTTATAGTGTAGAGGCGTTGGACAGGGAGAGGTTTGATTGAAGCTGGCTGGCAAGAGACTCAGGGCAGACAAAAGGAAGGACTCCGCTCTACGCACTGAAGTTATTTAAGACTCATAATGAACTGATAGGGACAGTTGCTCTTCTATAGACATAGGCCCTTTCTACACCTAAGGGTGTAGAAGGAGGGGGGCAGTCCTGGACTTACCTATGTCCGGGATCGCCCCCAACTTCTAAACAGGAAACACAACATCCCAGGAGGAAAGGGATGTCACGGCCACCTTTTTTTTAAAGCAACAGAGGAGCTGGGAGCGCTGCAGAGAAGGTAGGAAAAAACCCTGCAAAACCCCCCCCCCCATCTTGGGGATGGTGAAATTGCTTTCCCCCCATGTGCACAGAGCCACCCCATGGGACTCCGTGCCCATTTTAGGACCTGGGACGGCAGAGCAATCAGGATATCCCCGATTTCTGCTATCCCGGGGTTCTCCTGGGGTCATCCCCAGGTCATCACTGGTTGCCCCCAGGATCTCCTGTGCATCATTTAGATGCACAGGGATGATCCAGGGACAACCCCAGGTAGGGTGACCAGATAAAATCCAGGTCAGGGCTCATGTAACTTAACAGTTGTAGAGCAAAGGGAATTTCAGCCAGTGTTATTTGTATGCAATTAGTTCCTGGTGGAATTCCCTCTTCATCACAACAGTTAAAGTTGCAGGCACTATACTAGAGTGACCATATACAAAAGACGGCAGGGCCCTTGCAACTTTAACTGTTGTGATGAAGAGGGAATTTCACCAGGGACTAATTGCATACAAATGACACTTGCTGAAATTCCCTTTTCTCTACAACTGTTAAAGTTACATGAGCCCTGACCTGGATTTTATCTGGTCAGCCTAACCCCAGGAAAAATTCTGGGTGTAGACATGGCCAGAGTTACATTTTTTAATCCATGAAGACACTAACCCCACAACTCTGAGAAGGGGGAGAGCATGGCACACAGAGTTTTGAAGACAGCAAACTGTGGATTGTGGCCAGTTGAAATCTGGAATGTGTGTGATCACAAGGGTCTTGATTCAGACAACACACTAAGCCATGATGGTTAAGCATCTTGAGCTAAACATTTTGGCTTAGTGTGTCGTGTGAACCATTCCTAACCATGGTGGCAACATGACCACGTTTTAAACAGGCTCGCTAACCATTTGCTGCAAAAGGGTTAACGGCCTAACCATGGCTTAGCATGTTGTCTGAACAGGCCCAATAGAATGCCATGTGGGTTGGGAGAAGCGAAGCTGCACCAAGTCCCAGAATCTGGCATGTGTGTTGACTGTTGGAGATCAATATCCAAAGACAAGAAGAGTCCTGCAGGATTAGAAAGAGGGCTCATTTCGCCCAACCTCTGGTAGTGGCCAAACACATAGTTCTAGGGAGCCTACAAGTGCAACAGTTCACCTCAGGGTTTTATTTTTTAGTTTATTATTATTATATCGCACCTTTTCCCCTCTTGCAAGGAACCCAAAGTAATGTACATAAGCCTCCTCTCCATTTTATCCTCACAACAACAACAAGCCTGTGAGGTAGGTCAGGCTGAGAGAGAGTGACTGGCCCAAAGTCACTGAGTGAGCTTCTTGGCCAAGTGGGGACTCGAACCCAGATCCCCCAAGTTCTAGTCCAATACTCAAACCACTACACCACACTGGCTTTCCCCAGCATCTAATATTTAGGTTCATTGCCTCTAGTTGTAAGGGCGGCAACATTTAGCTAGTAGTCCTTGATTGACCCAACCTCCATGAATTTGTCTAAGTTAGTGTTCTTTGACTGGGCACCCTGCAGATGTGTTGGAATATAACACCTGGCACGGCTGGCTGGGGGATGCTTGGTGTTGTAGTCCAACACATCTACAGGGCACCAGGTCTAATACTATTTCTAATCTAATGGCCATCTCCACATTTTATGGCAGTGACTTCCTTAAATTAATGGCGCACTTATAAATACTTCAGGCACCAGGGTGGTGGAGGGCGGCTCATTTCTCCTGTTAAGATCCTGTGACGCTCAATCAGGACATCTGCACAGCCCATATAATGTACTTTAATAAGAGGCACAAGAGAATTCTGTTTCTCCTGATTGCTTTGTGCCGGGCAACGCAACCGGCTCCTTGAGCAATTGCAAACGCTTAACCGTCTTCCACCTGTGTGCATTTGGAGGGTTTTTTTCCAAGCTATTTTTCAAGGCAAGAGAAAGAACAGAAGGGTTCATTTTAGTACGACTGCCCGCTGATTAAAGAATTAAAGAATTACTAGGTCATTAATCATCTTTCTTTCGTTTAAGACTTTACTTGATTACTTGATTAAATTTAAATAATTTTGCATGTTGCCAAAACGTCAGTATGGGTGCCTGTTTGAGACATTGCTGGAAGTGTGAAATAGCTCACAATTGCATGAGCAACGCTTGTCACTCTTCTACTGCTGATGTTCTGATTGTGACAGATTTTGTGACAGAGGAACTTTGCCAAGAAAAAAAGTTGGCAACTTCCTTGTCCCTAACAGTCGCTGCTACCGGTGTCATCATAAACACTGATTTGTTTGGTGGCGTAGGACCCACCGCCTGGAACTCAGGCATTTCCACAGGCAAAGCTTGAACTAGGACCTAGCCAAGTACTGAAAATCTGGGCAAGCGAGGAGAAAATATAACCAAAAGAACACTCCCTCCTCCTCCCTTCCTTGAACAAAACTTCCAAAGACATGCATAAATTTTCATATACTACTACTACTAATAACAACATCAAATACAAATACATAAAACTGATTAAAAACATAATACTAATACATTATTAAAATAACAATAAAACTCTTAAAATTCGACTGGGTAGGCCTGCTAGAAGAGATCGGTCTTTATGGCTTTCTTAAAGTCAAAAAGACTATAAAGTTGACGAATCTCCTCCAGCAGGCCATTCCACAGTCTGGGGGCGGCAAAAGAGAAGGTCCTCTGGGTAATGGTTGTCAGCCTGGTTTTGGCTGACTGGAGTAAATTCTTCCCAGAGGACCTGAGTGTGCGGGAAAGATTGTACGGGGGAAGGAGATCCCGGACCCAAACCATGTAGGGTTTTAAAGGCAATAACCAACACTTGGTACTTCACCCAGAAAGTAATTGGCAGCCAGTGGAGTGATTTTAAAGCTGGTATGATATGGTCACCCATAGGTGTACTGGTTACCAACCTGGCTGCCATATTTTGAACTAGTTGAAGTTTCCGGACTAGGCACAAAGGTAGCCCTATGTACAGCGCATTGCAGCAGTCAAGCCTTGAAGTTACCAGCGCATGCACTACCGTCTTTAGGTCTTCCAACTCTAGGAAGGGGCACACATGAACTGGAAGTCATCCACTTGGGGATTTTATTATAGTAAGTCATATACAGGTATTACAAACACACAAACCAATAAATGCAATTAGCCATCAGTTTCTCTGTGCTTCATTTGGTTCCTACATGATGTCTATCAGATAATTTCACACCCTGGCTGCATTCGGACATCACATTAGTCAATGGTGGGTTAAGTAGCCAACTCACAGTTTGTTATTTTGTGGGTACTCCCCACACAACATATTCCTACACAACTGTGGGTGGTTGGGGCTGGCATTGGGTGGACTAATAGTCAACCCAGCATTTGACTGACACAGGCCCCAACCCTCTCCCCACCCTCCCTCCTCCCTCAGTCCTCCCAGTTCTATCCCAGCAGCCTCTGCAAGTTGCACCAGTTGTAACAGAGTGGCAGCTGCCACTTTGGTCACTCTTGCCACCTGCCTCTATGGGCTTGTGTTTTAAATAGGCTGACCATATGAAAAGGAGGACAGGGCTCATGTAACTTTAACAGTGGCAGACAAAAGGGGATTTCAGCCAGTGTCATTTGTATGCAATTAGTTCCTGGTGAAATTCCCTCTTCATCACAACAGTTAAAGTTGCAGGGGCCCTGCCTTCTTTTGTATATGGTCACTCTAGTATAGTGCCTGCACCTTTAACGGTTGTGATGAAGAAGGAATTTCACCAGGAACTAATTGCATACAAATGACACCGGCTGAAATTCCCTTTTCTCTACAACTGTTAAAGTTACAGGAGCCCTGTCCTCCTTTTCATATGGTCAGCCAAGAGAGAGAGAGAGAGAGAGATGTTAGCAGTACATTTTTATCCCTTTGATTCTCACTGATTACACGTTAATACTGCCAAAATTAAAATTGGACACTTTCCTCATCTGTACTTCTTAATAGGGCCCGACGAGTTCCAGCAGCTTTTCACAATCCCCTGTTCGTAATTACAAAGGGGACATGATGCCTCCTTGGCTCCGGTTAAGTGGTAAACTTGGGGAGGGGAGGGGGGGAGCAGTTTGCATTTGATTAAAACGAGTCACTGGCTACAGAGGATTAGGTTAAATCAATTAGCCACGGGCTCTCTGTCTGCCATATGGACAGATAATTCACTTGCATAAACTGCAATGGGATTTGCACTTGGCAAATGTCATTTCAGTTCATTACATCCCCGTCAAGATGAGCCCAGCAAAAGGGGTTTAGCTCCCCACCCTGATCTTCCCTTCGCTTCCCAGCCTACACACACACCACCATCAACACATGTTGGCAAGATCATATGCAGCCTGCCTTGAAAGGCAATGTGCCCAGGTCGAGCGAGAGGGGACAACCGTTTTCATCATGAGTCTTCTAGAGACATCTAGCTGGCTAATATTAGAAATGGACCATGATCCGATTCAGCCGCGCTTTCTTATGTTCTGAAATGTATGTGGATTTGTGAGCTATGGAGCCCAAGAGTAGTCAGATTGTGTGGCGCTTCACTTGTGCAGGATGTTGTGTTGTCTTGCTTTCCCTATAGTATGGTGACCTTAAGGAAAGGAGGACCGGGCTCCTGTACCTTTAACAGTTGAATTGAAAGGGGAATTTCAGCAGGTGTCATTTGTATGCATGCAGCACCTGGAGAAATCCCTGCTTCATCACAGCAGTTAAAGCTGCAGGAGCCCTGCCCTTTTTTGAATCTGGTCACTCTAGTATAGCTCCTGTAGCTTTAACTGCTGTGATGAAGAGGGAGTTTCACCAGGTGCTGCAGGCATACAAATGGCACTTGCTGAAATTCCCATTTCAATACAACTGTTAAAGATACATGAGCCCTGTCCTCCTTTTCATAGGGTCACCCTACCTATAATCATGAGGGCCAGAACACTTATCTTTTAAGAATAATAGCAATAAAGGCTGGCTGGGGATGCTGGGGATGGTAGGCTGTTTTTCTGTCTAAACATGCATAGGATTGCACCCTAATAGGTTTGAGATTGTCAGGATGGCAAATTCTTTGTCAGATACACTGTTCTACTACCCTTGTAGTACGGGGTGGACAGAAAGTAGATCTCCAGATATTTTGGACTTCAGCTCCCAGCATTCCTGGCCATTTGCCAAGTTGGCAGGGGCTTCTGGGAACTGAAGTCCCAAAAATCTGAAGAGCGACCTTCTGCCCACCCGTGTTGCAGCAGATGCACTGAAAGTCCGCAGTTGTGGTCCGAAAAGGCAAGAAACACGTCTTGCGCAAATCTGAACTTTTGCCAGTTTTTAAAATTTCAGATTAATTTCCCCCCAATTTTTATTTTTGTGGGGCGCTTAGAAACAAACAATCTAATCCTTGTCTTCTGCTGATGCGTAGATTGAGGCAGTAATTTAAAATGTTGGTTTCCCAAATGCTATGCTTCAAACCCAGTTTTTCTGAATCGCCCAAACTACGAGTGAATCTTTATTTATTTATTTATGTATTGCATTTCTAAGCCACCCAATACCGAAGCTCTCTGGGTGGTTTACAAAAAATAAAGGGCATATTACTTTAAAAATAGGGGCCTATAAGGGCATCACATCCAACCCCCTCCTCAATGCAGGAATCCACCTTAAAGCATCCCTGAGAGATGGCTGTCCAGCTGCCTCTTGAAGGCCTCTAGTGTAGGAGAGCCCACCACCTCCCTAGGTCATTGGTTACATTGTCATACTGCTCTAACAGTCAGGAGGTTTTTCCTGATGTCCAGCCGGAATCTGGCTTCCTGTCACTTGAACCCATTATTCCATGTCCTGCACTCTGAGATAATCAAGAAGAGATCCTGGTCCTCCTCTGTGTGACAACCTTTCAAGTATTTGAAGAGTGCTATCATGTCTCCCCTCGGTCTTCTCTTCTCCAGGCTAAACATGCCCAGTTCTTTCAGTCTCTGCTCATAGGGCTTTGTTTCCAGACCTCTGATCATCCTCATTGCCCTCCTCTGAACACTTCCCCCAAAATTTATTTGGGCCTCAGTTTTGCTGACTGTGATTTTTCCTGCACCCCCTCCCTGACCCCCGCCCCCCGCCCCCGTGACGTCCTGTGCAAAAACGATTTTCATCAGCACTGTGAGGTCAGGAAGTAACACACCCACGCCCACTGCAGGCTGCAGCCATAAACCTTTGCTCATTATCAAGAGCCAGGTAATCATTTTTCTTTCCCGAGTGGGATGCGCTGGATTTATTACCTTGACTCAGCAATCTAAGTTTCTCAGTGGAAGCAGGAAGGTCGAAAGAGAGTGATTAAAAATAAAACGAAGTTCGGATTCAGGCTGGGAGCGAGCGCTTCCTTCTTGCTGACGAGGAAGCGCTATAGGGCAGGAGCGGCTCATCTTGAGCTAATCTGATCAATTGTGTGCAGCTACTGAGACCGACTTGACGGTGCCATGAGACTACCAGCAACCCCTGGGCAGTAGAGGCGGGTGGCTGGATGGCAGGATACCTCTAGGCAAATCAGAAATGTCCTGCATAGAAATATTTTTGTTTGTTGGAGAAATTCGGAAGTTCATCTTAATGCTGAATGCTGTATTGTTTGTGTTTTATCTTTGTTAGAAAACAATAAAAAAATTAAGTTGGAGAAACGTCCTGCGGGGAGCACAATTCCCATGCTGGCTCCGCCCCTTGGGTCAATAGCATCTGGGGTGTGGGGCAATTTGAGCAGTCCCCTTTCCTCGGTTTCCCCAACTGTAATCTCTTTTCCATTGCTCTAGGGCGACCATCCGCCCGGATTTGTCCGGACATGCCCAGAAAATGGGGAGCAAATCCGCATCCGGGGGAAAAACTGTTTTGGGGGGCCAAATCCGGAAATTTGCCCCCCCAAAAGTAGGGTGACCAGATGGTCCTGCGGCGATCCAGGCCAACCGAGGGGCGGCGGGGGCAAACTGGGGCGGCGGGGGGTTATGTAGCGGTGGCGGGAGGCGGGCGGGCGGTGCGAGGCGGGAGGCACGAGGCACTTACCTGCTGGGGCGTCCGCTTCCCTCAGGTGCTCGGAATCGACTGAGAAACAGGCTTCGCGGCCTGTCCCTCAGTGGCGTGCCGGGTGATGATGTCATCACCCAGAGCGCTACTGAGAGACAGGCCAGGAAGCCTGTTTCTCAGTAGATTCCAAGCACCGGAGGGAAGCGGACGCCCCAGCAGGTAAGGAGCGTCGGGCGGGTGGGACGAGCGGCACGAGGCGGGTGGCGCGGGGCAGGCGGGTGGCATGAGGCAAGTGTGCGAGCGGGGCGGGGGGCAGCACGGCGCGGGCGGGGCGGGCAGGCGGGCGGCGCGAGGCGGGCGGGCGGGGGGCGGCACGGGGCGGGGGGGCGGCACGGGCGGGCGGGGGGGTGGGGGGGCGGGGGGGCTTTTGGGCGGCGCAAGGCGGGGGGGCAGCGCGAGGCGGGCGAGCCTACTCCTAAGGGAGCAAATTCTAAGGTTACTTTGTAACGGCAAGGCTACTGAGTTCAGAAGAAGCAGGCTAGTATTAAGTAGGCTGACCAGATAAAATCCAGGTCAGGGCTCATGTAACTTTAACAGTTGTAGAGGAAAGGGAATTTCAGCCAGGGTCATTTGTATGCAATTAGTTCCTGGTGAAACTCCCTCGTCATCACAACAGTTAAAGTTGCAGGCACTATACTAGAGTGACCATATACAAAAGAAGGCAGGGCCCCTGAAACTTTAACTGGTGTGATGAAGAGGGAATTTCACCAGGAACTAATTGCATACAAATGACAGTGGCTGAAATTCTCTTTGCTCTACAACTGTTAAAGTTACATGAGCCCTGACCTGGATTTTATCTGGTCACCCTAGTATTAAGGGAGATGATAGCAATTGCAGCAGCTCCAAAGAAACGGGGCGCTGCTGAAAAAGATCTAGGGCCCATTCCTTTGTGGGGCCCCCGTAACACCACTCATGGCTTCTTGCTCCTTCTAACAGAGAGCTGATCTACACACTAGCTTTCTAACATTTTATAAGGATTACGAAAACTCTTTGGGACACATGACGCACTCCCTTGAACATTGTATACCCGAGATTTTTTAAAACTCACTTCAGCTATATACAACGGGTTTTACTTTTAATAAATCGTTTTAAGTAAAATAATGTGTCCTTCCTAACCGTTTGTGATTTGTGGGGGCAGTGCTTCATTTACCAGTGCCCAAATGCTTAACCGGTGATTGGTGGGGAAGAAAGAGGGGCTAAGGAGGAAGTGGGTGAGTGAACTACAACACCCACAATTCTTAGGCCTATGCTCGTTGAAAGCTAGGGAATGAAAGGGGAACTAAGGAGGAAGTGGGTGAGTGAACTACAGTGCCCACAATGCTTAGCCCTATACTCATTGTAAAAATGAAACAGAAAGAGACTGGCAGAAGGGTGTGAGACCGCACACACCGCTTTGAAGACTGAAGATTTTTTTCTCCTGTAATGTGAGTACTCCTTAATGTGGCTTAAGTCGTTTTGGAACGCACCTATTTGGAACATCTTAAAATACTATTTAAAATGGTCCAAGGTACTGTGTAGATAGGCTCAGAGAGCCCCTGTGCCAACAGAAAAGGAGCCAAAACTAAGGGCCAAACTACACATTCCATTAGCCCTGCTTTTATTTATTTTTTAAATGGGCTTAAATTGGTTACATTCATGTTAAAAGACAAAGCAACCATGAAGCCCCCATTCAGAACGAGCTTCCAAACTGGATTGTGGCTTCCTGTCAGTTTCCTGCCCTACTCCTGTTTGCTCCTCAAAGAGGCTGTTTAACGAACCGGGCATTTTCTGGTCCAATAGTAGCCAGAAGAGGGAAATTTTCCAAACTGGGGGCTCCATGGCTGTCTCTGTGTTTGGTTTTGGTTTTTGGTTTGTCTGTCTGTTTGTCTGTTTTTCGAAATGTAGTTTGGCCGTGGTAAATTAAACAGATGCATCAGCCTGCTCAGGGGGAAGTCATGAGGTCTGCAGAATTATGCAACGTTCCTTTTTAAAAAAGTCTCTTCACACCCACCCAGCCCATTGGGGATTTAACGGGCTGAGTTCTCAGCAGGAGCCATGGAAGTCCTTCTCCAAATAGTGCATCGTTAAACTCTGGAATTCACAGCCACAAGTGATGGCCACCTGTTCAGATGGCTTTAAAAGGGGGTTGGATAAATTCCTGGAGGAGGAGAAGGCTCTCCATGGCTACTAGACCTGATGGCTATGTGCTACCTCCAGTATCAGAGGCAGCAAGCCTGTGTGCACCAGTTGCTGGGGAACATGGGTGGGAGGGTGCTGTTGCACCGTGTCCTGCTTGTGGGTCCCTGGTCGACAGCTGGTTGGCCCCTGTGGGAACAGAGTGCTGGATTAGATGGACCCTCGGTCTGATCCAGCCTCAGGGCTCTTCTTCTGTTCTGATGCTTTTATGGCCAACAGCCTTCTCTAGGACCTGAGACTCTTTTGCCTCTGTACATTTAGCTTTCATAACAAACAAGCATTAAACTGATCTTTCCACCATTGATTTGTGTAATGCATCCTGCTCCAACCTGGTGCCCTTCGGCTATTTTGGACTACAACTCCTAACATTCCTGACCGTTGGCCATGCTGGCAGGGGTTGAGGGGAGCTAAAGTCCAAAACATCAGGAGGGCACCAGGTTCAGGGAACGCTGGCCCAATTCTTAAAGGCTGTGCTCCTAACTTTGCCTGCGAGAATCAGCCTTCTTGCTTGGTGATGCCCAGCCATGGTTTTCACTTCTCTTTGCCCACGTCCGAAATGTCTGGTTTCTTCTGGCTTGGGAGGACATTTTGTGGCCAACAAAACATGTGATTTAGGGCAAGTGCCATGCCACAGGCTGTGTGTTAAAGGTGCTTCGTTTTCGTTGGGAGCTTGTGAATTATCATCCCCTTTACCACCAGATTGCTCCGTTTAAATACCCCCTGGAAACGTCGCTGCCAAGCTGCCTGCAAATTTCTGTGCCCAGAGCTTTGGGATCTGCCAGCCACAATCCTGTCTCCTCCATCTGTCGTGCTAAATAAATTAAAGATTTGCTCATTCAATCTGGATCTGCCGTTTTCCTGAATGATTGAGGCCAGGCTGGGCGGTTTGCAAAATGGGACGCAGTGGTGGCGAAGGGGGTGGTGGCCAGGGGCTTTGGGGAGATGGATGTCTTTGCTGCCTGCTCTTTGCTTATCCTGCATTTACTCCCTGCTTTGCATCGGACACTTGCTTATGGTACTAAGGAAATGGATGCGCCTCTTGGCACGGTGGATAAGTATGAAATGAACGTTGCTGCGTCCCCTCCTGAAATTGCATCCCTCTCACCAACGCAAGAACCGGGGAGGGCAGCCAGCACGCGATCTGTCTTTGGGTAAACAGAAACTTCCCAATTATGGGATGGGGAAGGCCTATCTATCTCCCACTAAGTGACTGTCGAATTAGTTTCACAAAACATTTAAGTACTCCAGATATCACAGCGTCTAATTACTGGGAGAAAAAAAAATCAGAGACGAGCAGGATCATCAAAACTGAACAGAAACAGAAAAGGAAAGGAAAAAAAGGGGGGGAGCAATTTATCTGGATCACAGGAAGAAGAGAGTGGTCCTAAAATGAATTCTGCATACGCACCTCACACTTTCACATTTTGATGGTGGGTATTCTCCAATTATTTTCCGGATGAGAATATTCCATGATTCTTAAAACTCTGTTTACAGTACACCTGGCTACATAAAATGGACACCTGTTATATTCATGTTCAAAACTGCACTGTAGCAATAAATATTTGTCAGAATTTGATAAGCATCACGCAGCAAGCATTTAATGCAGTTTATATTTGTTTTATTAAAAACCCAAACATTCTGCAATCAAAATTGCACTCTCAGGACTCACCCAAGTGCAACAAGAGCTCATGTTTCCTTAAGGAATCCTGGGGAAAAAGTGGGAACATTCACTTCCAGAATGGGATAGGCCTGTGGAGCTGCCTTGGGTGAGCGTATTCAGAGGAGAGCAGCGAGGATGATCAGGGGCCTGGACACAAAGCCCTATGAGGAGAGACTGGTAGAACTGGGCCTGTTTAGCCTGGAGAAGAGAAGATTGAGAGAAGACGTGATAGCACTCTTCAAATACTTGAAAGGTGGTCACACAGAGGAGGGCCAGGATCTCTTCTCCATCAACCCAGAGTGCAGGATGCGGAATAATAGGCTCAAGTGACAGGAAGTCAGATTCCGGCTGGACATCAGGAAAAGCTTCCTGACTGTTAGCGCAATACGACCATGGGACTAATGACCTAGGGAGGTGGTGGGCTCTCCCACACTAGAGGCCTTCAAGAGGCAGCTGGAGAGCCATCTGTCAGGGATGCTTTAAGGTGGATTCCTACACCTTAAAGCAGGAATAGTAAGAGTTGGCCCCTTCCAACTCTACTATTCTATGACCTATGAACTCTGTTGGCCTGCACCGTTCCAGAAAAAGAGTGCTTTCCGATAGTTTCAGATTGGACACTGCCTTAAGACTCCAATTGCAAGCTTTTATATAACATTTTAAAATGTTGGAAATGCTTCATATACATCCTATCAGTCGTCCTTACAACATTACAACAACCCTGAAACGTAGGCCAGTATTCTTACACCTTAGTGTGAATGGAGGAGGAGGAGCTGAGTGGGTCATTTAAGGCCACGAGGTGAGTTCCCCACAGAGGCAAGAGGGGAACTTAGTCTGGAGGTACCACGTGTACACCATGTCTCTCCAGTAGTGACATATGAGATGTTGCCAGGCTCCCATTCTTATTTTTCTTTCGCAGTGTATTGAGCTCTTTTTATTTATTTTGTTTATATGTCTCACACCTTAATATGCTTCTTTGCAAGAGTGGAATAGCATTGCCAAGGCTCACAGGGAGGCAATACCCACCCCCCAGGCTTCCCTGTTCCCTTGGAGTTTAGCTGCAATCCTCAAGGTATCTGGGGGGGGAATGAACCTTACTCCCAAAATTGGTTCAGCACTTTGGATAGCTCCTTTAGGGTTCTGGCTGGTTCTGACTGAAAATCGAAATGCATTCACAGCACCACCGATATCAGAGCCACCAGCCTGCGCTGGGTCCACCTAGTAGTTATTTATTTATTTATTTACTGCATTTCTATACTGCCCAATAGCCGAAGGTCTCTGGGCAGTTTACAAAAATTAAAACTTTAAAAACCGTTTGAAATATAAAACAACGACAGTATAAAAACATAATATCAAACACAGTATCAAAGCACAACCAGGATAAAAAAACCGAGCAGCCATGCAGAAGTTGATAGGGATTGGAAATACAAATTTAAACAGCAAGGTTCAAAATCAAACTGAAGATCTGTTAAAACACTGGGGAAATAAAAAGGTCTTCACCTGGCATCTAGGCGGACCTCTCTGGTGAGCTCATTCCACAGCCCGGGTGCCACAGCAGAGAAGGCCCTCCTCCTGGTAGACACCTGTCTCACTTCCTTTGGCAGGAGCTCACGGAGAAGGACCCCCTGCTTCCCACACGCTGGTGAAGAAGAGGCCTCTGGGAAATTCGTTGCGGCCTGCCTGCTTCTGATGTTCCATCAGCCCCTTTTCATGTGATTGGGCAATCCGCTCAGTGGTCCAGCACCTGTTTTGCATGCCAAACATCCTGGGTTAAATCTCCAAAACTTTTTTTCTTTTTGAAGGATTAGCTGGCAGTTGATGGGATAGACCAAGAGTTTGACCCGGGAGACAGAGCTTCTCAGGAGGAAACAAAATGTCACTTGTGAGAGATTGGTGTTCGAGGAGAGACTGCCGGATGAAATGGAGGCAGGCTTAAAATTAAAAAGCCATTTCTATGAAAATGGGGCATAAATGGGTTCCTTTATTACAGGACAAACCGTTCTGGAGAAGCAATAATGAGCCCGTCCAGGAGCTCTTGCTTATTAAGGAAGATGGATCGCATGCTGCAGAGGCCTGCCAAGAAGCAAATCCAGCCAGGCAAATGGAATGGGTGTTCTGAAGAACGGGCCAGGCTGAGAATCGGGGCAGGCAAATGCATCAAGCCCCATCGCATTTGGGTCCTCAGCTGGAAAACTGCGAGACTCCCCACCACCACCAATACAGAGATCCATACATATTTTTCGTGTGCATGCTTTAAACGCAGGCATTTTTCTTTGCACGGGTTTACAACATGTTCATGGTGTCCAATGTCAAAGGTACTTATTTATTTTTAAGAAACAAATCACAAACAGAAATATCTCTCTAACCGTAAACTGCATTCGGGTCCGCGTTCAGTTCCAGGAGGTGCAAATTGGGTAATCTCACATTCAAATGTGAATCTAATGAATTTCTCACTCATCCCTGGCTGACAACTGTCAGTTAAACAATGCAGCCAAAGCAGCAAGGTGGGGGCTGGCAGCTGTTTCAAAGCTAGGGGACTGTTGTGTCTCTTGAATAGACACAATACCCATCCAGGTCAACTTTTAAGGCCCTCTTCTTCCGTGGTGGGTCCTATGATTGCAAAAGCCCACCCACCTCAACATACGCACACACAACATAGAACATTTGTATTTCAGGGGAGCCTTGTTGAATAGTTCTGCAGGCAGGCACATTTTCAAAAGTTGAGATCAGAGCTATATGGTAACTGCAGTGTAGCAAAGTAGGTGAGGGTTTGTAAGTAGTTTTGGTTTTGTCTACAGGTATGAGCCAACAGTGTGATGTGGCTGCAAAGAAAGCAAATGCTATTTGGGGCTGCATTAATAGAAGTATAACTTCCAAATTGCGCGAGGTACTGGATCCCCTCTATTCGGCACTGGTTAGGCCTCATCTTGAGTCTTGTGTCCAGTTCTGGGCACCACACTTCAAGAAGGATGCAGACAAGCTGGAGCGTGTTCAGAGCAGGGCAATGAGGGTGATCAGGGGTCTGGGAACAAAGCCCTAAGAGGAAAGATTGAAAGAACTGGGCATGTTTAGCCTGGAGAAGAGAAGACTGAGGGGAGACATGAGAGCACTCTTCAAATACTGGAAAGGTTGTCACACAGAGGAGAGCCAGGATCTCTTCTCCATCATCCCAGAGTGCAGGACGTGGAATAATGGGCTGAAGTTACAGGAAGCCAGATTCCGTCTGGACATCAGGAAAAGCTTCCTGACTGTTAGAGCAGTATGACAATGGAACCAATTACCTAGGGAGGTGGTGGGTTCTCCCACACTAGAGGCTTTCAAGAGGCAGCTGGACAGCCATCTGTCAGGGATGCTTTAAGGTGGATTCCTTCATTGAGCAGGGGGTTGGACTTGATGGCCTTCTAGGCCCCATCCAGCTCTACTATTCCATTATTCTATGCAGGATTTAATGATTGGAGAGGTTCCAGCAATGGATTTTAGGAGGTCTTTGAGCAAGATGGTTCAGTACGTTCCCTCCCTCAGTGAGTCTACCGTCTCACTGTGATGGTCACCAGCTGCTCTTGCTCCTCCGTCTCATTCCCATCATTGACCGGCAGAGAGCCAGTGAGCAAGCAGGCCAGCGCATCTAATGTTCCTCTTAGCCACCACCACCACCACCACCACCCCTGTCTGGGCTAGAGTGAGAGGCAGGTAAACAACCAGGATGCAGTGATGAAGAGGGGGATCAAATCCAGAGGCTCTTGTTAGCGGCTGCTGGTGCCGAATCATGCCCACCCTGGACAAAAGGAAGCACTTTGCAAATAGCACTTTGCAATGCCCTTTGCTGCTGCATCATGCCTAAGGACTTGGGCAAAGTGCTCTGCAAAAGAGGGGTGAACTCTGTTACATACATTGGCTTTGATCTAGTCATCTCTCTGATCGAGCAGTTTTCATGAAACAGTAATACTGTTTGAGAAAGTTCAACGAAGGTGAAACCAGCCGGAACAAAAGCCGAGCCTAGCGGGTGGAAGAAGAGAATGTAAAATCAGATTTCCTCACCCAGCTCAGAGTGAGAGGGTTGCCAAGTTGTAAAGGACAAGCTAGCATCACATGGCACAGTTTCCACATTAGAGAGCTGCATGGCTGCAGTTTCTAAGGCTGGCAGCAACAGTCTGTGGGGTTCAGATTCTTAGGGTGACCCTATGGGAAGGAGGACAGGGCTCCTGTATCTTTAACAGTTGCATAGAAAAGGGAATTTTAGCAGGCATCATTTGTATGCATGCAGCGCCTGGTGGAATTCCCTCTTCATCACCACAGTTAAAGCTGCAGGAGCCCTGCCCTCTTTTGCATCTGGTCAAGAGGGCAGAGCTCCTGCAGCTTTAACTTTGGTGATGAAGAGGGGATTTCACCAGGGGCAGCATGCATACAAATGACACCTGCTGAAGTGCCCTTTTCTATTCTACTGTTAAAGATTCAGGAGCCTGGTCCTCCTTTCCATATGGGCACCCTTGTCAGCTTGTCTTCAAGAATGCCTCCTGCTAACAGAAATATAATACATGTTCCTCAAATTCCTGTATATTCTGGTGCACAAAGCCTCTAGAAACCGCACTGATGAATCAGAACCGTTTAACCTCTAAATCACCATTGGTTATTGTTTTTTGCAGAACCTGAGTCATGATCCTGAATATTTACAGGGCCACTAGCAAGAAAAAGTTGCTAAACTCTCAACATTTGTTTATCCAGAAGGCAACGCACGAAGTCCTCCTGACAGCTGGATGAAAGTTACATTGATATACAACAGTTTTCCTCTCCAATCAAACCTTTTCCTCACTGCTTCCTCTTTCTGTCCACTGTGTAGAACAGTACGCTCTGAGGCTGATCAAAAATTGAGTTTAAAGTGCCTGACATTTGTCCTCCCTGTATAAATATAACGTGCAACAGAAAAGGGCTGAGTTAAAGTGGTTGTATATGGTGTGTACAAAGCGTGGGACAGATGGGGCGGTACAGGGACCACCACTTGCTTGGGAGAGAAAAAAATGAAGCTGTACAGGCTGGTTTGGTTTCAACCTGAAGACTGGAGCAGGGAGGATGGGAGTTGGGGATGTATCTGTGATGCATCCTCAGGAGGGTAAACCTAACCTGTTTCATGATGGTTTATACCAGGGTGGGCTACATGCAGGTCACGTGTGGTCCTCCTGGCCTTTTGCGTTGCTCCCCAAACCTATGCTTTTTTCACAAGCCTGACGTTTGCCCATCTTTGGTCTACACTAGGGGTCCCAAATGTAATAATAATAATAATAATAATAATAATAATAATAATAATATATTTATTTATTTCTAGCCCGCTTCTCCCTCTGGATCAAGGCTCAGTCTTCACTGCTCTCTTAAATTCAAGATGACTGCTGAGTTGTCGAATCTCTCCCAGCAGGCCATTCCACAGTCTGGGAGCGGCAGAAGAGAAGGTCCTCTGGGTAACAGTTGTCAGCCTACTTCTGGCTGACTGTAGCAAATTCTTCCCAGAGGACCTGAGTGTGCCGGGTGGATTGTATGGGAGAAAGCGATCCCTCAGGTAACCTGGACCCAAACCATGTAGGGCTTTAAAAGTAATAACCAACACTTTATACTTCGCCTGGAAACTAATTGGCAGCCAGTGGAGTGATTTTAAGACTGGTGTAATGTGGTCATCCCTAGGTGTACCAGTGACCAACCTGGCTGCCATATTCTGAACTAGTTCTGATTGAATGTAACATCCATGGCACCCCCCCACAGTGTCTGTGAATAGGCCTGTGGTGAGTGCAGACACCCCCCAAAAAAGTATTGCATTTCTTTCTCCCATTTTGAAATATGCGTGCATAGATTGGTATGAAATGCACACAACTTTCTAGGAGTTATACATTGGCTTCAACTACAGTGGAACAAATATCGAAGTAAGTATCCATTTGAAGGTGGCTACGAGGAGGAGGGCCTTCTCTGCTGTGGCACCCTGGCTGTGGAATGAGCTCCCCAGAGAGAGGTTTGCCTGGCACCTACATTACACTCCTTTAGACGCCAGGTGAAGACCTTTTTATTTTCACAGTGTTTTAACAGTTCTTCAGTTTGATTTTTAACCTTGCTGTTGAAATTTGTATTTTAAATCCCTATCAATTTCTGCACGACTGCTCGGTTTTTATCCTGGTTGTGCTTTGATAACTGTATTTTAAATTATGTTTTTATACTGTCATTGTTTTATATTTTGAATGGTTTTTATGGTTTAAATTTTTGTAAACCGCCCAGAGAGCTTCGGCTATTGGACGGTATAGAAATGCAGTAAATAAATAAATAAATAAATATTGAAAGCATGATAAAGTCCTCAATTCATTATATTATAGAAGGTGTGTATTGATCCAGTGTTGCAATATCAGTCAAAAAGGGTATGGAAAATCCATTTACACTGGCCATTTGTTTATTTCTGTGAAATTTACAAATTTCATGTGCCCACCCACTCCCAGGTGTGGAATGAGCTTCCCAGGGAGGTTCACCTGGTGCCTACCTGGTACTCATTTCAGCGCCAGGTGAAAACCTTTTTAGTCTCCCAGGGATTTTAGTTTTTCAGTTTGTTTTTTTCTCAGGTATTGTATTTTAATTTTTTTTGCACTGCTTCTGGCTTCTATTGGCTATTTTTATATTGTAGTTTTAAACTTTTAAACGTTTAGATTGTATTTTATCATCTGTCCTTTATTGTTTTGTGTTTTATGGTTTTAATTAGGGGTGTGCATCGGATCGGATCCGATCCACGATCCGAATCCGATCCGCCCCAAAAATCGGAAAATCCGATCCGATCCGATCCGACATACCATCCGATCCGATCCGATCCGACGAGGTCCGATCCGGATCGGATCGGATCGGCGGATCGAACGCCATTTTGAATGCTTTTTCCTATAGCAAAGTATTGTTGTTTTACAAAAACGCCTACAACTTTTTCATTTTTAAAGAAGGATGAAACTTGGGCACATTGTACACTGGTTAGGGATAGGTATCTGTGAAAAATTTCAGAAAGATTGATGCATGCAGTTTGTGGCAATTAATTTTTTAATAAATAACCAGGAATGCCTATAACTCGGTCATTTTTAAAGTTACACACATGAAACTTTGCCACATTGTAGGGGGTACCTTGGGACCTAAGTGTGTGAAATTTCAGAAACGTAGGTGCTTGTCTTGTGTGGCAATTAATTTTTAGAAAAATGGGTAGTAGTGGGGTAAATACATTTACACCTCCCATTTTTTTATTTTTGAAGATACAAACAGGAAACCTGGGCACATTACAGGTACCACTTGCCTTGATATGTGTGTGAAATTTCAGAAACATTGGAGCTTTCCTTGTGTGGCAATTAATTTTTGAAACAATGAGGAAAGAAACACCTATAACTTTGTCATTTTTAAAGTTACACACATGAAACTTTGCCACATTGTAGATGGTACCTTGGGACCTATCTGTGAGAAATTTCAGAAAGATTGGTGTATGCGTTTTGTGGCAATTAATTTTTTAATAAATACCCAGGAATGCCTATAACTTTGTCATTTTTAAAGTTACACACATGAAACTTTGCCACATTGTAGGTGGTACCTTGGGACCTATCTGTGAGAAATTTCAGAAAGATTGGTGCATGCGTTTTGTGGCAATTAATTTTTGAAACAATGAGGGATTCATTGGACAGCACTTGCCCATAGGGATTCATTGGACAGTACTTGCCCATAGGGAATCATTGGACAGTACTTGCCCATAGGAAATCATTGGAAAGCACTTGCCCATAGGAAATCATTGGAAAGCACTTGCCCATAGGAAATCATTGGAAAGCACTTGCCCATAGGAAATCATTGGAAAGCACTTTCCCATTGAGAAATACAGTTATGCCTCCCACTTTTTTATTTTTGAAGATACAAACAGGAAACTTGGGCACATTGTAGACTGGTTAGGGATAGTTATCTGTGAGAAATTTCAGAAAGATTGGTGCATGCGTTTTGTGGCAATTATTTTTTAATAAATACCCAGGAATGCCTATAACTTTGTCATTTTTAAAGTTACATACATGAAACTTTGCCACATTGTAGGTGGTACCTTGGGACCTATCTGTGAGAAATTTCAGAAACGTAGGTGCTTGCCTTGTATGGCAATTAATTTTAGAAAAATGGGTAGTAGTGGGGTAAATACATTTACGCCTCCCATTTTTTTATTTTTGAAGATACAAACAGCAAACATGGGCACATTACAGGGAACACTTCACTTGATATGTGTGTAAAATTTCAGAATGATAGGTCCAGGCATTTGGTGGCAAGGTGTCTGCACACACCACTTTGAAGACTGTAGAAAATTTCTCCTGTAACGATCCTAGCGAGAGAGTGATCCTAGGCACAGCCGTTCTGCTTGAGTAAAAAGTGAAAGTATCAAAGCAGACACGAGCCAATTGCTACTTTGTTTCTCCTTTTGTAATGGATACTAGCTCAGTTGCAGCCAAGCGTGCAAGGATCAAAGAGATGAGAGAAAGTGTTTCCTTCTTCTTCCCGGGAGGCAGGAGGGTGCAATTGACAGCCCCAGCCTCTGTGGAAAAACATTTATAACTTTTAATCTAAAAAATTCGTAGCCACCAAATGCCTGGACCTATCATTCTGAAATTTTACACACATATCAAGTGAAGTGTTCCCTGTAATGTGCCCATGTTTGCTGTTTGTATCTTTAAAAATAAAAAAATGGGAGGCGTAAATGTATTTACCCCACTACTACCCATTTTTCTAAAATTAATTGCCATACAAGGCAAGCACCTACGTTTTTTAAATTTTACACACATAGGTCCCAAGGTACCACCTACAATGTGGCAAAGTTTCATGTATGTAACTTTAAAAATGACAAAGTTATAGGTATTCCTGGGTATTTATTAAAAAATTAATTGCCACAAAACGCATACACCAATCTTTCTGAAATTTCTCACAGATAGGTCCCAAGGTACCATCTACAATGTGGCAAAGTTTCATGTGTGTAACTTTAAAAATGACAAAGTTATAGGTGTTTCTTTCCTCATTGTTTCAAAAATTAATTGCCACACAAGGAAAGCTCCAATGTTTCTGAAATTTCACACACATATCAAGGCAAGTGGTACCTGTAATGTGCCCAAGTTTCCTGTTTGTATCTTCAAAAATAAAAAAATGGGAGGCGTAAATGTATTTACCCCACTACTACCCATTTTTCTAAAAATTAATTGCCACACAAGACAAGCACCTACGTTTCTGAAATTTCACACACATAGGTACCAAGGTACCACCTACAATGTGGCAAAGTTTCATGTGTGTAACTTTAAAAATGACCGAGTTATAGGCATTCCTGGTTATTTATTAAAAAATTAATTGCCACAAACTGCATGCACCAATCTTTCTGAAATTTCTCACAGATACCTATCCCCTAACCAGTGTACAATGTGCCCAAGTTTCATCCTTCTATCTTTAAAAATGAAAAAGTTATAGGTATTTTTGTAAAACAATACTTTGCTATAGGAAAAAGCATTCAAAATGGCGTCCGATCCGGATCGGAACATCCGATCCGCGGATCGGGATCGGATCGGATCCGATCCGACCATCCTCTGATCCGATCCGATCCGACCCCCCAGGTCCGATTCCGATCCGCTATCCAATCCGATCCGGGGGGTCAGTGCACATCCCTAGTTTTAATTGTTGTAAATCGCCCAGAGAGCTTCGGCTATTGGTTGGCATAAAAACGTAATAAAATAAAATAAATAAATGCAGCAGGTAAACATTTTAAAGGAGTATGTACATCCATGAATATTAAAGACTCTTCCAGCACAAAATTTATCTGTTTCATAATCTCCTCCCAAAAAGAAGCAACTCCTGGACATTGCAAAAATGAATGTTTAAAAGAAGCATTAACTGCATTGCACCGCCAACAATTCGCTGAATTAGACAACCCCTTGTTAAAGAGACACTGTGGTGTCCAATGGACATGAAACAGAAGTTTATGCTGAATAAAATGCAGCCTAAGATCTAGGGATGTGACAAGTAGACACCAAAGCAGTGATTCGCTGACGAGGCATTTCGTGGTGATGGCCCACTGCAGTTTGTCAAATGCTCAAATGTGCCCACATCCCAAGAGCTTGGGGACCCCTAGTTAACACTGGGAGGCAGCAGTTCTTCAGGACTTCTGGCGGGAATCTTCTTATTTTCGTATATGGCACTTCTTTTGTTCTTATATCAAAGGCAATGTGCCTATGTACTCCAGTTGCTGGGGAACATGTGTGGGAGGTAGTTGTTGCATTTGTGTCCTGTTTGTAGGTTCCTAGTTGACAGCTGTTTGGGCCACTGAGTGAACAGAATGCTGGGGGCTGTCTTGACGGCACCGCATTAGTGCCATGTCCCCTAAAAACCCACACTTTCGTTCCTATGGGATTGCGGTGGGCAATCCCCACACCAAGGAGTGAGCGCAGGGCTTATGGCTACCTCCGTCCCTCCCTGGCTTTCCCCCTTACCCCTGTAAAATGCGAAAGGCTCCTCTTAAAAAGGGAAACCTTTCTCCCCACACCAGAGGCAGCTCAGGACACAGGGCATTCCGTTGTCCATTTGACTTGTTGGCCCGCCCCTTCTTGCGGCTTCCGACGACCAAGAGGAAGCTGCCTTCCACCCAGGGACCCTCCCAGAGTGGCGCTGAGCAAGAACAGACTGCCGGAAGAGCTGGGCTGACCTCGCGCTCGTTCAAAAAGTCGGGGTAAGTCCCTGACTTTTCAACCATGCCTCTTCGCCTCTTTGCCCTGGGGCGGCTTCAAATCTGTGGCTGCGTCATCTAACCAACGCCACACAGATTCGGAGCCACTTCGGGGCAAAGAAGACATCAAGACAGCCCCCTGGACTAGATGGACCCTTGGAGTGATCTAGCTCAGCTCTTCTTATGTTTTTATATTCTTAATCTGATCAGCCTTACCTGGAATTACCTGGGATCAAACGCAGGACTTCCTGCATGCAAGGCAGAGGCTCTACACCTGAACTATGGCCTTTCTCTTAACTAAGGCCTTCCTGACAACACACTCAGCATCCACCCATGCAATCTTTGGCTGACGAATTTCAGGCCACAGGTCCTGGCAACACTTGCCTTGGCCACGATTCAAGATTCATGCCACGTCCTTCCTTTCCCCTTACCTTTCCTGGAAAGTCAGTCCAATATTTTGCTCTGAGGGAGAATCTGCTTAGCAAAGTCATAGCCCCTTCCTTACAAACAAACATGACCCCCACACACACCTCCACCCCACCTCATGACCTGCCTGCACGGCTGCTTCCTCCAAAAATCTGTCCGGCCTTCTTTCATACAGATGCTGCAATATCTGGAGGTGACAACCAAGGCCGAAGCCAGGAACAAAGAACTTGAATAATTTAGCATCTTGCGGCACTCCGGAAAAGTCAGGAAGTGGAAAATCGAGACTAATAAAGGGAGCGCTCCGGCAGGACAGTTCATGAAGCATTTTTGTTTTTGCTTCATTTTAAGAGGCAGGGGGTGTTCTGCCTCTTGCTTTAAAAAGACGGATTGAAAATACGGAGAGGTTTTACTTTGCTCATCGTTTCCTGGGGAAGCTGGCAAATTGGTCATACAATTATTTTATGGAGTTCCAATTAAACGTAAGGGACTGGACGCCATAAAATGTGGAATGGCTACTAGATTGGGATGTGCTTTAAGCAAGGGATTCTCCCAGGTTGGATTAGACAAACATGTGGAATGCAAATCTATTGATAGCTACGAGCCATTGGAGGCTGGTTGCTCCGATGTCGGTGGGGCGGATAGCTCCTTTAGAGTTCTGACTGAAGAATCCGGAGCGGATTCTCTGCCACGCCGACATCGGAGCCACCAGCCTCCACTTCTATGAGCCAATGGACCCTCCACGTAAAGTGGGGATGGGCAACTTCTTTCCTGTCAAGGCCCCCACACCCTCACAGGTTGTCTATTGGGGGATGCATGTCTAACCTAAAGGTGTCATGTATCAGTAGGGCAATTTCTTACGTTTTTTTATTTTCCTGACGAACGATAGTGTACTAACTTGGAGTGGGAAAGGAGGAGAGTGGACAGCTTTCTCATTCTTGCTTCATCGCTCCGATCCTTCCTGCAAACTTTCTCCCCGGCGCAAAAGTTCGTGCAAATGGGTTTTTACGCAGGGGAAGGGTCAGGTCAGGAAGCATTGTAACGAATTCGTATCTTGCAGTAGGCACAACCAATGACTAGGTAAATCAGCCACCTGCTTGTGGGAATTCGGAGCTGCTCCAGCTCTTGAGAAAACAGGCCTGGCCAACTGTGACATCAGAGTAGAAGGAATTGTGAGCGAAAGCAAATTTTCTTCAGGTCGGAGCACTGAAAGTCCACGGCGCATGAACCATTTCAGGGCGCTAAATCGTTGCTTCTATTTCCAGCGTTCAAGCTGAGAGTGCTGATGCTGCTGTGGCCAAAGCAGCATCACCCGTATACAAGGGGGGGGCATCAGCAGAGTGGGGGGGGGGAGAAGCCCGAGTTTGCACAAGTTCAAAAATATTTAGGGAAAAAATGCTGCACAACTCCCCCCCCCCCAAACTGCCCACTGAGGACTGGGCATGCTCAGTGGACGTGGAATGCCTCTGGCTGTTGCGGAAGGATGGAAAGCCATGGGAAGGAGTAGGGATGGCATGGTGTGGCTCGAATCCTGAACAGGGAGCATTCCATGCTGCAACATTTTGTTGCAGGCACCACTTTTACATCATCATTATTATTATTATTAACATTTATATACTGCCCCACAGCCGAAGCTCTCTGGGCGGTTTACAAAAATTAAAAACATTGAACATTTAAAAACCAGTATACTAAATTTAAAAGCATAAAAGCATAGAAACTAACTACATATCATTTAAACTGTCCAGGGATCAGTTTAAAAAGCTCAACCTATGCTGTTAAATGCCTGGGAGAAGAGAAGAGTCTTGACTTGGCGCCGAAAAGATAACATTGTTGGCTCCAGGTGAGCCTCGTTGGGGAGATCATTCCACAGTTGGGGGACCACCACTGAAAAGGCCCTCTCCCGTGTTGCCATCCTTTGAGCTTCCCTCAGAGCAGGCAACCGGAGGAGGATCTTGGATGTTGAATGTAGTGTATGGATAGGTTCGTGTCAGGAGAGGCGTTCCGTAGGTATTATGGTCCCAAGCCGCGTAAGGCTTTATAGGTTAAAACCAGCACCTTGAATCGGGCTTGGAAACATACAGGCAGCCGTTGCAAGCGGGCCAGAATCGGTCTTATATGTTCGAACCTTCTGGCCGCTGCAGGGGGGCGGGGAGCAACCACTTCCTGGCCACTTATCAGGAGAATGAGCACCGGGTTCAAAGAGGCTGGATCCCAGCAATGTTTGATGATTGGTTTCACAGAGGTCGGGAAGGGGGCCACACCCCTCACCATGTGATTGGCTGACAGTGCGTTGGAGTGTGACCTCTGCAGCAAATGTCTGAATCTGCATGTTGTTGAGTATATTCTCTCCTGGAAACAGTGACTCAGGGCCAAATTCCAATTCAGAGATGCTCTTGGGGGCGGAGCCATACCAATAATGGGTGGGGCTACAGGTAAAAGGGGCGGAGCCAAAATACCAGCATGTTTTAGTTCAAGCTCTTACTGCCAGCAACTCAGTAAGGTAGAAAATCTGCAGAAAAGCTGAGAAAGCACCAAACGAACGGTACTTGGGGGGAAGGGGGCAGGGCCATGGGAAGGGGGCGTAGCCATATGGGGATTCCCCGAGGCCTGATTTTGGCCCCAGGGCCTGAGATTTAAGGACATAGGAACCTCAAAAGAGCCCTGATGCTGGATCAGACCAAAGATTCCATCTAGTCCAGCACTCTGTTCCCACAGGGGCCAACCAGCTGTCGACCAGGGACCAACGAAGCAAGACACAGGTGCCACAGCATCCTCCCACCCACGTTCCCCAGCAACTGGTGTATAGAGGCTTACAGCCTCTGATAGTGAAGGTAACACTTAGCCATCAAGACTAGTAGCCACTGATAGCCGTCTGCACCCCTGATTTGATATCTGAATTTGATGAAAATTGCTTTCCATTTTTTTAATATATTGGACCAATGGAGCAATGTTGTTGTGGCAGAAAGGGGGTGTGTGACTGAGCAGGACATTGTCAAGAAGAGGTGGGTCAGGCCTCCCTTGAAGATGCAAGAGGGAGAGATCCGCATGTGCAAGCTGTATCTACTGCGCATGCGCCTGAATATCCCAGGGCTCATCAGAGCCATCTGGAACTGGCTGGCTGAGTCTTTGGATGCAAACGAGATGCGCATCTGAACGTAGGCTAGGAGTTCTCACTGGTTGCTCATGTTTACAGCAGGATTGGGGCCGGAGCGCTTTGGTCAGACCCAGCTTTATCTGCTGAAGCCCTGGTGTCAGATTATCCATCGCGTCCAATCGCTTGGGAAATTTATCAAAGGTTCGAGTCTGGGCAAAGATTCATTTCAGAACGAATCTAAACTACCTCCTAGTTGGCCTCTGGACACTTCCAAAATAGCTTATGCTTGAAGAATCCAATTACTACATCCTTTACGGGGGGGGGGGGGGGGCTGGAAACGAGCCACATCTTTTTGTCCTTCTTCATAAGAAATCTTCCGAATCTATGAAAATGAAAACCTCCTTCCTTCAGGCCATCCTCCTTCCAAACAGACGTGGGAGATGTACGTTTGCTCACCTGCCCCGCTGGGATTTTCACTCAAAGAGACGCCAGCCCAGCCGCTCACGCACACCCCCGGGGGCCTGACAGGCTTCGGCGGAGACGCAACCCCCTGACTTTGCAGAACGCTCTTCATGTGGACGAGACTTGGAAATGACACCAAGGGAGAAATTGGCTGGAGATGAGTCAGATGCCTGCAAGGAACAATTAAGGGAGCCGGGAAGGGAAAGAGAAAGTGTGTGTGTGGGGGGGGGGGGGGACAGGACTGTATCGTCCAGTGAATGCAATCGAGGCCGAGAAATAATTGGCCTCCTCCTTCCTCTGGAAGGAACGGATGGGACCGCAGCCTAGTCAGCATGGCCTCTCACAGTGATAGAGCCGTGCCTCACTCCTTAGCCTAACCCTGGGCCAGAAATGAAACTCAGAGCACACGGGCAGCTTAGCAGTGGTAGCTCCATGTTTTTGCAGGCCCGAAGGCCCCAATGCCCCTCTCATGCGTTCCTTTGTTTCATTTATTACATTTCGATATTGCCAGAGAGAGTCCGTACATCTCAATCATTGGTAGCGTTTCCTGGTTCCAGGATAGAAGAGCTCTATTATTAGAGTTCAGCATCTCCCTAAAAGCGATTACTACTAACATAGACCCTATTCCCCTTTTCAGTTTTAATAGGCTGACCCTACAGGGCTCCTGTCACTTTAACAGTTGTAGAGAAAAGGGGATTTCAGCCAGGGTCATTTGTAGGCAATTAGTTCCTGGTGATATTCCCTCTTCATCACGACAGTTAAAGGTGCAGGCACTATACTAGAGTGACCATATACAAAAGAAGGCAGGGCCCCTGCAACTTTAACTGTTGTGATGAAGAGGGAATTTCACCAGGAACTAATTGCATACAAATGACACCGGCTGAAATTCCCTTTTCTCTACAACTGTTAAAGTTACAGGAGCCCTGTCCTCCTTTTCATGTGGTCAGCCTAGTTTTAACCAAGAGTTGAGGGCAAGAATATGTACTTTGGTCTTCAGCGAACAAAGGCCCGCTCCCAGTCAGAGAAGAGAGGACTCCGTTGTCTTGGGTAGCTCAAGGATGGCTCGTAGATATTTATTTTGTGGAGTTTCAAGATTCACTTTCTGTATAGACCCCTATATTTGAGCACCACAGCAAACCTGTGCTATAACTTTGGACTCGTAGGTTTCGAGAGCTGGGAGAGTCTGTCTGACGCCTTTGCCCCTGTAAAATCTTACTAGGGAATTCGCCCAGTGGCCAAAGCTTTCTGACTCTGCCTTCTCACTGCCATGGTCCCCGGCTGCTCCTGCTCTTCCTCCTCTTCCTCATCCTGGCTCCCACTCGCTAGCTTGGCAGGCAGAGAGCCAGGGAGCAGGCCGGCCATGGCGTCTCCTGCTTCTCCATCTCACCACCACCGTTGTCTGAGCACAGCAAGAGGCAGGTGAACAAGTCGGTTGCAGCGGTGAAGAGGAGGAGCAAGCCCAGGGGGCTCTTCTCAGTGAGCCCTTGATGGGGGTGGGGGGCCTTGGCAGCTCCGCCCATCCCCATAGTTCTCAGTCTAGTCCAGTGCTGTCTACTCTGGTCGGCCGTTGCTCTCCAAGGTCTCAGCCAGAGAAAGATCTTTTCGCCATCACCAACCACCTGACCTTTTAAAGTGGTGGTGTCTGGGTTGAATCCGGAGCCATCTACAAATAAAGCGGATGAACTCATGCCCCTCCACAAGAGCTGAGAGCACCAGGAGTGTCCGTTCAGCTGATGGAGGTGGAGAGAGAGGTCGCGGTGTGGGTAAACGGGAAGTAAGGGCTCCTCCTTTAAAAGTGAAAGACCACAGTCACTGCATTCCATAATACACAGAGCAGAATCAGGCTGCTCATCCATGATATTAGTCTGGGTAATGGTGTCTCATTCCCATGAATGTGAAGGTGTTCTGTGAGGCTGCCATCCTTGGGAAGTGTAAAGAAGCTGCAGTTTACCTAGGTGCAAGTTCTGTGTCATGTGTTAACAGCAGCACGGAGTCGTTCCCGTGGGATTCAAGGGAGCCACCATCTCTCAGGTCTGGGAGTTTACTGGTATGATTACAAAACATAACCCATAAGAACATAAGAAGAGCCCTGCTGGATCAGACCAAGGGTCTATCTAGTCCAGCTCTCTGGGTGGTTCACAAAAATGGCACATCATCATTCAAGATATGTCCTGGTTCCACTCCTGGACTTTCAGAGTTCCACTTTCCTGGCTGGACACTCTGAGTCTGCTCCTTAAAGATATCTTGCCTCTTTAAGAGCCACCTTGTCCCTTTTCTGGGACCCAAGCTTCCACCTGTCTCTTTTCCCCCTTTTCAGTAGCGTGGAGGTTTGAGCTGTAGGTGGGTATGAAAAGGAATCTCCAGCAATACCAGTTTTGAATCAACACTCTTTACTATTCTTGGCATAGTAAGGCACGCTTGGCTTAAGGTATTTACATACATAGAACTGAAGTTACAAAGGCAAGAAAACAAAACAACAAGAGTCAAACCGCAGGTCCATCTTTTCCCTAACTACTCTTGACATTTTTCTCTTCAAGCATTTTCTGGGAAAGTTCACCCTTCCTTCCCTAACGAAAGCAATCACCCTTCTCTCCCGAATCCATCCCCTTTTCTCCTTCCTTCCTCAGGCAATCTTCCCTTGCTTCGCCCCTCCCTTCGTCAATCACCTTGTCGAGCCCATTGTTCGGGTGCTTAGCCATCCTTTTGTTCTACACTTGTGCTGAGCTGGAGGATGATCAGAAAGCTATTACCGAAGCATTTGAGAAATTACCATTTTAGCTCTGGGGTGATTCACTCTTATTATTATTTTCTAATGACTATACTTCACCACTGTTAACCCATTACATACAGGGAACCGCCACAAGATAATAAAAACATAATATAAAATCTCTAACGTACAAATTGTTCCTTCCAGCTTGGAGGTGCCCAGGGACTCCCAGAGAGGAGTGCCAGCCAGCCTCCTCTGTGAGTGATTTTGCTCTTTGCTCAGAGGAGCCTTTCATACTTTAACTCAATCATTCCTTGCGGCTTTCTACAGGAGTTCCTTTGTGGTACATCAGTTGTGGCTTTTGATGAGACCAAACTTCAATTGATTTGGCTCCTTGTTGAAACCCATCCATTTGTAAGGCTCACCTTTGTAGCACGCCAGGATCGATGTGTTACAAATTCACTTTTAAGTTTGAAATTGATTGCGAGCTTTGGAGGATGTGCAGTCTGTACCCAAGCAAGGCCATTTCTGTGCATGTGCTGAGTTGGTTGGTTCAACCCTTGCCTGATCTGGCGTGCCCATTACTGTTTCCCTTACTTCCATCTCAGCTCCAGCTCCATAAGGAGGGGGAGGGAGATTCTTAGGGTCCATCTTCTTCTCTCCATCATCAGTGGTGAGCAAACATCACATCACACCAGCAGGCTACGTGAAAATAAGCCATCGGGAAGGCGGTACATGACATGGTGATGCATGATGCCTTACACGGTTTGGGACCACAATACCTGATGGAACGCCTTTCCCGACATCATCATTATCATCATCATCATCATCATCATCATCATCATCAATTTATTTCTTACACACCTCTCCCTCCGGATCGAGGCGGGAAACAACATCAAATACGAATGATATAAAATACATAAAACTGATTAAAAGCATATAAAATGAATACATTATTAAAATACCAATAAGGTAGGCCTGCCAAAAGAGATAAGTCTTTATAGCTTTCTTAAATTCTGGAAGACTGTGAAGTTGACGGATCTCTTCCAGCAGGCTATTTCACAGTCTGGGAGCGGCAGAAGAGAAGGTCCTCTGGGTAATGGTTGTCAGCCTAGATTTGGCTGACTAGAGTAAATTCTTCCCAGAGCATCTGAGCGTGCAGAGCAGATTGTATGGGAGAAGGTGATCCCGCAGGTAACCCGGACCCAAACCATGTAGGGTTTTAAAGGCAATGACCAACACTTTGTACTTTGGCTGGAAAGTATTAATTGGCAGCCAGTGGAGTGATTTTACAGCTGGTGTAATATGGTTACCCCCTAGATGTACCGGTGATCAACCTGGCTGCCATATTTTATACTAGTCGAAGTTTCTGGACTAGGCACAGAGGTTGCCCTACGTACAGCTCATTGCAGAAGTCGAGCCTTGAAGTTAACAGTGTGTGCACTACTGTCTTTAGGTCTTCCAACTCTAAGAAGGGGCACAGCTGGCGTATCAGCCGAAGCTGATAGTAGGCACTCCTAGCCGTCACATCTATCTGAGATGTCATTTGGAGTGACGGATCCAGGAGCACCCCCAAGCTGCGAACACAGCCTTTCAGGGGACATGAACCTACCCGTCCACTACGCTCAACATCTAAGGTCCCCTCCAGGTGCCTACTCCAAGGGAAGCTCGGAGGATGGCAACAAAGGAGAGGGCCTTCTCAGTGGTGGCCCCCCAATTGTGGAATGATCTCCCTGACGAGGCTTGCCTGGTGCCAACATTGTTATCTTTTTGGCACCAGGTTGAAGGTTTTCCTCTTCTCCCAAGGCATTTAAGAGCATATACTGAGTTTTTAATTCACCCCAGAACTATATTTAAGCCTGGCTGAGAGTTCATAGTTGTTTTAAATGTATACTATTTTTATATGTTGTCTGTTTTTATGCTTTTATGGTTTAAAATTTTGTATATCGATTTTTAATGTCCAAAGTTTTAATTTTTGTAAACCGCCCAGAGAGATTCAGCTATGGGGTGGTATAGAAATGTTAATAATAATAATAATAATAATAATAATAATAATAATAATCATGCACTTTGCATTTCCAAAGAACAGCTCCCATGATGCACTTTGATGTTGTGCATGCGCAAAAACTCATATACACAGGATGAGAGTAACTCGCGTCCAACTGTATGTGGACAAATTGATCATTAGCCCTTTACATGTTCTGGCCCAAGACCTGATTTGGGAACGGCTGCGTGCTTGGTGGTACCCTGATCACAATGGCCCCATCCTCCTCTTTGGCCCATATTTCCACTCACAATGGAAATCTGGCATCTCATATTTCTCTGCCACGTTCTCTCGCTGGCACATACATGCTTCTTAATGGCCCACCCTGTTTATTGCTGTCAGCAGTGGCTGGATCTCTCTTCCTCCGCCACCCGTGGGAGCAGAGGCGACTCTGAAAAAGCTGTGATCGGATCTGCTGGCGGATGCAAGGCGCCTCCCGTGCGCTTGTACAAACCCCGCACGTATACCTGCCGATAAGAAGGTGAGCCTCTCTGCCGAGAGATGCACTGCCACTCTGTTAGATCATGAAGATTTCCTCGCCAGGCTATCGACATCACTCCTAAAGAGTCTGCCCTGAAGAGCCCCCTCTCGCTTTGCCTGAGTGATGCTCTGAGCTTGCTGAGCATTACAAGAGGTTGTGGCATTATTTGGAGAGCTAGTGCCAGAAAATCCCCTCCAAGCTTAGTTCCTTGATAACATGGGGTCAGGTCAAAGGGGGTGGGGGCAGCCTCTGCTCTGCCCACCCCCCACTCTATAAACCTGCCTTACTCAAATCAAAGAAGGAGGCGCACAAAAACCAAGTTGTAAACTGTGATGTTCTACTGTTAGTGGTTGTAAATATATTGCAAAGTTTGTTGTTTGTGATATGCGTTTGTTTATATCTTTAAAAAGGGTTAAGAACAATTACAGGTAAAGTAAATAACTAGGCCGAAGTGTCCTTACTGTTTGTGGTTATAAGTCTTGGTAAGTATAGAGTGATTGGCTGGTTGTGGGAGAGTGCCTGGATTGGCAGGCTGTGTGCTCAAATGGAAGGTGAGTGTTGATTGGCTGGTTGGTTGGAGTGCCTGGATTAGCTGGCTGTGTAAGAGTGGGAGGAGCTAGTGAGCGAGTGGAGTGTAGATATGTGTCTGACAGAGAGAGCTGACGGGGTTGACTGGGGGGGAGATTTGAGAGTATTGAGAGAGAGAGAGAGAGTCTGAAGCAGGATTATTAGATGAGAAAAGTGCTTGATTGAGAGGTTGAGATGAGATTTTAGAGCATAGATTAAATGAAGTACAGTTTATAAATGTATAAGAGTTCTGACTGAAACCAATAAGCATTGAAACCTTGTAACCGCTACACAATTGAACTGAAATACCCATTAAGCTTGTTGACACACAATTTCTTATTAATAAATTCTTGTTCATTCTATCTCCCGGTGTGGTCTGTGGGTGTACCTGAGAAGGTACTGGTGGCAGCGGAACAAAGAAGTTACTTGGAGGCCAGGTTGCTGGGCTGTGGGGCTGTGGGGCCTAAATAGTAAAGGCGAGACAGGGGCAGCAGCAGCAAGTGGTCGAGGGTAACCTCACAGAAACGTCCTTCCTTCTTGATTCCCCTTCTCCAAGCACCTGGCACTCGGACCCTGAAGACTTGCACTACATTTCAGTTCAAGTGCCATGAGGCTCACACATCCCTCTTTCATTTCAGTGGGGCAAACATAGTTTACTTTTCATCTCAGCGCCTAAATGTACAGCTGCGAGCCTGGCTGCTATATTAAGTGGGACTCCCTTTAGGCTTGAGTGAGAAATCCTTTGATCCACACACCTGGAAAGTTATGCCCACCAAACTTCAAGCATGTGGGGTGGATGGGGAGGAAATGGGCTAGGAAATTCAGGGGCCCCCAGTCTGGCCTGCCAACTCGTTTCCACAAAGAAGCTATAGAGGCTCAATAGCAGATCATGCTTGAGACTGTTCATGCAAATGTTTATCCCTCTACCTATGGGGTGGCTGAATCATAAGAACATCAGAAGAGCCCTGCTAGATCAGACCAAAGGGCTTTCTAGTCCATCATTCTGTTCCCACAGATGCCCCATTGGGGAGCCCACAAGTGGGACATGAACACAATTGCACCCTCCCATTCATGCTCCCCCTTGAAAGCCGTCGTGAGATTCACTGGAGAGAATAAGTAGAATAAAACAAGGCAGTGAACATTTCTCCTAGACCAGAGAGATGTTTACACCTCCCTCTGTGACATGCCCTCTCAAGAACTACCTGCCCCAGAGCTCCATAGTTCTTGCTGGCATTTCCTATTTAAGGGCAGGAGGAGTCAAGAGGATGTGGCAGCAGAAAGGAGGGACAAGCACTGACTATAAAAATCAGGGACATTGTGACCCACCCCAGGTCAATGGTAGGGGTAGTCCGGCTGATAAGATGTATAGGCCCCAGCTCCTAGGTGCCCTGTCAAGCTTGAAGCCAATCTGAAGCTGTTGCACTTACTAGAAAGGTAAAGCAGTGCCAAATTCAGCTTTCAGGACCCTGGATAGATCTATTGTGGCTGAAACTGCAGAAGAGCTGTTGTCTCAGCAAGATGCCGAGGCCTTCTGAGGCCTTCTGAAGACTGGCAGGTCTGGACCTGCTGTTCACTCTACCCACTCTGAGGAGCTGTCTACTTCTTGAAGGGCCATTATTCAGTGCTGTGGCCTCCGGCTCCAATGATGTGGAGGCAGTGAGAATAGCATCAGATGGGTGCCCTGTGAGTCCGATGAGCCCAGTAAAGCCAAATCCTCCAGCCTAGACTATCCAGAGATAGAATATGATGGGTTACTGGATGAAGCCTCCTCCCCCCTTTGAGTCCTCCTCAGAGCCAGAGGCGGGACAGGATAAAGGCCAACGAACATGAAAATAGGCAAGCAGTGAGTTAGGTCTTCTAGTCTCCAGAGAAGAATTGGCACGAGGTCCCAGAGGCAGGAAACCAATGCTGCTTCCAGTGTAGGTTTTTATGGCGTTATTACTCTGCCTCATTCATGGAAGTTTACAGGAGGTCCAAACATCATCATTTTCTACTTGTGACCTTCCCATGTTCTCCTACAGTTTCTTCCAGCTTCTGCCTTAACATGGGCAATCCATTAAGGAGAAAAAGACAGAACATCCGCAAAGTGCCTTCTGTTTGTTCCTGCTGGGGGCTCTCCACCTGGAAGCACCCAGTGTCTAAAGGATGTTTGTCTGTGGTGTATCATTCATATACATACTGGCCCTGCTGCGATGTATAAATACAAGCCCAGCAGAGGAAACATAATAAGGAGCTTAAACAAAGGGCACTCAAAGAAGATAAAGGACATCAATCCAGCATCCATTTTCCCTCCGAAATAGACAAGGCTTTTCTCATCAGTTGTTCAAAGCAGACAGGGGTGTGTAGCAGGCCGGCCGGCCAGTGTTTCAGAGTTGTACCACCCTCACCCCAATGAATCTTGGACACAGACAGCCACCAGTCAAGGCGAGGATTAGAATCATAGAATCATAGCATTCTAGAGTCGGAAGGGGCCTCTAAGGCCATCGAGTCCAACCCCCTTGCTCAATGCAGGAATGCACCTTAAAGCGTCCCTGACAGATGGTTGTCCAGCTGCCTCTTGAAGGCCTCTAGTGTGGGAGGGCCCAGGACCTCACTAGGCCATTAGTCCCATGGTCATACTGCTCTAACAGTCAGGACGTTTTTCCTGAAGTCCAGCCGGAATCTGGCTTCCTGTAACTTGAGCCCATCATTCCGGGTCCTGCACTCTGGGATGGTTGAGAAGAGATCCTGGCCCTCCTCTGTGTGACAACCTTTCAATCATTTGAAGAGTGCTATCATGTCTCCCCTCAGTCTTCTCTTCTCCAGGTTAAACATGCCTAGTTCTTTCAATCTCTCCTCATATGCCTAGTTCTTTCAGTTTGGTTGGGTCAGGGAGAATTGTTGAGGAATTTGAGGAACGTAGGATCTGGGCGAAATCTTTTTTCTTTTAAATGAGTCCAGGAAGCTAAGATTTCTTTTGGACTGGCATTTCTGTATTGCATGCAGAAGGTTTAATTCCTGGCTTCTCCAAGTAGGGCTGGAAAACCTCTGCCTGAAACCCTGGAGAGCTGCTGCCAGTCAGTGTTGACAATACTAGGCCAGATGGACCGATGGTCTGACTCAGTATAAGGCAGATTCCGGTGTTTCTGTGTCCCCCCCCCCGCTCAAACAGGCTACTGTACGTTCAACCTGTACAGATTTTATTGATTGATTGATTGATTTTATTCCATTTATATACCGCCCCATAGCCGAAGCTCTCTGGGCGGTTTACAAAAATTAAAAACATTGAACAATTAAAACACCAATATACAAAATTTAAAAGCATAAAGCATAAAAACAAGTTAAAATTACAATATCCTTCTGGGTCAAAGCACAACAACAACACAAAAACACAAAAACCCTCATCATATGCTGTTAAATGCCTGGGAGAAGAGGAAAGTCTTGACCTGGCGCCGAAAAGATAACAATGTTGGCGCCAGGCGAGCCTCATCAGGGAGATCATTCCATAATTGGGGGGCCACCACTGAAAAGGTGAGCTATTTATAGGATGCTCACAACTGGCCACTCACGGAAGTTTCTGGGTCGATTACATGTATACATCCAGTGCCTCTCTTGTTCTTTAGAAGGATTTCCTCATCTTAATTTGAAATGGGGTGGGGGGTGGGGGGAACAACCAGTAACAAACGATCCTCTTTCCGTTTCAGCAAATAAAGAGGAAATTGCGCTATAAGAAGAGGCAGACCAGCGCCATCTTGTGGCTGTATAAAGGAAATATATAGAACTCTTGGTTAAAGGGGGGAACGGGAAAACGGAGGAAGGGAAGTGTGTGTAAAGAGAGCACGTGAGGATCGTAGGATGAAATCAGAAGCAGAAAGCTGTGGTAAAGTTGCAGGATCTTCCCTGGTGTAGAAATACTCAATGTCTCTGCCTGTATCCAGGGCTGCAAAGGGAGTTTAGCCTGAAAACAGGATGCGACGGGGCTGATTAAAAACCTAAAAGTTCCTTCGACAACCTTAAGACCGGATTCTGGTGTTGGTGCTAATCAATTTTCAAGAAAGATGCACTACTTCTGAGGCAGAGGTCCTGCCAGCTCCCCGCTAGATCGCCATCCGTCAGAGCACCTGAGCCCTTCCTCTCCACGTAGCATCCAGGCCAGGCCTGTCCCAGGCGGAGCAGCATCGGTCGCCATGGTGGGATGGATTTACCATGGCTGACAAATCAAAAATAAGCCGCCAGCCCCTGGCGAGGCAGTGTCCCAGCTGTGTGGCCTGCCTTTTCCTATTTACAATTCTCCCCGCTCATGTCTCCTCTGGAACAACTGTTTTGGCATTGTTGCAGCCTGCTAGCTTGGGAAGCTGTAAAAAGTGGAGCTGGTAACGCCAGGCGGGAGGGGCAGGGCAGGGAGAATGGAGGGAGATGATCCTGCAGCGAGGGAGGGAGGGACATGGCACGGATTGCCCTAAGCATGGAAATTCAACACTGATCGCAAAACTCTGCTTGCACACCGCCAGCTTTGGAGGGACACACTTCACCAGCTCATCTCCGTCACAAATTGCTCAAGGAGATTGGATATTACAGAAGCGAATGGGCCCTGGCAACATTAAATAGCTTTGAGAAATTGAGACCGCGACAGAAAATGTGGGGATCTGAATGCTCAATGCGCAACTGCCACTCTCCCTTGCAGAGCAAGAGACGTCTTTCAGCAGGGGAGACAGACAGGAAGGAACAGGGCATTTTAAGGAGCCTCCGCCGCAGCATCTTTGGAGGCTCACGGTTCTAGCCAGGTCATGGGCCCACGAGGATGCTGCGGCAGGCGGGAGGACCACTAGGTCACCCAGGAGTCAAGACTCCCTTCCAGGCATGAGGTTCAATCTAGTGCAAGTTCCAGCAAAGTCGGGTCAAGGGGCCTGGAAGAGCTCCCAGGGAAGCGAGATTTCAATCCAACAGAAGCCCAATCAGGTGTTACTAAAAGTAGGGTGACCCTATGGAAAGGAGAACAGTGCTCCTGTATCTTTAACAGTTGCACAGGAATTAAAGCTGCAGGAGTTTTGCTAGAGTGACCAGATACAAAAGAGGGCAGCGCTCCTGCAGCTTTAACTGTTGCGATGAAGAGGGAATTTCACCAGGTGCTGCATGTATACAAATGACAGCTGCTGAAATTCCCTTTACTATGCAACTGTTAAAGATACAGGAGCCCCGTCCTCCTTTCCATAGGGTCACCCTACCCCTGTAGCAACGGGCCGGTAGGAGCAGCACCTGTCCCACAGAAACGTCAAGATCCTTCACTAGATGTATCCTTGACGCGTTCCTCCCGATCTTCTGACCTTGGCTAGTTCTATTCGAACGGGTATTTATTTATTGTTAGTGGCTCATCTGCCGAAGGAGTTTTTATAGATGAAACTAAGTGGATGCCCATTAGAAAACCTTGATTGATATCAGTTATGTAAAGGAGATATCTTTGGCTGCCGTGGGGGGGGGGGGGAGAGGCATTTATAATAAATGAAAATAAAATAAATACAGATCTATTACACAGCAGAGATCCAACGCACGGGCTGATGTTTCTCATTTGATTGTTATCCATTATTTACAACCTCCATCCAGGGAGCGGGGGAACTTCTGTTCACAGAAATAAATGGCAAGCTGAAAGCTTTAAGCATATTTTGTATTTACACAGAGCACTTTGACTTTTCAGAGGGTCTCGCATATATTGTCTCTGTAATTTTTACAAGCCCAGGTTTCAGAACTCAAGCATCGATCGCAGCTAGGCCGACTTGCAGCCTTCTTGATGACTCCAGCCGAGCTGGGGGCTGTGACCTGGCCTCCAGTTCTTTCTGCTGGCCATGGCTCAGGCTCTGCGTGTGAGACATGGCCAACTGCTCAGGAAAGCTTTCCCCAACCTGGTGCCCTCCAGAATCCAGATGAGTTGGACTCCAACTCCTCATCATTCACAGCCAACCCACCTGGAAGGTACCAGGTTGGGAAAGGCTAGCTAAGAAGATCCCTACTATCCACTAGAGACTTGAGTCTGGTGTGGCCCCACCAGATCTTCTGAAGTGGAACTCTCAAAAGACCAGGTCTACTGAGAGGCTACACTAAACGGATTAAATGGGAGTGAAGCTTAATCCAATGTTAGGGTGACCATATGGAAAGGAGGACAAGGCTCCTGTATCTTTAAGAATTGTATAGAAAATGGAATTTCAGCAGGTGTCATTTGGACGCATGCAGCACCAGATGAAATTCCCTCTTCATCACAATAGTTAAAGCATGTAGTTAGCATATCATTTGAACCCAGGACAATTTATGCAGGGTAGCTTGTTAACAATGCAGCTTGGCTTGATAGCCATCCTGAATAACCCAACAACCAACCATGGGTTTTCAAAGTGGCTTGTTTGAGAAAAATAAGCCACACTGCATGGTTAACAAGCCACCCTGTAGAAAATGTCCTGGGTTCAGACAACACGCTAACCCACAGTTCAACAAACAACCCACGGTTCAGCAAACAAGCCATGCTCAATCGCTGAGTGTGGATTAGCATGTTGTGCGAACCCAGTCAAAGAAATTGTTCTATTGTCTATCAAGAGAACAGGTTCTTCGTGATTCCTCTCCTGCTGTTATAAACTCTTGGGCAGACAGAGTGGGAAGTTGTTAATTGGTTTTTATGTCCTGGAGAACAAGATGCTGTTCCTGTGCAAACCCAATAGCATCTCTATTGACTTTGAGGGGGGTGGGGAGTCATTTCAATCTGACACCAACAAACCAGATTTTGCCAGGGCCAAACTCTCTGAAATGAAGCCCTGTTCTCTCAGGTCCCACTAAAAACAAGAATAATCATAATCATCTTTTCTTTTTCTTTTTTTTTAGTCTTGACTGATTGTGGGCTGGATGGAAGACAAGTTCATCTAAAAATGGAGATGTATGAAAGGAAAACGTAATTTCCCAAGCCGTAACTCAAGGCTTAAAATGAGACCTGGAGGTAGAGTAGCCTGGGCTCATCAACGCAGTGTCTTGCGCCGCACGTGAAAATGAATCAAAAGGGCTCTCCGGCGTGATTTACTCTGACTCTGTGAAGCTGGGACATCTCCTGTTAATAACTGATGCCTTATCTCTACTGTTCTCTCTGTTCTGAGCCTCTGCCGATGTTTGATAAGACTGTTTATGAGGCTCTACTTTCTGCTGCAGAGCAGGCCTCTTTCCGCTGCTCATAAGATATCTTGATTATTATCAAGGGGAAAGAGAATTGTTTTCCGCTCTTCAAACTGTACATGTGCAGACGTAGCTGAAAAAGAATGAGTCACTCGCAATGCCAACTTTCCCTCGTTTGTCTAAAAATAATATTACTTCTCGACGAGAATTGTTGATAGAAGTTCCATTGAACTCAGCTGCATCTTTCTCACGCGTTTTGTCTATTTACAGGCCTTTAACGACCACTTTCTCATGAGCTCGAAGAGGCTAACCGCAGGAGGTTGTCCCCACGGCATGTTAAACGTGCAAATCTACAAAAGTTAAATATTGATTGGGGGGGGGGGGAGAAATTAGCCCAATTAGAAAGAGTCATCTTAGCATATTCCACGTTTACAGCTCTTTAAATGTCGGCAGTCCTTACTACAACCTTGTAAGGTAGGTCAGTATTATCATTCCCATGTTGCAGAGGGGAGGGATGATTATGGCTTGCTTAAGGCTACCTGGGGTGAGATTTGAACCAGGGCCCCACTGGCTCACAATGGTGCTAGTTCCAGGTTTTGGGGGGCTCTGGGGCAAGGTGCCCTCAGTGGTCCTGCTTCTTCTGCAAAGCACCACTGCCTACTCTTTTGCCCAGTTGCTCTGGGTACAACAGCCCTGAGGAAGAGCCTAAGGGAAGTGGTGACTGCTACTCCATCTCCTCACGCTTGTCATTGCTTGCATGATCAGAGAGGGCAAGTGAGCAGGGAGCGAGGACAAGGACCGGGAGGCTCCAGAGAGGGGCAGTGTTCACTCCTCCACACCCTGCATGCTTGTGGATCATGATGCCGACCTCCTGATGCTGGCCCTGGCTCACAGCCATGAGATCACACCATCTCTCTTCCTAAAAACACGCAAGAGAGACTTTAACGGAAACACTTGACGGTCAAACCCAGGAATCCAACGGCAGTCATTCTTTCAATGCCTAGTTAAGCCAAAATGCTGAGCATGTTGCATTCACAGGCGTGCGCAAGGGGTGTGCCAGGTCTGCCCAGGCACACCCTAATACCTCAAGCAATAAGCACCAAATAGGGGAGGGCCATTGAGTAGGGATCCAGAGGGGGATCCAGACACAGCAGGACCTGTCCTCCAGCTGCTCCACTACCACTGCTCCTGACAGTGTGCCATAGCTCCCGGAAGCAGGAGCCAAAAGGAATCACTCTGCTGGGAGCCACACTTCAAAGAGGCCAGTGCTGGGGCTTGGGGAGTATCTCCTCATAACCCCCCCTCACCTGCAAAGGCCCTCCTGTGCTCAGGCAAGCCAAACGTGTAGTAGGGCATCCGTCTCTACTGCATTTGATGAATAAATGAATTAAAAAATGTCCTTTATGATTGAGTAAAGGATTGCCTTCAAAAACATAAAATAAAATCCCCTGGGTGCACACCTTCATGAAATATGCTGCGCACGCTGATGGTTGTATTGGATTATTTTGTTGCACTCTGACACTCACTCATGGCTGCTTCCTGCACACAGTAGTGTGTGCTTTGTATATTTGTCTAGCCTCACACTGGCACCTTGGCTAGAGGATCTGTTTTGTTCTGAGAAAGCAGCAAGGGGGAGAGGCTTGAAGACTGCCAGGAGCGAGAGAGGCCCAGATGATGATGAAGGTCATGACGTCTTTTCTCAATTGCGGGGTGTTTTCTAGACGGCCATGACAGGCTTTGCCAGGTCATGCTGTCTTATACTGATTCCGGAATTTCCTGACTATTGAGCATGTTTTAAGTATGACTGCTTTCTGGATGTGTGGATGCATTTTGGAAGGACCAGTTTCTGAAGGTTTTCTGTATAGTTTTTTGATGTGACTAATTTTTATTTATTTATTTATTTATTTATTATTGCATTTATATCCCGCCTTGGGTTCTGAGGAACCCAAGGCAGCATACATAATCCTCCTCCTCCTCTCCATTTTATTCTCACAACAGCAACCCTGTGAGGTGGGTTGGGCTGAGAGTCTGCGACTGGCCCAAAGTCACCCAGTGGGTTTCCGAGTGGGGACTAGAACCCAGATCTCCCAGCTTCCAGTCCAACACTTTAGCTACTACACCACACTGGCTGGAATAATGGAATAATTGTGACATTATTATTATTATTATTATTATTATCATCATCATTATCTTTATTTATTTATTTATTTATTTATGCAGTTATGTATTTCATTTCTATATCACCCAATAGCCGAAGCTCTCTGGGCGGTTTAAAACAATTCAAAGATAATAAAATAGAGCATAAAAATACAGCATAGAATACAGCATAAATGTTTAAACATACAACATGTCAAACAATTTAGACAGCTAAAAGCAGTTCCAATAAAACACTAGACCTGTTCAGACAGCTAGTACAATTGCGCCATCATAATCCATCCAACGCCTGGGATGGCAGCTGGCGGCCAGGACTTAATTGTCAATGCTCCCCCCCCCGGTCCCCCACTCGGGGGATTAAATGAAAGGGACTTTGCTTCCAAGGCTCCACAGGGAGATGTGAATACCTACGTCCCAGCCAGACAACCCACGAGGGTCCCTTTCAATGGGGCAAACCAGAGCCTTGGCCGGAAACATGGCAGGATCATGCAAATGGGAGGGTGCTGCTGCGTTCATGTCCTACTTGCGGGTTTGGCCCATGTGTGAACACAGCGCAGGACTAGATGAACTTTGGTCTGATCCAGCACGGCTCTTCTGGTGTTCATATATCTGTTAAAGGTAGATAAATAATAGAGCCTTGTCTGGGAGTGATTCTGGAGGTAGCAATGAGCAGCAGCCGCCCCTCTGAAAATACTTACCACTACTCCACCTATCTGCTCAGAAAAGTGGTGTAGCTTCATGAATCACACCAAATGAAATGTCAGGCAATCACAGGAGGTTAATGCCTGAGTATAAATTAAACATTTTAGGAGCCTGCAGCTGGATGTCTTGTTATTTTTCATTGCTCCGGTCCCTCCATCCATCTTCCTCTCCCACCTCCTTCCAACCCCAGCAAACAGGGACCTGTGAAGCTAGCCAGGAGGAATCCAATTTCCCAGCCAGAAGGTCTGCAACCAGACTCCCACCAATAACTAAGAACATCAGAACATCAGAAGTGAACTGCTGAATCAGACCGAGGGTCCATCTAGTCCAACACTCTGTTCACACAGGGGCCAACCAGCTGTCGGCCAGGGACCAACAAAGCAGTACACGGTGCAACAGGACCCTCCCACCCATGTTCCCCAGTAACTGGTGCACACAGGCTTACTGCCTCAGATACTGGAGAGAGCACATAACCATCAGGGTTAGTAGCCAGTGATAGCCTTCTCCTCCAGGAAACTACCTCACTGGGGACACTAGCAGGGAAAATGGTCGCTGCCACCCCTTTGCTCCCCGCAGATGTATTTTTCTAGAGTTTCCCCTGTTAAGGTGCCACAAGACTCTGTCGTCTTGAGTATCTTCAAAATCACAACCAAACATTGTCAGCACAATACACTATTGCATGTCGACTATTCTGTGAGGAATACTATTGCATGTCAGCTATCAAATGCAGGCAAACATTTGCAAATAAAGAAATCTAGATTTATAATCTCATCTGATTTCTTTCCTCCAAAGCCCTAACGATGGATTTTTTAAAATAGGTGTAAAATAAGGTGACCAGATTGCCCAGGGTTTCCCGGTCCTAACCGGGAAAACTGTGGCGATCCAGGCTGACCGGGGGGCTGCGGGGGCAAACTGGGGAAACGAGCCTCGAGGAGCCCGGATGGTAGATGCCCGTGCAGAAGAGGCAGGAGAGGGCCGATTCTGGAAGTGATATTTGGCCTCTTCCACACAGGCATCTGGGCTCATCGCCATCACGACAAACCCCGAGGAGCCCGGATGCCCATGCGGAAGAAGTGGGGGAGGCCGATTACATAGCTTCCAGAATCGGCCCTCTCCTGCCTCTTCTGTGCAACCTCTGGCCTCTTCGGGGTTTGTCACAGTAGTGACAAGCCCCGAGGAGCCCAGAAGCCAGCACAGAAGAGGCGGGAGAGGGCTGATTCCAGAAGTGATGTACTCGGCCTCCCCTGCCTCTTCCGCATGGGCATCCGGGCTCCTCGGGGCTCATCACCATTGCGACAAGCCCCGAGGAGGCCAGAGGCCACACAGAAGAAGCGGGAGAGGGTCGATTTAATCACTTCCGGATTCGGCCCTCTCCCGCCTCTTCCGTGTGGTCTCTGGCCTCCTCGGGGCTTGTCGCGATCAGGCCTCTGCTGGCACAAGCCCGGTGGAGGCAGCGGGGGTGGCATGAGCCCGGCAGCGGCGGCATGAGCCCAGCGGCAGTGGCACAAGGACCCAGTAGGTCCGGGCTAGGTTTTTTGGGGAAGGGTGGCTTGGTGGTGGGGTTTGTTTTGGGTGGGAGGGTGGCAGGGGGGTCTGCTTGTTGGCCGCATGGCGGGCGGCCTTTTTAATTTTTTAATTTTATGTTTTGGGGGGTCTGTTTTGGTGTGCACGCCCCCTTTGGGCAGCCATTTTGGACCGGGATTTTGGTTTCCAAAATCTGGTCACCCTAGTGTAAAAGTCTTAAGTTTGACAAGCAGATAATTAATATAATTGCCTGAAGCAATCATTGATAAGACTTAAGGAAACAATCTCCAAATCTTATGTGCAGGGAAGGATCACCATGGTACACAATGGAGCCCCCTCTAGCATTCCAGTTTGAGTTCCAGGTTATGCAAACTCCGCAGTCAATGCAAATGCCTTTATGAAGCCCTGCACCACAGAGGAAAAAGTAGAGAGGGAACCAGGAAGTGGAACAAAGAGGAAACAGGAAGTGCAGTGCTGTGGCATCATGCCTGCATCAAAGAAGAGGGGGAGGCAGAGGCGTTGCTTCTCACTTAAATCATTTGGTGAGCAGTCCTCTTTTTTGATTTCCCAAATATGGTCACCCTACTTTAGGAAATAGCTTGGAGGCCATGGCCCTGTGGGTCCAGCCTAGCAACATCCCTGGGAGAAGGGCTCCGTTGGCTACAGTCTGATTGCCCGGAATGATATTTCAAGGGTGTTTGTTTTTTTAAAGTATCCCTCAAATTTCAGAAGCAAAACTGTGACAGTCCCAAACTTCAAAAAGTCATATATATTTTTCTTGGATTTCCAACGAGAGTGAAATCATGTTTTGACCCTCGAGTAAACAGTGCACCCATCCACCCCCCCTTCGCTCCACTGCTATGTTTGCCTTAGAACACTGTGAATAATAATACTTATTTACTCAGGACTTGAAGCATGAAAAGCACTTTGCAGATTTTTATCTCATTAATCCTTAACAACATCTCTGGGAAGGTAGCCATTATCATTAGAATTTCCATGTTCCAGATGAGTCAATGAAGCCAAGAGGTAAATAACTATCCCAGGGTTGCCAGCTCTTGCAAGTGCATCTTTGATCTTACATTTTTCAAGCTTTCTAGAAGTTGGGATGTGTGTGATCTGGGAGTGAAATCATGAAGGGTGGTTTAGGATGGATTTTTTGGTTTGTTCTGTTTCTATCTTTATACCAGGGCTGGCTTCTGGTTGCCTGAAAAAGACCATGTCCCAATCCCTTCCAGGAATCAGTGGTAGGCTGACCAGATAAAATCCAGGTCAGGGCTCCTGTAACTTTAACAGTTGTAGAGAAAAGGGAATTTCAGCCAGTGTCATTTGTATGCAATTAGTTCCTGGTGAAATTCCCTCTTCATCACAACAGTTAAAGTTGCAGGGACCCTGCCTTCTTTTGTATATGGTCACTCTAGTATAGTGCATGCACCTTTAACTGTTGAGATGAAGAGGGAATTTCACCAGGAACTAATTGCATACAAATGACACTGGCTGAAATTCCCTTTCCTCTACAACTGTTAAAGTTACAGGAGCCCTGACCTGGATTTTATCTGGTCACCCTAATCAGTGGGGCCCCTACGTTCTGTTCCTTTATTCTGAGTTCTGCTCTTCCTGAATAGCAGGTCATCCACAGAGCAACCCTATGGACACAGAGCTCAAGCAATGGAGCACTCTATTCCCAGAGACCTCCTGGGATTTTACAGCAGAGTGGGAAGAATGGAAGAGGCTTTTTTTTTAACCTCTCTGTCCTTCCAATAGGGGAGTTCTGTTAGATGGTGTAACAGATGCCTGTCTAACTATCTCTCTGTGCCCGGGATGTGCTTAGAGCTTGGGAGGACTCAGGATCCCTTGATTCCTTGCCCACTCCCTCCCCATCCACCAGAATGCTCCAGACCCACCCTTTCCCCTCCTCTGGGTGTTCTGACCTTGTAGAAGAAGCCACTGAGGAAATCTCTATGGTGGCTGGATGGAGCCAGGAGGGGGCTCGGATGTCAAAAGAACCCCTGTAAAGTCCTTATTCATGGTTGTTTACAGGCAACATAGTGATCCTCCATTCACTTCTGTCTCTTAAGAGCACTTTCCTGGGGGATTTTTTAGAGCAGGGAATATGTACTATTTCTGAAAGCGAAAGGAAACTTATTTTTCTACTTGTGTGATTGCAAAATTCTTCAATAGCACAGCACCACCTAGAGGTTATGAAGGAGAAAAACAGGAAAGGAAAAGCTCAATTCTGCGACAAATCCGAAAGTAGCTTCAGCAGATTAACAGCCTTCTATAAAAAAGCTCTGGGATCCCAGAAGGGTTTTTTTTTCTTGACGATCCTGCAGGCCCCTGGATCCTCTCTAAGGACTATAGGATTCCTCCTGCAAGAGACTTTCTAAAAATCAGTTCCACAAAGGGGACATGCACCAATCGCCACAGCTTTCTGTTCCTTTGGCTCAATGTATTCACAGGCAAGCCCTGCCCTGTCATTGATGCACAGGCCTGGATGAAAAAGCAGTCAAAGGGTAGGATTCAGATTTGTGCTGGATCACCTGCACAGATGGAAGTGGCGGCCCCTTCACCCCACTGAAAATGCTACGTAGAAAGTCAGGAGACACTGCTGGACGAGGTGAGCTGGGGGTGGGAGAGGAGATCTTCAAAAACTAGGCAGAGAGACATTCTGCAAACAAAGTGTTTCCTCTCACGGAAGGCCGACGCTGGATCAATCTCCAGATATAAGTATACATGCTGACTGTATCAAGATCTTTTCTGTACAATGTTTTATCAATGCACACAAGTGCAGACGGGCATCATTTTGAGAAGCCACACAAAAAGAATCGTGAACGAAGAGCGCGTACCTTCGACATCAAAACTGCGTTTTTGCACTGCTTTTGTCAACGAACCCAGCATGCCTGTTGGTGATGGATATGTGTCTGGAAGAAAACACTCGTGAGCAGAAGGATGGTGGGAATTGTACCTGCACATTGCACTGGGCAAAATTCGGAACAGGGACAATGGGGGGGGCAGGCCGTTTGGGACTCCAAAACCTAGGGAGAAATTGAGCAGAGGGTCATTTTGGAAGCCTCTATACAATTATCACGCTGCCCTTGGATTTTCAGGGCTTCACCACATCAGGCTCTTTATCCTGCAACTTACTGGGGCTTCTGCTTCCAGATTCTTTGCTGGATTCAAATTAGTTCTTTACACTGCCTGTTTTTCTTTTACTGTGTAACGCTACCTGCCATTTACACAGAGCGTGTGTGGAACTTGGATGTCAACAGCATTGTACGTACACTGTCCACCCGCTCTGGGATAGCCCCTGCCCCCTCTCAGCATGAACCTTTCCATTACAACTTTATTGCCCCCCTTTTCATGTTCGCTGCCTCTGATCCCTACCTCGGCAGCCTCTTTATACAAATCCACAATTTGTTCACAAACTCAGAAGTCTGGTCTCCGCCCCCGCCCCCAGCATGCAGAAGTCAGTATTGTCCTTGTAAAAGAAAACAGTAACACTTTTCTCATTTGAGTGTAGACTAGGAGAGGGGATGGAGTGGGAAACGGATTGCAACATTGCAGGCATTCAGAGCAGCAGTTTGACATCACCCAACCATCATCACCACCCAACGTCTGCCTACACAAAGCATATCGTTGCGTGATGTCAGCGATGCACGGCGGGCAATGGAGGATCTGTTGCGCAACTTCAAATAATACCACTTTTTCCGTGTACAGAAATATCACGGGGAAAACAGGAGGAAGGCGTGGGACAGCTGCTGCGGGACAATAACGTCACGTATTGCACACAGGAAATACATGAATGAAGAACGACCATCACACACACACACACCCAAAAGAAAGTGTGAAGGAGCCCACAGATCTGCACAGGTCTTGCAAAGACTGGTAGTTCTTCCCTCTGCATCTTTTGGGGTTTTTTGGTAATGTTTACACTAGGGCTAAGTACATCCCCTTAGCAGAGGAGGACCTGGCTGTGTTGCAGCCTACCCCAGTCCCTTATAACACAGTTCTTCTGTATACTTGATCTCCACCCTCCCCTCCTGGGTGGACACGTGGTCTCTTGCTCCTTAGCCAAAATGCTTACTCTGTGCCTCCTACTGGGGATGAAATTGGCAAGCCCCAGCACCAACACACGGAGACCCCATTCATTTGGCAGCCCACTGGGGGTCATGACAGGTGGGGCACATCTGCTACACGATCATGCTGCGTCTCTCAAGCTCCCTATATAAGCTGCCAACGGGATGCCCGCCCGTCAGAGCCGAGTGTCCTCGTGACTCCATTATGGGTCCTCCCCTGAGAACTGGCCCTGTGTCGGTGTTAGGCAATGGCGGAGTTCACCTTGCATTTAACGCCTCTCATTTCTTTGGGTTTGCTTTCGTTTAATTCTTGCGCGTCTGCTGTAAACGTGCGCATGTTTAATGGGATTTCTCTCTTACACCAGCATTGCAAGTTGGCATTTAAACACCCCGTGGAGGGCATTTGCTAAAAGCAGAGGTGCGGAACCTTAGCTGTGGGGGCTCAAATATGGCCCCCAGGAGGTCCTCACCTGGTCCTCAGGGGTTCCCCGGAAGGACCCCTTTTCCTGTCTCCAACCCCCCCTTTTCCCCAACCACCAAGCGTTTCGTGAAATCCTGGCTTTTCTGCTGTTTCCCCCCGATTCTAAAATGTTGGCATTACTGGCAGTAAGGGTTTTAAGCAACAATATGTTGGTATTTGGGTTTGTTTGTTTTCTGGCCTTGCTTCCTTTGCCTCTGGTATCACCCACCACTGGAATGTGCCCCCCGGGAGCTTCTCCCAGATAGTATTTGGCCCATGGGCTAATAAAGGTTCTGCACCCCTCTAAGCCTTAGAGGAAGCTATTCTTAAGTCCAGTGCACCCTTCCTGAACCTGATAAAGCCAAGAGAACGGGTGGGGTACCATTTGTCTGGGTCCCATGTGCCCTGCCTCTGCTGGAATCATCTTCAGAGGAGGAGCCAGAACCTTCAGAACCTGGTGGATTCAAGGAACAGGTCGCATCAGAGGACTTTGGCACTATTCAAGATGGTCCAGGACCCGCAGGGTGATGTCTTTGGATCTGCCCCCTGCCGAGGCAGGAGATCAACTTCTGAGGCAGAGGGGGAAGCTGAGCCATCACCTTGCCCCTGAGAACCGGCGCCTTGAGAACCAGCGCCTTGAGATCCACGATAGGATGGTAGTCAGGCAAAGAAGTGCCTGCTTACTGAAGAGCACTGCTCACAAGTAGGGCTCTCCTTGTGAGGAGGACATCTACACAAGCTTCTAATGTGATGCAGCTGAGCTCTGGGTGGGGCTTTGGTAACTCCAGGTGTATCAGCTTTCAGTTGTAACTTGAAAGCTGCTGGAAACAATGCCTTCTTTGGGGTATCTCCCTGATATTGCTATGTGCTACTGATGTCTGGACTCCTGCCTGATTCTGCTTTTTGGATTGTATTTTCATTGAACTGCTCTCCTGTGTTTTGACTTTGGCTGCACATCAGACCTCTCTTGTGGAAGCCTCCTAACTTGCCTGGTAATCCTGTACTTTGACCATTGCCTGTATCATGACCACTCCTGTCTTAACCTGTTCCCTCTCTGCAACAGGTACAGGCAATAAGCCTATATGCACTGGTTGCTGGGGAACATGGGTGGAGGATGGGAGGGCGCTATTGCACTGTGTCCTGCTTGTGGGTTCCTAATCAACAACTGGCTGGTGGCCACTGTGTGAACACAATGCTGCACTAGATGGAACCTGGCTCTGATCCTGTGGGGCTCTTCTTATGTTCTTAAATGTTCTTTGTGCTTGGCTATCTGTCCTTGTATTTGGATAGCATTAAGCCTGAACACACACACACACCTTCAGTACTGTGGATATACTGTCAAGCCCTGATCAAAACTCTGAGGGTGATCTTGAGTTGGTGAAAGAAATCTGGGAAGCAGCCAAAGGAGGAGGAAGTCTTTGTAATGACATTTTATTGCTGCTCTAATCCATATCATGAGGCAGGGTAGATTGCTCTTCGACATGTAACGGGTGACTACCGCTGCCCTCATGCTGGCTGGATTGCAAGGACTTGGCCCTAAAAGGTGTCCTATGAATGCAACCGCACTCGAGATGCAACAATGAAACTCAGACCCCCATCACACCTAATTTCCCCCCCCCCCCCCCGGTTTGCCTCCGTGTTTTTTTACCAGTGCGTATCAAGCTTATGATGCCTTTCACCTGAATAGCTGTTCTTTCGCTCCTTCTCTCCTTTGCTCTTCTGCTCCACTCCACCCCCCTTCTCCTTCTCCCTCCATGCAGATCCTGTCAGATGAGTCCTTCAACCAGACCGCCTTTCTGCCAGGCCAAAATGGAACAATCTTTTAGTCTGGCTCTTTGGGGCCATCGAAGGGGTACAATCCTGTCTCTGCAGAGGTTCAGGCATTGTATGATTTTTAAAAATGCTTTGGAGCCTGGGATGCAAGGTTTGGGTTTTATATGGAGGCTTGGAGCCGGCTGCTGGGAGAGATCGCTTTTCCCTGCCAGGACCTGATGCAATCCATTCAAGCCCCCAGTTCCTTTAAAACTACATGGACGCTTAGGGCACCTTAAATGTGCTTAGGGAAAATAATCCAGCCTTTTAGCATTCTAGGAAAGGCTGGGGAAGAGGTGGGGTGTCAGCAGGACAGGCACGGCATCAGGTGAGTACCGTGCTGCAAATCCGCACACCAGGCATGGTGAGGGCGCACTAAACTGCTGGTGTGATGGAGCTCCACCTCAGCCTTCCAGATGTGTTGGGCCATATCTCCCCAGCCAGCACGGCCATTGCAGTGACCTTTTGGATGGGAGCTTGACTCTGATCCGTGATGAGCAGCATCCACACACCATTGATCGTTGGGGAAGCTCAGGCCATGTCTGCCTGGTGTGGATCAGAAATGAGGAATGACTTCGAAGCAAGAGTGCTGCTCCTGCTGCTGCTGCCACCAAATATGCACATCTGGGGGCAGGGGGTGAGTAACTGGTGGCAGCAGCAAACAGCACGGGAGGGGGGGTCCCTGGGAGCCCTGGCAATAAAGGAATCAGAAGAGCCCTGAGGCTGGGTCAGACCAAGGGTAGGCTGACCAGATAAAATCCAGGTCAGGGCTCATGTAACTTTAACAGTTGTAGAGAAAAGGGGATTTCAGCCAGTGTCATTTGTATGCAATTAGTTCCTGGTGAAATTCCCTCTTCATCACAACAGTTAAAGGTGCATGCACTATACTAGAGTGATCATATCCAAAAGAAGGCAGGGCGCCTGCAACTTTAACAGTTGTGATGAAGACGGAATATCACCAGGAACTAATTGCATACAAATTACACTGGCTGAATTTTCCTTTTCTCTACAACTGTTAAAGTTACAGGAGCCCTGACCTGGATTTTATCTGGTCACCCTAACCAAGGGTCTATTTGGTCCAGCATTCTGTTCACACAGTGGCCATCCAGCTGCCCATGGGAAGCCCACAAGCACTCTCCTGCCCATGTTCCCCAGCAACTGGTGTACATAGGCATACTGCCTCTAATGCTGGAGGTGGCACATAGCCATCAGGACAGCCATTGACAGCCTTCTCCTGCATGGATTTCTCCAACCCCCTTTTAAAGCCACCCAAATTGGTGGCCATCGCTACCCCTTGTGGCAGCGAATTCCAGCGTTTTAAGTCTGTGCCGTGTGAAAAAATCTCCCACCCAAGAGAACCACTCTACCCGTTCTGGGGCTGCTACCAAAGTTATTTGATCTAGTCTTTGAACGGAGAGCTGCTTCCTAAAAGGGGGGGGGGACGGGGAGGAAATTATCGGCTTCCATCAAAGATGCTGATGCTGCTGTTTCTCTGTGATGTAGTGCTGCTTCCCCTTTTCCGCCAAGAAAATGCCAACAACAGAAAAGCCCTGTGCAGAGTCACGGAGCTCAGCGAGGAGAAAGATTCGAGCTGCAAAAGGGAGCATAAAAAGAATTCTTAAGTGGAGAAAGAATGTAAAGAAGCAAGCCCTCTGCCTTGGAACGGAAGATAAGGGCTGAAAAGATGAGCTTAAATTATTATTATATTATATTATAATCATTATTTTTTGCAGTTATATATTAATATCATTATTTATTGCATTTGTATACCGCCTCATAGCCGTAGCTCTCTGGGCGGTTTACATAGGACGAAAACATTTAAAAACAATATACAAAAATTAAAACTGCAAAAACATACAATATACAAATACGTTTAAAACCATGATGATAACTTTAAAAGCTATAAGCCTAAAAAACAAAAACAAAAAACACATCCAGGCTCATCAGCTGTTGCTAAATGCCTGAGAGAAGAGGAGAGTCTTGACCTGGCCCCACAGCCGAAGCTATGAGATTAGGTGTTTTCTTAAGCCTTGCTGGGTGTCTGGATGAGGGTGCATTGGTGCTGCACAGCCCCCCAATCTCACGCTTGACCTCCTTGGGGGGTCTTAGGATGTTTTTAGGATGTTTTAATGCAGTTTTAATAATGTGTGTCATGTTTTAATGAGTTTGATGTATTTTATTATATTGTTGTTCCCCGCCTCGATCCAAACGGAGAGGCGGGTAAGAAATAAATTATTATTATTATTATTATTATTATTATTATTATTATTGCCATTAATGGGAGGGGGAAGAAGAGCCACTGCCGCCCCGTGTTCCGCTGCATGAGTGTCGCTAACCCTCGTTGCATCCCGCACCGGTTCCCCCTCCTACCTTGTAGGCCTTTCCAAGCCCTTCTCCCCACACTGGAGGAGGCGCGGAGGCGGCCATTCGGCTCGCTGGCCCACCCCCTCCTTCCTGTTCGGCCAGTCAGGGGTCACCATTGGCCGGCCATGCCTCCGCTGCAACACCGGAGCACGGCAACAGATGTGGATGCGCTGTCATCGCCTTGCTCCACAGAAAAAAGTTGGGTTAGGTCCTCGACTTTTAAAATTCAGAGCTTTGGGGGAAAGCCCTGGGATGGCTCCGCAATGGCTGCTGTGTTATATAAATGACACAGCGCCACTGCAGAGCTGCCCTGAGGCGTTCCCCTTGTATAGACACCCCCTTGGTCTTCCGAGTTCCAAAACAAAATCAAGAATGCTGGCAGAGGAAAACAAAGCTAAGTCTGCTGCCGGATGCGATTGGTGGGCTTAAGGAAAGAAAGAGTGCCCTAATCCACAGGGGTGTTCTTTGGCAATGCCCCATTGCAAGAGGTCAGCTGCTTACAAGGTTTTGAGCAAGAGATCAGCAGTTTGCAAAGGGTTTCACCGGCTAGGGTGGCTGGGGAAAGCTGGGAGTTGTAGGAGTTTTTTTCTGTCTAAACATGCATAGGATTGTGCCCAGAACAGCTTGAGACCAGGATACTTCAAGGGCAAGGTGCATCACCAAAAAAGAGGATAAAAGAAGGTACAGATGCGCATAATTTTTTTTGCAGACGCTGATTTGTATGTATAGATGCACATTTAGAAATAATTACTATAATTTAAAGAGAGATAGCAAACATATATCCAGGTAATCTGCACATCTGCTCAAAGTTGCTCATCCACATCGAAAGCAGACCATACAGGCTCAGTGGTCACCTGGTCAATCTTTCCCACCATGGTGAGATGTTTGCATTTCTATTTCATTATTTCTAAAAGCCTCTTATCGTTTTTTAAAATCTTTCAGCCAGAGTTTGGGTAGGCAGTCCTTCGCACACAGGATACCTTCAAACAGAGGACTGTTCTCTGTAAAGAAGAATGCATGGCCATCATATCACCCCTTGTCAGCCAAGCTGAGAATACCCCCACACCAGAGTTGCCAGGGGAAGCCCTACTTTTGAGTCTTGCCCCCAACAGGGGTGTTACAGGGTCGGTGGGGGGAACGTGGACGTGTAATAAATGGTCTTCTTGGTGTTGGCACCTGAAGTCTGCAATACCTTTCTCAAAATATCCAATTGACCTGGTCATAGAATCATAGAATCATAGAATAGTAAAGTTGGAAGGGGCCTATAAGGCCATGGAGTCCAACCCCCTGCTCAATGCAGGAATCCACCTTAAAGCATCCCTGACAGATGGCTATCCAGCTGCCTCTATCCAGCCCACCACCTCCCTAGGTCATTGGTTGCATTGTCATATTACTCTCCTTCCCTGCCTTCTGCAGAAAAGTGAAAATGCAGCTTTCGTGACGAACTTTGGCTGAGATGGTGCTATGTACTGGCCGACTCTTTGGTGTTCTGTCGCTGCAGAATTTTTCTGTGATGTTGTTTGTTGTCTTAACTGATCTTTACATTTTTATGGTGGTTCTACTTTGGCTGAGAGCTGCCCTGGAGGCCCCATTTCGGTGTTGTGGAAGGGATAGAAAAACGTATATAAATCCAAGCGCTATCTCTCAAGATCCTTTGCAGTCTCCTTGGATGAAAAATAGACCCGCAAGAGCTGATGGAATGCCAGAACCAAACAGAATGACCCTACTGTTTTCCTGAAAAATGTTGAGTTTAGGGCAAGAGACCCACAGTTGCAAAGATAGGGCAGGAGACCCACAGTTGCAAAGCCGCCATGGAGAAGGCTTTTCTATAGGTATTGTTAACAAAGTTGCCACTTTATTTCTCTTTAGAGAAGATGTTTTGCCTTTAATAGCTGCAGGGTAGGTAGAAATGCAACAGGAAAGTTTCTCCCACACCAGTGTTTAGATGCAGTGATTACAAAAGCTTTACCTGTTGGAATGTCTGCATTTCAGGCATTGGCTAAAGAGAGAGGAGCTTTGCCAGAAGGAAAAGGTGGCATCCCAGTTGTCAAAAGGGACCAATAGAGTGGACTCAGCAGAGGGAGCTGTCTGTATTAGCCCTTGTTTTCAACCTTGGGCAGCTCTGCCGGTTTCGGCACGTCATGCAACCTCTCGGCCGCGTGTGTTTTAATGCCAAGTGGGTGTTTTCATATTGATATCGATGTTGCCACTTAAGCCTTAAGCTTCTCATCTTTCTGTTCCAGGCAGAACAGCAGCAAAGTGGCTAGAAAGCAATCAGAAAGGGATCCATGAATTTCCTCTCTGCCGCTACTCCAAGCCCCTCACGGTCTGTCACGAAAGGGACTGCCAATAGCAAGACCCGATGGAGAACGGCTTACGAAGGTCATTTTGGGTCACTTTTTTGTTTGTTGTTGTAAAAAAAGCAAGGCCCGTATTTTTAATCGGGGAAAGAGGAGAAGGGCCAGCAACATTGAGGCTTCCCACTAATGGTCTCACTCTTGCACAAATTAAGAAGGTAACCAGCAAGGATTCTTTAGCGTGCGCCCCCCCCCAAATATGAACAGCTGTATAGATGCTGTGCTGAAGGCTTCTCCTTATAATACATTCATTCCGTTCAAAGGACAGGCAAAGAGCTCTCGTGCCCCCCCCTTCCAGATTAAGAGCTCCATCACACCTATTTCCCCACCCCCTGGTTTGCCTCCGTGTTTTTTACCTCAGTTTCATAAGCGCATCAAGGCTTCCATCACACACAGTCCCTTTCACGAGGGTTTTTGCTTGTTTGCTCTGCCACTCCACCCCGTCCCTTCTCCTTCCTCCTCCAGTTCATTGGTTGTGGCGCTCTGATGGGCACAGGCTCTTCCCCCTCCACCCCAGCTCTGGCTTTGTGGACTAGTGATTTACTGATTTAAGGTTTCATCTGGGCTCCGTTTCTGCGGGCAGTGGGGGGGAGGGGGGAGCACTAAAAAGTCAATTCAACCAACTAATCACAAGTCCGTACGACGATGTGCTGGAGGAGGAGAACCGCCCCACCCTCCCCTTCCGTCAGCAAGACTCCATTAGCATGACACCCCCAACAAAGGAAAAAGCAAGAGGGGGAAATAATCCAGACTTTCCCCGCACCAAAATAAAATGCAACAAGAGGGAGAAGAGGCGAGATGGGTGCAGGGCAGGGCTGACGTCATGTGAGTCCTGCGCTGCAATACCCCCTGCCAGGCATGGCGAGAGGACGGTAAACCGCTGGTGTGATGGAGCTCATAGATGCTGTCCCAAAGGCCTCATCTTAATGTGCAGTTAAGTCAGTTCAGGGAAGAGGTAAAGGCTTTTGGGAAATTGGAGGACCGACTTCAACACAGCACTAGAACAGCCTCTCCCCAGTTCCATGGTTTGGACTGGAGCAGCTTCGTGGTTCTCTCTGGCTCTACAATTTTATTGCTCCCCCGTGTGCCCAAGAAGTGCTTTTAAAGGAGGTGTGTATCTTTGCAAAGCTGCCCTTCACTGCTGCAAGGACAGATGATAAGAACGGGTGCTACCGCCCCAAGGCAGCCCATCTTGTCACTTGGGAAATGTGCAGGAGCTCTGCAAAGGTGTTGCAAGCTGTGATAAACGGGAGCCAAATGGAGCTGGTCGGATGGCCAGGCAGCTAAAAATCGTTATCCTTACATTTCCACCCATCTTCCCCATCAACGTGCAAGTTCACTGATACATCTGTCAAACGCCCAGAGGAATTCAGCAGCACGGTGACATAATCCTCATCAGATTAAGAAATGCTCTTTCCTTCTTTTTTGCCCTGCCACCCTTCACAGATATGACTGATGGGACAGATAAGGACAAGCCTTTTCCCTCACCGAGGCTGTACGGCTAAGATACACGACATTACCTTAAATACATTGCATGCAGATGAGCAACTCTTTCTTTCTTTTTTTTTTACTTCCCAGTAAGCACGCGAGACCCTGATCTGGATCGAGATAACCAGGCATGGGTAGGAGAGGTTTGAACCTTCTCCTCCCCACTATATTTTCCAAAATTTGCCCTCCTCCTCTGTCTCCCCCTGTACGTGGGGGCTAAAGAAAGGAAAACATATCCATTAGTACCTCCCTTTTCAGTGAAAATTTGCTGGCATTTTCCTTTATGCCATGTCATCTGACTAGGGTCCCCTCTACAAAAATTCAGTTTGATGCACGGTTGTCTGATTATGCGCATCTTCTCGCGAGCGCTTTTATGCCTAATCCCTATACACGGGAGGCGGTGAAGCGCATTACCGGTTGTATGAAATGCGCTTTAAAGTGTTTAAATGCGGAGAATTGCTTGTTTCTCCGCAATTAAGCACTTCAACTCCCGCTGTAAATTAAAACTCGCTATTTAACGCGCATTTGATAATGCGCATAATCGGACAGAAAAAGCGCCTCGACCCCTGATTTACACTCCACTGTTGTAGAGGTAAAAAATTTAATGTGCCTTGAAAGAGCTTGAAATCGCTCTTGTAGAGGCACCCCCAGTTAGATTGTCTGCTGGGGCATATGTCATGCAAACCAGGCACTCTACCATTGATCTATGGTCTCTTACCTTTGCATGATTGAGAATGTTCTGAGGCTTACAATCTCTCAGCTTTCATCTGTTTTTTTAAAAAAGCAAGTCTCTAGGCCTCATTATTTAGTCTGTTCATAAGACTAACCACCTCACAAATAAGATTTAGTGCCCCGAAAGAAACAGAGTAGGTAGCAGGTAAAACTATTGTACCAGAAGGTACAAGTAGTGGAGATTGGCTTTCTTGAAAGGTTTAATGTTTATATTATTAGTTATTCATTCCATTTCTATACTGCCCCATAAGCAAAGCTCTCTGTGCAGTTTACAAAGATTACAAACATTAAAAACAAGATGCAAAATTTAAAAATGCAAAGCATACACAACAGGCAGTATACACAGAGACAACATACATCTAAAAAGGACTTTGAGCAATCAGCCCCACCATAAAAGAAATCCAGGATCAATTAAAACTCATCACATGTTGCCAAATGCCCGGGAAAAGAGAAAAGTCTTGACTTGGCACTGAAAAGATAGCAAGGTTTCAAAGGGGGAGAGGGTCTCTGATGCACACACAGAGCTCTGTCAGTTCATTTGCTTTTCTCTTTAGTGATGAGTGCATTTATGTTGCATATACAACAGGCAGGCATACATTGATTTAATCTAACCTAGGGGAAAGACCGCTGCCAGAGGCCTGATCAATTCAGACTCGATCAAAGTAGTTTATTTGGATTAACAAGGTGAAACTAGAACATTTGTGAATAGAATGACACTCAGGTAGGGTGACCAACTGTCAGGATTTCCCCGGATTTGTCCAGGTTTTTGTTCCATCCCGGGTGTCGGGGGATTTTCTGTAATGTCCGGGAATGACATGCTTTCCTCTTTAAGGCCACCATTAGCGTGGCAGGTGGGAATGATGCACTTTCTGGAGGCATGTCATTACTCCTCACTGCTCCAATTGGGGCTTTAAAGAGGAAAGCATCAAGGAGGGGAAAGCGGGCTTTCTGGGGCCTCCAGATAACACATTATTCACCCTCGCTGTACAATGACACCATGCTCCCCCCCCCCCCCCATGGGTGTCCTCCTTTTTGTTTTCCCAAATATGGCCACCCTAAATGTCAGGCTATTGATAGAAAATGGATGCCATATAACAATGCAAAGAAAGCTCATACAACTTTTCAGCTGACGAAGCTGACAACTCCCTCACAGCTGCTATTTGTTGGGGGCGGGGGAATCCACAACTTATTCAAGATCATTCCTAGGACTCAAGGTTCTCCAGGCTGGATGTGCATTGGATCCAATGGACTGGATGTCCATTGAATGAAGCCCAATCTTTGATACCCTTTTCTGATATTCTAGTACTTGCCCGTGACTGAGAAGTTCAAACATTCCAACACGGGTATGGGTGGGGTGGGGAACTCTCTCCATCTTTTCAGATACAACAGTAAAACAGAGGAAATTAGGCAGCTGTGTAACTGTTGACATGAGGATTACACCCTTATCAGCATCAGACTGCTAACAATTGGTAGCAGGTGGATTGGTGCCTGGTGCCTGCAAGCTTGCTACTAATCTCTCTCTATGAGAAGCCTACAGCAGCCGGCCTTCTCTAGGAATCAGGAAAATTGCCTTTTATTCAATATGTATACATCTAATAAACAGCATATAGGGCACCTGTGCAAGTTCAACACCTGACCTGACTCCTCAACATTTCTTCTGGTGTCAAACTCACTACACCTGCCATGTCTGTCGTTAAGTGTGCAGCTTCTCATCCAGAGGCCCCACGGAAATCCAGAACAAGTGAACAAAGATAGGCTGACCAGATAAAATCCAGGTCAGGGCTCATGTAACTTTAACAGTTGTAGAGCAAAGGGAATTTCAGCCAGTGTCATTTGGATGCAATTAGTTCCTGGTGAAATTCCCTCTTCATCACAACAGTTAAAGTTGCAGGGGCCCTGCCTTCTTTTGTATCTGGTCACTCTAGTATAGTGCCTAGTATCTGGTCAGTCTAAATGACACAATTCTGTCCCTAATATAGGCTGACCATATGAAAAGGAGGACAGGGCTCATGTAACTTTAACAGTTGCAGAGAAAAGGGAATTTCAGCTGGTGTCATTTGTATGCAATTAGTTCCTGGTGAAATTCCCTCTTCATCACAACAGTTAAAGGTGCATGCACTATACTAGAGTGACCATATACAAAAGAAAGCAGGGCCCCTGCAACTTTAACTGTTGTGATGAAGAGGGAATTTCACCAGGAACTAATTGCATACAAATGACCCTGGCTGAAATTCCCTTTTCTCTACAACTGTTAAAGTTACATGAGCCCTGACCTGGATGTTATCTGCACACACATGCACACACATGCACATGTGTGTGCATGTGGTCATATGTGCAGGCTGAGGTCTGTTTACACAAGGAACAGACTGAGGCATCACATTCTGACACAGTACTAGGATGACCTGTACCACATCAGACTGCAGATCACAATAATGTGATCCCCTCTGTCAAAAGTTCCCTGCAGTTAGAAAACTAGCCAACCAAGACAACGGTTTTACCATGCCCTTCTCCTTTGATGTGCAAGCAATTTTAACTTTCAGGACATTTGATTTATTTTTATTTTTATACAGGGATGCTTATAATGGTATTCCCCACCTGTAGTCTGGAGTGTGGTACAGTCACCTCTGTGTTATCACCTCACTTTTATTACATGTGTAGATCAAACTGATAGATGCTTAATAAGGTACAAACAGAGTTTATGCTGGCATAAGCTTTTGTGGACTCCAGAATAAATGTTAGTCTTAAAGTGCCACAAGGCTATTGTTTTTTTCTGCAATAGACTAACTTGGCTACCTGTTGGAAATTGCTTCATAAGGTAATTAGCACTGCCTGTACTTTCTGCATTTCAGTTCACTCTGACCTCACAGTTTACTATATATATATATGAATCATAGAATAGTAGAGCTGGATGGGGCCTATAAGGCCATTTTTTATTTATTTCATTTATTTATTTATTTATTTCATTTCTAACCCGCCTCTCCATCTAGATCGAGGCGGGGAACAACACCAAATATAAATATAAAAACAATAAAATAGATGAACCATTAAAACAGATAAAAACAAATACATTATTAAAAACATCGTAAAATTTAACTGGATAGGCCTGCCAGAAGAGAGCAGTCTTCACGGCTTTCTTAAATTCCAGAAGACTGCTAATTTGTTGACTCTCCTCTGGCAGGCCATTCCACAGCCTGGGAGCGGCAGAAGAGAAGGTCCTCTGGGTAACACTCGTCAGCCTAGAGGACCTGAGTGTGCGGGGCGGATTATACGGGAGAAGGCGATCCTGCAGGTAACCTGGACCCAAACCATGTAGGGCTTTAAAGGTAATAACCAACACTTTATACATCGCCCGGAAACTAATGGGCATCCAGTGGAGTGATTTTAAGATTGGTGTTATGTGGTCACCCCTAGATGTACCGGTGACCAACCTGGCTGCCATATTTTGAACTGATTGAAGTTTCCGGACTAGGCACAGAGGTAGCCCTATGTACAGCGCATTGCAGAAGTCGAGCCTCGAAGTTACCAGTGAGTGCACTACCATCTTTAGGTCTTCCAACTCTAGGAAGGGGCGCAGCTGGCGTATCAGCCGAAGCTGATAGTAGGCACTCCTGAGTCCAACCCCCTGCTCAATGCAGGAATCCACCTTAAAGCATCCCTGACAGATGATTGTTGAGCTGCCTCTTGAAGGCCTCTAGGGTGGGAGAGCCCACCACCTCCCTAGGTCATTGGGTCCATTGTCGTACTTCTCTAACAGACAGGAAGTTTTTCCTGATGTCCAGCTGGAATCTGTCTTCCTATAACTTGAGCCCATTATTCCACGTCCTGCACTCTGGGATGATCGAGAAGAGATCTTGGCCCTCCTCTGTGCGACAACCTTTCAAGTATTTGAAGAGGGCTATCATGTCTCCCCTCAATCTTCTCTTCTCCAGGCTAAACATGCCCAGTTCTTTCAGTCTCTCCTCATAGGGCTTTGTTTCCAGACCCCTAATCATCCTTGTTGCCCTCCTCTGAACACGATTCCAGCTTGTCTGCTTCCTTCTTGAAGTGTGGTGCCCAGAACTGCACGCAGTACTCAAGATGGGACCTAACCAGTGCTGAATAGAGGGGAACCAGTACATCGCGCGATTTGGAAGCTATACTTCTATTAATACAGCCCAAAATAGCATTTGATTTTTTTGCAGCCACATCACACTGTTGGCTCATATTGAGCTTGTGATCTACAATAATTCCAAGGTCCTTCCCGCTTGTAGTATTGGTCAGCCAAGTTTAGTTTACAATACCCCTCCTCTGCTCCAACCTTGTGTGTATGTGTAATTGTATTAGGCTGACCATATGAAAAGGAGGACAGGGCTCATGTAACTTTAACAGTTGTAGAGAAAAGGGAATTTCAGCCAGTGTCATTTGTATGCAATTAGTTCCTGGTGAAATTCCCTCTTCATCACCACAGTTAAAGTTACAGGCACTATACTAGAGTGACCAGATACAAAGAAGGCAGGGCCCCTGCAACTTTAACTGTTGTGATGAAGAGGGAATTTCACCAGGAACTAATTGCATACAAATGACCCTGGCTGAAATTCCCTTTTCTCTACAACTGTTAAAGATACATGAGCCCTGTCCTCCTTTTCAGATGGTCAGCCTACATCTGGGAAATGCTTACAGAAGAGGACGCCTGACTGGGCTTGGTTCCAAATAAACAGGCACAGGGGCAGCGGCTCCAGCTTCTTGCTCCTATTTTTTTTTAAAGAAGTTTTAATTACTATCCATCATTGTTCCCAGCAAGAGGTTCATTTGGATCCTTTCATAGATTGTGCATTAGGCTTTTAAATGCCTTTGCACAAAATGGGTTCCCTGCTGAAAAAGATTGGAGATAGCGGGGAGGGGTGGGCCACAGAACCTGTCCTAGGCAGCTCATTTCTGCCGCAGTTATGAAAGCGCGTCATGGGCAGGGGCCCACTGTGGACTTCAACCTACTTTTCCTCCTCTCTCTCCCCCCCACCCACAATTTTAGCATCATTCTTTGCTTGTTTTCTTCCAGAGAATCACAGCCAGAAGCAGCGCTTGATAACGCCCATCCCACTTAGTGAGACTGGAACGGATACAAACATAGGAAGCTAGCTGCCTTCTACTGAGGCCATTTCTATGCCGGCCTTTTCCCCCCGGAGTCGTCCCTGGGTGCTCCCTGTGTGTCCAGGTGATGCACAGGGACTCCCGGGGGCAGTAGGGGGGGACGGGGATGGGTTTTCCCAGTCGCCATCCTGCTGCTGCAAGGAGAAGACTTCCACCTGGTTGCTCCTGCTGCTACTGCCTGGCTGGGGAGTAGCCTCAACCTTGGGACTCTTCTGCATCTGCCTCTTTGCAGACTCAGGTTCAGTTAAGCTACCCGCCCTCCCCCCAGTCCCAGCTGCAACAAACTTTGGGAGCTGGGACATAAAAGGCAGGCAACACCAAAGGGGGGGCATATGAGGGTGAGGGCCTGTCCCCCTGCTCAGAAAGGGGGCTGCTTGCTTCTAGCTTTGGCCTGGAAGCCTGCGTACAATTAACACCTCCGGAGGGCCCTGCCAGTCTGTAGTAGCGAGGATGTGCTTTCCAGGGAAAAGGGGAGGTGATGGGAGTCAGAGAGGAGCCATCACCGTTGTACAGGGCAGAGGGAGATGTGGAGGGGGAAGACAGGTATGCCCTAATAAGAGGAGGAACAGCAATAGGGGTCTGGCTGTTGCTAAACTATCTCCCCCCAGCTCAGATAACCTGGATGGCCTTGGCAACAGACTCCCTGGGCTGAAAGCGCTGCTGGTGAACGCTAGGACGGTGAATGGTAAAACACCTAGTATCCAGGCAGTCCATCTTAATCAGTCCTCCACCCCTGCAGAGGTTCTGAGTACCAGCAAGTCTACACCCCACCAGGTAGTGATCTGTCCATGACAACGGAACTATACAAAGTTCCTCCACTCTCAGATCACCGTCACTCCATCCAACACAGAAAACAAGGTCCAGAGTGTGCCCAGCAGCATGAGTGGGGCCAGATACCATTTGGGACAGACCCATGGTTGTCATGGCGGACATGAAGTCCTGAACCACTTCCGACAGGGCAGCCTCAGCATGAATGTTGAAATCCCCCAGCACAACACGCTGGGGGGACTCCAACACCAACCCCGAGACTATCCCGGCTAGCTCAGGAAGGGAGACTGTTGAGCAGCGGGATGGACGGTACACAAACAGAATCCCTATTCTGTCCCGGGCACCCACCTTCAGATACACACACTCGAACCCCGCAGACTGTGAGACAGGGCACCTATCAGAGGGATGGAATCCCGATAGATAACTGCCACTCCACCTCCCCACCCCCTAGGCCTTGCCTGCTGCTGGTGGGCAAAGCTGGGAGAGGTTAACCCCCACCCCCAGCTTCATCCAGCCAGGTCTCTGTGATACAAGCCAGGTCAGCGTTTAACTTTAACAATAAAAAAGCCAGCCAGCCAGCAGCAAGCCGTGTTAAGCAGCAGCTTGCAGTGGAGTGAGGATGCAATCAGAAAAGATATTTGAGGGGAGAATGTATCACATAGAGTATAGCAACAAAGTACAGCAAAAGCTACAAAAGTAGAAGTTAATTTCAGATTCATTGGATGTCTCACTTGTCATTTCAGCGATTTTAACATTAAGACGTTATGTAGAACAGTTTTGTCTTAATTGTGTGCTGTAAAATCAGACATGTGACCAAGGTTATGTTCAGGTGGGCACACCCCTTTGGGGCGGACATGTTGGTGGGGACACCCCCTTGGGGGGGCAACCATGTTGTCCTCCCTTTTGGTTTCCAAAATATGGTCACCCTAAATTATAGCTCCATTTCTCTGCCATGGGAGGCATATGCTTCCTTTAATGAAGATTAAATTGAATTGCGGAGGATGCGTATACAGCAACAGGGGGCAGTAAATCCGCCTGCTTGTAATATACGGCCACACACGCAACAAATCTAATTGCCACGTTGGAGATGTGATGAGCACTGCAGTAAGATCGGAGACAGAGAGGCCAAGCAAAACAACGCTTAGCAGAGCGTGAACGTTTCTCCTCGTGCAACATTCTTTTCAGGGCAGTAAAGCATCATTACCGTTAATATTTTCCAGTACCATTAATGGACAAATGTTAGCAAAGAGCCACTGAAATCAATGGGGCTAAAGTGAGTCATGATTCATGGCTAATTTAGGCCCTATTGATTTCAGTGGGTCTACTTTGATGAAGTCCCATTATGAAGCCAAAGGGGAGTGTGCGGGAGAGTGGCATTTTGTGAAGAGGAGAAACTGAGGCAGGAGACCCCTGTACTCAGGGCTAGGAAACCGCTGTCCACCTCCCGCACCCTCGTTGTAATTGAATCTCTCGTTGCAATATTACGTGGACATTATTTACTTCCTTCAGTAAAGTATTTCCGGAGAGAGGAATGGGCGTTCTTCCAAAAAGATACAAGACGTTCTGCAAATGCCTCAGTCTTAGTTGGAAAATATGTTTCTTTTTAAAAACCATCTATGCTCGCAACCACTTCCACATCTTATGAGAGTGTACAGAGCCATGCTCCTCATCCGTCATATTAGTCTACAACAGCCTTCTCCAGCCGAACACTGCCTTGATAATTATTATTATTATTATTATTACTATTATTTATAACCCGCCTCTCCCTCCAGATCGAGGCAGGGAACAACAACAATATAAAATACAAGAATCACAAACAGTTTAAAAAAATTAAAAACAAGAAAATACATTATCAAAACATCTTACAACTCCAATCATTCTCATGGCTGTCTGAAGCAGATGGGAGTTAGAGTCCAACGCATCGAATTGATGCCCGGTTGGGGAAGACGGCTTCGTTGTTGTTTTTGTCAGGAATGCTGGGCTTTGAAGTCCAAAACTTCTGAAATTCTACTTTCTGCCTTCCCCGATTAAGGACGCTGGGGAATTTCAGTTCAGTTCACAAATCATTCAAAATTTGCATTCAGATTTGCCCCATTCCCAAATCCGAATGCAAATGCGAACAGGAGTGAATGCTATCTGAAAGTGTTTTTAAAAACCTGAATTGTATTCACATTCACAAAATGCGCATTTTAAAAATGCACACTTTTTAAAATGTACACTTATAAATAATTGCATGTTCATATTTTAATGTAGGGGAAGGGAGACTTTTGAAAATGCACACATTAAGGAATAGGCTCTTTTAATGAGGCACAACTTTTAAAATGCACAACTTTTAAAACGCGTAATTTAAAGTGTGCTTTTCTAAAATGCACATTTTTTAAAATGCAGAGTTTTAAGTATTCACATTGACGCTTTAATGGGGTAACGCACACACTTCTAAAAATTCAAATATTAAGAAATGCGCACTTTTAGAAACGATAATTTTAAAAACTGCATTTTCATGCAATGAAATGGAGGAGTTGTGTGCACCTTTGAAAAAAATGTGCACTTTTCCCGTTTGAATGAACCGAAAAAAATAAAATAAAAATAAAAGCAGGTCTCAAATGAGAACAGGAGCTAGCTCAACCGAGCTTTGAAGTGGAGTTTGGAGCATTTCAAAGATCTCAAGCGTTCCTATTTCTGATCTACTGAACTCCATGAGCCGTATACTGGGATGTCTGGCATACAGAAATCAACCTCTGAATTACTACAGATCAGGGATTCTAACAGTTTAATTTAGACATAAAAATGAAATGGCTACTGGTAAAGAGTTGGCAGTTGAAGCCCCGTGATGATCTAATGCAAGTCACCCAGTAGATCCCAATCTACTTTGTGCCCTGTGTAGGGGAAATATTTTTGTTCAAAAATCCAAATGGGATTTTTAAACTTAAGTAAAAGTGTTCCCGTTGGAACAGGCCTGTGAAACCCTTTCAAATGGAAGGGATTGGATTCATAGCCTATCTTTTACCCTTGGACTCAGCACTGTACAGTGACTTCGTAAATATAAACTCATATCCTAAGGTTGTATTTAAAGCAACATTATTAACAAAAAGCAAATAGGTTAAAAGCAATTACAGAAAGAAGTCAATACTATTTTAACTGTTCACAAACTTTAAAAGAGGAAGAGAAACAAGACAAATCACAGCACATATATTACCTCTACAGCTTTCAGCTGGTAAGGTGACGCCCTACCACAATCAACTCTATCTGGTATCTTCTCATTTATAGTTTAGGCTTGGACAAGATTCATGATGTGATTGGTCACTGTACTCCTTTACTTCCACCTCTTTTGTAAATCTGTCCATACCTATATGTAGGCGATGTGATATGATGACTCAACATTCCAAAACAAAACACATGACCAACAATAGCCTATTCCATTTATAAATTTATAGGTTTAAATATATATCTAGATTAGGCTGACCATATGAAAAGGGGGACAGGGCTCCTGTAACTTTAACAGTTGTAGAGAAAAGGGAATTTCAGCCAGTGTCATTTGTATGCAATTAGTTCCTGATGAAATTCCCTCTTCATCACAACTGTTAAAGTTGCAAGGGCCCTGCCTTCTTTTGTATATGGTCACTCTAGTATAGTGCCTACAACTTTAACAGTTGTGATGAAGAGGGAATTTCACCAGGGACTAATTGCATACAAATGACACTGGCTGAAATTCCCTTTTCTCTACAACTGTTAAAGTTACAGGAGCCCTGTCCTCCTTTTCAGATGGTCAGCCTAATCTAGATATAATAGATAGATAGATAGATAGATAGATAGATAGATAGATAGATAGATAGAGCTAGCTAGATGATAGATAGATAGATAGATAGATAGATAGATAGATAGATAGATAGATAGATGATAGATAGAGATAGATGAAATGTTCTTGTGTTGTTTTCATAGAATCAAAGAATAGTAGAGTTGGAAGGGGTCTCTAGGGCCATCGAGTCCAACCCCCTGCTCAATGCAGGAATCTACCTTAAAGCATCCCTGACAGAAAGTTTTCCAGCTGCCTCATGAATGCCTCTAATGTGGGAGAGCCCACCACCTCCCTAGGTCATTGGTTACGTTGTCGTACTGCTCTAACAGTCAGGAAGTTTTTCCTGATGTCCAGCCGGGATCTGGCTTCCTGCAACTTCAGCCCATTATTCCGGATCCTGCACTCTGGGTTGATCAAGAAGAGATCCTGGCCCTCCCCTGTGTGACAACCTTTCAAGTATTTGAAGAATGCCACAACTTTATTGATCAACTAGTGAAGCATTCAGTTGGATTCTAACTAGTCCAAACCAGTTCCTTGTTTGTTTAAGATAACAAATCTTAAAGAGACAGGGCACTATTCCCACAGTTCCAAAATGTGAAACGTTTCGGCATAAAACACCAGCTTCAGACGCAATTAAAAGTATGCTACAACACCATTTATAAACTAAGCCAGAATCAGTCAGCAACAGGCCAACACTCTATCCATACCTCCCTTTTATTTCACCCATTTATCACCCCTTTGTCTCAATGCCTTTTCCCCAAAATGTCCACGTTAAGAGAATTACACTCTGTGTTGGGTGTCAGGTGCTTCGTAGACAATTCACAGGGCTGGCCCTGTGAATTGTAGACTGAAGACTTGGCAATTTGTTATGAGAAAATATATCTCTGCTTTCTGGTATGTGCTTATCTCAAATGGTAGGCTGAAGGCCTTGAACGTTCTCTGGGAATTAAACTATGCTTTGCAAAGGTGGGGGCTATCTTCCTCACACTGTGGCGTCATCAGAAGAGGTTGAACCGTGCCGCCCTGTTGGTACGTGAGTTTAGATTACAGGCCTGAAGCCCTGTCTATCAAAGTAGCTTAGAATTTGCCCAGCCTCCACACTATATTGCCTTGGTCCTGAGAGTAATTCCGTTGCTAGGAATTATCTCGTCTATCCTCTTGCTGCTCTGCTGCTGCTGTGAGTTACTATTCTGATGTGGAATTGTGTGATGCACTCTGTACATGTTCTATTGCTGTGTGGACTTGTTGCTTCTAAAAGAACTATGCCATGAAAAGTGCACTGTAGCTTTTCATAGATTTGGACTTGAGATTACTGTTCTAGATTCGTGTTCTATAGCTTGCTGTCTCTCTCCATGGAGCCAAAGTTACGGGCAGAGAGAGGCAGAAGCTCATTGTTGCTGTTCTACAATTCTGTGTGTGTGGGACCTGTGAGAGGACCTTCCTCAGAGCTAAAGCTACGTGAATTGGGAAGGCTCCCTAGGTCGAAGAGGTTCATTTCCTGACGTCTTGGTTCGGTGATCTGCTCAGCGTTCCCCGACAGGCTGAGTCTGATTTAGTTCAAGATAGTCTTACCTACTGTCTGGAGGCTTTCCGAGAGTGTGTCTCTACGTTCCAGAGGATTCCAGTGCAGTGTGGCCGCTCCTGACCTCTAAGGACTAGAGCTAATCTCTAAATGTCTACCCCTGAGTGAGTGCTGTTCACATTAAGCTGTTCTACCTGAAAGCTGTCTAGTCTGACTTCAGCTTCAAGTGTGTGTTTGCAGAAATGAAACCGTTATGCTTTGAATTCCGTGTGATTACAATAAAAGAAATCTCACTGTTATTGTTGTGTATCAGTGTACATGAAGTCGTGAGCAAGAACTTTAGAGAGTTAGCCAGAGTCACGACACTCTGGCTATGTTCCTGTACTCCAGTTTTAAGAAGATGATTCATCTTTGTACCAGATGGCATAATCGGTTTACAAGGCACAATCTTACCCGTACCTCCTGTTTCTGCTTCTCATCTGACCCTTAGAATATGCTGATGTGTGGCTTTTATTTATGCCGATGTGTGCTTTCCTGTGTTTCTTGACTTCAGAGTCACGTCTTCCTTTTTAAGAAACAGTTAAACTGATTTTACTTGAGGTTTTTTTTTACTTTATAAAGACCCCTAATAAGAGATAACCAGTGTGGTGTAGTGGCTAAAGTGTTGGACTAGGAGTCAGGAGATCTGGGTTCTAGTCCCCACTCAGCCATGGAAACCCATTCGGTGACTTTGGGCCAGTAACAGACTCTCAGCCCAACCTACCTCACAGGGTCATTGTTGTGAGGATAAAATGGAGAGGAGAAGGATTATGTACGCTGTAGGGTTGTGCACACCAAAAAATATCGTTGTTTATCGTTATCGTCATTTCAGACCAAAAAAAGTATCGTCTTCATTCATATTGTAGGCGAACCGTATCGTCTTCACGATAATTATCGTGAAAAAACAATATTTTTGCAGCCCTATTTTTAAAGAAAAAACGCCTATAACTTCTGTATTTTAAAAGTTAGAGGCTTGAAACTTGGTCACAGTGCTTATGGGGTATGCCTACGTATGTGTATGAAATTTGAGGTCAATCCCTCCAACCCTCAATTTTATATGCATTTTTTAAAGATAATTTCCGTTCTGACAGGTCTGAATGAACGCACGTGGCGAGCTGTCATTCTGATCTGTCAGAACGGAAACGATCTTTAATAAATTCATATAAAATCGAAGGTTGGAGGGATCGATCTCAGATTTCATAGACATACTTAGGCATACCCCATAAGCACGGTGACCAAGTTTCAAGCCTCTAACTTTTAAAATACAGAAGTTATAGGTATATTTATATGGCGGTCCGATAAAATGATAAAATCGCCTGAAAATTATCGTCTCCAATGATTAGCGTAGGTTTTTCGATCGTATCGTCATCATTAAACACATGTACGATAATGACCTTATTGTATCGTTATCGTACATTTTAACGATACGATACACACCCCTAGTATGCTGCTTTGGGTTCCTTGGAGGGCAAAAAAGTGGGATATAAATGCAATAATAAATAAATAACCTGTGTTCTCCTTTTATTCTATGGATATGAATTCCCTACACCACTACTGGTGTATAATAATGACAGTCCTCCAGCATCGGCACCCATTCATTCCAATGGAATTTGCACAGGAGAACATCCTGATGGTTTGTGACCTTCTGCATTTAAATTAGTGGGAGAGGGCTGGCATTAGGATTTCCCCCCTCCAACACTGAATCACTTGGGCCTGACTTTGTGATACCATCCAGCCGACACGGGGTTTCCCAGCCTTGTAAGTCTGTACTGAAAAATGCTTCACATTCTGAAGAGGCATTTTGCAAGTGAGATCTACCGTGGCATTTTTCTTTAAAAAGGGACACATTGATAAGTTCTAAAAGCAACTTTGCCTTGTAGGGAGAGTTACAGCGTAATCCCTGGGCGTTTGCTCAGAAGTAAACTTTACTCAAAAAGTTTTGCAAGCTGCCCAGAGAATACATATTGATGGGCATCCATAGAAATGTGGTAAATTAAAAAAAAAGTTTTGTGGGGATTACTCCCAGGGAAAGGCATATAGAGTTTCAGCGTTAATACGCTATCACATGCAGGTTTACTTGGAGGTACATCTCACTGATGTCAGTGGGCATTCCAGGAAAGGATATATCTAGGCTGACCATCTGAAAAGGAGGACAGGGCTCATATAACTTTAACAGTTGTAGAGGAAAGGGAATTTCAGCCAGTGTCATTCGTATGCAATTAGTTCCTGGTGAAATTCCCTCTTCATCACAACTGTTAAAGGTGCAGGCACTATACTAGAGTGACCATATAAAAAAGAAGGCAGGGCTCTGCAACTTTAACAATTGTGATGAAGAGAGAATATCACCAGGAACTAATTGCATACAAATGACACTGGTTAAAATTCCCTTTTCTCTACAACTGTTAAAGTTATATGAGCCCTGTCCTCCTTTTCAGATGGTCAGCCTAGATATATAGGATTCATCACAAATAAGGTTGCTACCATTGCAGTAGCAACACAGGAAAACCGTCACGATTTTTAAAGGTGTCTGCAGTGGTCTGTAAAGAAGATGGACATGTTTTTATTGCTTTTAAGTTTTTAACTTTTCATGTGTATTTTATTTTTGTAAGCCTCCTTTAGAGAGCTTCTGCCCTGAAAAGCGGCCAAGAAATGTTTTAAATAATAATAATAATAATAATAATAATAATAATAATAATAATAGTCTGTTATAGACCTTTTGTAAAGGTGTGTTACTGTATGGTTGCTTTTATCGGTATTTTATATTGCCATATTGCATGTTTTTGTTTTGCCTTATTTCACACTGTATTGTATTATGTCATGGCCTTTGTGCTATAGACAAATAAAATTCAATTCAATTCATGTATAGGATACCGCGAATTTCCTTTGTCTCAGCACACCCTCAGAAAAAGATGAGAACAGGTATCTCAGCGACAGAGCACCTACTTTGCATGCCAAAGGCCCCGGGTTCAATCACTGGCATCTCTAGTTAAAAGGAGGAGGAATCATCTGATTTCCCACCTCTGGCTGAGAGCTCCATCAGACGTGTGTTTTGTTGCACGCTCGTCGCTGGGCACTCACAGATTTTGGCGGGTCCCTCTCATGACGTCACCTGCCTTCCGCGTGCCTTCCGCCCCTTCTGGCCTTCTTTGCACCACAAAAAAACCCACCCCAGTAAGTCCAACTTATTTTTAAAGATGTGAGTTGCCGCTATCCCCTGCTGTGTTCAGGAGAAGCAGCGCGATCAAAACATCCCACTGCATGGGCCTCATGCAGGTTGTTTACTTCCTCTTTCAAAAGAGGACGTCATGAGGGACAAACACGCAGATGGAGACGCGATAGTAAGCAAACACAATTTCCCCCGTGTGACGACGCTCTGAGACCCTGAAGAGCAACACCAAGGGAGAGTCGACAATACCGGGCCAAACGGTCAAATAGCCTAACCCAGTAGAAGGAACTCGCTCGATTGGCATGTTCACTTTTATTTCCTGCCGGGCTCCTGTACCTGCAAAACAGGCAGCGATGCAGCCGGTGCGAGAGCCCATGAAGGCCGCCGTCTGACCCGGTGCAGCGCTCTCGCTTCTGAGGCCTGCGAAAGATGATTTGGAACCAGATGGTTCTTAATTGACAGCTTCAGATGACTTCTGGCGCTCCTCCCTCCCTCCCATCCGATTCAATTAAGGTTTCAAATCAAACTTCGCCCAAGTTCGGTTGGCCGTACGTAATTATACAGAAATCTAGATGGGTTTAAAAGCTTAGGTTATTCCATTTGTCCAAACGGATGAGTGAGCGCGCTCCCCTCCCTTGGCCTCTGCCAACATGAAGCCGGAAGCCCTGCAGGAGGCGTCATTGATTGATCTGGGTCCTTCGGGGGAGTCAGCCGTCTCCAGCCACCCACACAGTGTTCTAGGGCTTCCTCGTTGCCTAGACTGAGTGCTCACTCATCTAGTACTCATATACCGCTTCATAGCCCAGAGAGTTTCGGCTATGGGACGGTATATAAATGCAATAAATAATAATAACAACAATGTTCCCCATCAGGCCTGCAACTAACCTAAAAGTTCAGGGGTGGTGGCCAAAAACAGTGGGGGGCAATTTATCTGCTTTGCAGGCCTTTTTAAGACAAAATTGTACAGTGTTTTCATTTAAGCCCTATTTCTGCAGCCATGCTGCCATTTAAGTACACTCAGCAACTTCAACAATTGTTTCAGTTCTTGCCACCAGTTAACAAAAAAGGTAAAAGATCAAGAAAAACCCATGAGTAGAACGTCAAGAAAAAGCTACAACAGGAATATTCTTATCATAGAATCCTAAAGTTGGAAGGGGCCAATTAGGTCATTGAGTCTAACTCCTGGCTCAGGGCAGGGATCCAGTTCAAAGCATCCCTGACAGGTGGCTCTCCAGTATTTTCTTGAAGACATCCCACGACGGAGAGTCCACCACCTCCCAAGGAAGTTGGTTCCATTGTCTGACTGCTCTGACCAGTGGGACATTTTTCTAAATGCTCAACCAAATCTGCTTTCCTGTAATTTAAGCCCATTAATTCGTGTTCTGCAGTCTTGGATGACAGAGAACAGGTTGCAGCCATCTTCCAAGCGACAACACTTTAGGTACTTGAAGAGTCCTACTATATTCCGCCCCCCCCCCCCCCCAGTCTTCTCTTCTCAAGGCTAAACATACCCAGTTCCTTCAATCTTTCAGTGTAGGATTTCGTTCCTAGTCCCCTGATTATCTGTTTCCCTTCTCTCAATTCATTCCAGAACTGAACACAGTATTTGAGGTGAGTTCTGACCAGCACAGAGAAGAGTGGAATTTTTACTTCCTGTGATTTTGAAACAATACTTCTGTTAATGCAACCTAAAATCGCATTTGCCTTTTTTACAGCCGCATCACACTGCTGGCTCATACTCAGCTGAAATGCAGACTCCGGGAACTTTTCCAAAATGGAATTTGGCACTTGGGCTAAAGTTCAACACTCCTGCTATAGGGCATCTGGAGCCAAGGACCCCACAGGGGAATGGGTTCACGGGATCCCCTTTGAACTGGGGGTGAAGTTCCTCCCATTCCAAAGCCTCCTCTAAGTACTGATTAGGGCAAATGCAGCAGGATTCTAACTTTAAAGCTGGAGTCATAATGTAGCATAGCAAGGATGCTTGAGAAAGGGTTGAGAAAACTTGAGGGAGGGTTCCAGAGGTTGCATGTCCCATACTAAGGGTGCCTGTAGATGGACAGTATCTGTCACGGTGGCTTCAGAATGGCGGCAGTTGCGTTACATGATGCTGCCGCCAATCCAAAGCCATCTAGGAGCAAAGCCCCAAAGCTCCACATTAAAAAAAGTCGGGCATTTAGTCCGACTTTTTTAGGATTGAGCGACGCGACAATGGCTTTTGCCGTCTGACGCTTTTGCTCCGGAGCTTCTCGGAGGCTTGCCCAGTCTATGGCGACCACTGATTGGTCACCATGGGCTGGGCAGGGAAGGGAAGGGGGATGTCCAGTGAGCCATAAGCTCACTGGATCACCTCCACCCCTCCACAAACCTCCCTCCCTTCTCCCCATAAAATAAGTAAAAAATAAAACAACCCCCCTTCTTCCCCACCCCATGTTTAAAGTAAAATAAATAAATAAAGAAAGAAACGTTAAAAAAAAAACTTCCTGCCGCCGACCACCTGCCCTACTTCCCCACCCCAGAAAAAATTAAATAAACTTACCTTAAATGCTGCTTGGTGGGCGTGGCGGCGGCAGCTGGAAAGCCTGCCGTCGCGCTCCTTGTGTGTAGAGGGACTTAAGGAGTACAATTTTGCATTGCACTGCCTGCCGACACTTGCGCTAAGCGGAAGAGAAGCCGTCTAGAGGCGGCCCAAGAAAGTGAGAAGTATCCTGCCTCAGCAGAGCAATTACCAGCCAGGCTGCTCTTTGTAAGAACCTGTGGTTACTTATATGAAATGAAACCCATTAAAAGTGCCATCCTATGCATGTTTAGATGCGGAAAAAAGTTCTACAACTCCCAGCAAACGCTGGGAATTGTAGGGCTTTATTTTCTGCCTAAACATGCATAGGATGGCACCTTAAGGGCTAGATCCAATGCATGATCAGACAGAAACTGTCTGGATGAAGAATGCTGGGAGTTGTAGGACTTTTTTCTCTCTCTATCTAACCGTGCTAGGATTGTACCCTAACTGACTGACTACACTCTGCAATAGGTAGGAGCTCAACAGCCATCAGGAGATGCAGGGAAGGGAGAGAAATTATAGCCTCTGAGTGTGCACCAAATATATATATATATATATATATATATAATTTATTTATTTATTTATTTCTTATCCCGGGATACAGCAACAAATACAAAACACCATAAAATACATATATAACTAATTAAAAACATATAAAACAAATACATTATTAAAAACATCTTAAAATTCAACTGGGTAGGCCTTCCGGAAGAAATCCGTCTTTATGGTTTTCTTAAATTCCGGGAGACTGTTAAGTTGACAAATCTCCTCCGGCAGGCCATTCCACAGTCTGGGAGCAGCGGAAGAGAAGGTCCTCCTGGTAACGGTTGTCAGTCTAGTTTTTGCTGACTGTAGTAAGAGGACCTGAGTGTGCGGGGTGGATTGTACAGGAGAAGGCGATCCCGCAGGTAATCTGGACCCAAACCATGTAGGGCTTTAAAGGTAATAACCAACACTTTATACATCACCCGGAAACTAATGGGCAGCCAGTGGAGTGATTTTAAGATTGGTGTTATGTGGTCATCCCTAGGTGTACCAGTGACCAACCTGGCTGCCATATTTTGAACTAATTGAAGTTTCCAGACTAGGCACAAAGGTTGCCCTATGTACAGCGCATTGCAGAAGTCGAGCCTTGAAGTTACCAGTGCGTGCACTACCGTCTTTAGGTCTCCCAACTCTACAAAGGGGCGCAGCTGGTGTATCAGCTTGTTCTGATATATCTATATATCTCATAACAAATTCCAATCTTGGGTCATCACGTGTTGCTAGATGACAAGATACACCTTGTTTTTCACAATGTAGCTGCAGGCTCTTGTTTCTGAGCAGGAGCCAACAGATCAATTTGCCAGGGAGAATTCAAGCCAGTTATCTGTGAAGAACAACATTTTCAGGGATCTGATTGGAGCATTACCTTGTTAATTAATTTATTTTTAATTGAGCGCCATGTTTCTTGGAGACAGCTCTCACCGAGGATTTAAAACAACAACACTCACACACACCTGGCCTCGGAGCATCGCTAAATCACTCTCCGGTGGCGCCATCTCCATGAGATTGCTTTTGAATGATTCAACATTTTCCAAAACAGTTTTGTTCTCCTGCTGATGGCCCCCAGGGCCAGAGCCTCGGTGGGGGTGATAGTTGCCCCCTTGATGCTTGGATAGGTCTCTTCCTCTCTTCCTCTTCCCTACCTCCTATTGCCCCACTCCCCCAAAAATCTCCCCAAAACAGACAGCAAGAGCTGAGATGGTGTAGCTCAAGCAATGGGGTTTAGATCAGACCTGAAATTAAGCATAAAGATCTCTTGAAAGAATGTTCAGCTCAAAATGTGTAAGGGGGGGGGGGGGGTTGTGGGCAGAAGACATCCAGAAATGAACACATACGTAACTTTATGCTTTTTTCAGCAACAGGTTGCCCAAGTTGAAGGACTGCCACAGAGCCATGGAGCTATATAGCAGGCAGTGGCCCAGGATTGGCTCTCTGGGATCACCTGATTGCCAGCACCAGGAGGATGCTGGTCCATGGTGCCTGTATCCTCACTTGAATTGTCCACAGCGTGCTTTGCTGATGGATGGAGCAGGGAATTCCTGCTTTAGCCGCAGGGCTTCTGGTTCAAGATCTGGCACTGACTGTGAGCCTCTCTACATTACGGAAAAAAGCCTCCAGATATGTTGGACTATGGTTTCCATCATCCCCAGCTGGGGTAGTCCAGTGCCCTACTTCCCAGAGGACAGACCTCTATTTGAAGATGTCCTCTATTTCATAGAATTATAGAATAGTGGAGTTGAAAGGGGCCTAGAATGCCATGGAATCCAACCCCCTGCTCAATGCAGGAATCCACCTGAAAGCATCCCTGGCAGATGGCTGTCCAGCTGCCTCTGGAAGGCCTCTAGGGTGGGAGAGCCCACCACCTCCCTAGGTCATGGGTTCCATTGTTGTACTGCTCTAACAGTCAGGAAATTTTTCCTGATGTCCAGCTGGAATCTGGCTTCCTGTAACTTGAGCCCATTATTCCGTGTCCTGCACTCTGGAATGATGGAGAAGAGATCCTGGCCCTCCTCTCTGTGACAACCTTTCAAGAGTTTGAAAAGTGCTATCATGTCTCCCCTCAGTCTTCTCTTCTAAACATGCCCAGTTCTTTCAGTCTCTCCTCACAGGGCTTTGTTTCCAGACCCCTCAGCTGCCCACTCCATACCTGGTTTAAAGAGAAAAAGGGAACTCAGGCCGGGGCCTTGACGTTGCCCATCATCCTGTTTAAATTATTATCATTTCTGTATTTCTGTTTAAATTTGCATTCATAAATTAGCATATGCAAGTGTTATGCAAATTGCTGTCCTCTTTTGCTCTCTCTTTGGATGATGCATTTCCTCTTTTTTGGGGGGGGGCTGATGCATGAGCAGCCACCCGATCCGCAGCTAGGATGGCCAATGGTCCAGCTGTCTAGGGACAATTGGAATTGTAGTCCAAGACATAGGGAGGCTGCCAGGTTGGGGACGGCTCTTCTAAGCTGATAATATCAAGGACCCCAACAAAGTCCACTTACTTTCCCAAACAGTCTCAAGGCCTCCTCCTGATCGTGTTTCCAAAGCCCATCAGTGTCGCAAAAAAGACCATTTTCTTGTGGAAATAGTAAGCAATGAAAAGATATTGCTGCCCTGGAGGCCCATGTCCATTGCATAATGCCAACTTGGTTGGGCAGACTAAAAGGATATGGATTTCTGACGATCGGAAGAATGTTTGCTCTAAGCAGCCAGAGGGCCAAGGACATCTTTTGTGAAGAAAGCATCTCCCGTAGTGATCTTGCACAAAGTCCTTCCAAGTGAAAATATGATTTAAATAGAAAACCCCCCAAAATGACTTCAGAGGAAAAAGGGAATACAGTTCCTGCTTGACTCTCTCCTTGCCACCTCTGGGTGCTTTTAAGATTTAGAATGGCGATGCTGATGAAGGGAACTTGAGCTTCAAAATCTACCACTATGAAGTCTGACAATACCCATCAAATATTTGATACCTGACATTTAATGTCATGATTTGGCTTCAAACCAGAATCTATATTTAACTTCCAATATTTGTCCTCTGGTAGGATTCAATATTTGTTATCCAGTAGGATCCTATCACAGGTATTTATTTCTGTGCTTTCCAGTATTGTAGCATTTCTAAAATATATAGGGAAAAAAACCAGTTAAATAGGCCGCATCCCGCAACTGACTACTCTGACATTAGAAACTGCAACACATTGGTTCATAAAGAAACCCAGACATCCAAAGCAAAGTACGATACCCCTAAGGGTGTAATCCTACATAAGTTTGGACAGCAAAAAGCCCTACAATCTCCAGCATGGCTGGCTGGGGAATGCTGGGAGATGTAGGGCTTTTTGCTGTCTAAACATGCATAGGATTGTGCCCTAAATTTATTCAATGCACAACAACATGAAAATAGTCATTGCTTCATTCATATAAACAATTGTTTCATGAGATTCTCCCTTTAAGCTTATGTGTTTCTTATAGCTAATTTTGATTTGTATATGTTACAAGCACAATCCCGTGATGCTTCACTCACGTTTTGTGCAGCGCACTCATTAGTTAGAGGGCCTCCTTAGCCCCATTAAAGATAATAGGGCTTACTTCCAAGTAAACAGGGATGGGATACTTTGTAGTACGTAAGGAGCTATCTTCTACTGAGGCAAACCAGTGGCCCATTAAGTGCAGTATTGCCTACTCTACAATACTGACAGCTTTCCAAGGACTTAAGACTGAGATCAATCCCAATATGCTGTTTGAGATTTGTTTTAGGTATAGATTCTGGGGACTGAAAGTTTGACCTTCCGTATGCAGCGCATGTCCTGTATCCTGGAGCTATGAATATAAGTAGCTCTCTTTTGCTGACTCAAACATTGGCGCATTTGGCCCAGAATTGTCTTATCTGACTATCAGAGCTCTCCAAGGTTTGGGGCAGATGCCTTTCCTACTCCATCTTACAGAAGTACCTGGACCACAGATCCAAGGCTGGGACCTTTGGTGCGCAAGGCATGTGCTCCATCCCTGAGCTATAGAACATCTTCCCTCTGTCCTCACATTTAATCGTGACCAGCACTTAGCAGCTATGCCCTTTACAAAGTATACTAGCCATGCAATCGTTGCAGGAAACTTTACTCTCTCTATTATTATTATTATTATTATTATTATTATTATTATTATTAAAACAGAGATATACAAAAATAAAATAAAAAATTAAACATGCTACAATATTAAAATATTAAAAACATTAAAAAAAATTTACAAATTTATTTTTTAAAAATGCAATATATAAACAATGCATAAGCAGAGGTCCAGACTACTCCCCAAAGGTCAGCGGGAACAAAAAAGTTTTAGCCTGCCTCCGAAAGCACACCAGGGAGGGAGCCAGTCTTGCTTCCCTGGGAAGGGAGTTCCAGAGCCCCAGGGCAGCCACCGAGAAGGCCCTCTCCCCAAAGAAGGCATAGAGAGGAGAAAGAGCTGAGTTCAGAGAAGTAAAACAATGGGGAAACATCTCCTTATATAGGTGACAACACTTGCCCAGCATAGAATCTTCCCCTTAAAATGCCATCAAAGGCTGAATCCACATTTTGCAGAAAGGCTCCAGGCAGGCTAGCCAAAATGTACAGCTCCAGAGCCCACTGATTATATACTGTTGAAATGCTATCACATCCACACACTCTGCTGCTTTATGATTATACTGGCCATCAAGGCAGCTCACAACAATTAAATAGTACAATTAAGTCAATGCCCTTGACAGGCAGGGAGTATGAAAACAGCTCTGGAAGCGGATGTGGCTGAGCTGCCGTTTATTATTCATCAATGTGGAACGGCTGGATTTTGAGCAGCTATGAATAAACCTTCCTCCCGCCATTGCTATCTACCAGCCTGTAATCCTGAGGATCCTGCGTGAAAACTAGAGCAGTTAAAAATACCCGTGAACATCCATGCTCTTCCCCACTCACCTGTCTTCCCTTTTCAACGCTTGAATACACACAGCAACGCCTCCGGAGCACAAAAAACAGGGAGGATTAGGAGTAATGGAAGCCATCCGAACATGATTTTGTGTTTCCCATCAGCCTGCAAACTGGAAGGCCGATTTGCACTAGATGCAGAGGCAGCCTGACCTGGGCATCAAGAATTTGGGTACCGATGAGGATGGCAGAGTGTGGGAGACAGCGCTGGTCTTTGGAGACCAATGCACCAGAAAGCTCTCCTTAACAAGCCTCCTCAAAATGAAAGGGGCTGGGTGAAAGCACTGGAGAACATCCCAGTGGATTGGGCCCTGTTAATTGGTGGAAGGGGGAGCCATGTGGTATTTCCATCTGAGGCAAGAAGTATGGTTTGTACTTCCTTCTGTCCCCATACTGACCCTGCTACTACCCTCTTCCATGGGCATGGTATCCTCTGGCAGTCTTCCCCCTGGTCCTACAATGAGTTTTTTGATGGTCAACCTTTGGTTTCGTAGTGGGTTTTCACTCATAGACATTAATCTCTAACAAGACATTGGCTTTTCTAAAAAATGGTTGAGAACAGCTTTCCCAAATGTGGCGAACAGTCTTACGGGTTGTATCCAACGATGTTGGATGGCTATGTGCTACCTCCAGTGTCAGAGGCCTAGGTACACCAGTTGCTGGGGAACATGGGTGGGAGCCCAACTGTGCCACCTGTGTCCTGCTTGTGGGTCCCTGGTCGACAGCTGGTTGGCCCCTGTGGGAACCAAGAGCTAGACTAGATGGACTTTTGGTCTAATCCAGGCTCAGGGCTCTTCTGATGTTCTGATGTTCGTATGCAATGTATAAATGCATATTTAGAAAAAAATATTCTAACTTAAATAGAAATACAGTATGTCACAACAGAGTGTGGAAGGCTGTGACCACATGAATGCTGTGCTGTCCAGGGGCTGTTGATGGACAACGTCAAGGCCCTTCTGTTCTTCCTTCTGATGGTTATTTATTTCCAGTCCGGACTTGGACCGGAGAGCCAATCCAATCGGGGATGCTTTCAAAATACAGGATGGCCCCCTGGCAGCCCTTCAGATAGAGGACTGTCCTCAGTAATACTTGGAAGTATTTGGAAGTATCCTGGAGGTGCAGTGGGCCTCTCTTGAGGGATCTGATGGAGGGTTGCGGATGCTCCACTTGTAAGCTTGTAAATAAGGATAACGAAAGGAGAGACGCAGCTTCTCAGGATGCTAAGATACTTCATTTCCAAGCCCAACGCGTTTCAGCCCGTGCTGTTTTTTAAGGCCTTCTTCAGGTGGTTGATAAAAGATGTCTGCAGAAATGGGTCAGTAATTATAGTAGGAGACTATCCTCTTGTGAGGAGTATTTCTGCAGACAGCCCAGTCACCAGTAATTACACAGGCCGAAATGCACTGGGTTTTGAAATAAAGTATTTTAGCATCTTGAGATACCTGCTTCTCCCCTTTTCTGTCCTGATTTGGATGCTCTCCTCCTTTTGGATTTATGCATGTAAATAAACTAACTTTTGCACACACACACACACACAGGCCTAAGCCTCCAGGGACCTCTCCAAACTAAGAAGCCCAGTCCTGCTAACTTCCCTCAGGGGACATGGGGGAACACGTGTGAACTACATTACGTCAGTGAGTCAGCTATTTCTTGTCAAGACACAAATCCATGCCATTTTTGCTTTTTCTTTGGACTCAAATCTGTATGGCCCTGAGCCAAGGCAGGTTTACTCAGAAGTGGGGGCCTCCAAGTTCCATGACGTTGACTCCAAAGTAAATTATGTCTAGCAGCCTGCCCCAACCTGGGCCAGATCTACACCAAGCAGGATGTAGCACTATGAAAGCGGTATGTAAAAGGCAGGAGCTACACCAAGCAGGATATAATGGAATATGGTCTGTGTCAATGGGCCTCAACAGTTGTCAGTGCACTTCAATACCGCTATAAAGCAGTCGTGTGGCTCCTGCATCTTAAATACCACTTTCACACTACTTTCATAGTGCGATGTCCCGCTTGGTGTGGATTGGGCCCTGGTGCTTTGGCTATTGGGCAGTATAGAAATGCAATCAAAATAAACAAGTAAATAAATAAACTCCCTTCATGCCCAGCCGGCACAAACGATGGGCGTTGCAGTCCAACACATCTGGAGGGCACCAGGTTGGGGAAGGCTGCTGGATAAGGTTTGCGTCGTAATGTATAAATTTGGCTGGATAGAAAAAGAGAGGAACGGAGCAATAAAGCACCAGATCAGCCCGTGTGTGTGTGTGTGTGTGTGGTGGGAGGTGTTGTTGCAGAAGGAAGTTTAATGCCAAAACAGCAAAGATACCTTGGACAGCAACGGACAGCAGTTAATCTGATCGGGCCGCATGCTCACACGGAAGTTATGCACAGCTAACGAACCGGGAGATTGCGTTACCGTATTGTTTCTCGCCTTGTCGCACGGATGCGGTGGTTTAGTGCTTTAGAATGGGTTGCAAGTAACTGATTGACTGCGTCCCACGGTTCAGCACTGGCTGCCTCCACCTCTCCCAGCAACAGACAGTTATTTTATGAGCTGGGCTTCCGAGGGGCTTAACATAGGGCTTAAAATGAAACCCAAAGGGCTGCCCTCCCCCAGCACCAGTGCAAAAGAACACAAAAAAACCCACCTTGAATAAGGGGCGTGGGCTCAGGTGGATGGGTGAGGTGGTGGCGGAGGCTCCTTCCTGTAAACCCCACATTGGCATGCCTTCCCATGCAGATGACCGGAAGGAGCACCGATGTGGAAACTCGAGGCCTTGCAGCAATGCCGTTGTGGCGCCGTCAAGACACGGCCCTGGCCTGAGTCCTAAAACTGATAGCAGCTCTTCTAAGAACAGACGTTTGTGTTCCCTACAAGACGTTCCAAGCAAAAGAACGGCTGGGCGTGCCAACGTGCGTTCACTACGCCCTTGCACGTTTTAAAAACTGCGCGACTACAAAGGCGAAGCCCTCTTTGTACAGCCGTACTAGTCAAGGAGTGCTTTCGGAAACCGATTGCCTTTGCAGAATTTTATAGTCAAGTGTCGATCTCGTCTCGGCCATTGCCCTTCTTCAATTTCCGTGAATGCTAAATTTGCTCATAAATCTGAAAGGCACAGAACATGAGAGGAACCAAGTGCCAGGACTAGGCGGGCAAAGACACTTGCTTAGGCATTATTTGAGGTTTGCTTGTGATAATGGGAAGGGGGGGTTGATGTGTGCCTATTGCTGGGATAGTAATCAACCAGTGGCAGGAGGGGCGGAGGGGGGTTCTATGCTAGAAGGGGGTCTACCGTTGACTTAAACTAGTGCACAGGGCTGGCGCGAGACATTTTGCCGCCTGATGCAAAAAATAAGATGGCGCTCCCTCTTGTTCCATGTGCAAAAACTAACTGTGGTGCCTGTTGACACTTTCTTCAACACTGGCTATGGGGCAGTGTCCTCCACCGCACCTGAAGATAGCAGGCTAGCTTAGGGGGCTCAGAGCCAGCCATACAGCCCACTTCTCCCACATCTTTCTGCTGCCTCCCAGCATCTGCCACCTGAGGTGACCGCCTCACTCTGACTAAGGGTAGGGTCGGTCCTGCTAGTTTAATACTCATTCTCCCTCCCTAGGGAACCATTGTCTTGTGTATAGGGAAGGGATGGACTTGTGATGTCTAACTGTGAATTCTCAGCACCTTCAAAAACTGACAGTGCCACCCAGAACCTTTAGGAGAGGGCTGTTTGCTTCAGATGCTGGTTGTGGGATTCCAACCTGGCTGGCCACTGTCAGAAACATTGGATTAGATGGTCCAATCCACCAAGGCTCATCTGATGTTTCCACAGGAACAGAGGCAACTACCTTCTACCAAGGCCCTTTCTACACCATAGGGGTGTAGAGGGTGGGAGGGTGATCCCGGAAGTACCTAATACACACCATCGGCACACAGGGAGGGTGATCCTGGAAGTACCTAATACACACCATCGGCGCACAGGGAGGGAGGGAGGGCGATCCCAGAAGTACTTAATACACACCATCAGCACACAGGGACCAGCTGGGGGTGAAAAGGGCCCAAGTCAGACAGTTTGATTCCCTAGCTCAGTATCGTCTTCTCTGACTAGTAGTGGGTTTCTGGGATCTAAAGCAGAAGACCTTTCTCACCACCTGTTTCAGGATCCTTTAAAAAAAAAGAAAAGGGGAGAAAAAGGGATATGCCATGGATTGAACCGGAGACCTTCTGCACACTGTAATATTTAATGTCCCTTTGGTTAAGCAAAACACTCTCCGGACAGCATACAAAGAATAAACTTTATTGAGTAAGTCACGATACATAGTAGCCCCCACAAGACCAGGTGAATCCCTTTATACCAATCATTGTAACACTGAATCAAGTTAATTGATACAATTAACACACGTATCATTACACACACAAGCAGGTGTTCTACCACTGCGGTACAGTCCCTTCCCCATAGGCTAAAATTTCCCACGAAGCCATGACAGTGAAACATTTGCAGTACAGATTTGCCCAATATGCAGAACAGAAATAGAACATTGATCCCGGTTGGTGGCCTGCTCCGTTATCATTGCACCACCAGGTTAACAAACCTCTTAAAGATGCTGCTATTAGCTCATCGTTTCTTTCATCTCTCCCTTCTGTGCAGAGAGTGGAAGAGGGGTCTGCTCGGGTTAAACCTTCAGGGAATAAGGCAAATGGGGCAGTGAGGCCTCCACAGGGAACAGAAGGCTGTCTCTGGAGAACGCCTGAAATCGGCAGCATGCACCCTGCAAGACTATGCCGATGAATTAGGGTGACCATATTTGGGAAATCAAAAAAGAGGACACCCAGTGTGTGTATGTGTGTGTGTGTGTGTGGGGGGGACTGGCTTTCCAGGGCCTCTGGAAAGCATATCTTTCAACCCCCACCCCGGCCACCTTAAAGGCTCCAATTGGAGAGGAGGAGGGTAAAGTGTGTCATTCCCACCCCCAGTGCTCCAACCGTGGCCTTGTCTAGAATGTCCGGGAATGACATGCTTTCCCTTTTAAGGCCCTGATTGGAGCAGGGGCAGGGGCAATGATGTGCCTCCAGAAGTGCATCATTCCCTCCCACCACACTAATGGTGGCCTTAAAGGGGAAAGTGTGTCTTTCCAGGACATTATAGAAAATTACAGAAAATCCCCCCGGACACCCAGGATAGAACAAAACCCAGGACAAGTCTGGGGAAATCCTCACAGTTGGTCACCCTAAGGCTGCCTTTTGCTGCTGGGACCCTCCTTGACAGCTTACGTGGGAGTCACTTACGCCCAGCGCGGGAACTGCTCTTTTCAATGGCAGCGAGCTCAAAGCTGAGTGAAATTTTCCAGATGGTAAGAAGACCACAAGCAGCAGCCACCAAGGATATAATGGCCCAATTAGATCTTCCTTTTATAATGTGGGGGCCCATTCCATAGCCCCACTGGAATTCTATTTGCGATGTATTTACCATGAACACCAAACCCAGCACTGTCTGCTGTGCTGAGGAAGATCCAGATGAGGAAAATATGCAGCCTGTTCCATTCAGGAGTGGGGAAAGGGCCTTTAACATATCCTCACATCCCTTCCCAAGCCAGAGACATAGGCCTTCTGCCTTCTTCCGAGTCCTGTCTTCCTGCATTGAGCAGGGGGTTGGACTCTATGGCCTTAGAAGCCCTTTCCAACTACTATTCTATGATTCTAAGGATGCAGACAAGCTGAAGGGGGTTCAGAGGAGGGCAATGAGGATGATCAGGGGTCTGGAAACAAAGCCCTATGAGGAGAGATGAGAAAAACTGGGCCTGTTCAGCCTGGAGAAGAGAAGACTGAGGGGAGACATGATAGCACTCTTCAAATACTTGAAAGGTTGTCACACAGAGGAGGGCCAGGATCTCTTCTCGATCATCCCAGAGTGCAGGATGCAGAAGAATGGGCTCAAGTGACAGGAAGCCAGATTCTGGCTGGACATCAGGAAAAATGTCCTGACTGTTAGAGCAGTACAACAATGGAACCAATGGCCTAAGGAGGTGGTGGGCTCTCCCACCCTAGAGGCCTTCAAGAGGCAGCTGAACATCCATCTGTAAGGGATGCTTTAAGGTGGATTCCTGCACTGAGCAGGGGGTTGGACACTATGGCCTTATAGGCCCCTTCCAACTCTACTATTCTATGATTCTATGAATCTGACAATGAGTCCCTACTCTGTGGGAAGGCAAGAGTTACAGAACTAACCTGAGCCCTTTACAGAGCACGGCCAGCTCTTCCAAGGAGGTGAGCCCAAGTGCAGAACAGGCCTTCCCAGCCTTCAGAAGGTTCAGATGAATGGATGGACTTTATTGATTATGGTCACAAACCAATTAAAATGTTATACATGAAAGCCAATGTGGTTAACTCACAACCATACATTAGAACAAGCAAATATTTTACAGAGAAGTCATGGAAAAAATCATCCTAATTGCAATTTCGGGCTTAAGGGTTAGGTGGCTTGAGCGTTCAGACCACACAATAACCCATGGTAGAGCAACAACCCACACTGGGTTAGTTAAAATGCCCAGTCACATCAAAGGAAACAGCAGTTGCTCTTGCCCTGGGTCCTAAAGGGCAAAGAATGCTCTCTAATGATGTATTTATATATGATTATAAAGCTATAAACACACAAAACTCCTCACGAGGCAGAATTTCTTGGCTGTAGCTCTCCTTCTGTCATGAATAATGGAGAGATATTGTCTCAGCAGAAGGCTCGTGGCGCCGATGTCAGTGGTACAGTGAATCCGCTCCAGGTTCCAGTCAAAACCAGTCGAAACTCTAAAGGAGCTCTCCAGGGTGCTTTTAAACCATAAATATTTTCCTTCACACCTTGGAGTTCTGACTGGTTCTGACTGACATGGGAGCGACCAGCCTCCACTACGAGGAGTCTCCTACCTGTCCAATGAGCCCCGTGGGATTTGACGCTTTGGTAGAATCCTGAGACAAGACTAGGACGGGGTCCCTCCAGCGATGCTAGAAGGAATGTTTTGGGTGAAGCAGTCCGGGGTGCTCTGAGCTTGTTAGACTTCAGGGGGCTGTACTGATTCAGGGCTGCTGCTGCTGCTGCTGCTGCATTACAGTTAGAATCATAGAATAGTAAAGCTGGAAGGGGCCTCTAAGGCCATCCAGTCGAACCCCCTGCTCAATGCAGGAATCCACCTCAAAGCATCCCTGACAGGTGGCTGCCCAGTTGCCTCTTGAAGGCCTCTAGTGTGGGAGAGCCCCCGACCTTCCTTAGATAATTGGTTCCACTGTCATACTACAATGTGTTGGACTACAACTCCCATGAGCCTCAGCCAGCTGGGCCAATAGCTGGGGATTGTGGGAGAGAGTTGCAAGTTGCCTACTCCTGTACCTAGGCTGATCTATAGCAGTTTCCCATTGATGCTACGTAAAGTTCGATGCCTTTGGTATCCCAGCTTGCTGCTATAAATTGTAAATATGGATGCTGACTCCTGCAGGCTCTACTTAGTTGTCCCTTCTCAGACTGACACTGGGGGTGGGGGAGCGTGAGTGCTGGAACCCCCAGCCATTCTTTGATCAAGAATGCTTCCACAGTCATGGCTGCATGCTGTGGGCTGGCGATGCCTCCATCATCTCCCACTTGGCGATCACCTCTTCCACCTGTAGGCCTCTGAATTACAATCTAGTGCTGTGGAGCTTAGTCAAGGGAGCCTGGCTGGGAGGCAGAGGACCATCTATTTGCTCAACATCATTAGCTAGAAAATACCAGAGATGAGAGGATGTGGGAGATGAGGAGGAATGACAGGGAAGGGCTCAGGGCTGCCGCCTGGCCTGATGCGCTTCACTAGCTTCATCCAGGATGTACCTTACAAATTTCTCGGCTTGGATCTGATGCAAAAAGTCTCAAGCTTTGTGTCCCGAGGGGAACAGAAGCCGTCTCACACATTCTGCATCACGATGTGCAATAGCAGGATGTACACTAGCAGGGGGTGCAATAGCATGCTGTTGATCTACATTTTGAGTGAGGGGCGCCCAGGTTCCACCCCGATGATTTTAGAACACTGCTCATATTAGGGCAGGAGTGGCAAGGGAACCCTTAACGCAGGGGTGTTGAACCTCAGGCCCGGGGGCCAAATCCAGCTCTCCTGGAGTTCCAATCTGGCCCTCTAAGATTTCCTAGATGGCCACGCCCCCTTCTCATTGCCCCACCCTTTCCTCCCCAATGACCAGTTATTGGGTGGCTTCCCAGATTTCATGCCATCCCCCCCCCCCACTTTCTAGATGGTTGAAATGCCTCTCCTAAGGCTTTGTTGATGGCAGGAAGAGATCCCAGTGATATAGGGTGGGATAGAGGTGTTTAAATAAACAAGTGAACATATGCTGGTATTTTGGTCCACGACCTATTTGCACTGGTATGCAGCCCCCGGGGGCTTCTCCGAAATGGAATTCAGTGCTTGGGCTGAACGGGGTTCGACACCACTGACGTAATGGCAACCACAAGCCCCAGACTGACACTGGCTGCCCCCAATATTAGCCAAATCATATCCCCCCACGTAGCTTTCTAAAAACAGCTGCTAAAGGCCTGCCCCCCCTCTGCCTCCTCCCTTCATCTGTGATTTAAGCACTGTTTAAGAAGCTACCCACCTGTTCAGATAGCCAGAAACCCAAGCAAGAGACAACTGAGTTTACCAAACCTCTTCTAAACACTTTGGATAATTCGCCATCAGCTGCAAGCATCATCTGGCAGTAAGCAGCTGTTCTGCTTTCCCATCACCATCTGCCTGGACAGGCAGCAGCACTCTCCTGACCTCTCTGGATGCCATTGGCTTAGTTGCTGTGATGTCACCGTGGAGCTGAGAGGCTTCTGGCCAGGCAACTGGATTAAAAGTAGGGGTGTGCATCGGATCGGATCCGATCCACGATCCGAATCCGATCCGACCCAAAATCGGGAAAATCCGATCCGATCCGATCCGATCCGACCAACCTCCGATCCGATCCGATCCGATCCGATGAGGTCCGATCCGGATCGGACGCCATTTTGAATGCTTTTTCCCATAGCCAAGTATTGTTTTACAAAAACGCCTATAACTTTTTCATTTTTAAAGATAGAAGGATGAAACTTGGGGACATTGTAGACTGGTTAGGGATAGTTATCTGTGAGAAATTTCAGAAAGATTGGTGCATGCGTTTTGTGGCAATTAATTTTTTAATAAATACCCAGGAATGCTTATAACTTTGTCATTTTTAAAGTTACAAACATGAAACTTTGCCACATTGTAGGAGGTACCTTGGGACCTATGTGTGTGAAATTTCAGAAACATAGGTGCTTGCCTTGTGTGGCAATTAATTTTAGAAAAATGGGTAGTAGTGGGGTAAATACAGTTACGCCTCCCATTTTTTTATTTTTTAAGATACAAACAGGAAACTTGGGCACATTACAGGTACCACTTGCCTTGATATGTGAGTGAAATTTCAGAAACATTGGAGCTTGCCTTGTGTGGCAATTAAGTTTTGAAACAATGAGGAAAGAAACACCTATAACTTTGTCATTTTTAAAGTTACACACATGAAACTTTGCCACATTGTAGGTGGTACCTTGGGACCTATGTGTGTAAAATTTCAGAAACATAGGTGCTTGCCTTGTGTGGCAATTAATTTTAGAAAAATGGGTAGTAGTGGGGTAAATACAGTTACGCCTCCCATTTTTTTAGTTTTGAAGATACAAACAGGAAACTTGGGCACATTACAGGGAACACTTCACTTGATATGTGTGTAAAATTTCAGAAACATTGGTGCTTGCCTGGTGTGGCAATTAATTTTTGAAACAATGAGGGATTCATTGGACAGCACTTGCCCATAAGGATTCATTGGACAGTACTTTCCCATAGGGAATCATTGCATTGCACTTTCCCATAGGGAATCATTGCATTGCACTTTCCCACTGAGAAATACAGTTATGCCTCCCACATTTTTATTTTTGAAGATACAAACAGGAAACTTGGGCACATTGTAGACTGGTTAGGGATAGTTATCTGTGAGAAATTTCAGAAAGATTGGTGCATGCGTTTTGTGGCAATTAATTTTTTAATAAATACCCAGGAATGCCTATAACTTTGTCATTTTTAAAGTTACACACATGAAACTTTGCCACATTGTAGGAGGTACCTTGGGACCTATGTGTGCTAAATTTCAAAAACGTAGGTGCTTGCCTTGTATGGCAATTAATTTTAGAAAAATGGGTAGTAGTGGGGTAAATACAGTTACGCCTCCCATTTTTTTATTTTTTAAGATACAAACAGGAAACATGGGCACATTACAGGGAACACTTCACTTGATAGGTGTGTAAAATTTCCGAAAGCTGGGTCCAGGCATGTGGTGGCAATTAATTTTTGAAACAATGAGGAAAGAAACGCCTATAACTTTTTTATTTTAAAAGTTAGAAGTCTGAACATTGCTCACTTTGTAGATGGGTTAGGGGTAGATATGTGTCAGAAATTTCAGAATGATAGGTCCAGGCATTTGATGGCTATGGAATTTTTAGATTAAATGTTTCAAAAAATGTTCCACAGAGGCCAGGTCTTCCTTTCCTCCCCCTCCCGCTTCCCGCGAAGAAAAGGAAACACTGTCTCGTCTCGATCCCTTTGATCCTTGCTAGTATCCATTACAGGGCTCGTGTCTGCTTTCCTACTTTCACTTTTTTACTCAAGCAGACACGAGCCCTGTAATGGATACTAGCAAGGATCAAAGGGATCGAGACGAGACAGTGTTTCCTTTTCTTCGCGGGAAGCGGGAGGGGAAGACCTGGCCTCTGTAGAAATTTTTTTGAAACATGTAATTTAAAAATTCCATAGCCATCAAATGCCTGGACCTATCATTCTGAAATTTCTGACACATATCTACCCCTAACCCATCTACAAAGTGAGCAATGTTCAGACTTCTAACTTTTAAAATAAAAAAGTTATAGGCGTTTCTTTCCTCATTGTTTCAAAAATTAATTGCCACCACATGCCTGGACCCAGCTGTCTGAAATTTTACACACCTATCAAGTGAAGTGTTCCCTGTAATGTGCCCATGTTTCCTGTTTGTATCTTAAAAAATAAAAAAATGGGAGGCGTAACTGTATTTACCCCACTACTACCCATTTTTCTAAAATTAATTGCCATACAAGGCAAGCACCTACGTTTTTGAAATTTCACACACATAGGTCCCAAGGTACCACCTACAATGTGGCAAAGTTTCATGTGTGTAACTTTACAAATGACAAAGTTATAGGCATTCCTGGGTATTTATTAAAAAATTAATTGCCACACAAGGCAAGCACCTACGTTTCCGAAATTTCATACACATGGGTCCCAAGGTACCACCTACAATGTGGCAAAGTTTCATGTGTGTAACTTTAAAAATGACAAAGTTATAGGTGTTTCTTTCCTCATTGTTTCAAAAATTAATTGCCACACAAGGAAAGCTCCAATGTTTCTGAAATTTCACTCACATATCAAGGCAAGTGGTACCTGTAATGTGCCCAAGTTTCCTGTTTGTATCTTCAAAAATAAAAAAATGGGAGGCGTAACTGTATTTACCCCACTACTACCTATTTTTCTAAAATTAATTGCCACACAAGGCAAGCACCTATGTTTCTGAAATTTCACACACATAGGTCCCAAGGTACCTCCTACAATGTGGCAAAGTTTCATGTTTGTAACTTTAAAAATGACAAAGTTATAAGCATTCCTGGGTATTTATTAAAAAATTAATTGCCACAAAACGCATGCACCAATCTTTCTGAAATTTCTCACAGATAACTATCCCTAACCAGTCTACAATGTCCCCAAGTTTCATCCTTCTATCTTTAAAAATGAAAAAGTTATAGGCGTTTTTGTAAAACAATACTTGGCTATGGGAAAAAGCATTCAAAATGGCGTCCGATCCGGATCGGACATCTGGTCCGATCCGATCCGACCAGCCTCCGATCCGATTCCGATCCGCTATCCGATCCGATCCGGGGGGTCAGTGCACATCCCTAATTAAAAGGGCCCCTTTCCACTTGTTGGAGACTGACCTTGCCAGCACTCTAGCGTTTGCCTCCTGCCAAGGGTCATCAAAGCTCACTTGGGTATTATTTTGGCTCCCCTCGGCTGGCCTAAAATAATCAGCAACCCAGAGAAGAGACCTAGGGTGACCATACAGAAAGGAAGACAGAGCTCCTGTATCTTTGACAGCTGTATTGAAAAGGGAATTTTCAGCAGGTGTCATTTGCATGCATGCAGCTCCTGGTAAAATTCCCTCTTCATCGTAACAGTTAAAGCTGCAGGAGCCGTACTAGAGTGACTGGATACAAAAGAGGGCAGGGCTCCTGCAGCTTTAACTGTTGTGATGAAGAGGAAATTTCACCAGGTGCTGTATGCATACAAAGGACACCTGCTGAAATTCCATTTTCTGCACAACTGTTAAAGATACAGGAGCCCTGTCCTCCTTTCCATAGGGTCACCCTAAGCATGGCATCCTCTGGAGGAGGCCCTAGAGCAGCTGATGCCTGGAGTTATTATAACCCCAAGGCAACCCACTGAACTGTCAGCAACGTTGCATGAGAAGGGAGGCCTTCTGGCTCTCAAATCCCATTAATATGAAGGCTGAGGGTTGAGCCTTTGCACTCAATCCTCCAGAGAGTTTATTGATTGACTGCAGTCATCTCATTTTCTGCCTGGGAACTTGTTTAGATATCACAGGCTAAGCAGCATCAAACCAGGGTCAGGATCTGCATGCCTGGCCTTTTTGCGGAGCTGTGGGGAAAGAGTCTGGTGCCTCGGGAACCGCCACTGCTGCTTAAAAGGTAGATGGTTCCAGTGTTACAATGCAGAACTTTCAAAAAGCAAGGGGTCACTGAAGATTTGCTTGCTTCGACACACTCAGGCAGGAGATGGCAACTTGGCGCCTTGCAGGTGTTTTGGACTACCACTCCCATAAACCCCAGTAAGCATGGCCAATAGTCAGGGGTTATGGGAGTTGTAGTCCAAAGCCTCTGGAGGTTGTATCATTGCATCCTTCCCTCAGTGGTGAAAAGTTCCAGTCCTTGTTCACATGAATATGTGAATTCACACATGTACGTGTGTACCCAACAAACTTGAGATACAAAACTAAACTATAAAACAACAACACCTCCTTTGAGTACTAGCAACACTCAAAGAAACCACTAGAGTAGGGTTGGAGTCCGGAGATTTTTCATTAAGGCAAACATCTATTGAATACTCAATCATGGATCACTTTATTTTTATTCATTTATTTATTAAACACTGTAGACACTGATGCCCAACTCCCGACTTGCTGACCACAGGAGGGCCGTTGTAGGTGAGGGGGTAGGAAATGAGGAGATGCTCCTCAAGGTGATATTAGCCTTTGGGAGGCCTCCTTCAGGCCTCTCTGAAGCGCTACTCCTGGCAGAGAGGCTCCTAGCAGAATAATTCCTTTTTATTCCTGCTGCCGGGCAGCTGGAGGACCATTCGCACTGGGATCCCCCTCTGTATCCCTACTCCACAGCCCCTCAATTTGGTGCTTATTGCTTGAGACATTAGGGTGTGCCTGGGCACACCCGGCACACCCCTTGCGCACACCTATGGTTGGAGTCATCACTCAGGAAAAATCTAGGACTAAAAGGAATCAGCTTCTTTTGCTGGGAAGCAGAATAATAATTTGCTTAAGTTAATTTGAACTGATGTGTGTGCTTGGTTGATCGGCACGTGGATGGAGAACCCATGTTGGAATCTCTGATATGTATTATATTTGCATTGTTACTGAAGCCCTAAGACCTTCAGGCTGCAATTTATTTCTCTGCCGTTGGCTGTTTCTCATGCTGGCATTTTGGGACTGAGGCTGTCTTTGGAGGAGTAACTGAAGCGCCCAGTGTCTTGGCGAACCGAAAGGCTTTGGAGCGGCCAACTCCAAAGTTTTGCAAGCAAGAATTCCATATTTCTCTTTGGACTACGAGGGGGGGGGGGCTGTCGGTACTGTTTTTATGCTGACAGACTACTTATGTATTTTGCTCTATATTTGGGCAACTGTAATATCGTTTTGTGTATAAAAATCGGCTTATCCAAAGCCTGGCAAGTTTTATGTCACGAAGAACCCACAAAGGCAGAGGTTGTGCGTGCACAGCAGACAGTGTGCTGTATGCCAATGAAACGGGGGGGAATTAGCTCAACAGCAAATGCTTACAAGGAAATAACACAGCTTTATTTTACCATAAATGTTTCCAGGAAAAGGGTTATCTTAGCATGCCACCCGCTAGCACAAGATTGGCTGACTGTTCCTAACAGCAATTATACAATCGGTGAGAGACAAGGGGGCAGGGAATTAAGGGTTTTGCCAAATAAGAAAAAGAGGATGTGGTAGGGAAATAGTGAAGCTGGCATTGGGAGTCTAAGGTCCCCTCTACAAGAATTCGCTTTTGCGCCTGGTTAGGCGATTATGCGCATAATCGCAGAAGCGCATTTACGCCTAATCCCTCTGCACGAGAGGCAGAGAGAGGCGGCAAAGCGCATTAACAGATGTCCAAAATGCGCTTTACAAGTAGTTAATGCGCATAAGCGCTTATTCACACAGTCAAAATGCGCTTTAACGGACGGAGCAAAATAAAACTTGCGATTTAACGCGCATTCGATAATGGGCATAATCGGGGAGATAACGCGCCTCTATGCCCGATTTGCGCTCCGTTCTTGTAGAGGTAATTTTTTTAATGCGCCTTGAAAGAGCTTTAAATGCCTCTTGTAGAGGCACCCTAAATTAACAGGGGTTTCTTTAACGGTTGATTGTACACAGTGGGCCATGCCGGTCATTTACTTGATTCCTGGGTTTAGTGTAGTTCTTCTCCCATTCTAAGGCCACAATCCAATGCATGTTTAAACAGAAAAAAAAGTCCTACAACTCCCAGCTTTCCCCAGGCAGCAGCAATGTTTGACAGGTGCGTCCTCACGGGCAGATGGTGCATCCTGGATATTGTTAATTAGGGTGACCAGATAAAATCCAGGTCAGGGCTCCTGTAACTTTAACAGTTGTAGAGAAAAGGGAATTTCAGCCAGTGAGTGACCATATACAAAAGAAGGCAGGGCTCCTGCAACTTTAACTGTTGTGATGAAGAGGGAATTTCACCAGGAACTAATTGCATACAAATGACACTGGCTGAAATTCCCTTTTCTCTACAACTGTTAAAGTTACATGAGCCCTGACCTGGATTTTATCTGGTCACCCTATTGTTAATAGCAAACTCATTTGCTGCCTTGGGTCGAAAAGGCGGGTATTTATTAGCTTTATAAATTTAGTTTAATACATTTGGTTTAACCAATAAATAAAAATATCCATGTGTGGTGAGCCTTATGCATCTAGGGCAGGCACCCTTGATGCAAATAGTTGCAGATGTACAAAAAATCTTTAGGAAAACCTCTTAAGGGGGAAATCCTTCCCCGAAACAGCTCAGTGAGGACTGAGCATGCTCAGTGAGCACAGAATGCTGATTGGCTATTGTGGGGGAAGTGCAGAAAACCAGGAAGAGGGGAAATGGAATGGAGAGTTCTGGAAGAGGCTCTGGCTGGCTGGCTGGCTTGCACCCGGAGCAGAAACACTTCTCACTGCAACATTTTGTTGTAGATCCCACTAATTACAATGCATTTTGCATATTTTCTGCTTCCCTCTCCCTCCCCCCCTTAAAGTGATGTAAAACTCACGCTTGGATTAGAACATGTAACTAGAATGGTGCCTCGAACACACACAGCAACTTTCATTCTGACAACTCAATGATCTGGGAAGCCCTCTTGCAAGGTAATCTATTTTGTATTTCCTGCCCACCACCACCCTCCTTTGAAAACAAAGTTTGCATTTGAATTTCTGAACCTGAAACGTAGAATGGTGACCTGAATGTGTGTACCAAACTCCATTCTTCTATCTCAGCGCTCAGCAAATGCCTAATGGGGCGAGTTAGGCCTCCCTTTGCCCAGCATAATGCCCTCCAGTTCTATCAAGAGGCAAAAGCATAGTTAACATAGCTTGTTCCCATCCTCTTCTCCCAGCTCCAAGGCTGACCTGCAGTGCTTGGCTTACCGCTAGCCTGACCTCTGCAGTTCGGCCGTTCCTTTCCCCCGCTGTGCACAGAGTCAGACTTTTTGGCTGCCCTTACAAATATCTGAAATAGCTTTCGAGTAGAGTGGGGGGAAATTTGATGTGGGCTTTGTTTGAGAGCGCTGCAATTTATTAGCTGCCCTGGGCTCCTTGGAGCGGAGCGGAGGAACCGCTAGCGAGCTTACCTGGCACCCTCAAAGGGCCTCGGGCCTCCTGCCGCACTCTAATGAAAAAGAAAGAAGTCTGTTTGAAAACAGCAGCCCAGGGAACAATCACGAAGGAACCAAAAAGGGGGAGAAGGTACTTAAAGGGGGGGAAACCATGGCAAGCAACTCGAAACAGCTCCAGCAGGCCCCCTCCTCTGCCAGGTCTCTGTGCTTGGTTCGATGTTTAAAAACCTCCCCTCTCCACTGTCCCCCCCCCAAGAAGTTTGGAGACCACAAGTCAATTAAGCCTCCCTGACCCATCCGCTTGTCTTTGATCCGTGGCTCGTCACGCAGCAGGTTTTAAAATAAAGGTCTGTATCGATCATCACCCAGTGCGAGGCCACCAGAAATAACGGCGGTCAAAGCTAAAGGTGGATCCTCCCTCTTCAGGGGCAGCGTACCTACAGCTTGCAAGAGGGGGAAAGAAATAAGCAAGAGAGGCTGGAGAGAGACAAAGGGAAGCGCTCCTTCACACAGCCCACAAGTAACCTATGGAATTCACTGCCACTAGATGTGGCGAAGGCTAGTGGCTTAGGCAGCTTTTAAAGAAAGATTAGACGCATGCACAGAGCAGTGGTCCATCTATGCCTATTAGACATGATTGCTAAATGCAACCTCCATGTTTAGGAGCAGGGTATCTCAGAATGCCATTTATAGGGTGAGGTGCATGAAAGCCCCTGGTTCCCCACCGTTGGACACAAGAATCCAGCCCTTGATGCGCCTTTGGTTTATTCCAGCATGTCAGGTTTTATATATAGGGTGACCCTATGGAAAGGAAGACAGAGCTCCTGTATCTTTTAAGAGATGTATAGAAAAGGGAAGTTCAGCAGGTGTCCTTTGAATGGAAGCAGCACCTGGTGAAATTTCCCTCTTCATCACAACAGTTAAAGCTGCAGGAGCCCTGCCCTCTTTTGTATCTGTTCAGAGAGCAGGGTTCCTGCAGCTTTAACTGTTGTGATGAAGAGGGGATTTCACCAGGTGCTGCTTGCATACAAAGGACACCTGCTGAACCCCCCCTCTTCATCACTACAGTTAAAGCTGCAGGAGCCCTGCCCTCTTTTGTATCTGGCTGAGAAATGCTGGGAGTTGTAAGACTTTTTTTCTGTCTAAACCTGCCTAGGATTGAGCCCTTAAAATGAAGGGGAAACCACACTGAAACCGGGAAAGCAGCAAACACTCAGCAGTCGGAAGAAAGGGAATGAGGAGAGAAGAAGACAGCTGGAGCCGTCTGGGGAATCCCAGATATCTGGACTGGGGGGCCGCAGAGAGCCCGTTTGGCCCACGTGGCTGAGGTTCTGCATTCCTGTTTTAGGAAGAGAATGTCTGTTCTGCTGAGTTCTGTAGCAGAGGAGAGTGTCTTTTCACTGGAGCACAAAGCTGCCAGTTCTAGCCAACGAGTAAGGCGGGACCAGCTCTCCAGAGAGTGCCATTGGTCAACTAAATATATAACACTTGGGGGCAGGTTTATGGTGTGTGGGGGTAGGGAGGTTGACAAACAGGCCTAATTGTTGTCGGAGCTAAGAAAAGTCTCACCGGGCGTGGGCGGTGTGGATATATTTGAATGCGACACTTGCTGACTTGACTCCATCACGACTGCATTTTAGCAAACGCTCCCGAGCCGGCCTGCGTTCAGGATTCTATTAAAGGCCACTTGAATAATTCATAGGACAAAAGGATTTGGGCAGGAAGGGAGGCGCTGGAGGGGGGGGAGGCATCTATTTTCAGGGACAGTGGCTGCATTTCCCTTGCTCCGAGAGAAGAGGTTCCCCTTACACCCTGAGAGTGAGCTGAGATTTATCATCAGCCGCTCCTGATCGGGGGCTGCGAACAGGGGACAGGCCAGCATTTCCCCCTCTCGTGCATCCTGCACACTTTTTTGTTGCTGTTTCATTTCATTACAGGGACCCCTGGATGTTTGCAGCTCCAAAGGAGGGGTTGTAAAACGACCTAGCAATGTACAAACTTTTCCAGAAGCATTCTTTTTTTGGGGGGGGGGGGTTGTTAACGGATTTCCAAGCCCTTCCAAAACTCTGATATTGCAGAAAATTAATGAAAAATAAATAAAATGAATCATTTAATTGTTCATTATAATTAGGGCTGTGGATGGACCTTCTGATCCAATCCAATCCCCGATCTGTCAGGTTCGGATCAGACCCAATCCAACTGAGATCGGACCGGGCCCGATCCAACTCAGATCCGGATCAGTGCACAGCACTCCTTCCCGCTCTCCCCCTCCCTCCCCCCACTCTCCGTGCTGCCTCCTCCGCATCGTCCTGCTGTCGTCCTCTCTCCTCACTGTGTGCCGCCGCATTTCCCGCTCGCATCGGGTGATGATGTCACCCGCCGCAACCAGCAAATGCGGCACTCTAATTAGAGCGCCGCATTTGCATCTTGCGGTGGGAGGGAGAGAGCAGGAGGGAGTGCTGTGACCGGATCCGAATCGGATCTGAACCTGTTCGGATCCAGAAGGCCCGGATCAGCCCGATCAGCTCCGGATTTGGGATCTGAGCACAGCCCTGATTATAATGAACCTGAACTCGTGATGCTGTGGAGAAACAAATAGGCAGATGCATCTTTTCCCTTGAAGGGGTAAAAGGAGCTGAGTGCCCTTGGGGTGGTGAGGTGGTTGGTTAGTGTCTGCCTAGGGAGACACAGGTTCATTTCTCATTGGGTGACCTTGGACTAGACACTAGCTCTCAATTTAGTCTACTTCACGGGGCTGTTGTGAGACTAAAGTGGGGAGATCTAGGTATGTGCCCTTAAACTCCTGAAGGACAGAATATAAATATAAATAAAATAAATGAAACAAATTTAAGGTGGGGGGAAAGTCCAAGAGGAAAGAGTTTAGAAGATGCTCTCCCTCTACAAATTCCGCACAAAGCACTCTAAAGACTTGAATAGTAAAATGATCATCATCATCATCACTTGCATCAATTACTCAGTTTGTACCTTAAGTCCTCCCCCTCCACCACCACCCAGCCATTCATTTCCTCTTCCCCTAACGGATGAGCAACTGTGAGATCAGGCCAAGCACGCTTTCATGATCCCTGAATATTTTATTTGTATTTATTTATGTCTTACCTTTTTAATCCCACCCTCCTCCAAAGAGTTTGGGGCAACGTAGATTGCTTTTCTCTCCCCCTACCCCTACCGTTTATCTTCACAACAACCCTGCGAGGTGGGTTGAGAGCTAGCGCCTGGCCTCGGGGAATTTCATGGCTGTGGGGCCTGGTGCGGGGCGGAGGAGAGGATTGGAGCCTCCCTGGCCTCTTCCCACGCCATTTTCATCCCGAATGTCCCGTTTGCATCGGTGTCTTTCCTCATGCACCGTTTGGCTAATTTGAACGGCTAAAGAGAGAATAGAGGAGACTGCAACCAAAGGAGGTTGCAGGACAGTTGCGGGTTCTGAAAAGCTTCTCTGGGTGACCTGAAGCCGAGCAGATGCCTCCCTGGCCAGGGAGGGGGTGGTAGGGGACAAATAAAACATGTCGATAATAATAATAATAATAATAATAATAATAATAATAATAATAGATTTATTTCTTACCCTCCTCTCCCTCTGGATCATGCAGGTTCATGCAGAAGCGACCGTTTCAATACAAAACAACCACCATCACCCACCGCCATTCTTGCATTGTCAGGGTGCCAGCACGCACGCTGGAAAAGGCCACTAATGAAATCTTTATAAAGGTGCAGCATTTCAGACAGCTAAAAAAAGAAGGGAGTGGGGGGGGAGAAGATGCACGAGGCTCTGTGGTGTGTGTGAGCATGTCAAGGTTGCTTCACGCAAGGCTATAGCTGCTTGGGTAGGGGCAGTGGGGTGCTGTGGCAGCCGGACCCCTCCGTGATAGCCTAGGTCCCTTCCTGCGATTTTCAGCTGGCATTAAAGAAAAACCTTGTAAGACAGCCGCGAACCAACTCAGATGAGCAGCACACTCCCCTTGTCCAGGGGCAGGCAACCTGGTGCCTCTTAGATGTAGAATCATGTAATAGTAGAGTTGGAAGGGGCCTCTATGGCCATCAAGACCAACCCCCTGCTCAATGCAGGAATCCACCTTAAAGCATCCCTGACAAATGGCTGTCCAGCTGCCTCTTGAAGGCCTCTAGTGTGGGAGAGCCCACCACCTCCCTAGGTAATGTGTTCCATTGTCATACTGCTCTAACTGTCAGGACGTTTTTCCTGATGTCCAGCCGGAATCTGCCTTCCTGTCACTTGAGCCCATTATTCTGTATCCTGCACTCTGGGATGTTCCAGAAGAGATCCTGGCCTGCCTCTGTGTGACAACTTTTCAAGTCCTTGAAGAGTGATATCATGTCTCCCTTCAGTCTTCTCTTCTCCAGGCTAAACATGTCTTGTTCTTTCAGACTCTCCTCATAGGGCTTTGTTTCCAGACCCCTGATCATCCTCGTTGCCCTCTTCTGAACACGCTCCAGCTTGTCTGCATCCTTAGAGTCATAGAACAGTAGAGTTGGAAGGGGCCTCTAAGGCCATCGAGTCCAACCCCCTGCTCAGTGCAGGAATCCACCTTAAAGCATCCCTGACAGATGGCTATCCAGCTGCCTCTTGAAGGCCTCTAGTGTGTGAGAGCCCACCACCTCCCTAGGTAATGTGTTCCATTGTCCTACTACAATGTGTAGGACTACAACTCCCATGAGTCTCAGCCAGCTAGGCCAACAGCTGGGAATTGTGGAAGAGAGCTGCAGGTTGCCTACTCCTGTAGCTTGGCTAATCTATAGCAGTTTCTTATTCATGCTATGTAAAGTTCAATGCCTTTGGTATCCCAGCTTACTGCTATAAATTGTAAATATGGATGCTGACTCCTGCAGGCTCTACCTACAGGCGCCGGGGTGGGAGAGATGATGCTTGCTATTTGGGCGGCAGACTGAAGTGTTCTTCTGGAGTAGAACAGCCCTTCCATGTAGCCAGGTCACCCATCAGAAGACTTACTACTTAGGAGTAAGTTCCCGTTTGTAATTTCAGACTGTAAGCTCCTTTTGGCTCATCTGACTTAATGTTGGGCTGCTGTTGTTTTTCTTCATCTGGTCTGGTAATATTGGTTTCTCATGGTTGTAGCTTTCAAGGGAGTTGTTATTAGATACATTTTTGAAATATTAAACGATGTGTCACTCTGTAACAGTCTTCTGCACCCCGATGCCCTCCGGATGTTTTGGACTACAACTCCCATTCCTGGACATTGGCCGTGCTGCCTGGGGCTGATGGAACTCCAAAACATTTGGAGGGTGCTACTTTGGAGAAGGCTGCCCTACGTGGTCGTGCATGAAGACATGAACCTGTCCCGTTTTTTCATCGTTCTTGCCAACGAGGGCAAAGACCCTGGGAGGACTGACAAACACTTTGAGACTTTTAAAAAATGAAGTCTTATAATGTAACAGCAAAGCAGAATAACAGACCTTCTAATAGGCTCTGGCCTAGTGTGCCCTCTCTGCCACCCACAAACTTTTGGCTACAGCCAGGCCTTGTTTTAAAGTGTGGTCCACAATCTGTTTAATCTGAGACACCCCCCCCCACACACACACACACACACACGCTAATCTAGCAATGCCCTGCAATCCATAAATGAACAAAGACGGGATTCCTCGGCTTCATTTCGCAGCACAATCCATAAATGTCTGCAGTGCAATCCACGAGCCATTTCAGGCGGCGTCTTAGAATCCAGCGGGTGTTGTGGCATCGCCTACAAGCCACTTAAGGAGATGCTCCGACTTGCGCAAGAGACCTGTTTTGCACAGAAGCCTGCTTGTTCACACCAAGCTAGCACTCTAGGCTCCTCTGCCCATTGTTGTTGTTTTTTTGCCATGCGAGATCAGTGGAGACCTGCATGTGAGAATGAGTTGACACTGGTCAAGTGTCATACTTCAGCCCTTCTTTTTCAGCCAGCCTCAATGCCTGTGATTTTTTGCTCCTCCAGCTTTACTGCCCTCCATGGCCGGGTCTCTCAAACTAACTCGGCCGTTCTCCCTTGCTGACCCCTGTGCTTGGGATCCCCTCCGTGGGGCTCCTACATGGCGCCTTCCCATTTCGCTCTTTTGCCCTTCAAATCCCTCCCCAGTGTTCATCTTTGCCACCGAACCTTTGCCTTAATCCCCATGTGATGGTATCAGCTCTTCTGTGCCTCTCCTGGGTTTCTCCCCTTGGCCAGCAGCCCTGCACCATTGGTCACAGCTTGGCAACCAAATGGGTGGAGGAGGGGGGAAGAGTCTGGGCACTGAATCCAAACATCCCCCCGAGTCCTCAGCCTTGGAGCCTATTTATTTCTAATGCCCTGGAGTAACAACAAAAAGGGTGCCTCTGAGAACATGCAGCGGTCCTGAGTCTCTCAAGCTCTTTGGCTGTCTTAGCAAAGTTGATTTTGCCGAGGTGCCCACATCTCGCTGCATGGAAAGCTGGGGGGCGATGCATTTTGCCTTCACAAGAGCTTTCCCGATTACAGCCCTCCCCTTTCTTCAAGTGAGCAGAGCCCCCAGCCAGGAGAAATGGGGGGGGGGGGGGAAGCACACACACGGTTTCTTAAGGGGCTGGGGTGGACAGTTGTGCCTGCTGTCACCGATGGTTACCCCCCGTGAATGGACCCATTCACCTGCATGGAGGATGGGGAAGAGGCAGGGATGGAGATGCCCTGTGGGGCCCCAAAGTTCTGGAATGGGGAATTCTGCTGACCTAGACAGCCACGGCGTGTGGGGGGGGGGGGGTAGGTTGCGCTCTTGGATCGCGCCAATCCTTACCCACACTCAGCCAGGTCTCCCTTCGGGTGGGGAGGAGGCGTCTAGGCAGCGCTGCCCCGCCGGGGTTGAGAAAGCCACCCCCGCAGACGGCTCGCCGCTGCCACCGCCTCGTTTTCGCGGGCTCCTTTGAAAGCAGGGCCAATCCCAGCCCGCCGCCGCCGCCGCCGCCTCTCCGCCAGCTTCCCTCCCCCTCCCCGCCACCTCCAGCCAGAAGCCACCTGCCCGTCCGTGGGGCGAGTCCCTCCTCCTCCTCCTCGCTCGCTGCCTCCCTCCCGCTGCCGCCGTCCGGGCGAGGCGCCACCAGCCCGCCAGCCAGAGAGACGAAGCCCCGCGCGAGCCAGCCGCGTCCCTCCGACGCCCAGCCGCTTCTCGCCGACTTGGGGAAGCCCCCGCCTCGCCGCCCGGGGCCGCCGCCGCCTCCTCCACCACCGGACGCCGCCATGAGCCGGGGCGCCCGCTTCTCGCCCGGCTCGCGGCCCCGGCGGCTCTGCCTGCTTCTCCGCCCGACTGCCGCCGCAGGAGCTTGGCCGTCCGCCGTCTAAGGCTCCCCCTCGGCGCGTGCCCGGACAGGATCCGCTGGGCGGGCAGGAGGCGGCGGCTGGGTCCCTTCCTCGGCCGCGGCCCCCGCGGGCATGCCCAAGCGAGGCTAGCATGGCCCGGCGCCCGGCCGGCCCTCCCGCGCGGGCCCCGCTCAGCGCCCTGCTCCTGCCCGAGATGCTGCTGCTGCTGCCGCCGCTGCTGCTGCAGGCGGGCCGGAGCTGCCCGACGTGCTTCTGCTTCGCCACGCCGGACACCGTCCAGTGCCGCTACGTGCGCCTGCTGGAGCCGCCGGGCGACCTGCCGCGCGCCGTGCGCAACCTCTCCATCGTGGGCGGCAACCTGACGGTGCTGCGCGCGGCTGCCTTCGCCGGGGGCTGGGCGGCGGCGGGCGAGGCCGCCCGCCCGCTGGCCCACCTGACGCTGCTGGTGCTCACGCACGACCGCATCGCGGCGCTGGAGGAGGCGGCCTTCGCCGGCCTGCCCGCCTTGGCCACGCTGGACCTGAGCCGCAACCCGCTGCGCTCCGTGGCGCCGGGCGCCTTCGCCTCGTGCGCCCGCCTGCGCACGCTGCGGCTGAACCAGGCGCTGGGCGCGCGGGGCGCGGAGCTGCTGGGCGGCGCGCTGCGCAACCTCAGCCTGGCGCGCCTGGAGCTGGCCGGCAACGGGCTGCGCGAGCTGCCGCCCGGCGCGGCGCTGCCGCCGGCGCTGGAGGAGCTGGACGTGCGCAACAACTCGCTGCGGGCGCCGCGGCCCGAGCGGCTCGACGGCCTCGGGCGGCTGCGGCTCCAGCTGGCCGCCAACCCGCTGCACTGCGACTGCGCCTCGCTGCGCCCGCTGCTGGCCTGGCTGCGCAACGCCACGTGGCGGGCGGCCGAGGCGCGGGGCCTGCGCTGCGCCTCGCCGCCGGCGCTCCGGGACGCGGCGGTGCTGCGCCTCCGGCCCGGGCAGCTGGGCTGCCCCGACGGCGCCGACTGGGGGCTGCTGGAGCCCGACGGCGCCGGCGGCGAGGAGCTGGAGACAGCCTCCTACGTCTTCTTCGGCATCGTCCTGGCGCTCATCGGCGTGGTCTTCCTCACGGTGCTCTACCTCAACCGGAGAGGCATCAAGCGGTGGCTCAACAACCTGCGCGAGGCCTGCCGGGACCAGATGGAGGGCTACCATTACCGCTACGAGCAGGACAGCGACCCGCGACGGGCCAGCCCCGGGGACCTCTGAGGCCAGGCCGGCAAGCGGAGGCGTGGAAGCGCTGCATTCCCCCGCCCCCTTTCGGACTGGAGCAGGGAGGTGGTGGACCCCCCCCCTTCTTCCTGGGCTTCCGAAATCCTGAGGGGGGGCAGAAATACCCACCACCCAGCTTTGGCAAACTATTCAGCCCCCCTCCCCCCAAAACACCCTATCCATTTGGAAGGGGTGGAGAGACCACCCTAGGCAAGGTGCAGAGGGTCAAAAGAACCGCAGGAGAGCCCTGCTGGATCAGACCAAAGGTCTCCTTTCAGTCCAGCATTTATTGTGTCTGCAGTGGCCAAACAGCCCTCCCACCCATGTTCCCCAGCAACTGGTGAACGCCTCTGGCACGGGGGGGGGGGGAAGCATACTGCCATCAGGGCCAGTAGCCATTGATGGCCTCCTTCTCCGTGAATTTGTCTAGTCCCCTTTTAAAGCCATCCAAATTGGTGGCCATCGTGGCACCTTATGGTAGCGAATCCCGTAGTTTAACTCTGAGCCGTGTGAAGAAGCCCTTCCTCTGATGTGTCCTGAATCTCCCACCTGTCAGCTTCATGGGATCGACCCCGCTGAGTTCTAGTATTTTGAGAGTGGGAGAAAAATGCCTCCCTATCCACTTTCTCCACACCGTGCATAATTTTATTCCCCTCCGTCCCCCTCCCAAACCCAAGGGTGTCTTCCCCCACTTCCAGACTTTGAAATCTCATGGGGCAGTGACTTTCAGCCCCATGGCAGACCCTGCAGGCCCTCAAAATCCAGCATCCCGGGGGCCACATGGACAACCTGCGACATCCCCCACCCCAGAGAAGAGAGCCCACGCATTTCCAGATTCCGGAGTGCAAGGTCACCCATCACGCAGCTTCATAGGTGCCTGGTGCATCCTGGAATGTGGGGCACTTTAGGGGACTCTGCTTTGTATCCACTGGGGTGGGGTCACAGCTGCCTGGTGCTCCCAGTTCCCAGGGACCATCTATCCCAGCCTTCCTCAAGCTGGTGCCCTCCAGATGTGCTAGATTACAACTCAGCTGGAGGGCACCAGGTTGGGGTTCAAATGCCTCCAAAACACCCCCTCTTCCAATATTACCCACAAATAATTCTCCCACACCTCTCCTCTCTGGACCCATTGCATGACTAGGGGGAGACCTTTGTCCCGCTTCTTACTGAACACCCCTACTTCTATTGGGGAACGGGGATGTTAAGGGTAGTTTACCTCTTGTTCTCCTCTGCTCCCAAATAGGGAAAAGTCCGCTATTGAATGCAGGCTTACCTGGAAAGTGAGCTCTATTGAACACTGTGGGGCTTACTTCCAAGTAAACATGTGTAGGACTGGACTGTAAGATTGCCGCTTCTCCAGATGGGGAAAACATTAGATTTTAATTCCAAAATAAATCCAAGCCAATAAATGTATTTAATATCCATGGTCCAGGATGTAGGTCTGCTATATATATATATATATATATATATATATATGGTAAAACTCATCTTCATTGCCCCAATGTAAAATTGACTAGGGGTAGTTGACATATAGCCATACAGGTGACAGTGTCAGAGATTCTGGGGATCAGGGGTCAACACACCATGTCTCCCCACATTTGAGCCAACCTCCCACCCCCAGATATTATATAGAGGAGGTGGGACTGGTGTTCCTTCTTCCATTTTTCCAAGCCTCCCCAACTGATGTCTTCTAGTGCCCCAAATTAAAGTGGGGTAAGAGCATCTACTTTTGCCAAAGCAAATTTAGGGGTGCCCCCCCCGCCGCCTTCTCTGCCCTTGGCTAGCAGAGACCTCTCCACTTACACCATCCCCTAGGAGTGTAAAAACATAAAAATAGGAGTGCAAAAATTTTCAGGATCTTCTGATGTAGCATTAACCGTGGAATATTCAGGACCTGATTCTTGACGGACCTCTGAGCTTCAGGGAGAAACGTGTGTGTGTGTGTGTGTAGCGGGATAATCTTTTCCTAGAACTGCCCGTGATCTATCCCAGAGGAACTCTGTCTCTCTCTCCCTCCCTCCTGCTCCCACCATCGCCACTATTATGTTGTCCCAGAAGATGAATATCTCAAGGTACAGCACAAATAACTTGGCTTTTGAATAGTTCCATTGAAATCGACAAGATTGTTCCAGAGTCAGCACTTTTGGCGGCTTGCAGGTTTGCCCTGCAATTCTAGAAAATTTGTTACCTGCGGCCAGCTTCAAACAGCTTACTTCTGGAGTAAGCCGATTGATTTCAGTATAGCTACTCCACAAGTAAATGGGTTTAAAATGGTAGTTTCATTGCCTTTAAAGCCACAGTACTGGGGTCCCTGGAATAATCAGAGAGAGAGAGAGAGAGAGAGACAGTAAAGGTCCATCTTGCTCTTTCCACACTCATCGCCTTCCCCGAGGGACTATAGTCTTCTGTATTTAAGGAAATGTGGGTGGGGGGCATCTAACAAAGCCACATTCTTCATGGGGAACATGGAAATCCCTCCAAAACGTGGGTTTTCTTCAAGAGATCAAGAAACTACATTCCCTTTATCCTTTGCACGGACCTTTTCCTCTTGCAAAACCATTTTTCCTTGGCAAAAGCGTGGATTTCCGACTGTTGCCTTGAACTGCCGGATGCTCACCACGGACCAAAGCCATTCCTTTGGGATGAGTTTGCACTTTGCAAGTGGCTGGATGCGGCTGGCTCCGTACTGTTCTCTCTTTCATCCGCCTGGATTCGCCTGGAACCCTGTACCCTGCACTGTTACTGCATCCAGTTGAAACAGCCTCTTCTTTCCCCCTCCTTTTATATTTCTGTTCTGCAGCCGCTACCAAAGTGATCCAGGGGCTGGAACAGGCGATTCAGAAAATGTACGAAGGAGGACCTTGACTGGCAAGAGAGGATATAATTTTCTCTTTGATTTTGTTTGACAAAACTCACAGGTTTTTGATTTTTCCCACCTTTACCCCCGCCTAAGGCACAAGATAATGCAAACATACATCAGTGACGAACCCTTCGGCCAGGCAGGCTTACTTCATCTGCATGTTTCTGAAGCATGCAGAAACAACTAATTTCCCAAGTGTTAAAGTATTAAGATGACTTAGATTAGGGCTTGTTTCGCTGGTTTTTATATCGGGCGAAAAGTGCTAATTCTAGTTCTACCTTCCACAGGTTTGCTTTAGAACAGTGCCTGTTAGAGTGGCTTTGGATGTGACCGGAAGCCCCGCTGGCTGGATGCCTGGGGGTTCCCTGCACATCTGGCTGGCGGCTTTTCCTGTCCTGCCCGAAACTGCTGTTAGTCTCCGCCTAGAGCAAAGACATCGAAACTTGCATCTCTTAACTGTATTGTATTTTTTCTATAAAGCTTATTGCAATAATTTCAGAATATTCTTGGCTGTTGCAGACTTCTTCCTGTTACCCTTTTTGCAGAAGTTCATTGCAGATGTAACACCACCTCCCTACAAGTCACAGTTTGCAAATTGAGAGCTGGATTCAGGAATGTCTCTCTTTCCCTGCCATCTGTAGTACATTGGCCCTCTTCCTTCTCTTCTTGGTGTTAACCCTGGTTTCACACTGCATGAGCACTGATGCAAACTACGGTTCCCTCAAAAAAAGTGAACTAAACTATGGTTTGAAATGGGTTTGCACACCAGGATTACGTTGGAACCTGAATTGCATCAATCATTGCAAATGTATGTTGATTATGTTGATGCAGATGTGACTCAAATCCATGATTAACAATGGGAAGGGAATGAATCGGGGTGGGAATTGCTGCCCAGAGGTACATTCACCAGGCTGCCTGGCTCCCAATTTGCAAACCATAGTCCTAGTATTGTGAATGCTGCAGAGGCAGCACAAATTACAACCTAGCAACATTTGCTGTAGGAACACCTGTTTGGGATGGATGGGAATTTCTTTTTGGTCCGGTTGCGATGAGAATTTTCCAAAGTTTGCAAAGTTCTCCATATTTGGGACAAAAAGCTCCTTGAGACTAAAACCATTAAAATGTGGAAGAAACTGAAACCTGCAGATTTGCCCATTGGGAGCATTGATGGCTTTGCTCTGAAAAGTCTGGGTTGGAATCCCTGTGTATTCAGAGGTGAATTAGGGTTGCCGCCGCCCTTTTCAGCCAGCCTTCCCATCTTGAGCATTTGCATGGCAGGCAGGCAGGCCCGTCAGGGTCTCCTCCATGCCGGGAGTAGCTGTACCTATTAAATTTGCAGGTGGGTGGACATTTCATTCCAGGTTGCCTTTGGTGAGATGTTACCAACCTTCGCAAAGCTCTTCATGTTCGGGAGGGAAAGAACTTGAGGTTTTAAAAAATCCAGCGCGCAAGAAAGCAAAACGGACAGATTCAGCCATCACGTGGGATTCATTCATGCACGGGATTGAGCTCCTTACGTAGAGTTAGGAAGAAACACCTGGAACTGCACACAGGGGAGGCTGTTGCCTCTGATGTCAGTGGGGCAGTGAGTCCGCTCCGGGTTACAGTCAGACCTACAAAGGAGCTGTCCAAGGTGCTTCAGAGTCCTGACTGAAACACAGAGTGGAATCACAGCCCCACGGACATCAGAGGCACCAACCTCAACTGGATTTGTCATTCGATTGGTTACAGTCAGCGCCAGGGGCTTGAGCCAGGACCCCTGTGGCTCAAGCATTTATTCCCTGCTCCCTCCATCAGCAGAGCAAGCTGTGGGCAATTCAAGTGAGGATGCCGGCACCATAGACCAGCATCGTCCTGGTGCTGGCAGTCAGGTGATCGCAGAGAGCCAATCCCGGGCCACTGCCTGCTATATAGATCCGTGGCCCCAATGTCAGTGGGGCGGTGAATCTGCTCCGAGTTTTAGTCAGAACTCCAAGGTGCGACGGAGAACATTTCTGCTTTAAAAGCACCTTAGACCACTCCTTGAAAGTTCTGATTGAAACCCAGAGCGGATTCCCTGCCCCGCTGACACAAGAGCCACCAGCCTCCACTGCCTGCACACATGCTGCACACCAGGGCCGGGTCTGTACGAGGCCACACTGGCGCCTTGTTATCCGAAATCCTGCAATTGCGCTCCTCCGGGGTAATACCCACGGAAAAGAACACAAATGCGGGTTTTGGAGGCTGACGGGGCCACTACCACCCCTAGAGCCCACTGTTCCTGCACACACACATACACCATTGTTTCCCCCTCCTCCTCGCATCCGGAAACAAAGCAGTCGAGGGGATGTCAGCTCCTCGCCCCGTTTTTGTTTGTTTGTTTTACCATTTTGGGGTTTTCATTTTTAGTCCTATAATTTCGCAACTGCGCAGTTCTAGAGAGGCATGGAGACAAACTGCCACCTCCCCCCTTTCCTGGTGCACCCATGGTCCATTAGTAGTCCATATATATATATTGTATTATTTACTTATTTATTGGAGGGAGGCTCCCCAAGGTCCCTGGAGGCGTGGAGGCCTTCCATAGGCCATTCCGCTCGCTGGACCACCCCTCCCTGGCAGATGGCGCTCAATCAGAAGTCGCAGTAAGTCCCCAACTTCTTTAAGCTGGAGCTTCTGGAGTTTGCCCCTGGATGGCTTCGCGACGGCGGTGGCGTCATATAAACGAGGTGCCGCCTCTGCGGATCCACCCCAGGGCAAACCCCTTGTCAGGATCAAGTCCCTGATCATATCAGGGTGAAGACAGAGTGGTCATGGCAAAGTTCTGTACTTGCCCTGGAAATCCAGTTTCAGCAGCGGTGTTACCAGGTTGGTCATTAGATCAGTGACTTGCTTCCCATGCCAAAGTGATGTGTTAATCCTCCATTTTGGTCTTCCCACCCTACATCAGGCAGGGTGCCCATTTTTTTAAATTGAAAAACTGTTTATGTATATGGGAACAACCAAGAGTCTTGTGGCACCTCAAAGACTAACAAATTGATTGTGGCGTAACCTTTCGTGGGCTACAGCCCCCTTCATCAGATGCACAGGGTATTATGGAGAGTTTCAGGTTTAGATACGATACATATGATAGCGGTGGCGGGAAGAATTATAAGCAGAGCGGTTAGAAGGAAATTTGATGCAAAAAGTGACAAACGGTCATTCACAGTGCAGTTGCTGCTGGAAATCATCCTGGCAATTAAGATACGGCGTGTGAATATATCTATCTATCATCTATCTATCTATCATCTATCTATCTATCATCTATCTATCTATCTATCTATCTATCTATCTATCTATCTATCTCCTTTATCCTGATTCAAGCCTCTGGTGATAGAATTAAACTTTTTGATGAATTCAGCACTTGTCTCACTTTAATCTCCCTTTGAAATGTCTGGGAGGTGAAGTATTCTTCCTGAGTACTGCCAAATTCACAAACCAATGTGAGAACACTTCATCAGCTGCTTAGAGATGTCTTTTGATGTGGTAAACGGTATATAGATTGATTAAAGAAATAAATACATAGGGCATAAAAAAACCTGAAACTCTTCATAATAGTCCATGCGTGGGATTTAGTGGACTATAATCCACAAAATCTTACACCACAATAAATGTGTTTGTTGTTATGGTCCCACAAGTCTCTGTGTTTTTTGCTGCAATAGACATATCACAGCTACCCTATGGAAATTGTATATATGTGGCCAGCTTTCCCTAAGAACAAAAGCATGTTTAAAGCCAACTGCAACAGTGCTCCAAGGATTGAGTTATTTATTTGTATACTGCATTTCTATGCCACCCAATAGCCAAAGCTCTCTGGGCAGTTTACAAAAATTAAAACCATGACAACCGTTCAAAATATAAAAACAACAACAGTATAAAAACATAGTATAAAATACAATATAAGAGCACAACCAGGATAAAACCAAGCAGCCATGCAGAAATCAATACAAATTTAAATGCAGATTTAAAACAGCAAGGTTAAAAATCAAACTGAAGAACTGTGAAAATACTGTGAAAATATTATTTTATTATTATTATTTTATTCCATTTATATACCGCCCCATAGCCGAAGCTCTCTGGGCGGTTTACAAAAATTAAAAACATTGAACAATTAAAACACCAATATACAAAATTTAAAAGCATAAAGCATAAAAACAAGTTAAAATTACAATATCCTTCTGGGTCAAAGCACAACAACAACACAAAAACACAAAACCCCTCATCATATGCTGTTAAATGCCTGGGAGAAGAGGAAAGTCTTGACCTGGCACCGAAAAGATAACAATGTTGGCGCCAGGCGAGCCTCGTCAGGGAGATCATTCCATAATTGGGGGGCCACCACTGAAAAGGTGTTCACCTGGCGTCTGAAAGAGTATAATGTAGGTGCCAGGCAAACCTCTCTAAGGAGCTCATTCCACAGCTGGGGTGTCACAGCAGAGAAGGCCCTCTTCCTGGGAGCCAGCTGGTATGTTGCTGACGGCATGGGCACTAGCCAAGAGCTGCCAGCCACAGCTGGCTTTTCCCTGACTCCACCTGAATTGTGCTGACAGCCCCATGGATCCAAACACTAAATTTATGTTGTTGAGGGCACTGTCTCTGCCACTCTTAAAATATTACATCAAGCTTCACTTTTAGCTAGTGATCCTGGGTTGGGCCCACGGTCTCCCTTCCATTGATGGAAGGGTCCAGCTCATGGAAGGTGCCTCTACCCAGTTTTTGGCACACCCCTCCTTGCATGACAGCTCACCCCCCGTTCAGCAGGGTCCCGTTTTCAGAGGGCTGGAGGAGGGGCTGCCGTCAAGAGGAGGGAGAGAGGATGTCTGTTTCTACCAGCACCGTTTCACATACCTAAAACCTAGATCCAACTTGGAAAAGTCCCTTTATGGCCACCGTAGTTTCCAACATTAGATTTACGATAATAGGGAGCCCTCGTCTTCATTAAAGATGGCGGCTCCCAGGGAAGATGGCTGACGGGCGTGAGCAAACGGGTCAGGCAAACCCGGGCCACTCGCAGGCGCGGGGGCAGCAGGTCGCCATTAACTGCTTCAAGCCAAAGCGCTTCAGACTGATCTGACCCAAATCGGCCCACTTTGGTTTGGGATCCGGATCTGGAACCAAAGCGGTCCACAGCCATAGTTGCGACCACTGGGTTTAGATTACTTTTTTAAGCGGTTAGACGAAGTCATGAAGCAGAGTGTGGGGAGTCAATAGACGTTGATTTTGGTGGCTATAGAGAACCTCCAGTTTCAGAGTCAGTCTGCTGGGAAGGAAGGAAGCAGGGAGAGGAGGTGTGGTCTTCGAGCACTTGGCTGACCACTGTTGGAAACAGGATGCGGACCTTGACCAGCCTCAGGCCTGATCCTGCAAGGCTCCTCTTGTGGCCTTAACCTTTCCCATGGCAGTTATTGTGCCCCTGCAACTTCTCCTGGCTTCCTTTAACCCCCGCCGCCACCAGTAATGCAGACTCGTGTGTCTTGTAAAACTACCTGGGGGGGGGGGGAGAGGGAGTTTTCATGGGGAAAATGACTGGCAGAGAAAGGGAAGGGTTAAGCACTCCCTCCATCACCTCCCCGGAGCACTTTGCAAAGGAGAAGGGGATGCCGAGCTTCATGAAGTTACAAGATGTCACTTGCCCCTTCGGGCCAAACTGGGTGCAACTGTCTCCCCTGGTTTATGTTTTGTTGACTAGCACCCTTCCCCCCCCCCCCCCCGGAGCTGCTTTGAAGATCTGGGCGTGGGCAAATGTTACTCCAGGAGTTAATGTTTAACCATGTAAATTGCACACACTCCCCTCCCAAATGAAAGCTGCTATTAACTCCTGGGACAGGGACAGAAGCAGTATCTATTTCCACCTATGTTCCTACTTCTTAAAAGAAAAATATATATGTTATTTTCTATCACACAGTGAAAGCACAAGAAACTGGAATTGGCATCGTATCAGTTTGTTTGTTTGTTTGTTTGTTTGTTTGTTTGTTTGTTTTGTACGCTGCCTTTTTACCAAGAAAAATGGTACTCAAGGCATTTTTTATTTTTTTTTTGAGAAACTGCAGGACCGGTCCTGCCATACAGCAGGGTGAAGCGACTTGCTTCAGGCAGGATCATAAAGTGGGTGGAGGTGGCTTTTGGACTCTGCTTCAGGCAGCAACATGTTTTGGGATGGCATTAAGAGACTTTCAGCTTCCTTTTCTTAAATAATAATAATAATAATAATAATAATAATAATAATAATAATAATACCTCATCTTTCTAGTCCTTAAGGAGTTGGAACAGTCTTAGCATCACCTGGTGAGATGTCCCGCATCCCTCTTTGCTCTTAAGGAAGATGAATAATGAAAAAGGCACCCAGGAACGCTTGCAGATTTAACTATTCTTAGGGTAGATGGAGGGTCTTGGTGGCATAGAATTTAGGATTTGTTTTGTCTTAAGCGCAGATCACATTGGAGAGGCTGGAACAGATTTTACTATTTAGAGATGCTCCGTATTGGGGGGGGGGGAATCCAAGAAGTCCTCCCGCCCACTGGTATGGAGGGGGAGTAGCATGCTGGTGTGTGCTCAAAGGGATGTGGCCACGGTTGCCATTCATAGCCACGGTCTGTGGCCTTGGAACTTCCTGAGAGCCAGATACAGATGGCCTCTGAGCTCTTGTCACAAAAGGCAGGCAGGCAGGCAGGCTGGCTGGCAGGGGAAACAAATCCTGTTGGCAATGTGCTCAGCACACTCCTTTTAAGAGAAACACAGGATCCTTGGTACTTTATTTGTTCCCCAGCATCTGTTAAAAAGAAACCAACCATGCGGGGTTGGAAGGGACAGCTCCTCAGTGAGACACATTGTGTCGTGTCGCTGTGTTGGTGCATTAAATTCGGTGCAAATTCGTCCCTGCCACTGATGCTTTCCAGAGAGGGTTGAGTGGTCTCTAACGCCAAGGACTATTGAATAGAGTCTGGCTGAATTCGGACGACACAATAAGCAACTGGGGATGTGGAAACAATCGTCAGTTGTATTGACTATCGTGTTGTCCAAATGCTGCCATAGTCAACTCAGCGCTAATCCTAATCCACACCACAGTTGATTATTTATTACCATATTGTGTGGGGAGCACTCCCTAGATGAACAACTGTAAAGTTGATTATTACCCCACCATTGACTATCATGTTGTCCGAATTCAGCCTCTATGTACTCAGAGACCATATGCTTCCGATGTCCAGTTTAGTTGCAAAAAGAAAAAAAAAGTTGCATTGGTGGATCAGGCCCTCTTGCCTGGTGTTCCATAGTTCCAACAGCAGCCAGTTAGGTGACTCCGGAAAGTTGACAAGCAATTAGTGGAGGTTAATGGCTCCCAGTGTCAGTGGGGCAGTGAATCCGCTCCGGGTTTCAGTCCGAGCCAGTCAGAACTCTAAAGGAGTTAGAGTTCTGGCTGGCTCAGACTGAAACACAGAGCGGATTCACTGCCCCCCCCCCCCCATACGGAGCATCTCTAAACAGTAAAATCTGTTCCAGCCATTAACCTCCTCTGCAAGCGATGATGATGATAAAACTTTGCATTTGTACTTGTGAGTGCCCATCATGCGTTCTCTTGTCATCATTACAGCAGCCCTGTAATGTAGTTATATATTGTTCCCAACCTGCAGAAGAGAGAAATGAGGCTGAAAGTGAGAGTGGATATGTTCAAGGTCACCTTGTAAATTCATGGCAGAAGCAAGATGCCAACTCCGGACTTCCTGACTGATGCCTCAGTCTCTTCAGCACTACCCCAGAGATAGGTAACCTTTTCAGGCCCATGGGCGCAGGTGGGAATTTGCTAATCTATCGTTGGCACTGCCACAAAATGGTTGCTGTGGGAGGCATGGCTAGTTGCGAAAGACAAGTGTCCTGCCCAATCTGACTGTGCAAGGCAGAAGTGGAGGCTGAGCCACAACCCACAAATCGGCTCGTTTGAACCCTTCGTTGTCTCCCGGCATGATGCAGAGGACAGCGTTGGTCTGCAGCCACCCACCATCTCCAGTTCCTACGGATATCTCCATGCTCTGTCATGTAGCCCAGATGAATTAATGGGAAAGGAACATGGCGGCAGCTGGAGGCCATCACTTTGCTTAGACATGATCCATAGAATCATAGAATAGGGGAGTTGGAAGGGGCCTATAAGGCCATCAAGTCCAACCCCCTGCTCAATGCAGGAATCCACCTTAAAGCATCCCTGACAGATGGTTGTCCAGCTGCCTCTTGAAGGCCTCTAGGGTGGGAGAGCCGACCACCTCCCTAGGTCATTGGCTCCATTGTCATATTGCTCTAACAGGAAGTTTTTCCTGATGTCCAGCCGGAATCTGGCTTCCTGAGCCCATTATTCCGTGTCCTGCACCCTGGGTTGATCGAGAAGAGATCCTGGCCCTCCTCTGTGTAACAACCTTTCAAGTCCTTGAAGAGTGCTCTCATGTCTCCCCTCAATTGCCTCTTCTCCAGGCTAAACATGCCCAGTTCTTTCCGTCTGTCCTCATAGGACTTTGTTTCCAGCTGACTGTAAGAAAATGTGATAATAAAACCACAAAATACTGGGAGGGGTAAAGCACCATGGTGTACACCAAGAAAAGTGTCAAGGGGCACCTTGGTACCCCGGGCCACAGTATACAGCTGCTCAGTGGAGGCTGCTGGCTCCAATGTCAGTGGGGTGGTAAATCCACTCCGGGCTTCAGTTAGAACCAGTGAGACCTCTAAAGCAGCTAGCCCAACACGTGAAGCACCTTGGATAGCTCTTTTAGAGGTTGGACTGAAACCCGGAGTGGAGCAGAACAGCCACGTCTCCCGTGGCAGCTGTAGTCGGGAGGGGGAGCAGCCCACAGGGCAAGCCTCACCAAGCCCCGCCCCCTGGGGGAAGCGAAGGAGGCTCTGCAGACCAGATTGGGGAGCCCTGCAGGCTGCGCGGGGCCCACGGGCTGGGGTTCTGTACCCTTGGCAGAGCAGCTTTCCGTAGAATAGGATGCAGATGGCCGTTCCCCACCCCTCCTGCCCTTGGAATTGGGAGGTGTGGTGCTTCTGTACACGGAGGCTGCGCTGCTCATGGAGGACACACGGGTTGGCTATCTCCATCGTTACTCCTCCCCCAGTGAGTATATTAGAGAAGGGTGACCCTATGGAAAGGAGGCCAGGGCTCCCAAATGTTTAACAGTTGTAGAGAAAAGGGAATTTCAGCAGGTGCTGTTTGTATGCATGCAGCCCCTGGTGAAATCCCCTCTGCATCACAACAGTTAAAGCTGAGGGAGCTATAGTAGAGTGACCAGATACAAAAGAGGGCAGGGCTCCTGCAACTTTAACTGTGGTGATGAAGAGGGGATTTCACCAGGCGCTGCAGGCATACAAATGACACCGGCTGAAATCCCCTTTTCAATACAACAGTTAAAGATACGGGAGCCCTGTTCTCTTTTTCATAGGGTCACCCTACGTGATGCATTTCCTCTCTTTTGGTGATCCGTATGTGCCCATCCTAGGCACATACGTACACACACAGAGGGTGAACATGTCTTGGAGCTGAAGGGCTAGAAACGGCCGTTCTAAAGGCCATCCATTGCCCTCATCTTAGGCAGCCCATTGTCCTTTTTGTTTTTCTATGCCCTTTAGGGGATAATGGCGCAGACGCAAATGCCAGCAGTAACAGAATCTCATTGCTGTTTTAGAAACAAACAAACAGCCAGCAGTTTCGGGAGGCAGGAATGGAAAGGAGACGCGATGCCTGAGCCTTTCCACATCTCTGTTGCTCTGCTCCAGGTCGCCTCCCAAAGCCATCCTAAACATGGCATGATCCATTCCATGTGTTTTGGGGGTATGGGGACAATCCCAGCGTTGAATGTAGAATCTGGGCTGACCTTTGCTTAGTCCTGGCTCAATTTAAGCCTGGGGGCTGCCTTGATAGCACCGGGTTGCCGCCATCTTAAGCAAAACCCTGTGCTTTCTCTGCAGCAGGGGGAGTGGCTAATCCTGATGCAGAGGGGAGGTGCAGGATTTCCAGCAGCCATTGACACACTGGGGGTCGCCATTTGCCCTCTGCCCAGGCAGACGGCAACCAACCAGGGGTCGCCATCTGCCTGGGAACTCCTCCACCGCTACTCCGGAGCAAGGATAGATGGTGGATGCGCCATACTCGCCTTGCTCCAGAGGAAAAAGTCAGGGTAAGTCCCCAAATTGACAGCTTTGTGGGAAAGCCCACCCACCAAGGGGCTTTCAGGCCATCCAGGCAGCCTCCTGGTTTCAACTGTCCAGAATTTATTCTTGAAAGATTAAGGAGCACAGAAAGCCCAGTGGGTGAATGTGCTCTAGGGAATCTCTGGGCTATTTTGTGATCAATGGAACACAGAGACAGCTTGGCATCAGAAGCCTGTAGGGTGACCCTATGGAAAGGAGGACCGGGCTCCTGTATTTTATCAGTTGCATAGGAAAGGCAATTTCAGCCGCTGTCATTTGTATGCAATGCAGCACCTGGTGAAATTCCCTCTTCACCACAACAAAGCTGCAGGAGCCCTGCCCTCTTTTATATCTGGGCAAGAGGGCAGGGCTCCTGCAGCTATAACTGTTGGGATGAAGAGGGGGTTCTCCAGGTGCTGCAGGCATACAAAGGACACCTGCTGAAATTCCTCTTTTCTATCCGACTGTTAAAAATACAGGAGCCCTGCCCTCCTTTCCATGGGGTCACCCTGGAGGCCACAGACCCACAACTCATGGCAAATGACTGCCCAGAGAGCAGCAGGGGATGAGGGCGCCAGGGCAGGAGAAACAAATGCTGTTTTATTCTTGTAATCATTTTGGTGCTAGGATTTCAGTGAGTTTAAAATGCAAAATTGCACATCCCTACTGTCTTTCTTTCTCTTCTTTAAGCACGGTTGGCAAACAGTCTGATAAGAAATGCAGAAGTAGTTGTAAAACGGGGTGGAAGAAGAGAAATTTTAGTTTTGTGTTTCATATCTGAGGTATACACATGACTGCATCATCATCATCATCATCATCATCATCAGACCATTAAGTCCAGGGTTATTTATTTGTAATATTGATATACCTCTAAATAGAATAAAAGGCATATTGGTATATTGGTATAGGTACAGGTATATTGATATACCTCTAAATGGAATAAAAATCCCCCAGCAGTTCATATAGAATATGAACATCATATTTAAAATACAATATTAAAAACACGACATTCCAATTACAATAAAAGCGATACAAGAAGCAGTAAGATGGAGTGGCATGATTAATTTAATTACAGCCCAGGAAAAGCCTGGGTGAACAAGTTTTTTTTTTCTTTTCAAGAGGCGTTTAAAAGATGCCACATTTTCTGCCTCCTAAACTGCGCAAGGGAGGGCGTTCCAAAGGATGGGTGCCGCTACCAAGGAGGCCCGCCATCAGGGCATTGGATGGCGATATTCCGTTAGTTCCGGAATGACCTAGCTTCACCGTTGCAACCTGGATTGGACGTTCCTAGGTGCATGTTCCTTCTGAGATTAAGGACATGTTCCCAAGGCTTCATTTGAGTCAGGCCTTTCCCTTGGAACTTAATTTCACTAACTTGGTTCAGCGCTACAAGATAAAAACAACAAAAGGGCCTGTGAGCCTGTGCAGAGTGCCCTTTGCTCACTTATAAGGGCGAGTTACCGCAAACAGGCCCCATGTCTTGGAGTTTGGAGTTTCTGGATGAGGTTTCATAGCTTCCGTAATCTGTGAAGGCAAGACCCTCTCTTTCTAGAAACGATACAGACCGTCCAAAGTACATCCTGCATAAGGCACAATGCTGGCGTGCTCTGTTCCAGAGAGAGAGAGAGAGAGAGAGAGAGAAAGAGACGCTTGACGTTCAGTGGCTAAGAAAATCAGAACCACGTTTTGAAAGGCGAGCACTTTCTGTAACGACAGACCTACCTGCTCCTTCTGTCTTTCTCCACAATGGAAGACTTAAGAATTTTGACAGGATAATGTGAACATTAGAAGGTGGTGTCCCTTGCCTCTCCGTCCTTTCGATACCTTCTGCCATCACAATCCACAGAGTACATGGCGTTTTCTGCCTCCCTGTTCCTCACACTAATGAGCCAGGTCAGAATGTTCTGTCTCGGCTGCCGTGGATGTTTGACTGCTCCCTTCCTTGCAGACTGGCAGATGTTATGGTGGCTGAGGGACCAGACAGAGGGAGAAAGCCAGAGACCCCTTCCTAGGGTGACCCTATGAAAAGGAGGACAGGGCTCCTGCCTCTTTAATAGTTGCATAGAAAAGTCAATTTCAGCAGGTGTCATTTGTATGCACGCAGCACCTGGTGAAATTCCCTCTTCATCACAACAGTTAACGCTGCAGGAGCTCTGCCCTCTTTTGTATCTAGTCACTCTAGTAGAGCTCCTGTAACTGCTGTGATGCAGAGGGAATGTCACCAGGTGCTGCATGCATACAAATGACACCTGCTGGAATTGCCTTTTCTCTACAACTGTTAAAGATACAGGAGCCCTGTCCTCTTTTTCAGATGTCCCCCCACCCCTTTCCTCCTTTGAACCACCCTGTAGTCCTCACAAGGGGGTAAACACTTCCCCCATGAACATCACCCTTTCCTGCTTGCAAAGTGGTTGTGGTGTCAGGCGTCCTTCTGTGTCCTGGACCCCCTGAGCATCTCCTTAAGGATCTCTGCCTCCTTAAGAGTCCCACCTTCCTTCTTTTACCTTCCCCTTTCCCAGTAACGTGGGGTTTCGGCTGTAGGTGTGGGGTGAGCAACACTCCAGAAGCTTTAGGTTTAACACAAGAGTTTACCAGTAAAGTAAAACAAGCGACTTACAACTCAATGCATTTAGTCAATACAGCTGAGCGATCCAAAAGGCAATGGAAGAAAATAAAAGTTCTAAAAATGCAAGTTCTCTTACCCTAAGTTGCACCTAGACTTCTTCAAGATGCATCTTTCTGGTCCGTCCTTATGATCTGGTCTCTCCCCCACCCCTCAATTTCTAGGGCCAGATCTACACCTTGCTTCAAAACATGATGATCCCATCACGGTCATGCTATATCCCTCTTGCGCATTTAGACCTCATAGGACATACAGTGGCATTTGTTGTGGTATTTTGGATAACGTGGAATAAAAAGCAGGAAATGGCACCACGAAAGCAGTATATGGCATGTTTAATGTGCCCCAACAGTTATCAGAGCACTTCAATAACACTATAATGCAGGAGTGTAGGAGCGTCATCGGATGAGTGTTTTATCGCACGCTCGTTACTCCCCACTTACGGATGTTTGCGTGGGTCCTTTTGACGACGACGTTCACCTCCCATGCATCTCCTGCTCCTTCTCGCTTGCTTTCCGTCACAAAATGGACCCCTTTAAATCTGACGATGATTATTTTTTGGAACGGGACGTGCTGCCATTTCCTGCTGTGTGCAAGAAAAGTGGTGCCATAAAAATGGCCCCTGAATGGGCCACATGATTATTGTTTACTGCCTCTTCCCTTGTGTGAAGGAATAGGAAGCATCGTGGGACTGAAACAGGGAGGAAAGCGACAGTAAGGAAACACGATTCTCCCCACACACAAACACTGTGATGACGCTCTAAATGTAGCCTAGTTGGCTCTCCCTTTTATCCCCTCTTCCCCAAAACTGAATGTACTGTTTCAATCTTGAAGAAATGAGCCTTAACTGGAGAAATTAAACTATTCCTCTCAGGGATATCCCCTATCAACAGAAAAACTCCAGGCCTCTAAGGCCTGACTTTAATACTTTGCCTCAGTAGGCCCCAAACCTTCACATGTGGTGAAGTAATATGAGGTGGCATTTACTCCAGATTAAATTTATTTTAATTTCCAAGGCTCCCAAGGCAGTATACAGGATCCTCCTCTTCTCCATCCCATCATCACCACAACCCTCTCAGATAGATTATGCTCAGAGTCAGGGACAGACTCAAAGTCACCCAGTGAGTTTCACAGCTGAATGGGAACTAGAATCACACTGGCTCTCAAACTACATCACTCAGGTTACAAGGCTGTGGTCTTGTGCATGGCCTGATTCTGCCACGTTCTCATAAGAACATACGAAGTAGGGCTGTGATCGGAGCCGGATCCCGAATCCGGAGCAGATCAGGCCAATCCGGGCCCAATCCAGTTCGGATCAGGGCTGGATCGAGCCGGATCCAAGATCTGGATCCACTCTGGGTCCATGCAGAGCCCTCCCTCCTGCTCTCCCCACTCCCTCCCTCTCCCCAATCGCCCTGCTTACCTGCAGCCTCCTCCATGTCGTCCTGCATCATCCTGCCTCCTTGCTGTGGGCCGCCGCATTTCCTGGTCACGGCGGGTGATGTCATCAACCACCACGACCAGGAAATGCGGCAGCCCAGAGCAAGGACAGAAGACAATGGCAGGACGATGGCGGAGGAGGCAGCAGGTAAGCAGGGCGATTGGGGGGAGGGAGCGAGGAAAGCGGGAGGGAGGGCTCTGCACAGACCCGGAGCAGATCCGGATCCAGTTCCAAGGTGGATCGGATCGGGCCCAATCTGGACCTCCGAGATCGGGATCCAGATCAGATTGGGGTGTGTGTGTCCATGCACAGCCCTAATACGAAGTGCCCTGCTGGATTAGACCGAGGGTCCATCTAGTCCAGCACTCTGTTCACACAGTGGCCAACCATCTGTCGACCAGAGACCAACCAAGCAGGACATGGTGCAACAGCACCCTCCTGGTAATGTTGTTTATATCAAAAAGGATGACTGAAGTTTGATTCACACATTGGGTTGCCAGGATAATGTTGCCAGCAGTGGAGTCTGGTGGCTCCAATGGCAGCGGGGTGATGAATCCGCTCCAGGTTTCAGTTAGAACGGGTCAAGAGTCGCACCTTGGATAGCCCCTTTAGAGTTCTGGCTGAACTGCCCACCAGCCTCCACTTATCGTCATTCTGGGAGAACAGGTCGGCGAACTCTCTGTGGTCCTCCCATACTTGAACAGTCCAGCAGGGATGCTGGGAAGCAGGTAGGTCCTTCATCCATTTTAGAAAGCAACATGAAGGTATTCATGTAATCCTGGCTCCGGATGCCAGTAAAACCCTGTTCTGAATGTTATGGCAACGATTTCCTTTCCTCACCCAGCAGAACTGATGAGCCTCTACCAGGGCTCCTCCAGCCACAAGCAGCTGCGTTGCCAAATGAAAAACGGGATTTCAGAGCATGTCGGCTCTGCCTTGCTGTTAAAAAGCTAGAACAAAGCGGATCTGGGAAGTGGCTGCTCACCAAGGGGACACTGGCAATTCATCATCATCATCTCTCTCTCCCCCATGCCTTCCTCTTTCTTTCTCTCTCTCTCTCTCCCTCTCTCTGCACATCAGCCATTTTCACTCTCTCAGCTGCCAGCCAAGTCAGCCAACTGCACTTGGCTCCGTACATAAAAGAAGCTGGAGTTGTCCATTCCTAGAGCTCTGTCACACCAGCTGTTTAACGCACTCTCGCCAGCGCAGGACTCACATGACATCATCCCTGTCCTGCGCCCATCTCGCCTCTTTTCCTCTGTTTTGCATATCATTTTGGTGCAGGGAAAGTCTGGATTATTTTCCCAAAGAGGCTTAGATGCGCCCTTAAGCCTCCATCTACTACTGTCCCCTTGCTTTTTCCTTTGTTGGGGGCGTGTGCTTTGAATGGAGTCTTGCTGCGGAAAGGGGAAAGGGGAGGGTGGGGCCGTTCTCCTCCTCCAGCACTCCTCCTTGCAGAACATCAGAATGAATGGGGCTTTTCAGTGCTCCAACCTCACCCTCCTTGCCCGCAGCTCCCTCATTTTTAAAGATGAAGAGATGAAACTTGGGGTCTTGAGAGCTCTTAAGTAGAGCTTTAGGTATGCCAAGGTGGAATCAGATAGGTCCATGCCTTGATTTTTAGGAATTTTTAAAATGCAAATCAACCAAAATGCTTACACCTGCATAGTTTTTATAGATAAAGACGTGAAACTTGGCGTGGTGATAGGTCTTCAGGAAAGCTTTCGGCATGCCAAATGTGAATCAGATCGGTTCATTCCCCCTTTAAAACCTTTTCCTGATAGTTCACCAATGTGCTCTTCCACCTCTTTGCATTTGTGAAGGATCGATTTTCCTTTACTGCATCTCCAGTTCATAAAATAGAGATCTGCTGGTTCCCTTACTCCAAAGTAAATCCCATTGATTTCAACTGCATGTACATCCAAGTCATACTAAAATCCGATGCAGGCTTACCTTTGAGTGAACCCCACTGAATAGAGAAAGACTTCTGAGTAAACAGGTATAGAACTGACTTTTTAATAAATAGTGTGGTCACTCAGAAGCTTTTTTTTTAAAAAAAAAAGTCTAAAACAGCAAACGGGAAAGAAGTGCTCTGCAACCCTATGCTTACTTCTGAGGTCTTACTTAAAGCTGCAAGAGCTATACTAGAGTGACCAGATACAAAAGAGGGCAGAGCTCCTGCAGATTTAACTCTTGTGATGAAGAGGGAATCTCACCAGGTGCTGCATGCATGCAAATCACACTTGCTGAAACTCCCTTTTCTATGCAACTGCTAAAGATACAGGAGCCCTGTCTTCCTTTCTATATGTTCACCCTGCCCATGTGAGGCTACACACTTACATGAAAATAGCATCAAATAAAGCTCAAAACAGTTCTGTTAGGACTCACCACCACGAATGAGCAAGACACTGTGGGAATAAAGATAAGGTGGACATTTAGGAAGTCAAAAACCACGTCAGAGAGAGGAAGACCAAATCCTAAAAGTTTCATAGCAATTGGATCTCCAGTTTTTGTGTCCCTCAAGGACGTACAAACAAACATTTCCTAGATTGATAGATGATAAATAGATAGATGATAGATAACTTTCTCATCTAACAAAACACATACATGACATAGGAAATCCAATTACAGTTAACAGGAGTCAGGAGTTTCAATATATTAATAACCTTATGTTTAGTCTGGAGACACTTCTCAATGCCACGCCTGGCTTGGCCCTCACACTCTGCCACCCATAATGGCACCAAAAATCTGCTCCCTGAGGCAGAGCCAGCTCCACGATTTGTGAGCACCTCAGGCGATGCACCCTCAGCAGGCCTCCTTACCATGGAAATGGCCAAGGCGTGGGGGGGGGGTGTACAAATCAAAAATTAATTATTTCACGTGGCTTCTGGCCATTTTGGGTGCTTCACTCCAGAAGTCAATGGTGGCCATGTTGGAGCAGTCTACCATCGGCTGGTACTGGCCTCAGCCGATCCCAGCCTCAGCTCCCTCTGGAGCCAAACCAAGCCAGAGGTGTCTGCCTCAACTTTACCTCATGGTCTCATCCGCCTCTAGTAACAACAATGTATAAAAACCTTCACAAGGAGAAAATATTGGACACAACCCAATTTCTTATCCAGCAGGAGATAGCAATAAAGAACAGCCGAGAGCCAGAAGTTTAAAGCGAATACATCTAAATTAGACAAACAAGACACGTATTATTTTAACAGCATGGCTTAAATCTTCATCACAAGGGGCTGCTGGGGCAAGAGGGAAGATTCTTCATTGCCGGCAGCCTTCAGATCAAGTTTTTTTTTGTCCTCCCAAAAGAGGTATTTCAGCCTAACACAATTTAGTGTGCTGCTTGCTACAGAAAACAGTTGGAGGCACCTCCATTAGTAGAGGTCAGACTAGATTGTATCACTGAATCCTGCTAACCTTCCAGAGCTCCTCATTTGCGAAGGAGGCCAGGAAGGACCAGACAAGTAAGGGGTGGATTTGTTTTGGCTTTTTAAAAAAAGATTTCTGCTTGCGCTGATATTTTTACCAAGCTAATTTCGCAGCCTCAGACCATCATCGCAAGTGGCAGTAAATCACACATCCTTGAGGTTGTAAACACTCACAAATTTGTCACAAGTAGGAAAGAGTCCTTGCTGCTGAATCGTGAGGGTTTAATTTCGTCCTACAAAAGAGAACATCTCAGAAATCTGTCAAGGAAAATCTAGTTCACAACAGAACACACTGTACTGGTGCCAGGTCAAGAGAAAGCCCATCAGTTCGACGTTCATGCCTAGCCTGCTAGTTGATAGTGAACACAACAGATTTTTAAAATGCTCTATTATCTATTTAAAGTATTTATTTATACGGCTGCAGAGAATTAGTGCTCTGTTCAATTGGTGCGGCTGGGCCAGATCTACACCAAGCAGGCTATAACACTTTAAAAACAGTTTGAAAACTGTCTATGGGGCGTGTCCTGGGCCCCAACAGTTGTCACTGCTGTTATAACCTGTTTTAAAGCAGTAGTGTAGATCCTGCCCGGGTTGCAGTGTGCTACTGCCTGGAATTTGCTTCCTTCAGAGTTACTGTTACTTAATGACTGTCTTAAGTTTTAAAGTCAAAGGAAGCTCTTCCTCACAAAACTGTAGCCAGATGGTAAGCAGCTGTAATTTGGGGATGGTGGAACAGAATATATTTTCGAAGTTGAAAATGCCCGTGTGAATTGGATAGCAAATGCAGCCCATATCTAAGGAAATGGCATTTAGAGGGTGAGAAAATGACTGAGAAGACCATTAAGCCAGCTGCCGGCTGAAGAGAAACTGTTCTGGTTAGAATCATAGATTTGGAAGGGACCTCAGAGGACATTCAGTCCAGCCCCCTGCTCATCAATGCAGGATCTGCAAGGAAGGATACAACTACAATGCCCCTGCCAGATGGCCTTCCAGCCTCTGCTCATATATCTCCAGAGAGAGTGTTAACCAGTGTGGTTCCTCTTCTTTACTAGACTCATAAGAGATGTTCATTTTATATGCTCAATGCTCAATTATAACACAGATTGTGTTGGTTTAATTTTTCGGAAGCATGTACTGTGCAGGTGTTTCACTGTGTACTATGTTTGCTGTAAAGCTTTGTTCTCTATTTTCGGCAAGAGCTGTAAATAAAGGGAAAGAGCGGTTCTTTGCATCTCCTTGGAGTCAACGCTTTGCAGACAGAAGCCCGGAGTGTGTCTCCTTGCAGAGGACTTTCCAAACATCCACCCCCAATACCTGACAAAGGTTACGATAAAAAGAAATGAGGGCCGCTGTCATTTGAGCAACTGAGCGGTTCTGTCTTTGTGTTTCGCTTAACAGCTGTCTATACCTGAGCAGAGAAATTAAGGTGCATCCGCCGGGAACGGCTCTTTCCGCCGACCGCATCTTCGTAGCAAATTTCTGGAACATCATGTTGACAAACCAACTTCATGCCCCAGTTGGTTTTAGACCTACACAGCACAGAGGTGACATCTCTGTAACAAGGGCATTGAGCAAACCTTCCTATGAAGTCCTTTGTCCATATTTTAGCTCATCTGCCTTTCTCTGCTGAGGATTCTCTGATGTTTAAATGTATCTTCATTCCTAAATTATAATAATTGTTATTTTTCATTGTTACGTGCATGGGGATTTACGGGGGGCTCTGCCCTTAGAAGCTTACAGTCCAAAACAGGGGTGCAGGCTCTCTCTCAGCCTGAGGGCTGGGTTCCATTTTGGAGAAGCTCTAGAGGTTCCTTTCCAATGGCGACTGGGGCCAAAGGCCAAAAGAGTCAAAACACCAGCCTATCTTAGCTTAGCTCTCTTACTGCCAGCAACTACACCTTAGGAGAGATATTTATTCATTCATTTATTGCATTTATATACCGCCCAATAGCCGAAGCTCTCTGGGCGGTTCACAAAAGTTAAAACCGTCAATGAGATTCAAAGTATAAAACAGTATCAGAACACAATATAAAAGCACATCAAGGGTAAGACCGTGCAGCAATGCAGATTTAAAATACAAATTTAAAATACAGATTTAAAACGACAGAGTTAAAAGACTATGATAATAAACTGTTAAAATACTGAGAAACTAAAAAGGTCTTCACCTGATGTCTAAAGGAGTATAATGTAGGTGCCAGGGGAACCTCTCTAGGGAGCTCATTCCACAGCCGGGGTGCCACAGCAGAGAAGGCCTTCCTCCTGGTGGCCACCTGCCTCACTTCCTATGGGCAGGGGCTGATGGAGAAGGACCCCTGAGGATGATCTTAGGGTCCAGGCAGGCACATATGGGAGGAGGTGTTCCTCCAGACAACCTGGCCCCAAGCCATTTATTTCAACCTTTTAGAATGGGAGCAGGGACTGCACAAGAGCAGGGAGGGAACCGTGAAACAATTGGTGGTCAGAGGGGCACAGCGGAAGGGGCGTGTCCACCTGGAGAACCGTGGAGGGGATGGATTTGGAGGCCACATGGGCCAAATTTTGCCTGCAGGCCTGAATTGATTCCCCCCCCCCCCAGTCTAAATGGGACACAGAAGAAGAGGGGTTCGCTTCAACTGCACATACTCAAGCTGAGTGAGTGGAGGCTGTTGGCTCCCGTTTCGTAGGACCATGGGCCCATTGTGGGTTTTAATCAGAACCAGCCTGAACTCTAACGGAGCTATCCAAGGTGCTGAACCTATTTGGCAGCTACGTTCCTTTAGCGTTCCACCTGGTTCTGACTAAAACCCTGAATGGATGCACCGCCATACCGAAACTGGAGCCGCCAGCCTCCACTGCACAAAGGCAAAATAATATTAACAACAGTCACTGAGTGATACAAGCTATAAGACACATGGTGGTATAAAGAGACCAACTGGAATATAAAGAAATGGTACAGAGTTTGGCAAATTTCCTTCCTCCGTGAATTCCAGGGAACGATTCTGTCTTGAACAGAACCCCCAAATTCCCACCTGAATTTCATTTCATTTGTTTCTTTGAGTATATTTATTTATTTATTTATTTATTTATTTATTTGATTTGTATCCCGCCTTTCTTCCAAGAAAAATGGCATTCAAAGTGGCCTACAGTCATGAATAAAAATCCACTAAAACAATAATAAAACAAATGCATTGGAGCACAATTAAAAACCCAACAATGACAGAATAAAAACAACATCCAACCCTTACACGGTCTTTTCAATCATGGCTCTCATAGCTGACCTGTTTTTATATGTTAGACTTTGTCTTATTTAGAATAGTTTCAATTCCTGCTGGCTGGTTGTTCAGGTGTTACAATGATATAGTTGCGGCATTTTAATCCTTTAGTAAAGTTGAGGCAACTTTTTCCTTGACCGCAAGATGTTTCTAGGCTGTCAAGGGGAATGACCAGGAGGTCCTGGCTGTAGACGACACCATTCCTGCCCCCCAGCGTTCCTTGCCTCTGTCCCTTCCATGTCTGTGCATTGGATTCATTCGGGAAACGGCTGGTCTTTGGAGGATCCTATTAATCTACAAAAAGAGAAGCTGTCAATGTTTTCGGAGGGAGATTAAACATTACAAGCCGACAAGGGTCATTTTTATTAGATTAATGTAGAGCTTTTGAAAAGGAGGTCAGTTGACCCTGGAGAGAGGGGGCAGCTGGAGCTGGGGGGGGGCAACAGTGAGGAAGGCAGATGTTGCTCTACCTACAGCACACACACACACACACACACACATGCACACAGGGTTTATATGGATGGCCCAAACTATTTGAAAGAAGAAAGGTGCTATCACTTGGTTCAGTGGAATGAGGGCTAGATGTATGGGTATGATAAATACTATACAGAGCAAAGCTTCCAGAAACCAAATGCACAGTTACAAGATGGGGGATACTTGGTTCAGCAATACTACACGCGAGAAGGATCTTGGAATTGTTGTAGATCACAACCTGAATATGAGCCAAGAGTGCGATGTGGCTGCAAAATAAGCAAATGCTATTTCAGGCTGCATTAATAGAAGTACAGCTTCCAAATTGTGTGAGGTACTGGTTCCCCTCTATTCGGCACTGGTTAGGTCCCATCCTGAGTATTGCGTGCAGTTCTGGGCATCACACTTCAAGAAGGATGCAGACAAGCTGGAGCATGTTCAGAGGAGGGCAACGAGGGTGATCAGAGGTCTGTTAACAAAGCCCTATGAGGAGAGACTGAAAGAACTGGGCATGTTTAGTCTGGAGAAGAGAAGATTGAAGGGAGACATGATAGCCCTCTTCAAATACTTGGAAGATTGTCACACAGAGGAGGGCCAGGATCTCTTCTTGATCAACCCAGAGTGCAGGACGCAGAATAATGGGCTCAAGTTACAGGAAGCCAGATGGACATCAGGAAAAAACGCCTGACTGTTAGAGCAATACGACAATGGAGCCAATGACCTAGAGAGGTGGTGGGCTCTCCCACACTAGAGGCCTTCAAGAGGCAGCTGGACAGCCATCTGTAAGGGATGCTTTAAGGTGGATTCCTGCATTGAGCAGGAGGGTTGGACTCGATGGCCTTACAGGCCCCGCCAACTCAACTGTGATTATTTGAAAACAATGGGGGCTGTTATGATGTAGTTACCTGGAGTTTCCCAAATTCAACCTTGCTTGCTCCCTATACCATAGAGTTGTAGTTGGAAGGGCTATCAAAGGTCATAGAGTCCAACCCCTCCACCAGTCCGACTTTAGCCGCAAACTAGAAGACAACCCCCCCCCCCCCAGGGTACTTGCATGAGCAAAGTAAATGTTTCAAGGAGAAAGCCCTCGCCTCCAGTTTGGGAGGAGGCACACAGATGGCAGCTTAGCAACCCATGAGATGAGTGATAGCTCTTGCATTGCAAGGGACAGGATCCAGGAGCCTCTCTTGCCATGGCTGCCTGAGGCATTTACACAGCTGGAAAGGGGAGGCAGTAAAGAAGTCGCAAACGTTAAACATGAGGCAATTGTCAACCCCAGGGCTTGGGGAAGTTCTGTCAGCCCCACGGGCTGAGTTCAATTTGACGGAAGCTCAAAGGGACCACACTTGAATCATGGGTGGAGCCAAAGGCAAGGGGGCGGGGCCGAAAACAACACCCCCAAACCAGCTTGTTGTAAGTTAAACCTCTTACTGCCATTAACTGAGAGGCATTTCGACCTCTAGAATACAGAAAACACTCCACAAAAGCCAGGGAACCATCAGGCGACCAGCATACAATAAGCATACAAAAGTGGAGGGCAGCTTTGCCTTCACCTTAGGCCAAAATTGATTGTCTGGTCACAGCTTTGGAAGCGAACTGCTGGACTGTTTGGGCATTTTGTCTGATTCTGCAAGGCTCCTGCTTTGAGGGTGGGCAGAAACAGGCAGATGCAAAGCATCATGGACATTTCACTCTTTTGCCCTTTCAAACTTCTCTTTCCAGTAATGGGAATTCCAGCAAAATCTGCAGTTCATGATCATAATCTTTTCTCACTCGTGGCAGTTTTTCTAGATGGACATGATGGGCTTTGCCAAGTCATGCTGTCTGTTACAGATTTAGGAATTTTCTGACAATTGAGCATGTTTTAAGTGTGACTGCTTTCTGGATGTAGGTATGGATGTATTTTGGTGGGCCCAGTTTCTGAAGGTTTCCTGTATAGTTTTTTATTGTGATGCTGGTGACTAAGGTGACTAACGGAATAATTGTGACCTTTTCCTGTTGCCATTGTTCTTTGACTTCCATGGCCAGTGGTGTATATTTGTCTCTCTTTTCTTCTTCCTTTTCAACAACCTTTTTGTCATTTGGTATTGCTATGTCGATGAGGTATGTGTGTTTTTCTTTTTTGTCTAAGACCATTATGTCTGGTCGGTTGCAGGGTATTGTCTTGTCCATATGAATTGTTCTGTCCCAGAATATTTTATGATCGGCATTTTCCAAGATTGTTTCGGGTGAGTATGTATAGTATGGTGTAGGCTGTTTGATAAGGTTGAGTTTAATAGCCAGTTGTTGGTGAATTATTTTTGCAGCTGTATTGTGTCTGTCCATTCCTGCCAGAATTTTACATCCTCCTGTTATGTGGTCTATTGTTTCTTGGAACTGATGGCATTTCCTGCATAGGTCTGTTGTTACACTTTCATGATGCATTTTTGATAGTTCTTGGTGGCTATAACTTGATCCTGTATAGCTGCTGCTATTATTGTTATATTATTATTATTATTATTAGTAGTAGTAGTAGTAGTAGTTGTTGTTGTTGTTGTTGTTGTTGTTGTTGGATGCCCAGCAAATTCAGACAGCAGCAGCCAGAAGCATGCAACTTTTGCCTTTCCCAGCAACCGGGCCAATGTCTCAGTCTTGGTTTGGGGGCTGCCTATGGACGAGAGCCCTTCCCATACCCTGGAGGAGGGGACCAGGTGGCTCTCCCTGCTGCCCTACAATTTCAGTCTGGGATGCAGACAGGAGCCGAACGGCCTGAGGTGGTGGTGGTGGTGGTCCAGGGGTGGCAGATGCTGAGGTCCTGCGTGTCCTGAACAGGGTGCTGAGCAGCCATGGAACAGCTGGGAGATTCCTCCATCCCCTTTCAGAAAACCTTGGGTAGACCACACCCCTTGGGTAGCCTTCCCCAATGTGGCACCCTCCAGATGTGTTGAACTACAACTCCCATAACCTCCACCTCTCCAGCCTTCCTTGGACACCCTCGGGGACCCCTCTCCAGAACATTGTCGCTGTGATCATCCATCTCTCCTGTCCCTTGGACTATGCGACGTCCCACCTGAAGTCCCAACATGGCCTTCCCATCCTTTTTGGTATCCAACGTACGCCCTTACCTGTTTTGAACATGCCTCCTACCAAGTGAGGCCTTTGGGCCATTCCAGCTCAGTGTCGTCAGCTTGGGCTGGCAGCCACACTCTCTGGGCCTTTCCCAAGCCTACCTGGAGATGCCAGGGATGGAATACAGGACTTCCTGCCGGCAAAGAAGGAGCTCTGCCACTGAGCTCTGGACCCCTCTCTGAGCCTCTCTCTTTAAAGCCCTCCGCAGACTCCCACTCCCCACTCAGTGGTGCAACTGGGTAATTTTAGGCCCTGGACATAATGGTCTTATGGAGGCTTTAGCAGGGCATGGGCGTGCATTTATTTATTCTTGCATTTATACACCATCTTTTTTCCTCCATATGCCTCCCTCCTCCTCTCCATTTTATCCTCACAACAACCTTGCGAGGTAGGTTAGGCTGGGAGTCAGTGGCTGGCCCAAAGACACTCACCCAGTGAGCTTCATGGCCAAGTGGGGACTAGAACCTGGATCTCCCAAGTCCTAGTCCAGCACTTTAACCACTACACCACACTGTCTCTGTCTCTCTCTTAAGATTTTTTTTTTTTAAGGAGTGCAGTGGTCATAAGTGTTAACTAAAAAGTAAAAATCCACTGCGGTGCAGAAGACAATGGCATTTAAATTACTCCAGGAAAACGTTTTTTGCATGATTGATTTGCCAAATGCGCTTGTGCCTTCACAACACAGTCATCAGACGAGCGTTTTATCCCACACTCATAACTCCCCAGTTACAGATGTTCACAGGTCTTTTTGATGACGACGTCCACCTCCCATGCATCCCCTGATCCTTCTTGCCTTCTTTCCGTCATAAAATAGACCCCTTTAAACCTGATTCCCCCCCCCCCCCGAAACATAACAAGCTGCCATGTCCTGCCATGTGCAGGAAAAGCGCACGATAAAAACAACCACTGAATGGGACACGTGGTCTTTGTTTACTTCCTCTTTCTTCCTGTGTGAAGAAAGAGGAAGTATCATGGGACAGAAGCGGGGAGGGGGAGGGAAGCGACGGTAAAGAAACACGATTTCCCCTCCGTCTGATGATGCTCACAATCAGGGTTGGAAAGTCTCCTGAAATATTATGGGAAGAGTTTAAATAGTGACGGGGCGCAGGAGCTGGTGCCTTGAGGTCCAACATTTTTCAAGGGATACATTTTTCAAGGTTTCAGCCGACCTTCAGTGGAGGAGATAGAAGTACATGCATATTACTTCAGTTTGTTTGTCATTTTATTATTTAAGAAGGCATATCATATTGCATATCCAGATGTTTGAGATGACAAGCCCCAACATTCCTGACCATGGGACATACTGACTTGCAATGATGGGAGTTGTAGTCCAACACCTTTGGAGGGCAGCAGGTTGGGGAAGGGCCGCTCTAAACAAAAAAAGGAGAAGTCGGTGGCCCTAAGTTGTTCGTGATCAGTTTTCCACAACCCCATAGTCACCTCTGCATATCATAGTCTCCACCCTGTCCTCCTGGTTTATCTGCTTTGGGAGAATGAGAATTTCACTGGCACTTTCTGCCTCCTTAGGGAGGATGTGGCGTTAAGGCTTGGGAGCCTGAACTCCCAATTTCCCTGCTTTTTGGTGCTTGGTTGGAAACTGTAGAGCCTTAACGTTGTTTTTGTAAACCGGACGTTTCTTGTTTAATGAATGAACATTTATGTACCGCTCGTTGATGCACATTCCCACCAAGAGCCATGCTGCCAGCAGACATCTAGGCTCACATGTTTTGTGCATCCTGCCTTCTTTTTCCTCCCTCTCTGCCTCGCTCGGGCATCGGGTTTCAGATGATCCCACCAGCAATAACGATAAAATCAATCAACTAGACTTGGACCGCAGTGAAGGCTGTGGGTAATTGTCCCCATCCCCACCCTGGCGGAGCTACAGGATCTTCTTTGGAATACTACCAAGACGATCAAGGCCTCCTTCATTCTCCGTTCAACAAGGGTACGAAATGCTGTTGCGAAGAAGGCCAAGCAAAGCAAACCGACGTGCGTTCCGTCGCTGTAGTTTACATAAGGCAATCCATGAGCCAGATGTGGCGCTGAGCGCCAAAGGGAAGGGTTAACACGGATGAAGGCATCCTTAGATAATCCCGCTCTGCCCTCCGGACCACTGCCTGGCCAATAAGCTGTCCTAATGATGTCATAACCGTGGCCTGCATGCCACCGGCTGATCATATTGTTACTTAACAATCTGACCAGCACTAAGGGAGATTGGCAGGTCTCAAAGGGGATGAGGGTTGCTTCCGAGGCAGCTGGCAATGCAGTTAGCAGTCAAGGAGACCTTGCTCCAGCGCATCATCTTCATTCCTTTTACAGGCCTAACAAGGAAGCTCTCCCCAGGGCAAAGAGTGCCCAACATGGAAGGCCAGGGCAGCGCCAATTTGAACAGCAAGGCCAGGCGCCTGGGTTCGCTCGACAGCATCCCTTGGCAGTTCTAACGGTTGACCTGCTAAGCCGATTTCCCTCAATCGCTACAAACGGAACAGACGCAGGGATTAGTTCATTAACTAAATCGCGGACGCGTTTTTCAGAGTGCACACGTGACAGGGAGAGAACAGGAACAGTCACGGGGAATGCGAAGAACAGCTGCCCTTTGAGCAAGACTATTGCGATATGAGATGGTGGGAGCCGAAACTAGAATTGTGCTGAGCTCTTAGTTGGACCAGGTACGGACTGAGTCCCAAAACAGAAAGCCAAAGAGAAGAAAACCTCTCCATCAGGGCTGTTGAATCTCAGGCCTGCGGGTCAAATACAGCCCAACTGGGGTCCCAATCCAGCCCGTCCTGTGGCCCTATCCCTCCCTCCCTGGCCACCAATTTTGGGGTAGTTTCCCTGCTTTTGTGGAATCCTTTCACCCATTCTAAATGGCTGAAATGTCTCTCCTAAAGTTACTGGCACTTAAGAGCTTCAAGCTACAATGTGCCTGTGCTTGGGGTATTTGGCCTCTTTTGCCCTGGGCTGGCCTCCTTTGCCTTCATCCACACTCACTACTGGAATGTAGCCTTCCCACCCACCCCACAAGAGCTTCTCTGAAATGGAATTCATCCCTGGGATGGAAGAGGTTCAATACTGCTGCCCTACATCTTACGGTGTGCTCCAATGCCTTCTTGCACCCTCTGCGGAAAGGCCGTAGCTCAGTGACAGAAGCGCATGCTTTGATAGGGTGGCCATATGAAAAGGAGGACTGGGCTCCTGCATCTTTAACAGTTGTATAGACAAGAGAATTTCAGCAGGTGTCCTTTGTAGGCATGCAGCACCTGGTGGAATTCCTCCTTTATCACAACAGTTTTGTATCTGGCTAAGAGGGCAGGGCTCCTGCAGCTTTAACTGTGGCGATGAAGAGAGGATTTCACCAGGTGCTGCGTGCATAGAAATGGCACCTGCTGAAAGTCCCTTTTCTATGCAAACGTTAAAGATACAGGAGCCCTGTCCTCTTTTTCCATAGGGTCATCCTAAAGGCTTCGCATGTAAGAGGCTCCAAGTTCCATTACTGGCACCACCAGGCATGGCCGGAATGGGCCCTTGCCTGAAATCCCAGAGAGCCACTGCTAAGCAATGCAATCAATACCAACTTAGACGGACTAATGATCTGACTCGGTATAAGGACGCTTCCTATATAAACCATTCCTTAATTTAGAACCATGAGGACTGGAGTCTTTATTTTTAGGGGAAGGCCCATAGGATAACGACAGAGCACCTACTGCGCAAGCAGAAAGGCCTCAATACCTGGCATCTCCAGACAGAGCTGTATGTAGATAATTGTGGGCTGTAAGTAAAACCTGCCCCCAAATACTGCAATGTATTGTCTTTTGAAAATAGAAATGCCACCAAAACGCAGAGCTTCTCGACATTAAAACGAAAACCTGTTGCTTTCTGCTTCCGTTTTTGTTCCGGGGTCGCAATCAGTTCCCGTGATATGGGCGGCCACAGCAGCCGTGTGATTTGGACTGAATATTTTCTATCTCTACGTCTTCCATTCAACTCAATAAAACACCGCCGTCTAGCAGCGGAATTATAGCGCAACGCCACCTTTACGCAGGATGACTTTGTGGATATTTTTTTTAAAAAAAACACACACCTGATTATCTCTGTGTTTTCCAAGAGTGGGATCAGGAGCCGGGATAGCACAGGAAATACCCTGGCTGTTCACAACATCATGTAATCGACCCGCAAACTTCCAGCCATGAGCGTGCTATGAATTGCTCATTCGGAGAAGCTCTCAGAACTGCGTAGTTTGTAAGTCAGATCTATGACACTCATGCTTCCTGAATGCATCATGAATCCACTCCGGGTTTCAGTCAGAAGTGCTTCACGCCTTGGAGAGCTCCTTTAGAGTTCTGACTGGAACCCGGCATGGATTCACTGCCCCACTGACATCGGCGCCTCTAGCCTCCACGGAGGCGGTGGCCTCAGCTGCACATTGCTTAGGCAGTTGCAGGCTGAGGTACAGCAGGTTTTGGAAGGGGGGGGGGGTTGTGCCAAAGGCTTTATGGAAAAATTAGGTTAAGAGGAGGGATTTGAAGGAAGGGAGCGAGGGGGTATAACACACTTTTTCCAGGGGTGGGGGTGGCAATTCCAAAGTGGCTGCCTTTGACCTTTTATGCTGTTCCTGGCATAGGGCCTGCAGATGAGGGTCACCTCTCCCAGGACAGCTCTACCTGTTGAGGTGCAGAGACCCACTTTTCAGCGGTAAGGTATTTGGGTTTCGGTTTGCATCTGGCTGGTTTTATTTTTTTGCAAGCTGATGCTGGTTTTAAGTAACAGGTCTGGTGAGTTTATTGTGCTGTCATCTATGTTCTGTTGGGGCACAGTGACATCAGGTGCCCTGTGTTAGGAACTACAAGTGAAATCAGACAACGAGTGAAGCTGATCTTTCTAATGAGCCCTCAGGCATTTTAAACAGAATTATTGAAAATGTGGAATGCTGAAATGTGTTTCTTCATTTGTTTTGATATTCATTGTTTCATAGCTGGTTCTAGGCTGCATCAACATACGTTCAGCGTCTAGAACAGAACCATGATTTCTCACGATCTATTCTACTTCGGTCACATGACTTCACCTGGAGTACTGTATCCAGTTCTGGGCACCCCCCGTTTGGTGTAGTGGCTAAAGTGTTGGACTGAATGTCGGGAGATCTGGGTTCTAGTCCCCACTCAGCCATGGAAGCTCACTGGGTGATTTTGGGCCAGTCACAGACTCTCAGCCCAACCTACCTCACAGGGTTGTTGTTGTGAGGATAAAATGGAGAGGAAGAGGCGGATTATGTAATGCTGCCTTGGGCTCCATGGAGGAAAATGGGTGGGATATAAATGTAATAAATAAATAAATAAAGGTTTTGAGTAAAAAACTGGAACTTGTCTAGAGGAAGATGGTGATGTCAATGGTGAGGGGCCTGGAGAAAGTGCAGAAAAGGGCAACTCAAATGATGAAGGGGCTGGAGCATCTCCCCTATGAGGGAAGGTTACAACAGTTGGTATTGTTCAGCTTGGAAAAAAGGAGACTGAGGGGAGACGCGATAGAGGTGTACAAAATTACGCATGGTGTGGAGAATGTGGAGAGGGAGACATTTTTCTCCCTCTCTCAAAATACTAGAACCCTTTGGGGTCATCTCATGAAGCTGACTGGGAGATTCAGGACAAATAAAAGGAAGTCCTTCTTCACACAGCACATAATTAAATTGTGGCATTCACTACCACAAGATGGAGTGATGGCCACCAATTTGGATGGCTTTAAAAGGAGGTTGGATAAATTCCTGGTGGACAAGGCTATCAAGGGCTACCAATCTTGATGGTTACGTGTTACCTCCAGTATCCGAGACAGTAAGCCTGAGTGCACCAGTTGCTGGGGAACATGGGTGGGAGGGTGCTGTTGCACCATGTCCTGCTTGTGGGTCCCTGGTCAACAGCTGGTTGCCCACTGTGTGAACAGAGTTGCTGGACTAGATGGACCCTCGGTCTGATCCAGCATGGCAGTTGTTATGTTCTTATGAAATCCAATGAGGAAACATTGAAAGCATTAGTTATGCTTTAGCCTGGAGAAGAGACAATTAAGAATCAACATAATATTCATCTTCAAATATATGAAAGGCTGTCATATAGATGGCATAGATGGCAATCCAATCAGTTCAAATTACAAGAAAGGAGATTTTTGACTACAAGCAAGGAAGAATTTCCTGGAGCTACAAGCTGTTCGACAATGGAACAGCACCATTGGCTCTGTTAACACTTCAAGAAGGATGCAGACAATCTGGAGCGTGTTCAGAGGAGGGCAATGAGGATGATCAGGGGACTGGAAAGAAAGCCCTATGAGGAGAGACTGAAAGAACTGGGCCTGTTTAGCCTGGAGAAGAGAAGACTGAGGGGAGACATGAGAGCACTCTTCAAATGCTTGAAAGGTTGTCACACAGAGGAGGGTCAGGATCTCTTCTTGATCAACCCAGAGTGCAGGACGAGGAATCATGGGTTCAAGTGACAGGAAGCCAGACATCAGGAAAAACGTCCTGACTGTTAGAGCAGTATGACAATGGAACCAATGACCTAGGGAGGTGGTGGGCTCTCCCACCCTAGAGGCCTTCAAGAGGCAGCTTGACAGCCATCTGTCAGGGATGCTTTAAGGTGGATTCCTGCACTGAGCAGGGGGTTGGACTCAATGGCCTTATAGGCCCCTTCCAACTATACCATTCTATGACTCTGTAACAATACGGGAAGAACAAAATGCAAACATGGCATCTAAGGAATGGACATTGTTCATGCTGGTGGTTCAAGTAACAACACGATTTCCAATTATTCTGGCCCATTTATTTCCTTATTTGGCCCATCTTGGCAAATGTCAATTTGGCATGCTGCAATTTGGGTGGGTGGAGTGTGAGGGGATGCTGTAGTTTGGATGTGACAAATGTGCTATTTCTGACACAGGGAGGTTTCACCCAGTCTCCTCCTTGCTTGGATTCCCCCGCTGAAGCCTGGTCCATTGGACATAACGTGGAGGCAGCCATCCCATCAGGCTGTAGCGGAGGGACAGACAGGAAGCAGGACCACTCCATTGGCTCAGCTGAGAGACCCGCAAATTGTGACTCCTCCTCTCCTTGAACGGTTTCTATTCCAGCTGGTCATTATAAGAACTTGGTAACTTAAGAATTAGTGCCTGGGTTTGGTTTTCTCCTCCTCCCTCCCAATTCCCTTTCCTTGTATGTGGTCTTTCAGATTGTCGGAGTTCTTGATTGTAAGTTGCTCTGGGAGCCATTTTTTCCTGAAGGACGGAGTAAATATGCTTCTAACAACTGGCCTGCTTCACCTCATAGTCTCCCAGATTCTTGTTGTGCTGGGATCAGAAGCTTATAAAGCAATTTCCTCAAATGGCAACTATTCCGTTCTGGCTGGCACAGAAGGGTTATTTTGCATGGAACCCCTTGGCTGCCTTTTGGCTTCCAAGGTGCTCTAAGCACAGTGAAAATGGCAGCCCCATTGGGACAGGGGGGACTTTGCCGCTCTTGGGGCTCAGCAAAAGCCCAAATTCACCATCCTTTGACGCCGGAGAAAAGCTTTATTCAATAGTGCAGTCCACGAGGCTTCAAAAGCAACCATGTCATTCTCCCTACAACCCCCACCTCACACGCTCAAGGTAAATGGGATGTTTTCTAATGACACCCATTAGCGCATTACTTGGATACTTGAATTTAGCATCGGCTCCTAGTTGCATTTGGCTTTTCTTCCATCATGAAAGAACGGTGACATCCACGCAGGTCCTGGGGGTCTACAGTTTAAGCACTGGCCACAGCCAGATCCGCTTGCCCTGGGACCTTAGCGACAGCAAGAACAGCTTCCCGTGTGCCTGCAACTGTGCCATACAGTTTTTCCAGAGGAATGGAAATCCAATGCATCCAAGTGGATTTGAACAAGCCGGAGGAGGCTTAAGCAACTAGGAGGCGGGGTGGGGGAAGATGGTAACAGCTCATTAAGAGATTGATATAACCAGGAAGTGGCAAGCTTCTCCCATACAATCCGCCCCACACGCTCAGGTCCCCTGGGAAGAATTTACTACAGTCAGCCAAAACTAGGCTGACAACCGTTACCCAGAGGACCTTCTCTTCTGCCGCTCCCAGACTGTGGAATGGCCTGTCGTCGGAGATTCATCAACTTAATAGTCTTTTTGACTTTAAGAAAGCTATAAAAACCGATCTCTTCTGGCAGGCCTATCCAGTCGAATTTTAAAGAGTTTTATCTGTATTTTAATAATGTATTGATTTTATATGCTTTTAATCAGTTTTATGTATTTTATATTGTTTGTATTGATGTTGTTCCCCACCTTGATCCAGAGGGAGAGGTGGGTAAGAATTATCATCATCATCATCATCATTATTACCTAATCAAGATGTTGGGTGAGCCATGAAGGTGGTGAAATTGACATCTGCCTGCTTGTTGGGGGCTGAGCATTCAAGCAAGCTAAATACCACAGGATGGCTCCTTCTCCTCACCTGTAGCTCATTGGGATCAGGAAAGGTTTTTCTCATATAAATCTTGGCTTCTCCAAGTCAACAAGGACTATCGCTCAAGGCTGCATAAATCCTGCAGTCCTGCCAGAAGAGCACAGAAGATTGCATTGGGTGAATGATTAAACTACCGGAGAATCTGAGCTTTCATTTGAATAAGGGTATGTTTTGGGGCCGTATGGCTGCAAAGGTATGGTTCCCAGTGGTAGAGCACATGCTCAGAATGCAGAAGGCCTCAGGTTCAGTCCTGCTGCAATTTCCAGGTAGGGCTGGGAAGGAGCCCTCTCTAAAACCCTGGAGAGCTGCTGCTACTATTCAGTATAGACAAAACTGACCCTTGTAGGAACACGGTGTCTCAATCTAAAGCACCTTCTCATAAGAACGCAACCAAACTGGTTATCTAGTCCAGCATCCTGTTTCTCACAATGGTCAATAAGACCTGGGAAGCCTGAAAGCAGGCCAGAAAAGCAGTAGCCCTCTGCCCTGCTGCTGTTCCCCAGCAACTAGTATTCAGAGGCAGGCTGGAGGAGCCATATGCAGGCATCATGAGTAGTAGCCATGAACAGCAACATAGGAGGCAGTAACTTTTAAAACTCAAAGAAACCAGACAGGTTTCAATGGCTGGGGCATCAATCTTCCACATGACTTGCAAAACCAGAATAAATGCTGCAAAACAGTAAAAATTGCAGCAGGAATATGCAAAAAAAACAAAAAAACAAGAAAAAACCCCAACCCTATTTTCATAGTTTCTGCAAACTTTGCTTAGATTAGCGTGGATTTTGAATTTATATAGTTATTGCAAAACACACGCAATCCAGAATATAGGGACAGATGTTACTGCCATAGAGTTGTCTCCCCACCCCAATTATTTTTAGAAGGCGCAACTTAGAATCAGGACAGAGGAACAGCATGAGAGCACTCTTCAAGTACTTGAAATATTGTCACACAGAGGAGGGCCAAGATCTCTTCTCCATCAACCCAGAGTGCAGGACACGGAATAATGGGCTCAAGTGACAGGAAGCCAGATTCCAGCTGGACATCAGGAAAGACGTCCTGACTGTTAGAGTAGTACGACAATGGAACTCATGTCCTTGGGAGGTTGTGGGCTCTCCCACCCTAGAGGCTTTCAAGAAGCAACTGGACAGCCATCTGTCAGGGATGCTTTAAGGTAGATTCCTGCATTGAGCAGGGGGGTGGACTAGATGGCCTTAGAGGCCCCTTCCAACTCTACGGTTCTATGAGACTATGAATGCTTCTCCTATTTCCCTTTCCCCAATTAGATGGTGGAGCCATGGAGGTATTTTGCTTTCCTTTAGGACGGGAGCCACTAGAATGATCTCACAGGAAGCCAAACAAACGAGACTTGGAAGTCCACGTCTATGAAGAGAATGCTTTATTAATTTAACACTTCATTCAACTAAATCCATGTCATAATCCAGACACAAAAATACTTCCAACAGAATAAAAGTGCAATTTTTCAGTCCACACTTATAATACACCCGTTGTCTCTTAGGCAGAAAAGCACATTTGAAAGCACAGAAGGGTAACAAACAGTTTCTCTGGTACAAACTCTTTACATTTCGTTGAAGGGTTGGCTGAGATCGTAGTAATTTGCTAATCCTGGGGGGGGGGGGAATCCAGGAATACACTAAAAAGCATGTTGCAGACTGGATGGCGCAGGCATTAAATGAACCCCCACCTTTCAAGCTAAGTGGGTTACAAAACGAAAGTGGATAATGATTATGTCATTAACCTAGTAAAGGAAGTCTTACTTTGTTTTTTATATACTGTATTTTGTAGTTGGGTACATGCACTACACACCCCATTACGTATGAAGGGTGCGCATGTGTGTAAACTCAGCCAGGAGTGTTTTCGGTTTGTTTTTAAACAGAGAAACCGTTCGGGCAAAGCTACCTCCATCACAAGGAGCAACTTGTGACAAGACAAAAAGCTTCTGCTCCATTTGACAGAGGGAGCCCAACTGCACAGACAACCTCTTTGGAGCACCAACAGCCGAGTCCTTCATTCGGCATAACTGAACCCTCCTTGGGCAAAGCGCTCGAGGGTCCAGCCAAAATACACCGCTGCCGACACCCCCCCCCCTTGCAAACACTTTGGCCAAAAATGGTTCCGCTCCCCGGGCTGAAGGAGTTGCAGGTGTCCTTGCCAGCACAAAGGGAAGTCGGCTGGGTGGCAGGGCTGTGTCAAGGCCCAACAGCGCACGGGAGAATCCTGCCTGACGCTCCCAAACCTGGCGCTGGAAGGAATTGGAGCAGATGGTGGATGCAGCCTGCCAGTTTCAGATGCTTATTTCCATGCACACTTACTGGCATGGCGGGAGCGAAAAGCTTAGCGTGACTCAGAGCCCCAAGTATATATGAGACTCCTGTACACCCCCACACACATACACACAGCAGAAGGTGTTTTCTCCTGCCACCCCTTTCTTGCACACAAGGGGCTCCATTGCTACACGTTATCCACCAGCTGCAAGTGTTCACTAAGAGACCATCTACTGCATAATAAAGAAACCAGAGTTTAGCTTTCTGGCCATTATGAGAGAGAGGGGGGGGGGGCTTCATTCCTCATCCCACCCTCCATTCATTGCCTTGGCACAGTCAAGACAAGGAGACTCATTAAGACATTTTCTTACCGAGTGGGAAAGTGGACATTCACTCAAACAATGCTCATGTAAAGCAAACAGCCAAGGTGTGTTATAAATATTCTCAACCTGCAAGCGTTGCGTGTGGGGTTTTGTTTCTAAGTCTGTATCCTGATCACACGTAGATCGATAGGAACTACACTGCAGAATTTCATGAGAAGAAAGATTGTCTTAACAGTCCAGAAAAAGGAAGAAAATTAAAACAAATAACTGCAAGATTTGAAAAACAGCCACCCCACTCAATTGCCATTATTACATCAAACTGGTAAAATTACTCCACACCAACATCTTGGAAAAGAAGAGGCATCATAAGCAAACCACAATGCCTTTCTGACGTGGCTTCAAAGTACGCTGCCCTTCGTGCCAGATTTTAAGTATTCCTGCCATCCAACAAGGAGTGTACTGGGCACACAGGGCCAAAGCTCCCCCATGCTGCTCCTCAATGAGGTAAGAGGGCGATAGTATTTCACAGTTGGGGGGGGAAGAGAAAGGAGGAAAACAGCTTCCCCAAATGGAATTGGATGGATTTTCAAGCATTCTGATCAGTGGAAAACACCCCAATAGCAGCGGTTAACTTACCATTACTAAGCCCTTAGCTAGTCCGCTCTCTCAGGACCCTAAACGACACTGGGGCCACACTCCTCTTTCCCTCACATGCGGAGGACAGGGCTCGTTCTCCCTATTAAGCCGTTGTTCCAGGAAAGAGCTAAACTGCACGTGTCAGGTAATCCACTCACCCCGTTCTGTGAGCTAAGAGGACTTGGGCTCAAGAGCAGCCTTCTCCAACCTGGTGCGCTTCAGATGTGCAGGACTGCAACTCCCATTATTCCCAATCCCCACTGGCTGGGGAACTTGCAGCCTAACACATCTGGAGGGCACCAGGTTGGGGAAGACTGCTCTATCTATAGAGAGAGCTTAAGAATAAAACAAACAAAGGGAAGTTCTTCCATTACATTTATTTGTTCAAATTACATTAGAGAATGTTCTTTTCCAAAATTAGGAAGAGAGCCAGAAAGAGCCTTAAAGCCTCAGATTCTGCTCCCTCCATACCTAAGTGGCCATGTTTTAACGAAATGGGGATCAGGTCTTAAAGGGTGACAGAACTTCCAAGAGGTCAAGATTTACCCCAAATTTCTTTGGATGCCTTCCAGCACCTAAACTGAGACTGCCACGTAATGGCTTCCTCATAATTTTTCTTCTCTACATTGCAGCACTTTCAAATATACAGTTAATGAAAAAGGAAAACGAAGAGTAAAAAAAACCCACAAGGGTTTGACATACAATACATTTCACTCAAATGTATGGACAATCTGGAAGGCATTTAGCTTTAAATAAAAACAAATAAATAAATAAATGTTGCATGTAAATCAAGGACAAAATCCACCAGGAGTGTCCCTTGCATGTGTCCCCACTGAAACGTCAAGGGGAGGTTCCTGTTGAACGGTGCCCCAAAAGTCTCGTGCAATACCAGCAATTTCCTGCTCTCCACATACATTCAGATACAGCGCAGGTCCTTCATGAGGCCACAGAGCAAGAGCTCCAAGAAGTATCAAATCTCCCCCTTCACCCCCAAAGCCCCACCCAGATGTACAAGAAACTGGCAGCATTCACACATAGCGCTAAGCCAGAATTGCTGGGCTATCGTGGTTTACTGTGAACAATCAGCATGCTGGTCCATGGTGCTCATTTGCTCAGGCTTCGCTTCTGCCTTTGCGTGAGAGGTTAAAACAAACAAGAAGTGGAAACCATGGCATGATGTCCAAACCTGGATTCCTGGTTTGTTCCTCCCAAACAAGCCAGTCTTGCGAGTCAAGAATAAACCAAGGCTGTTTGTTGGCTTACAAATCCTGGCTTGTTTGCGAGCCCAGTTTCTGGCATCATGCAAAGCTTCCAATTGCTAGTTTGTTTATCCGGTTGTACAAATGGAGGAGCTACGCTCACATACTGTGAGCACCGGGGACACTGCTTATTCACAGGGAAATCCAGCTAAGCTGGCAATTCTGACTTTCCGTTATGTGTGAAGGCAGCCTCTGGGTTTCTTGTCCCAATGGCCTTGCTGGGCCATCAGTAGAAAAGTCACCTACACAGTCTTATCACCTTCAGCTGAGAAAGGGTATACGGGAGCAGAGGAGGATGGAGTCAAACAATAGTGGCAAGGCTAAGCTGGGTTGCCTAACTCCACTTTCACACTGTGCCTGCTCAAAAGAGGCTTGACCTAAGATAAGCCCCTTGATTTGAAAGCATACTTTGGTGATATTTGTAGTGCCAGACTAGGAAGTTTTCTAGAATTATTTTCCAAGGGCTAGCATACATCAAGCATGAAAATTGGAATAAAGTGAGTTAAATCCAAGCATAAGCACAATTTGCCAGACACCTCTAGAGGCTGCATCTTGGCCTATCTTCTCTGGGATGGACCACAGCAGAGTACAGTCTTGAACTGCAGCTAAGTCTCCCCTCACCTGGCAATAACCTATGCTGGACAGTATTGTCACCAAGGAGTAGCTTGGTACCACGGAATCTTTGCCACTGCAAAAGGACCAGAAGTTGCATGCGTACGGATCGGGCTCTGCTTTCACTGGGTCTTCCTGGAGTCGGAGGCCGCAAAGATCCTGCAGCTGAACCAGGCTGCTCCCTGTAGCCACGTCATTCTCAGTCCCTCTTCCAGTGGCGGCCAAGGAGTACAACACTCTGCGCTGGGTCGAAAAATGCGCTCAACTATAGCCTATTCAACTAGATAATGAGGAAATTGTCTCTATCATATAGTTTGTGAGGGCCTTGAGCCATAGCCTTCACCCCACTACACCACACCCCCTCTTCTGGAGGCTCTTAGCCCAAGAAGAGATCTTCTACTCGGTTCTCAGAAAGCTTTGGCTCTCAATTTACAGTGCAGCAAGACTGATTAAAGTCTCCGAGATCCTGAAAGCAGTCAAGGCATGATCTTGCAAAGCACACACATCAACATGTATTACTGGGAAAACCTAATATAGCACACTACAGGAAGAGGCCCTTAAGCTCAACTTCTTCATTTTAACAAGCCAGTAACAATAACCATTGCTGGTTATTCTAATTCTTGTACAATTTCAACTACTGTTGGAAAAGGAGACGGATGTCAATATTTGCAAAGAAATGTAGAAAGGAGTCTCTCTGTAGATGCAATCCCAAATCAAACAATGGAAATCACTGTCTTATCATAACTTGCCTACAAAGTGGAGGGCCTGGAGGGTCTTTCGGGGAGGTGAGTGAAGGAAAAATTGGCACAACCGCATTCTGCAATCCTAACGTAGTCTGCATCCCCTTGAACCAAAAAGCTTGCAATGCTGGCTAGTTCCCTTATAGCCAAAAAGGCCAGCAGGCCAGCACTCTCAGGGCCAAAAGAGACATGAAGTGGGCAATCACGCCTGGTTTTGCCCTGTGATGTCAATCCTCAAGTTATATAGCTTGCCACTATTGTTTAACCATTGAGTAAACATCAGTAAATATACAGACAGGTAAGAATTCAATGCACAGAAATCACCTTTTAGAATAGGAGATTTAAATATAGCAGGAACCATTATGACGACTAAACATCTTGGACTGAACTAGAAAGTCCTAAGTACTGGATTCTACTGAACAGACTGATAAAAATTAAGACTCAACAGTACAGTAACACTCAAGACAGCTACGAAGAAGCAGGACCTTTTGTCAGTCCGAAACAATCATCCATTTCCACCTTGAGACAAGTTTCCCAGCTGCCAAGAGCCTGTGAACATCAGAACTCAGACGCCCGACATTCAAGACGCAGCCCATGAAAAACCATTGGGCTTGTTTTTGCTTGCTTAGAAGCGTGGTGGCGGTACGGACTGGTACCACCAATCAGCTGGCAAAGTTTTTGAACCTGTCCTATCCCCCTGTAGGAGACCCCCGCCCTCTCCCAAAGCTGTCTGATAATCCGTTTGCCACTTTGGATAGAAAGCTGACAAAACGATACTGCTTCCATATAGATATGCTCGCTAGGGAACACACACAATTGCGCACGCACACACACACACACACACACACACACACATTTATATATTAAATTAATGCAAACAGGAGCTCTCATCTTGGTTCCTTTGTTCCACGTGACACAGTGCATGGAGTGACATCTCTAAGAGCCAATGGCAAGAGGAAGGCTACACCGAGCGCCAGATTAGTCCATTCTTACTGGGTTCCAGGAAATCCTCAACGAGGGCATCGATGAGTTTCCGTAGGTCCTCTTCCAGGAAAGCTGTGTCACTAAAGAGAAGAGACGTCGACAGTAAAGAAGAGATCCCAACAAAATCCGGAACGCCAACTCTCATGCTAAAGCAAGCGCTGCACCCAGCGTCCAGGAATTGCTCCTTATCCCAGGGTTTCTTTGCTATCAAGCTAGCAGGATACTCCGAGCTGCTGGGCTGAGCAGAAATGAAGTGAGGTGAGGTGCGGAAGCAAAGGCTTCAGCCTGCTTCTGAGGGCCAAAGGGCTCCCCTGCCCTGTACATTTCCACCGGTTTCAGCAACAAAACAGTCTGTTTAAGCACAAGCCTAAAGAGGCCTGGTGCAGCTGCGCTGACCTGAAAAACTCAACCACAGTCCGCATAAAGGACAAGATGTGAGAAAGTCATCGGCCATCAGACTGTGGTGGCAGTTAGGAGTGCTGGTCCTAGACCAGGGAAGCCCTAGCTCCCTGATCAGCCACTGTTATATAGGTGACTTTGGGCCAGCCACTCTTCCCTGAACTAACCCACCTCACAGGTTGTTGTGAGGATAATGGGTTGGGGAGGGAGAAGAGACCCTGTACGCTGCCCCGAGCTCCATAGAGGAAAGGAGGGGTTTTAAAAAGGAGTAAGGAAAGGTGACCCCCTGCTACCCTGCTACTTGGCTAACAGCCATCCAGCACTTTCCACCCTCAGGGTATCCGGTTCAAACCAACAATTCACCAAACCAGAGGCAGACACAGAACACGGCCCACCCAAGTGACGACACACAAAAAAGGGTCCCCCACCTTTGTTCTGGCGGCGCACACATTTCTGCATAATATTTGATCTTTGGTTCAGTTCCACTTGTCCGAAGAGTGGCAACACAGCCGTTCTGAAAGGTGAAGGTGATCATCTGGCTGTTTTTACTCACAGGCAGCACCTGCCGGAACAACAACAGCAACAGAATTTGAACCCAGCTCCCACCTCGTTCTGTGCATGTGCCTGCTAGAAGAGCAAATCATTTAGAAGTTATACATTATCTATATGGTCAGCAACCTATATGTTCTCTCTGGACAATAAGGAGACAGGCTGGGAAGTTTTAAGACTAGCTTTGCAGGGACGCTGGCAACTGCCAGCTTTACTAGATGCGTTGAAGTGCTTTTAATGGACGTATAACAAAGGTAGTAACTGCCAGTGTTCCTGCAAACAGCATTGGGAAGCAGCACATTTCTAGGGGAGGGAAACATTTTGGTCTTCAACAAAAAGCCTGCCCCCTCCCTGCATGAGTGAGAGAGAAAAAGGGGGGTATTTAATCTACATAACAAGTGTGCATTAGTGTTTTCCACCCCACCCCCCATGCATGCACTTTCTGCTTTATTTCTTTCAAGTTCCACATGAACATTGACACATTATTTTTTTAAAAAAAATATTGAAACTTTTATGAAAATGCAAAATTGCTCAAGGGAGGCACGGTGACATCACCAGGTGGAGGGGCAGCCAATCAGCACTGAGGAACAGGTGTGGTTGGAGTGAACACGGTAACGGCTCTTCCAGAACACCTTTTGTTTTCAGTTGTTTGCCTTCGGCCCCACCTGCTCAGGCCTTAGTCCACCTGCCCAAGCCCCATGCAACAGGAAGCCGGGCCACAGCAACGTGGGGATAGCACAGAGGTTCCATGAACTAAGTATCAGGCACACCTCTTTAAGTGGTTTGGGGCTTTCTGTGAAAAGCTGCAGTTCAGACAATAAAGACAATAGCATTATGGCCAAAGGACCTGTGGGGTCTGGATCTCAATATGCTCTGTAAAGCACAATGCACACCAATGGTGCCATGTCAAGGCCTGTATGTTTTGCGCATATGAAGACGTCAATTCCTAAAAACAGTTGGGCCTCGTTCAAAGAAAATATGGCAGCATTCGTCAACTGCAGTCAGTTTGTTCACAGAAAGGTCCCTCTGACCCTCAATTTGGAATGGATGCTGCTGTTTCCCAAACTCTGTAAGGGCGAGCCTGCCTGCTAAAGGATGCTCAGATTCAGCTTGTGTGATCTATATCAGCCTTCCCCCACCCGCTATCCTTCAGATGGTTTGGGCTACAATTCCCATCAGCCCTAGCCAGCACAGCCAAGTCATGGATGATGGGGATTGTAGTCCAAATATCTACAGGGTGCCGTGATATAATATATATTATCTGTTGCTGGTTTTATTTTTTAATATGCTTACCGCTGCATTTTCCATGTTTCAGCTGCTTCCATAGTTATCTCTTTTATAAACTACTTTCAATTATTGTTGCTGCTTTAAAATTTATTTACATTACTTTAATGCGCTTAATCATTGCTTTTGTTGCATTTGTTTTAATAAATTGACTAAATAGCAATCAACAACATCATCTGTATTCTATTGTGAGGTTGGTATCAGCTACTTTTGAGACAGGCTGGATCTGGATAGAAAGATGGGGTTGCTGAGGAAACACGGGACACTCATTTAATTTTAACATGCTAGATGAAAGCTGACTTGTGTATTCCAAACCAGTATATAAACCTGAACCAGAAATTTAGAAAACTCTGCAATGCATTCCTCTGCAAAGCTGATGAAGTTTATTGCTAAGGGTGCCTTTTATGAGTGTCCTTTCATAAGCACAAAACCCAGTTGCTGCAAACTGAGCTGCTAGAGGGAATGGACCCGCCTTTTCTTTCCAACAATATCCAAGCCTACAAACTAATCTTTGATTTCCTCTGATGAGAAGCTTGAAGAACGAATAACATCACCTGGAAACTCTGCAAATGGCTGCAAGTCAAAAAGGTGCAGGTGGAAGCTATCAAACTGATCAGCAACGGTTTCCTATAAAGTGCCACACATGCAACTCACCGACTTCTTAGCCGGCTGGCCGCTGTCGTACCCAGTGGTAACATCCCGGACATTCAATATACTGTAAGTGCCGCAAAATGTGGGGTAAGAATTAGGCAAGTCAAAGTTCCGGAGCCTTTCAAATATCCTTTTGATAGTAGAAGGATCGTAACACAAGAAATAGGAGGTCTTTGAAATGTGATAACCATACCTGCACAAAAACAAGATACACTTAGCGGCAGAACTCTAGGTCTTTGGTACAAGGAATTCTGTCACAAGAAAAACAAACATGGGGAGCTAAGCAAAGACCACAGTCCTCCATATCCTGAAATGTTTCAATGCCCCATGTACTTTCTCAGTGTATCCCTTCCTACACTTGTACACCAAAAGGGTAATATTAGGACTATCAGATTTCCCCCCAATTCTGCCCTTTCAAGTCACTCCCATTTTTTTCCTGATTAGCCCTTACACATCTTAAGAACATGGAAAAGAGAACTCCTACCCTTTCCAGCCAGAGAGTGATTTTATTTAAACATTTTTATATTGTCCTTCAGCCTTTTTGGATTATCCCTTTTGGATTTTAGGGTGGTGTAGAGTAAATTACAGCACAGGTACAATAATAAAATAATGAATAACATCCATGCGCAAAAAAACCTTACAAATGTACTAAAATGCCCAGGTAAACTAAAAGCAATCGCTAGCATCTTGAATAGGGCTGGGAAGCTAACGGAGAGCCTTTGAGAGCCTTTGTTGGATAAAGGGCAGGATAAAAGTGCTAAAATAAATAAATAAATAGGCAGCTCGTAGAGTTCTTTCAAAGTTGGTGATAAGCTGGCTGTGTCAGCCGACAATTTGATGGTCGCATTCTGCAGTAGCTGAAGCTCCAAAGCCCTTTTCAAGGGCAACTCCATGCATTGCAATCACCCAACCAAAACGTTAACAGAGTATGAACAGATTATCCCTGTTAAGAAATGGCTAAAAGCCCTCCGTGCCACTAAGGCCACCTGGGCCTCTAGCGACAAAGCCTTATCTACATTCAACTGTACAACTGTTTTTTTCAGGAAGACCCTAACCCCACCCAAAATAGGATAACCACCAATTTATCTGATCCATGAACCATCTATTCACAGTGTCTCTATCTTATCAGGATTCAGCTTTTAAGTTCATCCAGTTTTTTTACCTTATCCAGGCATGAATTCAGCAGCTTCACATACTCCCGATTCAGAAGTCAGGAGAAATAGAGCGGAGAGTCAACATACTGCTGACACCTCGGTCCAAATCCCTGTATGTCTGCTTCCAGAGGCTTCACAAAGATCGCCCGTGGACAATCCACAGATCACATGCGGCCCTAGCCACTGCCCTGAAGGTCCCCTCGTTAAGCACTTTGAAACTGCCACTGATTTTGCAGGTGGTTCCTGGGATCCTCCCTGAGCCCTGTTCAAGGGCCAACCAGAGAGCGTGCAGTAGCTACAGTGTCATTCTCTCCAGGGAGAATCCCAGTAGCAGTCATCACCTGCAAAATCAGGGAAATTGGTGAGAAGGATAGAGAAGGGGGGGGAAGGCATGGCAACTATGGCATCAAGATCATAAAAGTTATCGACTTCACTGTCTGCAATCCATGGATCCAACCTCCACAGGTCAACATGGGACTTACGTTTTATATATTTCCGTTAGCTGTTGCGCCAGTGTTTGGCTCTTGGTATCTAGGTATGCAGCCATTTCAGCTATCACCACAGCTGCACTTACACCATCTTTGTCCAACACAGAAGTGCCACACATGAAACCTGGGAGCCAGAAGAAATTCCATTCTAAGAACAGCGCCGCAATTTTGTACATTTTATGCGTATGTCAGCTTAAATCCAGCTTCTCACTTCTGTATATCATGGCCAAACACAAAAGCTAGGAAGTGAAACCATGTAAAAAGAGCAGGATTTTGGCGGCCGGCCTTTGGTCTAGTAGTAGCTCCACTTCCTGTCTGATATAGCAATAGGGAGTATAAGTTTGGACTCTGATCCTTCCCTGTGCAGACCAGCATTAAGGATGCGTTCACCTACCCACTGCGCCCCCATCAAGAGATTAGGTTTAAGTACATGGCAGCAATGGAACAGCCTTTATCCAAAGTCAGCTGCATGAGCCAATTGTGCAGCTAGGGCAGATTTGGGGCCAAAGTCCAGGGTCCTGAAGCCTACAGGGACCCCAAGTGATCAGAGAGGAGCAAGTGATGAGAGCAGCGATAACCAGGCCCATTGTCAGCACTTCTGGCAGCATGAACATCCTGCTTACCCACTGGGGCTGGCGTGCCCACTGCAGCATCCTTCTTATTTTTCAAAACATGTTATACTTAGGAGCAGTGGTCTGGGAATGCATGTGGTCATCGATGTCCGTATTATTATTTTCACTTTAAATATGTTATGTTGTATCCCTTTCTACAACAAAATAGGGCTTTATTCCCAAGTAAATAGGTTTAACATCAGGGCAGCAGAAGCAAACTCCATTCTATTTCCATAGACGTGACGGTGCTATGATTTAAGTGGGTCTCAAGTGCAAAACTCCACATGATCAGAGAATTTCTTTGGTTGCTGTTTTGGGATGGTGAACAAACAGCTGTCATGGTTAAATAAAACAACCGTAACAGGGACTGTAGGAGTAGTTATAAAGTATGGAATGGTGTGAAGGGGGGGGGAGATGAGAAACTCTACTTGCGTGCGTTGCAATAGAAACAATACATGTGGGGTGTCTAAAAGAGCCCCCATAAGATAATTAAGTCTAGGGTCTAAAAATATCTAGCTGTACCCCAGGTGTGAGCCAAAGGCATCACTCACTTTCCCCGCTAATCCGCTAAACCATTTGCAAGGTCCCCCAGTGGCTCAATTTAAAATTAAGCCAATATTTAGAATCACCACTGCTTTTGATGGTCCAGCCTAGAAGACTATGCCCACGTAGTAGCCTGGCCGCCACCTGCTGTAACTTCCTGTGCAAGTTCACCGAAAGGAAAGGGGGCCGGTTGGACACAGATGTGCTCCCATACCGGCCCCCACTTCAATTCAATGCAAGAGGGCATAGGAGCGTTTCCCACAGCCTTCCACTAAGTGTCTGTCATTTGGAAGGCCATATTAATAAAACAAAACAGGAAGGATGCAGGTCTTAAAGATTCCGTTCTAGTTTAGGACATACTGGGAGAGATTCTACACGCATTCGCACTGGGACAGCCCCACCAAGTGGCGAGGTCGGCACCTCTGTCCAGCTCTGACTGTGCTTACCAATGGACTCTTCAAAGGCAAAAAGGACTTCTTTGCCGTTGTCCAGGAGGTCTTTCACTCTACTGCCAATCCACTTGAAGCCAGGGAGTGTATCCTGAAACAAGATAGGGAGGTGGCGCCTCTTAATACAGATCACCTTTGTGGTGCAAGCTGACTGCAAGCAAATTTCAGCAAGGTGTTCGCTCCGAGAGCCCTCTGGATGGCAAAACTCTTGTGTGCAACCTGAAATGGGCTTTGAATTGCACTTGTGTGTCCAAGCCAATGCAGGCTTACTCAGAAATAAGTCCCACTGGATTCAACGAGGCCCATTCCAAGTGAGTGGGCATGATGGGTGGGGAAGCTTTTTCAGCCCAAGAGCACATTCTCTTGGGGCTAGCTTTCCCAGGGTGGCCTACCAATAGTGGGTGGGGCTAATGTAAAAAGTGGGCAGGGCCATGTCACTCTCACATACACATCTACACACATGCATATTCATTCCTACACCACACACACTGCACACCTCATCTACCAAGACTGCCCTCCATCACTACACAATTCAGCTTGGAGAAAAGCCTCCCGTTCGAGCCAAGGCGGTTCAAACAACTGCTGGCTGGGGGAACGGTGACCTTCATCAGCATTAGAACATGAGCAGAGGGGAGAGTTAACCCTTGCCTTACCAGCTACAACCCCTGTGCAGATCTCTCTTTACTCCTGCATGAAGGTGGGAAAATCTTGTTGGCTCCAATGAGAGCGTTCTAAAAAATAAAAGCATTATTCTACGTGGGGAGGCAGATAGGGGGTGGGGTGGGGTGGGGTGGGAATGCCACAGGCTGGGGATCCGCTCCACTGGCTAGCCAGCAGTTCTCTGCCTGTGCCTTAGCCAAAAGTAGTCCCTCAGGCTGCCTCACAAATGCCACTGCCTTTCCTCCCTGGAGTAAATGTACAAAAATGGACGGCTGGCACTGCAGAAATGAACCAATCAAAAACTGAAGGCTGAAAAAAACTAACAAATGAACGTATTATCTCAGAAAAAGGCCACAGCAGTAGCAGGGTTCCAGAATGTCCACTAGATGGCAGCAAAAGTCACCGTGATAAACAGCCAAACTCCTATAGCCATTATCTTCTCAGCCCTTGCAGTTTAACTAAAAAACCAAATAATACATACAAACTTTAAACCCAACTGCAGCAAGGTAATTTGCCTGCAAGAACAAAAAGACAGAGATTTGTTCAGACCAAACCCAAACGTAGGGCAACCAACTGTCAGGATTTCCCCGGATTTGTCCTGGTTTTTGTTCTGTCCTGGGCGTTGGGGGGATTTTCTGCAATGTTCTATAATGTCCTGGAGTGACACGCTTTCCCCTTTAAGGCCGCCATTAATGGCAGGGGAGAACGATGTGCTTTCTGGAGACCCCAGAAAGCTGCTTTTCGGGGGGGGGGGCACTGGGTGTCTTCTTTTTTTGTTTCCCAAGGTCACCCTAGGATTGACTGAATATTTTCCTGTTCCATTCCCCAAGTCAAAGATGTTAATCAAAGGTAAAGCTTTAACCACTAGTACAGCCAATGGCCATGCTGGCTGGGAATGATGGGAGTTGCAATTCAACCAATCTGGAAGGCTGTTCTAACATGCTCTTTAAAAAAACCAACCCTCTGATTTATGCCCAACACTCTCAGTCTTTCCGTCTTCCTTGCTGCCCCTTGTAACTTGAATTCTCTCACAAAGCAACTTCAAAGTTCTACAGATGTCTTACCTCATAACGACTGCGGGAATATTTCATATTCCACAATTAATGTGACACTGGAATGCACCCCACATAAAGAGGGATAGAAGTTACCACATCAAATGAGACACTGAAGCCTACGCTTCCCTTTGAACCAGCTATGAGCATATGCAATAGTCCTTACCCACAAGCGGTTCAAAAGTTAGACTGTGTCTAGGCTCTGAGATCAAGAAGAAAATACCACCAGGGCTGCATACATAAAGGCATGGCTCCATATTGTGTGCGGACAAAGCCAGCGGAGATTATGAGGAAGAGAAGATGCTATACAGGCCCGTACTTCAAAGTGAAATCCCTCCTTGAGCGCAATGGCCTTCAGGATCTTAGAGGAGACGGTGGTTGCCAACATGTAAACATTCTCGACATCGGCGTCTTCTGAGCAGTTCTCCTTCCAACAAGTAAACATCCACCACCCAAACAAAGCGGCCAGTTCATTGCCAGTGAAGACTTTCCAGGGGCCACTGCGGAAGGAGGAAGACAGTGTCAGAGGCCGAAGGAATGCCCAAAGCACCAAGGATCTCAACACAGCCCCTTCTGCAGCTATGAAAACAAACAGTCATTTAGGAGTCTGTTCTATGCTGGAGAGCAGATTTGCCAAGGGCCATTAAGTCATCAACAGACTCGCAGGGAAGAAGGCGACTCTTTCATGTGGCAGGCTTTGGTGCCAACGCAGCCTCCACCCCATTTTCAGAATGGCCCAGCCTATGTAACCCTTATCTCCTGCATTGATTTATGTCAGAGCCAGCCTGATTGGTTCTTGAACCCATTACTTTGGAAGGCTCTCAGGATCAGTAGTGGAAAGAAAGGCAGGACAAGACACAGTGTTGGCCCCCAACTTGGTAATTAATTAGACTAATTCAAGGCAGAACAGACCATCAATGGCTACTAACCACGATTACCTCCACTATCAGTGACGCTACACCTTTCAGGAGGGGGCTAGTGCTTGTAGGCATCTGGTAGCCATGATGGGAACAGAATGCTGGACTAGATAGGCCTTTGGTCTGACCCAACATGGCTCTTTTTAATGTTCTTAAGATGGGCAGTTGGAGAGCTCACATAGGGCTGAGCTGTGGCAGAAAGGTCTTCCAGCTGAAAGGTCAATGGAGAAGGAAAGAGGGTGGGGAAGGGAATGCAGTCGGGAGGCAAAATGGAAGTTGGATGGGAGGAAGCAGAGGAATCTGACAACTGACAGGGGAGAGAAGGAGGAGCGTCACCCACAATTGTCCTTGCCACAGATGCCACCGTTGGGTAGGTACAGAAACACCCCTGCACACAATCTAAGAGCTAGCTAGCTAATGATGGAAAATGAATAAAAATAAGGGGGGGAGGGGCAGGGAAGCGGAGGATAAGAGGAGGCAACCAGAAACCCAACTGCTTTGCAAGTCCCTTCGTCTTAATGTTTCTGTTTGCTCCTGTCTTTCTGTGGTCTGTGGAAAGCAGATGTATAGATATTCCTGGCCTAAGGAGGGATTTAAGGATTTACTGGTTCTTTCTAACCACTTGATTCTATTGCAGAAATACTTGAAACAAGGAAGTTTGGGCTATATGTGCTTCAAGTTCAAAACCACAGAAGGGCCCCAATTCTAATCCGGATGGATTTTTTTTTAAAAAAACTAATTTAAACATTCAAACAGTAATAGAGATGGACAAATGCACCTCAAGGACTACCCACAAAGGGGGGGGGCTTGTCTGCCTGCCTTTCTCCCTTCCCAGAGTTTCGAACAAAGAGCTTCTCACTTACTTCTCCTGTAGCTCTGCCACAGCTAGTCTGTCTGCGTCGGGGTCTGTAGCCACCACCACCCTGGCACCTTCCTTCTCCGCAAGCCGCAAAGACAATTCCTGGAAGAGGCCAGTGATTCTTTTTAATCAATTCAAAATGGCTGATTGGATCTGTCCAGTGAGATTAACGCGGACAGCTGACATTTCTACTCTCGTCACTTGTGCAAACCAGGCTGCCTATTTGCACACAGAACTACCCATTAAGCTGCGCGGCATACTTACCAGCACAGATTCCCCTTCTTCAGGGTTGGGGCATTTCACAGTGGAGAAGTCTGGATCCGGGTCTTTTTGCTCAGGAACTGGAATGGGAGGCTGGAAGCCAAAGGCCTGAAAAGCCAACTGCACATAGTCATGGCCGACCCCGTGAAAAGAAGTATGGACAAATTTCAACTTGGTCTTTGTGTTCAGCTCCCTAGAAGGGAAACAACAGAATGAATTAGTAAGAGACCGGTTATTTCTAAAAAAAAAAAAAAAAAAGAAGAAGAAGAAAAAAAGGAGCTATGACATCACATGAGACGGTGACGGGCCAAGGCCCTAAGGCAGACACAGCAGGGAAGCAGCTCACAGCGTGTCCCTCAGCTGGAGGGTGAGTCAAGCTTCCTCTTGGCTTTGCTCCTGAAATGAATACCAGCCAATCGAATGCTGACTCAGCCATCAGTCCTACCTCTCCTTCATGCTTCACATGAGCTATCCGTTTTTAAACTTTATTTTTAAGCTTACTACATGAATGATCATCCATTCTGCATTCTTGTTGTCATTTTTTAAAGGAAACTTTCACGGTGGAAGACTGCCCCATAGGATGGGGGGGGGGGGGGCGCACAGGTTTCTGAGTGACATCACAGGCCTAGCCAGCTTCAAGCTTACAGATGTTTTGACCTGACAGAGCAGGACTATAGTCTACACCTCCAGACTTTCCCCAGGCCGTGCCCCCTTACCAGCCCCGCTCTGGCTTACTGATATTATTTACTTTGTCCTCCCAACTACAAAGGTGATGGAGGGAGTCTTGCACAAGTTGAGGAAGGAGAATCCCCAGGTGTAAATTCCTTTCTTTTTTCCCATTGTAGAATGAACAAAGGTAAGAAACACATGTGTAACTCTGCGCCCACTTTGGGCTCCAGCCCCCCACACCTCCAACACACAGTCATACAGCCTTTTATGCCTCGTTGCTATTTTATCGTCATATTATTTTATTATTTTTATATTTTTGTGTAAACTGCTCTGGAATCCTTGGTGGCTGACAAGCAATCTATACATTCCGATGCAGATAATAAAATGAGAGCACTTCCAGAGCAGCCCTCACTCCTCTAAACATCTTCTCTCTCCCTTCATTATAAATTACAATCAGAGCTATCCAGCGAGACATAAGGCAGCTTCCCCAAATCATATACAAAAATGAATATTTGAAATTCAATTTCAGGGGGAAGGAGAGGAATCTGTGCCCAACATCTGAAATCTATTTGTCTGCTCATTATTTGAACTGCTCGGAGACATTTGCTTCAAATAGCAGCATTTCATTGCCAAACTCTGAAGTATCAACTAGCCTACGTTCAAGGTATGATGCTAAGCCACACACTTGCATTCTTCCGCTTCCAATTCTGAACCTCCCCCTCCATAGGCCTCCACCATACAAAAGCAATGCTTACCTGTGATAGCAGATCTTTTTCAGATCCTCCATGTAGCTTGCAGAGATTTCCTGCAGAGGATCCCGTGTAAGGGGGCTGCTATCCACCAGATTCTCGTTCCAGGAGTCATTCCATGGCTCAACACATTCGTCTATACATTTCAGGATCTCTTTATCGTGTGGAGATGTGATCTGAGCCCCATTTTCCCAGTATACCTAGAATGGGCATTCAGGAAAGTTAAGCAATCATCCACTGTAAGCAGGACCTGAGTTACTTCTTCTACTTCTGAAGCAGCACCAACCGCACTCTTAGCACATTACTCTTAAATATACAGTAATAGTCACTGTAATAACCTGTAGTGCTACAAACTCAACAAAATATAAGGGTGACACGCTATTTACAACATTTCATTTATTTATAGTATTTATATACAGCTTTTCTATACAAGCGTTCTCAAAACCATTTACATTTTTTAAAAATAAGAAAACAAAATGTAAAGTATCGTAAGACATAAAATCTAATCTATGCACTACAGTTCAGAGTTATGGTATCAAGAGAGACAAGAGAAGAACAGTTAAGTCAATATTTGATAGTCTGGTATATAAGAATAATCAAAGGTTGTTTGTGATCAGTATTTTGTTATTTACTTTTGGAAATACAGGATAAAGGCAGAAATTAGTCAGACCAAGAAGTGGGTGAGGGAAGAAGGAATCCATCTCTGTTAGAGCATGGGACTATTCAGAAACAGGGGATTTACTGTTGATCACGCAGAGATCCACTTCAGGGCTGGCCTAAATGGTACCCAATGACAGGGAGAGTGGAACACATATACCCTGCCAACTTGGAGGTGTGGAAAGGGAGGAGGAGGAGGTGGTTTCTACACCAAAAAGCTAGAATGTCCCTTCATCCACACCTTTGCCGAAGACATGCAAGGACAGTTGAAGCAGGTATGCTTTACTTATAAATTCAGACACCTAGATAATTCATTGATTGTACAAACCAATAGAGTCATCATTCAAGCAAAACAAAAGACTGCATGAATTTTCTTGAAACAGCTTCCCCACTCATCAAACACACTACCTTGCGGTGTTTCATTCCAGAACACTTTCCTGAATATTACAGCCTGCGACAAGGATGGTGTACTCTTGGTTAGGAAGAAGACAATTGTTAAAAAAATTAACAGGCATTTAGAGAGTGCCCCAATGTACCTTGTAGCCATTGTCTTCTTTACGGTTATGGGAAGCAGTGATCATCACACCAGCTACCGCTCTGAGCTGCTGAACTGCGTAGGGCTGCGAGACAAAAATCACATTTGTTCCAGCATGCCAAGATTTCTTACAAAGCCTCAGGAAAGAGCAACAGGTGTTCCACACACCTGTACAACTGGACCCCTGAATGCCAAATGCCAACCGTTCAATTTTTTAAATTTAAAATATTTGTTAAAAATTAAAATGAACAAGCCACCATTTAAAACTGCTGACAGGTATCTTTTGATATCTCTAAGGCTTTTATAAACTGGTATATAAGGCATGATTAAACACAATAAATAAATTGATATTTTAAATTATGAATTGCACGAAGGAATGCCTTGATTTAGCAATATTATGTTAAAGCAGAATTTCCAGAAATTTCCAAAGGCACATCTTCTAAAAAACAGACATCAAACAAGTGTTCAAAAACTAAAAGGAGCCTGTACATAAGTGAATGAACTCATGGCATTCATGAAGACTTTAGCGACTTTCATATGGATCAAAGTTATTTTGCAATGATAACATAAATACCTGGGCCCAAAGATGGCAGCCCGTGGGTGGGATCCAAAAGGAAGTTAGTGCTGCATTTGTCTGTTATTTCAAATGGCCTTACATGTGCTCAGCTTTATCCCTATTCCACTCAAGGGCTTCAATCTGAAAGTCCAATTTGGCACCAGGACAGCAAGGCTTTCATCTTGCTTTGTCTCAGAGCACAGGCTCCTCCCCTTATTACACTACAACCTTTAGAAATCCATAGCTATTTATTGATTGATTGATTTATAAGTGATACTTATCTACTTAATAAAATCCCAAAGCTATAAACATGGCCAGTGCAGGCTTCATTTATGGCACGAGCAAACAAATTATTGCCACTTGAATAAAGCAAGATTCCAGCTGACACATGTTCAACTATGAAAGGCATTTTTGCCTTGCATACATTGATGCTAGTTAAAAAACAGAACTTTAAAATGTTCCTGGGAAAGGGAATACGTCATCTACTCGAATTCTAGCATAGGACCACTACAAAACGTATCATACGATCAAGAGTACAGAGGGCTGACATTTGCTCTGATTTCTAATTTCTTCCTTAAGCATCAAATACGCCACTTCACTATTACTGCATGCAGATAAGATGCTGCCCTATGATAACATGCCCAGTATGCTCAATTCAGCAGAAAGCAACCTTTACTGAAGTCGTACTGCCGTGAATTCAAGTGAAGTTGCACAATGGAGATATGGATCTGACTTAGAAGAACCTGCTGTCTATAAGCTCAATCTTAAAGAAAAGACAGACACTTACCACAAAAGGAGTGGGAACGTATCTTGAGAACAAGTAGACAGGTATACCCTTAGCAAGCAAGACTGCAGCGGTGAGCTTTGCAAGTCTATGGAAGACAAGGAATGATTTATTTATTTATTTATTTATTTACTGCATTTCTGTACTGCCCAATAGCCAAAGCTCTCTGGGCAGTCTACAAAAATGAAAACCATAAAAACCATTCAAAATATAAAATGACAGTATAAAAACGTAATATAAAATACTGTATAAAATCAACAAACAATATTGCCCACCACATTTTCCCTAAAGTCCTCAGCCAAGAAACAGTTCTCAAGGTGAAGTGAGACAGCTAACTACGGGTTAAAAGTCTCATGCAGGCTTGGCGCTTCTGCTCTACACCCAGCTTCGTAAACAACTCAGCTGTTTTATATTATGTCTTTCTGCATCCTAATTCTGTCATTGTTCACTTACTCCCTTTCTCAGGACATACTTTAATGACTTGAAACTGCTGCTGAACTAAGGAAACATTCCTAAATTACTATAACTCAAAGAAAATACAGCAACGTACACAATGTCATAACTTCTTTTTTTAAACAAGTTTTTAATTAAGACGCATTTACCTTGGATGTTTGGGGGCAGCTTCTGTGCATCAGTTGGATCCCAGACTATTTCTATAGGACCAACAGCAAATTATGCCTTTAAAGTTAATGAATAGTATCGTAAGATGACCTTCTACGGATTTATCATTACATGATGTTCAAAAACTTGGCCGTGGAAAGAGCCAGGCCTGTGCAAAGCTATGGTACCAGGAGAGGGACCAGATCCATGGCTTGAGTTACTGTGCACCTGATCTTATCCAATCTGCCCCAAGAGACCTGTAATATGGCAGAATTGAGGCTTATTCACTTGCAGATAGAACTTCCACATTTTTTCTCACCCTTAAGAATTGCTTCTCCAAGAGAAACCTAGCTATTCCAAGCCAAGTCTTTTGTACCTAAACTAAAATCATACCTTAAGCTGCTGCAGCTGCTGGTCACCTGACCTCGTGTGTCATATCCAACAACAAAACCCCGTTGCTTGAAGTCTGAAAAACATTTCTCAAGGTATTTGTACATCCCCTGCAGCAAAATAAAAGAGGTAGCATGTATAAATGTCTGTTGTTTTCTAAGACTTTCAGACCTTCCCTATCTCATTGGGGCAAGACAGATGGTGACAGTGTGCAATTCAAATATAAAGAATTACCTGTCCCAAGCACACAATCTATATTAGACATAGGCAGGCAGACTATGGCTGAACTCGAACAACACGATAGTCAATGGTGGGGTAATAATCAACTTTACAGTTGTTCATCTAAGGGGTACTCCCCACACAACAAGGTAATAAATAATCAACTGTGGTGTGGATTAGGATCAGCACTGAGTTGACTATTGGAGCATTTGGACGACACGATAGTCAATACAACTGACAATTGTTTCCACCCCCCCCCCCCCAGTTGCTTATTGTGTCGTCCGAATTCAGCCTATATTTTTCATTCAGATTTCTTTCCTTCTTTATTCAACAGTCCCAGAGGAAGCTAACTACAAATACATTATCATCTCATTTGTAACCTTACATCGGTCCTGCAGAGTGAATTTCCCAGCCTTGTATTTAACAACTCACTTGGTGCAGGGTAGATTGATTTAAATCAATTATTTAGATTAGTAAAAGAGAGGGGTGCTGATTTATTATTCATTTATTACATTTATCTTCCACCTTTTTTCCTCCAAGGAACCTGAGGCAGCGTACATAATCGTCTTCCTCTCTATTTTATTGTCACAACAACAACCCTGTAAGGTAGGCTGGGCTGAGTCTGGCTGGGCCAAAGTCAGCCAGTGAGCTTCCATGGCCGAGTGGGGTCTAGAAGCCAACTCCCAGTCCAACGCTCTACCCACTATACCACACTGGCTCTCACTAATTTAATTTAAATCAGATTAATAAATAATTAATACATTTATTAATAAATAAATAAATATTTCCTAAGTAATAGTGCAAATCTAACTACTAAACCACAGTAACTTATAACTAGAACAAAATTTATTTTACATAGTCTCACTCTTACAAACCAGGCTTTGCATCTCTTTGTTGGACTGTATGTTTTGCAAGACCTATGTAGGATCTTTCTTATGACAGTGACCCTCACAGTTTCCACAAGGTTAAGTATGAGAATACAGAGAATTCAGTAATGGAGTATTTTGCCTTTTCCTTTTCTTTCCAGTGTTGATCCTTTCTGCTTCACTCTGCATTGGGCCAAACCACCCTCACAAAAACAAAGCCATGAACGAAGTCGTAAACAAAAATGACATGCTCGGGACCGATGGGTTAAAGCAATGCCTGACAATTACTGGTCAGGCTAGAGCTGTTTACTTAAATCAAGGGACATGCCTATGTTTGCTAGGTAGCATGTAAATATTCACACCTGAGGAATGATCAACCTGGTCGTTTTATCAGACGGCAGTGATTCGGTTTAGAGATGCAACTGAAGGGGTATCAGGCTTATATTCAGATTATTTAATATTAACTAAATTATTCCCTTAGGGTTTATCTATTTTTCAAATCAGAACAATCTGGTTTTTTCACCTTTTTAATTGTCTTATCTATTCTGCCCAGTAGCCATAGGCATCCAGGCATTCCATGCAGGAGAGCGGGCTGGCAGAGGAGGAGCAGATCTCTCCATCCCTACTTGAGCAGTCAGCATGGGAACCAAACAGACCGGCAAAGGAGGAAGCCCATCCCTCGGTTTTGCCTTGCTTCTGCCAACCTGTTTGGTAGAAGGTAGCTTTTAAACTAGCTGTGTAAGAGGCTAGTATCCCGCGATGCCAAGGTGGCTGGAGGGTGCTTATAAAATGCAGGCCAGTTTTTTTTAAAAAAAGGCAGGCTACTAACTTTTGTGGGTTTATTTATAAGGCCGGAATCGCCCAAGGCCTCCTAGTTGACATTGTTCATCAACCACAGTCCTGAATTCAGCACTGAACATTGTATTGTAAGGGCAAAGGGAACAAAAGGAATGTAGTAAATATGACCTTCTCCAACGTCGTTCAACAAAAAGAATCCCTCTACACTAAGCCAACCTTTACAATGATCAATATTTCTCAGTAATTAGCTACTTCTTCACACAGCACATAGTTACACTGTGGAATTCACTACCACAAGATGTAGTGATGGCCACCAATTTGGATGGCTTTAAAAGGGGGGCTGGATAAATTCCTGGAGGAGAAGGCTATCCATGGCTTCTGGCCCTGATGGCTTTGTGCTACCGCCAGTATCAGAGGCAGTAAGCCTGTATATACTAGTTGCTGGGGAACATGGGTGGGAGGGTGCTGTTACACTGTGTCCTGCTTGTGGGTTCCTGGTCAACAGCTGGTTGGCCACTATGTGAACAGAGTACTGGCCTAGATGGACCCTTGCTCTTATCCAACATAGCTCTTATGTTCTTCTTTGCAAAATGAAGTCCATTATTTTTTCATATTTTAGTTTAATGACCCATTATATCAATGAGCCTTTCCTCCTCAGCACAATTAACCCCAAAACCCTTCAATTAATCAGTGTCTGAACCAGGAAACTATGACTACCAGGTTTGGAACAAGCCAGGATCTAAAACTTAAAACCATGATTTAAGTTCCTGGCTTGTTCCAAACCTAGTAACCATATTTCCAGGGTCAGATGTAATGGGAATTGATGGTTAATTGAAAACTTGGCATGAGGATGGAGCCACGGGGGCAAATGTCTCACGCACATTGGAGCCACGGGGGCAAATGTCTCATGCACATGTGATCATCCGAATCAGGCTTCTGCAATGGGGAACCTCAAAACAGTCCCAAGGACATGTTATCAAAAAATGTGCTAGCCCAAATGTAACTGATTCAAATGCTAGAATCTTTTATAGTACTTTGCACCTGGAAGGGGGGGGGGTCTCCAGTTTTACAGCTGATCCACAGGCAAGCAAGTAATACACCCCCGTTTCCAAATGCTTACTACTTTAACTTGATGCTTTACTTGGTCTTGGGGAAATTTTAGAACCAGTTCCATTTCAGAGAACTTGAAATAATGGCATCATTCTTGCTCCATGCCTGCCTGCACTACATATACAGAAAGCCATTTTTCTTCCCACAAGTACAGCATGGTTGGGGCTCAACTCATTTCATTTATTACGTTTCATAGTGCCCCATAGCTGAAGCTCTCTAGGTGGTTCACAGAAATTAAAACCCATTAAAAACACATTATACAAAACACTAAAAGAATAGCATTTATATAAAACCACGGACAACATATACCTAAAGCAATTTGTTAAACCATCACATTTATTACATTTTTATCCCGCCCCATAGCCGAAGCTCTCATGCACCATCGGCCGTATCTTCTCTGATTCAGCATAAAGCCAACATTGACCGAGGCATAAAACCTGAATGCTGATTAAGCTCCAGGCACTTCAGCCAGCACAAATCTCAGTCATGAGACTGCTGACCAGCTAGTTAACATGCTTGATCCTCAGTGCGACTACACTGCGAAGCCTCTCACTTGTCATTCTGGCTGCCCCATGGATTTAGCTGAGATCCCATGAAGGGATTGCAGGGTTGTAAATTCCTATGAGAAAAATTGTGGACATGGTTTCATCTTTTTCCACATGAACATAACTAGAACGAAGAGTTAAGCAAAACTTAAGCAAAATTCAAGAACTGCTTGTTTCCATTCAGATTGTAAGTAGGAAGGCGTCTGGGGGTGCAAGTCACTTGTTGTCCAAGTTTCTAAGGGTTTCAATCTTACACAAATGGACTTGGGAGTAAGACACATTGGACTTGAAAGACCTGGCCCCAGCCTATCCACGAAGCCACTAAGTAGAATCAACCAGAGGGATATAAGGAGGAGGACCTACAGAATCAGTTAGAAGGGACCCAAGCCCTCCCCCTCCTCCTCTGCATGTCAACCTGCCAGATGCAACCCAGATTTTGCTAAAAAGCAGAAAGTAGAGGTCCCACAATAAATGCAAGAAGAGCACACAGTTCCAAATGATATTAGCAATCTAATCAAGATAAGCTACAGAAGGGTGAATACAACCCAAAGCTGTTCAAACTTTCCCAACCTAATCAGTCAATACCCTGAGTAAGATCAAAAACGCATCAATTGAGTCTTCCAAAGTAAACACATGAAGTTACCCTATAGCAGGGATTGAAATTTTACAGGGACATACCCCTCATGCCCCATCTCAAGTTGTGGCAACCTCTGTTGCCCTAAAGCAAGGGGGGAATCCAAGATCTTAGATGCAGGTAAATAACCAAAGTGAGCCACAGCTAAGGGATCAATAAAAACTGGAAGTTATCTTCATAAACTTGAGTTGTGTTCTGCAAGACTTCAGCTGAGGTTGGGTCATTTAGAGAAGTCTTCCTGAACCACTATAACCTGCTCAAGAGAAAATGCACAGTAGATTCTTCCTGTTCTTTTCTGCCTCTGACTTCTGGGGTGAGTAGGGGTTGTACACACCTGTACAGATGGACCTCAGCCTGCGTGCAATGTAAAAGGAGATTTCTGTACTTCACCACATATGAGGAACGGAGCATGCCCGTGAGCACATGTTCAGGACAGGCCATCTACACAAGAGTTCTAAGCAGGTCACCTTAATCTTGCTTAAGGTGGCCAAGGCAAGAGGGCCTAGCACATGACCCAGGATGTGTGCCTCAGAACCCTCTACTCTGGTGCATGCTGTAGCTACTTGCTGTAGCAGAGTTGGAACAGCCCTGTACACATTTATTTTCTCTTCAAGTCTGTGCAAAAAGAGGTTAGAGTCAGTTTAAATCCAACAATGTAGCTGGCAGCTCCCTCAAATTATTTTCCAGACTTGGCCTTCAACCCAATGCAATCTAAAAGGGCTAGCAAAACACAAGCAAGCATCCACAAGAACTCTTCTAGCTTAACCTAGTTGTCAAAGAATGCTGACTTATGCAACCAAAAATAGTTACTAAAGTCAAAGAATGCTGACTTATGCAACCAAAAATAGTTATTAAAGCAAACAGCCGCCAGTACAGAACATAACCTACAAAGTAAGCAAAACGGTGCCGTCTCAGAGACTCCCTGGTGTCCAAACTGGAGTTTTCTGCCAAGAATGCTTATTACTTCTTATCAGCCAATCCAAAGCTCCTCATGCTTTTTAGCAGACCAAAACACAAAGGAAGCACGTGCCCTCCAGGCTGTCAGCGCATGAACAGCTCCAAAGTCAATAGCACAAGCAAGTAAGAAAGGGAAAAGCTCTGTCTGCTCCTTACACAGTTCAATAAGACACACTAACTTGCTCAACTGTTCCTTAAAGCCTGCCCTGCTAGCCAGAACACAAGTGCTTTAGAACAGAACATTTACAACTAACCTTCTCCATAGGAGATCCCCTCATACACACACAGTTTCGTGTATGTCAATTTATTGGAGAAGCACTTGAAAAATGTATAGCATATTAGTCACTCACACCTACAGATGAATGTGAGAAAGGCTCAATTTATACATGCAAATAGTAGAGGGCTTGCCTTTTGTCTGAAACATCTCTCTGCAGGTTTACTGAAATTTCAGCCCTGCCAATATGAACCATGAAAAGAGAAGCCATGTTGGCGTGGTTCAACTTGTGGGGCCTGCTTTGGACAGTGGCTCACAAGTTGGCTTCCTCCTTAGTGGAGCAACCTCTCCTCCGGCAGCATTACAAGCAACAGGCTATCGCTGGGTGCTTCCACCCTGCAGACAAGCTCTTACAATTCTGGCAGACCAGACATTGGCCTGGTTCACACAACACGGATTAATTTACCCACAGGGACTGCCATGTTGTGCCAGGCACCCATGGGGGCCCGGCTTGCCACATCATGCAGACCTAGGCAGCAGGGGGTTGAGGATTAGACAATCCTCAAATAACCCATGAGTTGTTTCAGGGTTATTTGAGGGTTGTCTGACCCTCAAACAACCCCTAGCACATGGGTTTGCATTACACAACAAGCCACAGCAAGCAGGGTGCGCGCTTGCAACCACATACTACTTACCTGATTACCCCTGCCTCCACTTCCCTTCCCATCCTGTTTTCTTGTGTGTCATGTCTTTTAAGCCTGTGGGCAGGGACTATCTTATTTGTTACTGACCTGATGTACGCTGCTCTGCAGCCTGTTTAACTGAAAAGTGAAGTACAAATGCTTTTAATAAATAGAGTGCCATGCACAAAACACTAATTTTTCATTTGCTATGCTAATCCATTCCATGGCATTCATACTCTGTGGGACAAAGTTTAGTACAAGAAATTGAAATGTTTAGTTTGTAAAACAAGGTTGTATGGGAACTTAAGAGATGGAGGACAGCACATATCTTGAAAGTATTTGAGTTAAATTACAGGGAAGCTTTTCTGCCTTCTCTCTGAAACTCACCTGTGTTGACTGGATCACAGTAAGATCATTGATGTAGCAAAAGCCAGCCCCCATGGCAGAGCGGAGCCCAGCAGTCCCAAATGTAAGTCGGCGGCATAGACGGTCCCGTAATTCCTTATTCCTTCCATTTCGTAAGAGGTTTTCAATCTGCTCTTTCGTTTTAGGATTCTGAAAATGAAAGAAGTCAATCTGTTGTGTTTTACAATCATGGGGGTCAGAGTTGGACAGCGCTCTTGTTGCGTCCTATGCAATAAAACGAATATATTCTGCAAATAGGATCCAGCCAACTCCTATACAATAGCTTCAACTGGTACAAAACACAGCAGGTAAGCTGCTAACTGGTGCATAGTATCGAGATCATATTGCACTAATAATGAAAGATTGCACTAGTTGTCAACTGATTTCCAGGCTCAATTCAAGGAGATGGTTTTAAAGCCCTAAAGGGTGTAGGGCATGGCTATCTAAAGGACTGCCTGTCTCGCTATGAACCTGGTCCTGTAGGTCAAACCTTTTGAAGAAATCCTCTCACAGAGGCCCATTTATTGCCTAACTTAAAAAGGTTCTCTCTTGTATTGCGCCCAAACTGTGGGATGCTCTCCCTTCAGAGTTGTGACTGCCCCCACCACTCTCTAAACTTTTCAAAAAGGTATTAAAGATGCATCTTTTCAATCTGGCCTCAAAAACTCTACATGTAACTAGTCAGCTGTTAATCAAGCTCCAAGTCTAAGTGGGGGGTTTTCTGTCTGGTCTCCCCCACCCCAAGATAAATTGATGCTGTCAGCAAGTGGCAGTCAGTCATGAGTTTTAGCGAGATGCAGAGCATCTGGCCTCAACTCTCCATGCTCTGGTATTCTACCCAGGTTTGACTACTGTAATGGGCTATATGTGGGACTGCCTTTGAAGACTGCTCAGAAACTGCAGTTGGTGCAGAACGCAGCTGCAAGATTATTAACTGAGATTGAGCATTCCGTTCATACTATGTCTGTGCTAAGCCAACTACACTGTCTCCCAATCCGTGTCTAGGCTCAATTCAAAGTGCTGGTTTTAATATTTTAAGTTGTTCACAGGTTAAGACCTGCTTTCTACAGAGGCTCCGGTCTGTACATTAACATTTTTAAAGAATGCCCCCCAATAACTGAGATAAGGCAGGCAGTTACCAGAACGGGGCCTTCACAGTGGTGGCATCGCAGTTGCGGAATGCTCTCCCCAGAGAGGTTTGGCTGGTGTCTAATTTTGTTCTTTTTATTTTTCGAGCGTTGCTTTACCTGCAGTTTTAACCCTGCTGATGCCTTTATGCTGCTTTTATACTTCCGTGGCCCTTAGCCTACTTTTTTTTTTGTATTTACATTTGAACTTTTTGAAAATTGGCTTGTGAATAGGATTGAGAGGTAGCATAAAAATACTTCTGATGAATAACAACAGGATGCAAGGGGTCTAGGGTTTAACACCCACACTTCCATACAGATCATAACATTCAGGATCTACTTCCTTCAAAATACACATGGTGGGTAAACATATATTCTTAGGACATTCCACAGAGCCACATTCTGAAGCCAGAGATCTGGGAACACCAATAGGTATGCTGCCCAGTTAAACAGTATTTTCTGAGCCCTGTGACCATCTTCAGCTTCAGACTGCAGCTTCAACAACTATCTTTTGAAAGGAAAAGGGAAAAAAGAACCTAAACAAAATCCTTGGGGCAAAGTTATATGTGACTCACTGGCTCAGTTCGGATGACACATTAGGCAACGGAGGAGGGGGGGAACAATCGTCAGTTGTGTTGCTTATTGTGTCGTCTGAAGGGCAGCACACAACGCACACACAACTGACAGTACGTTAATCAGGCACTTTAAACAATGGAGCGAAACAATGGGCTTGCACATTGTTTAGCCCGAAGCCCCGTTGTTTAAAGTGTTGTCTGAATTCAGCCCCCCCCTCTCTCCGTGGACTATTCCGTTTCGGAATAGAGTTCTGCTGCCTAGAGCAGCCAAAAAACCCCAGCCGCTCTATGCAGCCAGCAGAACTCACGGTGCATGCTGGGATATGGCTGGAGGACACACGGAGGAGAGGCTGCAACCAAAATGGCCGCCGCAAGTTCCTTGCAGCCGGGGCGTTTGCCGGTTCCAAGCAGCGCCAGCTGCAGTGTGTCGTCTGTGGAGCTCCTCCTGCCTAACGCACAGTCAGTATGTTATTTACCCCTCCGTTGCTTAATATGTCATCCGAACTGAGCCAGTATCTGGTGAAGACTTGTCCTAAAACCATTGAAATCATTATTACATCTGTAGGATCTTACTAGAGCATCTTAAATGCCCGGAAGTCATATGCCCAGGAGGACCCAATCCCTTAACTGAAGCATTCTGTACATAGACACACTGTCTCTTATAGTGTTTTCATATGTTCCAGGACTGAATCATGTCTAAATTAAATCCTGTTTAATTGCACATTAAAAGGATGACCCAGAACTATGGAAAAATTGCAGCAAGGCCTGAAACTATATAAAAAAACAGAAGGCTGTCAACAAGAAAACACTGGATAGATGTGCTTGAGAGTGTGCCACAAAGTTTAAAGATTGTATGGAAAATGATCCTGCTCTTCTTGGTTTACTAGCAGAGTTTTAATTGTATAAAGTATGTATGTGCTTGAGAGTTTTTTGGGAGGGTGTACAAATACAGTAAAGGCAAAATTAGATGCAAATGAAATGCATATTTTACATTTAAACAAACATGCACATTAAATCCAAAGAGCAGCTGCGGGGTTGGGGGTGGTGAACCCATTTCTCCCCTGCTGCAGCCCTGAAGAAAATTGCTCTTCCAAAGCTGCTATATGCATTGAGAGGAAATCAGTCACTGTAAGCCTGAAGGCAGTGACTGTCTTGTGTACTTTTTAATTGATCTGCAAAGCCACTCTTGGGAGCCTTTCTAGCATAAGATGGTCTTTCACCAACCTATGGAACATAACGTGTACATGGGGCTCTTAAACCTATGGTACTTTACTCCAGCTACTGTTTGAAGTGTAATGAACAAATCTAAGTTACCAAATTTCTGTCTGGTAAGTCTACTTTTGACCTCATTAACTAATCAAATGATTTAGAAACATCACGGTCACCACCTCAGATTTATCCACGGTTCGTTTTATCTATAAAGTGCCTAATCTAAATTGTTAAGAAAATTGGCCTACAGGTTGTCTAAACAGATAAATGTGTATTTGTATGTCCCATGACTAATACAATAGATAAGGAATGGAGGTCAGGGTAGATGCACATGTCCCATTTATGGAGAAGCAACACTGGCAATAGGGATATTTGATGCTATAGACTTGATGCCTGGCCTGGCTGATCTTGCTCCTTCCATGGCTCACTCTTCCCCATGTTTCGGCACCTCAAATATTGGACTCAAGCCTAATTTGACTCCAGTATGAAGAACATTTAAGTCACATGTTTGCAGTTCTATATAAATAAGACACTTTTTATGCAAATCAAGCAAATTCGTACAATCTGATTTTTTAAAGAACGCGACCAATCTGGATTCAGATTTAATTTTTGCATAACTAAAGAATTTGGCAAGGTGCAGTATAGCAAACAGAAAAGACACCTGAGGTGCAGCAATTGTATGATGCTAAGAATATGATGGATGGCCATGAATGAGGGTGGCAACCATACAAAACACAAAAAAATTAACTATGAACTACAGAACCATGTAGTGCCCACACACAGTCAAGAGATCTAGAAATTTGCTGCTAAAGGAGACATTGCACTATATTATTATATCTATATTCCGCCTTGTCTCCTCTTGCAAGAACCCAAGGCAGCTCACATGGCTCCTTCACCTCTACATTTTATCCTCACAACAAATCCTGTGAATTAGGTTAGGCTGAGAATCAGTGGCTGACCCAAAGTCACCCAGTGAACTTCATGGCCAAGTGGGGACTAGAACCCAGATCTCCCAGTTCAACACTCTAACCACTACACCACACTGGATGCAGAGACACTGAATTCTGTGTCACTGCAGTTCAAAATACAACCCTGGACAAGACATGTACAATTCCACAACAGGTTGTTTCAATTGCTCTCCAATACCTGAGTGTGTCCCTTGCCTAACTCTGTATTGAAGAAACTGAAGTAGGGACAAACCTACAAACAGAATCAATCCTCACAAATCCTCACAAAACAAGTGAGCAACAGGCTCACTAAAATGTTGCACATTCTTACAATTTAGAGTGATTTTTACTGTGAGAATTACCTATTCAGAGCTCATTTTGCAGGTTATATAAGTACGAGCAATTACAAATTTACCATAGAACAAAACATTCTACAGTTGTTACCTGGGAAGGAACAAACTAAAGTGTTAAAAGATTTTTTCTCCAATTAACAAATTCAAATTTCACTCTTCAGATTCTTCCAACCTGTATATGCATGATTCTCATACAGGTGTCCCAAGGGCACATGTATAAAGCACCAGCCTAGCAACCTATTCCAAACTTATTCACTAAATTCTAAAAGCGAGACAGAACCTGTCCAGAGATGGGGAAAATTCCAAGATGACTTCTGAAAGTCTTGCACACATAATAACATTTGTTCTGCAAAATTCTCTGAATAGGGTATATAATCACAGCAACCTTTACAAGATGCAAGGTATCGCTTTCAAGTATCCGCCAGAACTTGGAGTTGGCTGGCTGACAGTGCAAAATGATCTGGAGTGCAATTTGTACTACATAATAAAGCCGGCACATTTTGATTACGTATAATTGCTGAACAATATGCATGTATAATAAAGCACACGCCGGATCTCAAGCTGTTCTCCACAGTGTGCAGGGTAAACCATACTCATCAGCAGAGGTTTAAAAAAGGCAATGGAATCTAAAGTCTCAAGGGTGAGTGAGCCACACTGACATTTACCACAAAGAGGTCAGCCAGCTCCTAGGTCCAGTAACTGTCAGGCACCGTTCAGCTTGTGGAGATTGAATATTACATATTTCAAAAGGAAGAGTAGCCATGGAGCCGTTTTCGACATAAAAGACAATTCAGCAGATTCAGAGAAAGTCCTGAAAGGCACAGGGGAAACTTAAAAAGTTTCATTTCCTGTTAAGACCAAGGTATGCAGCACTATGGAACTGAATACCAACATATGATTCTGCAAATCATTTGCACGCTGGCCAGATCCTGTTGGCATCAGTGAGGTTTCTCACAGTAAAGCCATGTTATGAGTACATCTTAATACACTGCACATTTCCATTAAATCAGAGGATCTGGATCCAAGAGAATTTAGTGCCGCTGAAGCCAATGGAGATAAAATAGATTAAAATCCAAACACTCTGAGACAAGTGTTATGTTTTGTAGGCAACTGCCTTAGTTGGCACAATCCCTGAGAAGCCTTCAGTCCCAAAACAGAACCCCCGCAGCCCTGTCCGGGGGGGGGGGGGGGGGGAAGTGTCACTAAAACCATCACGAGAGAAATAACTTCAAAACTAGCATTCCCTCCAATATGGTCACTTTGCCCATGTGTAAAAATCCACAATTTCAGATGCACATCGCCCTCCATTCCCCACCCACCCACCAAATAGCTAGACCCTCAACCCACATAACAAAAATAAAATAACTAGAAAATATAGGGTCATTTTCAGTTCAAAAGAAAGTACAAGCTTCTCTGAGTAAAACACGTATTTTTGCTTCTGTCATCACATCTTAACTAACCCAATGCACAGTGCAATCCTAATCATGTCTACTCAGAAGTAAACCCAGCAAGTTCAATGGGGTTTCTTTCCAAGAATGAGTGCATAGGACTGCAGCCTCTGACTACTAACAATAAGCAGCCAATGCTTCTCTTCAGAGTTTGGTTTTATGAGACTATTTTATAGTATCCCAATACATTTTACATGTCTGCACAAATAGTAAAGTATTTTTATTATGCCACTAGACTACTTGATTGAATTTTAAGCACTTTTAAAATGTAAAAAATCCCAAAGCTTTGAATACATGGAGGAAACTGGTTTGGAAAAATATTTCAAAGTCCTTAAATGCCAGCATCAAAATTCTAAGTGCAAGAGCAACCAGGTGCCTGTTCAACCTCATGCCCCCAAAGTACTTTGGTGTTCACATCTCTCCCAGCAGGCCATTCCACAGTCTGGGAACAGCAGAAGAGAAGGTCCTCTGGGTAACACTCATCAGCCTAGTTCTGGCTGATTGAAGTAGATTCTTCCCAGAGGACCTGAGTGTGCAAGGCAGATTATATGGGAGAAGGCGATCCCGCAGGTAACCTGAACCCAAACCATGTAGGGCTTTAAAGGTAATAAACAACACTTTATACTTCACCTGGAAACTAATTGGCAGCCAGTGGAGTGATTTTAAGACAGTGTAATCGTACCGGTGACCAACCTGGCTGCATATTTTGAACTAGTTGAAGTTTCTGGACTAGGCACAAAGGTAGCCCTATGTACAGTGCATTGCAGAAGTCGAGCCTCGAAGTTACAAGTGCGTGCACTACCATTTTTAGATCTTCCAATTCTAGGAAGGGGCGCAGCTGGCATATCAACTAAAGCTGATAGTAGGCACTCCTGGCCGTCGCATCTATCTGAGCTGTCATTTGGAGTGACGGATCCAGGAGCACCCCCAAGCTACGGATACAGTCTTTCGGGGGGGGGGGGGGTGTAACCCCATGCAGAACTGGTTGACACACCTCCAAACCCAGGTTGGGGCCTTTGACAGCAAGCACCTCCATCTTGTCTGGATTCAGCTTCAGTTTGTTTTTCCTCATCAAGCCCATTACCGCCTCCAAGCATTCATTCAGAGGAGACACGCTATCCTTAGCTGACGATGTTGTCGAAGGCATAAATATATTTGGGTGTCATCAGCATACTGATAGCACCCCGTCCCATGCCTCCAGATGATCTCTCCCAGCGGTTTCATATAAATGTTAAACAGCATTGGGGAAAGGATGGCACCTTGTGGTACGCCACATAACAGCTCCTTCTTTGAGGAGCAACTATCCCCAAGCATCACCAACCTAACTGAGAGATAGGACCGGAACCACTGACGCACAGTGCCCCAATTCCCAATTCCCAATCCCCCAAGGTGTTCCAGAAGGATACCATGGTCGATGGTATTGAAAGCCGCTGAGAGGTCCAAGAGTATCAACAGGGACACACTCCCCCTGTCAATACTCAGGCATAGATCATTCACTAAGGCGACCATAGCGGACTCAACTTCATATCCTGCCCTGAAGCCGGTTTAAAATGGGTCTAGAAAATCTGTATCATCCAAAACTGTTTGGAGTTGGAAGGCAACTGCTCTCTCGATCACCTTGCTCAGAAACAGAAGGTTTGACACCGGCCTGTAGTTATTACGGTCCAGGGAGGGCTTTTTTAGAACCGGCCGTACTACCGCTTCTTTTAAACATGTTGGAAAACTCCCCTCCCTGAGAGATGCATTAATAATATGTTGTAGATGTGATCTATGGCTTCTTAGATGTATTGCTTGCTCTCTGTCCAGTCACCTATTTGTGCTCTCCCCACAGATCTCTTATCTTTCTTCCAATTCCTCTTTCCTTGGCTGACTCTTCCCTTCTTTCAACGCTCTCCCAAATCCTTATCATGCCTGTCCTTTGCTTCCCCCTTGCTTTCTTTATTTCTTACTTTCTATTTCTCTCCTCTCCAGGCCCTCCTCCAGGTCTCCTTCTAACTGTTCCTTCCTTGCACCTCTCTCTTCCTTTTCTGATGCTCTGCTTTTCCCCTAAGCACCATTTAAGTAGCCCACGTCTCTCCTTATCTTTCTCCTCTCTAAATATTTCCTTGCAGATTGTAAATAAACTTTATTGCTGGATTCCAAAGAACAGCGTGCACCTTAGAGGGCTTTGGTATCCACCCAAAACAGCAGCAGCAACCGTCGACAACATGGCATACCACTTTTGAAACAGAGGGTTGCCTTGCTAAAAATCAGGCTCATGCCAGCTCACGTGGAAGCTCGCCCTCCGCCCATACCCTGCCATTCAAATGTGGAGATGACACTGTGCACATCTTAAAAGCACTCTCTTTTATATGTTGTGTACAAGTCCAAGGGTAAGAGAAGGATGGGGAACGTAAAAAAAATTAAGGTCCACTAGAAAACCCTTATGTTTAGCGGAAATAAACCTCTGAATGTCGGATACTGGGAACAAGTGGAGGACAACAGTTTTCACGTCCTGCTTGTAAGTTTTGAGAAGTATCTGGTTGACATCTGTTGTAAAGAAAGCTGAATTACATGGACCTTTGGTCTAATCTGACCAGACAATTCTAATGCCATCAGTACTCTTGGGTCTACACACTTTGCATGGAATTAAGTTTCACTGATTTCAATGGAATATGATTTTAAGAAGATGAGCTTAAAGTAACGAATTTAGCGACCCATAACCTTATCAAATACGGATAGGTTTGGGATTTCAGATATTTGCCGCACCGGGCAAGGTCAAACTATAGTTTCAACAGTTAAAATGATTTGTGACAATTGGTGAAAGAGCAGCAAACGTTTATGTTGTTTACCTTCACCATTATCAGGCTGGTGGACTAATGAAGTGAGAGTTTTCCAGGTGCTGTTCTAATCAACTTAACAAGTGTACAGTAGCTCAGTTATGAAGGTCAAGTTCTAAAATCCATAACATCACAAACTGGAATCAGCAGCTAGCCGAAGTCAGTCACAGACCTACATACTAATGAGACTGCTGAAACAATTCCAGTCAATATGTTATTATCAACTAAGGGATGCTGCAGTAAAACACGGTTAAACCAGTCACTAATTCCATAGAATGAGAAAAATCTATACCTAGAATCAACAACCAACCAATTTGGCATATTGAGAGAATAAGGCCAGAGTTTGGAGTGTGATAAAGTAGATATATTGACTGCTTCAACATACACTCAGTTCACTTTTTGACTGCTTTGTGGCACTGCTATATACGTCCAAATTCATCTGATGTGAAAAACCATTTCTTTATGTTTCCAGTACTTTATCAACTAAGGCACTAAAGAATCTGGTGATCAAGTTTTGCAAACTTCTTCCCACCAACCTGGCTCAAATTGGAGCTGTTTGTACCCTGCAATTCCAGAACAAAGCATCTGGCTACTCTACATTTTCATTTTTAAAAAGCAGGAAGTGTCTAATGCGGTTACAGAAGTAGCCTAGACAGCATGCCTGAATGGGGATGAAACAGGATTTTCAGTGGCCAGGCGATAGAGCTTTTGTACCAGCAGGACAAAGGCTTTAAAAAAACCCAAGATTTTGTAAAAAGAGCAAATATACGCGACTATGGCTGATTTGAATAATTTACAAAGGCTAAATCAGTCAGGTCTGCATAGAATTTGGCCCTTTTTGTGGAGAATTCAAATTCTTTATGAGGGAGGCATACAGATTTGGTTAAAACAAGTAAGCAGAGTTTGGAGTAAAAATACTTATGGCTTCAGGATGACAGCAGACAAGTCATCCCCATAGCCACACCGCCTATCACCCTGCTTCTGGGCAGCTAAAGCTTTGTGCATCTGCTGAAGGTGGCTGTTCTCCAGTATTGTGACTTCACCCCTCTCCACTGCACCTGCAGGATGAAATGGGCAAAGAGGTTTTGAAAGGGTTGAGAAGTGCAGGCACAGCACTGACTGCTCCCCTCCACCCCAATTGCCAATTCACTAACACTGAAGTTCTCAGGAACTGGCTAGCAGAAGTGTAGCACCATTATTATTATCATGCTTCTTTCTTTAAGATGTGGGCAATTTCAAGCAACGCCGATGTAAGGCAGATGGATGAATCATGGGCCGCGGGAAATTAACCTTGGCCGAACTCCACTATTATCTAAGAATTCGTGCTGATTTCATCATTATCACCACAGCCTGACAAAAGGGAGTCTTGCATCATCAACAAGCTTCCTACTACAGCGTGACAGTACCTTAATTTAGAGGTCTACAAGCAAAACAAAGTTTAATTTCACTTCTAAGCTCTAGATAGAAGACATACATTAATGTTTGTAAAAGTAGATAACAAAACAGAAAGGAGGCAGTAATGGTACATTTCTCTAAAGTTAGTATTCGCAAAGAGAAGGTAAGCATTACTTGAAAACTGTCCTTTTGTAAAGACTAGCTGCCTGTTTTATCACCTGCTCACTAGCTTAGCCTTTCTGTTAATTTTATAATTTTGACAAAAGATAGTTTGAAAAGGGATCAGCAATGCTTTGGAATGATAGATAAAGAGATAATATATGACCATGCTCCTTTACCTTAGTTTGCAGGGCTCTTGCAGCATTTTGTTTTGTAGTTATATGAGACGTATTACTCTTTCATTTATACAAAAAACATGCATTATAATGGATCATTCATTCTTATTTTTATATTTTAAAAAAGGAAGCAGCAATTTACGTTCCACCCAGTTAAGCAAGATTCTGCCAAGAGGTGAAGGAAGTGAAAGCGGAGCTCTTGTTCTTCAAGAGCTCAGTAGAAGCAAAATGGGGGTTCAAGTTATTTGTTAGCTCCAAATCCAAGTACCTGAGCAGAAGTTTCTCCCTCCTCCTCCCACTCCATGTAGTTCTGCAGTGAGATGGACAAATACTGAACCGCCAAAACAAAGCCACAAGTTGCTGCTCTTAAGGGAAATTATCCTTCATAAGTGGCAGAAAGAAATAAATTTCTTCCTCACCATACTGCTTGAAGCTGTAGCTGCTTTCTCCTGGTACAACATACAGCAGACTGTTTTATCTATTTATACCTCATCTCTCCAGATTTGTTTTGAGGCTGTTCACAACTGCAGAGGACTGGACTAGATTGAGTAGAGGGCTGGACTAAATGACCTCCGAGGTCCCTTCCAAACCTATGAGTCTATGAACAATTGCACTCAGAAAAAATATAAAATGATTAAAAAAAAACTACCATCACTAAAAAAAATAAAACATCCACTAAAAAAACACAAGAGCACCAGCCCAAGCTCTGAAACTGGAAGGAACAAGTTTCCTTTGCTTTTCCAAGAACGAGCAAGATAATACACTGACACACATCCTCCGGCAACTCATTCTTCAGCCTTGGGGCCATGGTCCCCAAAAAGAGCCCTATGGCTCCCTTGCTCCCTTTCACCTTTCTAATATCCCTTGATTAGGGAATCTTGAATGGGAACTGGACCCCTGGTCTTAAGAGGGAAAGAAGGAAAAGCAGGTAGGAGACTACAGGGGCTTTAAAGGTCAAATAGCAGCACTCTGAATTGACTCCAGATGATAACTAGAAGCCAGAGCAGCTGCCTGCCACTGCAAGGTTGGTTGAATATTATCCTATCTTCCCACACCTGCCAGGAGCCAGCCCGTAGTATTCTACACCAGTTGAAATATCCAGACTGTTTTAACGGGCAGTCCCACACACAGCATATTACAGGAGTCAATCCTGGAAATCATGTTTTGGCAAGTAATACAAGGGAAGGAGATTTGCAGACTGAGGAGTCATGAAATTGCTAGTGGCCTGGACTGCACCTTACATCTAGAGAGCCGTAAGTGCTGCTTTTATAACAGAAATTGTGTAGATATACAGGATGATGCATACTGAGGGGAACAAGATGGATTGCTTAAAGTGAAAGCAATTCAAATTGTGTCTAAAAAAGGCCGGCAAAATGTCTTTAATGATTTCTTTGCCCATAACCTTTTCTTGGTATTCATCAATAACCACCTAAAGCAGCATGCATTCTATAAATAAAAATGGTTGACATACATTAATTTACAGCAAAATATAGCATCTGGAATAGATTTAGGCTGCAACCCTATGGGAGTAAGAACACCCAAATGAACTGAATGAGACTTTCTTTCAAATAGACACGCATAGCATTGGACTTCATCTCATTGTGTCCGTATTCTCTGACCACTCTTTCTGTACCCCTTCTCCAAATGCTAGAAGCTTCGTTGAACAGGCCAATTTGGAGGCTGCACCCCTGGGTTAATTACTGCTCCTGCTTCTCCAGCCATGCAGCACTGAAGTACACACTTTACTTCCGTCCCAGGTCCTGTATATCTTTTCCCCAGAACAGCACCATCTCTAGTCTGAAATCACTGGACCTACAAAATCAGACTTTTGCAACCCAGACAAGTTGGGGGAAGTGGAAGTCCTTCGACCGCAGTTTCAAAGGCATCTATTCAAATACCTCTTTTTAACACAGGAAAGCATACTGTGGTTACACACAATTATTTGATGGATTAGATATCTGAAATGGTCAACTTCACAGTAATCGGTCAATTTTATTTATATTTAAAATTGGCAAGCGATCTAGTTATCTCAATATTCCAAGGATCACTGAGAAGTAAGGGCTGATAAAGGTGGACCTATATTTTTCCATTCCCTGGAAAGTTTCCACAGTAGGTGTAGAATTTTAAATCTAATAGAGAAGCTGTTCGCATCTCTAGTGGAGAACAACAATTAAAAAGACTGTGCTTCACTATGCAGATTCAGTTAACAATCCTGGTGAGACTCCTATCTCAAACCAATGTTATGACTAGAATTGCTTTGCACCCAGCAATACAACCGCAGTCCCCCATTGAACTAATCCCTTTAACAGAGTGTCCATGACTTATTGGCTAAGACATCTTTGCCTAATTATCCATACATTTATACGCCCAAGAACTAGATGTATCATGAATAAGGTTCACCTCTTCCCAACTATAGTTAATTAATTATGACAAAAGACTTAGCCAGCACAAACTTCCAAGAGTGTTTTTAACTGTCTTTATGACTATAGCAAATTATGGCAGCAGTTACGCACTTCAAAAGACAGCTGCAAATTGTAAAGTGCATTCAGTTGTGTTTCTTTTACATGTTAATGTGTTGCTGAGTGGATCAGCCAGTGGAACAGAAATCAACATGTCAAAGATATAACAGAGGATCACTTGAACCAGGATGCAGGGAGTTCATGCAAAAAAAATCTACAGTCTGCTTAAAATAAGGGTGCACATGAACTACATACATGCTTTACATCAAGAACCAGGATTGTAAGGGTTTTAGTACAGAGCTAACTTGGGATTTTTCTGCCAAGTGCGTGAAAGACACTTGAGCTAACCAGACAACAACAAACATAAGATTGCTTGCCCTAGGCCTAGAATCTAGTTCTAAGACTTACAGCCGTCTGCTTATGTTACTCTGTAAAGCAGCATGCATTCAACCTGCTATAAATAATAAAGCTCACTGAATTGCCTGATAAGCACTCATAGGATTGCAGCTTTTAGGGGTGGGGGGATATGTTTGTTTTTTTATCCCCTCACCAACCAAAATTAAATACAACGAAGTTTGCTACTACATCCGGATATCCAACAGGAGAACCATTCAGTGAAATATACAACCTAATATATTTCAATCCAAATTAAATGCCTGATTAATGCTTCCACCCTATTACAATCACTATACATACCCATCCTACTTCTCTCAATACAAATAATGCATATCCTACATGCACTGATGAAATAGCAATTTATTGTAAATTGCAGGCGCACTCCCACCCCACCCTGATCTGAATGTGGGCATGGGGAGAGGGTTAAAGCCACACTCCTTCCTCCAACGCCTCAAACCAGTTTAAAAGGGGCTCAAATCAGCTATTTATTTAAAAGAAAAACAGCAATCAATCAAGGACTGAATATTTAGCTCTGAAAACCAATGTTTCTAGGCTGACTCCAACTATCTGGGAAACTCAGTCACCTGCCTGTTGTACAGACTCCGTAAATCAGCCTTCCCCAACCTGGTGCCCCCCAGATATGTTTGGCTGCAACTCTCAGCTAGCATGGGCGGTGGGGAATTAGGGAAGTTGCAGTCCCAAGCATTTGGAGGGCACCAGGTTGGTGAAGGTTGCTGAAAATTATTAACTCTGCCCTACAATAGTATTGACAACTCTCTTTACCCCAATTCTAAGTTTTCAAACACTGGTATAGACCTTGGTTCTCAAGTAGGCAAGGTTGTTCCATGTGTTGTCCTGTCTGCTTCATAAAACCGTTATCAGCTTAACTGACAAATCCCTCAGCAGACTTGCATTATGCCTGAATTAGGTGTTCAGTTCGGAACATCAAGTGGCCTTCATACATCAAGTATTAAAGCATAAAAATCTTCCAGCGTAAACATAACCATGTATGTACAATGTAAAATCTCTTACGCAAAACTCTAGTCAACGGAAAACTTTTCCAATTAGGCCAGTTTAAAACTCACAAGAAATACCTGAACAACTATTCACTCCGATTATATCATGGAGGCTGCTTGAACAAGTTTTCTTTTTCCCCTTTGAGGAATGGTATGAACCTGTGTTTCTGGCTAGACAGTATATTTCATTACAAAATCATAGCTATCAAAGCCCTGGGATTTCCTCCCCCATCATACATGCAAACAGACACCAGTAGGTTGCATAGATCTATAGTATACGGACTGTATATTCCCATTGCCACAGATCACAGTTACATGTGAGAGCCATCCACCAAACAACAAGGGTTCACCCAGCAGCAGAGCTGGTTAGCTCCCAGCCTAGCAGTATGCAGAAGCTCCTCAATTCCCAGGATCTTCTGTGGGAACTGCAGCATTCAGACAGCAGGAAGTCCTTTGTTCCTGACTTAAATCCATCTTGAAGTCAAACTTCACATGAAGAACACACATTCCATGTAATTTTGCTAGCATGTTAGAATAGCAAAAACGAAAACTGATCAGAAAGTGTTAGAACAGAAGATGAACTAATTTGTGATAACATTTAAAAGATTGTCAGTAAACAAAAGACAGCAAAGCAGTAGTGATCTTCCATGGTTATATATACTTTTGCAGAAACAATATATAATAATAATAATAATAATAATAATAATTTTATTTCTTACCCGCCTCTCCGTTTGAATCAAGGCGGGGAACAGCAGTAAATATAAAATATGACAAAATATATAAAACTGATTAAAAACATAGTGCACATTATTAAAATAGCAATAAAACACCATAAAAGCATCCTAAAAACAAGTTGACGAGTCTCCTCTGGCAGGTCATTCCACAGTCTGGGAGCAGCAGACGAAAAGGTCCTCTGGGTAATGGTTGTCAACCTAGTCTTGGCCAACTGTAGTAAGTTCTTCCCAGAGGACCTGAGCGTGTGGGGCGGATTGTATGGGAGAAAGCGATCCCACAGGTAACCTGGACCCAAACCATGTAGAGCTTTAAAGGTAATGACCAACACTTTGTACTTCACCTGGAAACTAACTGGCAGCCAGTGGAGCAATTTTAACGCTGGCGTAATATGGTCACCCCTAGGTGTACCGGTGACCAACCTGGCTGCCATATTTTGAACTAGTTGAAGTTTCCAAACTAGGCACAGAGGTAACCTTATGTACAGCGCATTGCAGAAGTCGAGCCTCGAAGTTACCAGCACGTGAGCTACCGTTTTCAGGTTTTCCAATTCTAGGAAGGGGCGCAGCTGGCGTATCAACCAAAGCTGATAGTAGGCACTCTTGGCCGTCGCATCTATCTGAGCTGTCATTTGGAGCGACGGATCCAGGAGCACCCCCAAGCTGCAAACACAGTCTTTCAGGGGGAGTGTAACCCCATCCAGAACTGGTTGACACACCTCCAAACCCAGGTTGGGGCCTTTGACAGCAAGCACCTCCATCTTGTCTGAATTCAGCTTCAGTTTGAATTTCCTCATCAAGCCCATTACCGCCTCCAAGCATTCATTCAGAGGAGACACGCTATCCTTAGCTGATGCTGTTATCGAAGGCATAGAGAAATATATTTGGACGTCATCAGCATACTGATAGCATCCCGCCCCATGCCTCCGAATGATCTCTCCCAGCGGTTTCATATAAATGTTAACAGCATTGGGGAAAGGATGGCACCTTGTGGTATGCCACATAGCAGCTCCTTCTTTGCGGAGCAGCTATCCCCAAGCATCACCATCTGGAACTTGCCCGAGAGGTAAGACCGGAACCACTGAAGCACCATGCCCCCGAGTCCCAATCCCCCCAGGTGTTCCAGAAGGATACCATTGTCGATGGTATCGAAAGCCGCTGAGAGGTCCAGGAGTACCAACGGGGACACACTCCCCCTGTCAATACTCAGGCATAGATCATCCACTAAGGCGACCATAGCAGTCTCAACTCCATATCCTGCCCTGAAGACGATTTGAAATGGGTCTAGAAAATCTGTATCATCCAAAACTGTTTGGAGTTGGAAGGCAACTGCCCTCTCGCTCACCTTGCCCAAAAATGGAAGATTTGATACTGGTCTGTAGTTATTAAGGTCCAGGGGGTCCAGGGAGAGCGGCCGTACCACCGCTTCTTTTAAACATGATGGAAAACTCCCCTCCCTGATAGATGCATTAATAATATGTTGTAATTGTGATCTAACTGCATCCTCCCTGGGAGACCAGCTAAGAAGGACAGGGATCGAGAGGGTAAGTCGTCTTCCTCACTCGTCCAAGCAGCTTGTTCATGTCCTCAGTACTCACCATCTGAAACTGATCCAGTGTAATCCTACTAAGAAAACATAAATTTTTCTATTTCGAACTGGCATATCTCCCAATATGCACAGTAGTTTCATTTGCATACCTTCATCTGCTTCTAGGACAAGACTACAAAGAATACAAAAAGGATTTTTTACATGTATCCATATGCAACATCATAACAAATCCTAGTCCCCAAATCAGCTGGCTAGAGGGTGTTAGGATGGGGTAGGTGAGTCATTTCGCTCAATGCCCCTGAGGACTGCTCTGCCCAGTTTCACACAATACTACCTTGAGTGCCATTTTTCTTGGTACAAAGGCAATGTACAAATAAAATAAATAAATACCCAGGGCAACCTGGGGTCCTCCAAATCTTTGGGGCTAAAACTGGTAAGAGCCAATGGTAAGAGATCATGGAAGTTATAGCCGCAAACATCTGGAGGCCTATACGTTGCCCACCCTTGCCGTAGTCTAAACTTCTATGTCCAAACATGAGAAACGTCAAAGAACCTGCATGGGTCTTCTTTACTATACTGGAGTCAGCCATGTTACACAACTGGATGCACAGCCCAATTAAGCAGAAGTACTTCCATGTGAATCTAGTCATTTGTGATTTCCTGTAATTCAAGGCAAATTGAGAATGTGGGCAATTACATTTGTGCAGCATAGGAAGCTATGGTTCCAGATGGAAGGCTCCTAGAACTACCAATGAAGAGACAGCTATTCTGTCATTTCTTCCTTAATGGGGCTTTTCCTGGTGGGGAAAAAAGATGGAAGACACAGGGTGGGCTACAAATGGAAAACAACGACTTCTGGACTCTACCCCCGATAAAATTCTATGAATGAAGCAGACCATTTGCACAATAAAAGCTTTGACTAGAAACACCCTCTTTGTCCACCTAGTCCAGAATGGACTACCCTGACAGCAACATCTCTCCAGGGTTTCAGGCAAAAGTCTCTCCCATGGAATCTGCTCCATGCAAAGCACAGACTCTACCATTAAACTATTGCTCCTCGCAGCATCACCCCTTGCATCCCAAAGGCAGGCAATGCTTTTCCCTCTCCTCACCTATGCAGTTGGTGGCAAACATTATTAATCATTTCCCATGTCCCACCCCAGAGGCAGCTGACTAAAATAGCTCATAAGCCAATCTGCAACATCAGCAAGCTACACAGCTAATGCAGTATTGATGCATGCTCGTTGTTACCACAAAGAGCTGCAGAACATGGGTACAATTAATTTTAATTTTACATGTGGGGGCTCAGGTGCTGCCTCAGGTGCTGCCTGTCTCTGTGCAAAATCCAGTATTAACAAAGGAACCAAAAGTAAGCAATGACTCATAGTATGCCAAATACATCACCAACCAATATTCTCTGCTGGAAATCATAGAATGTAAACACCATGATGCATGTAATTCTGTAATGCTGTTCTACTGCATGCCAAAAAAAAAAAAAAAAAGATTTTTAACATCAGGAAGATGTATGGAAAATCACCTCACTACAAGAATACCCAGCGATCTAAACAGTTAAATTCACAGAAACTGGTGGCAGCAGAACACATTCATGGTATTTTACACATTGCATTAAATGTTCTCTTTTAAATCCATTTTTAAAAAGTGGTTTTAATGTATACTGATTCATCAGGCATGTCTGCCATTACCAAAAACAGTTAGGCAATGTTCCCAATTTGTATTGAAGTGTATGCTGTCTCTGGAGCTTATTTGAAAGGGAACAACACCAAAATGTCCTCCTTCCTAAATGGGGGGGAATGCATTCATAATCCCACCTCCCAGATCCTAAATTTTCTTCTAATATTAGCTTCTGTTTCATTTTGTGCTAAAAACAACAACAACGCTTTACACAGAACCTTTCCATTGAGTGAATTCCTGAAGTAACTCCTGTCAATTCCATATTACAGATGTAGTCTTTCAGACACCCTGTTCTACTTCACAAGGTTCTCTCTCCTTAATGCTAGTAAGATTCCCTATGATATTATCAAGCAATGTGGGCTGGGGAGAAACTTTGAACAAGACACCAGGAAACCACATCTGATGTTACTGGGCAAAACACATAAAGACTACTGATAACTAAGTATGAAAACAAATTAAGGCCAGATTGAAATAACTTCCCAGAGGTAGCAAATGATGCAAACCAACAAAAAAACAGACCCCATAGTTACAACATTGCAAAGATTAAAAAATGTAATGCTTTTAAGATCAAACAAAACTGTAGCTAGCAAACAAATCGCGCCTTGAGGTTTTATATGTTTCCAGGAATGGGTAGTCAAAGGAACAGATGAGAAGCTCACCCCAAAAAGCAACACACCCAAGCAAGTTGCTTAGGTTTATCCTTGGTATTCTGCTGCACTGCAAAGGCAAAATAAAATCAAAAGAGCAGGGCTGGCCCTTGGTGAAAATATACATTTTAAGGCAGAAAAACACAAAACATCCAGCTCACTGAAACACTTTCCTTCCACAACATACCCTTAGGACACAGATGAGTCATTCTGCTACATACTGTCAATGTTTATTAAGCACTGCTGCTTCAGGATAGCAGTCCATGGTGATGAAATAAGGCAGCAGCATCTCTTTTGCAGTGAGGTAGATAGATAAGCATTCATTTTCCCTCAGCCCCACAGAAGATGTCAATCCTCCTACTCTTGACCCAGAATGGGGCTTCACTTAATTTCATAGCATGGTCTTCTTCTTCCTAATTAGGATTCCCAAAACCTTTTTTTTATTTAAAAAAGGATGAGAACGTAACGGTTCAATGGACACTAATGAGGACCTTTCCCAATGCCGTTGGGTGTTTTTGCAAGAGGGGAAAACGCCAGAGGAAAAGGGAAGATTCGCACCAACGCTGCTCATCGCACGTTCAAAAACACATTCAGCAATGGACACCGTGACATCCTGCCGAAATGTATCCACCCTGCAAAGGAGAAGGACCTGGGTTTCTGTAAAACATAACACTCCCCCCCCCCCCCCCCGGCCGCTTCCACAATAGACGCATGCTTATTTTTCCCACAACGGAGCGCACCGCAGCAAACCTACATGACACGACCATGTCCCCTATTCCTGGTATTGGCAACGCGGCGGGCAGACTGGATCGCATCGCCTGGCAGAGCGCAGCGTAGGGCAGGTAGGGCTCTGCGCCGCCGCCCCCTGACCTAGCGAGACCCACCTTGTCCCAGGTGAGCCACTGCGAGACCGCCTTGTCCAGCTGCAAGTCCCCGGTGTGGCAGGCGACGAGCAGGTTGGAGTTCACGTCGCCCGCGTCCCGGGGGTCTCCCATCGTCTTGCCAAGGGGGGTCCCGGGCTAGGCGACAACCTGGGGCGGAGGAGCGAGAGGGCGAGGGGATGCTGCTGCTACCGCCGCTGCTGCTGTTCACACGTGCGTGCAAGGGCTCCCCACGGCCGCTGGCTGGGCGGGGGCGAGCAGGGCGTCCCTCGCTCCGCCCACGAGCACAGGAGGAGGGGCCACGCTGGAGGGGCGGGGGGGGCTACTCTACCATGGGGAGGGGCGGTCAGTCTCCCCACTGCAGTCGGAGGGGGGGAGGGGTTCTCTCTCCTGACAGGAACTGCCCAATATTGGGAGGAGGAGGGGGGGGGGAAGAAGCCAAAATGTGGGGAAATTCACCGGGGAGGGGGAATATATATATATATATATATATATATATATATAATTTCAAGTTTCCCCCCTCACATATACCCCTCCCCCACTAGGGAAGACCCTCAACGTTTCCCCACCCCCCCCAAACACACACAAAGGAGACCCCCGCCCCTCTCGCCTCTTTTTCCCTCACAAGAGTGGCGCGCGCGCTCCCGAGCACGAGGCCCGCGCGCCCCCCAGCCTAACGAGTACGCCTCGCGCCGGTAGAGGGGAAAACAATCAACAACTGCCGGGCGGGGCGGGGCAGGCCCTAGCCCCTCCCTTCTCCTCCTCCTCCGCCCACGGTGGGCCCCGCCCACTTTCGCTCTCAACCGCCGCCCGCGCGTCCGGCCCCGCCCGCGCCCCTTCGCCGGCCTGAATTTAGAAAAAAGAAGAAGAAAAACAGGCCCCGCCCCTTGCACGCTCGGGGGTATTTATATTCCCTTCGGCTCGGCTTCAGTTGCGCGCGCATCTCTCTCCCCTTTTTCCTTTCCCTCACCCGGGAGCGCTGCTGGGAAATGTAGTCGGTTGTCTTTCGCGCGCGCTCTCCTTTTCGTTCCTTACTTTGGATGGAAAGTTGAAATTATAAATTATAAATTATAAAATGAAAGTTTTGCATTTCCCGGCAGCCCTCTGGAGGCTTTTTAGGGCACAGTGCTGTGCATACTTAGACCGAAAAAGCTCAGGGCTCTGTGGCATTAGAGAGCATTTTAGTCTTTTAAATATTTGCATTGTATTTTATATTTTAATCTGTGTTTAGTTGTTGTTTTTAAAAACTGAGTGTAATATATCCACAGAATATTTAGTTACTGGGAGGATTAGAACCGTACTTTAAAAAAAAGTGCTACAATTCCTGTCTATGCATGTTTAAACCGGAAAAAAAAGTTTGCTGCTTATTATTTTGTATTATAGCGTATTTTAATCTCTTAAATGTGTGTGTTGTGTTTTATATGTTGGCTGGGGAGTGCTGGCAGTTGTAAGGTTTACATATATTGCTCCCCTTAGCTAGGGTGACCATATATTGGAAACCAAAAAGGAGGACAAGATGGCCGCCCTCAAGGAGGCGTGCCCACCAAACATGCCCAGCCCCGAAGGCGGGCCCAACTTGAGATGACCGCCCCCAAGGGGGCGTGGCCTTGGTCACATGTCTAATTTGACACCTCACAATTAAGACAAATATGTTCTACATAATACGTTAATGTTAAATTCACTGAAATAAGGAACAAGTGAGACAGTCAGTGTATCAGAAATTAACATTTATTTTTAGCTAATGTACAAATTTTAAGTCTTTTCTGCCTCCTGATGTGCCATGGAATATTTTTCACTGGATCTTATTTTTCTTAAAAGGGGTTGGGTGTTAAGCAAGAAATGGTGAAAGTCCTTACACGACATTTGTTTATAATTATATTTAACCTGTAATATTCCCTTCAGTGTCTCCACAGACAACTGGTTTCTTTCTTTAGTCCACTGCGCTTGCATCAGGGAGAAAATGCGCTCCACATTAGCATTGTGGGAGGGAACTGCAAAAAAGAACTGTGCAATTTGCAACAGCTCTGAGTGGCAGTCAATGCTTTTGGAGCTCTCAAAGTACTTTGTCCACTTCTGGTGGGCCATCAACTTCTTGAACTCTTCGTCATCACTCCTGCGTTCTACAAATTTTTGCAGATTTGCAAACTGATCGAAGCACTTCGCATCATCAATGAGCACTCCTTTGTCTCTTAAGTATTGGACAGTAGGCTCCACATCAGGCCATGTTGGTGTCTCACTCAGGGCAATCCACATGAATATGGAGAACTCTTCCAGTGGTCTCATCCACATCTCCAGGTATTCAATGCAGGTGGAGTACTGACATTGCACTTGGTCAAGAAATGCGTCACACTCTGCAGCAAGTCCATCCTTACGATTTTTTCCCAGGAGTTCCCTGACTTTAAGGGTCGTGAAGTTCTGGGCCTTCCGTACACAAAGGATGTTGATCAGAATGTCTTTATGGCTTTTAACCAGTTTACTTTGGGCTTTTTGCAGACTCAGTCTTCAGAAACTAGAGGTGAATGATATTATAGGAGAAGTGAAAATCCCTTCTCCTACCCCATCCCTCCAGAAGATCAGTGAATTCATCGGAAAATCTTAGGAGAATTCAGAGTGGTTCTGTGATTTGGATCACAGCTTCAGTATGCTGAACTATCCTTGTCGTTTTATGAGAGGGATATGAATTAATGCTATAGATCCTTCAAGATGCCATCAGTTGTGCCATTCTATGCTTTACAGCTGCTTAAACTAACTGAAATAATACCATCATGAGTACAGTAATAAAATGGAATGAACACATTTACATAGGACTAAGCACAATTTTGTTGTAGAAAAGGGTAATATAGTTTGAAATTAAAAAACAACAACAGTTTGCCTCTGTACCATCCACATGGCTGCATGGCTGCCCCCTGGCTATAAAACGCTTGAGTTTGTTTTAAAAAGAAAATAAATAAAATATACCCCCCCACCCCCCGCATTCTCCTGCCAGCACTGTACCGAAACCTGTTTGACACTTCCACATTATCTGCTCCTTTCTGTGGGCCCCTGAACCTTTCCTACAAGGTCCTGCCCTACTCCACAACTGGTAAGGTAGCCAAAGGCGCTCCTCACCCCCCCCACACATTTTTCCTTTAACAGTTTAAAGCTCCTTTCAACAACTAGAAAGAGTGTGACCTACTGCACAAGATAAAAATTCTCTCCCATTCACAAAAAGAGGTAGCAGCTGTAGGATATCATAACACATTGTTGTTTTCAAGGTAATTGTATTGTAGTGGGAGAAGCCATCTCCCCTCCCATGTACATATGGAGGTAGCCATACAGTGAGGGAGAGAGAACTCTATAGCAACTTACAGTGCAATGCCTACTTGCAAGTAAAACCCAGTGAATTCAATGGGACTTACTCCCAGGACAGTGTATATGGGATTTTGTAGCCTTAGTAACTATGCATGCACTGTATCAATTTACCATGAAAATTAATAAAGAATAACGGCCTAAAACAGGAGACTGATCCCTCACCCCCCATTTCACATTCAACTCTTTTGATCACATGGCAGCTGGCGACCTTCCCATGTCCCATGCCCAGCTAGCACATACTTACAGGTGGCAAAGGCTGTGAACTTCTCTAAGCAGTCCCTGCCAATAATGTGGACTGGTAAGCACAATTATAGCTTCAAGGCCCCAAGGCACAATGGTGAACTCAATGGTGGCACTCTCAGACACCTAGAAGTAGATTCCAGAGTTACTGGTATCCTTCTGTAGGTTTTCCATCCCTGACAAGTTAATTAAGAGCTATGCTCTCCCACATCCACCTCCCTTCCTCTCCTTTTTAACATTTATTTTTATTTTAAATTATTTTTGACTGCTTTTAAGGATAGAACCCTTACAAATTAAAACATGTACAGTTAAAACAAATAGCGATATACAAAAATTAAAAATATAATTAAACATAGTACAATTTTAAAATATTTCAAACATTTTAAAGCATTTTAAATACACATAACTAAAAATCCTAATTATAAGCAGTACATCCACTAGACACGCATGTGTGTCCCCCCTACACACACTGTCCCCCTAAATAGAATATTTTTCAAGGGCTCCATGGTTCAAATTTCTATAGATTTAAAAGTAATCAGAATCAGACAGTCCTGAAACTAATTCCATTTTCTAGCTATCCCAGCTCAAAGCTATAATGGAGGCACACTAGAGTTGATCTAAGATTTCTCACTGGCAAATGTTTTGGGAATCTGTCTTCTATGCAAGCAGAGAAGGGCTACTTGCTATATGAATAATATAATGAGTAGCTTGACTCCTGGATCTACATTTGCAGCAGAACGAGGATCAAACTACACATTATTTTAAAGATGTAGCTAGCAGTAAGGTGGGAGGCAGGATATGAGCCTAGTATAGGGCAGGGAGGCTTTAAACCTTTGTCCCTCTCTCCACTGTGGTCCCAGTTCCAGATTGGAACGCACACTGCACCTTGGGCACACCTGCAGCTTGCATGGTCACCTGCAATGGCTGGAGCAGCAATGAAGATTCTCCTTGGGAGTAAGGCCCGGCTCAATGTGGGTTGCCCCAGGGTCTGCGCCGCTGCTGCTGTTGCTGGCTGGCTCCCTCTGCTCCTGCCTCGCCTCTCACCTGACTCTCATGACATGCCCTGGGCTCGTGTTGCTGCTGCCGCCTTCTGCTTTTTCTTCTTTGGCGCACATACGCCGGCCCCACCTCTTCCAGAACTCTCAAGTCACGAGACTTGAGATTTCCAGAACAGAGAGGCCGGGCAAACGTGTGCTTGGCTGGGCTCCCCCCTCCCCCCCAGCCAGTTGATTCTTGAAGCTTGCATTAAGAGGCCCTTCAGGCATCAATTCGCTGGGAGGAGGGGAGGGGCGAGCTGGGCACACATTTCTAAGGCCACTGGAAACTGCACAGATTGCTGGGCCATTAGGGTGGCTGGAGAATAACTGCGAAAGCACAGATATTACCCAGCCAGCCACACTAATGGTGGCAGCAATCTGTGCAGTTTCCAGTGGCCCAAACGTGCACCTGGCTCCCCCCCCCCCCAGCCAATTGAGGCCTGAAAGGTCTCTTAATCATGGAAACGCCTCGGCTGCCTCTCGCACCGCACCCGCGTCGCTCCCTTCACTTGCCTCTAGTGCCTTACTGGCTTCTCGCACTGCACCCGCCTCACCCACTCGCACCTCGCCTGCCTGGCCCACCTTACCTCACCCACCTCGCCAACCTCAACCACCGCGCCCGACCTCTCACGCCTCATCCACCTCTCGTGCTTCGCATGCGCCTGACTCGCCCGCACTGAGCCCGCCTCTCCTGTCTCTCGCGCCTTGCCTCTTGTGCCCTGGGCTTGTCCGGGCTTGTCCTGCTTCTGCTGCCGCCTTCTGCTTTTTCTTCTTTGGCGCACATACGCCGGCCCCACCTCTTCCAGAACTCTCAAGTCACGAGACTTGAGATTTCCAGAACAGAGAGGCCGGGCAAACGTGTGCTTGGCTCGGCTCCCCCCCTCCCCCACAGCCAGTTGATTCTTGAAGCTTCAGGCATCAATGGGGGGGGGGGAAGCGAGCCAGGCACACCTTTCTACCTGCGATGCCCCGCCCGCCACCACCCTGCCCGCAGCACCAGCCCACTGAATGCCCAACACACCACCCGCACACACACACCGTCAAACGCACATGCACCCAGCCGCCCACCCGAGCTGCCCAACCCCCCCCACCCACCGCGCTATCTACTTACAATTCTGCTGCTTCTCCACCACCTGGGTCTGGGCTCCCCGCTGCTGCTGCCGCCACCGGTTCTCCTCCAGTCTCCTCTCCTCCGGTCTCCTCTTCTCTGGTCTCCTCTCCTCTGCCGCCGCGACAAGCACCAGGGAGCCCAGACCCAGCATGGAAGAGGCGGCAGAGGCTCAAAACCGAAAGTGAGCAAATCCGCCTCTCCCGCCTCTTCTGCCTGGACATCCGGGCTCCTCGGGGCTTGTTGCCATTGCGACAGCCCACGGGGAGGCCGGGTAAGTGCTGGGCAGGGCGGGAGAGGCGGATTTGGGCACTTCCAGGTTCGGGCCTCTGCCGCCTCTTCTGCACTGGATCTGAGCTCCTTGTGAGTCGTCATAATGGCGAGAAGCACCGGGGAGCCCAGACCCAGCACGGAAGAGGCGGCAGAGGCCCGAACCCGGAAGTGAGCAAATCCGCCTCTCTCCCGCCCTGCCCAGCACTTACCCAGCCTCCCCGTGGGCTGTCGCAATGGCAACAAGCCCCGAGGAGCCCGGATGTCCAGGCGGGAGAGGCAGATTTGGGCACTTCCGGTTTCGGGCCTCTGCCGCCTCTTCCGTGCTGGGTCTGGGCTCCCCAGTGCTTCTCGCCATTATGACGACTCACGAGGTGCCTGGATCCAGCGCAGAAGAGGCGGCAGAGGCCCAAACCCGGAAGTGAGCAAATCCGCCTCTCCCGCCTCTTCCGCCTGGACATCCGGGCTCCTCGGGGGTTGTTGCCATTGCGACAGCCCACAGGGAGGCCGGGTAAGTGCTGGGCAGGGCGGGAGAGGCAGATTTGCTCACTTCCGGCTTCGGGCCTCTGCCGCCTCTTCTGCGCTGGATCCGGGCTCCTCGTGAGTCGTCGCAATGGCCACAAGCACCGGGGAGCCCAGACCCAGCACGGAAGAGGCGGCAGAGGCCCGAAATCATCCTCTCAGGCCCGGACATAATGGGAATTCAAGAAAAATCCCCCCGGACGCCATTTTGCCCCCCAAATTCCTGACAGGTCCGGGGGGATCCGGACGTCTGGTCAGTCTACCTTAGCATCCTTGGCCATGGTGACACAGAGTGTTCGGAAACCTCAACTGGTTCAAAGAGCTGCGGCCAGATTGTAGACCTGGGCTGGCTACAGGGAGCACACAACTCCCCTGTTGCAACAGCTCCACTGGGTTCCTGTCTGTTTCCCGGCGCAATTCAAAGTGCTGGTGGTTATCACCTATAAAGCCCTATATAGCTCTGAAAGACCGTCTTCTCCCATATGAGCCTGTTGGTGCTCTGCTCTGAGTTCTCAGGAGGCCCTTCTCTCAGTCCCACCAACATCCCAGGCATGCCTGGTGGGTACGTGAGACAGGGCCTTCTTGGTGGCTGCTCCAAGGATCTGGAACTCCCTTCCCAGGGAAGTCAGACTGTCTCCCGCTATCTTGCATTGCCAAAGGCAGGCAAAACCCTTTTTATTCCAGCAGGCTTTTGAAAATATGCTGGACCTATGTTACTGTATGGTTTTGTTTTGTTTTTAATTTTCAAACGTTTTAATTTTACAGTGGTTTAATTCTGTTTTAACTTTTGTACGCATATATTTATATGTTTTAGTTGTACATGTTTTAACTTTGTGAACCGCTGGTTAAAAGGTGGGATATAAATAAATATAATAATAATATAGAGAAATTGTAGGACTCTAAATATTGCCCCCTTAACATATATAGAGAAGCTTCACAATTATAATAGGAGGTTTACTTATGGCTCAGTTCTACATTATTGCAGGGATTGCCCTGGTCATGCGTCCATCTTTAATCAAATATTTTGCACTCCAAACAAGTCACCTTTGCAGACTTTTAATTTCTTTGCCTGCAATCTTATATCTACTTGCCAGGGAGCTAGCCCCATTGAACTCAGTGGAACAAGCTTCTCAGTAGGTATTTGCAGGATGGCACAGTTTAGTATTTCAATATTCAACATATCCATGAGCTGGGTTTTAGGGCCAAGCCCACACAAGTGAGGCACAAAGAAGAATGATGCAAGGCCTTCCCAGCTGTGGGCCTTCCCAGCTGTGGGCCCTCTGCATGTCTTGGGCTACAACTTCTAGCTGCTTCAGGTTGGGGAAGGCACGAGCCAGTCCCATTCTGAAGGGAAGGCTGCAGTTTTCAAGACCTTGAACTATGTTTTCAGAGCTCATCGTCCTTGTCAATCAGCCTTCCCCAACTTGGTGCTCTCCAGGTATGCAGATGATTGCAATCTAAGGCTACAATCCTATACACACTGGTCTTGGAGTAAGCCTCACTGAAGTCAGCGGGGCTTACTTCTGAGCGGACACGTATCGGAGCGAGGGTCTAAAATTATCTAGCTGGATCACCTGGAGACAAGAAGCATCCGCCTTCCCTTCTGTTAACTTCTACAGACCCTGGAGAGGGAGCTAAAGAAACCCAGATGAAGAAGAAGAACGTTAGCCAGCCACAGTATCAAAATCTGAACAAGCACAAGTAGAGATGCTGAAGAACATAGGATGGGTTCCAGGAAATGGGTCTGCCTCTTGTAAACAGGAACATTTGGAGTGTATGGGACTCTGGTATCCAAAATGGATCCCAAGGTAGAGCTTTGCAGCCCCTTTGCTCAAAAATTCAAGGAATGTATGTGGCGCAGCTATAAGTCAGCCCTCTTAGCCACAAGAAAAGACAGCATCCCTGAATCAATGATCCCGTCCTCTGTTACCATGGTGATCGCAGTCACTGCAGAGAGAAGGGACCATCTGGATAGGAAGGCTGTAACAGCAGGAGTGGGCGGCCGCCCACGGGAGATTGAGTGGAGGGTCTGAGGTTATTAATGCCATTCCCAGGTTGATAGGAAGCGTAAAACATAACATAAACACAAATGTTGTTTGTGATTTGGATTTAAATTGTATTATATATTTTAACATCCTCTTCATTCCCCTGGCAGGTCTTTCATAGCTTTCAACAGAGTTCGGAATGGTTTTTAGACTGATGACGTTGATTTCAGTCTGGATTGTGCGTTTTTAGAGGTAATCACTTCGTTGTTTATCGATGCAAGTCACCTCGTGGATCCATTGGGCAGAAAGGCATGGCAAAGAATACATACGGTAAACTAAATAAACATGTTCATCCCTGGAATGTCTGAAATCATAGAGAAATACATAGAGAAATCACAGAGAAATCCCAAATACACTTGGCTGGGAGTAAGCTCCATTGAATACAGTGGGACTTACTTCTGAGTAAATACATGTTACATAGTCTATAATTCATGCAGTGCAGTGAGCACATGTTTACTCGGAAGTAATCCCATTGAGTGCTAGGGTGACCATAAGAAAAGGAGGACAGGGTTCCTGTATCTTTAATGGCTGTATAGAAAAGGGAATTTTAGCAGGTGTCATTTGTATGCATGCGGCACCTGTGAAATTCCCTCTTCATCACCAACAGTTAAAGCTGCAGGAGCCCTGTCCTCCTTTTCATATGGTCACCCTAATTGAGTCGGATGGGATTTATTATTTAGGAACTGTGTGAATAGGATTAGAACCTTCCAGCACAGGTGTATGCATGCTTACTCAGAAGTAAGTCCCAATGAATTTGATAGGGCCTATTCCTGCATAAGTGGGTAAGAACATAAGAAGAGCCATGCTGTATATCCAGCCTGTGTTTGAAGTCAGCATACTAGTTTCATGTGTTGGAGGGGGCAGGTTCTACAAACATGAAACTATTTGCTACCTCCAGTATCAGAGGCAGTAATCCTATATGCACCAGTTGCTGGGGAACATGGTGGGAAGATGCTACTACACCCGTGTCGTGCTTCTGGGTTCCTGGTCGAACAGAATGCTGGACTAGATGAGCCCTTGGTCTGATCCAGCATGGCTCTTACGTTCTTAAACATCTCCATGCCCATCAGTCTTCCCCTATATCTATATAAAAAACCTAGTTGGGCAGCAGGTACGAATGGGACATGCTTACTTTGAGGAGCAGGAAGCTACACTTCACTTACTACTGGAAACAGTGACTGGCTACCAAGCCTAGTCAAAAATGGTGGAATCTGGAGGACAGAAATGTATCCCTCGGCAAGGGCAAGATGTAAATAAACAAGGCTGCAATCTTTTCATACTTACTTGGCGGTAGTCCTTATTGAACTACATGGGACTTACTTCTGGGTAGGCATTCATAGCACCTCTTGGGGAGAGCCAGCATGCTAAGCTACGTTTAGAATATAGCCGACGGCTTGGGGCTTATTGATAGTACAAAGCAGATGGAAGACACATGGAGGGACTTCAATGCAAGGCGATAAAAAGACAACAGAAAACGATCCTTGAGCAAAAGGATCAAGGGGGGGGGGGGTTGTCATATGTCTGTCTCTGAAAGGAAATAATTGCTGGGGGCAAACAGTGGAGAAGGGCTACTGACTCAGTGCTCAGATGCTCCTGGCCTTCCCAAAGACATCTCGGTAGCCGTCGTTGGGAACAGAATGCTGGATTAGATAGATCCTTTGTCACATCTAGCAGGATCTTCCATAGGTTCTGTTTTTCTCATGCCCGTCTTCTGGTTGACCTAGCTCATCCTTCCCCAACTTGGTGCCCTCCGGATGTGTTGGCCATGCTGGCTGGACTTGATGGGAGTTGCAATCCAACACGTCCAGAGGGCACCAAGTTGAGGAAGGCTGCTTTAGCTCTTCAGGGTCACACAAGGTGACCTTGGTGGATTCTTGGAGACCAGCCTATTCAATCGCTCGGCATGTAGAGGCCACATATCCATGTCCTTGTTTTCCAGGACACCTTTTGTCGGATCATTACTTATTTAACGCTGGCACGCCATGCTTTACCTGGTGCTCTCGGATTACGAGGCACGGATACCTTCGTCTTTCCAGCCACTGTGTCTTTCCCCCAAAGCTCAGTGCAATCCTAAACCCGGGCCTTTATAGAAGGGCATCTCAGTTGAACGGTTGCCCTGCTGGGGAGATAAGATGCAATTGGGAAGGGGAGACAGAGGGAAGCTGAATTAAGTTTCTAATCTGACCTGGCATCAGGGAGGGGAGGAGCAGGTGGTGGTGGTGGTGGTGGTGTGTGTGTAAAGCCCCAACAAAGAGAGGAGAGAAAAGGATGTGAGTTTGCAAAGGACAGACTGCTACAGAGGTGGCCAGGAACAGCTTTGGAATTCTGCAGCTGCCCTCTGATTGGCTGTTGGTGATGTCATGCATTGGCCACAACGTTCAGGTCCACGCGGTCTGCCTTGATTACAATGGTATATCTTTCCTGGTTTGCACTGGATGCAACATCAGACTCGACCCTAGCAGCATTTCCCAAGGCTTTGCTGGATCTCGTGGTGCGAAGTTCGGACAAGTGGATTAATCTCGAAGCATCACATTTGTTACCCCGCCCAGCTAAATTCTGCCCTTTCTCTCCACTCCATGCTTGGGTCCTGGCCGCAGTACCAGAACTGAGCTAGATGAAGCATAGTTGCATACCTTCTATCCAGCGCAGGGCCGTGCAGAGGGGGAGGGGGCAGTGAGGCCAGCTGGCCCAGGGCCCACGATTTTGAGGTGGCACTCCGACGAGGAGGTCCCCCCCAGCTTACGCTACTGTTTCTGTAGCGTATGCGGCCCATCGAGAAGCGAGGAGCCCGCCTTGCGGAAACAGCTCAGAAGCCGTCCGTCGTGAATACCACGGTCAGACTGCAAACTTCAGAGGGCCATGTGTTGCATGCGGGCGGGGATACATGTGCCTTGAGGTGTTGTAGAACAGGTTTAATATGAAGGTGTTATGTGGAATGAATATGTTGGTGGGCACATGGCCCCCATGTTGTCCTTTTTTGAAATGGGGGGGCACACACTTCCCATCTGGCCTGGGCACATTACCAGCTCTGCACGGCCCTGATCCAGCGTGCTGTAGTGATTAGAGTATTGGACTGGGACTCAGGAGATCCAGGTCTAGTCCCAGCTTGGTCATGAAGCTGACTGGGTGACTTTAGGCCAGTCACAACTGTGTGAAATACGGTTGTTTCAAAGTACAGCTGTGTTCCACTGATTTTTTATCTAGTGTTAATGACTTCAAGATGGAAATTGAAAAGAAAACCTAGTTTAAAGCTAACCGAAGGAATATTATTTTTGCAGTTAGTAGGGTGACCCTATGGAAAGGAGGACGGGGCTTCTGTATCTTTAACAGTTGCTTAGGAAAGGGAATTTCAGCAGGTGCCATTTGTATAGATGCAGTACCTGGTGAAATTTCCTCTTCATCACAAGAATTAAAGCTGCAGGAGTCCTGCTCTCTCATGAGGGCAGGGCTCCTTCAACTTTAACTTGTAATGAAGAGGGAATTTCACCAGGTGCTGCATGTATACAAAAGACACCTGCTGAAATTCCCTCTTCATCGCAACTGTTAAAGATACAGGAGCCCTGTCCTCCCTTTCCATATGGTCACCCTAGCAGTTAGTGTCCAAACCATTTGAAGAACCTTGAAAGAAAACTTACAGACACTTGTTTTTTGCCATCCTAGCTCACTGCAGACAGTATGTTAAAAAAACAACAACAACAATGCCTGAGCTCAGCGCTCTGGGTGACCACCCAGCTCACCCATCCATAAAGCCAGTCCTGGTCACAAAGTACAAACAGCAAGTGTATTGTTAAGAATGCATCGTATTCCATAGGAGCATAAGGCAGTTTTCTGTCTGCCTAGCTGGTATTGTCTTCTCTTCTCAAGGATCTTAGGAAGAGAAGAGTATTTCTTCTCCCTTACTACCTGATCTTTTTAACTGGAGATACTGGCGTGCAAAATAAGTACAACTAGCATTGAACTATGGACCCCAACCTGTGGTGAGACATGTTTGCATAAGAAACACTAATAGAGACATGGGCATTTACCAGAATAAAGAATTCTACAAGGAGAAAAAATGGTGGTGATGAAACCATGGTTGTGTTGCTAGGCCTAGGCTAGGCCCCTCAGCAGATTAACTGACGTTTCAAGCTTTCTCAGCCTCTTAATCTTGTTTCCCTGCCATTTGGCTAAGTGGCATCTAACAAGATTTCGCTAGGATGCTAATCCAAGGCGTAATTAAGTACTTCCCATGTCAATTAAATGGGTGAGTTCATTTACAGAGGAGATAATTAGGGTAGTGGGTTAGCGTAGGGTCGTGCAATAACCAAGGGTGCCGTGGACCAAATGTTTAGTTAAAATTCCTGGGTGGGGTGATGGCTGAATGTTATCTCACATTGTGCTGGTTGATCATCAATGCTGTACGTGTGTCAGAGTTCCCCATGTTGCACAAATTGCTCTTAGAGTTCTTTTCTGGAGGTGTCCCAATCTTTCTTCAGAAAAGCGAAGCAGACCCAAAGTGGAGGTACAAAAAGAATTTATTTCTATTCTCATGAGAAAGGATCAAACTAATAGACTCGTGTCTCAAATAAGTCTGAACATCAGTTTCAGGAATGCAAGCTGGTTAAATACAAATTGAAACACAGTTCTTCCTGGCTGAACGCCCAGAGTGTTTATCTCAGTCATATTTTAAAGCAGCACATTTGAAAGCGGACTCAAGGTCTTCTTGAGTTACAGAGAGGTGATTAGGCTGTCTGTTACAACAAATCCCATCAATGGTCTTTGTTTTTTGTGTTTCAAAAGCTGGCAGGGCTTAGAGCATGCGCTGAGTGCAAAGCAAGGAACTAAATATAGACAGAAACAAAATGGAGTGGCTCTGGTTCTTACTATAAGTCTAACACCCAGAACTGCCCAGAATTCATGTTCCTGCAATATATATATATGAATCCCATGTAGCACCTGTATGTTTTGCCCTATGATTTCCATGATTTCAACATGGAAAATGCTGATGGAGGAAGGGTCAAATCCCTCTCCCTCAACATCATGATCTCAGTCCAAATCAGGGCCATTTGTCTTTTTTTTTTAAAAAAATGGGAACTTTCTTATCTACTAGTCTAAATGGGCCACCGATTCTGCTTCCTCAAAACCAAAGCAGCGAAAGCACAGCTTTTTGATAATGTTCTTTTCCCCCCAACACGGTCTAGAACATTGGAATGGCCATGTCAGTAGGCCCCAGAAACTGGTGGAATCCCCACACATTAAAGCCACTCTGTTTTATTATTAATAATTCATTTGTTAAATGTAATATTCATAATACAATAAACAATACAATTAAGAATACAACAATAAATATAAGAATAGATCATGAATATGTTCCCCATGTACTCCTATATTTCCCTCTCAAAATATTAACTTGTACCTAATACTGTGTATGGGTCTGCAGTGTCATAAACTCTATTATTCCATATATATATATATATATATATATATATATATATTAAAATGAATTCCTTTATATATTTGTTCTATGGTCTTCCTTCTCTCATGAGATTTGTCAGTTTAGGTCTCAATCCTATGCATGTTTAGACAGAAAAAGTCCTACAACTCCCACCATCCAACAGCCAGCCATGACTTTTTTTCTGTCTAATCATGCATAGACCTTAATTATATGTCCCGTACACTATTGAGCCATTCATCAACTGAATGGGGGAGTTATTAAAAAAAAATCACTCTTTTATATCATGGTTGGATAGAAGGCCATAAAACATGAATTATAGGTGTCAGATAAATGCTCAGGGCCCTAATTAGCTCTCCGTGGCATAATATTTCACTCTTGAGGGGGGGAACCCCTGCAACTGCTAGCATCATTAAGGCAAAACTAGACTCTGAAAGCCCTCTTAAACCACTGGACTCAATAGTGGCAAAAGCCTTATAAGACCAGGGACCACTTCACCTGGCCAACATACATCTTGGTCCTCCCTTTATTACCTGTGTGTTTTCATGGCAACTGTGCCAGATGGTTTCCGGGGTGACCCTATCTGGCTGCGATGTAAACTCTTTGGCTCAGTTGACACCCCAATAACAGGGATCAGCTGTTATTCTTTTGAGTTAGTTGGCTGGGAGTGAACTGGAGAAGATCAAACCTTCTCTTAGCAGAAAAGTAAGCACTGCTAAACTACCACCATAGATAAAGCTCCTTGGTCTTCTTTTGGAAACAGAGGCTGGTCATGTCGTTTCAGTTTATTTGGAAGGATGGAGTCACGCAAAGGCTATCCGTAGGCTGACCATATGAAAAGGAGGACAGGGCTCCTGCAGCTTTAACTGTTGTGATGAAGAGAGAATTTCAGCAGGCGTCATTTGTATGCATGAACCCCTGGTGAAATTCCCTCTTCATCACAACAGTTAAAGCTGTGGGAGCCCTGCGCTCTTTTGTATCTGGTCAAGTGGGCAGGGTTCCTGCAGCTTTAACTGTTGTGATGAAGAGGGAATTTCACCAGGTGCTGCATGCATACAAATGACACCTGCTGAAAGTCCCTTTTCGATACAGCCGTTAAAGACAGAGGAGCCCTGTCCTCCTTTCCATATGGTCACCCTATGTGTCTCTACAAGAGGCATTTAAAGCTCTTTCAAGGCGCATTAAAAAATTTACCTCTACAAGAACGGAGCGCAAATCGGGCGTAAAGGCGTGTTATCTCCCCGATTATGCACATTATCGAATGCGTGTTAAATCGCGAGTTTTATTTTGCTCCGTCCATTAAAGCGCATTTTGACTGTGTGACTAAGCGCTTATGCGCATTAACTACTTGTAAAGCGCATTTTGGACATCTGTTAATGCGCTTCGCCGCCTCTCGTGCAGAGGGATTAGGTGTAAATGCGCTTCTGCGATTATGCGCATAATTGCCTAACCAGGCGCAAAAGCAAATCCTTGTAGAGGGGACCTTTCTCAGGGCTGGGCATCCTGGTGTCCTCCAGATGTTTTTAACTATAACACCCATAAGTCTGTCAGCATGGTCAACGATCAGGGTTTCTGGGAATTGTAGTACAACACATCTGGAGGGGTACACGCTTGCCTGTCTCTGAAAATTCTATATGCTCCACAGATTCTACACTGGATTATCAGTCATTCCTGGTCTCCAAAGACTGCTGGGAATTGCAGTTTGGAACCGGGTGGGGGCTAAGGTTTTCTGAGAATTCTCAGCATCCTCATAAAGCAGCAATTTGCGGATTCTCTGGAGATAGCCATGACTAGGGTGACCAGATAAAATCCAGGTCAGGGCTCCTGTAACTTTAACAGTTGTAGAGAAAAGGGAATTTCAGCCAGTGTCATTTGTATGCAGTTAGTTCCTGGTGAAATTCCCTCTTCATCACAACAGTTAAAGTTGCAGGCACTATACTAGAGTGACCATATACAAAAGAAGGCAGGGCCCCTGCAACTTTAACTGTTGTGATGAAGAGGGAATTTCACCAGGAACTAATTGCATACAAATGACACTGGTTGAAATTCCCTTTTCTCTACAACTGTTAAAGTTACATGAGCCCTGTCCTCCTTTTCATATGGCCAGCCTAGCCATGACATTTGAAACCACTGATTAAAATTTCAGACATTTTCAAATGTTGCATTTTGATTTTGATCTTTAATTTTTCAAAAGCTGCACTCTTGTTGATGAATGTTAAGGCAACAGAACTGCCAAAATCACGATTTCCATAAGAGCCTTTCCCCACTAATTACAGCAACACCCTTAATATGGAAGATTTCCCCCCCCCCCATGTGAAATTTTGTATTTGAAAATGTACCTACCTTCATCTACTTGCATTTGTTTAACCAGGCTTCTCCAACAAGGCACCCTCCAGATGTGTTGGACTACAACTCCCTTCATCCATAAGCTGTGTGGCCAACATGAACTGGCAGGTGATGGGAGTTGTACTCCAACACACCTTGAGAAGGCTGGTTAGAGAACGTTAGTTATTGGGCAGAAAAGAAAAGTGATAAATAAAAATGCATTTCAACTATATGTGTGAACACAGTACCAAAATAAACAGCTCCTACAGGAAAATCATACACTCATAGAATAGTAGAGTTGGAAGAGGCCTCTAAGGCCATTGAGTCCAACCCCCCCTGCTCAATGCAGGAATCTACCTTAAAGCATCCCTAACAGATGGTTGTCCAGCTGCCTCTTGAGTGCCTCTAATGTGGGAGAGCCCACCACTTCCCTAGGTAGAAGTCGGTTGTCTTTATTAATATGAACAGATCCTGAGAAGCTGCTTCTTCCCATTGCAGAATGGATTTGCAAAGCTACCTGGGAGAGGATGATGACATCCTTGGAGGAACTCCTGCCCTCGGCTGGGAAGATTCCGACATTTCTCTCGGTAGCCCAAACAGCCTGGACCTGTGCCAAGGGGACATTCAGGATGAATCAGTCGATTCTGTTGCTGATGACAGCGGACCACTTCTGAGATGCCTCAAGAGAATCTACCGAAAGGTGAAGAAGGAAAAGACGAGGCGACGTAGAACCATGACTTCCGGTTTGTCGTTTTAATGGGGGGTTTAATCGCTTGGGTACTGTCTTTCTGTTTTATCGACGTGTTTTTAGCTGTGTTTTAATGGACTTGTTTTTATCTGCATCTTATTATCGTCAATCACCTTGAGCGGCATGTTTTGGTGGAAAGGCGGGATCTAAATAACACATATAAATAAATAATAAAATGGGTTTTTTTGCAACCGTGTGGGCTAGAAACTTTGAAACTGGGAGCTGAGAGAATCAAACCCATATCTGGGATTCAGATTCTGGGGAGAGACCATAGCTCAGTGGCAAAGCCCATGTTTTGCATGCACAAGGGCTCCCAGTTCAATCCCCCAGCTGCATCCTCTCCACTTGAAAAAGGATAAGGTAGCAGGTTAGATGAAAGACTTCTTGGGTCCCCTCTACAAGGATTCGCTTTTGCACCTGGTTAGGCGATTATGCGCATAATCGCAGAAGCGCATTTACGCCTAATCCCTCTGCACGAGAGGCGGCAAGAGGCAGCGAAGCACATTAACAGATGTCCAAAATGTGCTTTACAAGTAGTTAATGTGCATAAGCGCTTATTCACACAGTCAAAATGCGCTTTAACGGCCGGAGCAAAATAAAACTCGCGATTTAACGCGCATTCGATAATGCGCATAATCGGGGAGATAACGCACCTCTACGCCCGATTTGCGATCCGTTCTTGTAGAAGAAAGGTAATTTTTTTAATGCGCCTTGAAAGAGCTTTAAATGCCTCTTGTAGAGGCACCCTTGGTCTGAAACCCTGCAGAGCTGCTGCCTGTCAGAGTAGACAATATTAACCCAATAGGCAGCTTTCTATGTTCCTAATTCCATGCCAGATTCTGCATTTAATGCCATGCTTGTCCAACTGGAGAACCTTTCAGCCACCCAATAAGAAAACTACATTTGGGCCAAGCTGTACATTTATCCACGTTGGGAGGGTAAATTAATTTCTGTCTCTTTCTCTTTCTCTGTGTGTGTGTGTGTGTGTGTGTGTGTGTGTGTGTGTGTGTGTTTAGTCCCTGATCTCTCTGCGATGGCAACAATTTGGGAGGAAAATGAACAGCCTGGTTCTGCTCAAGAACCCGAGCTGTTGCTATCATCCTGGAGAAGCACCATGGACTATTTCAACAGTAAAAAAGAGGTATGGAAAGTCTTCACCACTGTCCTGTAAAATGGTGCTCTGTCTTGCTGTTTGGAGAGCTCCCAGAAACCTTAGCAACTGGCAGCCCAAGAGCCCCATCTGACCCCCAGCTGCTTCCCATGTAGGGGGACTTTATGGAAAGGAGTGTTGAGGAGGGGAAGCAAAAGAGGGCAAACGCTGCGAGCGTTTGTATTAGTAATCAGTCCAGTAGCAACCCAGGAGCTGAAGAAATACTCACACACCAAATCTTGTGTATAATACAGATTGTTTACTCATGGTCCAATATATACAGCAGCACAACAGTTTCCATCCATATATGTATAGTCCTTTACACAGTTCTCTCCACGTCCAAAATACACCACATCTGACACACAACGTCTGACACCCAACACTAGCCATTAAACTAAGGCTCACATTTATACATTTCATACATCAGCCCAGCCCTGCTAAATCATTCCATCAGATTAGACACATTGCAATAATTAGTTCGACCTTTCCAGTTCTGTACATAAAAAAACTCTCTATCTTATTGCCTACAGCTGGCTGATCTGCCCTTCAGGCTTCTAAAACTTTCCACCAATCCACTTTGACTCTGGAATATTTCCTCAACAAGGAGGACAGGGCTCCTGTCTCTTTAACAGTTGCATAGAAAAGGGAAGTTTAGCAGGTGTCATTTGGATGCATGCAGCACCTGGTGAAACTCCCTCTTCATCACAACAGTTAAAGCTGCAGAAGTATAGCTAGAGTGACCAGATACAAATGAGGGCAGGGCTCCTGCAGCTTTAACTGTTGTGATGAAGAGGGAATTTCACTGCATGCCTACAAATGACACCTGCTGAAATTCCCTCTTTGTCGCAACTGTTAAAGATACAGGAGCCCAGTCCTCCTTTCCATAGGGTCACCCTATTTGACTCTACTCTTGATCCAAGGCAGGGGACCTCCAAGCTTTTTGGGTCAGTGGGCGCATTTGGAATTTTGATAAGAGTATTATGGGTCCTCTCACAAAGTGCCTGCTATGGTAGGCGTGACCTGTCACAAAACATCTCACAAAGTGCCTGCTATGGTAGGCGTGACCTGTCACAAAACATCTATTTCCCAGAAGGCTAAAAGAAAAGTAACTTTCCCAAGAACCTAAGTACAAGGCAGAGGTGGGACCTGAGCTCCAAAACACAAAACCACTCTTTGAACCCACACTTTTCTGCCACTACACCCATTTCACAGAAAGTGAACCGATGAGGCTCAGAGACAAGTAACACGAGGCCCAGAGGCATTCTGGGAAGTAAAGATGGCTCCGGCAGCTGGTGTTGCATTTAGCAGCAGGTCCTCTTCGCAGTTTCTAAAAATAATTATAATTGAATTGTTGTAAACTTCCCAGAGAGCTTCGGCTATGGGATGGCATAGAAATGAAATGAAATGAAATGAATAAATAACAAACAATCTAAAAAAAAAATAGACAGAGGTGCAGGCATGACATTAAAGACCCGATCCAAAGGACTTCCCATCCTTCTGCACTTCAGAGCTTCTATCTCCTGTTCGCGGTTTCCTCTGATTTTCCTCCATCACTCATTCAAGGGGTGTGAGCGTGAGAGGCCGGCTGTGCCAAACCCTCTGCAACCCTTCCTGCTGGGGAGGAGGGGGTTAAAAAAAAGCCCTTTGCCCATATTTTGGGTTGTGGGAAAGTGAGCCAGTGGGAGAGACCAACATGGCTGCCTTCCCAGCACTTGCTGATATATACTAAAAATGAGCTCCCACCAGGAACCAAACAGGGGTACAACCATAGTGTGGCCACTCCCCTCACGTTGCCCCACTTTCTATGCATGTTCCGGTTCAAATCTGCAGAGATCAGAGGTAGGGTGACCCTATGGAAAGGAGGACAGGGCTCCTTTATCTTTGACAGTTATATTGAAAAGGGAATTTCAGCAGGTGTCATTTGTAGGCATTTTTATTCCCTCTTCATCACAATAGTTAAAGCTGCAGGAGCCCTGCCCTCCTGACCAGATACAAAAGAGGGCAGGGCTCCTGTAGCTTTAACTGTTGTGATGAAGAGGGAATTTCACCAGGTGCTGCATGCATGCAAATGACACCTGCTGAACTTCCCTTTTAAAGATACAGGAGCCTTGTCCTCTTTTTCATATGGTCATCCTAATCTGAGAGCATCCAAACAGAGGGTTTTGAAAGCATCAGATAAACTGACTCAAGGCTAAACTACACAGTATATTAAATCCCAACTTTTTTTTTTACTTTAATCTTCGGATCCAAGGCTCTGATCCTGCTTGGGACACCTGCCTGCAGGTAGCGGGGAGTTAAATCATCCTGCCCAGCTGCATTCTCCCTTAAATTTGGGAAACTACCGGGGCTAAAAAAAGAAATAAAACTGTATTGGCAGTAATTGAGGGGTTTCTTCCTTTGTAAGCCCCTGTTGGGGGAGGATCTTCGAGAGGAGTTGGCTGGCTGGGAAAGTAAGAACTTTTCTAAATGAGCAATTTATTGCACACTCATGATTGGCCACTCACCGAAATTTGTGGGTCCATTACACGATGCCAGCAACAGCCAGGACATCTCCCAGGCTATTCCTTGGAAATCTCACTTTTTTAAACAAAACGGAAATAATCTGGTAATATCTGGGAAATAGCGGGATCTTCCACTTTGCAAACCCGGCATTGCACTGTCATTACGCCATTAGATGGTTCGGTCTCATAAAAATGAGTGAAAGCGAATGGAGCACGCAGAGAGGAAGTATTCAATTTCAAACCATGTGGCTGCCCATGTTATGGCGCCGATCGTAATCCCAGAAAGAAAACAGAAACAGAAAGCCCCGGTAAGGTAGTGGCATTTTAAAAAAAATGTAGAGAAGTTCTTAAACATCCCCATGCAACATGTAGTGGTTCTGATTTAGATCTGGGTCTCACATGTTTACACTAAAGTAAAAATAATAAAAAAAGGATTGGCTACATGTTTTGCATTCGGTGTAGCATGTCACTTAACACCGTCATCGTCAATGCTTCAGTGAGAACGCTTTAACGTGAATTGCATCCTGCTGGCATTTGGCTCGCCTCCACTGATAGTAATGATATACTTAATCCCAAATTCAGGTTACGTTTTTCAGTAAAAGAGTTGGTCCTCCATCATGGCATCTTCTCGTTCTGCGTAAAGGGATTTTGAACGAAAGGGTAGAGCTGTGCAATTTGCCTTTTTCCTTCCTCCCTCATCCCCATTTGTTTTAGGACGACATGATGAAGAAAAGTTTTTTGAGGTTCTTATTCATACTCAGCAAAACAATCAACTGGAATAACATGAGTGAATTCTTCATGGATAACTTTACGTCTGATGTTGTGGGAGCCATAACAGTGAGTTTCTTGTTTGCTTGCTTTCTGCCCCTTTCTGTCAGGATGGCGCCTGGGCTCCCTGGTTTGGTTTTGGATGCTGAGTCGGACTCGGAGGCAGAACTAGAAGAAGCCAAGCCAAGGCAGGAAGCGGGGGAGGAAATCCCCCAGGACTCTCCAGGAGTCAGGGAGGAACCTTCCCAGGAGCTTATCAGGCAGGCGGCCCAGGTTCAGAGATCGTCTCCCTCCCTCCGTCCCCACCCTTGGGAACTCAGTCTTTGTCGGAGGGGGAGGGAGCATCGGGATTGATAGATCTCAGAGTCCACCTCAGGATTAAGCAGGTGGAGTTGAGAGGCGGTGGGAGGCAGTCTTGCCAGTCTGGCTGCACATCAGAATTGAGGTCAAGAGGACCCTCCCGGAAGGAGGAGTCCAGCAAAAGCCTGTTGGGTTATGGCAGAAAACTATCCATTTAATTGATAGGCAACTGCCTTGCTTTGTTTGGCTAATTAGGCTTAGAGGATAGCTCCTTGCCTTCACAGGTGCTGCAGGTATGAAGAGGCGTTGCTGTTTTTTAAGTAAACAAAGTCTTTGTGGACAGCACAGCAGCTCCCTCTGGTCTCCCGTGTCAGTGGGAAGGCATGGAATCTGGACACTTTCCTTCCAAAAAGGTTCGAAGCTGTTTAAGGTGCAATCCTATGTGTGTTTAGAGAGAAATAGTTCCTAACGCTTGCTGGGAGTTACAGGACTTATTTCCATCTAAACATGCACAGGATTGTACCCTAAAGTTCTTTTTGCCAGTAACTGAACCTTAGGGTAGGCATTTCCACCTTTTAGGTTGGGAAGAAAACTGCATGAAAGATGGGAAACTATCCAACGATGGGTGGTCAGGAGGAAGAGGCCAAGGGCAGGGGATGTGATCACCTGGAAAACTCCGGAGGACTGGATTGGGACCCCAGGAGGGCTCGATTTGTCTTATGGCCTTGAGCTTCCCTAGGGTGACCCTATGGAAAGGAGGACAGGGCATCTGTATCTTAACAGTTGTATAGAAAAGGGAATTTCAGCAGGTGTCATCTGTATATATGAGCGACATTCCCTCTTCATCACAACAGTTAAAGCTGAGGGAGCCCTGCCCTCTTTTGTATCTGGTCACACTGGTATAGCTCCTGCAGCTTTAACTGTTGTGACGAAAAGGGAATTTCACCAGGTGCTGCATGCCTACAAATGACACCTGCTGAAATTCCCTTTTCTATACAACTGTTAAAGGTACAGGAGCCCAGTCCTCTTTTCCATATGGTCACCCTAGTCAGCACCCTATACTCTTGTCTCCTTCTGCTCGACTGTGCTGTCTGCTTCCACTCATTTCTAGGCCTAATTCCATATAATAATAATAATAATAATAATAATAATAATTTATTTCTTACCCGCCTCTCCGTAAGACCAGATCCTGCCAAGGCTTTCCTGGTGCCCCTCTCATATTGGCTAGCTCTGAATTGTCAAGACGATACCAACATGGATGCACTGAGGGGACAGGCCTCGTGCTTCCATGACTTAGCCAATGTGGGCAAACACAGCACATAGAACCGTAGAGTTAGAAGGGGCCTCGAAGGCCATGGAGTCCAACCTCTTGCTCAATGCAGGATTCCACCTTAAAGCATGAGGCTGTCCAGCTGCCTCTTGAAGGCCTCTAGGGTGGGAGAGCCCACCACCTCCCTCGGTCATTGATCCCATTGTCATATGGCTCTAACAGTCAGGAAGTTTATCCTGATGCCCAGCTGGAATCTGGCTTCCTGTCACTTGAGCCTCTTATTCCGTGTTCTGCACTCTGGGATGATGGAGAAGAGATCCTGGCCCTCCTCTGTGTGACATCCTTTCAGGTATTTGAAGAGTGCTATCATGTCTCCCCTCAGTCTTCTCATCTCAAGGCTAAACATGCCCAGTTCTTTCAGGCTTTCTCAGACTGAGGGGAGACATGATAGCACTCTTCAAATACTTGAAAGGTTATCTGTCAGGAATGCTTTAAGGTGGATTCCTGCATGCGGCTTGATGGCCTCTACTATTCTAGGATTCTATGTGCTGTGTTTGCCCACATTGGTTGTGTGTCATTGAAGAGTGAGGCCCATCCCCTCTCAGTGCATCCATGTTGGTATTGTCTTGACAGTAATCCCTAAGAATGCTTGTTTACACCGGGGGAATCAACCTGACTTCCAGAGGCTCTTTCAGAACATACCGGAGGCTATCTCATTGGGTGATTTTTTTTTTGTCCCCCTTGTCTACAGGAAATGGTGAAGAGAGAACTTCCAGAGCCCAACATCATCTGCCTTCATGCAATGAGCACCATTATTGACTTGAGGTAGGTTTGCTTCCGGTTCATTTGACTTCCGGATTGACTTCTAACTCCTGCCCCCCCACCCCATAATTACGCCAACAACCTTTCATCTTCCACCATTGTTGTTCATGAAATGGAAATCTGCTCTACATTTGTAGCAAAGTGTTGTTGTTGTTGTTGTTATTATTATTATTATCATTATTATTATTATCTTTATTTGTATCCCGCGTTTTCCCCAATACTGGGCCTCAAGGCGGCTTTACAAAATTAAAACGTATACAGTTAAAAGCTATAAAAACATACAAAAGTTAAAAATATAATTAAACTGATTTCAATATTAAAACATTTCCTCATTTAAAATACATATTAAATTTTAAAAATCTTAACAGAAATGGAGGTCCATATTATTCACCAAAGGCCTCCTGGAATAAGTAAGTTTTTGCCTGTCTCCAAAAGCATATCAAGGAGGGAGCCAGTCTAGCTTCCCTGGGAAGGGAGTTCCAGATCCTTGGAGCAACCACCGAGAAGGCCCTCTCCCGCATACCCATCAGGCGTGCCTGAGATGTTGTTGGGACTGAGAGAAAGGCTTCCCCAGAAGATCTTAGAGTATGGGCAGGCTCATATGGGAAGTGTTGCAATAAATGCAAATGTACGATGAACAGGTGGCATTTTATAGGTCCTGTCTGCACTAGGGATGGGGGCAAAATTCATTTGATTTGCATTTTAATGTAAAATTGTCTAATTTCACCAGAGACTGTTCGTGAGATAATTTTGGAGGAGGGGGTTAGAGCAAATGCAGGGGTTTGGGAAGAAAGTGGATGGACAGGCATATAAGAGCAACAGGGAGCTCCCAAGCCAAGAGATTTTTGAGTTTGGAATGGGGTGGAATATTACGAAAAAGGGAGGAAAAGAGAATAAGTGGAGTATGGACCACTTAGAAGGAAAACAGAAGATAGTGCAACAATAGGATCATAAGAGGAGTCCAGATACTGGTCCATCTAGTCCAGCATTCTGTTCAAACAGCGTCCAACCAACTGTCAATGGAAAACCCATTCACAGGACGCACGTTGTCCTCAAAATTCAGGGAAATGTTCAGGTTACCTCTAATGACTGGTTTGCTCGGTAATTGGCATTTCTTTATATGTGACAGTAATGAGCCAGAGGCAGGGCCAGGGCTGTGATTTGAGTCACTTCCTTAGCAATTCTGCGAGCCCTTTTTGAACAGGTTGTGGAATACAAATAAGGGCAGCAAAGATGTAATCAGCCTCCTACGTTTTCTGCCCTGTTTGGTACTAGGCTATCTCTGTTTCTATTTAAAGCAGGGATCAGAAATGGCAGAAATGGGGAACGTGTGACAGGGGACAGTTGGAACAATGCTTGTTTGGTCTTACAAAACGATTTAACTTATTTTGAGGGGAGATTCCGTTTCAAAGAATCAGTGGTGTGGAAGGGACTATACCAGGATGACCCTTGCAGGATGAGACCAAGAGCCCCATCTAATCCAGAAATCTTGTGGAAAGCCCACAAGCAGGGCATGAGGGCAGTACAGTGGGGGGAATGAAGTGGCTGGGGTTGATGGGTGGTACAACACATTTGAAGGGAATCAGATTAGGGAAGGGCTGGTACATGAGATCTTTTCACGGCTCTTTATCTCTTTGTTTTATCCTGTTATTTAGAGCTGCAGGCTTTGCATCATTGTATTCTGTTGTGTGCTATTATTGTAAACTGTCTTGAGGTCATTTTGCATCCAAGAGGCAGCTCTGAGAAATGTTACAATTCAATACAAAGACTTACCTGTGCTTTCGGTGTCTTCCAGCAAGAGGCATGTAACAAAAATGATGGGGTCCTACAAGAAGGGTATCTTGCTCCGGACGTTCTTCAAGAGTGTCTTCTCCCTTTCACCTGTGAAGCCAGGACAAGAGGAAGGAAGAGCAGATCCTTCCAGTATTCAGTACACAAAGGTAGCCATGTTTTCCTCTTTGGATGGACGCTATGGCTGCATTCAGATGTTGCTTTAAGCCATGATAGGTTAATAAGCTACTTACAGTAGTTTATTTTGAAAACAAGCTATGATTATCCCCACATGATCAGACAAATAAGCTACTGTGCGTAGGTTATTAAGCTACTGTGTGTAATTCAGCAGGTCATGGGGTCGGATCTCAGCATGTTTTAGTGCAACCTGAGACCTTTTGCACTAAGCACTAGTTGGTCTTGAAAGGCAGGATATAAATTTAATAAATAAGTAACTCAAATATTGCCGGTGGTGACTTCCACCATGTCATTTAACAGAAACCTCTTCCCCTCCCCATCTTTTTATTTAATCCAAGCCTGAGGAAGAGTTCTATGAAACTCAAAAGCTAGCATGCTATTTGAGATTTTTGCCATAAAATAGGGTGACCCTATGGAAAAGAGGACAGGTTTCCTGTATCTTTAACAGTTGTGATGAAGAGGGAATTTCAGCAGGTGTCATTTGTATACATGCAGCACCTAGTGAAATTCCCTCTCCATCACAACAGTTAAAGCTGCAAGAGCCCTGCCCTCTTTTGTATCTGGTCACTCTAGCTATACTTCTGCAGCTTTAACTGTTGTGAAGAAGAGGGGATTTCACCAGGTGATGCATGCATACAAATGACACCTGCTGAAATTCCCTTTTCTATCCAACTTTTAAAGATACAGGAGCCCTGTCCTCCTTTCCATATGGTCACCCTACCATAAAAGTATTGTTTCATTGTCTGCGTTCCTACATCTGTTGTTCCCCCAAGAGACTGCTACGATTATATTTGCCCAATTGTTCTGTCCCTGCAAACGGTCAAGTTGACTTACGTGACCTTTTCTGAGGGACACACATTCAATTCAAGGTTTTCAGCATTTCACTTTCCAAAGACACAGATTTTCTCCTCTTCGAAATTCAAGCCCTGTTTATTCAGCAGCCTCTTCAGGCAGAGTACTTGGGGTGCACACAGGAAGTCATCATGACTTCCAGACCCATTACCTTCCTGTGGCCTGAGCCCATCTTGCTCACCATTTTTCCCCAGAGTCTCTTCATTGGGACATACCAGACCTTCAGTGAGATGCTCCAGCAGCTGATGGTGGAAAATCCCATTCCTTTGGAGCTGGAGAGGATCTTACAGGTGAGAACCTTTAAAGGAGGCAAGTAGTAAAGCAGGGAGATGTGAAGAGCTGGATTTTCAATTATTTATTTGAGATCATAGAATGGTAGAGTTGGAAGGGGCCTAAAAGGCCATCGAGTCCAACCCCCTGCTCAATGCAGGAATCCACCTTAAAGCATCCCTGACGGATGGCTTTCTCTTGAGGGCCTCTAGTGTGGGAGAGCCCACCACCTCTCTAGCAGTACGTCCCATTGTCGTACTGCTCTAACCGTCAGGAAGTTTTTCCTAATGTCCAGCCGGAATCTGGCTTCCTGTAAGTTGAGCCCATTATTCCGCGTCCTGCACTCTGGGATGATCAAGAAGAGATCTTGGCCCTTCTCTGTGTGACAACCTTTCAAGTACTTCAAGAGTGCCATCATGTCTTCACTCAATCTTCTCTTCTCAAGACTAAACATGCCCAGTTCTTTCAGTCTCTCCCCATAGGGTTTTGTTTCCAGACCTCTGATCATCCTCGTTGCCCTCCTCTGAACATACTCCAGTTTGGCTGCATTCTTAGAATCACAGAGTAATTGAGTTGGAAGGGACCTCGGAGGCCATCGATGCTCAATGTAGGAATCCACCTTAAAGTATAACTGACAAATGGTTGTCCAGCTGCCTCTTGCAGGCCTGTAGTGTGGGAGAGCCCACGGCCTCCCTAGGTCATCGGTTCCATGGTCATACCATCCATGGTCATACCACTCTAACAATCAGGAAGTTTTTCCTGATGTCCAGCCGGAATCTGGCTTCTTGTAACTTGAGCCCATGATTCTGTTCCTGCACTCTGGGATGATCGAGAAGAGATCCTGGCCCTCCTCTCTGTGACAACCTTTCAGGTATTTGAACCTTTCAAGTATTTTTGGACTGTCCTTCAGCCTCATGGATACCAAGGCAGGGTGCAATAAGGCTGAATGAAACTAGTCATACCAAAATACAGGCACAATAACACAATGGAACAAGCTCGTACAAAACTAATTTAGAGGCAGCTAAAATGCACAAAGCAGATTGAACAGTATAGCCAACTTAAAAATGCCTGAGCAAATAAAAATGTTTTGAACTGGCTGATGCTGAATTGTAATGTTGATGGCTGCCGTGCCTCTACGGCAGTGGTGAAGGCCAAATTCCGTTTTGGAGAAGCGCTCAATGGCCTTCCAGTGCTGGGCAAGTATGAAAAATACAACTGGGCCCTCAATTCCATTTTTACCAATTTATAGAAGGAAGCATGTCTACCCTGAAGTTAGCATGAGCAGCATGTCTACTCGCGTGTATGGGTGACCATATGGAAAGGAGGACAGGGCTCCCTTATCTTTAACGTTCAACATCTAAGGCCCTCCTTCAGGTGCCTACTCTGAGGGAAGCTCAGAGGTCGGCAACAAGGGAGAGGGCCTTGTCTGTGGTGGCCCCCCAATTGTGGAACAATCTCCCTGACGAGGCCCGCCTGGCGCCAACATTGTTATCTTTTCGGCGCCAGGTCAAGACTTTCCTCTTCTCTCAGGCATTTGGCAATATCTGAGGAGCTTGAGTTTGTTTTTGTTTTTGTAGCTTTTTGGGTTGTTTCAGTGGTTTTAAATGTATGTGTGTATTGTGTGTATGTTGCATGTTTTTGCTGGTTTCATTTTTTGTATATTGTTTTTAATTGTTTTAATCCTATGTAAACCGCCCAGAGAGCTTCGGCTATGGGGCGGTATACAAATGTAATAAATAAATAAATAAAAATAAATAAATATGAAGAGGGAATTTCAGCAGGTGTCCTTTGTATGCAAATAGCACCTGGTAAAATTCCCTCTTCATCACAGCAGTTAAAGCTGCAGGAGTCCTGCCCTCTTTTTGTAGAGTGACCAGATAGAAAAGAGGGCAGGGCTCCTGCAGCTTTAGTTGTTGTGATGAAGAGGGAATTTCACCCGGTGCTGCATGTATACAAATGACACCTACTGAAATTCCCTTTTCATATGGTCACCTTATGTTTTACTGAGAAGCAAGCAGGAAAGAATCACTCAGCAACACTTTCAAAAAACATCAAGTCTCTGCATGTCAACACCGAGCCTCTGCATGACTACTCACAAGTAAGGGGGGAAAGCCTCTGCATGTCTACTCAGAAGGAAACAGGGCAACCCTCTGCATGACTATTTAGAAGCAAGCAGGATTTGCCTCTGCCTGATACCACTGAGAAGGAAACAGGATTGAACCATTCAGCAGCGTCTTTCCCTGGCCCTGCCTCCTGTGCTGAGCAGTGAAAACCTTTTATCTCTGATCAGCAGCTGATCAGAGATAAGAGGTTTTCTTTGCTCAGCCCGGAAAAACGCTCCCTTAGCAGAGGGAAGCACTGATCTCCAATCAGCAGCTGATCAGAAGTAAGAGCTTCCCTCTCTGTGGAAGAGGGAGAGAGGTTGGGGGAAGAGGAGGGAGATATATATTGTGTATCTAAAGTCCCAGATTCTCTTAATTGTGGTTTCCCCCCCCCCCTCACCAATAGCTTATGACCCCTTGGTTGCAGTCGTCCGAGGTTGATCTCCGTGAGAGGGCCATATGGAGCAGTGCTTCCCTGCTCAACTTCGTGGCCAGCAAATTACAGTTGGATGTGAGTAGTCTTTGAAACCTCCCCTTTCCCCCCCGCCCCCCCAGCCACAAATCCATGGGGGGGCAAGAGCATTACCCGTTGTTTGAAATATCCCTTGATCACAGAGTGGGGAGGGGTCCCTGTTACGAATGTGCGCTGGAGAACACGCTTACTCGTAAGTAACTTTCTCCACTTGCACTTCACTGACCCCCTGAGTGAAGAGGGGGAGTGGTGGAGAGAAAGCTGCAAGCTTGTTGTTTTAAAACTCCACTGTTGTGGAAGTGCAACGGTACGCCCTCATGGAAGTGTGCAGGTACGCAGAGCCGCAATGATGTTCAAAGCTGATGCCCGCCCCCAATGACCCCCAATCTCGCCGAGAAGGGCTGGAGACAGGGGAGTGCTGTCTGCGAAACAGTGCCGTCCTCCTCTCGGGCACAGGGAAAGATCCCGCTCACTCTCGCACCTCTTTCGTCCCATCAGACGATGTCCAAATTCTTGCGGCTCGGCCACCTGGTCGCGGTGTTGGGGATCTGCTGTGGGGACCCCGTCAAGTCGATCAGCTCCAAGGCGGCCAAGAGCACCCACCTCCTCCTCGCCGTTGTGCTGGGCCAAAAGAGTAAGACGCATCAGCTCATGATTAGGGCCCTGTGCAAAGCGGGAGGGTCCCAGAACTGTTTTGGGGAGGTTCAGTTTTCCTTGCAAATCGTTTCTGGGAATGCAGACATCCATTTGTGGTTAGTGATAGATTCATCCTCTGTGAATATCTCCTCTGAAAGCACATTCCTGGGCATGTTTAGACAGGAAAAAGTCCTATAATTCCCAGCATGCCCCAGCCAGTCATGGGGCATTCTGGAAGTTGTAGGACTTTTTCCTGTCTAAACGTGCCTCAGATTGCACTCTAAGAAAAAGAAGAAGGGCCAAAGCTCAGTGCTTTGCATGCAGGGACGTCCCAGGCTCAATCCCAGGTCAGACTGGGAAAGACTTCTGTCTAAAAACCTGGAGAATTGCTGCCCATCAGTGTGGACAACACAGAGCTAGAGGAAATGAGTATGATTCATTACGAAGCAGATGGGCTTCTCTAATGAGACCCCCTCTACAAGAATTCGGTTTGACTCCTGGTTCTCTGATTATGCGCATCTTCTCGGAAGTTCTTTATGGTAAATGACTGTATGCAGGAGGTAATTGAGCGCACAACTGGTGGCCGTACCGGTTGTTTGAAATGCGCTTTAGAAGTAGTTAATATGGAGAATCGCTTGTTCACATAGTCAAAATGCGCTTTAATGGCCGCAGCAAAATAAAACTCGCTATTTAACGCACATTCGATAATGCGCATAATCAGATAGATAACGCACTTCAATTCCCAATTTGCACTCTGCTCATGTAGAGGTAAACATTTTAATGAGACTTGAAAGAGCTTTAAACCTCTCATGTAGAGGCAGCCTGAGTCAAATTGCCTAGACTGATGAGGAGCTGGTTCGGAGGGTCGGACTTTTAGGAATCGGCTCCTTGGGATCAGCTGAAGGAACTGGTACTGCAGCCTAAGAAGGGCCTTCAAAGCCCTGCGTTCCTCCACTGCTGGACTTCCAGTGGCGTAAACAGATGCAGGGGATGATGGAGGTCAGACAACCAAGGCTGGCTGCTCAGATGCCTGATTTGTGGCATGCAGAGGTAACTTGCATTATGAGTAACATAGCTCCTAGAGCAGGGATCCCCAGTGTGGTGCCCACGAAGCTTTCCCCTCTCTGTCCTCTTAAAATAAACCTTGGGAAATGTTAGGGCAGTCTTCTCTTTCTTTCTAGCCTCTAGCCTTGCTGTTTCTCCTCCCTCCCAGCCTCTAGTCTCACTAGTCCCTCACCTCATTAGCTCAATGTTTCTACCCCTCGTAGCCTCTAGCCTTGCTCTTTCTCTCCCCTCTTCCCCTTTGCCTTGCTAATTTCCCCTCTTTCTCAGCCTCTAGCCTTGCTCTTTCTCTTCTCTCTCTCCCTTTGCCTTGCTAATTTTCCCTCTTTCTCAGCCTCTAGCCTCGCTCTTTCTCTCCCCACACCACCCCTTTAGCTCCCTTTTGTCTAGCCAGGCCCCTGCGGCAGCCATTCTGTGACTAGCCAAAGCCACCAGGAGAGCTGTTGTGTGGTGATGGTGCTCACAGCCTTTTCTTCAAATCCCAAATGTGCCCACAGGTCTAAAAAAAAGTTGGGGACCCCTGTCCTAGAGTATCTAAGTATGCACTAAGGAATACTAAACTTGTTTTTCTCCCCCCAATTCTGGTGTGTGTCAGTTGCAAGGTTGGATGATAAGAACGCCCATACAGAAGCCATCAAACGGAAACACAAGGAATTCTTGGAAACTTGGAATCCTCTGGTGTTTCTCAAAAACCCCTCCAGAGTTGCAGAGGTAATTGGGACAGGTACACACACCCCATTGACTGTAACGGAGGATTAACAGAAAATGAGTGAAATATCGGTCCTTATAAGGCATAGGATGCATATATCTGGAGGAGAGGTAGGCGCTTCCTATAACGTCTAAGAGTCTCTCTAGATGGATTCCGTTTGACGCCTGGTTAGCCGAATATGCGCATAATCGCTGAAGCGCTTTATCGTAAATGCTTGTATGCAGGAGGTAATTGAGCACTCAACGGGTGACCTTACCGGTTGTTTCAAATGCGCTTTACAAAATGCGCTTTAAGAGCCGGAGCAAAATAAAACTCGCTATTTAACACGCATTCGATAATGTTTAAAGCGCCTCTACGCCCGATTTGCACTCCGTTCTTGTAGAGGTAAATTTTTAATGTGCCTTGAAAGAGTTTTAAATGCCTCTTGTAGAGGCAGCCTAACTGGCAATATATAGGAAAATGCACTCCTTCACATCCTGTGGACCCAAGCTGTTAAGGGCTCTACAGATTAACGCCAGCACTTTGACCCTAGCTGCCATATTTCTGCACCGTCTTCACTGCATTGCAGTAATCTAACATGATGCACAAAACTAATGTTAATAAATAAATAAATGAATGCAATTTGCACAAATAAAATGTTTGCTGGGTTTTTTTAAAAAAACAACAACAGCAAAGCACGAGATTGCAAAACAAATGAACATTTCTCATGCAATCTTCATTTTTTCATGCAAATATCTTGGAGATATTTGACAAAACAGCATAATGCTACTTGAACATTTTGTAGTATTCTGTCACTTGCAGCGGGGGATGGTTAAAGTTTCTGTGCAGGCTTTATCTTGAGAGCCAACCAGAGCTCGGACCTGCAGACATTTTTAATCAGAAAAAAAAGCCTTAGGGCGCAATCCTACATACGTTTAGACAGGGGGGAAAAGTCGTACAACTTCCAGCATGCTGGGAGTTGTATGACTTTTTTTCTGTCTAAACATGTGTAGGATTGCGCCCTTAATTTTTTTTTTATACAAGTTGGTGGGTAGAAATGTCTATTCTAATTATTTGGTTTATCAGAAAAAAATACCGTATGTTCAGGGGTGGTTTTGCACTGAAATATTTTGTTAATTTATGTGGTAGGGATGAACAGATCCGCTAGTTTCTCTTTTTCTAGGATTTGAATTTTTAAAAATTCAAGTTAATTCTCTCCCACATATAAGGATCTTTGCAAATTTTGCAAAATTCTTATAAAAAATGAACTGATATTATATCCTCACCCATCTGCACCAGCCAAATTCCATAGGTTCAATTATTCCCATCATGGAGAAGACTACAATGTACCTGCGTGCCACATAGTGGTTAAAAATGAGGAGCCTATCAGAAAAAAAGGTGGCAACTCTAATTCAGCCCTAATATGTTTGAACACACAGGGATTGAAACCCAAGGCTCCTCTAAACAAGCAATTTATTGCACTCTCATAAGTGGCCACCCATGAAAGTTTGTGGGTCTTTTACATGATGTTGTCAACAACCAGGACGTCTCCCGCAGTATCCCTTGGAAATCCCTGTATGAAAAGAACCACTTTTAAAATGTTAATAGCCAGGGCAAGTGGGATCTTCTGCCGCAAGATGGCGATGTCTCAATGGAAGTGAATGGAGCACACTTAGAGGGGAAATATTTAATTCAAAGTATGTGGTTGCCCCTCTCTGCTCATGTAATGCAGTTCATAACAATCGTGCCAAAGGATTAGGAAACAAAAAAGCCCTGGGTAAGCAATATGATTTCCCTTAATGTAGAGATGCTCCCAGACTTTTAAGAACTAAGCACTCAAAACCCTGGGCCTGGTTTGTCAGTCTCAGTTTCTCCCATGTTTGATTTTTTTTAAAAAAAATCCCAAATTCTTTTAATCCTGAATATGGAAAAGTTTGCATATTTTGGTAAATTCTCATCAAAACCAAACTGAAATAAAATTTTCACCCATTCCTAGCTGTGGGCATCTCAAATGAAAAAGGCCCTTTGCAGCCATCTCTGCCAACCGCTCCAATGGCATTGGCCAAAAGCCTCCCTCCCTTCCCTTTGCCTTCTGTGTGCTCCAGGTCTTTGGCGTCTACTTCAGTCCAAGAGAGAAAACGGACTTCATTCTGACTGCCCTGGACGGCCTGACAGAGCATTACAGCAGCGCCTGTTGTACGACCACCGAGGGACTTCTGGCCAGCATAGCAAGGAACTGTGGTGCCGAAATAGAGAAGGTGCGGGAGTTCTGAGAGCAGGTGGGAATTCTGCGGTCTGAGAGTTGCGGAATTCTGCTGGCATGTTGGGTGGGGGGTGGGGTGGATTCCTTTGTAGTAATTGATTCTCGCGTGGGGCTGGAGTCCTTCCCAGCCCTTCAAAATATCCCTCCAAGGTCTTCTCCCTTCCAAACTGTTCGACCCTTCCTTCCAGGTGTCTGACATTGTGGATGGGATCTGCAGCCGGCTGGACCTGATCCACCGGCCCAGTGCCAGGCGGTTGGTGATGAAGTTGGTGGGCTTGCTGGCTGGCAGGACCGAGCACATGGACACGGTCATCTCAAGTCTCCTGGAACATTCCTTCCCAGCCGACAGGTGCCCAGCTGCTCCCCACATCTCTACTGTGAAAACTGGGCCTGCCTGGCAAGGCTGTGTTTACACACGAATGTCCAGTGCTTCTGGTCTGGTGCCTTACACTCCCCCTACAAGACTGCGTTCGCAGCTTGGGGATGCTCCTGGATCCGTCGCTCCAAATGACAGCCCAGATAGATGCGACGGCCAGGAGTGCCTACTATCAGCTTCGGCTGATACGCCAGATGCGCCCCTTCCTAGAGTTGGAAGACCTAAAGACGGTTGTGCACATGCTGGTAACTTCGAGACTCGACTTTTGCAATGCGCTGCACATAGAGCTACCTTTGTGCCTAGTCCGGAAACTTCAACTAGTTCAAAATATGGCAGCCAGGTTGGTCACCAGTACACCTAAGGGTGACCATATTACACCAACTTTAAAATCACTTCACTGGCTGCCAATTAGTTTCCAGGCGAAGTACAAAGTGTTGGTTATTACTTTTAAAGCCCTACATGGTTTGGGTTCAGGTTAGCTGCGGGATCTCCTTCTCCCATGCAATCCGCCCCACACACTCAGGTCCTCTGGGAAGAATTTACTCCAGTCAGCCAAAATTAGGCTGACAACCATTACTCAGAAGACCTTCTCTTCTGCCTCTCCCAGATGGTGGAATGGCCTACCGGAGGAGATTCGTCAATTTAACAGTCTTTCCGAGTTTAAGAAAGTCATAAAGATTGATCTCTTCCGGCTGGCCTACCCAGATAAATTTGAAGATATCCGATTGTTATTTTAATATTGTATCAGTTTTATATGGTTTTTAATCAGTTTTATGCATTTTATGGTATTTTTGTATTTAATGTTGTTCCCTGCCTCAATCCAGAGGGAGAAGCGGGTAAGAAATAAATATATGATGATGATGATGATCTAATCTTAAGCATAATAGGAAGTGAGTCACATTGAACTCAGTGGGACTTTCTTCTGAGTAAACCTGTCTAGGATTGTGGTGTTAGAATGTAACCAAAAGCTCAGGAGTCACTACCTAAAATACGATTGCATGATGGAAAATGGGGGTTATGAACATAAGGGTGTACCAGCTCTCCTGGGGTCCTGGTCCAGCCCTTCAGATGGAGACAACCCTTCTCCAGGCCCGGTCCCCCAACTACTGATTGTTTACAGTCCCCCCCCCCCCAAGGGTTGGAACGTCTCTCCCAATGCGTAGTCACTGGCAGTGAAAGGCTGAAGCTAAAATATGCTCCACCAGCTCCCAAACGAAATGCAACACCACCTCCACCCACCCTGAGAGCTTCTCCAAAATGGAATTTGGGCTGAAGGACGTTCCTCACCCCTTTCCCCTTACAGTTAGAAAGTTCTTCATAAAGCCCCACTGGCATGGTTTTGGTCTGCCATTCAGCCACACTACTTATTATTTGGTGGGAACGTTGTTTCAGGCGCATCACCTGACAAAGCCCCAACGTTTGGAGGTACTTGAACGCTAGGCCCAGAACAACAGAGGCTGGGAAATCCAGAACGCTCCCAGCCATGGCTCTTCTCCCACCTGTCTCATTTTTGCAGCAATTCGTCGGAGCTCTGGCAGTCCCTCTCGACCGAGGAAGTCGTTGAAGAACAGCTCCTGGAGAATCTTCTTAACAGGCTGAAGAACCACCACAGCACTGAGCCACAGGCCTCCTCTGTATCGATTGCTGTGAGTTGGACCTTCCTTCCCTCTGGAGAAGCTATGGGTCTCTATTTTACATATGGGACTGGAAGTGGGCCAATACAGAGGCTGGGTCACCGTATGGCACTGTCACACTGGTGCCCACGTCTAGTTTATCCCAGCGAGCACAGGTCACCGGGGGGGGGGGGGGGGGGAGAGATAAGAATTTATTATTTATTTATTAAAACGTCTATATCCTGCCCTATATCACAGGAAAATCAGGGTGGTGTGCAGCTAAAATCATACATATAAAATAGAATAAATGCACAATTCTAAAACAAACCATTAATATATTAAAACCAATTAAACTGTTAATATATTAAAACCAATACAAAATTTAAAGACAGGTAAAATTCAGTTAAAACAAGACAGCGTGCAGGCAGGTGGATTTAGCCAGCAAAGGCTTAGTTAAAAAGCTGTGTCTTAACCTGGCGCAGAAATGAAACCAGTGCCGGTGCCAGTTGGGCCTCCAGGGGGAGGGCATTCCACAGCCAGGGTGCCACCACAGAGAAAGCCCTCTCCCATGTCCCACCATAGCATATATCACACATTGGTGGGGCTTGGAGAAGGGCTCCTCCGACAGATCTCAGGTCTCACGCAGGCAGATAGAGGGAGAGGCGCTCCCTCAAGTATCGAGATCCCGAGCCATTTAGGGTTTGAAACATCATTGCCAACACCTTGAATTCCGACCAGAAACGGATTGGCAGCCAATAACTCTCTGCAGGCTGAGATATTGTCACGGGGGACCACAGTATGTCTGTTGCTCTTCCAGTCTGTGCAATTCCACATGCTTGATCTGATGTTGGTCCTCCCATTTACCCCACTCTCATGTGTACGATTAATTCTGATCAGAGATGTATCAGCAAACCGAACAACTGAGAGATTGAGAAAATGGTTCTCGGTTGTTGGAGACGGGAGGCTCTCTGAACCGAATCAAAGGACAATACAGTAAAAGAAGGGAGCGAGGTCTATTCTTTCACTTCAGCTCTTTTATTATTTACAAAAAATAGAATAATATCTCATATAATAAAAATCAATACATTAAAAGAATAAGAATGAGTAATGCAGTAAAGGGGGGGGGGGGAATCTACCTGCTCATCTCTCTCTCTATTAGTCTCATTGTCTTCCAAAGTTGTGCCGTGGTTGTTGGCCACCATGGAACCAGCATGGCTCAGACATTCTGCCCAGTAGGAGCCGCATGTTGAGCCTGCAAAAAGAGAGGGAGGGAGAGAACCAAGGCTAGGTGCTGCCTTTTCTCCACGAGAGGAATAGGGCACAATCCTATGGGAATGGCCACAGGCCCCCGAACTCAGGACCGGGAGGAGCGGCAGAGGTGATCTTTGATTCTGTGCTCCTCCTGCTCTGCATTTCAGATAAATGGGTATTTTCGTCAGTCTTGCTGAGGCATCGGGGGAGGGAAGGAGACGGGGGGGGACTGGAGGATTACTCACTCGGTGGCCTCCCCATTCCTTCCTTCTCTCCACCCACAGGAACGCCCCCTTTCCCTTCCCTCCAAGGTCCAGGGCCATGCAGAGCTGGTCTTATGCCCAGGCCAGATGGGAAGTGTGTGCCCCCCCCATTTAAAAAAGGAGGACAACATGGCTGCCCCTAGGGGGCGTCCCCACCAACATGTCCGTTCTACATTACACCTTCATATTAAACCTGTTCTACAACCCCTCAAGGCACCTATATCCCCACCCCGCGTGCGGCATTTGGCCCTCTGGAACTTGTAGTCCGACCGTGATATTCACGACGGACGGCTTCTGCGCTGTTTCCGCAAGGCGGGCTCCTCGCTTCTCGATGGTCCGCTTACGCTACGGAAGCAGTAGCGTAAGCTGGGGGGGACCTCCTCGTCGGAGTGTCCCCTCAAAATTGTGGGCCGAGGGCCAACTGGCCCCCCTGCCCCCCCCCCCCCCCGCATGGCCCTGCCAAGGTCACTTTTCTAGGGTGACCATATTTGGGAAAACAAACAACAGGACACCCAGTGTGTGTGTGTGTGTGTGTGTGTGAAACACCCTTTCCAGGGGCTCCGGAAAGTGCATCATTCCCCCTTCCAAGCTATAGGCAGCTGCCATTAGCGTGGCGGTTGTGAACGACGTGCTTTCCAGAGGCCCCAGAAAGAGCTCTTCTTCCTCCTTAAGGGCCCCGATGGACGAGGAGGAGGGGAAGATGTGTCATTCCTGCTCCTCCAGAAAGCACGTCATCCCCCATCCCTCGCCACACCAGTTGCGGTCTTAAAGGGGAAAGTGTGTTATTCCAGGACATTTTAGAAAATTACAGGAAATCCCCCCGAAACCCAGGATAGAACAAAAACCAGGACAAGTCCGGGAAAATACGGACAGTTGGTCACCCTAATTTGAAGAAGCAGCCGGCACAGTTCTCTCTCTGTCGGCAGCGAGGGGGAGCCCAGACTCGGGATTGGAGTGCTGACTTCAACCTGAGATCCAGGAATCTGAACTATCCTACAGCCCCCGAGACGCTTATCCTTCTAAAAGGATAAGTTAGTTGCTATTCACTCCTGTCCCCGCCTCCCGCCCCAGCCCAACTGTCTCTTCCTGTATGGGGGGGACATACCCCACAGGTGATGCAGCGGTTGCATCATCGTAGAGCAAAGGTGGATGGCGGTGTATCAGCAACTTGGGCAAGATGGCGCCATCCAAGATCGACGGCGGCTCTAAGAGACCGACACACCATGTGGTACAGCTTAGATCTTGAATGGCCTTATTGGGGGATGGGGGGGGTGACGTCACCTCAGCGACGTCAACTTCAGCCTCTCCTCCGCTGCCGCTACCCTCTTCTTCCAATCAAAAAGAACGAGGGAACTGTCAACCTCCTTTTAATGAATTGTGTGAGTGTGTGTTGTCCAACTGAAGTAGCGCATCAGACTGAGCAGACGTGGTTGATATAACAAAATAAGAATGTATTTATTTAAGTTTTTAGTTGTTGTTTTTTAAAGCTGTAAACATAAATCTACCTCCCTCCACCGCCCAGGGAATACTAACGACCTCCATATCCTATAGCCCCACTTTTCCTAATCCTATCCTGAGGCAACCCTCTGCTAAGCCCCACTCACGCCAACCCTCCCCAACTCCCTCACGGCCTCTAACGCTCCAACTGCCAAACTTTTACCCCCCCCGCCCTTATTCTCTCTCCATTTCAAATCAACCAATCAGACGGCACCATTCACACAGCTCACCATTCTAACTCCCCCCCCCCACTTACCTTTGCCTGGAAAAGGAAAGAATTGGCCAAAGCCAATCCAACCCTGAACCAAACATTCAAATATATAGATATAGGCAATCACATAAAATGCCATTTTGTCACAGGGGGCCCTTTAGACAGGCATGTGTGTGGCTTCACGCCGTGAGGCACACAACTAACCGTTCTCTTCTCCCCTCCCGCCCCCTCCCACAGCGGCCATTTCATGCTTTACAACTGCCTCTACATTCCTGACGTTAGGAGAGCAACAATAAACCTGTTGCCCAACCCTGATTGAAAAACAGAGAGGAAAACTCTGAACATGTGCAGCTTTGCATTTTAAATTCAAATCATAACACCATCTGTGGTCATTTGGGAGACCCCCGGGTCTACGGACCCCTGGACTTTAGCTCCACAGTCCAGCCAGCTACAATAAGCGGCTTCAGCCAGTGAGAACGGGGCAAGAGGGAACATAGTTTGGACAGAATCTTCTCCAAGTTCACTGCCCCTAAATTGGTGCCCAGATTTATTTGGACCCTTCCAAGGGAGAGAAGCCCAGGAAGGACAGCTCCAAAGCCATCTTTCCTGTTGGCTCGGTCCAAGTCCACTCAGCCTTGGACGTCAGGCCTGACTGTCCGAGAACCCCGAACCAGAATTCCACTTGCAAAAGCATCCTTTCAACCAGCGTTCCCCTTTGCAGGGAGGGACTTGTGGGATTCACTCACAGATGTAAGGAATGAGCGCGGAACCCTCTCAGTAGCCTGATGCAACCTGGCATCCTCCAGATGTTGTCGCCCAGCACATCTGGAGGGCACCATGTTGACCAAAGCTGCCCTAGGGGAACCCTGCTTGTTCAGATAAAGCTGCTCACCTTTTGAAACGGCACGTTTGGGTGTGTTAAGTGAGCCGTATGAAACAGTTGGTGCAACCTGATACTGGGTGGTGGTGTGGTGGTGGAGGGGTTGGAAAGATCCTGTGCCAAGAGCATGGGGGCAACAGCTCTCCACCCTCCTAAGCCATCTCTTCAAAGGCAATCCCCACCATGGAGTGAAACGGTCTATACTGGGATTGATGGTAGTGAGTCAAGTGAGAACTTGGTCAGAATTCACAAGTCCCTGCACCAAAGGGGAGCAGGGACCCCAACGACAAATACGAATTCGCCTGAAAGCCTTCCCCTGCCCCACTCTTTTCTTGCCCACACCCCTCCCAGATCACACAGGCTCTCTATGAGGTGATCTCCGTGCCCGAATCCAAAGAGGCCATCCAGCGGCTCTACCCGGATCTCCTGATGTCTTTCCTCGTCGAACTGTACTTCAGTAATCAGGCTGAAATGTTGCCAGACGTGAATTCCTTCTTGAAGCGGTGTGGACCGGGAGGGAGACTAGCGAGGTACCTACCTGTGGAGGGAGAAGTACCGACGCCACTATTCCAAGGTCCCACGTCACCCTTCAGCCGCTGGGCTATAACTCCTGTCGTCCCCAGCTAGCATAGACTTGTGGGAGAAACCCTCTGGCCAAGGCTCAGTCATAGGCACTGGTCGGAGCAAGCAGGGGACCAAGGGTTGAGGGGGGGGGGGGGGCTGATGAGGCATCACCAAAACAGTGGACTAAAGAGGATGCAGATTTGCATAAAGTTTGCATGTGCTGACTATGACTTCCATCACACCTAATTCCCCCACTTGGTATGCCTTCGCGTTTTTTTTCCCTCTGAGGCAAACGTGAGTCAAGCTTATGATCCCTTTCATATGAAGAGCTGCTCCTTCGCTCCTTCGCTCATTTGCTCTTCCACTCCACTCCACTCCACCCCTCCCCTTCTCTTTCTCCCTCCAGTCAGGTCCTGTCAGATGAACACTTCAACCAGACTGACATTCCACTGGGCAAAAATGAAAGGACCCTTTCAGTAGGGCTCTTTGGGGGTATTGAGTGAGTACAACCCTGTCTCTGCAGAGATTCAGGCGCTGTATGATTTTTAAAAAGGCTTTGGAGCCTGGGATGCAAGGTTTGGGTTTTATATTGAGGCTTGGAGCCGGCTCCTAGGAGAGATCGCTTTTCCCTGCCAGGACCTGATGCAATCCATTCAAGCCTACAGCAAGACTCCCGTCACAGCACACGCACACAATTCCTTTAAAACTACATGGAGGCTTAAGGGCGCATTAAATGCGCTTAGGGAAAATAATCCAGACTTTTAGCATTCTAGGAAAGGCTGGGGAAGATGCGTTCTAGGAAAAATGTCAGCAGGACAGGCATCATGGGAGTACCGTGCTGCAAATCTGCACACCAGGCATAGAGAGAGTGCACTAAATCGCTGGTGTGATGGAGGCTTTACATGGATAGGTCAGTAGAGTCCGGTGGCTCCGATGTCAGTGAGGCGGGGAAACACAAACAAACAAACGAAAACCCAAAATGTTCCCTCCCCACACTTGGTCCATTTCAGAGTTTTTCTTCTTCTTTAATTTTCTTTCTGTTTTCCAGGGTGGTGTATTAAATTGATTGTTTATTTGTGTGTGTATATATATACATATTCTTCCGTTCATAAGTCCCACAAATTTCTGTAAGCTTCTGCCATAGTTATTCTGTTTGATTATTTTTATCATATAGTCTATGTATTTTTGCCAATTTTTCCTGTTTCTTGAAAAATCTTATCCCAAAACTTCCTAACCTTTCTGCATTCCCACCACATATGAATTTGGGTTCCATTATCTTTACATCCTCTCCAGCACAAAGGTGACAGATACCTATTGATTTTTGCCAACCTCACAGGTGTCAGATACCGTTTTCTGAACTAATTTTCGCTCACCTTCTTTTATTCATGATCCGCTCTGGGTTTCAGTTGGAACCAGTCAGAACTCTAAAGGAGCTATCCAGGATTTCAGATCTTCCTGAGACACCTTCCAGGCTGCAAACTGCCCTGTCAAGCTGATGCAGCAAGGAGCGATTGGCAGAGCAAACTAACCGCTCTGTTTCGTTCCCTTAGCTTTGCAGCAGAGACCATCAAGTTGTTGCTGATTCGCGTCGGGTGCCGCTACGAGGTCACCTTCATGGAGAAGATGCGGGGCTGGGTCATGCTGCGGAGCACTGGAGAGATGCTCCAGGGGGCCGCCCTGCTGGCCAGGTGAACACAGCTGCTCCCCATACTTCCCACCCCATCCTGCACAGCAGGGTTTTTTATTATTTTTATTTCTTGTATCTGCTTTGTATGTTTGTTATCTTGTGTGCCGCCTTGAGAGACTTAAAGGCAGCCAGAAATAATTTTAGATGAGAGATCTGGACAGTGGAGGCTGGTCGAAAGGGGGAGATGAAATTACAGGTTCTTGCCGTGTGCAGGCCCGTTCCCTCTGGCATTCCCACGTGCTGGCAAATTGACACGAGGCACTCACACAACAGTATGAACCCAGCAAAACTCTTCAGCTTTGAGCACCCCCACCCTGGCCTCTTTGAAACGGAGGCCTGGCCTATTCCAAGCCACTTAACAGACAGGTTCTCTGACCTGTAAACCATGACCATGTGCCAACAGGGCGAGACTGCTCCACCCACTAGATGATGCTACAATCCGAGTGATGCCCCCCCCACAGTGGCCCCCACCTTTCCAACATATCCAGGTTCCCAGGGAAACCTTTAGAGCTGCAAGGCCACAACAGGGAGTGAAAGAGCTCCTCCCGCGAGAAACTCTGATAGAGATCAGCTCGCGGGGACATTGGCATTCTGAAACGATTCCTAATAAATTAGGCTGACCAGATAAAATCCAGGTCAGGGCTCCTGTAACTTTAACAGTTGTAGAGAAAAGGGAATTTCAGCCAGTGTCATTTGTATGCAATTAGTTCCTGGTGAAATTCCCTCTTCATCACAACAGTTAAAGGTTCAGGCACTATACTAGAGTGACCATATACAAAAGAAGGCAGGGCCCCTGCAACTTTAACTGTTGTGATGAAGAGGGAATTTCACCAGGAACTAATTGCATACAAATGACACTGGCTGAAATTCCCTTTTCTCTACAACTGTTAAAGTTACATGAGCCCTGACCTGGATTTTATCTGGTCACCCTATAATAAATCTACCAACATTCAACAAGGCCTGCAAGTTCCTGACAATTCTAATAGATGGCTTTAAATAAGAATAAGGGAGGTTCATAGAGGAGCGGCTTATCCAGTGGAGGCGGGTGGATCCAATATCAGTGGGGTGGTGAATCCGCTCTGGATTTCAGACAGAACCAGTCGGAACTCTAAAAGAGCTACCCAAAGTGTGAAGCATGTTAGATAGCTCTTTAGAGTTCTGACTGAAACCCAGAGTGGATTCACCGCTCCACTGATGTCAAAGCCATCAGCCTCTACTGGATTTAGATTAATAATAATAATAATAATAATAATAATTTCTTACCCGCCTCTCCCTCAGGATCGAGGCGGGGAACAACATCGATACAAATGACATAAGATACATAAAACTGATTAAAAACATATAAAATTAATACATCATTAAAATACAGATAAAACTCTTAACATTCAACCAGGTAGGCCTGCCGGAAGAGATAGGTTTTTACAGCTTTCTTAAAGTTGAAAAGACTATTAAGTTGACGAATCTCCTCCGGCAGGCCATTCCACAATCTGGGAGCAGCAGAAGAGAAGGTCCTCTGGGTAACACTCGTCAGCCTAGTTCTGGCTGATTGAAATAAATTCTTCCCAGAGGACCTGAGTTTGCTGGGCAGATTATATGGGAGAAGGCGATCCCGCAGGTAACCTGGACCCAAACCATGTAGGGCTTTAAAAGTAATAACCAACACTTTGTACTTCGCCCGGAAACTAATTGAAAGCCAGATAGATAGATGAGAAGGAATTGAGAAGAGAAGATCAGGGTTAAGGCTGTGTGGCTACATGTTCTGCAATTTAGAAATAATCCTTCTCCCAGGTTCCTGAGGTTCTGTGCCAAGAATGACCGGATTCCGTTATCTCGGGGTGGGGGAGCTAATTATTATTATTATTATTTATTATTATTATTATTATTATTATTATTATTATTACTATTATTTATTACACATATACCGTCCCATAGCTGAAGCTATTTGATTTGCTTACATTGAGTAAACAAATCAAATGCCCATATATTTTATTATTTTGCATATTACTAGCTCTTTCCTCAGCTAGCTGTAGGAAGAGGAGCACAGGGGTGGCTCATTTTTTTGCGCGGGTCGGGCAGTGCCAGTCTGGATTGGCCCCCATGTGCTTAAAGTAAGAAAGGGAGAGAGAAAACGAGAGTGAACAGGTTTTCTCTTGTGCACAATCAAATTTAACATTAGCCTTCCCCAACCTGATGCCCTCCAGATGTGTGGGGACCACAACTCATCAGAAGGGCCACCATGTTGGGGGAAGGCTAGTTTTGAATTTTTGCATTACAGCTGTGGCGCAGAACTCTTTCAGCCCAAGGGCCAAATTTCCTTTCAGAGAAGCTCCCGGGGAGCCACATTCTAGTGGTGGGCGGAGCCAAAGGCAAAAGGGGGAGGAGTCCAAGATACCAGCATATTGTAGCTTCAAGCTCTTACAGTCAGTGACTTAAGGCTTAGCAGAGGCCTTTCAACATTTTAGAATAGGGAAGAAACGGCACGAAAACCATGAAACCAACGAACAGTGGTTGGCCGAAAGTGGTGGAGCCCGGGGAAGGGGGCGTGGCCATCTGTAGAACCCTGGAGGGCTGGATTGGGACCCTAGTGGGCTGCATTTGGCCCGTGGACATAAGGCTCTACATATTACGGGAAGGAATCTGGATGAAAGTAATTCACAAGAATGTGAAAGAAGGAGAAATGGCAGTCTGGATTCTTGGGCTGCCCTCAGGGGTGGTGATAATGTAGCTTCTGTAACAAAATGGCTGCCTTCTGTGTATTCCAGAGCCATGCTGCACTTTTCTTGCCCCGAAACCTTGAGGATCCTGGACTTTTTGTTCTCTCTTCTTGGCAAAGGTAGTGAGAAACTCAAGCCAACCACCATTGCCTTCTTTGTAGAGGTAAGAAGCAGAATTACCAGAATCGCAGGGCAAGGGAAGCCATAGGCCCAAAAGAAGAGTCTGTCTGGATCAGACCAAAGGCCAACCAGCTGCCTTTGGGAAACCCACAAGCAGGACATGAGTGCAACAGCACCCTCCTGCCCATGTTCCCCAGCAACTGTGGTACATAGGCAAATTGCCTTTGATATGACAAAAATGTTGTTGAAAAGGAAGAAGAAAAGAGAGACAAATATACACCACTGGTCATGGAAGTCAAAGAACTATGGTATCAGGAAAAGGTCACAATTATCCCATTAGACACATCGGTCACTGGCATCACGTAAAAAAAATATACAGAAAACCTCCAGAAACTGGGCCTACCAGAATGCAGCCACACCATCATCTAGAAAGCAGTCATAATTAAAACATGCTCAATCGTCAGGGAATTCCTGAATTAATAAAAGACAACATGATTTGGCAAAGCCCGTCATGTCTGTCTAGAAAAACAGCCACGAGCGAGAAAGAGATAATCATTATTATTAATAATAATAATAATAATAATATATTTATTTATTTATTACCCACCTCTCCCTCTGGATCGAGGTGGGGGACAACATTAAAAGCAAATGATATAAATACTTAAAACTGATTAAAAACATATAAAAACTAATACATTATTAAAATACCAATAAAACTCTTAAAATTTGACTGGGTAGGCTTGCCGGAAGAGATCAGTCTTTATAGCTTTCTTAATTTCTGGAAGACTGTTAAGTTGGCGGATCTCTTCCAGCAGGCCATTCCACAGTCTGGGAGCGGCAGAAGAGAAGGTCCTCTGGGTAACAGTTGTCAGCCTAGTTTTGGCTGACTAGTGAATTCTTCCCAGAGAACCTGAGCGTGCAGGGCGGATTGTATGGGAGAAGGCAATCCCGCAGGTAACCTGGACCCAAACCATGTAGGGCTTTAAAGGTAATGACCAACACTTTGTACTTCGCCTGGAAACTAATTGGCAGCCAGTGGAGTGATTTTAAAGCTGGTGTAATATGGTCACCGTAGGTGTACCGGTGACCAACCTGGCTGCCATATTTTGAACTAGTTGAAGTGCTGGACTAGGCACAGAGGTAGCCCTATGTTCAGTGCATTGCAGAAGTCGAGCCTTCACGGCAGAGTGAGAACTAGAACCTGGATCTCCTCAGTCTTAGTCCAACACTAACTACTACACCGCACCACCTCTCATATATAATGAAAATAACAACAACACAAAGTGTGAAGCACATTTATTATTATTATTATTATTATTATTATTATTATTATTATTATTATTTGTAGCCCGCCTCTCCCTCCAGATCGAGGCGGGGAACAACAACAATATAAAACATAAAAATCACAACAGTTAAATTTTTTAAAAAGCAAGAGAAAAATACAACATTAAAAACATCTTAAAATTCATCTGGATAAGCCTACCGGAAGAGAGCAGTCTTCATGACTCTCTTAAATTCATGAAGACTGCTAATTTGTCTAATCTCCTCCGGCAGACCATTCCATAGTCTGGGAGCGATGGAAGAGAAGGTCCTCTGGGTAACACCCGCCAGCCTAGTTCTTCCCAGAGGACCTAAGTGTGTGGGGCGGATTGTACGGGAGAAGGCGATCACGCAGGTAGCCTGGACCCAAACCATGTAGGGCTGTAATAACCAACACTTTATACTTCGCCCAGAAACTAGTTGGCAGCCAATGAAGCGATTTTAAAACTGCTTCACATATATTATCCCAGGAAACCTTGTAACAGCTTTGTAAGGTAGACCAGTATTATTATCCTCAGGAGTGGGATCCACAACTAAATGCTGCAGTGTATCCTTGCCTTCTAACAAGAATGCTCCTGTTCTGGGTTCCAGCAAGCCAGACAGACCCTTCTCTGGGACACTCCATGCCTCTTTCTCACTTTCCTGTTTTTTTCCTTTTCCAAATGACGTTCAATATTCTGTGTCCTACTAAGCATGCTGAGTCCTCATGGGGCTGTTTGTTGAGTTTTTTGCCCCCCTTAGGTGTTTTCGGTTTTTAAACACTTCTTTTGGTACTTCTGCAAGCTTTGAGGCTCCCCTGAAAATGCAGTTGCCCCCCTCCCTTCCCATTTCTCAGTTTGGGCTACAATGCCATTGGCACTCACCACCTGAGTCTATTGTTAGAGGGAGCGATATTGCTGAGGAGCAAGAATAATAGCTTGTCCCATGCCACCTGATGAATTTGTGGCTGAGGAGAGATTTGAACTGGGTACAGGTCATCCTCCTGGCATAGTGGTTATGCCTGTCCTCACATGCATGGCCAGTTTGACTTAAAGGCACATGGGTTGTTGTTTTTTAAAGCTGTTTTGATTGTGGGATATTCCTCCCATAGAGAATGACAGACGTGAAAAACGACCCCTTTCTTCTCAAAATGAGTGGTAGCAGCTTACATTTATTGAGTTGCATACTCTCTTAACTGTTCCTGTGGTTATCTCAAAAAGACACTTCTATTGTAGGCTGACCAGATAAAATCCAGGTCAGGGCTCATGTAACTTTAACAGTTGTAGAGAAAAGGGAATTTCAGCCAGAGTCATTTGTATGCAATTAGTTCCTGGTGAAATTCCCTCTTCATCACAATGGTTAAAGTGGCAGGGGTCCTGCCTTCTTTTGTATATGGTCGCTCTAGTATAGTGCCTGCACCTTTAACTGTTGTGATGAAGAGGGAATTTCACCAGGAACTAATTGCATACAAATGACACTGACTGAAATTCCCTTTTCTCTGCAACTGTTAAAGTTACACGAGCCCTGACCTGGATTTTATCTGGTCAGCCTATTCTATTGAGGTTTTGGCAAGAGGCAACCAATGTGGGAGTAGTTGAAGTATGTGGACCCTCCAAGGCCCGTTCCCGACAAAGAATGCCCACTAGTTGTTGATTTAGCTCAGCAAGGAGGCCTCTCTCTCTCTCTCTCTCTCTCTCTCTCTCTCGATAGCTGTATGGAAAGGAGGACCTGGCTCCTGTATCTTTAACAGTTGTATAGAAAAGGGAATTTCAGCAGGTGTGATTTATATGCATGCAGCACCTGGTGAAATTCCCTCTTCATCACAATAGTTGAAGCTGCAGGAGCCCTGCTCTCTTTTGTACCTGGTCATGCTAGGCAGGGCTCCTGCAGCTTTATCTGTTGCAATGAAGAGGGAGTTTCACCAGATGCTGCATGCATGCCAATGACATGTGCTGAAATTCCCATTCAATGTTAAAGATACAGGAGCCCTGTCCTCCTTTCCATAGGGTCACCCTGCCTCTCTCTATCTCTCATGTGATGGACCATCCTTTTTGTCCTTCAGCTACTCCACTACCAAGAGATTGAGCAACTCCCAGCCGAGCAGATTTTTGAGAGTCTCGAGGAATGGACCCGAGACCCCAGCCCGGACATCCGTTCCCTCGGCCTGCGGGCGCTTGGCATCCTGGCCATCCATCCAGATAAGGTGAGAAAGCAGCACCTGAGCCCAAAACTGGGGAATGACGTCTCTCTGTTCAAAACTGCCAGTGATGAGTTTTGATGCCCCCAAGGAGAGGCCAAACATCACAGGCATCTGTGTTGATCCAGATCAACAACCCAGTTCTAAGAGTTTTTATCTCCCCCAGGTGTGGGGTTTTTTTTTTTGGGGGGGGGGTAAAGCTAGTGGGTCTTCATTGTGTATTCAAGATCAGGCCACCCCAAAATGCTGCGCATGTCAACAAGGAACACATATTGTTGCTGGGAAATTCATCTCCCCCCCCCAGCTACTGTGAAGATTGCAGCTGAGCTCAGAGGGAACAGGGTAGGGTGACCACATGGAAAGGAGGGCAGGGCTCCTGTATCTTTAAGAGTTGTATTAAAAGGGGAATTTCAGCAGGTGTCATGGTATGCATGCAGCACCTGGTGAAATTCCCTCTTCATCGCCACAGTTAAAGCTGCAGGAGCCCTGCCCTCTTTTGTATCTGGTCCTTTTGTATTCCCTTTTCTATTCAGCTGTTAAAGATACAGGAGCCCTTTCCTTTTCATATGGTCACCCTAGAACAGGGAAGTCTGAGGGGGGTGGCAGATAATACCAGCATCCCTGCTAATAAAAAGTGCCAGCGCCATATCCCTGCGAGGCCTGGTTCCGCTACACCATTCATTCATCTCAAGCTGTCTTCTACTGTATCCATCTAGCCCAGGATTGTCTTCTGTCTGGCAATGGCTCCCCAAGATCTGGGACAGAAATGGGTGTTTTCCCAGCATCTGGTCCTTTTAACCAGAGATGCTGGAGCTTGAACCTGGGACCTTCTGCATGCAAAGAAGTTCCTCTCACCCGCAGATGTTGCCCCCTCTCTCTGCCCCACTGAGGAACCCACCTATCAGAGCCAAGATTTGGGCTTCATTTTAGCCACGCTCAACAAGGCCTTAGACTTGGGACTGTTTCCAATGCCTCAGCTCAGCAACAGACTTTTGAAGCAATGATGGAGAAGAAGGTGCATTGGGGCATGTGCAGAGTACCTTTCTTGTTACATTGTGCCTACTCTACCATGAAAAGGCCTCTTACCTCTGGTGCTAGAAAAACAGGGGTTCTATTTCTACTGCAAGCTGGCTTTTTCTAGGGTTCTCCTATGCAGTTCTTTGTCAAAGGAGTGAATGCCCACTTCTGTGCCCTTTAAATCTTATCGGTCTGGCAGATCAAGAGCTATCCCAAGTTTATCTTCATTGATGTGCAAAGGAGCTGAGATCTAGTAAGGAGCTCTGATTTTCATCTAGCATCTCAGTTCCTGCAAAGCTCATTTAATAAACTTGCAAGGTCGCTCTTTTGCAGAAGACCTTGACTTAGCCAGCCCCATGCTTGGAAAGCTAACTTGAATTGCCTAGTGAAGTATTTTTTCAGGGTAAGGAAGGGAAGAGCTGCTGGAGTAAAAGTCAGGAGAGCAGATTTCAGAGGAGGATGGAGCTCCTTCTTGATGTCTGGTGTTCATTAGGAACATCGGAAGCTGCCTAACCCTGAGTCAGACCCTGGGTGGCTCCATCTAGTCCAGTATTGTCAGCACTGGCTGGCAGCCATGACTCTCCAGGGTTTCAGGCAGGAGTAATTCCAGCCCTAGCTGGAGATGCTGGGGGTCGAACCTGGGGCCTTCTGCAGATGAAGCAGCAGCTCTACCACTGAGCCATGGCCTCTTCCAGCCAGGGCTGGCTGACTTGCTCTGCTCTGGGGCTTAGGGTAGGGTGGGAGTAAGAGATCCAGACATCATAGAATCGTAGAGTTGGAAAGGGCCTCTAAGGCCATCGAGTCCAACCCCCTGCTCAATGCAGGGATACACCTTAAAGCATCCCTGACAGATGGTTGTCCAGCTGCCTCTTGAAGGTCTCTAGAGTGGGAGAGCCCACCACCTCCCTAGGTAACTGGTTCCATTGTCGTACTGCTTTAACAGTCAGGACGTTTTTCCTGATGTCCAGCCGGAATCTGGCTTTCTATAACTTGAGCCCATTATTCCGCATCCTGCACTCTGGGTTGATGGAGAAGAGTTCCTGGCCCTGCTTTTGGTGACAACCTTTCAAGTATTTGAAGAGTGCTCTTATGTCTCGTCTCAGTCTTCTCTTCTCCAGTATAAACAGGCCCAGTTCTTTCAGTCTCTCCTCATAGGGCTTTGCTCCCAGACCCCAGATCATCCTCATTGCAAACAATACACCAGCTGCTGGTTCAGGCCCCAAAACCCATCTAAACAAGGATTCCGTTTCCAGTGACAGCCAGCCATATGTCTCTGCAAAGTGCACAGGCTGTGCCCCTGTATGAGCAACGGGCTCCCTGATTGTTTGGTCCAAGCATCCAGTATTCAGAGTCAGGCTCCTTCTGAGTATAGTGGTTCCATTGAGCTATCATAGCTAACAACCATTGGTCTCCTCCTCCATGAATTTTGGCTTACTGTCCGCCGAGGCATGACTATTCTCCCCCTTCACCTTCCGTAAGTCCATTTCTGCCCCCCCCCCCCCGTGTCAAGAAATAAAAATTGATCCATGTGCTGAGCTGCTTCCTGTTTGCAGGTGGAGGAGGTCAAGGCCCTGATGCCCACCCTGTTGGGGAGCCTGGAGGAGACGGACGGCGGAGTTGTTGTTGAAGGCGTCACTGCCATTCAGAACCTTCTGAAGTTCATGCAGAGAAACGACATCGTCAGCCTGGCTGAGAAGCTGCTCCCACTGTTCAGCAACGTAAGAACAGGTCCTTCCCATCCAGCTTGGGGAGCAAGAGTTTGGGCCAGCGGTCAACACGTCAGGCAGGGCCCGGGAATGGATCAAGGGGCAGCTTGAGAAGAGAAATTCAGAACCTGCCCACTCAGGCCCCCACCCGGAACAGGCCAGTGCTGGGCGCAGAACCTCTTTTAGCCTGAGGGCCAGATGCCATTTCAGAGAAGTTCTCGGGGGCCATGTTTCAGTGGTGGGCAGGGCCAAAGGCAAAAGGGGGAGGTGTCAAAAGTACCAGCCTATTTTAGCGTAAAGCCCTTACTGCCAGGAACTCAGTTTTAGGAGAAGCATTTAGAATGGGTGGGCAGAGGCGTCTGGCTGGCTGTTACTGGAAAGGAAACCACCCAACAATTGGTGATTGAGAGAAGGGGGCGTGGCTGGATTGGGACCCAGGCATACCGGATTTAGCCCCCCGAGGCCATAGTTACCGCACCCCTGGTCTAATGGGTGGGCAGATTCATCCATGCCTAGACCGGCTATACTCAATCAGTCCATTCCTGCTAGTGTTGCGCCTCCATTTGGAATGGAGGAGGAAACAGAACAGCTGAGCCTGAGAGTGTTTAGGGAGGGCCCCAGCTGGCCTCACTTACCCATCAGCCTCACAATATAAGGCAAGCATCAGGCTCGGTTCGGTTGCTGGAGGCAATTGTTGTTCCTGTTGCTCCGTCACAGTAGCATTCCTGCCAGCTCCTTGACTCAACTCAGACCCTTCCTGAACCCGGAACAACTTTGACCATTCTTCAATGCATCCCTAAATCTGGTGTTGTTTGCCGATGGATATCTTTGGCGTATTGATCTTGGACTGTTTAATGACCACTGTAGCTGCTGCTTATCTCGCAAATCCCATGATTTACGACAGCTGGAGGGTTTTCCCCAGACCAATGCAGGGAATGAGCATCCCGGCACTCAGGACCATGAGCGCTTCCCCTAAGCTACAGAAAAGACATTGACCGTCTTCTGACCCCCCCAAGGACTCTGGAACTTTGGCAGGACAGAAACAGGTCCTACTAGATGCTGTTATATCTTGTCTGAGAGACCCTCTGCTTCAGTGGACTGGAGTGGGGTGGTCAGTGAGGGTCAGTCACTGAGAGTAAAATGTAGAGGCTGATCAGTGAAGGTCAGATAGCGAGGTTCAGGTGATTGGTCAGTGAGGGTGTAGAGTAGAGTTCATCAGCAAAGGCCAGTGAGGGTCAGCTGTAGGGATTGGTCAGTGAGGGCCAGAAGGCAGTGGGAGCACCCAGTCGCTCCCTGCCGTTCCTTTCCATTGCAGCCACCCGTCAATCGGGGAATGCTTTCCAGCCAAGCTCCGAACTTTAATGACTCCTCTGTCGGCGGCCATGTTGTTCACAGGCCAACGGCAAGGCCCGCAACGCTGCCATCGCCCTCTTTGGCGAGCTGCCCAACACGGTGAAGAAGAAGGAGAAGTACCTCATTCAGGAGCAGGTGACCCAGAGCCTCATGCCGCTCCTCCTCCACCTACAAGATGAGGAGCCGGAAGTGGTGAAGGTGAGTTCCGTCCGGAATCTGGCTGGTCCAAGGCTACATAGAACCCACATTACAGAAAGCTGCATGGAATGATGCAGGAACGGCCTGACACTCGGGGCCGTGTATTTTCTGTTATTCTGCAGTCGCACCCTGCAGACCGCATCATCCTGAACATTTCATCGTTTCCCTTTTTAAGCAACAAGTTCCTAGACCTTAAGCTAAAATAGGCTCGGAGGTATATGGATGATGCCTGGTGGAATCTCGGAATCCAGGCAGGGCTGTACGAGATTCCCAGAGGGTGGGTGGGGCTTTCTTGGCCCACATAAATCTCCCTTCGCACACACACACACACACACACACACACGCTTCATTAGTAGAATAAAATGTGCAAATGAACATCCGTTTTCAGATTTTCTTGATGCAGAACTTCTTTTTAATCTCAGAGTCCATTTAGATTAAATTTAGATTGGTACCGTTATCTATTTATTGAGTCCACCCACGTGCATGGCGCTTGACAGAGTTTTTAAACAAGCAAACAACAAGGCAAGTCTCTGCCCCCAATGAGCTTACAATATAAAATGAGGATGACAACACTTGAGGGGAGGGGGAGGGGGCAAGAGAAGGAGAAATACAAGCAAATGCAGTGATGGCGCTTGGTGGTCTCTATGCCCGCTAATTTGCCTGCTTACTGACCGAATTTTGGGGCCTTTTTTGACTCTGCAGAGTTGCCAGGACGCCCTCGCCAAGTGCTTCAGGTTCCTGGGCTGGTCCCTCCCAAAGAAGATCAACAGCAAGAAAGCCTGGCATGACCACCCTCGGATCGCAGAGACCCTCTGCCGGCAAATCGTAAGCCCACGTCCCTGATTTTGTGAAAGCAGGCAAGGCTCGTCCCCGTTATACGAGTATAGGCAGGAGAGAAGCCGAAAAACGGCGGCACAGGCCCCAATCCATGCCAATGAGTTCACCTTTTGGATTTCTGCCCTGTGATTCTGACTTGTTGCCAAAGACTTGATTCCTTTTGGATTAAAAAGAAAGGGCATTTTAATTTTCATCCCTCTGGGTTTGGAATCCAATATTGTGGCCTTTGGATCCACCCTGTCATAGATTTGGTCCTCACATTACAACTTTTGTAAAAGCCAGAGCTGTTAGCTTGAAATGTCAGGTGGCCGGGTGAAATTACACTCCCCTCATCCTGATTTATTTATTTATTTATTTATTTATTTATTTATTTATTTATTTTATTTAAACATTTGTATCCCGCCCTATATCACAAGGATCACAAGGGCAGCGTACAGGTAAAATCACACAAACAATAAATATACACAGCTAAAAACAAATTCCTCTATGCATACTGCAGAGAATATATTTCACTCGTAGTCGTCCAATGTACCATTTTTTTATATATTGCATTTTTGATCCCACCATTTCTCTTAAGGAACTCAGGGAGCACTGATGGTTCTCCACAACAACCTTATGAGGTAGGCTAGGCTGAGAACTAGTTGCTGACCCAAAGTCGCTCAGTCGTAGAACGACGAAGCGGCCTAGCTCATGCGGGGTGCGTGTGTGTGTGTGTGGATTGCTTAAAATTGCAATCCGCTCGTGCAGCCTTTGCAAACCCGCTGCCTTCCAGATATGCAGGAGTGCAACTCCCATCAACTCCAGTCATAATGGCTGGGGATTATGGGTATTGCAATGCAACATGTGTGGAAGGCACCAGATAGGAACGCTGCGCATTGCTCTCCACCCAATATTCAATTTAAAAGGTATATTTAGGAGCCAGTTAAAAGGGTAGAGAAAGGAACAGGTTAAATCGAAAACGAAAAGATAATTTATCGGCACCTCTTCGTCGAGCGACCTTGGGCCTACTCACCACACAGGAGAGACAAGGAGCGTCATCAGGCGAATGCTCACTATTGGGCACTCACGGATTTTCACAGGTCCTTTTCACGACGTCATCCGCCTCCTGCACGTCTTCTGCACCTTCTGCTCATTTTTCCATCACAAAAAAAGACCCTGAAAATCCAAATATATATATTTATAACTCACCTCTCCTGGAGGGAGAGGAGGGTTATAAATAATAATAATAATAATAATAATAATTATTATTATTATTATTATTATTATTATTATTATATTTGCTCTAACGGAACTTGCCGCCATTTCCTGCTGTGTGCGTGAGAAGCAGTTCAGAAAAAACGCTCCCTGAATAGGCTGCGTGGTCATTGTTTGCTTCTCTTTCTTCCCCGTGTGAAGAAAGAGGAAGCTGTTCATCCCTATTTGGGAGACAGAAGCAGGGGGCAAACCAACAGTAGGGAAATGCGATCCCCCACCCCGTCTGTTGAATCTCAAGGGGCTTGTCTATATGCCCTGTATTCCCCGTTGTGGCTGCACAGTGGCGCTGTGTTGTTTATATGACTCAGCTACCAACTCGCAGCCACATTGGGTTCCCCCCCCAAAAAAGTGTGCTTTTTTGCAGCGTCGTTTTATTGTAGCTTTTTCAGTTGCTCCGAGGTCACCACGTTGTTTCGTCGTCTGTCAGCGGTGGCCTCGTTTCGGTTTAAGCAAGTGAGTGTTGCTAGGGGCAGATACAAGTGCAGGGTACGCCCGGGAAAGCAGGGCAAAGGTTCAGACTTGACAAGCTGAATGGCCGTCGGCACTACAGCTTTTCCTGGCCAGATGGCCCACGCTCCCTCCTGCCGTGCAACTTTATAGATTCTGCCTTGCAGCAGCAATCATAGACGTGCGCAAAGGGTGTGCCGGGTGTGCCCAGGCACACCCTAATATCTCAAGCAATAAGCACCACATTGAGGGGGCCATTGAGTAGGGATCCAGAGGGGGATCCAGACACAGCGGGAATAGTCCTCCAGCTGCTCCGCTGCCACTGCTCCTGACAGTGTGCCGTTGCTCCCGGAAGCAGGAGCCAAAAGGAATCGCTCTGCTGGAGTCTCTTTGCTGGGAGCCACACTTCAAAGAGGCTAGTGCTGGGGCTTGAGGGGCGTCTCCTCATACCCTGCCCCTCACCTGCAAAGGCCTTCCTGTGCTCAGGCAAGCCAAGCGTGGAGTAGGGCATCCGTGTCTACAACGTTTAATAAATGAATGAATTAAAAATGTCCTTTATGATTGAGCAAAGGATTGCCTTTATAAAAAAAAAAAAAAATTCCCTAGGTGCACACCCTCATGAAATGTGCTGCGCACACCTCTGGCAGCGATGCCTCGGGGGTATGAGGGAATCAGCTATCAAAATGGCGTTGCATAGATGCCCCCAAGGTGTTTTTGAAGGTGCAATTCCTGACAGCTTCCATGAACAGGATAGACGCCAAGGCGAAATCCTCTCCTGGGCCTCCTTGTTGGGAAATGTGCCGCATGCATCCTGGTTTCCCTTCTCTTTTTGCCTTGCTAGTCGTGGAAGGTCAAGGCTGTCCCCGCCATCTTGCTCCAGTGCCTGGATCACCTCCAGTGCCCTCAGGTTTCCATCCGGAGAGCAGCCGCCATCTTTATCGGTAAGCGGAGGGAAGTTTGGTTTGCACATCTCCCCTTGCCAGGTGGCTCCAACAGCAGGGCGGAAACTTTGGGTGGGGCGACAGCGTGGCTGGAATGAGGGTCATCATAAAGCTAGAACAAGCACAGGTTGGAATGTGTTCATATTTTCTGCTCTTAGGAGAAAAGTAGACAGGATGAGGGAGGACACGCCTGATTTTACTTTGCTGCAGCCATGTCGGGGTGGGGGGTGGGGAGGCCGGGCAGGGGGTGGCAGGCTCAGAATTTGATGGGATCAGCATCTGGGGGAACAGGGTGCTTAATCCCCGTCCCCCAGGGGCCTATTTCTCTGATCAAAACAATCGCTCCTGCCATGCCAGCTGTGTTCCCACGTGTGTAGGAAAAGGTACTGGGCCCACGCATATCTTTTCCCCCTGGGGGGCAGAAAAGGAGCGGAGGCGGGGTGCAGTTTGGACTGGGAAAAACAGCCTGCAGGGAATAAAAGAAGTTAAGAATAGCAAAGCATTAAGAGATACTCCGGGTGTCTCTTGCATCTAATTTGGCCTTGTCCACCTTGTTCAGTGGAACAGCTGGCCTGTGAGTTGGAAGAGAGGGACATTTGTCCAAGGAGAGGGAGCCTGTGTGTAACGCTCTGGCTTGGAGCCGGATTGTTGCCCGTGCGGCTGCTGAAGCTCGGCTCGCAGGCAGCCTTGCATCCAACGTCTGGATGCTCCCGCTCCCTTACTTCGAAAACCACGGGCCTGAGGTGAAAGACCCCTTCGCCACGGCCTAGCGGCCCTGCGGCAATGGAGAATCCCAGAGGAAACGGTGTGTGTTACGTAGATGCCTCCTGCCATTAGTTTCAACCAGAAATAATGGTGGGAACGAGAGCCAAGTTAGGGAGCAGGAGCCGAGACGTCAGCGGAAGGAGCAACGCTTAGGAGCCAAGATGTCAGTGACAGGGAATAAGAAGAGAAAAATGGTCTCAGCAATCACAAAAAATCCATCGCTGAGGTCATGCGCAGCAGGTGACAAGCATGGCTGTTAGCCAAGGAATCGGGCTGCGGTGGGAAGGAGCAGGCACAGGAAGCTGCCTTATCCTGTGGACCAGTTCAGATCATTATATCTCAGCTTAATAAGCCAGGATTCCTTGATCTTCTGCCCACATGTGCAGCCCCTCCCCTCCTCGCTTTATTGTGCGCTGTGAGTTTCTAATTAACCACAGTTTCCCCTTTCATCCGAACCAGGAAACTCTGGTTTCCAGCTCTAGGACAAGCCAAGATACTAAACCAACTTCAAACCGTGATTTAAGATCCTGGCTTATCTTGGCAAGAGCAACCCTAGTTTCCTGGTTCGGACAAAATAGGAAATTGTGGTTAATTTGAGATTTTCTGATTTATAGTGGAGCACCCCCAAGGGAGGGGCAAAGGGGCTGCACACGTGGGCAGAAGACTCATCCGTCTCTTAATAAGCTTCGGTATGGTTGTTGGTACGCTGCCCATTTGACCACCTTCCTTCTCTTCCCGGGAGCAGCTTCCCAGGGTCTTTGGCTGCTCCTGGTCCTTTTTAAGTGGGGCTATCAGGACCTGAATTGGGACTGCTGGCAAGCAGAGTGCGTGTCCTACCACTGAGCTATGGTCTCAGGGATGGGAGCTGGATCTGATCCAAGAGTGAGCTGCTTGAGGAGGGCACCCAGGTAGTCCGTGGCACAGATGGCCTCACGTGGGGGGTCTCCTGCGTGCCCGATCCAAGCTCAATACTCTGTCCACACACTCTTTGGTTTTGTCGTGTCTCCCAACACCCCTCGTTTTATGGGGAGACAATGAAGAGGTCTGCCATGTGATCCACAAAGCTTTATTCTGGCAATAAACCTCTCCTCCCACCTGAAGGGACTCTAATTTCCTAGGAAATTTTGTCTCTGCAAGATTATGCAAAGTAAGCTAGACAATTGTCATTTCAAGAAAAAGAGAAAGTCCTCTTCCAGTATGCTTTAACTTCAGGGAGGCTGGTTCTGAAGAAGCCTTTGACGAGAAGCTAGCCGGGCTGACCTCCTCTCACCTTCCTTTCGCTCCGTCCGCTTTAGTCTCCGACGGATTCTCGGATCAGCTGGGCTTTCAGTGCCCTCCCCCTCGGAAGAACACTGACTCCCAGCTTGTGGGTTGTTTACCCCCTCAGAGATAAGGGCTGGAGAAAGTTCATCCCCAGCTGGTGAAGAGCCTGTGAGAGTGACCTCTCCCACTCCCCGTACAGGCTGGTATGTTTCTGGCACCGTCTCTTCTGCATCAGAATCTGACTCCGATTGATCGCCTGAAAATCCTTCTCCCAGCCCAAGGGGAGCAGGCTTAGTCATCACAGGCGGCTGGCACAATGGGGTGGGAAACAGAAGCTCATGAGAAGGCATCCTGGATGCTGAAACAGTTGTAGCGCAGGCAGGGGGACTTTCCAAAGGCTGATAGAATTCCTGCCTTTCAGGTTGTGTTGCCCAGTGTACAGAGCCGGCTGCGATCACTCAAGAAAAGAAGGACTTGATTCTCCTCTGTAAGTAATGACCTCACCACCTCTAGCCGCAAGGACTCCTTTTGTTCCTGCGTGTGTCCTGGCGGGGGGAGATGCTCCTCTCAAATAGACTGCAGGGAGGGGGGCTGAAAGTAGTTCTCCAGATGTTTTGGACTTCAACTCCCAGCACCCCTGATCTCCAGATGTTTGGGAGATCTACCACCTGCACACCCCTGAAACAGAGGATGCCTTCGAATAGAGGATGGTCCTCTGTAAAAGAGGACACATGGCCCCTGGCGCAACTCTTTGTTCCGTGCATCCCTGCAGCTCAGGCCGGTGTGTCAGGTTCATCAGTCTTAGGCAGACTCAGCCCCGGGCCTTGTGAGAGCTGGGCGCTGCTCCTTGAGCACCCCTGGAAGGCCAAAAGCTTCCCTGTCCCACGGCCTTGCTCCACCACTCGCCACTGTGGTTGGTCACGGCTCCATCTCGTCCAGCACTCTGTTCCCACAGTGGCCAAACAGTTGTTGGCCACGAACCCACAAGCATGACACAGGTGCAACAGCACCCTCCCACCCATGTCCCCCAGCAACTGGTATATACAAGCTCACTGCCTCTGATACTGGAGGTGGCACACATAACCATCAGGACTAGTAGCCATTGATAGCCTTCTCCTCCAGGAATTTATCCAACCCCCTTTGAAAGCCATCCAAATTGGTGGCCATTTCTGCATCTTGTGGTAGTGAATTCCATCGTTTAACTCTGCGCTGTGTGAAGAAGGACTTCCTTTGATCTGTCCTGAATCTAATGGGATGACCTCTTTGTGTCCTAGTATTACGAGAGGGGAGTTTTGCCATTCCAGCCTGCGGTTTTGTCCAGCTCCTCCGCCAAGATACATCTTGAAATGTCCACCTTTCTGGAAAAGGGCCAGTTAGTTAAATTACAGAATTCACTCCCACAAGGTGTGGTGATGGCCGCCAATTTGAATGGCTTTAAAAGGGGATGGATAAATTCCTAGAGGAGAAGGCTATCCAATGGCTACTAATCCTGACGGCTGTGCTACCTCCACTAATCAGAGGCAGTAAGCCTGTATACACCAGTTGCTGGGGAACATGGGTGGGAGGGTGCTGTTGCACCCGTGTCCTGCTTGTGGTTTCCGGGTTGACAGCTGGCTGGCCACTGTGTGAACAGAATGCTAGACTAGATGGACCCTCAGTCTGATCCAGCAGGGCTCTTTGTATGTTCTTGTGTGAATTACTTTCTCCCCAAATTCAGTTCTGCTTCCCCCTGTGGAAATCGTGAGCTCTCTGACAGACCTGGGTTTCCTTTTCTTGCCTGTTCTAGCGCTCTCCAAGCTGCAGCAAGACCCTGACTCGTCTGTTCGCCTGACTGCCTTGCAAGCCACGCAGATGGTCCAGGAAGCCTCTGGGGTCCCCTCCTGCCCCCCACCTAGAAGCCAGATCCCGCTGCACCGATTTGCCAGCCAGGAGAGACGAGAAAGCATCTGTGACGAAGCGCACTGGAACATGTCGGACCCTGCCTTGACCCACCGATGGAACCCGGCCTCCCCGGTGTCCCACAGGATCGTGGCCAGCAATGCCAAGAGGAGACTGTCTGGGCCAAGCCGCCAGGCCTGATTCCAACATCCAGATGCCCCCCAGGCTCCTTCGGGAGGAATTCAGAATCAGCTGAAGAGACACCCGCAGGACTCGCTGTCAAAGAGGTGCTCACGGCGGCGGCGGCACAGAAGTGGAGCCACGGATGACGACGGGGATCGAGGCGCAGGGTGCTCTCAGCATGCTGGGATTCAGCTGTCCTCAGAGGGATGTGCCAGGGTGTGACCCCTCCAGCTTTTCCACTTTGTTCCCCCTTCCTCAAGAAACTGGAAGGTGAAGGGTGAGTTTCCATTGCAAGAGAGAGAAGTGGATACATTTATTTATTTTATTTTCATATCGTTCATAATCTGATTTTCTGCCCTCACCCCCAAAATACATGCCAGGCAGAGCAGGCAATACTGGGCTCAATGGGTGAAGAGTCGGACCTGGTCTCAGGCGGCTTCCTGGTTGCTCTGGTGCAATCAAGAAAACAATTGAGGAAAACGGACAGGAAAAGGTGAGGAGGCATCAAACAATTAAAACAGCGGGAGCTTCAACACTAATAAGAGCATCAGAAGAGCCCTGTGGCTGGATCAGACCGAGGGTCCATCTAATCCAGCACTCTGTTCACACAGGGGCCAACCAACCAGCTGTCGACCAGGGACCAACAAAGCAGGACATGGTGCAACAGCACCCTCCCACCCATGTTCCCCAGCAACTGGTGCATATAGGCTCACTGCCTCGGATTCTGGAGTTAGCACCTAGCCATCAGGTCCAATAGCCATTGATAGCCTTCCCCTCTAGGAATTTATCCATCCCCTTTTAGAGCCATCCAAATTGGTGGCCATCCCTGCATCTAGTGGCAGTGAATTCCGTAGTTTAACTCTGTGCTGTATGAAGAAGTCCTTCCCTTTATCTGTCCTGTTTCTCCCACCAATCAGCTTCATGGGATCGACCCCATTGGGTTCTAGTATGATGAGAGAGGGAGAGAAAAATATGAGGTGGAAACCACTTTGTATGAATTGCTGCACAGCATGTGCAGTGAGGCTTGCGTGGGAGAATGTGGATTATTATCCATAGACCAGATCTGATGGCCTCTGCCCTAATCACAGCTGCCAGGGCATGTAACAAAATACACTTACCAAGCCAACCCAAAAGAAAAGAACATAAGGAGGGCCCTGAGGCTGGATCAGACCGAGGGTACATCTTGTCCAGCGTTCTGTTCCCACAGTGGCCAACCAGCTGTCGACCAGGGACCCACAAGCAGGACATGGGTGCAACAGCACCCTCCCACCCATGTTCCCCAGCAACTGGTGCATATAGGCTCACTGCCTATAGCCATCAGGACTAGTAGCCATTGATAGCCTTCTCCTCCAAGAACTTTTCCAACCCCCTTTTAAAGCTATCCAAAGTGTTAGGCATCACTACATCTTGTGGTAGTGAGTACCATAGTTTAACTATGCAGGGTGTGAAGAAGTACCTGTCTGAGTATAAACAGGCAGAGCAGGAGCCTGTTGGATCTCGCCAGACAGGGCATTCCATGACTCTGGTGCCACCATTGATAAGGCCCCGATCATGGTACCCGCACATATTTCTAGCAGGTGCAGGGATAGAGTGGCCTCTTCTGAATTGCCAAAAAAGAGGACACTCTTCACCAAAAGATGAAAGTGATTTGCATAAAATGTGCCTATGCTAATTTATATGTATATATGCAAATTTAGAATTGTGGCTAGGTGATCCATGAGCCCTGCCTGTTCATTCTGCTGACTGCGGATGGGCAACATTTCGGATGGTTCATGATCTTTAAACCAGAATTGGACAGGACACCCCTTTGAGTAGAGGATGCATTCAACCAGAGGACGGTCCTCTATAAAAGGGGACACATGGTCACCCTAGCACAGCAGAGCTCCTGAAGCTAATTATAAGGTTCCAACAGGTTCATGTGAATGAAGGCGGCCCTTTCAGTGGAGGCTGGTGGCTCCAGTGTCGGTGGGGTGGTGAATCCGCTCCGGGTTTTCAGTCATGACTAGTCAGAACTCTAAAAGAGCTCTCCAAGGTGCTGACTGGTTGTGACTGAAACCCAGAACAGATTCACCAACCACTGACACCAGAGCCATCAGCCTCCACTGCTGATAAGGAAAGGTCAATATCCGCACTTTATGTTGAGCCCTTGAATGGCGTACCGGTACAGTTGAAGCCACGTTGAGGTCATGTGCTCAGATCATTGTCTTGTGGTGCATACATAAAGTCAAAAGGTATTCCTGTTAATGCCACTTTATCAGTCATGGCTTCCCCCAAAGAACCCTGGAACTTTCGCTTGGCAAGCAGGATGCAGGGAAATTGGATTGGAGATTCCTAGCCATCCCCATCCCCATGCATGCAGATACACACACACACACAGAATCATAGAATCGTAGAGTTGGAAGGGGCCTCTAAGGCCATCTAGTCCACCCCCCTGCTCAATGCAGGAATCTACCTTAAGGCATCCCTGACAGATGGCTGTCCAGCTGCCTCTTGAAGGCCTCTAGTGTGGGAGAGCCCACCACCTTCCTAGGTAACTGGTTCCATTGTCGTACTGTTCTAACAGTCAGGAAGTTTTTCCTGATGTCCATCTAGAATCTGGCTTCTTGTCACTTGAGCCCATGATTCCGAGTCCTGCACTTTGGGATGATGGAGAAGAGATCCTGGCCCTCGTCTGTGTGACAACCTTTCAAGTCTTTGAAGAGTGCTATCATGTCTCCCCTCAATCTTCCCTTCTCCAGGCTCACACGCAAACACACACACACACACACACACACACACGGACTCCCACTTTGGACTTCTAGAATTTTTATCCCATTGTGTTGGACTGCAATTCCCATAAATTCTAGCCCCCAGTGGCCAAGCTGGCCAGGGGATGCTGGGAGTGCAGTCCCATATTCCTGGAGCGCACTAGGTCGGGAAAGGAGGATCGAGCTATTGCAGCCTTGCAGCTACGCCAGCCTCACGGCAGGCCGGATGCCAGAAGAGGCAAAGCGACATGAACCGGGCTGGCAGCTGTTGGTCCGACTGCGCTTTCTTTGTCTGCAGAACGTGAATTGCGGGGTGCCTTTGCGCATCACCACCAGCCTGGAGCCAAGGCAGTGGGGATCTGCTCATGAGCCATGCCCTTTGACCTCAGGGACCCTTTCGCTTCATTGTGGATGATGGTACGTCTCTCCTCTTCACACACACACTTTATCCCTGGCCCCATGGAAGCCCTCTCTTCAAACAAAGCCTCGGCAATGGCCGTCCTCTTGTGGCAAACCATGGAATAGCCCCCGATGTTCCCATTCCTCTTTTGAGCCAAGGCGGGTCGAACTGCCAACTGTTGGCGGTGAAGAGCATCCATTGGAGCGCAGAACATTTTGCAGGCCACATTGCTGCTTTGCTTTGTATGCGTTCGTTTTTCGTGTGTTCATAGCATTTTATTGTAAGCCGTCTTTCCGCGGAAACGCAGGATATACATATTTTAAACCGATCAATCAGTAAAGCACCGTTGCAGAAGTTTTCAGGAGCAGTCCTGGCCGTTTCTGGTTGACGGTTTTGACTTTTGTGAACCGCCCAGAGAGCTTCGGCTATTGGGCGGTATATAAATGTAATAAATGAAATAAAAATAAAAATAAATTACTAATTAAAAGAGGATCTCAGGTGATGGGAAATTCCTTTCTCTGCCTGAACCCTGGAGAGCTGCTGGCAGTCGCAGTAGACAACGCTGAACCAGGTGGACCAATGGGCTGACTCGGTATAAGCCCCGCTTCCCAGAGGAGGTGGTTAGGTGAATGTGTGTGGACACTTCCTGTCCATGGGCGTGTATGTGACCCAAGAGTTCCTTCCAGCCATACTCTGCGGTATTGCAAGGGTTCCTACCTCTCATGGTCATGTTTAGCCTTGAGAAGAGAAGACTGAGGGTAGAGATGATAGCAGCCTTCAAAGACTTGAACGGTTGTCACACGGAGGAGGGCCAGGATCTCTTCCCGATCCTCCCAGAGTGCAGGACACGGAATCATGGGCTCAAGTGACAGGAAGCCAGACTCCGGCAGGACATCAGGAAAATCTTCCTGACTGTTAGAGCAGTACGACAATGGAACCCATGACCTAGGGAGGTGGTGGGCTCTCCCACCCTAGAGGCCTTCAAGAGGCAGCTGGACAGCCATCTGTCAGGGATGCTTTAAGGTGGATTCCTGCACTGAGCAGGGGGGTTGGACTCAATGCCCTCGGAAGCCCCTTCCAACTCTACGATTCTATGATTCTGTGATATATCCTGCTGTTCTGCTGCCGGTCCTTTAATGCAACTTCAGACAATTTGACACTTGCCTCTTCTTTAATTCCTGTTCTCCAAGCCTACCACCACAGAACAAAAGAGCAACCAGTGGTGTCCTATCACTTTTTCTTCTTTACCCAGGCGCTGCCCACTGCTGGACTGGCCCAGAACGGACGATACACTTACTCTCAACTTATGGGGAAACCGAAAATGTCTCTACAAGTCAATCCTAGTTGCTTGTAGAAGAGCCCTTTGTAAGTAAAGGCACGAAAAGTGCTTGTAAAATGCAGCTTCTTGCTTTAGAATAGAATGTACAGTAATATAACAATTTTACAAGAAAATGAGTATATCAACACACATTGAGATTTTAATTAAATAAAATTGTTTTTTTCTGTTTTTATAAAAAAATATATAGATGATGTTTTACAACAGTGGAATAGATGTGGGTGGATCTGACCAACTCAGAAGTTGGAATCAGTCATTTTTAATTTACTGTGGCTTTTGTAACACTTCTGCAAAGTTGGGAAAGGGTGACATAAATACATTTGAATTCCCTGGGATGGGTAGTCAAGGTAAGATAAACTGCGTTACAAGAAGCCTCCTCGTTCGTGTTACCTGCATGACGGCACAAACCATCGTGACCTTAGGTGGAGGATGTTCAAGGACCAGTTTAAAGTGGTTTGCGGGACATCAGCATTATTCCCTTCAATTTCGGTGGGTGTTGACACTATCTAGCACATACCTAAGAAGAAAACATGAAATTGAGTCAATAATAATAATAATAATAATAATAACAATAACAACAATAATTTGTTTTAATTATGTACTTCAATGTAAATACGACTGAAAGTATATTTAAATGTTCACAGACTCCCTCACCTTCAAAATCTGTAGAAAGAACTCTGCACAAACTCTCAATATGTGACATGGAAAAGTCTCAATGCCAAAAAAAACAACAAAAAACACCCCACAACCTACCCAAAATACACATTGCCATTTTAATGAGGCTGTCGTATTGGACTCTTGGAGGGCTGTCACACAGAAGAAGGTTAAAAACTTGTGCTTTGCAGCCCCAGAGGGCAGGACGAGATGTAATGGGCTCCAAGTTACAGGAAGGTAGATTTCAATTGAAAGTTAGGAGAAACTCCAATTGAGAAATTATGGCTCAGTGGGTAGAGCGCCTGTCCTGCATTTATTCATTCATTCATTCATTTATTTACTGCATTTCTATACCGCCCAATAGCTGAAGCTCTCTGGGCAGTTTACAAAAATTAAAACCATAAAAACCATTCAAATTATAAAACAAACGACAGTATAAAAACTAGGGATGTGCATGCCCCCCCCCCCCGGATCGGATTGAAACCGGGATTGGAACCGGAACCGAGGCCTCGGACCGGATCAGATTGGAGGCTTCCCATTTTGGTTCAGACCCCATTCCAATCTGAAAATCGGATGTCTGATTTTCGGATCGGACGCCATTTTAGCTGTTTTTGCCATAGGCTTACATTGGGGGAAAGAAAGCTTTCCCTCAATGCAAGCCTATGGTGAAAACATGGGGGCAGGTGAGTGGGGGCCTAACTCCCCCCTCCCTGTCCCTCCCCCTCCCTCGCATTCCTTACCTGCCGCACTACTGAGAGGCAGGCCGCGAAGCCTGTTTCTCAGTAGATCCGCACACCGGAGGGAAGCGGCCGCCCTGGCAGGTAAGTAGGGTGCCCCTCCCACCTCCCATCCCTCATGCTCCTTACCTGCTGGGGCCGTCCACTGGCATCCGCTGCCGCTTGCGGGCAGCAGCGGATGGCAGTGGATGGCCCTGGCAGGGAAGCCCCCTCCCGCCCCTCCCGCTCCTTACCTGCCAGGGCCGTCCACTGCTTTTGGCAGTGGACGGCCCCAGCAGGTAAGGAGAGGGAGGGGCGGGAGGAGGTCCGATCCTCCGATCTTATCCAAACCGGATCGGGTCCTTCCGAACCAGTTCGGATCAGATCAGACGATCCAGATGCGGGGATTGGAAATCGGATAATTGTATCCGATTTCCCCCAGATCATGTCTGGATCGTGGATCGGACCCAATCTGGTGCACGCCCCTAATAAAAACATAATTAAAATACAGTATAAAAGCACAACCAGGATAAAAACCGAGCAGCCATGCAGAAATTGATAGGGATTTAAAATACAAACTTAAACAGCAAGGCTAAAAATCAAACTGAAGAACTGTTAACATGCTGAGAAAATAAAATGGTCTTCATCTGGCGTCTGGAGGAGTATAGTGTAGGCACCAGGCGAACCTCTCTAAGGAGCTCATTCCACAGCCGGGGTGCCACAGCAGAGAAGGCCCTCCTCCTGGAAGCTGCCTGCCTCACTTGCTTTGGAAGGGGCTCACGAAGAAGGACCCCCGAGGATGATCTTAGGGTCTGAGCAGGTACGTATGGGAGGAGGTGTTCCTTCAGTTAACCTGGCCCTAAGCCGTTTAGGGCTTTGAATGTTAATACCAGCACTTTGAATCGGGCCCGGACCTGGACTGGCATAAAAAAGAGCCCAGTTTCGATCCCTGGTAGCATCTCCAGGTGTGGCAAAAAAAATTCCTGCCTGAAACTCTGGACAGCCTTTGCTGCCAGCCAGTGTCAACAACACTGGGCTAGATGGACCAAGGGGCTCCGGATCGGCCTACAACATCTTGCTGCTTGAGGCGAAGGACAGGATGCCGCCTCCTTCCATTCCATGTACAAAAGCCAACTGAACTGGCAATGGGACAGCATCCTCCATCACACCTGAAGGCAGCAAGCTAGCTTAGGGGGCACAGCACATGATGCATGGCCCACAGCAGTCTCCACCATGTGCCCTCCAGCATCTGATGCCTGAGGCGAATCCTTCCCTGTGCCCAAAGGCAGGGCCGGCCCTGAAGGGTCTGACTTAGTATAGGGCAATTTCCCACATTCTCAACGGTAAAAGCAGTTTGACAAAATGGCCTCTACGGGTGGGAGGCCCTCCCTGCCTTGATGGACTTCAAGCAGAGACTAGACAGTGGTGTGTTGTGTACGCTTTAGCTCTTGACTTCCTACATTGAGTAAGGGTTGGACTACAAGCCCCTCCCCCTGCTCCAATTCTAGAATTCAACAGAATCTGTGATCTTCTCAAAGTTGACCTTGCTGTCAAAGTCTCCAGCCTTCCCCCATCATCTAGACCCAATTCTCCTCTCTCTGAGAGATGTGTGATCCTGGAGTCTCTGTACCACCCCAGGGTTTGGGTTCTCTGGGACTGTGCGCCATTTTGTTGCCCATTCACTCCACTTGGAGGAAATCCTGGGGCACGATCCGCTAGGATGTTCTCCTCCAAAAGCCCCATTTAAATGAACGGGATCTGTGCAATCACCTTGCCATCCACCGCCTTTGGGAGTTGTACTGTCTCATTCTCTTTTTTAAAGCCATTTAGGACACAATCCTAGGCAGGAAAAAAACCCTACATCTTCCAGCATTCCCAGCCAGCATCCCTTAGAATGAGGCCACTACATATTCTAGAGGCCATGTATGAGTCAGCTGTGTATTATGTGAAGATGTATATCCCCTTTCATCTATGATAATGATTATGATTATGATTAATATTATATTTATTTATATCCCGCCTTTTTCCCAGGGCTGGTTCTCAAGGCAGTTTACAAGATTAAAACATGTACAATTGAAACATATAAATATACATTTACAAAAGTTAAAATAGAATTAAACCTACAATAAAATTAAAAACATTTTAAAACTTTAAAACAGTAACAGATTTTAAACCTTCGGCCCATCCATTTCAGAAGATACTTGGATTTTCTGCATTTTGAGAAGAATTACTAATTACAGGAAGTGTCACGTCTAGTTGTGCTATGCCATCACCACAAGGTGGTGCTGGTGAGCAAAGGAGTTTGCTCTGGACTCCTTGTACGGATGGTGAAAATTTAATTTAGTTTGCATGTGAACCAAAACTCCATTCAACATTTGCAGTTCTCTGAAGAATGCATGCAAAACGGTGTATATTACGGGGAATGAAGTTAAAAATGCAAAATGTCAAGAAAGCTGCTTGTAAACAATTGCATATATTAGGCAAAAATGCATAAAAATATATCTGTTAGGAGAAATGTGCGCAAAATGCTTATGAATTTTCATGCAAATCTCTCAGGCACATTTCTACTATGGAAAGAAGATACCCAGCTCTATAGGTGACTTCTCTCCTTCCCATATCCTGGAGTCTGTCAGCTAGATTTAGGTGGCTCCAGTTCAGAACCTGCTCAAGACATTTTGCTGCCCAAAGAAAAGGATAACTTGGCAGTCCCCATTCCATACACAGAATTCTGTCAATGACGACAATGGTTGGATCTGCCTGCCACGATGGTGCTGAGACAGCATCTTCCACTGCAACTGTGGAGAGCAAGATAGCTTAGAGGGCACAGGACAGACTGCATAACATCTATAACTCTTGTCCTCCGGCATCTGCCGCCTGAGGCTGCTAACTCACTTTGCTTCCTGGCAGGGCCGGCTCTGCTCAGGTTGCCACCCTAAACACACTCGCTTGGAAGCAAACCCCGCTGAAAGCAGTAGGACTGACTTCTGAGTAAACAGGCTCAGGATGACACCGTGGGTGACTCTCATTCTGAGATCCCACCGCTATCATTTCAGGACTGGGAAATGTGTTGCAGGTAGCAAAATTCCACCTCTTCAGGGCAGTATTTAGGTTGGCTTGGTATACTTACATGTGTGCTTGCATGCGCGCAACATAATGTCCTGGCTCCCCACAAGGATTTCTGGGAATTCTAGTTGGGTGAGGGCACTGATAAGGCTAATGATTGTGTTTGAGAGATTGGTAGCCTCCCTCCCAGCACTCCCCTTTTCTGTGAAGAGGGCACAGCGATTCAGAGTGCCATCCTATGCGTGCTTAGACAGAAGGAAGTCCTACAACTCCCAGCATTCCCAACTTGAAATAGCTAGCTTGGGAATGCTGGGAGTTGTAGGACATCTTTTCTGTCTAAACATACATAGGATCATAAAACTGTTGAATTGGAAGAGACCACAAGGATCATCTAGTCTAACCCTCTACATTGTGCAGGAAAAGCCATTAAGCCATCCATGAGAGGTGACTGTCCAGCCTCCTCTTAAAATCCTCCAGAGATGGAGAAGCCATCTGTAGGTTGACTGTTCCACTGTTGTACAGATCTTACCATCAGGAAGTCTTTCCTTGTATTTAATCGAAATCTAGGTAGCTGTAACTTCTACTCATTATTTCGGGTCCTAATTTCTGTGGCCATTGAAAATATGTCTTGACCAGCTTCCCTGTGGCATCCTTTTATGTACCTGAAAACTGCTAACATGTCTCCCCTCAGTCTCCTTTTTTCCAGACTGAAAATCCCAAATTCCTTCAGACTGTCCTCATAGGGCATGTCCTCAAATCCCTGTAGCATCTTTGTTGCCCTCCTCTGAACCTGTTCTAACCTGTCCATGTCCTTCTGGAAATGTGGTGCCCAGAATCGTACACAATACTCCAGGTGTGGTCTCACTAGTGCCGTGTAGAGAGGAATAAGGACTTCACGCGTCTTTGATATGGTGCTTTGACAGGCGCCCAGAACTGTGTTAGCTCTTCTAGCGGCCAACTTGCACTGCTGACTCATGTTCAGCTTGCTGATGATGACCACACCCAAATCCTTCTCTGATGTAGTCCTTCCAAGCCATGGATCCACATTATGTTCGTGAAGTAGATAAACCCCAAAAGGGGTAATGGTGGGTAGGGGTGGCCAAATCAATCCCTTCCAGATCCATGTCACCTTTGCATGTGGGCAGCTATAAATCCATTCCATCTCAATTCCCCATTGATCTCTGATACTTTTTAAAACACACACGCACACAAATTAGCATTTAAATTAGGGATGTGCACTGACCCCCCGGATCGGATCGGATAGCGGATCGGAATCGGACCTGGGGGGTCGGATCGGATCGGATCGGATCGGAGGCTGGTCGGATCGGATCGGACCAGATGTCCGATCCGGATCGGACGCCATTTTGAATGGGTAGTAGTGGGGTAAATACAGTTACGCCTCCCATTTTTTTATTTTTTAAGATACAAACAGGAAACATGGGCACATTACAGGGAACACTTCACTTGATAGGTGTGTAAAATTTCCGAAAGCTGGGTCCAGGCATGTGGTGGCAATTAATTTTTGAAACAATGAGGAAAGAAACGCCTATAACTTTTTTATTTTAAAAGTTAGAAGTCTGAACATTGCTCACTTTGTAGATGGGTTAGGGGTAGATATGTGTCAGAAATTTCAGAATGATAGGTCCAGGCATTTGATGGCTATGGAATTTTTAGATTAAATGTTTCAAAAAATGTTCCACAGAGGCCAGGTCTTCCTTTCCTCCCCCTCCCGCTTCCCGCGAAGAAAAGGAAACACTGTCTCGTCTCGATCCCTTTGATCCTTGCTAGTATCCATTACAGGGCTCGTGTCTGCTTGAGTAAAAAGTGCAATGCAATGATTCCCTATGGGAAAGTACTGTCCAATGAATCCCTATGGGCAAGTGCTGTCCAATGAATCCCTCATTGTTTCAAAAATTAATTGCCACACCAGGCAAGCACCAATGTTTCTGAAATTTTACACACATATCAAGTGAAGTGTTCCCTGTAATGTGCCCAAGTTTCCTGTTTGTATCTTCAAAACTAAAAAAATGGGAGGCGTAACTGTATTTACCCCACTACTACCCATTTTTCTAAAATTAATTGCCACACAAGGCAAGCACCTATGTTTCTGAAATTTCACACACATAGGTCCCAAGGTACCACCTACAATGTGGCAAAGTTTCATGTGTGTAACTTTAAAAATGACAAAGTTATAGGTGTTTCTTTCCTCATTGTTTCAAAACTTAATTGCCACACAAGGCAAGCTCCAATGTTTCTGAAATTTCACTCACATATCAAGGCAAGTGGTATCTGTAATGTGCCCAAGTTTCCTGTTTGTATCTTAAAAAATAAAAAAAATGGGAGGCGTAACTGTATTTACCCCACTACTACCCATTTTTCTAAAATTAATTGCCACACAAGGCAAGCACCTATGTTTCTGAAATTTCACACACATAGGTCCCAAGGTACCTCCTACAATGTGGCAAAGTTTCATGTGTGTAACTTTAAAAATGACAAAGTTATAGGCATTCCTGGGTATTTATTAAAAAATTAATTGCCACAAAACGCATGCACCAATCTTTCTGAAATTTCTCACAGATAACTATCCCTAACCAGTCTACAATGTGCCCAAGTTTCCTGTTTGTATCTTCAAAAATAAAAATGTGGGAGGCATAACTGTATTTCTCAGTGGGAAAGTGCAATGCAATGATTCCCTATGGGAAAGTGCAATGCAATGATTCCCTATGGGAAAGTACTGTCCAATGAATCCCTATGGGCAAGTGCTGTCCAATGAATCCCTCATTGTTTCAAAAATTAATTGCCACACCAGGCAAGCACCAATGTTTCTGAAATTTTACACACATATCAAGTGAAGTGTTCCCTGTAATGTGCCCAAGTTTCCTGTTTGTATCTTCAAAACTAAAAAAATGGGAGGTGTAACTGTATTTACCCCACTACTACCCATTTTTCTAAAATTAATTGCCACACAAGGCAAGCACCTATGTTTCTGAAATTTCACACACATAGGTCCCAAGGTACCACCTACAATGTGGCAAAGTTTCATGTGTGTAACTTTAAAAATGACAAAGTTATAGGTGTTTCTTTCCTCATTGTTTCAAAACTTAATTGCCACACAAGGCAAGCTCCAATGTTTCTGAAATTTCACTCACATATCAAGGCAAGTGGTACCTGTAATGTGCCCAAGTTTCCTGTTTGTATCTTAAAAAATAAAAAATGGGAGGCGTAACTGTATTTACCCCACTACTACCCATTTTTCTAAAATTAATTGCCACACAAGGCAAGCACCTATGTTTCTGAAATTTCACACACATAGGTCCCAAGGTACCTCCTACAATGTGGCAAAGTTTCATGTTTGAACCTTTAAAAATGACAAAGTTATAAGCATTCCTGGGTATTTATTAAAAAATTAATTGCCACAAAACGCATGCACCAATCTTTCTGAAATTTTTCACAGATAACTATCCCTAACCAGTCTACAATGTCCCCAAGTTTCATCCTTCTATCTTTAAAAATGAAAAAGTTATAGGCATTTTTGTAAAACAATACTTGGCTATGGGAAAAAGCATTCAAAATGGCGTCCGATCCGGATCGGACCTCATCGGATCGGATCGGATCGGAGGTTGGTCGGATCGGATCGGATCGGAATTTCCCGATTTTGGGTCGGATCGGATTCGGATCGTGGATCGGATCCGATCCGATGCACACCCCTAATTTAAATATACCTTTAAAAGTGCAGATCTCAACATATTTTCTCTCAAAATGCACTTTTTAAAACATGTTGGCTCACCTTTTGAGCCGAGAGTTGGGTCGCAGTGTTTGGGTAAGTGAGCAATGCACAAAAGTCAAATTCTTGTTCATGTGACGGAAGGAGGAGGAGATGCAAAGGCCGAGGGTTGGAGCCGGTGCGTTGGCTGTTTCAGGCAAGAGGTATTTTGCCCCCATCCTACCCTCCACTTTCCCCTCCTTTGGGAGGAAAAAAAAGCCACTTCCTGTTCCTTTGGGGCTCACTGCCCCTCAGGGTGACGTCACGCCATTCATAGGCGTGTGCAGCACATTTTAATGCACGCAGGGAATTTTATTAATTTATTTTTAAAGGCCAACATTTATTGCGTATTCATTATTTTTATTCATTTATTTATTAAACACTGTTCCATTGATGTCCTACTCCACGTTCAGATTCCCCGACCACAGGAGGGCCATTGCAGGTGGAAACACTCCTCAAACCCCAGCCTTGGTGGTGCTTTGTGGTGACAATGGCCGGAGGAGGACCTTACGAGGCAATATTAGCCTTCAGGCCCCCTCCTCCTGACCTCTTTGAAATTTGGTTCCCAGCAGAGAGACATTATTGCTTGAGACATTATTGCTTGAGACATTAGGGTATGCCTGGGCACACCTGGCACACCCCTTGCGCACGCCTATGGTGCCATTTCTGAGGCATATAAGCACAGGGGAGCTTTGAAATTCTTCATTAGTAAAACTGGATGAACCACAGCTCTCAGGAGTCATTGGCGGAGACACCTTGCTCGCCTTGCGTCGCTTCTCTTCGTTTCTGTACAGGCCCAGATGGACGCCTCCTTGCCTTCTCTCATCCCACAAGGTAAACGGTGCTTACCCAGGATTACCTCACTGCATCGCAGGGCACTGCTTGCCTCCGAGGGAAAAGAATGCTTTCTTTCTCATCCCCAAATGCAAACGCATTTCTTCACAGACATCTTCAGGGCCTCACCTGCAACTGCTTTCCCACACATTATCCCCCCTGCCCTGTGTCTGGCTTTTGTGGGACGTGTGAGAAAGGGGTCTTGCTTCCTCATCGCTGGAACAGAGTGGGCTGGCCTTTGGGGCGGGACTTACTTCTGAGTAGACATGTATAGGACTTTGCTGTTAATGACTAAAAGCTGGTTTTCTTCCTTGATAGTTTTGTACCGGTCAAAGGCACAGTATATCTATTTTTCAAATCTCCAAAGTTTTTGTTTTGTTTCTTTTTAATTCATTTTTATTGTGAAATTTCGACAAAACAAAATAAAACCACCAAAGAGGAAAAGGGGAAAAAATGTAGCTACATAAATTGTTATTGGTATTTTAATGGACTTATTTCTGAGGAAACCTGTAGAGGTTCGTGCTGCAAACCTCTCTACAAAAACAACTTGGCTTGCGATTCTATGTACATCTCCTTGGGAGTGAGCACCATTGAACACAATGGGACTTACATCTGAGTAGTCATACTACATAGGATTGTATAAGTGAGCGGTAGGGTGACCAGATAAAATCCAGGTCAGGACTCACGTAACTTTAACAGTTGTAGAGAAAAGGAAATTTCAGCCAGTGTCATTTGTATGCAATTAGTTCCTGGTGAAATTCCCTCTTCAACACAACAGTTAAAGGTGCAGGAGCTATACTAGAGTGACCATATACAAAAGACGGCAGGGCCCCTGCAACTTTAACTGTTGTGATGAAGAGGGAATATCACCAGGAACTAATTGCATACAAATGACACTGGCTGAAATTCCCTTTTCTCTACAACTGTTAAAAGTTAAATGAGCCCTGACCTGGATTTTATCTGGTCAGCCTAGTGAGCGGTATTTATTAAAGCTGTTACTCCAGTGCTGAATAACGGTAGATGACAAACAAAATAGCCCCAGATTCCTTCCTCTGCAATTCTGCATGCTTCCAGATCAATTAGAACACCCTGTGCAGCTTTTCCATCTTTTTCTGCTCTGTATTAAAGAAAAAGATGCAAGAAGCGGTAAGAAAACACGAGAGGGTCACAAGTAGATTGTGAGCGTCATCACACGGGTGGGGGGGGGAATCACATTTCCTTACCGTCGCTTCCCCGCCCGCACATTTGTCCCTCATTACTTCCTCATCCTCAAGTGAGAGGAAAGAGGAAGTCAACAACCTGCAAGCGGCCCATTCAGTGTCAGTTTGATCACACAGCAGGAGATAGCGGCAAGTTCCGTCTCAAAAACTAAGTCGGACTTACTGGGGTGTTTTTTGTTGTTGCGTGAGGAAGGCTAGAAGGAGCGGGAGGTGCGTGGGAGGCAGATGTCGTGGTGAGAGGGACCCGTGAAAATCCATGAGTGCCCAGTAACGAGCATGCAATGAAACGCTCATCTGATGGAGCTCGATATCCGGGAAATCCATAAACTTCTGTGAATGAGGTACAGCAATGGTGTGTTACAAGCCTCACCAGGAAGCATCTAATGTTGGCCCACTTTCCTCAAAGAGCTGGGTGGAAGCGAGGAGAAAAATGAATCCGATTGTCCGATTGTAGGAAGCCAAATACAGGTTAGAAATTCTCTTATCCAGACCCTCCCCTCTTGAGAATCCCCCAAGGCTTGCTCTGGATGGAATAAAGCAGAGAAAGAAAGAACAGGATAGGATAGGGCAGGCACATCAGAGGAATTTGAAGTGAGTGGGAAAGTTGAACACACCTTAATTCACTATATAAGAGGAGGGGGCTGAGGGCCTTTTTTTTTAAAAAAAACTGTTAAATGTATTTCAAAATCTGGTGCCTGCTGGCAGGGGTATGAGTCACTCCGCACACAACCTCCCCAGATCACTTCATGGAACATGGTGTCACGTAGTCCTAACTCTTCTTTTGGTATTATCCGTTGCCTGTAGCTACATGAGAGAAGTTATAGGTGGAGGAAGATTGGGCGTGGAGGGAGAGAAGTTTCTGGAAGCGAATTACTGCCCCAAAATTCCAGTTTAGGGCAGTAAAATCAGATGTTCTGACAGCTATGTGAATTACCCGTCTTTCACAGCAAACTCTTCCTGCCCTTCCTGTTCTCTCCTCAAATGTTCATTGCAAGCAAGTTCCTAGCAGGGAGCATGCAAGTAAGAGTAGAAAGGTAAAGGGGGGGGGGGGAACAGTGAGCAGATTGGAAGGGAAAAAGGCAGTCTCTCCTACTCCGTAGAAGGCTGTTGTGCCTTTATGCTAACTCACTGCTGGTCTGCGAAGAACCGAGTGAGTCAAAAGGTCTCCCAGTCAACGCAAATCTACTGAGCTCAGGGGACGGAGGCAAGCTTGCATTAAGGCAAAATACGTCACTGTGGCAACTCAAAGGATTCAGGGCACAGCTCAGAAGATTTGGGGCACATGCCCTGGCAGGCCCTTCTAGAACACCCATGGTTCATTAGGGGATTTGCTAGATGCGAAAGTCAGAAATAAAGAGAGAATGATCCTCAAGGTTGGCCTCTTAGAGGCAATCAAACTGGGGGTGAGAGGAAGCAAAGGGCCACAGTTTGCTTTCTCCCAAGGAATGCTTTCAAACCTGGCAGAAAGATTCCTGGGAGAAAAGTCATGAGTAGACCCACAGGGGCAGGAATTCTGATTTTGGGCCCATTCAGGGCATATCCTTGGAGTGAGGGGGTGGCGGAGAAGGGGTGCTCTAGGGCTTGCACAGACCAGGGTGACCCCTATGGAAAGGAAGGCGGGGCTCCTGTATCTTTAACAGTTGAATAGAAAAGGGAATTTCAGCAGGTCTCCTTTGGATGCATGCAGCACCTGGTGAAATCCCCTCTTCATCACAACAGTTAAAGCTGCAGGAGCCCTGCTATCTTGAGCAGATACAAAATAGGGCAGGGCTCCTGCAGCTGTAACTGTGGTGATGAAGAGGGAATTTCACCAGGTGGTGCATGCATACAAAGGACACCGGCTGGAATTCCCTCTTCATCACAACTGTTAAAGATACAGGAGCCCTGTCCTCCTTTCCATAAGGTCACCCTATTTTATGGCAAAAATCACTAACAGTGTGCTAGCTTTTGAGTTTCATAGAACTCTTCCTAGTACAGACTGGCTTCTCCACAGCACATCCCTCCGACTCGTCTCAGGCCTGCATCAAAATATGACATCTTTTCACATGGAAAAGCAAAACAGTCTGGAAGGCAGCAGCTAGTGTGTGCTTGCATTCACACATGCACAACAAGTCCCATGGAAATGAACAAGAGCGCTGCAAGAGGAGAACTCCCACCGCCTTTCCACCATAGACACCTAAGCCTTGTATCAGTCCTGCAAAGCGATGGGTTTATTGTATACCATGGGAGGAGGGAATCAATGAAAATCATTATTTCAAAACTAAAAAACCAGTTCTTGTTAATCTAAAAACACTCCTAACCGTCCATATTCCTTTGCACACACACAGCATCTTAGAGCATCATCAGATGGGGAAATCACGTTACCTTCCTGTCGCTCCCCCGTTTCTGTCCCACAATACTTCCTCTTCCTTTACACCAGGAAGAAAGAGGAAGTAAACAATGACCACGTGGCCCATTCAGGGAGCGTTTTTATCCCGCTGCTTCTCCTGCCCACAGCAGGAAATGGTGGCACGTTTCATTACAGCCGGAAAAAGTTGGATTTTCCAGGTCTTTCTTTGAGACGGGAAAATGAGCAGAAAGGGCGGGAGGCGACGCCATTGTCAAAAGGACCTGCAAAAAAACTTGAGCGGCCAGTAACGAGCGTGTGATAAAACGCTTGTCTGATGACGCTCTTAGATTGTCTTTCCACCCATCCGAATAGAGGTGTGCCCCATTTCCTGAAGGAAGAATCTAAGAGGAGTCAGTAAAGGAATTTCTTCTGGCAAAGGATGCCGCTGAGAGTTGCCCCATGGCTGAGTCCCCTTTCCCCCATCCCCCTCTTTCTCTTTTTGTCCCTCATATCATGGACATCCGGTTCTTGATATAAACGTGGTAGGGATCGCTCTGTTTGTCCACCTCCTTCCGGGATCTGGTGTATCCAAGGATCAAACTCCCGACCGTTGCAGCAAACAGGATCATCACAAAGAGGATGTACATGTAAGCGTAGGTCTCTTTCTCCTCCTCCTCTGTCCCGTGTTTTGCGTCTGGGGTGCACAGCTCAGTCCGGTAGAGTGTCTGGTTGAGGGTCCTCAGCAATGAGTTGAGCTTTTGCAGCCAGCTCTCCGTCAGGTTTCCCATCACCATTGTCATTGTGTGAACCCAGGTGACACCGTGGCTGCTAGTGGGTACAAGAAGAAAGGCAATTTCAGAACAAGCAGGCTTACGCGACGGCTCATCCCCAAACCAGTTTTAACAGTGACATTGATCTTTTCAAAGGGACCTTCGGAACTGTCCGTTGGAGAAAGACAATACGACAAGCGAGAAGGATCTTGGAATTGTTGTAGATCACAAGCTGAATATGAGTCAACAGTGTGATGGGGCTGCAAAAAAGGCCAATGCTATTTTGGGCTGCATTAATAGAAGTAGAGCTTCCAAATTGCGCAAGGTACTGGTTCCCCTCTATTCAGCACTGGTTAGGCCCCATCTTGAGTATTGTGTCCAGTTCTGGGCACCACACTTCAAGAAGGATGCAGACAAGCTGGAGGGGGTTCAGAGGATGGTCAGGGGTCTGGAAACAAGGCCCTATGAGGAGAGACTGAAAGAACTGGGCCTGTTTAGCCTGGAGAAGAGAAGATTGAGGAGAGACATGATACCACTCTTCAAGGACTTGAAAGGTTGTCACACAGAGGAGGGCCAGGATCTCTTCTTGATCAACCCAGAGTGAAGGACACAGGATAAATGGCTCAAGTTACAGGAAGCCAGATTCCGGCTGGACAGCAGGAAAAACTTCCTGACGATTAGAGCAGTACAACAGTGGAAGCAATGACCTAGAGAGGTGGTGGGCTCTCCCACCCTAGAGGCCTTCAAGAGGCAGCTGGACAACCATCTGTCTGGGATGCTTTAAGGTGGATCCCTGCACTGAGCAGGGGGTTCAACTCGATGGCCTTAGAGGCCCCTTCCAACTCTATGATTCTATGATTCTATGACAACCTCTCCATCGAGGTGGGAGGGAAGGGCCGTGATGGTTAAACAGGTTTAGGTTGGCACTGGAGTCACGCCCTCATCGAGGAAGCTAAAATGTCACCCCTCTTGAAATGACAGCGGGTGCTTCCCAAACAGAGGGCTCCAAGCGGTAGCAAACAAGACATTTGTGCAGCTGGCCCATCTTTTTCTCCCTGGAGGATTTTCTGCATTAAAGGCAAACACAGAAGCAGCTGCAAGAAGACACAAGTAGCAGACTTCACCATCCGGTCTCCCCCCTAAGGGTCATAAAAGCCTCATCTGGAAGCACCCAGAGAAATGCTCCTTTAAGGGAGGGGTTTCACACACATCCGCCATTTTTCTTTGAAAGGCGGGATATCAGTTTAATAAATAAAAATTGTAAAGGCTGTGAAATTCATGCACAAGGTAGTGGGCAGAAACAGGGGCCTCATTCGCTCCTTCCGGGGAGAATTTCTTCCGCCTGAAAAAAAACAAAGTGGGGGAGACCTGAAGGATTCCCTCTCACCTGATCTCATCGCACCGGACCCTGCGTAAGATTGTTCCACATGAACGTTCCTATTTGGGGTGACTGAAAGCCAAAATCACACATAATCCCACTGAGAGGCAAATTTGGGAAGGGGCTGTAACTTATAGGTAGAGAACCCGCTTTGCACGCAGCATCTCCAGGAGAAAAGGGACCCGGCGTTCTACAGGGTTGGTTCAGAGAGTCTAAATTTTTACGAGGCCTCGATGGCTAATTTTATGGTTTTATTTATTTACAACGGTCAGGTGTGTGCTGCCTTGGGGGAATGGATCTAGTTTCACGCCGAATGGCGAGGTATACATTAATTACTTCATAATTAGTTGCTTCTGAAGTTAGCCCAAGCACTATAGAGCCCTAACCCTTAGCTGGGGTTATTAAGGCCTCATCTACACCAAGCAGGATATAGCACTATGAAAGCGGTATATAAAAGGCAGGAGCCACACGACTGCTTTATAGAGGTACTGAAGTGCACTGACAACCGTTGGGGCCCATAAGACACGTACCATATACTGCTTTTATACTACAATATCCTGCTTGGTGTGGCTCCTGCCTTTTATATACCGCTTTCATAGTGCGATACCCTGCTTGGCGTAGATTGGGCCTGAGATGTTATCACAAATGAAACCATCAGTGAACACCTAATGTTTAAATACTCTTGCGCCCCAAACGAAGCTTAGGGCTACCTCATATCATATATCTCCATGTTCAGAAGATTGTCCCCTTGAAGATAAAAATGGTTCTCTTCACGCAAAACAGTCATTTTTACATAAATTCTTTTTGGCTTCAGAGGAAAATGACAAATAAAAAACAGGTCCTTTGCATCCCAAATCAAGCTTTTGGCCACCCCAAACCCTGCTGCTACGGGTCTTCATTCAGTTTTCTTGATTGAACTCTCTTTTGAAGTTCCGTGCGAAGAAAGGAACCAGGAACAAGTTAGTAACCAACTTCAGTATCATCAGTCTGACTTCGTAGAAAGGCGATACCCACTGCATAGCCTAGAACAGTTCATAAATGAAAATTCTGACATTTTTTACCATTATAACACCCCCTATCCTCAAATCATCTCCCACCATGTTACGCATTGCCAAAAGCTCACCCCTTTACTCTTCAGTGACTTATCCTGTACCCAGATTTTGAAGGTGGTGTGTTCATAAGTTGATCACAACGGCGTTCTTCTTTTAAACCTCAAGAATGCCTGGTAGACTCTACTTATTACAGATATGGCTCTACTTGCTACAGAAGTGCTGCTATTCAAACACATTAGTAACCTGATCGGCGATTACACCCTGGAGTAAATGAGGAGCAGTGCCCTGACCTTTTATGTTTGGAAAACCCAAGACAGAATTACTTTTCCCACATCCGGGATGGTGTCACATGATTTAAAGGCAGAAAATGGGTGTTACCAAGAACAAAACAAAGTTGTCCTAGGATAGCTGATTTTAGGTTTCCATGTGAATCTCACCCGCTGCATCACGTGAAATGGCAGCCTGGGCTCTAGATGATGATTCAGTCTCCACCATATGTTCATTTACATCTGTGGTGGGGAACTGGAGGCCTCAGGACCCAATACCGGCCCTGCTGGCAGCCCAATCCACACTTCAGGGGTCCCCAGATGGCCCTATCCCCATCCCCTGGCCCCACCAGATATAAAAGAGGGCAGGGTCCCTGCAGCTTTAACTGTTGTGGTGCAGAGGGAATTTCACCAGGTGTTGCATGCATACAAATAATGCCTGCTGAAATTCCCTTTTCAATTCAACTGCTTAAAGATACAGGAGCCCTGTCCTCCTTTCCATATGGCCACTCTAATGGTGAACGATAAACAGCCTCCCAAAAGTCACCCACACATTGGCCTTACACAGCTTGGGACCACAATACCTGACGGAATGCCTTTCCCGACATGAACCTACCCGCACACTACGCTCAACATCAAAGGTCCTCCTCCAGGAGCCTACTCCGAGGGAAGCTTGGAGGATAGCAACAAGGAAGAGGAGCTTCTCTGTGGTGGCCCCCCCAATTATGGAATGAACTCCCCGATGAGGCCCACCTGGCGCCAACACTGTCATCTTTTCGGCACCAGGTCAAAACTTTTCTTTTCTCCCAGGCATTTTAATAGCTTAAGTTGAGGTTTTAACTGACTTTGTGGCCAGGCTTAACAGTTTAAAATGTTTTAAGGATCAGCTGTTTTATGTTTTATGGTTTAAAATTTTGTATATTGACTTTTTAATGTCCAATCTTTTAATTTTTGTAAACCGCCCAGAGGGCTTCAGCTATGGGGTGGTTTATAAATGTAACAAAAAATAATAATAAATAATAATTCTTACGTTTTGCATAGCGGTGCCTTCTCATTGCCCACCACAGAAGAAACCCACACCTCTACTCTTCATTCCTACTTATGAGGAGGGAGCCAATTTTCCAGTAGGATGAGAAACCCACACCCAGTTCTCTTTGTTCGTCAGGACCCACCCATTCAAGGTTGGGAAATTCCTAGACAGAAGGTCACATGACATGGCCTCAAGTGATGGATGAGTAGGGTGACCTTGTCGAAAGGAGGACAGGGCTCCTGTATCTTTAACAGTTGCATAGAAAAGGGAATTTCAGCAGGTGTCATTTGTATGCCTGCGGCACCTGGTGAAATCCCCTCTTCATCACAACAGTTAAAGCTGCAGAAGCCCAGCGTAACGTGACCAGATACAAAAGAGGGCAGGGCTCCTGCAGCTTTAACTGTTGTGATGAAGAGGGAATTTCACCAGGTGCTGCATAATAATAATAATAATAATAATAATAATAATATATTTATTTATTTCTAATCCGCCTCTCCCTCTGGATCGAGGTGGGGTACAACAATAAATATAAATACAAAGATCATAAAATAGATAAAACATTAAAAACAAATAAAACAAATACATTATTAAAAACATCTTAAAATTCAGCTGGGTAGGCCTGCCGGAAGAGATCAGTCTTCACGGCTCTCTTAAATTCAAGATGACTGCTAATTTGTAGAATCTCCTCCTGCAGGCCATTCTACAGTCTGGGAGTGGCAGAGGCGAAGGTGCCTACAGATGACACTTGCTGAGATTCCTTTTCAATAGAAGTGTTAAAGATACAGGAGCCCTGTCCTCCTTTCCATATGGGCACCCTAAGGCAACTCTGTAGGTGTTGTCCTTCAAATACTGCCTATTCTTAGTTAATGGGGGCGGAAGGGGACTCTGTAGTGGAGTTATTTCCATTGCGGCTCTGTTTGCTCAAGGATTTTCAAGGGCTTTGCAAACATGAATGAATTCTGCTTCATTGCGCTCTTGGCAAGGCAGGCAAACATTATTTACCGAAGCTCGTGAGAGCGGTAAACCCCATCAGGAAAAAGGTTATGTGTTTTGTGAGCCTCCCCGTGCGCCTCGTTCTTTCCCTGCCCAAGGAGACTCACAGGCCAATATGGGTGAAAGCCCTAAAGAGTGCGTGCCTAGGACACCTTATATACCTGGAGTCCCCCTATATCTATTTCCCCCTTTATCTGATGCCCTCCCGAGGTGTTGGACGACAACTCCCATCATCCCCATCCCACGTCCCCAGGGCAATGGGCAGTGTAGTCCAACACATTCAGAATGCACCAGGTTGGGGCAGGCTGCTCTAGGACGCGCATGCCCAAGATCCACACTGAGGAGGGAGGCGGCCGCCCTGACATGCTTGCGGCAGAGGAACTGTGCCGGGTTCTTGAGTTCCCAGCCAAAGCGGCCTCCGCATTCCAGGCGCTATCTTTCTCTTTCCTCCTCTTGCCCGGGCGCTGCAGCGTCAAACACCTCCGCCTTTGTGTTTGGTGAATGCCGTTATTGTTCAGCCTCGGAGAGCAGCCTGCCCAGCATGACTCCTCGGTCCACACTCCCTTCTGCAGACCTGAGTTGCCTCAACAGGCATGTCCTTTCCTCGCTTGCAGTGGGCTCAGGAGAGGGAGAGAGAAACGCGCTCGGAGGCCCCACTTCGCCTCCCGCACTGACAGCACCAACCACTAGGTTCGAGGGGGATGCTCCAAAGCCGATAGACCCATGGGGAATTCCCAGAGAGCGGGTCCCCACCAGGGTGAATAGGGCAGCCTGAATCGGCCACTGCTCAGCCACGCTGAGCGGATCGCGTGCGTGGCACCACGGCAGTGCAATCGGACGCTTGCGTGGCTGAGTTCTATCATACCATCCCTGTTCATGGCTCTTAACAAAAAAGGAGTGGGCAGGCCTCTGCCCCAAGAGGCTTACAATATAAAAATGACCCAGGTAAAGGAAGGAAAGGGAAATCAAGTAAACAGGGGAAGAATATATGAAGAGTCCTGACACCTGCCCGCTGACCATTACCTATTTGAGCATCTAGTACAGCAGCCTTCCCCAACCTGGGGCCTTCGAGTTATGTTGGACTACAACTCCCATCATTTCCAGCACGGGTCACACCAGCTGCGGAGTAATGAGAAGAGCTTAGAGCTTTCCTACACAAGACTGTTAATCCACTGTATGTACTTTCAGTTTCCTAGCAGAATCGAGATCCAAGCATTACATAAGGAATACTTCCTTTTCTGCTTTTTTGCTACTTGATCTCTAGGTGGCACTGTGGTATAACTGAATAGTGCAAATACACAATAGAAAATTGTGTTTTCTTTGCTTTCACAATGAAATGCTGCATTTTCCCTGCTCTAAATTTTTTTGCCGTAAATGCTGGTTAGACACAGGAGCAAAACTGGAGGTTCTTGTCAGCATCTAAACAACCTGTAAATAACCTTGAGTGGGGAATAATGACCACATGATAAATGCCTGGTGTAGAGACATCCATAGTCCAACACATCTGGAAGTCCCCAGGTTGAGGAAGGCTGTAATAAGGAATCTCAGTTCAAACGGGAATTGAATTATCTCTGTCCAGTAGCCATGTTGGCTGGGGGTGATGGGAGTTGTAGCCCAGCCCACCTGGAGGGTACCAGGTTGGTAGAGGCGGGACTAACTGGGCCACTGGTCACTCTTATCTGTTTAATAAGGCAGCTACTTCTGGGGGACTGAAGCAGTCCCCTCACCTCTAGGAGTAGTGGGCTTCTGCTCCAAGTCAAAGAAGGAACGCAGCTCTCTTCATTTCCCCAAATGATCCTTGATAGTAGGGCTGTGGCTGGATCTGGATCCCGAATCCAGAGCAGATCAGGCTGATTCGGACTTCCGGATCCCGGATCCAAATCGGATCGGGCCCGGATCAGGCCGGATCGGATCAGCGATCCGGATCCGGTCACAGCACTCCCTCCCACTCTCCCCGCTCTCTCCCTCCCTCCCCCCACTCTCCCTGCTTACCTGCTGCCTCCTCTGCATCATCCCCTGTCATCCTCCACATCCTCCTGCCTCCTCGCTGTGGGCCAGCCGCTTTCCCGCTCGTGGCGGGTGACGTCATCACCCAGTGCAAGTGGGAAAGTGGCCAGCCCGCAACGAGGAGGGAGGACGACAGCAAGATGACATGGAGGAGGCAGCAGGTAAGCAGGGAAAGTGGGGGAGGGAGGGAGGGTGAGAACGGGAGGGAGTGCTATGAATGGACCCGGATCGGATCAGAGTCGGATCGGGCCCAATCCGGACCTGACACATTGGGATCTGGATCGGATTGGGGGTCCGTTCACAGCCCTACTTGACAGTGACTTCATCCCACACCACAAACAACCAAACAGGTGTTGGAGATGTTCTCAGGGGCACCTAAGAAGCACCGTGACGCCCAGGAGTGGTGTCTCCACCCTCCCAGGCATCACTACGTCCAAGAAAACAGTTAGGGCATGATCGTCTTTGGACCACGTTCAAAAATTGCACTTGAACCTCCTTCCGAGACAGCCCCGAAGAGTCCCGGGGTGCTCCTCTCAGATGGCAGAGTGCAGCATCTCCAGCGAGGTCAAAAAGTCTCCAGCGAGGCCCGTTCACGCTTCAAGCGTCCAGGAGCAGCCTGCCAGGACCCCTTTTCCTTCTACGCTCTCTTATCTTGATTATTTAAACGGGAATTAGCCACATATTTCACGGATGGCTGGCACTGTGTGCTTTCCCTGACTTACGCAAACAAAGTTCTCTGGTTTCATTACACCTGCAGCGTGAGGGATATGCTCAGGATCCCAGAGTTGCAAGCACCCACCCTTCTTGCCACAAGCGCCATCAGTATCATGCAGAGGGCTTGACAGGGCAGCACAACCCTCCGAAGATGGAGATGAGGGAGGCAGGCAGGTAGGCACCACTGTAAGGACTGGGTTCAAGGTAAGCACGAGTAGGATTGCAGAGGGGGACTTTGTTGCAGTACAGGAGCACAGGCGGCTGGCTGCCTTAGACGAGGCCAGGGACTCTGTTGGCCGAGCCACTATGATCTATTCAGGGTACAGGCAGAAAAGGCCCTTTGCATCACCTGCCACCTGAAGAGCGGAAGCTGGTGGCTCCCATGTCAGAGGGGCGATGAATCCGTTCTGGGTTTCAGTCAGAACTCTAAGGAGGTATCCAAGGATGGAGGCCACGGGGCTGAAATCCGTGCTTCACCAAAAAGGTGGGCTCTGAGGAATGCTATCCGGTTATGCAGTGTCAGCCGAATTTGGAAGGAACACCCATTTCTTGTAAGCAAAGCTGTTGCCTTTTCTTCTTCCTCAACCTGGTGTCCTCCAGATGGGACAGACTTCAAGTCCATCATGCCCAGCATCAGGCTGAGGAAGTGTGTGCTGCTAAATATTAGCTTACAGCGAATGTTTATTTGGAAGTAAGTCGAGCTGAGTTCAATGGAATGCACTTCCTGCTAAATATGATTAAGGTTACAGCTTTGGCACCAAATGCGTTTGTCAGCTTGGCCCTTCTTGAGATGCTAAATGCCCTGCCCCGATCTTGTCTCTTTAATAGCAGCTCTGTGCGTGCAGCCATCAGCCAGAGCATAAAGATGTATGGCCTGCAACTGCCTCCAAAAGGCACAGCGACTGAGGCCAGTTGCAAAGTTGGCAACCTCACTTGCAGTATTTCGATCACGCATGAACATTTGTCAGTGCAGGAGGGAGCACAGAAAAGAACCCAGATATGCTGCTTTCAATGTAGGTTTTAGATTCACATTGCAAGCCAATTTAAGTCAACTCCAGTTTAAGCAGAATATGTGAAAACACCCTAAAATCCCAACTGGTAAATTCGAGTGCAGTAAAGAGGATGAATTACTCTTCATCCTCTTGCCCTTCATTCAGTACAATAATAACCCTGACTTACAGACCTCTTCACACATTACATTGTTAAGCACAGTCATACAAAATCTACGTGCAGCAAATGAGCTGCGGCTCCTTACTAAGAATATATTCAGTAGCAAACCCAAATGTCTGTTGCTATATAATTATTTCTGGAGGGGGGGGGCACAGAACAGCAGATGCAAATTTTTATTCTGTTACTCCGTAGTCAAAACTGGTGGTGCTTTATCACGGATTTAACTGTGCAATCCTATGAGCGTCATCACACAGGTGGGGGGAAATCGTGTTTCCTTCCCGAGCGTTTGTCCCTCATGGCTTTCTCTTTCAAAAGAGGAAGTCAACAACCTGCATGTGGCCCATTCAGCGGGAGATAGCGGCCACTTCTCTCTCAAAAAATAAGTCAGACTTACTGGGGTGTTTTTTAGTCGCGCGAAGAAGGCTAGAAGGGACGGGAGGCGCGCGGGACACAGGCGACGTCGTGACAGGGACCCGTGAAAATCCGCGAGTGCCCAGTAACGAGCGTGCAATAGAACACTCGTCTGATGATGCCTTCTGTATATGTACACAAAATACATTCCTCAGTTCCCTCCCCAAACCACGACCCCCAGCACTCTTTGGGGGAAGCCAGGGCAGTTAAACTGGTCTTTAAAAAAAGGGGGGAGTGTACAATTGTGGAGGAGATTGCCCCTAAGAAACCTTGGCCCAGACTTATGTCGTAAGCGCAAGAAGGTGTAAAACTCTCACAAGCGAGCCTTTAGCTCCTACTACAGGCTTGTTCTTGCAATGGACGCGTAGAAACTCAGCACTGGCCAGACTTTTGTTAAATAAACGAGGGGGAGTCAGAAATCCTTGCAGATCAACTGCAATCACCCAGAGATCTCCCAATGGTTCCAGGCCTACCGTCTGTCCACCCTGGCCTAGGGAAGGATCTGTCCGTCCTTTCCACGTGCTTCGCTACTGCACAACCTAAGGTGTATTAAATGGAATGACGCCGCATTGGGTCGCCCTTGTTCCAAAAGGCCAATTGGGACATGCAATGCATTCCTATGGCCATTGAGAAAAGGCCCCAGGAGTCCATTTGGTATCGCCCTTTGTAGCCCATTCCTTCCCCTGGGATTAAGGAAACGGAGCCGAGTCCGTGGCTTGTGGGAAGGCATGAAGCCAAACACCTCTCTGGAAAGGACTGGAAGAAGAGGAAGAGAACAAGGGAGCCTTCCCCCAATGACGCAGGTGGGGAAGGACCTGGGGGCTAAAGTCCAGGGTCCCGCCGCCTGGGAGGGGGGCGGCAAATGACACCCAGTGAGTGGGAAGTGATGAGGCCGGGAGGGAGCAGAAACAACCCCTCCCCTTTTATCCCTAAAGTCATGGTGGTGCTAAGGCTTAAGTGAGTTTTATGTGCAAAAGTGTACATGCTCAGAGTATTGTTATTATTATTATTATTATTATTATTTTAAATCAGGGTTGGCAAACTGTTGTTGTTGTTAACAAATCCAGAATATAGAAGCAGCTGTAAGGCACCGAACGGCGAGCAGGGAGGCAAAGAGAAACCTTTGCTGGGTGCTTTTTACAAGGGAAGCAAAGCACATGGCCATTTAAAGATCCTTTACTCTGGGGTCTGAAATGATCGAGCGCACCACTGCATTCCCCTGAACCGGGCACCCTCCAGATGTGTTGGACTACAATGCCCATCACACCCAGCTGTGGATGATGGGAACTTGCAGTCCCAAGACAACTGGAGGGTGCCAGGTTGGCTAAATGCTGAATGGATGGCATAGCCAGCCTCCCCAGACCTGACGTTCTCCCGATGTGTGGGACTGCAATTGCCATGCTGGATGGGAATGATGGGAATTGCAGTCTAAAGCATGGTGAGGGCACCAGGTTGGGGAAGGCTGGAATAACTGCTGGGGGAGACCTGGGGAGCAAGCAAGGGGATCACTGGTGGAGGGGTGAGGAGAGGCTCCGTCTTGGCAGGGCCGCCTTTTCATTTCCAAACAAATCCCGCCCCGGCAGGTCTAAAGTAAACAACAGCTTCAGAGCCCAAAAACTTGCCTGGAACAACCCCAGCGGAGCCCCTTCTCCCCGATCCAAGCTGCGCAAGGGGGGAAGGTGCACTCTGCACATGCTCATCTTCTCTAACAACTTGGGATGGGGGAGAGAAAGGCGCTCCGTCGGGGCGGGCACCTCAGAGGGGCTGAGGGAAGGACACTCTCCACATGCCCAGGGGCGCCTCCGTCTTGAAGGCGGGTGTTGTTGTTGTTTTAAAGGGAAAGGCAGCCTGCACATGCCCAGGAGCGCCCTGGCCTTTAGCATGGCTTGGCGAGTACTCCCTTCGGTTGGCTCCCGACCGAAGCCCGCGGGAGGCTGGCGAGCAGGGTGGGAAACGGCGCTCGCCTCCCTTCACCCCCGTTCACACGACCGGCCTTGGGATTGCGTGTTCCGAGCCGCCGCAGGGAGACTCGGCACGGGGGGGAAGCGGGGCTGCCCACCTTCCACGCCGCCCGGCCCGACCCCTCCTCCTCCTCCGGCGCCCGGGGAGACGCTCGGATGGCCGCAGCCGCGCCGCGCTCACCTCTGCCCGGGGCGCCTCCTGCTCCGGCGCGGCGCTCTCGCTCCCTGGCCGGCGGGCGAATGCAGCGCCCCGCGGCCCGGCGCCCGCCTTGGAGCGTGGGGCGAGGCGGGCCCTCCCTCCTCCTCCTCCCCTCCGGGGCCGCCCCTTCCAGGCAGCCGAGCGCCGCCACCTGCTCGGCCCGAGCCGAAGGCCCTCCTGGCTGCTGCTAGCGGCCTGCCACAGGCAGAAATCCAACCGGGAGGCGTCACCTGTTGAATGTCTACCTGCCACGCCGCCACGAAGGGCGCAAGAGGCCCGCTTCTTTTTTGGGAGGGGGGGATATAACTAGGGAATACTTCCCCCCTTTTTTTATTTATTAAATGGATATTGTATTTATAACCTGTTTGCATGCTCTTTGTGGTTTTAAATTTTGCATATCGGTTTTTTAATGTTCAATGTTTTTAATTTTTGTAAACCGCCCAGAGAGCTTCGGCTATGGGGCGGTATATAAATGCAATCAATAATAATAATAATAATAATAATAATAATAATAATAATAAATAATTCTGCACTGCCCCATAACCAAATCTCTCTGGGCGGTTTACAGAGATTCAAACCTCAAACCTATATTTTACAAGCCATTCACACCCAAACGCATAAAAAGACTGCACACACAGGGGCAAATGTATTTCTCAAACAATTTTAAACAATCACCAAAAAGAAAAATCCAGGACTGGATTAAAACCTCATCATATGCTGCCAAAGGCCTGAAAGAAGAATCCTGGAAAAGATAACGACGTTGGCGCCAGGATGGCTTTGTTAGGGAGTTTATTCCGTAATTGGGGGGGCCACCACAGAGAAGGCCGTCTCGCTGCTGCCTTCCCTCGGAGGAGGGTCTTGGATGTTGAGCGTAGTAGGTTTATGTTGGGAGAAGCACTCCATCAGGTATTGTGGTCCTGAGCCATGTAAGACTTTATAGGTCAAATCTTGCCATTATGTATTTTACCATGTTATTTTAACTTGAACTTTTGGAAGAAATCAATACATTTTTTTAAAAAAAATGTAGGCTCTTTTTCCCTATACCAGCTTCCTCCAATCTGGTGCCCATTTCTGGATGTATTCGAGTTGGACTGCAGCTCTCATCATCCCCAGCTAAGAATGGTGGGGAATGATGGGACTTGCAGTCCAGCACATCTGGAGAATGCCAGGTTGGGGAAGAGAAATCTGCATTCTAGTCGGATTGAATCCGTCACATTTGTTTATAGAGAAATAAGTGCCTCCTAAACGTAGATAGACTGAGCATTATTGAACTAGTTTTCCCCTCTTGAGTCAAACACAATTACTAAGGAAAACAGAAGTCAAAATGTTAAATAATTTTCAGCCTCTCTCTGTTTGATCTGTCAGTTATTTACATGCACACATTTGGCTGTGCTTCCTGGGAGTAGGCATCGTTGAACACAGTGGGCCTTTGCTTCCAAATAAATCGGCCTGGGATGAGGCTGTATTTGTCCCCTCTGGCTAGAGAGCCAAAGGAACCTTCAGGGGCTTTTCCCTTCAGCTAGATGGCCACTTAATCAACCTGAATGTACTTTTCTTTATCAGCAGGTTGCATTTTTCTCAGGTACCTGACCAAAGGGGAAGCTGTGGTTGGTGTCACTCAGTTTCTGAGGATGCAAATACATAGGAGCATAAGAAGCTGCCTTATACTGAGTCAGAGCATTGGTTCATCTAACCGAGTATTGATTAGGGTGACCCTATGGAAAGGAAGACTGGGCTCCTGTATCTTTAACAGTTGTACAGAAAAGGGAATTTCAGCAGGTGTCATTTGTATGCATGCAGCACCTGGTAAAATTCCCTCTTCATCGCAACAATTAAAGCTGCAGGGGCCCTGCCTAGTGTGACCAGATACAAAAGAGAGCAGGGCTCCTGCAGCTTTAACTTGTGATGAAGAGGGAATGTCACCAGCTGCTGCATGCCTACAAATGACACCTGCTGAAATTCCCTTTTCTGTACAACTGTTCAAGATACAGGAACCCTGTCCTCCTTTCCACAGGGTCACCCTAGTATTGATGACACTGACTGGCAGCAATGGAGATACTGCTGGGAACTGAACCAGGGACCTTCTGCATGCAAACCAGGTGCTCTACCTGCTGAACAACAGCCCTTCTAGGGAGAGAGTTGATGAGAATTTCCTGACCTTTAATCTATGATGAAACAATCCAGTGTTGTTTTGCGTCATATTTATGGTTTCAAGGAACGGGAGGAAAAATGGCCCTCAGTGTGTGGGCCGCTCCTGTTTTGAAGGAAGTTAAGGTCAAAACCTTCCATTGCACCTGGACCGTGCCCTATAATTATGCACGATGTTCCAACATGTGTGCAACCTGAAATATGCCTGGCCATTGCATAGTGTTCTCAACTCAGAAATCCAGGCAATCCCCGGAGATGATATCACCCTGTTGCCTCTTTGGTCCTAAAACTTGGGAGAAGTCCAGTAACAAGACAGTGCCTGTCTAGTTAGGGTGGTTTACAGGGGTAAATCAAGGGGATGTTGTGGCACACTCTGCTACCCATCCAGCCCCCACGGTCTCCAGTGAGTTGCAAGCCTTACTCACCCACCTGCACACTGCAAATAGAACCGGAAGGAGAGCAGAACTCCATTACAACGCAAACACCAGGTTCCAATCCTGTGTTACGCCCCGTAGGGCTAAGGATGGAGCAGGTGGGTGGGTGAGGAGACGCTACGGAGAATTGACAGGTGGGGACCGATCCACAGATGTTTCCTTGCCAATGTTTCCCCTTTGGTGTGTTTTTAAATCCCCTCCCCCGCCCCGCCCCCCATCGGATTCTGAGACCCAGAGAAGCCCAGTTGTAAGGAAAATGACCAGCCAGGATGTTTTCAAGGGAAGAATCAGTGAGAAGAGCTGAGCACCTTTTCCCCCAGTTCTCTCCTGCACATCCCTTGCATTTTGACCATCACATCTGTAACTTCTGCCCACACACCTGAGCTGAGCTTAAATTGCAGAGGCAAGCTGCTGATATTTTGTTTATTTGTTAGTTACATCTATATTCCGCCTTTGTTCCAAGGAGCCCTAGGCTGCGTACATGGTCCTCTTCCTCCTCCTCCTCCTCCTCTCCCTTTTATCCTCACAACAACCCTGTGAGGTAGGTTAAGCTGAGAGTCTGTAACTGGCCCAAAGTCACCCAGCGAGCTTTTACTCTGGGCTCCGCCTCCAGGCCTGCCAAAACTTGCTGAACACACCAGGTTCCGCCCCAGGACCTGCCAGGTTTTTATTTCAAAAAGTGGCAGCTTTCGCTATGCACACACCATGCTTGTGTCAGCAGCATCCATTTCTCAAACTGCTTTTAAGAGCCAAGTCCAAAAAGAGAGGGACTGGTGTGAAGCTGTGCAGAACGCTGGGCCAAGACTGGGGAGAGATGGGTTCGAATCTCTGCTGAGATATGGAACTCGGTGGGTGACTTTGGCTCTGACGCACTTAGGCTCCGCCTAAGCTCGCTCACAGGGTCATCGTGAATGCAGGCCACCTCGAGCTCATCAAAGAGAGAGGGCAGGATAGAAATGCAATGAAAAATCCATTCTACCCTACAGTCCATCGGTTCTCTCCTGACGTTTTGCCTTGCACAAAATCCAAACTGCTCATTTTGAGCTCCAGGAGAGCCCTGGTTGGCATGGGCTCCTCACTCCCTGAGAGGGCATGTCCTCTTCTGTTCCTATTAGATAAGCCAGGAACATTTTCTTTGTCACACAGAGGAGGGCCAGGATCTCTTCTCAATCATCCCAGAGTGTAGGACGCAGAATAATGGGCTCAAGTGACAGGAAGCCAGATTCCGGATGGACATCAGGAAAAATTTCCTGACTGTTAGAGCAGGATGACAATGGAATCCATGACCTAGGGAGATGGTGGGCTCTCCCACATTAGAGGCATTCAAGAGGCAGCTGGACAGACATCAGTCAAGGATGCTTTAGGGTAGATTCCTGCATTGAGCAGGATATTGGACTTGATGGCCTTAATGGTCCCTTCCAACTCTATGATTCTATGATCATTTACCTACTATATGCCTAGCTTATGCCGCATCTTCCTGGCATCTCCAGGTACAGCTGGGAAAAGCATCTGTCTAGAACCCTGGAAAGCCAGTCAGTGTGGAGACAATGCTGAGCGACTTGGATTGATAGCCTGATGGACTAAAGCCCCATTATATGCTCAGCTTCTTAGGTCCCCTCTACAAGGATTCGCTTTTGCGCCTGGTTAGCCGATTATGCGCATAATCGCAGAAGCGCATTTATGCCTAATCCCTCTGCACGAGAGGCGGTGAGAGGCGGCGAAGCGCATTAAAGGATGTCCAAAATGCGGTTTACAAGTAGTTAATGCGCATAAGCGCATATGCACACAGTCAAAATGTGCTTTAACGGACGGAGCAAAATAAAACTCGCGATTTAACGCGCATTCGATAATGCGCATAATCGGAGAGATAACGCGCCTCTACGCCCCATTTGCGCTCCGCTGGTGTGGAGGTAAATTTTTTTATGCGCCTTGAAAGAGCTTTAAATGCCTCTTGTAGAGGCAGCTAGCTGAGGGTCTACAGTACAGTCACTGAGCACCTTCTTTGGATGTAGGAGCTCTCCAGGTCAATGCCTGGCATCTCTGAAACCCTGGAGAGGAAAGAGAGATGCTATATAAAGCAGCAGCTTCTTCTTCTCCTTCTCCTTCTCCTTCTCCTTCTTCTTCTTATCCCGCCTTTTTCCCAAAGGGACACAGGGAAAGCCGGAACCCCTGGGAAGACGCTCTCAAGCCGTGCAATCCTTTGCAAGAATGACTTGTTCTTAGAGAAAGAGCGGGGAGGTTAGGGTGAATTGAGGAAAGGCTTCAACGTTTTAAGATGGGAAGGTTTAAAGCAACCGCATTCAAATGCTGCCCTCCCGAGGTGTTGGATTGCAATGCCTATGCTGGCTGGGAATGATGGGAGTTGCAGTCCAAAACAACTGGAGGGTGTTTCCAGATGAGGCTATTATAAGGCATCGTACGGCCTCACTCATGGAAATTTACAGGGTTCCCCCCAACCACCCAGACGTTGCATCTCCAACTTGTACCCCACCCGTGTGTTTCCCCCCACTACTTCTTTTTTGTTACTCAGAAACGAAAAAAAGCCCATTAAGGAAGAAAAGATGGAACAGTTACACAACGTGCCTTTTGATGGGTAGCTCTAGCAGCCCTTTCTCTGGAAGCACCTTAGTGAACATTTTGTTTTCCGTTCAATTTCACGGCAAATTTGTACGGTATCAGTTTTTAAGTTGCAACCCGTATAACGGAACGGAGAAACTACAACAGCACAGAATGCGACGCTCCCCCTAATTTGGATACTAGTGCTGGAATAATGGAGATGGAACTATTCCTGTGGGCCGTGCAGAGCTGGTCACACGCCCAGGCCAGATGGGAAGTGGGTGCTGCCCCCACCCCATTTCAAACTGCTCGTTCAGAATTTTTAAAAGTTTTTTTAATGCCCACCAACATGTCCGTTCTACATCACACCTTCATATTAAACCTGTTCTACAACACCTCAGTGTTGAATCAGAAATTAATATTTATTTTTAGTTGCTGTACAAATCGAAGCAACAACAATAGAACAGTCCTTCCTCATTATCAAACATTATCATCATCATCACCCTCATGGTATCATCATCATGATTCTCATTAATAACTACCATCATCATTACCTCACCTTCCGCTCCAGAGATTATATGCCATGGAGAAGATGGAGAAGTAAGGACAACCATCGCAACTTAGGCACATAGATCCCCGCCCCACATGCGGCATATGGCCCTCTGGAGCTTGTAGTCTGACCGTGGTATTCACGATGGACGGCTTTTGCGCTGTTTCCGCAAGGCGGGCTCCTCACTTCTCGATGGTCCGCTTACGCTACGGAAGCAGTAGCGTAAGCTGGGGGGGGGAACCTCCTCATTGTGGGGGGGACCTCCTCAAAATTGTGGGCCCAGGGCCAACTGGCCCCCCTGCCCCCCCCCCCCTGCATGGCCCTGCCTGTGAGAATAGTGATGGGTTGGGGGACACCTGTCACTTACACAAGACTATTGCAAGGATCCCCATTTTTTCTACCAATGGCACAGGCCTTGAAAAGACATGATTGAGGAAAGTCCCCACCCCCAGTTCAGTTTTATTCATCTAGAAAAGTTACTTCATCTGCGCCACGATTCTCTTGCCAAGGCCAGTCTACTAAAAAAACAAGAGAAAAAAAACACAACTTGATTAATTTAATGAGTAATATCAGATAAATTGAACCATCAACTAGCAGAGATGGGAATTGCAAATGGACTGCATTCTTTGAAGGGGACCACAGCCAATAGAGCAGCCTGGCACCTTCCAGGTGTTTGACTACAACTCCCATAATTCCCAGTCAGCATGCCCTTGCTGGATGGGGATGGTGTGATTTGTAGTCAAACACATCTGGAGAGTGCCAGGTTAGGAAGGCTGCAATCGAAGAACGCTCAGGAAAGGGGAAAGCTTTTTGATGCCTCACTGTCTTCATACTTGTGTGTATTTATCACTCACATTTAAATACTGCTGCTCTCACTCAACCAGAATTATTCTGTCTGTGAAGTTATAAAGATGAATGACTCCGAGCATGTACAGAGCATCTTTCATTCACACATGAAGACCTAGGCTCTTTCTGCACCATAGGGGCAGAGAGGGCGGGAAGTAGGGAAACCCAGAAGTAACTACTTCCAGGTCCAGCACGCAGAGGCTGCACCAGAATACGACGGCCCAGGCTTCTACCAGGCCATTGCATCTCGCGCCGGCCATTTTCCTTTTGACAGATCTGCGGAGGTGCGCACAAGCGCGCCTGCGCAAATGTACATATATATATATATATATATATATATATATTAAAAACCCACGCAATTGCACCCCCCCCTTGCCATCCTGGGGATAGCAATTTCACTGTGTCCCCCCCCCCCCCCCCCATGGCCTCGGAGCTGTGCGCTGTGGCTCCCTGGCCATCGGCGCAGCCGCACTTACTCACGGGTAAGCGCGGCTGCATCCAGGATGGGAAGCCACACCAGCCGCCCATCTCACTGTCCTCACGGGAGCAGGGAACAAACCAGAATAATAGCGTTCCCTGAACTCCTGGGAAAATGGAGGGCTGGCCTCTGCTCTGTGCGTCATGCGGACTCTCCGCGAGCAGGCAGAGGCAGCCCCGGGAAAAATGGCTGGTGTGGAAAGGGCCCTAGTTCCTACATACTTGGGAAGAGGTCAGGTTGTAGAGTTTGGCTCTTCTGACCACGCCCCAAGTCCACAACTTCCCTTGCAGTGAAAATAACCCTTCTGGTTTTGCTGGCGGAATTTCAGTGATCTTTCACAGACCTTTCATTGTCTCCCTTTGGCCCAGTTTTGTAGCCCAGCTGGACATTTTCACAGGGATCGTTCTTTAAGTTTTGCTTTCTACACAGAGAACCCAGAGAACCCGTCTTGCAGCTACTGAAAATAACTGGAAATAACTTGACACTTTCTCACAGCCCAGAGATAAACCCATCACATGTTTACCTAGGAATGCTACGCAGAGTTCTGGATCAGACGTCAGCGGACAAGCAAAACAGCGACTCCCTCGCTCTTTGCAAGAAGTTATATTATATGCTCTGTGAATGATTGATCTGGTGATCTTTCCAAGCAGAGCCGTCTCCGGGGAGAGATGATAACCTAAATTCCTCTGCTCTCTGCCTTGGATGTTGGGGCAGGTGCATTTCATACTCGGCAGTGCGGCTAGAACTGGGCCTTGGGTAGCCCAGAGCCCTCCTGCCCCATGGCCGGGCAGAGAACAGCAGGTGATGGGCCAGCATGGGCATGGAGGAGCCCGCTTGCTGACGCATCCTTTGCTTTAAAAACATCTTAAAGTTAAGAAGGCAGCCGACTGGGCAAATACACGTTTACAGATACTCGTATTATCTTTTTACTTTAAATGTATTTTATCCTTTTCTACCACAAAATGTTGCTTACCCCCAAATAAACGTGTTCAGCATCAGGGCTGCAAAGTAAACTCCCATTTTATTCCTGTAGTCAGAGGGTGCCATCATTCAGGTTCGTTTCAAATGCAAAATTGCACATGCTCAGAATATTTCTTTTCTTATCAGAGCTAGCAAACAGTTCAGTTTTGTGTTGTCCCAATTGTGGAGCGGGGAAGAGAGAGAAATGTTAGCTGCGTGCTTCCCAGTGCGAGTCCTACATATGGCCCGATCTAAAGCGGAGCCCCAGAGAACTATGAAGTCCAGGCTCTAGACTTACCTACCTGCACCACGGTTCCTATTACCTTTCCAAAAATGACTTTTCCAGGAGATGCCTAGACACAGCAGCCTAGAGCACGCAAACAGCAATTCACACACACGCACAAGCCTTCCACACTAGATAAGGGTCCTAGCTTAGTTTTCAACGCAACATGCCAGTTCTTCATGTGCAGGGATTTTTTTTTCCTTGTAGAAGCATTCAGTTGTGAGACCCACCACACCTAAAGTCTGAAGTGGTGCAGCCCAGAAAAAGGTTCATTGCCTCATCTACTGTTTCTGTTAACTAGACCACAGGCTCCACCCATGTGCCCCTGCCCTCTTCTTTTGTCAGCAAAAACGCCCTTCGACGCACATGACCCCAAGAAGGGACGTTCTGCAACAAGGCGCGAGGACGGCAATATACAGGGACGGAAGAGCGGTTTTATCCAGAATGGACAAAAAATACCATACTTTCACTACCCTAGAAAAACACGGAAAATGGAGGGGAAGAGGCAAGATGACTGAAGGACAGGGACGACATTGTGTGAGAGTCACGGGGCAAAACAGTAAACAAGGCAGGACAAAAGTGCAATAAAATGCTGGTGCGATGGAGCCCTCTGTATACGTTTGTGTGCACTGGAGGGAGGGGGTGGATACAGGTGAATGAGATTCTTCCACTTTCTGCAAAAATTAGGATTTTCTATCCTCGATATTTGCTCAAAAATTGTAGTAAATGTCTTCTGCATGTTAGCAGGGTTGTTAACCATGTTGTTTTCCTACACTTTGACTGTGTACTTGCTTTGTTCTTTAAAATGAAAACCTAGATTCTGAATATTCTTCATGGGTTACCCAACTCCATGCCAGTGACTGTATTCCATGATTCCAAAGCATTAATAACCATGCCATCTTGGTAGCTGCAAAATATTTCTCTTTTCTTCATAATTATCTACACCACCCTACGTTTTACATGTTTTTTTTTAAAAGGTAAATTGGAACAAGTAGTATTTGAATGTCGTATACATTTAAATGTCGTATACTTTTAAAGGCACATAAACACGTTATGAACATCATCAACTGAAACAAATAGATGTTTCAACCCAATTACGTACACCAAATTTTTTAACGGGCTTTAAGTTAACAGGAACCTGTAACTGTTTAACTGGGCACGAGTTCTTGTAAAACATGATTTTATTAGACATGCTGAAAATTCTGTCAAGAGAATCTTTGGAGTTCCTCCCCACGAAGAGGTAACACCCCCAAGTTTCACTGGGGAGGAAAGCTCCAATGCTTAAAGTTTACACAGTAGATGATAACCCCCATATATGAGCCACGGAGTTTGTTTGATGTTTCAGAATCTTCTGCTGGGAAAGGTACTCTGTGTTCTTAGGAGCACCTTGACGCCAGCACAAATCATTCTCCTAAATAGGGGCTGCAGGTGCCTTCTGATCTCAGAGGTTCTTCAGTTAAAGTACACTTAAACACCTCTTGAAAAGCAGCCAGAAAAGGCTCAGTGGCTTCTTCAACGGAGACGTGCCTCTGGAGTTCCTGGCTGAGGGAGGTCACCTCCTTCCCTTCCAGCCCACAAGGAACGATGTGATCAAACCAGGTCAAGTCAGTGCAGCAGTTCAGAGCCAACCCATGTGAAGTTATATGCCTTCCACAGTGGACACCTAGAGAAAGGGACACAAGAGATGAATTACACTGACCAGAAAGGCCTGGGCTGCTGTCCGTTCATCAAGGCACTGCGGTCTTGGGAATTTGGCTGCCTTCTCCACTGCCCAGAAAGGGAAAAACCAAAGAAGTAGAGGAAGAAACTGTTGCGTGGAGTTAATCTCACAGTGAACACCTAAATACATTAATTTTCACTGAACTACTAGGGTTGCACAAAAGATTAGAAAATTCAAATTTAGGGCTGTGATGTTTAGGCCACAATCTTATGGCCCTTAGACAGTGTCTGGGGGGCCATGGGATACTGGGGATTTTCATCTTTGATGCAGTAGACAGAGCTACCACCTCAGAAGTGAAAATCCCTGCTAGGATCTTCATCCTCACCCTCCTCCCAGGCTCTGCAGAAAGCTTCACAGCAGCTCCTCTTCCGAGGTCGAGGAAGGAGAGGACAGGATCCAATGTATCCTGTGGTTTTTTCAGCCCTGGGCCTGTCCACACCAGCATGACTCCACTACACTGGCTCAGACACCCATTAGTAGAAAACCGGGAAAAGGAGGATGGAGAGGCAAAAATTGCCTCCATTGCTCTTTCTGTCTGCTGGCGGCAGCCTGGCATAGCACAGTAATCTCGGAAGCCTCGGCAATAGAACCAATTATCTAAGGGAGGCTGTGGGCTCTCCCACCCTAGAGGCCTTCCAGAGGCACCTGGACACCCATCTGTCAGGGATGCTTTAAGGTGGATTCCTGCATTGAGCAGGGGGTTGGGCTCAACGGCCTTAGAGGCCCCTTCCAGCTCTACTAGTCTATGATTCTAAGGATGCAGACAAGCTGGAGGGGGCTCAGAGGAGGGCAACGAAGATGGGGTCTGGAAAGAGACTGAAAGAAATGGGCATATTTAGCCTTGAGAAGAGAAGACTGAGGGGAGACATGATAGCACTCTTCAAATACTGGAAAGGTTGTCGCACAGAGGAGGGCCAGGATCTCTTCTAGATCATCCCAGAGTGCAGGCCGTGGAATAATGGGCTCAAGTTATAGGAAGACAGATTCCGGCTGGACATCAGGAAAAACTTCTTGACTGATAGGACAGTACGACAATGGAACCAATGGTCTAGGGAGGTCGTGGGCTCTCCCACCCTAGAGGCCTTCAAGAGGCAGCTGGGCAGCCATCTGTCAGGGATGCTTTAAGGTGGATTCCTGCATTGTGCCGGGGCTTGGACTCAATGGCTTTAGACACCCCTTCCAATTCTACTATTCTATAACTCTATAACCCCGACAGTTGATTAAGAATTTGGCTCAAGTGATTTAACAATATTTTAATTGACTAAATAGGGGATTGTCAACTGACCACAAAAACAAAGCCTTGCCTGTTTATGCAACTTCAGGAGCTGAAAAAATTAGCCAGTAAAGCTTTTCACGGTGCGGAGAAGCATGTTCACCTGCTAACGTTTGCAGATATGAACGTTGTGTTAAAAGTCACAGCTACAGACACCGCTTGAGAAGTTGGCACTGCTTCTTCAGTGAAATGCAGGTGATGTGCCTTTGGACCCAAGGGGTGTGTAAAGAAGGGGGGCCCTTGCTCTCATGTAACCCTACAGAAGCATAAAGTGCCACGTGACTTTGTTCGCAAGAACACAGTCCACGTTTCAGTGGCAGGACAGGTCAAAGTTTAATAAAGAACACCTCAAAACACCTCTTAAGATATCACCATACTTGTAAAATGTTTCTAGGCATTCCTGGACAGCTTATAAAAGCTCCACCACAACTAATAATTCCGCCTGGTTTGCCACGGTGTTTTACCTCGGAGGCAGAAGCGCATCAAGTTTGTGATCCCTTTCACCTGAAGAGCTGCTGTTTTGCTCATTTGCTCTTCCACTCCACCCCTCCCCTTCTCTTTCTCCCTCCAGGCAGGTCCTATCAGATGAGCACTTCAACCAGGCCACCTTTCTCCAGGGCAAAAATGGAACAACCCTTTAGTCTGGCTCTTTGGGGGCATCAAGGGAGTACAATCCTGTCTTCTGCAGAGATTCGGGCGTTGTATGATTTCCAAAACGCTTTTGAGCCCGGGATGCAAGGTTTGGGTTTTATATTGAGGCTTGGAGACGGCTGCTGGGAGAGATCGCTTTTCCCTGCCAGGACCTGATGCAATCCATTCAAACCAACAGCAAGACTCCCGTCACAGCACACACACACACACAATTCCTTTAAAACTACACGGAGGCTTAAGGGCGCATTAAATGCGCTTAGGGAAAATAATCCAGACTTTTAGCATTCTAGGGAAAAACAGAAAAGGCTGGGGAAGAGGCAGGGTATCAGCAGGACAGGCATGGCTTCATGCAAGTGCTGTGCTGCAAATCTGCACACCAGGTATGGCGAGAGTGCACTAAATTGCTAGTGTGATGAAGCTCTAAGACTGTCTGGTGCATGGGTCTTACTCCCTGTCTCCTGAGGAGGGTTGCAACACCCTGCCCGCCCCCCGCCCCCCAGCAACTCTAATTTTCCTTCTGTATGATTAGTGGAAGCTTTCTCCAGTGTGGACAGTGTGTGGGGCGACAGAAAGCTTCACCTGTTGAATTCTTCTACCTCAAGCATCTGCAAAACACACTGCAAACTTGCAAGAGGCGGAAGCTTAGAAATGGCCATGGGCCACATCTAAATACTGAATTTATGCTTATTTCTACATGTTTATGCCTGTTTTTAGCATGCAATGAGCCCCTAGACATTCCGTTAGAATAAAATCAGTTTTTGTTGCTGTTTGCACAGGATTCCCATGGCAGTAATATAACAGAAAGAGTTACCTTTTCACCTAGACAGTTATGGGCAGTCAAGCCAGCCCCAGGTTCAGTGAGGGGCAAAACAACCAGAACTCTAAAAGGGGCACGTTTTTACCCAAACTTAACTAATCACACACAAAAACCGTGTGTGTGTGTGTGTGTGTGTGATTAAATACACAGACCTAGAGGTAAACAAGTGTTTGGACTGTATCACTTCAAAAATTCCTCCACACAGAAAAACAGATGTCCACAAGAAAGATCCTAGCCTAGGCCTGCTATACTCATTTTCTAGCTGGATTTTTTGTTGTTGTTATTGTTTAAATGTTTAAATGTGCGACAACCCTGCCACCATCTGCAGCCTGAAGTGGTATAGTCCAGACTCCAGCTTGTGAGAACTAGGCTCAGGAAACTGACCACTGAATCAGAAGTCCTCAATTCAAATCCCACCTCTGCCATGATGAATTTCCTAGGGGACTTTAGCCAAGTCACGCTAAGCCTCTCATATCTGCAACATGGCAGCAACAATACAGACCTACCTTACAGAGCTGCTGTTCAGAACGTTATGTATATGAGGCAACCTACTATTCTCTTGACTTTGCACACACATCGCCCCCGTCCAGTAATGCTGACCTACCTGAAAGGGCTGTGGTCAGGATTTTACTGAGGCTGAGCCTGCAACAGAATGAGGTGGTAGAATGGACAGTGCCACTTCAGACAACAGGTGATGGGTAGCTCTTTTGAATGCTGCTCCAGGTACCAAACTCCCTGCAAACAGAAAGTCAGCACATCAGGGAAGAAGATTCTGGTGCAGCTGTGCTGGTTCTTGTTTGCAGAGAGTTTTAATATAAAAATCACAACTGCCAGTGTGGTGTAGTGGTCAGAGCGTTGGACTGGGAATCAGGAGATCCAGGTTCTAGTCCCCACTCAGCCATGGAAGCTCACTGGGTGACTTTGGGCCAGTCACAGACTCTCCGTCCAGCCTACCTCACAGGGTTGTTGTTGTGAGGCTAAAAATGGAGAGGAGGAGGATTATGTACGCTGCCTTGGGTTCCTTGGAGGGAAAATGGCAGGATATAAATGCAATAAATAAAAATAAAATGCAATCTTGCACCTAAAGTGGTGCAGCCCATTCTGCATCGTCTGTTTCAGTTTTATGTGTAGACTTATCTCAGGCTTCAGATAATGGGTGCAAAGCAATCTGAGGATTCCATGCCTACACCTTTAAGTTTGCAATTCTATATCCAACTCCGCTTTCTTCTGAGTAGAAGCTGTAAACATACTAATTGTTTAAACTCAGTTAATTTTATATCTGAGTAAACATGCCTCGGCTTGCACTACACAACTCGAATCCTATGCAGGTTTACGAGGTAGTTCATCCCATTTAACTCAGTGGGATTTACTTCTGCGTAAACAAGCCTAGAAACACTGTAAGAACACAATATATAAACGTAAAACAGACCGTTTTTTCAATAGTTAAGTGTTAGCATTGTCAATAGTTTAAATGGTTTATGTGAAGGACTGCTTGTTTGTTGAACAATCCAGTCCTATACACATTTACTCAGAAGTTATCCTATAACTCCTGACATAGGAGTAAACCCGCTGAACTTAAGTATTACTTAAGACTGTTGAACGTTTTCAGGTTTTATGTAAAACATAATCATGTACGCGACAAACCGGATCGGAAGTTTACAAGTGCAAATGTTATGAAATGTACTATTGTATTGCTGGTTTTGTAGTATGATTATATTTAATGGGACTTACCTGGTGCACACATATATAATATAATGTAATACATTATCTGTATTATATTTAATTGGACTTATCTGATGCAGCGCATATACAGGATACACTGCTAATTGTTTTTAATTGTTCTGGGAACCTTCAGGCTTGCAGGAGACATAAATGCAAGTAAATTAATAATAAAATAAAACACACTTCTCGCACTCACAGGGCTCTGTCCAGCGTTGGTCTAACTGCAGTATGAACAAAAAAACGAAGTTAAGGATGCTCATGTAAATAGAAATTTAATACTATTAAAATGTTAATGTCATTAAAGAACACTCTTATGCATAAACAAATGGAATAATAGCATAAAAACACTGCTCTTTAGACCCTGGCCATACGCATTTCGACATATAAGTCTTCATCAGTGGCCCAATCACATATATATATATATATATATATATATATGTGTGTGTGTGTGTGTGTGTGTGTGCCTTAGATGGAGGCAAGGGAATTTTGTCACTAATAAATGTCTTTTTGTATATATTCAGTGATTGGGCCACTGGCGAAGACTTAAATGTTGGAAACACGCATGGCCAGGGTCTAAAAAGCAGTGTTTTTATTCTATTACTCCATTTGTATATGCATAAGAGTGTTCTTTAATGATATTAATTATTATTATTATTATTATTATTATTTCTTACCCACCTCTCCCTCCGGATCGAGGTGGGGAACAACATCAAATACAAAATACACAAAACTGATTAAAAGCACATAAAACCAGTACATTGTTAAAATCCCAATAAAACACTGAAAATTCATTTCAATAGCATTACATTCCTATTTACATGAGCATCCTTAACTTCCCTTTTTTGTGTTCGTTTTGCGGCTTTTGGAGAAGGCTATGCGGCTTGTTGCTGGCGTTGGTCTAACGGCAGCCCCCATTCGTTTCAACGGGGCTACTCGAAGTAGGGCTGCCGCTGGAGACCGACCTCCCTTAGCAGGGATCGTTCCCACTCACTCGCCTCAGGCACACGACCCCTTTCCCCGCCGCCCCACGGCTCCCTCCGGACCCCTTTCTCCCCCTTCCCTCTCACCCACCGATGGCGCAGACCTTGCGGCCGCCGAGCCAGACGCCGGTGCAGGGCGGCGGGAGGGCGCGGGCGCGGCGGAGGCCCAGGCGGCGGCAGGCGGCCACGGCCAGGCTCTCCAGGGCGGCCACGTAGCCGCGCAAGGGCAGGCCGAAGCGCCGCAGGTCCAGCACCGGGTAGGCCACCAGCTGGCCCGGCCCGTGGAAGGTGAGGAGGCCGCCGCGCGGCACCCGCTCGAAGGCCGCGCCCAGCGCCCGCAGCCGCCGCTCCTCCTCCTCGGAGGCCCACGACGACGACGACGCCAGGCCCCGCAGGCCCACCGTGTAGGTCGGGCCCGCCGGCTCCCACAGCAGCAGCCGATCCGGCGCCTCGCCGGGGCCGCTTTCCAAGGAGTGCCGCCTCACGCAGCGCTCCTGCGCCGCCAGCGACTCCCGGTAGGCCGCGCGGCCTAAGCGCAACACCCGGACCGCGGAGGAGGCGCCGAGGGGCCGCATCCTGCGCCCGGCCGGGATGAGAAGGAGAAGGGCGCCGCGTCAGGCCTCCTGCCGCCGTAGCAGCAGCAGCAGCAGCAGCGTGGGAAATGGTGGGGGAAGGACAGAGGAAGGGCGAGAGGGCCTCTGGCCATGTGCAGAGTGCACAACCCCCCGCGAGCGAGGCGCCTCCAGTAGCGCCCCCGACCCGCGGCGTATCCCGCTAGGGCAGCCTTCCCCACAACCTGGCGAATTTCAGTATCACCAACGGGGGGGGGGGGGGAACTCGTTTTGATGCTAAGGAAAAAAATAAAAAAAAATAAAACGAAACCTTTGCCTTGTGTGCAAAGCACGGGGAAATGCGAAAATTGTGATTCTAAGACGCACCCCGTTTTTAGAGACGTTTATATGGGGGGGGGGAGGAAGTGCATCTTAAAATCGAAGAAATACGGTGGTAATAATAATATTTATTTCTTAGCCGCCTCTCCCTCCGGCTCGAGGCGGTGGAACAACATCAATACCAACAAAATACATAAACCGATTAAAAGCATATAAAACTAATGCATTATTAAAATCAGTAAAGTAGTCCAACACATCTTGAGCTTCACTAAACCTTCCCCTCATTGCCACAATCATGTTTACTCGCAAGTAAGTCACACTGAGCTCAACGGGGCTTACTTTTCTCAGGAGGTCTGCCTTAGGCTGCAAATACCCCTACTTCAGCTGGGGACATACTTGTTGAGAAAAGCTACTTAAGGCCGAGTTTGTTTCTGGGTGTAAGCCCCATTAGTTGCGAGGAAACCTGCATAGGATTGAGCTGCAAGGATGTTGTAGTCCTGTGCACGTTTATATATATTTTAAATTTTTATTTATTGCATTTCTGTGCTGACCAATAGCGGAAGCTGTCTGGGCAGTTCACAGGGATTCACACCAGAAAATACAGCATGCTAAAACATTATATATGCCAAATACAATCCAGCAGCGGTGTAAAGATTTAAAAATACAATAACTGTTTTTTTTAAAAAAAACTCAAAGAAATAAAATATCTGGGAGAATAAGAAAGTCTTCACTTGGCACCTGGGAGTAATACTTTCCTAGGAGTAAAAATCCCAGTGAATTCAGTGGGAGTGACTTCTAAATAAATATGGATGCAATCAGGTTGCAAACATACTTGTTAGGAAATTAAGCCTCCTTGACATATTACTTCCTAGAAAATATGTTTAGGATTAGATTGGCGGTCTCTTGCAGGCCAATCCTAAGTATATTTAGCTGGAAATCTTACGGCATTGCAGCCCGCCAAAGCAGAAAGCATTGCTTCTTGGCAAACATAGAGTCCTTTTATTCCAGGCAAGCCTTTTATCCTGCCCCGCTTTGGTCATGGAGGTTTATTGTGGAGCCCAGACAACAATGTCTTCTGATTGTAACCGTCTTGTGTTTTCCCACCATTTCTGCCATCTTTTCCCTTACCACAGGAAACCCATTAAAGGAGCAATCCTATGCATGTTTAGGCTGGCTGGGGAATGCTGTAGGATTTTTTCCTAAGCATGCATAGGATTGTGCCCTAAAGAGGCAAAAAGATGGAATTGCTACACGCTTTCTTCTGATTGGTAGTGCTTGGAGCCCTCCGTCTGGAAGCACCCCTGGGTTCCAAATTTGAGCAGGATGATTATGGGAAAGGCTAGGAATGAGTATCAGGACAGACATGGCTGTTTGTGTGTGTTGTGGGGGCGGGGGGGGGGGTTACCTTGGGATAAGAAACCACCTACTCCGAAAGCACCACTCCTGTGCATTTTTCTCAGGAGCAGCAGGACTCACTTCTGAAGAAACATGCATAGGATTGGACGGCATGGCAAGCAAATACTCAAGTTGTAGCCCACTGTTTTGTAATCCGGTTTGGAAATCCAGATTTAAAAGCTGGATAACCTTTTAAAACCAAACAAAATAGTTTGAAAACACGATTCTCGAATATTGTTCTTCCAACGCTAACGTCTGACACTTAAGAGCTATGACTGCCTTACTTGTTCCATTATAACTCACCAGTGTCAAAACTACTAGGATTCCCCCTACATGTAGCAGCAGAGAGAGTAAGGGCTTTCCCATGGACTGCACGTTGAGTGAGTAATGGCTAAAGCTGCCCTAAGCCGCTACCGATTCCGCTACTTCCTGGAATGGGTGGTGTCACACATTGCAATGAATCTAAAGGAGAGCAAGTAAAAGTGAACCCTGAGCACAACCTGCCCTGGTTTCTTTTTTCGCTCATTAAAACACGGGGAAAGGACAATAAAAGAGATTGTTAAACATATTTATAAGACAAGCGTATTCCAAGACAAGCAAAGAAACACAATGAACCAAGTCAGATCTAATGGATTGCAGTAGTCATGGCCTCATGCTTCCATGGACTCCTTATTCAGTTCTGGACCCAGATTCGTTTATCCCAGCTGCCTTATGGACATGAGCCATGCTGGATCAAATCAAAGCAATCATCTGTTTCAGCATCCTGTTCCCCACAGTGGCCAATCAGATGCCTATGGAAAGTTCACAAGCAGGACACGAGTGCAATAGCATCATCCCGCTCATGTTCCCCAGCAATAGGCATGCAGAGAGTGCTGCCTCTGAGTCTGGAGGTACTATATAGCCATCGTGACTAGAAGTCATTGAATAATGGGCTCAAGTGACAGGAAGCCAGAGTCCAGCTGGACATCAGGAAAAACTTCCTGACTGTTAGAGCAGTACGACAATGGAACCCATGACCTAGGGAGGTGGTGGGCTCTCCCACACTAGAGAGAGGAAGTGAAGCTTCTCTCTATCCACTATCAACACCCCCCCCCCCCCCATGCACAATCATGTTATACACCTCTACAATGCACACATACACAGAGCTGCCTTTTTCCTAAACCAAAAGGCCCCAATCGTTGTAGCCTTTCTTCGTGGTCATTTTAGTAGCCCTTTTCTGCACCTTTTCCGGTTATATGTTAACTCTTTTAACCCTTTTTGAGATGGGTTGTCGTCCAGAATTGTACACAGTAATCTAAATGCAGAGGCACCATAAATTCGTATACAGCAACCTTCCCAACCTGCTGCCATGCACATGTGCTGGACTGCAACTCCCACCACGGCCAATGGCCATGCTGGCTGGGAATGATGGGAGTTGCAGTCCAACACATCTGAAGAGCACCAGGTTGGGGAGGACTAGTTCAAAGGCATTACTATGCTACCAGATGCACTTCTTTGATGGTGCTCATGTTAGTCGCAAAATACGCAGCACTCAAAAGCAGGGTGGATGCCGAGGGAAGGCTTGTTATAAGAACCCTTGAAGGGCTCTTGCTACCTCTGTCTTTGGAGACACATTGCATTCATAGAATCTTAGAAAAATTGAGCTGGAAAGGGCCTATATAAGGCCATCAAGTCCAACCCCCTGCTCAATGCAGGAATCCCCCTTAAAGCATCCCTTGCAGATGGTTGTCCAGCTGCCTCTTGAATGCCTCTAGTGGGAGAGGGCCCACCACCTCCCTAGGTCATTGGTTCCATTGCTGTACTGCTCTAACGTTCCCTGTAGGATTCCTCCCCTTCCCTGTTCCCCATCTCTCAGTGAAGGTCTAGCTACCACATGTTGGGTAGAAGGAAGGTTTTGCAAATGAATGGCCCTATGAATGAATGGCAGCCATTCACTAATATGGAAGAAATTAAAAAGATGTGTTCAAGAAATGCCTTTGAAGTAAGCGGTTAGTCCCATTCTGGGGCCTGGGGGTGGGGTAGGGAGTTTGGCAGCAGGCAGGGAAGTCGGAGAAACACAATGAATTCAGATGAGATCGAATTTCTGTTAATCTGGCACACGGATTCTACAGCTCATGACATTTTCCAAATCTTGTGGACTTGTGGACTGGTATTTTACTGTCTGGAATTGTATGCAAATTTAGAAATACAAAAAAAAAGAAAACCAAAACCAAGCCAAAATGCACACTTGCCTCCATAGGCTAAGTCGTGAAAGTGCACATGGGGGGGGATTGCGCATTTTGGGAAGTGCACATTTGCACAAGCATGAACTTTCCAACACAAATAGCATCGGTACCTGGCACATTTCAACAGCTGCCCAGCCCCACTAATGATGCCAGTCCTAAACTCCTTGTAGCAGGCAGCTGTGTCTGGGAGTCTCCTGTCATTTTAATATCCAACAATGCCCTAGAGGGATGCTATGTTGGGCACCCCTGAGCATTATGGGAGATTTTCCATGGGGCTAGGGGCCCACTCATGTACAAGGAGCTCCATCTCAAAAAGACTCCTTCAAACCTGCAGGTTGCCCCACCATCACTAGCATCAACATTGGGTTCTAGAGTAGAATAACAATATTTGGGGAATAATAATAATATATTTGTTTATTTCTTACCTGCCTCTCCCTTTGGATCGAGGCAGGGAACAGCATTAGTACAATACAATATAGATCAAATACATAAAAGTTAATTAAAAGAGCATATAAAACAATCAAGACATCTCAAAATTCTTGGGTTAATATTCATCTGGGTAGGCCTGTTGGAAGAGGCTAATCTTTATAGCTGTTTTAAACTCGGAGAGAGTGGTAAGTTGACGAATCTCCTCCGGCAGGCCATTCCAGAGCCTGGGGACCACAGAAGGAAAGTCCTCTGGTCAACAGTTGTGAGCCTAGTTTTGGCTGACTGAAGTAAGTTTTCCCCAGAGGACCTGTCTGTGCAGGGTGGATTGTACGGGAGAAGGTGATGCCGCAGGTAATCTGGACCCAAAACATGTAGGGCTTTAAAGGTAATGACCAACACTTTGTACTTCGCCCAGAAACTAATTGGCAACCAGTGGAGTGATTTTAATGTTGGTGTAATATGCTCACCTCTAGATGTACCGGTGACCAACCTGGCTGCCATATTTTGAACTAACTGAAGTTTCCGAACTAGATGCAATATAGCAATTAATTAACATCACACAGAGAACCTCAATCATCTTTGCCAAATCCCCAGCCCCCCATAATGTAAGTCAGTATAATCATCCCGCTATTGTAGACTGCAGGAGAAACAGAGGAGAGAATTTCTCATATTTCCCAGTGAGTGAAATGTTTATTTTGGGGTCTTTCCAGTTGAGTCTCTTATTTCCTACGCTACGCAAGCTCATTACAAATGTGTAAACACACACGTCAACCTACCTCATTGCATTTGTATATGTGCTTTTAGGATCCAGTTATTTCCTTCTTTCCGGAGGAAGTACCCTGCTCGTTTTTGAACATCAAAGGCCAAAGCTTTTCTTTTTTGGCTTGCCGTGGCGAGAGCCCACACCACGGCAGGAAGGCAGCGTGACGAAACAAGCCAGGTTCCTTCCGGAAATGGGAAGAGGAGAACAGTCCAGCTCAGTTGTGGTGAAGTTTACTGCCAACTTCCTGCTTGCAAAGCAGAGAAGGGACCTGGTTGCTGACCTAGTGATGGAAGGGAAACTCAGGGCAAAAGACCACAGAGAGTGATGCAAAAGATCCCTTCTTATACATTTTGCAATGAGGGTGAATATTGTGCAGGCAGCTTAAGGCTTAAACTAACCCCCTCCTCCCTCCCCACTCCCACCAGTAGTCAATAGCTTGTTCGTTTCTGCTCACGGATCTGAGTTTGAAGAAGTTGATGCATCTCCCACTAAGCCAGGGGTGGAAACCCCTGGCCCTTGGGCCAAATCCGCCACTTCAGAAATGGCGGAGGCTGAACAACATCAGCTCACTGGCGAGCCACTGTTTCAAGGCCCTCCCAGCTGTTTCAAGGCCCTCTCCAGAAGAGGAACTAGAGCTCCCTACTGAGGCCTACTCAGATGAATTGTAAGTGTTTTATTGGTGTTTTATTGGCATTTTAATGATATACTGGTTTTATGTATTTTTAATCAGTTTTGTGTGTTTTGTGATGATGTTGTTCTCTGCCTCGATCTGGAGGGAGAGGCGGGTAATAAATAAATTATTATTATTATTATTATTAATTATTATTATTATTATTATCATCAGCACCGAGGAGCAGGCTGTGCCAGAAGACCTGGAGGAACCGGGCCTTTGTGGGGAAATGGCCACGGATCCCACCCCACAAGAGAAAGGGAAGTCCACCTTTGAGACCTGACAGCATCAGCATATCAAGAGGCAGAGCAGAACAACCCATGTGAGAAGGAAGGCCCATTTATAAAGGGTCCTTGTGAGTAGGACCCTCCCCATGAGAAGGACTTATTCTAGAAGCCTCTGATGTACTGCAGCTGAATCCTGGGTGGGGCTCTGGAAGCTCCACCTTATAAGGCTCAGTCCTGCACAGGGTGGGGTGCTGAACTACACCTTGCTTCAGCACGTAGTACTTTGCTCCTCCTTGGGTTGGTCTCTTGTGTGTGGGGTGACCCCTGGATTTCTGATAAAACTGTTTCTTGGATTATGCTTGCATTGGTCTGTTTGCCTGTGCTTCTGAGCTCTGCCTACCGTTTGACCTTTGATACAGATTGGCCCATAAGATGGTCTCAGGACTGCGCTTGAACTAGCCGCAGCAGGATAGGGGCACCTGGAAAGGGTGCTTCCCTGGGTACAGTGACCGCTTATGATTTGCTGAAAAAGAGAAAATGCATTGACAAAAGAGAGCACACATTGGCATGAAATTTGTATACGGTAATTTACATGTATGAATGTACCTTTAGAAATTCTTATTATAATTTAAGTAGAAATACAATGATCTGCAGAAAGCTGTTACCCTGCTAACTGGACAGGCAACAATTCTGATGGTTCTTTATCTTTAAACTGGGGTTGGATAGGACAGCCCTTCAAATAGATCACGGCTTCAAATAAAGGACTGTCCTCTGGAAAAGAGGACACATGGCTGTCGTTAACCACTTTGAGCACATTTTTAGCAGAAAAGGCAAAGGTAAATCTATCTTGATAATGTGATCTGTTGTGTAATAGAAATGCAGCAAGGGTTTGAGCCTGAGGCTGGGCCAGATTGTACGAACACCCACGCCACCTCCAAACACACTTGAGAAAATTCACTCAGTCGCTTCCGTAAATGATGCTATAAAGGAATCCCTGTGAGCCAAGGAACAACAGAGGCCATGTGTTGACCTGAACTCCGGGCCTGCTTCCTTCGCTGTCCTGCAGCGTGTGAAGATGAGAAGTCAGATACAAACGGGAACTTCCTTGCATTTCCTCTTTTCCCATCACTGTCTCAGGAATGCAATTCTGGGTCAGCAAATACGCACATGGACCGGGAGCCCATCCTGCTTAGGAAGATCAAAACTCGCCAGGAGTTTGTAAGGAATCCGAGGGCTTCCGCCCAGGTGACTGAATGGCTCTCCCCACCCCTGAAGCAAAACAATATTATACATCACGGATTTTAACAGCAACTTTTGAAACTGGATGACACTGTCCCGTCATCTGCATTAAACGGATCGTTATCTTTAATGGCTCGATGCCATTTGCTGGTATTTCTCACACTGGTGCAAGGGAGCTGTCATCTGAATTTTTCAGCAAATGAGTCCTGCTGACATTTTTATGAAGTGCAGTATCTAATGGGGCAAAACAGTGTCATTTTAGGACAGAAGAGAAGAGCCCTGCAGGATCAGACCAGGGTCCTTCTAGTCCAGCATCCGTTCATACAGAGGTCAACCAGCTACCCACAGGGAAACCCATAATCAGGACTTGAGTGCAATAGCACCCTCCCACCCATGTTCCCCAGTGACTGGTATACATAGGCATACTGCCTCTGATACTGGAGGTAGCACATAGCCATCAGGGCTAGTAGCCCTTGACAGCCTTCTCCAGCAATTTGTCCAATCAGCTTTTAAAGCCATCCAAATTGGTGGCCACCATGACATCTAGTGGAAGTGAATTCCATAGTTTAACTCTGCGCTGTGTGAAGAAGTCCTTCCTTTTATCTGCCCTGAATCTCCCACTAGTCAGCTTCGTGGGATGAACCCACAGGGTTCTAGTGTTATGGGAGAGGGAGACAAATGTTTCCAAATCCATTTTCTCCACACTCCGGATAATTTTGTGTACCTCCGTTGTGTCTCCCCTTACTTTCCCTTTTTCCAAGTTAAACAATCCCAGCTGTTGTAACCTCTCATAGGGAAGTTGCTCTCGACCCTTGATCATTTGAGTTGCCCTTTTCTGCCCTTTTCCCAGCTCTACAATATCTTTTTTTAGGTGCAGTGACTAGAACTGTACGCAGTATTCTAATTGTGGTCGCACCATAGATTCGCATAAGGGGAGAACGCTTGCTGGGTCTGGTGTCAAACGATGGCACTTCTGCCATGGAACTGAAGGTGTGGCCTTGGGAAAGTTGCTGACTCTCAGCCTCAGTTCCTTACCTATAAAGTGGGAATAAGAATAACCTGCTTTACGTACCTGTTGTACAAGAAACCACTGCAGCGTCTTTCCGGGGAGAGTATCTTGTATGTGTGCTTGCTTGCTTGCTGGTTGTCTTATGGTTCTTTATCCAGAGAAGCTTTCTGGTTGTCACGAGTGCTAGCCAATAGGTCTCCATCCCAGATAGTGCTATCCATCTCAGAAGATAAATGAGCCTCCCCAAATTTAAGTTGAAAACACGCTGATGTTTTACTCAGCTCCCCAAAAGATCAAAAGTGTGTGTGTGTGTGTGTGTGTGTGTGTGTGTGTGTGTGTGTGTGATGAGGGCAGCGATGATGCTATGACACCAGCCTTCACCAACCCAGTTCTCTCAGACAAGTTAGAAATACAATTCCCAGCATCTTCCAACCAGCCGAACCAGCAAGTATAACTTAGGGCGCAATCCTATGCCTGCTTTGACAGAAAAAAGTGCTACACCTCCCAGTTTTGCTGGCTGGGGCATGCTGGGAGTTGTAGGGCTCCTTCCCCCCCCCCCCCGCAAACATGCATAGGATTGCACTCTTAGTTTCTCAGAATGGAATCTCCAACATTAGCATTTGCTCTTTAAGTGAAAAGCAGAACTTGGCAGTCTGCCTGGAAGTGAAGCTTTTGACCGATTTTTAAAAAAATGGCACAAGGATTGTACAGCCTCTTCCCTCCAGGGAACTTTTCCTTACTCTTGTGGTCACAAAATTAATACCACTGAGCTGTTCCTACTCACCCACTGCTTTCTTAAGCAAGAAAACCTTATTCCTTTCCCCATGACTTTCTCCCTTTAATGTGTGTATGTGTGTATGTATCCCTGTTGGTCTTTTTATACACAACAAATAACTTTTCAATGAGTTAATTTACAGAAGTGGAATTCAGGTCAGGGAAGCCTGTCCGCCTGTTTCTTTCCTTCTTGTTTTACTGCCTCCTTTCGCTTCTTTATTTACGTCCTTGTGTTTCCTGTTTTGAAGTTGGTGGGCTTACTAATTCTTGATCATACTAAACATGCCTGTTAGGTGTAAAGCCTTCCCCAAACTGGTATGCCCCGACGGGTTGGATTACAACCTCCCATCACGCCCTGCCAGCAAGGCATATGGCCATGCTGACTGGCTGGGATTTATGGGGGTTGTACTCCACCTCATCTAGAAGTTGCCAGTCTGGGAGAGGCTGGCTGTGATCTGTTGCGAATGTTCGCTATATCATTTTGTTGTGTCTGCATTGCAGGAATGATCTCGCTTGAAGTTGGCCACTTCCAAAGAGCAAATTTCAGACGGGGGAGGTGGGCGGACTGTTCTGTTTCGTACAGCATTGCGATGTGCCAAGCTACGCGGACCAAAATCCCACCTTTTCCACAAATATGAAAGGTAGAAGAATCCTTTCCTCTCTTTTGCTGGGGGTTATCCGACTGAATTTGATGAAGTTTGCTTTTCAGGAACATTTCGTTATGCGCTCCTGTGCTCCCACATTTCTTGCAAGATATAACAGGCTGAGAGCGAGGTGCTTCCTTCTTAAATAATGGGCAGCCTCCACACCACTCAAGTAAATTCACTTTAGCAGTCCGAACATGCAAATTCAGACTTGCTGTTTTCTCGGGAGAAGGGACACGGCTTTAGCCAGATCCCTTTAATAGTCTTGAGCCAACAGAAGCTGTTGGGTCAACTCCAATTTCTACTGCAAGCCATTATTAAAGGATTTAACATAATCGAGCAGGAGAAATAAGGGCGTTGCATGAAAATTAAGATAAACAGGAATTTCTAGCTAACCTTACATGGATAAAAAATCCTTAGTCTCCATAGTTTACATAAAATACAGCTCCCTTCTATGTGCCAAGGTGCAGAGGATTCATCACTGAAGGGAGCAAATGTAATTCTTCAAGGCAAATGGAGACAAAGAGCTTAGGAAGAGCCCTGCTGGATCAGACCGAGGGTCCATCTAGTCCAGCACTCTGCTCACACAGTGGCCAACCAGCTGTCGACCTGGGACCCACAAGCAGGACACAGTGCAACAGCACCCTCCCGCCCATGTTCCCAAGCAATTGGCATATACAGGCTTACTGCCTCTTTTACCGGAGGTTGCACTAAGCCATAAGGACTAGTAGCCCTGGATAGCCTTCTCCTCCAGGAATTTATCCAACCCCCTTTTAAAGCCATCTAAATTGGTGGTCATCACTCCATCTTGTGGTAGTGAATTGTTCCATAGTCCTTCCTTTTATCCCGAAACTCCCACCAATCAGCTTCATGGGATGACCCCCTTTGGTTTTATTATTACAGGGGGAGAAAAAATGTCTCCCTCTCCACATTCTCCACACCATGCATAATTCTGTACACCTCTTTCATGTCTCCCTGCAGCCTCCTTTTTTTCCAAGCTAAACAATCCCAACTGTTGTAACCTTCCCACATCAGAGAGGTGATCCAGCCTCTTGATCGTTTTAGTTGCCCTTTTCTGCCCTTTTCCCAGCTCTATAATATCATTTTTAGGCGTAGTGACCAAAACTGTACACAGTATTCCAAGTATGGTCTTGATACTGGCAGTTTTATTCTGAATTCCTTTTCTAATAATGCCTAACATGGAGTTTGCCTTCTTGACAGCAGCTGCACACTGAGTTGACAAAGGATACATAGGCTGAATTTGGACAACACGATAGTCAGTGGTGGGGTAATGATCAACTTTACAGTTGTTCAGCTAGGGGGTACTCCCCACACAACATGGTAATAAACAATCAACTGTGGTGTGGATTAGGATCAGCACTGAGTTGACTATGGCAGCATTCGGACAACACGATAGTCAATGCAACTGACGATTGTTTCCCCACCCCCAGTTGCTTATCGTGTTGTCCGAATTCAGCCATACTCTCAGCCTGAAATGGAAGAGCCCTCACACAGCTCCAATTGCCAGGGCTGCCACCATCTCCTTGACCCGTTCACCGTGTCCACCTTCCTCTCTCCCCATGAGCTGGCCAACGCCACCCCTGCCCGGTTAGTCTGTGGAAGCAAAAAAATAACTAAGGGTCTTATGGTACATGATAGACAAATGCATTTACCGTGGCGTGAGGTTTTGTGGGCCAAACAGAACCCACGTTATCAGAGGCATTAATACATAACTCCACTAATTGAAATCCTTACCATTTAGTCATGTGAAATCTATTTCTTGCTCCACAATACCCTTTTTTCAGCGGCCTGTGATAGGTTTCTCATGACTTGGTAAATTGGAGGTCTTTAATTTTGTTATCTGCAAGTCATGAGGCGTCTCCATCTACCCGTAAACCATACAATCCTCCCCACCCCCCTGCATGTTGCAGATTGAATCTCTTAGGAGATCCATTTGCCATGGAATATCAGTTCAAAACATTAAAGGGATCCCGAGGAGTAGTAGGCGTTCCTCTGCGAGTGTCTTGCCCATTTATAAGGAGCTTGTGGAGGCCGGTTTGTGTAGTTCATCTCGAGAAGAGACGCCAAATGGGTGCCTTCATCAAGAGTAATTTCTTTCTACTGATGGTGCTCCTGACTCTAGCTGCAACTGCCTGTAAGTACAAAGATCCCTTAATATTATGAATGGCATTTTTATCTTGTCCTATTCCCAAGGAGCTACTGGTAGAATACATGGTTCTTGTCTCCTCCTATTGTACCATCGCAACAACCCTATGAGGTAGAATGAGGCAGAAAAAAACAGCCTTTCTACACAAGGCTTTTATTGTGTGCTCGTGAATGCTCACACACAGTAATTTGCAGGTTCTTTACATGATGTCATCCTCCTCCAGGGCTTCTCCTGTGCTTTGTGACCGTTATCACATTTTTTCCTTAATAGGAAAAGTGTGGTATTTTTTCCTGAATGGCCCCTATAGCAACATAGAAATTTTGTGTAAATGTGCAGTTCTGTTATACCACAGTGCCGCCTAGTGGCTGTATAATGGAACATATAGAAAGGCAGGGAAAGAAGCCAATCTTAATCCCGCAAAGGATCCAGAAGCAGAAGCCTCGGTAAAGGTGTGAATTAGAACCTTCATGTAGAAAAGCCCAAAATGATTGACCCCCAAGGTGAGCTTCATGGCTGTGTGGATTCGACTCTTGGGCCATTACTGTGCGCCACATTGCCTTGTAATATTTTAGCTTTCTTAACTCGGGGACCCTATGCTTGAGAAATGAGAATCTGGGTAGTGTGTGTGGGGGTGTTCAGGGCTAAATGCAATGCCAGGTTGGAATCTTGAAGTGGCAATAGCTCTGGAAGTGTGTTGGCAATGCCTGGTGAAATTGGGGTGGCCCCCTGGAACTTTGGAAGGTCCCAGCTCCTGCTCTGAATGGGAACCTTTCTCCCTGGGTCTCCATGAGAAAGAAGTTTCCCCCCATCACATGCTACCTGACCCTCATTGGTTAAAATAGAAATGTGAAGATTCGAACCTGGGACCTTCAGCACACAGAGCATGTACCCTGACACAGCGCTATGATCTTTCCCCATCGATGGGCTTCTTAGGCTGATATTAACCTGCAAAATGTCCTGTCCTTGAGTACACATTTGATTTGGACAACTGTACTATCTGAGCAGGAAAATCACAGCCACCATAATTAGCAATTTCCTTGGTCACTGCATTGGTGTATTTTCCGGCTGCAAAAGCCATGGCAATTGCCGATAAAGCCTACCTGTGGCAGGTCTCCTGCGTGCGACACAATTCACACCTGATGTTTGCCCTCCTGGCGCATTCACCCCGAGAAAAAGCTGACAAAAAACATACCGTGGGAATTTAGCTCTGAAAGAGCTTCCATTCCGGGTACACCGCAACAGAACCTGTGCTTGACCGCCATTGAAGCTTTGCCTGTTTGTGTGCATTTGTGTTTTAACAGGCCCGGGCACCTGCAACGGAGAATGGGGATGTGCAGACTTTAGGGGCTACTGCCGCAAGGATTGTTTTCCCCAGGAAAAGTCTCTGGGATCTGAGGACTGTGCTGAAGATTTGGTGTAAGTCTCCTGTGAATTTCGATTCCCCCACCCTTCCCAGCCTGACCTTTCAATTGAGATGAGAAATAGTCCTTGGAGCACAAGAGCACAGTGGGAAATCATGAAAATTAAAAGCACTTCATGGGAGTAAATCAGACAGAATCTATTATTATTATTATTATTATTATTATTATTATTATTATTAATTATGCTGTTTAACATTTACATGAAACCGTTGGGTGCAGTCGTCCGGAGTTTTGGAGTGCGTTGTCATCAGTACGCTGATGACAGGCAGCTCTGTTTCTCCTTTTCATCTTCATCAGGTGAGGCTGTGGATGTGCTGAACCAGTGCTTGGCTGCGACAATGGACTGGATGAGGGCTAATAAACTGAAACTCAATCCAGACAAGACTGAGACGCTGTTAGTGGGGGGTTCTGCTGACCGGATGGAGGGTCTTCAACCTGTTCTGGATGGGGTTGCAGTCCCCTTGAAGGAGCGGGTTCATAGCTTGGGGGTTCTCCTAGAACCATCTCTGTCACTTGAGGCTCAGGTGGCCTCAGTGGCACGGAGTGCCTTCTACCAACTTCGGTTGGTGGCCCAGCTACGCCCCTATCTGGACAGGAATAACCTGGCTTCAGTTGTCCATGCTCTGGTAATCTCCAAGTTGGATTACTTCAATGCGCTCTACGTGGGGCTGCCTTTGAAGACAGTTCAGAAGCTGCAGGTTGGGCAAAATGCAGCGGCCAGATTGATAACAGGGACCAGAAGGTTCGAGCATATAAGACCCGCTTGCATTGGCTGCCTATACATTTCCGAGCCTGATTCATGGTGCTGGTTTTAACCTATAAAGCCTTTCTCAGCTTGGGACCACAATACCTGATGGAACGCCTCTCCCGACACGAACCTACCCATACACTATGATCCACATCTAAGGCCCTCCTCTGGGTGCCTGCTCCGAGGGAAGCACGGAGGGTGGCAACAAGGGAGAGGGCCTTCTCAGTGGTGGCTCCCCAACTGCAGAACAATCTCCCCGATGAGGCTCGTCTGAAGCCAACATTGTTATCTTTCTGGCACCAGGTCAAGATTTTCCTCTTCTCCCAGGCATTTTACAGCGAATGCTGAGGGTTTTGTTGTTGTTTGATCCAGAATAGTTGTTTGAAATGGATATTGTATTTATAACCAGTTTTTAAGCTGTATATGGTTTTAAATTTTGTATATCTTTTTTTTAATGTTCACTGTTTTTAATTTTTATAAACCGCCCGGAAAGCTTCGGCTGTGGGGCGGTATATAAATGCAAATTATTATTATTATTATATTATTATTATTATTAATAATAATAATAATAATAATAATATGCCACCCCATAGCCGAAGCTCTCTGGGCGGTTTACAAAGATTAAAACATTAAACATTAAAAACCGATATACAAAATTTTAAACCATAAAAACATAAAATCAGATTTTAAAAACTCAGCATATGCTGTTAAAATGCCTGGGAGAAGAGAAAAGTCTTTATCTGGTGCTGAAAAGATAACAATGTTGGCACCAGGTTAGCTTCATCGGTGAGATAGTTCTATAATTAGGGGGCCACCACTGAAAAGGCCTTCTCCCTTGTTGCCATCCTCCAAGCTTCCCTCAGAGTAGGCACCCGGAAGAGGGCCTTAGATGTTGAGCGTAATGTCGGGTAGGTTCATGTCGGGAGAGGTGTACCATCAGGTATTGTGTTCCCAAGCCACATAAGGCTTTATAGGTTAAAACTAGCATCTTGAATCGGGCTCGGAAACGTACAGGCAGTCAATGCAAACGGGCCAGAGCCGGTCTTATATGTTCGAACCTTCTAGTTCCTGTTAGCAATCCTGTTTTGCCTTAGTCACTGTGGTTAAAGCTGTGGTTTAAGGTGTCTTCTCAACACGGCCCGGCTTTCTGGCTTAACCACTGTGGTTAAAGATGTGGTTTAAGGTGTCTTCTGAACGGAGCCAATGTGAATCAATTAAAAAGAAAAAGACATTTAAAAAATAATGCTAGACAAACTCCAGAAAGTAAACGCTGTCAGTAGTTTGTCCAATAATAGCACGTTTTAAAATGTTCATTCGGAAGTTGGTTTGAATAGTATTGTTATGAATTTTGCTATCAGTTTTGGGGTGTCCTATATTACAGTGTGTTAAATTTCTATTTAATTTATAGTCATCCTACAATTGCATCTATGCATGTTGGCATACTTTTATGTGACTCTGTTTTTGGTGATGCGTAAGGGACCACCTTCTTAAATCTCGCTTATAATGGCTGTACTTTCTAACCATTCATTCGTTCCATTCACAGTTGCTGTGTGTCAGGTGCAGTAGGATAGCCACCTGTATTAATCTCAGTAAATCCGCTGTGAAGAAAATAACTTGATCCAGAGGATCTTTTACCCCTGTGATGTAGAAGCTGTTCTGCAGGAGAATGCCCACCGACGTCAACTCAAACATGGCAGTGTCATTACGGCAAACGGCCTGCAGACAATAAAATAAAATATAATAAATGTTCCTCTGCTCTTGCTCTGAGTAAACGGATGTCGAATCATTTCTTTATCGTTAGTTACGACGGTTTCACTACCCAGGCCTTGAGGTAGGCAGAGACTGATGTTCCATCTTTGTCCGACCCATTTCTGATCTCTCAGTCCACTACGTCTGAAAGACCAAATTAAGAACCTGCACATATTCTTGATAAGATTCTGTCTTGACACCCAGAAGGTAGCTTGTGAATCAAAAGCAGGCAAGGACCCGGTGAGCTGTTCAACTTAACAGCACGCACCACCGCCACTGAAACATTTAGGGTGCCATCCTATGCATGTTTAGATAAAAAAAGTCCTACGACTCCGCGCTGGCTGGGGAATGCTGGGAGTTGTAGGACTATTTTTCTGTCTAAACACGCATAGGATGGCACCCTAAAACCCGTAACAGCCAGGTGGTTCAGCAGCCAATGGACAGACTTCCAGGAAGGGAGGGGTTACATGACAGTTGTTCTTAGTATTGCAAGACGTTATAGTCTGAGCAAGCACAAGATAAAAATCAATCTTGAATTACAAAATAATAATAATGACAACTGTGGTAAGAGTCTTGAAATCAGACTCATGTATTTCCGTGTCCCAACCGTCACTATCCCAATCAGACGAAAGACACGTGTAAGATCGAAAACTTTAATTCTTCTTCTTGCAAGAAGTGACCATTTAGGAATCAAAACCTAGAAATGGTACCGAATACATATTTTGATCAACCTTAAATAGAAAAATCACACAAGGATACATGGATCCCTGCTCAGTTAAACAGTAATTGATTTCTAAATTATCTTGAATACACATAGGCTTCAAAGAGTCTTCTGATGTGGATTCAGTTAACTCTTATCTTTAACTAGGAGACGGAATCCACAAACATTGCAATCTTTGTCAGATGAATGAAAGAAAGTAGAGCTGTCCTGTCCTTGTGTCCCTCCTGGTTTTTTTAATTATTATTTTACCTTTTTTTCGGGGCTTCTCATTCCAGCAGCCATTTGGCTCTCTGGCTCCTCACCCCTTTCCCCGTCTGGGCAGATGGTGACCAATCAGGGTTCGCCATCTGCCCAGACACTCCTCCAGCGCAACTCCGAAGCAAGATGACAGACAGCAGGTGCCATCGTTGCCTTGCTCCAAGAGAAAAAAGTCGGGGTATTTCAGCCTTCAGGCTGCTGAAGGCGTGAGCCTGTGGGCGCGAGCCGAAGGGCGAGAGCAAAAGGGCTCTCGGCCTGAGGCTCTCAGCCGTGGGAGCGACGCAGTGGAACTAAACCTGCAGCCATCAATGAAGATCACAAGAGAGGAGAGCCACCTACATCTACACCCCACCCTTCCTTCCAGCTATCCACAATGTGTAGGGGAGTGGCAATTTCTGTTGTGCTGGGCAAAGGGAGATATGGCGTTGGCAGGGCGATGTGCCATTACAGGGGAAGGAGAGATAGTTATCTAACACCTATCTTACCTTCCGATTGCTCTGCTATCCCGGGGAACTTGGAGAACGAACCAGGCCACCCACAGAACCTCTCCTTGCTCCTATGTAATGCCAGGTCAGTTAAAAATAAAACACATGTCATCCATGACCTTCTTTCGGATGAGGAGGCTGACCTGGCATGCTTCACTGAGACCTGGTTGGGAGATGATAGTGGACCGACATGGGCGCAGGCCCTCCCAGCTGGGTACTGTGTTAGTGAGCAGGTGAGGGAAAGTGGGCGGGGGGGCGGAGTAGCTGTGGTCTACAGGGATAATCTTAATCTGACCAGACTTCCTGTTCGTGAACTGAATTACATCGAGTGTGTGTACCTGAGTCTGAAGACCAGGGATAGACTAGGGATTCTGTTGGTGTACCGGCCACCCCGCTGCCTATCAGACTCCCTGGCTGAGCTCACGGAACTGGTCTCGGAGCTGGTGTTGGATTCGCCCAGGCTTTTGGTCCTGGGCGATTTCAACATCCCATTCGAGACTGGTTTGTCAGGTGGAGCTCGGGAGTTCGTGGCATCCATGACAACCATGGGCCTATCCCAATTGGTCTCTGGACCCACACATTCAGCGGGTCATACCCTCGATGCCGTTTTCAGTTCCGAACAGACGGATCTGTGGGCGGAGGTAACGAATACCTCCGTGTTGTCATGGACAGACCATTTTCTGGTTAAGGTTAGTATCACGGCTACCACCCGCCCCTGCGGGGGTGGTGGACCTATTAAGATGGTCCGCCCTCGAAGGCTGATGGATCCTGCTGGATTCCAGAAAGCCTTGGAGGGTTCTATGGCTGGTATCGTCGACGATCCTGTAGAAGCCCTGGTTGATAGATGGAATCGAGACCTAACTAGGGCTATCGACACGATCGCCCCCAAACGTCCTCTCCGACCCGCTTCTAACAGGGCGCCCTGGTATACGGAAGACCTCAGGGAGTTGAAGCGGAAAGGACGACGACTGGAGCGCCGATGGCGGAAAACTCGACTTCTATCCGACAAGACACGGCATAGAGAACATCTTCGTTCCTATGGGGTGGCAATACGTGCAGCGAAGAAAGCTTTCTTCTCTGCGCGCATTGCGTCTGCGAATTCGCGTCCAGCGGAACTGTTCAGGGTGGTGAGGGGTCTAACCTGGGCACCTTCCCCCCTGAATCCGACTTTAGAGCCTTCGGCGGTTCGCTGCGATGCCTTTAATGATCATTTCGCAGATAAAATCTCTCGGATAAGAGCCGACTTAGATGCCGTCGTTATAGCAGAGGCTGACGATGGAGTGTCCAGTGACTCCGCGAGTAGAATTATACTGGATCGGTTTCAGTTGGTGAGTACCGAGGACGTGGACAAGCTGCTTGGACGAGTGAGGGGGACGACTTGCCCTCTCGATCCCTGTCCTTCATGGCTGGTCGTCCAGGGAGGAGATGCGGTTAGATCGCAGTTACAATATATTATTAATGCATCTCTCAGGGAGGGGAGTTTTCCATCATGTTTAAAAGAAGCGGTGATACGGCCGCTTCTAAAGAAGCCCTCCCTGGATCCCCTGGACTTTAATAACTACAGACCGGTATCAAACCTTCCATTCTTGGGCAAGGTGATCGAGAGGGCGGTTGCCTTTCAACTCCAGGTAGTCTTGGATGACACTGATTTTCTAGACCCATTTCAAACTGGCTTCAGGGCGGGATACGGAGTTGAGACTGCTATGGTCGCCTTAGCGGATGATCTACGCCTGGGTATTGACAGGGGGAGTGTGTCCCTGTTGGTACTTTTGGACCTCTCAGCGGCATTCGATACCATCGACCATGGTATCCTTCTGGAACGCCTGAGGGGATTGGGAATCGGGGGCACTGTGCTTCAGTGGTTCCGGTCCTACCTCTCGGGCAGGTTCCAGATGGTGATGCTTGGGGATAGCTGCTCTGCAAAGAAGGAGCTGCTGTGTGGCGTACCGCAAGGTGCCATCCTTTCCCCAATGCTGTTTAACATTTATATGAAACCGTTGGGAGAGATCATCCGGTGGCATGGGGCGGGGTGCTATCAGTATGCTGATGACACCCAAATATATTTCTCTATGCCTTCGACAACATCGTCAGCTAAGGATAGTGTGTCTCCTCTGAATGAATGCTTGGAGGCGGTAATGGGCTGGATGAGGAAAAACAAACTGAAGCTGAATCCAGACAAGACGGAGGTGCTTGCTGTCAAAGGCCGCAACCTGGGTTTGGAGGTGTGTCAACCGGTTCTGGATGGGGTTACACTCCCCCTGAAAGACTGTGTTCGCAGCTTGGGGGTGCTCCTGGATCCGTCGCTCCAAATGACAGCCCAGATAGATGCGACGGCCAGGAGTGCCTACTATCAGCTTCGGCTGATACGCCAGCTGCGCCCCTTCCTAGAGTTGGAAGACCTAAAGATGGTGGTGCACGCGCTGGTAACTTCGAGGCTTGACTTCTGCAATGCGCTGTACATAGGGCTACCTTTGTGCCTAGTCCGGAAACTTCAACTAGTTCAAAATATGGCAGCCAGGTTGGTCACCGGTACATCTAGGAGTGACCATATTACTCCAGCTTTAAAATCGCTCCACTGGCTGCCAATTAGTTTCCGGGCGAAGTATAAAGTGTTGGTCATTACCTTTAAAGCCCTACATGGTTTGGGTCCAGGTTACCTGCGGGATCGCCTTCTCCCGTACAATCCGCCCCGCACGCTCAGGTCCTCTGGGAAGAACTTACTGCGGTCGGCCAAGACTAGGCTGACAACTGTTACCCAGAGGACCTTCTCTTCTGCCGCTCCCAGACTGTGGAATGACCTGCCGGAGGAGACTCGTCAACTTAACAGTCTTTTAGAATTTAAGAAAGCTATAAAGACTGTTCTCTTCCGGCAGGCATATCCAGTGTAATTTTTAGAATGTTTTTAGGATGTTTTAGGATGTTTTAATGATGTTTTAGGATGTTTTAATGCAGTTTTAATAATATTTGTCATGTTTTAATTAGTTTTATGTATTTTATCATGCTGTTGTTCCCCGCCTCGATCTAGATGGAGAGGCGGGTAAGAAATAAATCGTTATTATTATTATTATTATAGATAGCCTGTCTCCTAGGAAGGCAGAGTTCATTGATGTATCAGTTCCTGCTTTAACCTTTGTTCTCTGCTTTTAGGAATGTAGCTACTCATCAATTCCCCTACGTGTTTTCCTCTTTACCTGAGGTCTTTCATGAGACACACTTTATTAATTATTATTTCAGAGGCACGTATAAGGGAATTTTGAATTATCTTACTACACAACCAAACGGTAAAAACCCTTAGGCAAGTTTTTTTTTTCTTAGAAATTCTTACAGGTGCTACCATCATGAAAAAGCAATTGACCCGAGGTCTCCCACATCTGGATTGAACTGAGCTACAATTTTACTAATAAAACCTCGTACAGGATCCTGGGCTCATCCACAATAAGAGGTGCTCAGCTAGAATGCGAAAGACCAGGTACCACTACGCCCCGGGGGTTTGCCAGCATGGTTACAGAGCAGAGTCAGGGATGCTATTGGAGGCACGAAGACTTCTTTCTGGAAATGGAAATCTTGCCCAAATGAGGAGAATGCAAAGGAACACAAACTTCAGGGAAAGAAATGCAAGCTGGTTAAAGACTAGGAAGCAGGAAGTGGGAATAAGTGGGCCATTTTGGCCATGGAGGGGCATGAACAGTTGTGAGGGTGGAGGATCAATATTGCGATGGATGCTTTTTAACTTGTTCTCAAACTTGGGTGACCCTATGGAAAAAAGGACCGGGCTCCTGTATCTTTAACAGTTGCATAGAAAAGGGAATTTCAGCAGGTGTCATTTGTATGCATGCAGCACTTGGTGAAACTCTCTCCTCATCACAACAGTTAAAGCTGCAGGAGCTATACTAGTGTGACCAGATACAAAAGAGGCAGGGCTCTTGCAGTTTTAACGGTTGTGATGAAAAGGGAATTTTATCAGGTGCTGCTTGCATAGAAATGACACCTGCTGAGACTCCCTTTTCTAGACAAATGTTACAGAACACTATCCTCTGTTCCATAGGGTCATCCTATACTGCCTATAACTAAGCCCTAAGAGAGCCATTTCAAACTTTTAGAATGGGGAAAAGAACGGTGCAAACCTCTGGAAACCACTGAATGGCTGTGGCTTGGTGCATCGGGGAAGGGGCCATGTAGTAAACCCCAAATGGTCTGGATGTGGCCTCAGGTTTCATACCCCTGCTTTACTCCCTTGTAATGATTACTCATAAAGTCCTAATGATTATGAGTCTCCGTCGGGCTAAGCTGTAGTGATGTCGCTCGTGCGTCGAACTCAGGGGTGTCTTCATCTTTTTATTTTGGCCTTAATTTTATATACCTATGCCACAATAAAAGACATGGGAAACAGGATTGCACTGTCCCAGCCTTTGACTCAGGGAAACCACTTGATTTCCTTTGGGATGGAGCGACGCAGGGCTGCCACAGACAAACGTTTAAGCTGTATTCCAGATAGAAGTCTTTTTTGTTTGTATCTCCTTCAACAAAACGTAGTCCTTCTAACACGTTATTCCTACTCTGGTTGTTTTTTATCAGGTGTCGGCAATGTCCCCTCCTGGGTCAGACATAATCTCTCGTGGAAGGTCATTTTATTTATGGTCTGATTCTGTAGTAACTCACTTCTTATTAGCCATGCCCTTCTATCTCAAGGCTTGTATTTATTCCATTCCAAAGAATCGTTCAGCCCCTTCGGGTTGAGTGATTGGAGATAGAGAATCCAAAACAACTCCCTTTTACTTAAGGCCCTATCATCCCCCCTTATTTTTTCAATAGTCCAATAGTTTAGGGACTCTGGGTGATGTTTTCTTTCCTGAAAATGCTTAACCATTGGCGCCCCTTCCCTATTATACCTAAGATTGCACAGATGTTCTCCTATCCTGATCTTCAGGGGCATTGTTGTTTTACCTATGTACATCTTATCGCAGGGACATGTTATGGCATATATTACATGTGCAGAGTTACACTTCAAAAAGTCTTTTATCACAATGGCTTTTCCATTTTCTTTGTTTATAAATGACACAGACTTCTATCTGGAATACAGCTTAAATATTTGTCTGTGGCAGTGTGCCATTGGCAATTCAGGTTAGTTTTTTGTAGTAAAAATGGAGTTGCATTTGTACTTTTTACAAAAGTGAACTAGCCAAAATGTGTTGTTTAGGATGAAAGGTGGAACTGCGTGGAATTTGGTTGCTTAACAATGTGTAGAAATGACAGATGTATAAAGATGTGAGATACAGTGCATTAGTAAATATATGGGGTAGAATATGCTAGTGCTCCTTTTTTAACAAATGTTGTAGGGAGGTATCTAAAGCAATAATAACATACATATACATAGCTGATAGGAAAACATTTGACTTAGTGAAAAATAAGCAGAGATAATTACTTGTCAAGGACAATGTGCGAAGTGAATGCTGTAATCAACATAATTTTTCTCTTGTGGTGTTCTGCTGAAAAAATATATGGTTCAAAAAATGAAAACAATGTAAGTAAGGGGACAAGCCCACGCCAAGTGTGTATATATATATGTATCTTAGTTGTTTTAAAAGCAAGTTTTTTAATACATGTTTTTAATCATTATGAAATTGGTCTTATATATCTGTTTTAGCTCCTGATGAAGGACATTTGTCCAAAACGTCATCGAGCATTGTAGATGAAATATAAAATAAAACATGTTTTAAAAGAACACGGAAAATTGTTTTTTAAGGAGACAGAACTTTTAACAGCACTAGAGCTCATCTCTCTGTTTCGTTTGCGTTGATTGGTGCTCTCTTCCCCCATCTTTTTCTCGCAGTGGAGAGGAAGGCAGGGAAGGCAGCCGGGCTCTGGGATCGGGATGTACCAGGAGCTGCTCATTCTTGGTTCCTCTCTCAGAGCGTTCACACGTTTCATTCCTCAACTCCGGACCCCACGTTCTCCTACGACAGCCTTCCCCAAACTGACACCAGCAGATGGTGTTGGACTACCTATCACCCATAGCCAGCTTTATGGGGTGATAGGAGCTGTAGTCCAGCACACGCTCCCCTGCAGGGTGCCAGGTTGGGGGAAGGCTCTCCTCTGGGAACCTCCGTGTTTTGCAGGGTCCGTGTCTGCAACGTTCAAGGAGGACTTGTTGTTTCTGTTGACCAGAAGAGCCCTGCTGGTCCAGGGTCCATGTCCATTGTGTGTTGGCAACAGTGCCCAGCCCGAGGCCTCCTCCAGGAACTCCGCCAAGAGGGCAGGGAGCCGCCAGCCCTCCCCAGCCCCCTTGTTTCCAGATAGACTGCCTCTGGGGATGGAGGTTCCACTGAGTTATCGCTGCTAGCTCTTCTTTCTATAGCCTCCTCCAGAGAAAAGAAAAAGGATACTCAGCTTCTTGCGCTTTGCAATGACCCTCTGATGTAGGTTAGGCTGAGAAACGTGCAACATCAATAGCGCCTACGGGCCCCACCTAGTCGACCACCTTCAGACCAGGTTGCTCTCTTTTTTCCCTGCAAACTTCAAACTGGGCATGACAGAGATAAATTCAGCAGAAGGAGCTGAGAAAGGTTCACCCATGGAGGCTGGTGGCTCAAATGCCAGTGGGGCAGCGATTCCGCTCCAAAACTCTTGAAGGAGCGATCGAAGGTGCAATATCTCTTCAAATACTTGAAAGGTTGTCACACAGAGGAGGGCCAGGATCTCTTCTCGATCATCCCAGAGTGCAGGACGCGGAATAATGGGCTCAAGTGACAGGAAGCCAGATTGTGGCTGAACATCAGGAAAAACTTCTTGACTGTTAGAGTAGTACGACAATGGAACCAATGACCTAGAGAGGTGGTGGGCTCTCCCACGCTAGAGGCCTTCAAGAGGCAGCTAGACAATCATCAGTAAGGGATGCTTTATGGTGGATTCCTGCATTGAGCAGGGGGGTGGACTCGATGGCCTTAGAGGCCCCTTCCAACTCTACTATTCTATGGTTCTAAAATACCATAAAACCAACACTACAACACCAGAAAGCAGATAGGACACTTGTCTATGCCCCCCCAAAGCATGTACAAATAAATATGTCTTCAGTTTGAGGGACAGCTGAATCTTGACTGGAAGGGAGTTTCTAGTCGGGGTGTCACCACTGAAAAGGCTCTGCCTTGAAGCTGATGGCTGCCTTGAATTTTTCTTTAACAGAAAGGTGGGATACAGATTTTACGGTGCAATCCTATGTGTGGTCAGCCAGAAAAACATTCTACAACTCCCAAGATTCTCCAGCCTGCAATTTGTAATACTTCAATCTGGGTCTTGATATCAATGGCTGATTGGGGAATGCTGGAGGTTGGGGGACATTTTTCCAACGTAAACATGCGTAGGATTGCACACCTTAACTAAATGAAAGAGCCTGGCTCATGTCTGCGGTGCACACAGGCTTACTGCTTCGGATACTGGAGGTAGCACATAGCCATCAGGACGAGTAGCCATTGATAGCCCTCTCCTCCAGGAATTTATCCAACTCCCTTTGAAAGCCATCCAAATTGGTGGCCATCACTACATCTTGTGGCAGTGAATTCCACAATTTAACTATGAATTGTGTGAAGAAGTACTTCTTCCTCATGGGGAGATCTGAGAGCTCCATCCACACCTGAAACGTGGGGCCACACACGCATCACAGGAGAGATGCACAAGCCCCCGCTCGGTTCGCAACGTACTCATAGAAAGTAGAGATGAGGAAACATAAACAAGCAGGCTGTTTGGAGGGAGATGAGAAGGGGCACGGGGCTATTCCACCAGCCTTGCTGAAAGACTACTTAATGTTTTCCTCTACCCTCACAGTTCCCTTTCCTTGTGTGCTGATTGTAAACTTGTGGGCAGGGACTGTGTTTTTGTTTTTTGGGGGTTTTTTTTGTTTTGTTTTGTTTTTACTGATTGCCTGTAAGATGTGCTGGGAGCCTTTTTGGCTGAGGAGCAGGATAAAGGTAATTTGGATGGATGGATGGATAGAGATAGATAGATGATAGATAGATGATAGATAGATAGATAGATAGATAGATAGATAGATAGATAGATCTGACGTGCTAACAATGGAAGATTCCACAAGATCACCTTGGAATATTCATGCTGGCCAATGAGACAGGAGCTCAGCTATTGAGAGAAAGAATCCTGGGTGTGGATGACAGTTGGAGAGCGAGAAGAAGAGATCGGAGCGAGGGAGAGTTTGCCAAGGAGAATTGCTTTGTATGAAAGCTGCCTGAAGTGGAATTTTAGGCATGGGAGAGCTGGGGAATCAACTCCCCAAACGGAGCAATTTACCGGAAGAGCTGGAAGAACCCAGCCACAACAAGAGTGGACGAGGACTGACCCGGCAGATCAGGGTTAAGCATCAGTCATCCTGGCATCTAACAGGTGGAAAAAAAGAGCGCAACTGTGCTGGGAAAAGTACAGAGAGAGCAGAGCAAGGATTTAAACGGACAGCAGGCAAATGGGGACGCGCTTCCAGTGTCAAAGTAAATAGTGTGATTACTTTTATTTGTTTATATTCCACTCTTGTTCTTCCAATGAGCCTGGAGCAGCACCCCCAGGGCCCCCAGGAGATCTCCTCCCTCCCCAGGTAGCTTATAGGGCCAGACCTGATCAGCTACAGATCCAGCAGAATACGGAGCAGCAACATCCTTCAGACTATTCTTTGGGATATAGGTAATGTAATAGTGCATAATGACAGATTATTTCACTTTTAGAGACAGAGAGAAATGATACCAGAATATTTCTCTAATCAACCAGTGATTTGACTAGCAATTTACTAATATAAATCACTCCACATTGTAGGTTGCTGCTGGAGGGGGAGAGCAAGGAAACACAGAGCATTGTGATATCAGAGGACAACAGGAATAAGAAGGTCTAATGGATGTTATGTGGGGCAGGAGTATAGGCGTGCACACAGAGTGTGCTGGGTGTGCCCAGGCACACCCTAATTTCCCAGGGCACCTCTGCTTTCCTGCCCCCTCCCGCTTGAATTGGGGCTTTTAAATGGACGGGACAGCCTCCGGAAAGCCCCCATTAGCATCCCTGGGGGAACTGCACACTTTCCGGAGGCCCTGGAAAGCACACTTTCTCACCCCCCACCCCACTGCTGCCACTGCCTTAGGTCCCGAGTGGAGCAATGGAGGGGTGTGAAAGCACGCTTTCCCCTCCTCCATTCCAACCAGGGCCTTTAAGGTCCACACCCTCATGAAATGAGCTGTGCACACCTAGGTAGATCATGCGACTTCCGTCAGAAATAATTCTTATTTTCATGGGCAGATTTAACTGACTTACTAGTACAGCATTCCCCACCATGGTGCACTCCAGATGTGTTGGACTGCAACTCCCAGCACTCCTGGAAGTTCCAATCCTGGGAATGATGGGAATTGTAGTCCAACACATTTAGAGGGCCCCAGGTTGGGGAAGGCTGGACTGATACACGATTAAACAACTACGATTCCTTTAATCGGATGGCAGCCTTAAAAATATATGGTTCATCAAGCAAGGCTTCCATCCTATGCAAGTTTTCTGGAAACTGTAGGGCCTTTTTCTGTCTAAAAATGTTTTGGATCGTTCCCTAAGGTTTCTTTAATAGGATGGAAGCTATTAATAGCAGAGGACCCACCGTGCCCTAAGATTTCTTTTTTCGGATGGCAGTTCCTTGAGGATCATGGAGGCCTGCTGAAACATTTAGGGTGCCATCCTATGCATGTTTAGACAGAAAAAGGTCCTACAACTCCGTGCTGGCTGGGGAATGCTGGGAGTTGTAGGACTCTTTTTCTGTCTAAACCCACATAGGATGGCACCCTAACACCTGCAACAACCAGGTGGTTCAGCAGCCAATGGATGGACTTCCAGGAAGGGAGGAATTACATGACAGTTGTTCTTAGTATTGAGAGACGTATATGGCCACCTGTCAACACATGTTGGCTGGTAGTCTGACATGGCACAAAATAAAAATCCGATCTTGAAATACAAATTAATAATGATGACAAACCTATGATACAAACACTTAGGCAAGTTTGTTTTTCTTAGAAATTCTTCCAGGTGCAACCATCATAACAAAGCAATTGACCCAAGATTTCCCATATCTGGATTGAACTGAACTACAATTTTACTAATAAAACCTCGTACAGGATCCTGGGCTCATCCACAATAAGAGGTGCTCAGCTAGAATGCGAAAGACCAGGTACCACTACGCCACGGGGGTTTGCCACCATGGTTACAGAGCAGAGTCAGGGATGCTATCGGAGGCACGAAGGCTTCTTTCCGGAAATGGAAGTCTTGCCTAAATGAGGAGAATACAAAGGAACACAAACTTCAGGGAAAAAAATGCAAGCTGGTTAAAGACTAAGAAGCAGGAAGTGGAAATAAGTGGGCCGTTTTGGCCATGGGGGCCATGAACAGGTGTGATGGTGGAGGATCAATATTGCGACGGAGGCTTTTTAACTTGTTCTCAAACTAGGGTGACCATATGGAAAAGAGGACAGGGCGCCTGTATCTTTAACAGTTGCATAGAAAAGGGAATTTCAGCAGGTGTCATTTGTATGCATGCAGCACCAGGTGAAACTCTCTCCTCATCACAACAGCTAAAGCTGCAGGAGCTATACCAGTGTGACCAGATACAAAAGAGGGCAGGGCTCCTGCAGTTTTAATGATCATGGAAACCGCCTTGGGATCTTGGCAGGAAATGTGAAAAACCCATGGTTGTGGTGGGCTCTTCACAGTCAAACTTTGCAGCCCTGTCCTGCGAGCCTGTCTGTGACATCACGGTAGCATCTTAGCCCCTGGCTGGGGAGGATGGGCTGGAAGAGCCAAGTGATTTAATCAAACAATAAAAGCAAAGGGTCTCCGGACCAGCAGCTGCTATTGTGCATCTTGAGTTTTCCCTTCCAGGTGATCCTTTCAGTTGCAGATTAGACCCCATCGCTTTTTTTAAGGAAAACCTCAGGCGAGGGGGTTTACCCATGGGCTCTGCTTTCTTACAGCTGCCCCCCTTCTGATCCCTTTCTCCCCACTCTCTCCTCCAGCCCTTTTCTCTTCTAACTCCCTTCCACCCACACCCCTACTTTCTATTTTGCTTACAGTAGGGCTACTTCCTGCCTGTTCAGAGACCCCAGTGACTCAGTGAAAGAACAACAGCCGGTGCTTTGCCTCTTCCAGCCAGGTCAGTAATCCTTTCAGCTCTAGACCAGACCCCGTATAGCGAAGGCTCCATAGCTCCTTTTATGGAAAATGTTTTTTTAGGGGGGAGTATTTTGTTTTGTCAATGGGAACTCGTGCTTAGCAAAAATGGCTTTGCATTGCTGCTGCTGCTCCTCCTCTCCTGATTGCATTAGGCAATTCCCCCCACCACTTCCCCTTTGAGCCCTCCCCCCTCTCCCAGCCTTTCCTCTTCTAACTCCCACCTACACCATTACTTTCTATTTTGCTTCCAACAAAAATAAATAAAAACATTCAACAAATTGCCCTGGTTTTGAGGATTCAGAATATGGCAACCCTAGGGGAAGGCGTCTTGTCCCCTAGATTGCAGGCTCCACAGTACCCTGTGAATCACTGGGATTAAGACAGACCGCACCTAATATCACCTCAGGGGGTGTCTTCAGCACCCCCTTCTCTACCTCCATCCTCCCCTGTTCCTCAGTGACCAAGAGCACAAGACTCCGGAACCTGACAGCGGCCCTTGAAGAACTCCAGTTAGTAGGCAACATGGGTGGAGCCCCTGAAAGACCAGGCGCAGCCGGATCTCTCAAGGCCAATGTGGACTACAGACCTTCACCTGAACTGCAGCTCCTTCCAGCCAGCATTTGGGGGACTCTGCTCTCCAAGGTCCTGCCCTGTCTCCAACCTTCTCCGATGGGGATACGATGTGAACAACGCTTCCCCTGGTTCAGAGACCAAGTGAGGAAACCCACTCCTAGAGCTTCAGGGGAGGAAGCATTCACAGCCCATGTCCCTCCCTTCATCCCATTCAAGGGAACATCTCCATCCTCCTCCTGCATCTCTGTTTCCATGTGGCACAACGAACGGTCCTTGGACCTGGCATTGGGAGAGCCTGCAATGGAAGACAGCGCGAGGAGGTCACGGGACTCTTGGGAAGGCTGCCTCACATCAGACTTTAAGCCCTCCCCCTTATTCAAAGGGGGTTTAGCCCTGCAGCTGCCAGAAGTCCCACCCCATCCCCGGACGTCCCAGGTCGAGGCTTCACCGGATGGGGGTCATGTGACTCCTCTATGAATTTGTCTGTTTAGCCCCTGCCATACATGTGGGGTCCTGGAAGCAGTGAGATAGAGAGGTTAGGGATGTCAGTCGCCAAGAAGTCCGGCCCTTTTGGGCTCTCCGGACTTCCGCGGCACACCTGACTTGGATTGCTTTTGTGACCTGAGCCACGCGATTTTACAGATTGTTTTGGGTCTTAGCTTAATTTGTGCAAATATGGATTTGCATACATTTCGCCTGTAAATTGAGCAGATTTGCATAATCTACAGCCAAATTTGGGCAAAATTATTTTAACGGAATATTCCGCCAGCTGGCCTGACTCATCACACACTGAGTGGGACCAGTTGGTGGAAGACACAACGGAATCCGGGGGGCTGAGCTGACAAACCTTGTGAAGCTCAACCCCCCAAACGGATTCCTCCAACCTCCCTAACTGGGGTTCAGGCTTAGGCAGGAGGGATCGACATAGCAGTCAGGGCACAAAACACAGTCAGGCACTCACATGCATTCCACAGTTTGGAAGCAGAGTCACAGAGGAGTCCAAGGGTCAGTAGAACAGGGTGTCCGTCACTGGACAAGGTCCAGGAGCCAAGGTAGCAGATGCGGGATCATTTCCAAGCCCATCCCAAGATGTCCCAGTTCAAAAGTCCTGCCCTGGATGGAGGGTTTCTCTGTTGTGATCATGTGTCCCCTCTACAAACTCCTCATGCTATGGTGGCTGAACAGGTGGCATGATGAGTTTGTAGACAGGTCACATGACCTCATCAGGTGATCCCTTCCTCCAGGCTAGGACTTCTGGGCATGGGGTTGGAAATGACCCCGACTGGGTCGCTTCCATTCCCCCACATGTACAGCAGGGTTCTACACCCACCCCCCATCCTATTGGTCCATGGTGGTATGATGACTTCATCGAGGAGTCACATGACCCCCATCCAGTGATCCCTCTTTCCGGGGCAGGGCTCCGGAAGTGGGACTTCCAGGGATGGGGTCGGACTTTCAGCAGGGGTGGAGTTAACCACCTGCCCATTAAAATAAGGCGCAGGGCTTCCAGTTTGATGCGACGTAGCCTTTTCCACTCCTCCGGCGCATGTTGTGCCCGGGGCTTCTGTGGGGGATATGCAGGGCCGTGCAGAGCTGGTAATATGCCCAGGCCAGGTGGGAAGTGTGTGGCCCCCCCATTTCAAAACAGGAGGACAACATGGCTGCCCCAAGGGGGTGTGCCCACCAACATGTCTGTTCTACATAACACCTTCATCTTAAGCCTGTTCTACAACATCTCAAGGCACGTATATCCCCACCCCGCATGCGGCATGGCCCTCTGGAGCTTATAGTAGCATAAGCTAGGGGGGACCTCCTCGTCAGAGTTCCCCCTCAAAATCATGGGCCCTGGGCCAACTGGTTCCCCCTCTGCACGGCCCTGGGAATACCACCTCTCTCTGCCCCATTGCAGGCTCAATGAGCCACAGAGATGGTGTCCTGATGAGGCACCTTATGGGCACTGCAGACCTGCCCCAGTACCCAAGGCCCAGTGGAGGGCTAACACCTGGCCTGCTTCCAGCTTTGGCTTATGGCCTATTGTGGTTGAAGAGGTCTTGCTCACTCGTCAACTGTCAGCTTCATGGGAGGGCAACTTCACGGGTTCTGAGGTGATGGCATCAGGAGCCAGTGTGGCCTGGTAGTTGGAGCGTTGGGCTGGGACTCAGGAGACCTGGGTTCTGGAGACCTGGGTTCCCCACACAGCCATGAAGCTGACTAGGCAACTTTGGCGCAGTCAGTAATTCTCAGTCTAGCCTACCTCACAGGGTTGTTGTGAGGATGAAAATGGATAGAGGGAGGATTATGGGAACCGCCTTGGGAGCTTGGCAGGCAAAAAGGTGGGCTATAAATATAATAGCTTAATAAATAAAGCTTAATCCATGGTTGTGGTGGGCTCTCCACCATCAAACTTTGCAGCCCTGCCCTGGGAGCCTGTCTGTGACATGACAGTAGTGGCTCAGCCCCTGGCTGGAGAGGACGGACTCACTTGCTGGCAGCCTCAGAAGAGGGCAGCCTCAGGGTTTCACAGGTCATCTGCCAAGAGTTCTCCTGTGATTTCAAGACACCTCCCCTCGCGGTAGATGGCAGAATGGAACAGAAGGACCCTGGGATTTTTTCCCCTTCAAGGAGGATCCCTCAAAGGTGTTTCATGATTCCAGAGACCCAAAAGCAAGGGCCACTGGCAAGAGCCCTGCAACACATCCTGGGAGCTTGTGAAGCAAAAGGCTCACCAGGCAAGGAGTCTGCCGACCGCCCACCATCCCGACTCCTCCATCGTCCTGCTCTCTCCATCCATGCAGACCACATTTCCTGGCCCTCCTGCTGAGCCAGGAGGGCTTGCTCCAGCCCAGACGGAAGGGGCGAAGGCTCTCACAGCTGAGCACTAGGTTTTCATGGCCCCAGACCAGGCTTTGTGAGCTCAAGAGGGCCACCTTTCAGCTGGAAAACCAAAACTTCAATGTCAACGAAAAGCTAACCAAGCTGCAACCCCTGTCCCATATCTTGGGGAAGATGTCACCTTAGTTCCCCAGACAAGGTGGGTGGACGTCCAGGGATGTTTCCCAGTTACGGCTCAATAACAAGCTACCAGGGAGCTACACCCTAAAGACTTTATGATGGACAGACTACGAGAGTCTTCCTTTATGAGCCTGGTGAAAGATCCTGCTGCTAAATGGCCTACATGCTGTTTGCTGAGCCAGAGCCCTCTCCTGAGTAGCTCTACGGCCTTCCTTGCTGAGACGATGCAGGTGTTTGAGAGATCCTCGGAAGAAGGAAACAGGCAATTTCGGTGTCTGTTGTCTTCTCCAAGGGACGGGTTCCATCATAGAGTACGCCAGGGTTTTCTGGCTCTTTGTCTAAGACCTCGATTGGAATGAGGCTGCCTCCTTGATCAGTTCCAGGCGGGTCTGGTAGATCCTAAACAGGATGAATGAGCCCAGCTGGACATACCTACAAGGTTCTTGCCAGACCTGATGAATTGTTGTCTTTGCTTAGAGGAATGGTTGGAGTCCTTGTCCCCACCTTGGCGGTTCTCTGAACTATGGTACTGACAAGCGAGTGCCTGTGCCACCCGAATAATTGGTGATGGGGCCTAAAGTCATGCAGCTTCGTGGGACACAGGCTCATCTCTCAAACCAGGAGAAGAGCAACGCTCCGCTTGTGTTTGGATCATGGCCAATTGGGACACTCTGCTGCAATGCATCCAGGGAAAGTCTTGGGAAATGGGACAATGGGCAAATCCATGGCTTCCACTGTGATGTATCCCACAACAGTTTTTCCAACATCTGAGAGGCGCCAACCCACCAGCAGAAGCCCCATCTCACTGAGTTTGCCTCTCCAGCAAGGAGGTCTTTTGCTGTTCCCAAAGCCCCTCCTGTCATTCTGGAAGCCATTGATGGACACCCATTGACACCAGGCCCCATCCAGCATGGAATTCAGGATATAGATACTAGAATCCAAAACCATGGGCAATGGCTGTCCTTTCATGAGCTCACCTCATGCCATTTCCCATTGGATTGGGGACTGCCTGGCTGGCTCAACACAATCCTTTTATCTGTGAGAGCATGATCAGTCTGTCGGGTTCAACTCAGCCTACTGTTGAAATACCAGCTTCCAGGGTCACATGACCCAGTCAGCAGCCACAGCCTCCCCTGAGTCAGAACCACAACTTTCCAACAAGTCTGCTCATTTGGAAGACATTCAGACTGGTGGGAGAAGAAAGCCTGCCCCTCATCACCCCTGTGTCTGACCCAAGGACCTTGTCCCAGGACTTTGCATTCCAGTGGGCCAGCTGCATTCCTTGAACTGGCAGCCCCCATGGAATTGGGGTAAACATCTAAAGCATGGCTTCCTTTGAGCTTCCAACTCTTTCCGGGCTACCCGTTTGATTCGTCAAAAGACAAGTGGGGAATTGCAATTGTGCAACAACTACTGAACTATGGGAAAGTTTACGGTCTAGAAGACCGCTCGTGGGAGTCTCCATGCATGTCCAGGCACATCACCTCACCCAGATATTTTATGAATGACACCAGTCAAAACCTGGACCAAGTCAGGTGAGATGGGGCATGCCTAGAGAGGGGGAAGGCATCTTGTTCCCTAGATTGGAGGCTCCACAGTACCCTGTGAATGACTCGGATTAAGACAGACACACCAAATATAACCTCAGGGGGCCTCAGCAACCCCTTCTCTATCTCCATCCTCCCCTGTTCCTAAGTCACCAAGAGCACAAGACTCCGGAACCTGACAGCAGCCCTTGAAGAACTCCAGTAAGTAGGCAACATGGGTGGAGCCCCTGAAAGACCAGGCGCAGCCAGCTCTCTCAAGGCCTGTGTGGACTACAGACCTTCTCCTGAACTGCAGCTACTTCCAGCCAGCACTTGGTGGACTCTGCTCTCCAAGGTCCTGCCCTGTCTCCAACCTTCTCCGATGGGGATACGATGTGAACAACGCTTCCCTTGGTTCAGAGACCAAGTGAGGAAACCCACTCCTAGAGCTTCATGGGAGGAATCATTAACAGCCCATGTCCCTCCCTTCATCCCATTCAAGGGAACATCTCCATCCTCCTCCTCTATCTCTGTCTCCATGTGGGACAACGAACGGTCCTTGGACCTGGCATTCGGAGAGCCTGCAATGGGAGACAGCGCGAGGAGGTCAAGGGACTCTTGGAAAGGCTACCTCACATCAAACTTTAAGCCCTCCCCCTTATTCAAAGGTGGTTTAGCCCTGCAGCTGCCAGAAGTCCCACCCCATCCCCAGACGTCCCAGGTCGAGGCCTCACCGGATGGGGGTCATGTGACTCCTCTATGAATTTGTCCGTTTAGCCCCTGCCATACATGTGGGGTCCTGGAAGCAGTGAGATAGAGAGGTTAGGGATGTCAGTCGCCAAGAAGTCCAGCCCTTTTGGGCTCTCTGGACTTCCGCCGCACGCCTGACTTGGATTGCTTTTGTGACCTGAGCCACGCGATTTTACAGATTGTTTTTGGACTTAGCTTAATTTGTGCAAATATGGATTTGCATACATTTCGCCTGTAAATTGAGCAGATTTGCATAATCTACAGCCAAATTTGGGCAAAAGTATTTTAACGGAATATTCCGCCAGCTGGCCTGACTCATCGCACACTGAGTGGGACCAGTTGGTGGAAGACACAATGGAATCCGGGGGGGTGAGCTGACAACCCCCCCAAACAGATTCCCCCAACCTCCCTAACTGGGGTTCAGGCTTAGGCAGGAGGGGTCAACACAGCAGTCAGGGCACAAAACACAGTCAGGCACTCACATGCATTACACAGTTTGGAAGCAGAGTCACAGAGGAGTCCAAGGGTCAGTAGAACAGGGTGTCCGTCACAGGACAAGGTCCAGGAGCCAAGGTAGCAGATGCGGGATCATTTCCAAGCCCATCCCAAGATGTCCCAGTTCAAAAGTCCTGCCCTGGATGGAGGGTTTCTCTGTTGTGATCATGTGTCCCCTCTACAAACGCCTCATGCTATGGTGGCTGAACAGGTGGCATGATGAGTTTGTAGACAGGTCACATGACCTCATCAGGTGATCCCTTCCTCCAGGTTAGGACTTCTGGGCATGGGGTTGGAAATGACCCCGACTGGGTCGCTTCCATTCCTCCACATGTACAGCAGGGTTCTACACCCCCATCTTATTGGTCCATGGAGGTATGATGACTTCATCGAGGAGTCACATGAGTCCCATCCAGTGATCCCTCTTTCCGGGGCAGGGCTCCGGAAGTGGGACTTCCAGGGATGGGGTCGGACTTTCAGCAGGGGCGGAGTTAACCACCTGCCCATTAAAATAAGGCGCAGGGCTTCCAGTTTGATGCGACGTAGCCTTTTCCACTCCTCCGGCGCATGTTGTGCCCGGGGCTTCTGTGGGGGATATGCAGGGCCGTGCAGAGCTGGTAATATGCCCAGGCCAGGTGGGAAGTGTGTGGCCCCCCCATTTCAAAACAGGAGGACAACATGGCTGCCCCAAGGGGGTGTGCCCACCAACGTGTCTGTTCTACATAACACCTTCATCTGTTCTACAACACCTCAAGGCATGTATATCCCCTCCCCGCAGGTGGCATGGCCCTCTGGAGCTTGTAGTAGCATAAGCTAGGGGGACCTCCTCGCCAGAGTGCCCCCTCAAAATCATGGGCCCTGGGCCAACTGGTTCCCCCTCTGCACGGCCCTGGGAATACCACCTCTCTCTGCCCCATTGCAGGCTCAATGAGCCACAGAGATGGTGCCCTGATGAGGCACCTCATGGGCACTGCAGACCTGCCCCAGTACCCAAGGTCCAGTGGAGGGTGGTGCCACTGGCATGCGGACTCCCGCCTTGCCCTGAGAGGAGAAGAAACCGAACCGGCTTCTCCAAGACAAGGAGTTGTTTGTCTTTTTTGTTTTTCAGTGAACAGTTTTGTTGATTGTATTGATTTAATAGTTTCATGTCAACTCCTTTGTGAGGTCAGTCTATAAATAAATATATAAATAAATATATAAATATTTTCAATAAATCAATATCCTGGTGCTCATTGTGTTGACGATGTCATGGCTCGTTTGGCCCTTAGTTTGAGAGTTTCTGGAAGGCCACCGGAACTGCAGTAAATTGGTGGTAAACGGACATTTTCCCCAATGTAAACACACATTTCCTAACTGCAACCCTGTGGGGTGGTGGAAATCATGGGACCTCCATTCATAGAAGAGTGAAATGAGGGAGGGAGGAAATTGCTGACCCCAAACTCAGCTGAACAGCCCCTCTAGTCGGGGGGACATTAAAAGAGGCGTGTCCTCTGACAGACCTTTAGCCCCACCAGCTTACCTTCTGGTGACTGTGTAGTTTGTGACAGGCTATGCCCACCATGGCAGCCATTTTATCAGTGGACAGGGCACCCTTGTTCGTAGCCATTTTGTGAGAGCGCACAGGACCCACCCTCAAAATCTGAAATGTGCCCACTGACCCAAAAGGATTGGGGATTGGGATGTACCAGGAGCTGCTAATTCTTGTTTCCTCTCTCAGAGCGTTCACACGTTCATTCCTCAACTCCGGACCCCACGTTCTCCTATGACAGCCTTTCCCAAACTGGCACCAGCGGATGGTGTTGGACTACAATTCCTATCACCCACAGCCAGCTTTATGGGGTGATAGGAGCTGTAATCCAGCACTTGGTGAAACTCTCTCCTCATCACAACAGTTAAAGCTGCAGGAGCTATACTAGTGTGACCAGATACAAAAGAGGCAGGGCTCTTGCAGTTTTAACGGTTGTGATGAAAAGGGAATTTTATCAGGTGCTGCTTGCATAGAAATGACACCTGCTGAGATTCCCTTTTCTAGACAAATGTTACAGAACACTATCCTCTGTTCCATAGGGTCATCCTATACTGCCTATAACTAAGCCCTAAGAGAGCCATTTCAAACTTTTAGAATGGGGAAAAGAACGGTGCAAACCTCTGGAAACCACTGAATGGCTGTGGCTTGGTGCATCGGGGAAGGGGCCATGTAGTAAACCCCAAATGGTCTGGATGTGGCCTCAGGTTTCATACCCCTGCTTTACTCCCTTGTAATGATTACTCATAAAGTCCTAATGATTATGAGTCTCCGTCGGGCTAAGCTGTAGTGATGTCGCTCGTGCGTCGAACTCAGGGGTGTCTTCATCTTTTTATTTTGGCCTTAATTTTATATACCTATGCCACAATAAAAGACATGGGAAACAGGATTGCACTGTCCCAGCCTTTGACTCAGGGAAACCACTTGATTTCCTTTGGGATGGAGCGACGCAGGGCTGCCACAGACAAACGTTTAAGCTGTATTCCAGATAGAAGTCTTTTTTGTTTGTATCTCCTTCAACAAAACGTAGTCCTTCTAACACGTTATTCCTACTCTGGTTGTTTTTTATCAGGTGTCGGCAATGTCCCCTCCTGGGTCAGACATAATCTCTCGTGGAAGGTCATTTTATTTATGGTCTGATTCTGTAGTAACTCACTTCTTATTAGCCATGCCCTTCTATCTCAAGGCTTGTATTTATTCCATTCCAAAGAATCGTTCAGCCCCTTCGGGTTGAGTGATTGGAGATAGAGAATCCAAAACAACTCCCTTTTACTTAAGGCCCTATCATCCCCCCTTATTTTTTCAATAGTCCAATAGTTTAGGGACTCTGGGTGATGTTTTCTTTCCTGAAAATGCTTAACCATTGGCGCCCCTTCCCTATTATACCTAAGATTGCACAGATGTTCTCCTATCCTGATCTTCAGGGGCATTGTTGTTTTACCTATGTACATCTTATCGCAGGGACATGTTATGGCATATATTACATGTGCAGAGTTACACTTCAAAAAGTCTTTTATCACAATGGCTTTTCCATTTTCTTTGTTTATAAATGACACAGACTTCTATCTGGAATACAGCTTAAACATTTGTCTGTGGCAGTGTGCCATTGGCAATTCAGGTTAGTTTTTTGTAGTAAGAATGGAGTTGCATTTGTACTTTTTACAAAAGTGAACTAGCCAAAATGTGTTGTTTAGGATGAAAGGTGGAACTGCGTGGAATTTGGTTGCTTAACAATGTGTAGAAATGACAGATGTATAAAGATGTGAGATACAGTGCATTAGTAAATATATGGGGTAGAATATGCTAGTGCTCCTTTTTTAACAAATGTTGTAGGGAGGTATCTAAAGCAATAATAACATACATATACATAGCTGATAGGAAAACATTTGACTTAGTGAAAAATAAGCAGAGATAATTACTTGTCAAGGACAATGTGCGAAGTGAATGCTGTAATCAACATAATTTTTCTCTTGTGGTGTTCTGTTGAAAAAATATATGGTTCAAAAAATGAAAACAATGTAAGTAAGGGGACAAGCCCACGCCAAGTGTGTATATATATATTTATCTTAGTTGTTTTAAAAGCAAGTTTTTTAATACATGTTTTTAATCATTATGAAATTGGTCTTATATATCTGTTTTAGCTCCTGATGAAGGACATTTGTCCAAAACGTCATCGAGCATTGTAGATGAAATATAAAATAAAACATGTTTTAAAAGAACACGGAAAATTGTTTTTTAAGGAGACAGAACTTTTAACAGCACTAGAGCTCATCTCTCTGTTTCGTTTGCGTTGATTGGTGCTCTCTTCCTTCATCTTTTTCTCGCAGTGGAGAGGAAGGCAGGGAAGGCAGCCGGGCTCCGGGATCGGGATGTACCAGGAGCTGCTCATTCTTGGTCCCTCTCTCAGAGCGTTCACACGTTTCATTCCTCAACTCCGGACCCCACGTTCTCCTACGACAGCCTTCCCCAAACTGACACCAGCAGATGGTGTTGGACTACCTATCACCCATAGCCAGCTTTATGGGGTGATAGGAGCTGTAGTCCAGCACACGCTCCCCTGCAGGGTGCCAGGTTGGGGGAAGGCTCTCCTCTGGGAACCTCCGTGTTTTGCAGGGTCCGTGTCTGCAACGTTCAAGGAGGACTTGTTGTTTCTGTTGACCAGAAGAGCCCTGCTGGTCCAGGGTCCATGTCCATTGTGTGTTGGCAACAGTGCCCAGCCCGAGGCCTCCTCCAGGAACTCAGCCAAGAGGGCAGGGAGCCGCCAGCCCTCCCCAGCTCCCTTGTTTCCAGATAGACTGCCTCTGGGGATGGAGGTTCCACTGAGTTATCGCTGCTAGCTCTTCTTTCTATAGCCTCCTCCAGAGAAAAGAAAAAGGATACTCAGCTTCTTGTGCTTTGCAATGACCCTCTGATGTAGGTTAGGCTTAGAAATGTGCAACATCAATAGCACCTACGGGCCCCACCTAACCGACCCCCTTCAGACCAGGTTGCTCTCTTTTTTCCCTGCCTCCTTCGAACTGGGCATGACGGAGATGAATTCAGCAGAAGCAGCTGCTTGTGATAGAGGCTGGTGGCTCAAATGCCAGTGGGGCAGTGAATCCACTCCAGGTTTCAGTCAGAAGACTTGAAGGAGCGATCTAAGGTGCAATATCTCTTCAAATAATTGAAAGGTTGTTGTCACACAGAGGACGGCCAGGATCTCTTCTCCATCATCCCAAAGTGCAGGACGTGGAAGAATGGGCTCAAGTGACAGGAAGCCAGATTCCGGCTGGGCCTCAGGAAAAACTTCCTGACTGTTAGAGTAGTATGACAATGGAACCAATGACCTAGAGAGGTGGTGGGCTCTCCCACGCTAGAGGCCTTCAAGAGGCAGCTAGACAACCATCAGTAAGGGATGCTTTATGGCGGATTCCTGCATTGAGCAGGAGGGTGGACTCGATGGCCTTAGAGGCCCCTTCCAACTCTACAATTAAAATACCATAAAACCAACACTACAATACCAGAAATTAGATAGAACACTTGTCTATGTCACTCCCAAAGCTTGTACAAATAAATATGTCTTCAGTTTGAGGGACAGCTGAATCTCAACTGGAAGGGAGTTTCCAGTCGGGGTGTCACCACTGAGAAGACTCTGCCTTGAAGGTGACGGCTGCCTTGAAGTTTTCTATAACAGAAAGGTGGGATACAGATTTTAGGGTGCAATCCTATGTATGTTCAGCCAGAAAAACATTTTTCAACTCCCAGGATTCCCTAGCCTGCAATTTGTAATACTTCAATCTGGAGCTTGTTAACAATGGCTGATTGGAGAATGCTGGAAGTTGGGGGAATTTTTCCAACAGAAACATGCATAGGATTGCACCCTTAATTTATTTTGTTAATAACAATTCAGCAAACAAGAGGAAGAGAGGAGTGTTTCTAACATTTGGAAAAGGAATGTCTATGTTCACAGAGTATTCCTATACATGTTTACACAAAAGAAATTCTCATTGAGATTGATTGGGCTTTCTCACAAGCAGATGGCTTTAAGACTTCAACCCCATTGTTTATTCTTATTCTTATTATTTACAGTTATATACCACCCCATAGCCAAAGCTCTCTGAGTAGCTTACAAAGGGTAAAACATTGAAGATTAAAAACTGATATTCAAAATTTGTAAGCATAAAAACAGATTACAACCTTACATGGGAGTAAACCTCATTGAACTCAGTGAAATTTACAAACGTGAATAGATGAGGGCTGCACACTTAACAGAAAGGATGCAAAAAAAAGAAACTAGTCCTCAAAAGTGCCAGCAATTAAAATGTGTTTTGAGACTTAAGGGGCAAAAGAAATAGTGACTGTCTTTCTTGCACTAGAATATTCTACACGAAAAGAGGGAGTTTGTGAACTGCCTCCAAGGGAAGCCTTTCGTAGACTACAATACAGTAGTCTAGCCTTGGGATGTGATGCCTAAAGTATCAAAATCAAAGATCATCGCCTGGAAGGATGGAGCTCCCATCATACTGATCATGCTGGCACAGACGGACACAGAAGGTTTCATGAGACGGGAAGAACAGACTTTGTGAACACTTTTTTTCTGATGATCCCTTTAAAAATAATGCAACAAATGCCTGCCTGAGGGATGGAGCAATATGTTTCACTGGGTCAAGAAAAATTATTTATTCCTGCGCGATGAAGGAAGTGCTGTTTGCAGAGGAGCCTTACAGCGGCGGAGGCAGGAGAACATCTCCTCTTTCACTCCCTCACAAATACTCTCAGAAGAATCCCTTCTCACCATAATAAGCAGGCATTTTTCATCATCCAGTTTGCTTCACAAAGCAATTATTTCTAATGGATTTCACGACACCCACATCACTATGAGTGAGGCAGTTTTAGCCCAGCAGAAGAAATGAAATGGTTGGACGGTTTTAGTGGGCGTGTGGATCAGGTAGGTGTGTTTTTAAGTAAATAATTATTAAATGAAGAACGCGGGGGGGGGGGGGGGGAGAGGGATCCCCACTGTTCTCTCTTATCACACATCAGAGAAGGGAGGGGGGTTTCCTGATCAGCGAAGCCCACCTACAGCAAAGTCCGGCCCCATCCCTTTCTGCCAGGGGAGTGGGGGGAGAGATCCACCCAGCACTTCAGCTAAGAAGCAAACGACATCAGCTGGGTGTGGCTACACCCACGGCCACACGCCCTGATGTCATGTGGCCCATGCATTGCTGCCTGGGGGGGGGGGGGGGGACATCCAGCCCCTCACTCAATTCTGAATCTGCACCCCTGAATGAAATGGTTTCATTGATAAGTGAGGCAGTAGCCGTCAGACTCGGCTTCCTCAACCTGGTATTGGGCTACAACCGCTCCCATCAAACAATGACCAAGCTGGATGGGAATTATGGAAGTTGTAGTTCAGCTGCCATGGCTACTGTTGTCATCATCATGAGGGGAGAGAGGAGGAAGAGGAGGCGGGACCAGCACTGTTATCACAGAGGGGGTGTAGGCAAAGAAATGGGGGGCAGTGTCGGGGGGGATAGAAGGCAGAAGGAGGGGGACAGGCGTGCTCTGTCATTGCAGCCACGGCGGAGGAGGAGAGGAGAGAGGGCGGCAGAAGGAGGTCTTGGGCCGTCCCAGCAAGCAGGAGCCAGACCACGGTAGCACAGGGCCTCCAACTCCCAACGCACGGAGACAATCCACAAGGACACCGTGGTCAATGGGCTCAGAAGCCACTGGGAGATCAAGCAGGAGCTACAGAGTCGCACTCCCTCCGTCTCTCTGTCTTTGAGGTCCAGCTTTCCAAGTTCCTTATATTGGCATCGGTGACTTTTCGAAACAAAACAAAGAAACACACCCACGAAAGACCTTCCTTTCCATCCTGAATCTCAGGCCATTTTGCCAGAGGGAGCCCATTGCAGGGGAAGAAAGCAGTGGAGCAGTTTTTGTCAGAAAATGTTTTACGGCACACCACCCGACATGTTCCATGAGCGAGCGAAGAGCTCTGAAGCAGCTCTTTCTCCTTCCTTCCTTCCTTCCTTCCTTTACCAGCTACCCTGTCTTAGAAGCCCTCTCCCCTCTTTTTAGCCTCATTTGGCTCTACATACCAGCCCCCCCCCCCCCCCCGGTCTCATTTGCTTTCCATTGCAATCAGGGCTTCTGGGGCGCAAGAGCGTATTTTTGCAGTGGTTTTATTTCACAGCCAAGGACACTTTGCTCAGGTCTTGTTTTAGCCAAGTCCCTGCACAACTTGCCCCACAGGGGCATTCAGACAAAAGTAAAAAATAAAAAAGGTACCATGGTGTTTTGTGACAAGGTTTAGAACAGGAGGAAGAAATGAGACCCATAATAATTACCCATTACAGCTTTCTGTTAGGAGAGGTCTGCCCCTGCTGGGAGAGATGCCCATTAAGATCTTGTATTCCCTTAAGTACCCCATTCAGTTTCTCCAACTTGGTCTTGATGTACATATGTGCCTGTACATATAATATTGCGACCCATTTCTGTTGACCCATGACTCCAGTTGACGTCAGTTCCCTAGGGAGATGGTGGGCTCTCCCACCCTAGAGGCCTTCAAGAAGCAGCTGCACAGCCATCTGTCAGGGATGCTTTAAGGTGGATTCCTGCATTCAGCAGGGGGTTCGACTCGATGGCCTTCTAGGCCCCTTCCAACTCTACTATGCTATGATTCTATGATTTGATTGTCCCAAAGTTTCAATAACCGTCTGGACTCCAATTTTAAATACTCAACAGTAAACCTCACAGGACCAGTTAAAACCTTATCATATGCTGGCAAATGCCTGTGAGTAGAGGAAAGTCTTCACCTGGCACTGAAAGGATGACAAGGTTGGCATCAGGTGAGCCTCACTGGGGAAAGCATTCTACAATCGGGGGAGGGGGCACCCTCCCCGCCCCCGCCCCCGCCCCCGCCCCCGCCCCCCCGGTTGATCACCTCCTAACCTTCCTCGGAGGAGAGACTCCGATAACAATTGTAGTGTATGGGTAGGTTCATACCAGGAGATATTAATAGGCTGATTATCATTTATTTATTCATTTAGATGTATATCCCACTTACAATATGTCTAAATATTGCTGCCACCTCCCAGCATCTGCTGCCTGAGACTCTTGCTTCATTCTAATGGTAGGGCCGGCCCAAACAGCATCTCCACTGCCAGTAGCTCAGCCTCTCTGATGTGATAAAGAGGCATATCTGCCTTGGCCCAGGTAAAGGACGGCGTAGGGAGTGATTGTAGACCTTAGAATCGGAATTCTGAAGAATGTCCTTTGCCCATCTTAAGACCAGAAGAACAGAAGAACAACCCTAATGCTGAATCAGACCGAGGGTCCATCTAGTCCAGCCCTTTGTTCACACTGTGGCCAACCAGGTGTGGACCAGGGACCAACAAAGCAGGACACTTTGCAACAACACCCTCCCACCCATGTTCCCCAGCAACTGATGCACACAGGCTTACTGCTTCGGATACTGGAGGTAGCACATAGCCATCAGGGCTAGTAGCCATTGATAGCCCTCTCCTCCAGGAATTTATCCAACTCCCTTTGAAAGCCATCCAAATTGGTGGCCATCACTACATCTTGTGGCAGTGAATTCCATAATTTAACTATGAATTGTGTGAAGAAATACTTCTTCCTCATGGGGAGATCTGAGAGCTCCATCCACACCTGAAACGTGGGGCCACACACGCATCACAGGAGAGATGCACAAGCCCCCGCTCGGTTCACAACGTACTCATAGAAAGTAGAGATGAGGAAACATAAACAAGCAGGCTGTATAGAGGGCGATGAGAAGGGGCACGGGGCTATTCCACCAGCCTTGCTGAAAGACTACTTAACGTTTTCCTCTACCCTCACCGTTCCCTTTCCTTGTGTGCTGATTGTAAACTTGTGGGCAGGGACTGTCTTTTTTTTTTTTTGACTGATTGGCTGTAAGATGTGCTGGTTGCCTTTTTGGCTGAGGAGCAGGATAAAGGTAATTTGGATGGATGGAGAGAGAGAGAGAGAGAGAGAGAGAGAGAGATCTGACGTGCTAACAATGGAAGATTCCACAAGATCACCTTGGAATGTTCATGCTGGCCAATGAGACAGGAGCTCAGCTATTGAGAGAAAGAATCCTGGGTGTGGATGACAGTTGGAGAGTGAGAAGGAAAGGTCAGAGCGAGGGAGAGTTTGCCAAGGAGAATTGCTTTGTATGAAAACTGCCTGAAGTGGAATTTTAGGCATGGGAGAGCTGGGGAATCAACTCCCCAAATGGAGCAATGTACCGGAAGAGCTGGAAGAACCCAGCCACAACAAGAGTGGACGAGGACTGACCCTGCAGATCAGGGTTAAGCGTCAGTCGTCCTGGCATCTCACAGGTGGAGAGAGAGAGCAACTGTGTTGGGGAAAGGACAGAGAGAGCAGAGCCAGGATTTATACAGACAGCAGGCAAATGGGGACGCGCTTCCAATGTCAAAGTAAATAGTGTAATTATTTTTATTTGTTTATATTCCACTCTTGTTCTTCCAATGAGCCTGGAACAGCACCCCCAGGGCCTCCAGGAGATCTCCTCCCTCCCCAGGTAGCTTATAGGGCCAGACCTGATCAGCTACAGATCCAGCAGAATACGGAGCAGCAACATCCTTCAGACTATTCTTTGGGATACAGGTAATGCAATAGTGCATAATGACGGATTATTTCACTTTTAGAGACAGAGAGAAATGATACCAGAATATTTCTCTAATCAATCAGTGAGTTGACTAGCAATTTACTAATATAAATCACTCCACATTGTTGGTTGCTGCTGGAGGGGGAGAGCAGGGAAACACAGAGCATTGTGATATCAGAGGACAACAGGAATAAGAAGGTCTAATGGATGTTATGTGGGGCAGGAGCATAGGCGTGCGCACAGGGTGTGCCAGGTGTACCCAGGCACATCCTAATTTCCCAGGGCACCTCTGCTTTCCTGCCCCCTCCCGCTTGAATTGGGGCTTTTAAATGGACGGGACAGCCTCCGGAAAGCCCCCATTAGCATCCCTGGGGGAACTGCGCACTTTCCGGAGGCCCTGGAAAGCACACTTTCTCACCCACCCCCCACTGCTCCCACTGCCTTATGCCCTGATTGGAGCAATGGAGGGGCGTGAAAGCACGCTTTCCCCTCCTCCATTCCAACCAGGGCCTTTAAGGTCCACATCCTCATGAAATGAGCTGTGCACACCTATATTAAAACATGATAGATTATGCGTCTTCCTTCAGAAATAATTCTTATTTTCATGGGCAGATTTAACTGACTTACTAGTACAGCATTCCCCACCATGGTGCACTCCAGATGTGTTGGACTGCAGCTCCCAGCACTCCTGGGAATGATGGGAATTGTAGTCCAACACATTTAGAGGGCCCCAGGTTGGGGAAGGCTGGACTAATAAATGATTAATCGACTACGATTTCTTTAATCGGATGGCAGCCTTAAAAATATATGGTTCATCAAGCAAGGCTGCCATCCTATGCAAGTTAAGATATGTTTTCTGGAAGCTGTAGGGCCTTTTTCTGTCTAAAAATGTTTTGGATCGTTCCCTAAGATTTCTTTAATAGGATGGAAGCTATTAATAGGAGAGGACCCACCATGCCCTAAGATTTCTTTTTTCAGATGGCAGTTCGGATGCTGTTTAACATTTACATGAAACCGCTGGGAGAGATCATCCGGAGGCATGGGGCGGGGTGCTCTCAATATGCTGATGACACCCAAATATAGTTCTCTATGCCTTCAACAACATCGTTAGCTAAGGATAGTGTGTCTCCTCTGAACGAATGCTTGGAGGCGGTAATGGGCTGGATGAGGAAAAACAAACTGAAGCTGAATCCAGACAAGACGGAGGTGCTTGCTGTCAAAGGCTCCAACCTGGGTTTGGAGGTGTGTCAACCAGTTCTGGATGGGGTTACACCCCCCCCCCCTGAAAGACTGTGTTCGCAGCTTGGGGGTACTCCTGGATCCGTCGCTCCAGATGACAGCTCAGATTGATGCGACGGCCAGTTGTGCCTACTATCAGCTTTGGTTGATACGCCAGCTGCGCCCCTTCCTAGAATTGGAAAACCTGAAAACGGTAGCTCACGTGCTGGTAACTTTGAGGCTCGACTTCTGCAATGCACTGTACATAGGGCTACCTTTGTGCCTAGTCCGGAAACTTCAACTTGTTCAAAATATGGCAGCCAGGTTGGTCACCGGTACACCTAGTGGTGACCACATTACACTAGTTTTAAAATCACTTCACTGGCTGCCGGTCAGTTTCCGGGCAAAGTATAAAGTGTTGGTTATTTCCTTTAAAGCCCTACATGGTTTGGGCCCAGGCTACCTACGGGATCGCCTTCTCCCGTACAATCCGCCCCGCACTCTTAGGTCCTCTGGGAAGAACGTACTCAAGCCAGCCAGAACTAGGCTGGCGAGTGTTACCCAGAGGACCTTCTCTTCTATGGCTCCCAGACTATGGAATGGGCTGCCGGAGGAAGTTAGACAAATTGACAGTCTTCATGAATTCAAGAGTGTCATGAAGACTGTTCTCTTCCGGCAGGCCTATCCGGAGGAATTTTAAATGTTTTAATGATGTGTTTCTCTTGTTTTAAATTTTTTAACTTTGTTATGCTTGTATTTGCATTGTGTTCCCCGCCTCGATCCGTAGGGAGAGGCGGGTTATAAATAATAATAATAATAATAATAATAATAATAATAATAATTCCTTGATGATCATGAAGGCCTGCTGAAACATTTAGGGTGCCATCCTATGCATGTTTAGACAGAAAAAAGTCCTACAACTCTGTGCTGGCTGGGGAATGCTCAGAGTTGTAAGACTCTTTTTCTGTCTAAACACACATAGGATGGCACCCTAACACCTCCACAACCAGGTGGTTCAGCAGCCAACGGACGGACTTCCAGGAAGGGAGGAATTACATGACAGTTGTTCTTAGTATTGAGAGACGTATATGGCCACCTGTCAACACATGTTGGCTGGTAGTCTGACATGGCACAAAATAAAAATCCAATCTTGAAATACAAATTAATAATGATGACAAACCTATGATACAAACTCTTAGGCAAGTTTGTTTTTCTTAGAAATTCTTCCAGGTGCAACCGTCATGACAAAGCAATTGACCCCAGGTTTCCCATATCTGGATTGAACTGAACTACAATTTTACTAATAAAACCTCGTACAGGATCCTGGGCTAATGCACAATAAGAGGTGCTCAGCTAGAATGCTAAAGACCAGGTACCACTACGCCCCGGGGGTTTGCCAGCATGGTTATAGAGCAGAGTCAGGGATGCTATCGGAGGCACAAAGGCTTCTTTCCGGAAATGGAAGTCTTGCCCAAATGAGGAGAATGCAAAGGAACACAAACATCAGGGGAAAATGCAAGCTGGTTAAAGACTAGGAAGCAGAAGGTGGGAATAAGTGGGCCGTTTTGGCCATGGGGGGGCATGAACAGTTGCGATGGTGAAGGATCAATATTGCGATGGAGGCTTATTAACTTGTTCTCAAACTAGGGTGACCATATGGAAAAGAGGACAGGGCGCCTGTATCTTTAACAGTTGCATAGAAAAGGGAATTTCAGCAGGTGTCATTTGTATGCATGCAGTACCTGGTGAAACTCTCTCCTCATCACAACAGCTAAAGCTGCAGGAGCTATACCAGTGTGACCAGATACAAAAGAGGGCAGGGCTCCTGCAATTTTAATGATCATGGAAACCGCCTTGGGATCTTGGCAGGAAAAAATGTGAAAAACCCATGGTTGTGGTGGGCTCTTCACAGTCAAACTTTGCAGCCCTGTCCTGCGAGCCTGTCTGTGACATCACGGTAGCATCTTAGCCCCTGGCTGGGGAGGATGGGCTGGAAGAGCCAAGTGATTTAATCAAACAATAAAAGCAAAGGGTCTCCGGACCAGCAGCTGCTATTGTGCATCTTGAGTTTTCCCTTCCAGGTGATCCTTTCAGTTGCAGATTAGACCCCATCGCTTTTTTTAAGGAAAACCTCAGGCGAGGGGGTTTACCCATGGGCTCTGCTTTCTTACAGCTGCCCCCCTTCTGATCCCTTTCTCCCCACTCTCTCCTCCAGCCCTTTTCTCTTCTAACTCCCTTCCACCCACACCCCTACTTTCTATTTTGCTTACAGTAGGGCTACTTCCTGCCTGTTCAGAGACCCCAGTGACTCAGTGAAAGAACAACAGCCGGTGCTTTGCCTCTTCCAGCCAGGTCAGTAATCCTTTCAGCTCTAGACCAGACCCCGTATAGCGAAGGCTCCATAGCTCCTTTTATGGAAAATGTTTTTTTAGGGGGGAGTATTTTTGTTTTGTCAATGGGAACACTTGCTTAGCAAAAATGGCTTTGCATTGCTGCTGCTGCTGCTCCTCTCCTGATTGTATTAGGCAATTCCCCACCACCACTCCCCCTTTGAGCCCTCTCCCCTCTCCCAGCCTTTCCTCTTCTAACTCCCACCTACACCATTACTTTTTAATTTGCTTCCAGCAAACATAAATAAAAACATTCAACAAATTGCCCCGGTTTTGAGGATTCAGAATATGGCAACCCTAGGGGAAGGCATCTTGTCCCCTAGATTGCAGGCTCCACAGTACCTTGTGAATCACTGGGATTAAGACAGACCACACCTAATATCACCTCAGGGGGTGTCCTCAGCACCCCCTTCTCTACCTCCATCCTCCCCTGTTTCTCAGTCACCAAGAGCACAAGACTCCGGAACCTGACAGCGGCCCTTCAAGAACTCCAGTTAGTAGGCAACATGGGTGGAGCCCCTGAAAGACCAGGCGCAGCCGGATCTCTCAAGGCCAATGTGGACTACAGACCTTCACCTGAACTGCAGCTCCTTCCAGCCAGCATTTGGGGGACTCTGCTCTCCAAGGTCCTCCCTGTCTCCAACCTTCTCCGATGGGGATACGATGTGAACAACGCTTCCCCTGGTTCAGAGACCAAGTGAGGAAACCCACTCCTAGAGCTTCAGGGGAGGAAGCATTCACAGCCCATGTCCCTCCCTTCATCCCATTCAAGGGAACATCTCCATCCTCCTCCTCCATCTCTGTCTCCATGTGGCACAACGAAAGGTCCTTGGACCTGGCATTGGGAGAGCCTGCAATGGGAGACAGCGCGAGGAGGTCAAGGGACTCTTGGGAAGGCTGCCTCACATCAGACTTTAAGCCCTCCCCCTTATTCAAAGGGGGTTTAGCCCTGCAGCTGCCAGAAGTCCCACCCCATCCCCGGACGTCCCAGGTCGAGGCATCACCGGATGGGGGTCATGTGACTCCTCTATGAATTTGTCCGTTTAGCCCCTGACATACATGTGGGGCCCTGGAAGCAGTTAGATACAGGGTTTAGGGATGTCAGTCGCCAAGAAGTCCAGCCCTTTTGGGCTCGCCGGACTTCCGTGGCACGCCTGACTTGGTTTGCTTTTGTGACCTGAGCCACGCGATTTTACAGATTGTTTTGGGTCTTAGCTTAATTTGTGCAAATATGGATTTGCATACATTTTGCCTGTAAATTGAGCAGATTTGCATAATCTACAGCCAAATTTGGGCAAAATTATTTTCACGGAAAATTCCGCCAGCTGGCCTGACTCATCGCACACTCAGTAGGGCCAGTTGGTGGAAGACACAACGGAATCCGGGGGGCTGAGCTGACAAACCTTGTGAAGCTCCACCCCCCAAACGGATTCCTCCAACCTCCCTAACTGGGGTTCAGGCTTAGGCAGGAGGGGTCGACATAGCAGTCAGGGCACAAAACACAGTCAGGCACTCACATGCATTACACAGTTTGGAAGCAGAGTCACAGAGGAGTCCAAGGGTCAGTAGAACAGGGTGTCCGTCACTGGACAAGGTCCAGGAGCCAAGGTAGCAGATGCGGGATCATTTCCAAGCCCATCCCAAGATGTCCGGGTTCAAAAGTCCTGCCCTGGATGGAGGGTTTCTCTGTTGTGATCATGTGTCCCCTCTACAAACGCCTCATGCTATGGTGGCTGAACAGGTGGCATGATGAGTTTGTAGACAGGTCACATGACCTCATCAGGTGATCCCTTCCTCCAGGTTAGGACTTCTGGGCATGGGGTTGGAAATGACCCCAACTGGGTCGCTTCCATTCCCCCACATGTACAGCAGGGTTCTACACCCCCATCCTATTGGTCCATGGAGGTATGATGACTTCATCTAGGAGTCACATGACCCCCTCCAGTGATCCCTCTTTCCGGGGCAGGGCTCCGGAAGTGGGACTTCCAGGGATGGGGTCGGACTTTCAGCAGGGGTGGAGTTAACCACCTGCCCATTAAAATAAGGCGCAGGGCTTCCAGTTTGATGCGACGTAGCCTTTTTCACTCCTCTGGCGCATGTTGTGCCCGGGGCTTCTGTGGGGGATATGCAGGGCCGTGCAGGGCTGGCAATATGCCCAGGCCAGGTAGGATGTGTGTGGCCCCCCCATTTCAAAAAAGGAGGACAACATGGCCGCCCCAAGGGGGTGTGCCCACCAACATGTCCGTTCTACATTACACCTTCATCTTAAACCTGTTCTACAACACCTCAAGGCACAGATATCCTTGCTCCTCATGTGGCATGGCCCTCTGGAGCTTATAGTAGTGAAAGCTAGGGGGGACCTCCTCGTCAGAGTACCCCCTCAAACTCATGGGCCCTGGACCAACTGCCCCCCCTCTGCACGGCCCTGGTGATACCACCTCTCTCTGCCCCATTGCAGGCTCAATGAGCCACAGAGATGGTGTCCTGATGAGGTATGTTATGGGCACTGCAGACCTGCCCCAGTACCAAAGGCCCAGTGGAGGGTTAAAACCAGGCCTGCTTCCAGCGTTGGCATATGGCCTATTGTGGTTGAAGAGGTCTTGCTCACTTGTCAACTGTCAGCTTCATGGGAGGGCAACTTCACGGCTTTTGAGGTGATGGCATCAGGAGCCAGTGTGGCCTGGTAGTTAGAGCGTTGGGCTGGGACTCGGGAGACCTGGGTTCAAGTCCCCACTCAGCCATGAAGCTGACTAAGCAACTTTGGCGCAGGCAGTAATTATCAATCTAACCTACCTCACAGGGTTGTTGTGAGGATGAAAATGGATAGAAGGAGGATCATGGGATCCGCCTTGGGATCTTGGCAGGCAAAAATATAATAGCTTAATAAATAAAGCTTAATCCATGGTTGTGGTGGGCTCTTTACAGTCAAACTTTGCAGCCCTGTCCTGCGAGTCTGTCTATGACATCACAGTAGCAGCTCAGCCGCTGGCTGGGAAGGACGGCTCACTTGGTGGCAGCTTCAGAAGGGGGCAGCCTCAGGGTCTCACATGTCATCTGCCAAGAGTTCTCCTGTGATTTCGAGACACCTCCCCTCACGGTAGATGGCAGAATGGAACAGAAGGACCCTGGATTTTTTTCCCCTTCAAGGAGGATCCCTCAAAGGTGTTTCATGATTCCAGAGACCCAGAAGCAAGGGCCACTGGCAAGAGCCCTGCAACACATCCTGGGAGCTTGTGAAGCAAAAGGCTCACCAGGCAAAGAGACTGCCGACTGCTCACCATCCCCGACTCCTCCATCGTCCTGCTTTCTCCATCCATGCAGACCATGTTTCGTGGCCCAACTGATTAGCCAGGAGAGCTTGCTCCAGCCCAGACGGAAGGGGCGAAGGCTCTCACATCTGAGCGCCAGGTTTTCATGACCCCAGACCAGGCTTTGTGAGCTCAAGAGGGCCACCTTTCAGCTGGAAAACCGAAACTTCAATTTCAACGAAAAGCTAACCAAGCTGCAACCCCTGCCCCATCCTGGGGAAGATGTCACCTTAGTACCCCAGAGAAGGTGGGTGAATGTCCAGGGATGTTTCCCAGTTATGGCTCAATAACAGGCTACCATGGAGCTACACCCTAAAGACTTTATGATGGACAGACTATGAGAGTCTTCCTTTATGAGCCTCCTGCTGCCAAATGGCCTACATGCTGTTTGCTGAGCCAGAGCCCTCTCCTGAGTAGCTCTACAGCCTTCCTTGCTGAGACGATGCAGGTGTTTGAGAGATCCTCGGAAGAAGGAAACAGACAATTCTGGTGTCTGCTGTCTTCTCCAAGGGACGGGTTCCATCTTCGAGTACGCCAGGGTTTTCTGGCTCTGTGTCTAAGGCCTCAATTGGAATGAGGCTGCCTCCTTGATCAGTTCCAGGCGGGTCTGGTAGATCCTAAACAAGATGAATGAGCCCAGCTGGACATACCTACAAGGTTCTTGCCAGACCTGATGAATTGTTGTCTTTGCTTAGAGGAATGGTTGGAGTCCCAGAACAGGCCTTGTCCCCACCTTGGCAGTTCTCTGGACTATGGTACTGACAAACAAGTTCCTGTGCCACCCGAATAATTGGTGACGGGGCTGAAACTCATGCAGCTTCGTGGGACACAGGCTCATCTCTCAAACCAGGAGAAGAGCAACGCTCCGCTTGTGTTTGGATCATGGCCAATTGGGACACTCTGCTGCAATGCATCCAGGGAAAGTCTTGGGGAAATGGGACAATGGGAAAATCCATGGCCTCCACTGTGATGTGTCCCACAACAGTTTTTCCAACATCTGAGAGGCGCCAACCCACCAGCAGAAGCCCCATCTCACTGAGTTTGCCTCTCCAGCAAGGAGGTCTTTTGCTGTTCCCAAAGCCCCTCCTGTCATTCTGGAAGCCATTGATGGACACCCATTGACACCAGGCCCCATCCAGCATGGAATTCAGGATATAGCGACTGGAATCCAGAACCATGGGCAATGGCTGTCCTTTCATGAGCTCACCTCATGCCATTTCCCATTTGTATTGGGGACTGCCTGGCTGGCTCAACACAATCCTTTTATCTGTGAGAGCGTGATCAGTCTGTCGGGTTCAACTCAGCCTACTGTTGAAATACCAGCTTCCAGGGTCACATGACCCAGTCAGCAGCCACAGCCTCCCCTGAGTCAGAACCACAACTTTCCAACTAATCTGCTCATTTGTAAGACTTTCAAACTGGTGGGAGAAGAAAGCCTACCCCCTCATCAACCCTGTGTCTGACCCATGGACCTCGTCCCAAGACTTTGCATCCCAGTGGGCCAGCTGCATTCCCTGTCAGAGCAACTTGAACTGGCAGCCCCCATGGAATTGGGGTAAACATCTAAAGCATGGCTTCCTTTGAGCTTCCAACTCTTTCCGGGCTACCCGTTTGTTTCGTCAAAAGACAAGTGGGGAATTGCAATTGTGCAACAACTACTGAACTATGGGAAAGTTTACGGTCTAGAAGACCGCTCGTGGGAGTCTCCATGCATGTCCAGGCACATCAACTCATCCAGATATTTCATGAATGACACCAGTCAAAACCTGGACCAAGTCAGGTGAGATGGGGCATGCCTAGAGAGGGGGAAGGCGTCTTGTCCCCTAGATTGGAGGCTCCACAGTACCCTGTGAATGACTCGGATTAAGACAGATACACCAACTATAACTTCAGGGGGTGTCCCCAGCACCCCCTTCTCTACCTCCCTCCTCCCCTGTTCCTCAGTCACCAAGAGCACAAGACACCTTGTGCTCCTGTTAGTAGGCAACATGGGTGGAGCCCCTGAAAGACCAGGCGCAACCAGGTCTCTCAAGACCTATGTGGACTACAGACCTTCGCCTAAACAGCAGCTTTTTATGGGAGAAGCTTCCAGCCATCACTTGGTGGACTCTGCTTTCCAAGGTCCTGCCCTGCCTCCAGCCTTCTCTGACGTGAATACGATGTGAACAACGCTTCCCCTGGTTCAGAGACCACGTGAGGAAACCCACTCCTACAGCTTCAGGGGAGGAAGCATTCACAGCCCATGTCCCTCCCTTCATCCCATTCAAGGGAACATTTCCATCCTCCTCCTTCATCTCTGTCTCCATGTGGCACAACGAAAGGTCTTTGGTCCTGGCATTGGGAGAGCCTGCAATGGGAGACAGTGCAAGGAGGTCAAGGGACTCTTGGGAAGGCTGCCTCACATCAGACTTTAAGCCCTCCCCCTTATTCAAAGGGGGTTTAGCCCTGCATCTGCCAGACGTCCCACCCCATCCCCGGACATCCCAGGTCGAGGCATCACCGGATGGGGGTCATGTGACTCCTCTATGAATTTGTCCGCTTAGCCCCTGACATACATGTGGGGCCCTGGAAACAGTGAGATACAGAGGTTAGAGATGTCAGTCGCCAAGAAGTCCGGCCCTTTTGGGCTCGCCGGACTTCCGCAGCACGCCTGACTTGGTTTGCTTTTGTGACCTGAGCCATGCGATTTTACAGATTGTTTTGGGTCTTAGCTTAATTTGTGCAAATGTGGATTTGCATACATTTTGCCTGTAAATTTAGCAGATTTGCATAATTTACAGCCAAAGTTGGACAAAATTATTTTAACAGAAAATTCCGGAATCCGGGGGGCTGAGCTGACAAACCTTGTGAAACTCCACCCCCCCAAACGGATTCCCCCAACATCGCTAACTGGAGTTCAGGCTTAGGCAGGAGGGGTCGACATAGCAGTCAGGGCACAAAACACAGTCCGGCACTCACATGCATTACACAGTTTGAAAGCAGAGTCAAAGAGGAGTCCAAGGGTCAGTAGAACAGGGTGTCCGTCACAGGACAAGGTCCAGGAGCCAAGATAGCAGATGCGGGATCATTTCCAAGCCCATCCCAAGGTGTCCCAGTTCAAACGTCCTGCCATGGATGGAAGGTTTCTCTGTTGGGATCATGTGTCCCCTCTACAAACTCCTCATGCTATGGTGGCTGAACAGGACGAGGTGGCGTGATGAGTTTGTAGGCAGGTCACATGACCTCATCAGGGACTTCTGGGCATGGGGTTGGAAATGACCCAGACTGGGTCGCTTCCATTCCTTCTCATGTACAGCAGGGTTCTACACCCCCCATCCTATTGGTCCATGGAGGTATGATGACTTCATCTTGGAGTCACATGACCCCCATCCAGTGATCCCTCTTTCCGGGGCAGGGCTCCGGAAGTGGGACTTCCAGGGATGAGGTCGGACTTTCAGCAGGGGTGGAGTTAACCACCTGCCCATTAAAATAAGGCGCAGGGCTTCCAGTTTGATGCAACGTAGCCTTTTTCACTCCTCTGGCGCATGTTGTGCCCGGGGCTTCTGTGGGGGATATGACCTCTCTCTGCTGCCCCAATGCAGGCTCAATGAGCCACAGAGATGGTGTCCTGATGAGGCACCTCATGGGCACTGCAGGCCTGCCCCAGAACTCAAGGCCCAGTGGAGGGTGGTGCCACTGGCATGTGGACTCCCACCTTGCCCTGAGAGGAGAAGAAACCGAACCGGCTTCTCCAAGACAAGGAGTTGTTTGTCTTTTTTGTTTTTCATTGAACAGTTTTGTTGATTGTATTGTTTTATTAGTTTCATGTAAACTCCTTTGTGAGGTCAGTCTAGAAATAAATATATAAATATCTTCAATAAGTCAATATCCAGTTGCTCCTTATGTTGATGATGTCATGGCTAGTTTGGCCCTAAGTTTGAGAGTTTCTGGAAGGCCACCGGAACTGCAATAAGTTGGTGCTAAACGCAGATTTTCCCCAATGTAAACGCACATTTCCCAACTGCAACCCTGTGGGGTGGTGGAAATCATGGCACCTCCATTCATACAATAGTGAAATGAGGGAGGAAATTGCTGACCCCAAACTCGGCTGAACAGCCCCTCTAGTCCGGGGGACCGTAAATAGAGGCGTGTCCTCTGACAGACCTTCAAACAGAGGGATCTTTCGGCAAAATGGGACACCTGGCAACTTTAGCCGTAGGCTCTGCAATATCCTGCCAGTTGCTGCCAATGTGTCTACAGATGCCTGTCTTGGTGTTATAGGTGCATGCACTATACTAGAGTGACCATATACAAAAGAAGGCAGGCCCCCTGCAACTTTAACAATTGTGATGAAGAGGGAATTTCACCAGGAACTAATTACATAAATATGACACTGGCTGAAATTCTCCTTTCTCTACAACTGTTAAAGTTACATGAGCCCTGACCTGGATTTTTTCTGGTCACCCTACTATGCCCACCATGGCAACCATTTTATAAGTGGACAGGGCACCCTTGTTCGTAGCCATTTTGTGAGAGAGCACATGACACTCCCTCAAAATCTGAAATGTGCCCACTGACCCAAAAGGATTGGGGATTACTACCTATTGCTGCTGCTTTTTCCTGGCCTTTTCTCAGCGTGCTCAGAATCCATCTTTTCTATCACTCTCTTTCCCTCCTCCATTTTCTCAGGGTTGTTCGTCACCATCTTAGTCTCTTGTTTTTCTCCTCAGAACCTCCCTTCCTCCTGGAATCCTTCAGGATCACCCTGAGGGCTACAGACTGCAAAAAGTTGCGCCAGTTTTGCCCTGGGTATATTAAACCATGATAGATTTTGCATCTTCCTTCAGAAATAATTCTTATTTTCATGGGCAGATTTAAATGACTTACTAATACAGCATTCCCCACCATGATGCGCTCCAGGTGTGTTGGACTGCAACTCCTGGGAATGATGGGAATTGTAGTCCGACACATTTAGACAGCCCCAGGTTGGGGAAGGCTGGAATAATACACGATTAATCAACTACGATTTCTTTAATCAGATGGCAGCCTTAAAAATATATGATTCATCAAGCAAGGCTGCCATCCTATGCAAGTGAAGACATGTTTTCTGGAAGCTGTAGGACTTTTTTCTGTCTAAAGATGTGTAGGATCGTTCCCTAAGATTTCTTTAATAGGATGGAAGCTATTAATAGGAGAGGACCCACCATGCCCTAAGGTTTCTTTTTTCGGATGGCAGTTCCTTGAGGACCATGGAGGCCTGCTGAAACATTTAGGGTGCCATCCTATGCATGTTTAGACAGAAAAAAGTCCTACAATTCCATGCTGGCTGGGGAATGCTAGGAGTTGTAGGACTCTTTTTCTGTCTAAATGCATAGGATGGCACCCTAACACTTGCAACAACCAGGTGGTTCAGCAGCCAATGGACGTACTTCCAGGAAGGGAGGAATTACATGACAGTTGTTCTTAGTATTGCGAGACATATATGGCCACCTGTCAACACATGTTGGCTGGTAGTCTGACAAAGCACAAGATAAAAATCTGATCTTGAATTACAAAATAATAATAATGACAACCAAACGGTAAAAACTCTTAGGCAAGTTTTTTTTTCTTAGAAATTCTTCCAGGTGCTACCATCAGGAAAAAGCAATTGACCCAAGGTCTCCCATATCTGGATTGAATTGAGCTACAATTTTACTAATAAAACCTCGTACAAGATCCTGGGCTCATCCACAATAAGAGGTGCTCAGCTAGAATGCTAAAGACCAGGTACCACTACGCCCCGGGGGGGTTGCCAGCATGGTTACAGAGCAGAGTCAGGGATGCTATTGGAGGCACGAAGGCTTCTTTCCGGAAATGGAAGTCTTGCCCAAATGAGGAGAATGCAAAGGAACACAAACTTCAGGGAAAGAAATGCAAGCTGGTTAAAGACTAGGAAGCAGGAAGTGGGAATAAGTGGGCCGTTTTGGCCATGGGGGGGCATGAACAGTTGTGATGGTGAAGGATCAATATTGCGATGGAAGCTTTTTAACTTGTTCTCAAACTAGGGTGACCCTATGGAAAAGAGGACAGGGCTCTGTATCTTTAACATTTGTATAGAAAGGGGAATTTCAGCAGGTGTCACTTGTATGCCTGCAGCACCTGGTGAAACTCTCCCCTCATCACAACAGTTAAAGCTGCAGGAGCTATACTAGTGTGACCAGATACAAAAGAGGGCAGGGCTCCTGCAGTTTTAACGGTTGTGATGAAAAGGGAATTTTATCAGGTGCTGCTTGCATAGAAATGACACCTGCTGAGATTCCCTTTTCTAGACAAATGTTACAGAGCCCTGTCCTCTGTTCCATAGGGTCATCCTATACTGCCAATAACTATGCCCTAATAGAGCCATTTCAAACTTTTAGAATGGGGAAAAGAACGGTGCAAACCTCTGGAAACCACTGAACGGCTGTGGCTTGGAGCATCGGGGAAGGGGCCATTTAGTAAACCCCAAATGGTCTGGATGTGGCCTCAGATTTCATACCCCTGCTTTACTCCCTTGTAATGATTACTTATAAAGGCATAATGATTATGAGTCTCCGTCGGGCTAAGCTGTAGTGACATCGCTCGTGCGTCGAACTCAGGGGTGTCTTCATCTTTTTATTTTGCCCTTAATTTTTATACCTATGCCACAATAAAAGACATGGGAAACAGGATTGCACTGTCCCAGGCCTCCTCCACACGAGACGTTTAATGAGCCTTAGAGGCTCATTATAAATTTTACCTCCACACCAGCGGAGCGCAAAACGGGCGTACAGGCGCGTTATTTCCCCGATAATGCGCATTTTCGAATGCGCGTTAAATAGCGACTTTTATTTTTCTCCGGCCGTTAAAGCGCATTATCGCAGTGTGAACAAGCGATTATGCGCGTTAACGTCTTCTAAAGCGCTTTTTGGACATGAATTAATGCGCTTCGCCGCCTCTCGCTGCCTCCCGTGCAGAGGGATTAGGCGTAAATGCGCCTCCGCGATAATGCGCATAATCCCGGAACCGGGCGCAAAAGCGCATCCTTGTGGAGGGGGCCCCAGCCTTTGACTCAGGGAAACCACTTGATTTCCTTTGGGATGGAGCGACACAGGGCTGCTGCCAAAAATGGCAGCCCCGGGTCATTAGGTGTTTTTTGGGGGGCTGGGGGTGAGGATGGGGGGGAGAACTGGTGGATTCCTTGAGCAACTTATGAGTGGGGTGTTGAGGCTTGGATGATGCTGACTTCCTTGGCTATTGTCTTAATGGACAAAGGCCATAGAAGCAGCTGAAACGAGGCTCGGTTTTAGTGAGATTTTGTAGTGAGGGCAGCAGGCGTGATGAGGGGGCCAGAGCGCTGGGAAGAGCCTCTTCCCCACCCCCCAGGTCAAATTCAATTTCGGTAAACTCTCAGGGCTTGGGGGGGGGGGGTGGAGGCACAATCGGGGGAGGGGCAAAGCAGAACAGGTGAGCCCAAAGACAAAAGGGGCGGGGACAAAAATACAAAGAATATCAGCCTATTTGAGCTTAAGGCTCTTAATGCCGGTAGGTAACTAACCCTTTGGAGAGGCATTTCAACCCACCAACATGTCCAGCCCCCAAGGGCTCGCGCCCATCCCTACATGGCCTTGGTCACATGTCTGATTTCACAGCCTACAATTGAGACCATCCTGTCCTGCCTAACAACACTTTGGTTGGATCCTGTTTTATTCTTAAGGTCTCTTATTGCATTTTGCGACATCATTGCATTTCATAGTTTTAAGTTTTGTTTTGTTTGGTGTCCAGAGAGCTTCGTCTATTGGGCGACCTAAAATGTGTAATAAACAAACACACATCTGTGGAATTTGCTGGAGACCGGCTTGGGTGGCATTCATGGCATGCAGGAAAAGAAATCTTCCCATGGCTGTTAGTCCTGATTTCTAAGCCTTCCCCAATCTGGCGCCCTCCAGATGGCTATGGACTACAACCTCCATAATCCCCCAGCCAGGGAGTTGTAGCCCTAGACCTCTGCAGAGTTCCAGGTTGGAGAAATGGCTCCCTCAACCTGTGGAGGCTGCTGGGCGTGGCGGCTGCTGCGCGTGTAGGAGGGGACTTTTTGTCCTTGTCATTCGTCGGGGAAAGTCCCTGCACGGTTGCCGTAGCGCGCAAAGCCTGCGGTTGCTATGGGGACACCCGCTTGGTATGTCTCCGTGCGGCTGCCGTAGGGTGCGAAGTTTGCTGTTGCTATGGGGACGTCCGCCTGGTATGTCTCCGTGCGGCTGCCGTAGCGCGCGGGCGAAAGTGAGAGAGCTAGGGAGTAAGAGAGGCCTGGCGTTGCCATGGAGGCGGTGGAGGAGAGTGGCGGGCTTTTTTTCGCGCTGAGGTGAGGTAAGGAGTCGGCGCTCTTGAGGGCCTGGCCTGCCCGCCTGCTCCGCCATGGAGGAGGAGCTGTACCTGGAGAACATCGACGAGTTCGTCACGGACCAGAACCGGGTGGTGAGAGGGGCGCTGAGGGGCCATCCGGGGCAGGGGGGCGAAGGGGGGCGGCCTAAGGGCCGCTACGTGGGGGGGAAGGGGAGGGCTTTTAAGAGTTCCTGCGGGGGGAGGATTTGGGGTGGGGGCAGCAGCAGGAGGGACAGAAACGGGTGGGAGCGGAACTCCGTGGGGAAGGAAAAGATGGGAGGAGGTAGGGTGTTGGGGGGGGGGCGATGGCGGGTGGCCTGGGGTCGTCCTGGGTATTTGTTTACGTATTTAATGGGAGGGATTTGCCACCCCACCCTTTCAGTTGAAAGCATCTCAACGCACCTTAAACCAAGTTGTAGAAATACAACCGTCTCCCCCCCCCCCCCGCCAAAGAGAGAGAGAGCCACGCACCAGCCATTTTAAAACGTAAGATGGGCCACACTGGGTCAGGCCAAGGGCCCATCTCGTCCAGCATGTTCTGTTCACACAGTAGCCAGCCAGATGCTCCAATGGGAAACGCACAAGCGGGACATGTGCGACAAGCACCCTCCTGCCCATGTTCCCCAGCAACTGGTGTATATAGCCTGAGATACTGGAGGTAGCACATAGCCAACAGGGCTAATAGTCATTGATAGCCTCTTCCAGAAATTTGTCCATCCAGCCCCCTTTTAAAGCCATCCAAATTGGTGGCCATCACTGCATCTAGTGGAAGTGAATTCCGTAATGAAACTATGTGCTGTGTGAAGAAGTACTTCCTTTGATCTGTCCTGAATCTCCCACCAATTAGCTTTATGGGATTACCTTGTTGGGCTCTGGAATGATGAGAGAGGGAGAAAAATGTCTGATACCCTTATTCACCACAAATGTGTATAAACCTGTTTTAAAGCTGTCCAAACGAGCAGCCGTCTGCATATCTTAAAAGTATTGAATTTCATAGTTTTAACAAGGCACTGTGTGAAGAAGGACTTCTTCAACCAAGTGCCCTCTGGTTATTTTGGACCACAGCTCCCAGCATCCCTGGCCATAGAACATGCTGGTTGGGGCAGATGGGCATTGAAATTAAAAAGAGAGCTTCTACTATTGGGTGGTATAAAAATTAAATAAATATCTGGAAGCCACCTCTCTGGGGAAGGCTGACACATACATACAGAACCCAGCAGCCTATCATCCCCTGGCCAGTGGATGAGTTAGGAAGAAGCAGGAATTGCAAGATTGCAAATGCAGGTCAGTTTCAGCTTAGAGTGCAAGAGCATAATGGGCACTACAGGAGTTTATGGGAGGTAAACAATATGTACGCTAAACATGTCTTCAGTCTACTTTTACTTACAATGCCCCCCCGTCCCCCCCCCCGAATATCTGATGTTTAGAAATGTGCATTGAATGTACAAATCAAGAATCAGGATCTTTCTTAGTGCTTAAGGCAGAACTAATCTCTTGCCTGTTCCAGTATGCATTCCTCCAGAACTAGAGATGTGAAGGCCTGAGGAGAAAATGGCGGCACATGGGAGAGGGGGTATATTAAGAATTATTCTGCTTCTCCCCCTCCCACCCATTTTTTCTGGATTTCAAACCCCCCCCCCCCCGACTTTTGTATCAATGCAGAAGTGCTTTGCTTGGTCAGAGCAAGGTCCGGCATTCTTCGGAAGATTCCCAGCAACCAGGAGTTTCTAGTGGGGTATACCCAATATTGGCCAATGGTTCATTGTTGGACCATGGTCTACTTCTGGATGAACAGAAGGTAGATCTCTGTATGTTTGATACTTCAACTCCAAGGACCCCCCCCCCCCCAACATTGCCAGTGGTTAGGAATGCTGAGAGTTGAAGTCCAAAACACTGGGAGATCTACTTTCTGGCCACCCCTGCTCTACCTTATGGCCATTCCTGTGATCAAGGTGTGTGTGCATACTTTTGGATGAAGTTCAGGAGATGCTGATAAAGAAAAGGGATGCATAGTGGAAACAAAACTAGCACTTTGTCAGAGAACTGGGGTGAAGAGGCTGTAGCTGTATATGAAGAGGCCCAGTAGAGATAATGGACTTGGCTCTGTATAGGTGTCTGAAGTAGTGAGGACTGGCAGTTTTGTGGAAGGTATTAGCATTGTTGTATCTGTTAAGACTGGAATGTTCTCCCTTGCAGGTAACATACAAATGGCTGAGTTATACATTAGGTGTTCATGTCAACCAAGCTAAGCAGTAAGTATTGATATATTTTTGATCCTGTACTCAGTGGCAGATAAAATTTGATCAAGTCTGACCTCTGAAAAAGGAGTGAATCCTCTCAACCATAACTTTGATTCTTTCCCTAGGATGTAATAATTATCAGTGGCTTTATGAAGTGATTGTCTTGGAGAACTTATGTTTTTGAAATCGTGACCCATTATGTAGGTGTAGTCTCTCTTCACTGATAATATTTTTTTCTATTATCTAAAGTATCATATTTCTACCCTTACCTCAACAAATGGAGTACTCCTACTTAAAAGGAACCTAGGGGTTGTTTTAGTTTTTGCTTTCTTTCATTTCCAAAATCTGGCTATGGAAAAGAGAAAATCCTGCCCATGTCATGTGTCTCCACAATGTTCAAACCATCAGATTTGGCTCTCTCACAAACCTCCCACATAAGGTCTGTATGCCAGACTATTGCATTTGACTATCCGAACATCACAAAGCTCCACAAGAGCTATGAGATGTTTTAAAGTGTAAATATTTACACCTTCACTAGTCACTTCTTGAAGACTAGAGTAGGGAAAAGGAATATCTTGGTTTGTTACTGGAAACAAACTGAACCAGGGACTAGGAGGATTTGTCTGTGTCTGAAATGGCATCTTTACATTGGGCAGGAAAGAAAGGCTACCCACTAGCCTCTTAAGAGTTCAAGCTTCATAAAAGAGAGGCTATTTAAAAGACTAAAGATACCAAGTGTTTTTGCATGCAGTTTATATTTTTTCAAAAGGCAGGTACAGAATGCACGGTATGTTACTTTTTGTTACTATGTTTAGTTTTCTAATGTGCTGTGAGTGAGCATGCAAAATCAGTTAAGGGCTTGTGGGCAGAGGTTACCCTGGAACTTGGCATTTGCCTTATGGTTACTTTTCTGTTTAGGTAGTTACTCATGCATAGCTGGATTGGATGTGCTGAGTGATGTTCATGTCTGATAAGCCCATACTCCATAAAGCCTATGCAGCATTGCGGTTCTAAATGTGGGGAAGGGCTACCTTTAGAGTTAAATATGCAGGCACTGTTCATGCAACATAGTAGTGCTTTGGAAGTATTGGGAAAACTGCCAGGGAAAAACTTACTGATTTCTGGCCTTTGTTCTTTGGTGATGACTCTTTCTAGGCTCCTAAAACTACACTTAACCAAGGTAGTCTTTATCATATTAGAAAGCAAAGAGGTGCAGAGTAATAGGCCAAAGTGCCCAATACTTGACATCATTGTTAACCAACAATCAAAATGATATGTTTACTCATCTTGAATGTAATTTGTTACGAGCTTGTGAAACTGAGAGTCTGTGGCAAAACAGTGAGCCTGTTTAGACGACACGCTAAGCTATGGTGGCTGAGCATTTTGAGCTAAACGTTATGGCTTAGCGTGTCGTGTGAACCATTCCTAAGCATGGTGGCTACATAACCACGGTTTAGACATGCTCACTAACTATTTGCTGCAAAAGGGTTAGCGGCCTAACCATGGCTTAGCATGTCATCTGAACAGGTCCAGTATGTGTGCTGTGCAGTAGACTAGCATAGGAATAAATTGCTGGCAAGTGTATCTGCTTTTTGCTTTTATATCACATTACTCAGTTGTACTGGCATATGGTCTATTTTGGTGAGATCTGGATTTAGTTTGCAGCCTTAAACCTGTTTCTCACAAATACAGAGAAGGTATGCCTGTTTCTAGACTGTACCACTGAAGTGACTACAGTGGGTGGGTAGAGGCTATCATCACTGAATGTTCTTTAATACAAAAAAAAAAAAATCCCTGCATAAAGAAAACTTGATTTTGGGGAGATAGTCAAGCCGGAACCCTTCTCTCTGAAATCTTGCTTGTTGTGAAGAGAATGTTTTGTAAGGAAAAGTATTTAGTCACCTGAGTCCCCAACTGTTGCTTCAAGTGATACTAGTCCATGAACAGGTTTCCTACCTCATCTGCTGTTTATAACAATGAGGTCGAAAGGAAAATTCAGTCTTACCCCTTTTCAGCTGATTTTTTTTATTTTTTGTGCGATGAGTAGTTTAAGCTCAATCACATGTGCTCTAATCAGTTAAGTAAATCGGTTCCAAGCTCTTGAATAAAGCCTTCAGAAATTATGTTTTCTTTAATACCCGTCTTTGCCTTTTTTCCCTTTTTTTACATGTAGGATGTTGTATGACTATGTGGAAAGAAAGCGGAAAGAGAATTCAGGAGCTCAGTTGCATGTCACCTATTTAGTGGCAGGAAACCTCATTCAGAATGGACACACAGTAAGTGCTTGGCTGCTTCCGCCATAAACTTAGTGGCCATTGCCCATAGCTCATCTGGGCAAAGGAGTTGAATGGGGCAAACCAACGAAGGGATACAAACGCGAACAGAATGAAAGGCCCAATGGCTGCAGGTCCACTAAGCGGGTTTGGTAGCTGGACATGGGTGATCAGACCAGACAAGAGTTGATTTTGGCAATGAAGGTGTAATGCAAAAACATGGATTTGGGTTGTTTCTATAAGAACGGAACACTGTAGCCAAATCTCATAAATACCATATCAAAAGAAATGAGCAATTAGGACAATGAGTTTTTAAAAAGGACATTGAGCACTTCTGAAGTTGGTAACCTCACTGGTATTGTGTATTTGACGTGCTGAGTGTTGTTAATTGCACGCAACAAAAATATTTGCATTTGTAGCCACCTTTTGTCCATGTATAGGGTGTACCTGTTTCCATACTATCTGGATAAGAGCTCTAAGCAACAGAGGTCAATGACTTGCCAGTATTGTATATTTTAGAAGGTTAGATGTAATAGAGGCTCTTCTGGCCAAGCGCTGCCTGAGTAAGAAATAAATGAAACAACAAATCTCTTGCAGTAATGGGCTCTGCCCGCCAGAGGGTGTTGCTGTTTTGCAAAAGAGATGCAAGAAAAGGCCTTTGCTCTCTAGAGTTTGCATCTCCCATTTGGAGAAGGTGGTCAGTGGGACAGGAGCAGGGCCATTGTGCATTGAGGTGTACGAATGCCTTGTGCCTCGCTGAGCATGGGGTAAGTCGCTTTTCCTATGGAGGCTGGGAGATGATGCATTGAAGCCTTCTCTCCTAGATCTTTCAACCTTGACCATCAACGTGTTTGCTGAAAGTTGGCTGGGTATTTGGTCTTAGAAGTGGATGCGAGAAATGAGTAGCCTAACATGTCATATGGGAAGGCAACTCCACCCACCCACCCTGGCCCCAAAAGATCACTGTCTAGTATGAGACTGGTGGCTGGAAAACCCAGAGTGTGGAGTAGAATCTACTGAGCTTTCCTAAGGAAAATAAAGTTCATGGAACCAAATGTCACTTCTCTTTCTGTTGCGTGAATCTTTTGAAGTCCTGCAGTGGGGGAGTCAATTAGCAGAAGAGGGTAGGAAATAGAGGGTGCAATCCTAAATTGCTTCCTAGAAAATGGGTTCTACAGAAATCCAAAAGACTTGATTGTATGTTAAATACGTTAACGATTGGTGTGTTGGTGTAGCTGTTGAAACACTTTTGAAATTATTTGCTGTGGTAATAAGTTGTCATTTTTTACAGTGCCACAAGGTTGCAGTAGTGAAAGAAGATAAGCTGGAAGGTGCGTTCATTGGGGGAAGTACATCAAAGGAAGCCTCTTTTTTAAAAGGAACTTAGTATGATTGATGCAGTTTGCAAATGGCTTATGAGTTTGGGCAGTTCTGGTACTTTCCCTAGCATGCTTAAAATTCAGGCCCATTTCTAAAGGGTTTGCACACTTATTGTCAGGTGACTCTGTATACTGCAGTCCTGCTGAGTGGCTCCACCAGAGCTGTATCTTGATGCGCTCAGATTCTTGAAGCAGCGCCCACCCCCATATGTCAAGATCAAAATGACGCAAATGAGAGACTGGCTCCATGGACATCTTGGATGCAGATGGTGTGTTGATTGGCTGAAACGAGAGCTTGTGCCTATTGGCAGTCAGGAGGAAGTTAGAGGTTCCCTCTGAAGAGGCTCAGCATGGAGGTGTCTGCTTTGACTTTCGTACTTAGTATAACCTGCCCTGTCCTGAAGACTTAGGAAAGGTAACAACTAAAAGTGCATGAAACACTTTAATGCAGATTATAAATCACGTAGTTAAAAAGTTGACAATCCCCACCCCCCTGCTAGCTTAAACCCTAACTTCTGACTGCTGTCCCTGTTCATGCCTCAGGAGACCCTGCCCACATCCCAGCATTCCCCTAACCTGTTCCACTCACTTTTCCTCTTTCCAACCAGTTAAGCCTCTACCTTGCCTGACCCTTCCAGTCTCATTGGGTGCTATCATGCCACCCATTTCCTCTTCTTGATTATCTCTCGAGGAAATGCCTCCTTTCCCCATCTGAGTTCCAATAGAAGGGTATCTTCCCTTTAAGCTGTTCCTCACATATCTCCTTGCCATTAAAAAATACTCGAAAACTTGTGTTCTCTCTCTCTCTCTCTACTTACACATATATAAACACACAAAGCAGATCAAACTTGTTAAATGTTTGGGCTCTTGAGGCTTCAGGTGCTGCAATCCCAGAGATCTAGGATTTAGTGTTGCCTAGATGGGTTATCTTGAATCACTATTAATAGTAGCTTGTTCCTGGTTCCAGCACATGCCATCTTTCAGCTACAAGCAGGATAGCATCCTTCCTTGCTCTGAGAATTATGACAAACACCAGACCCTAGCTTGGGAACAGGAGCCAGACTTGTCTATGTTATACGTTGGAGGCCTATGGAGCGTCTCTGGAGTGTATCATGACTGCAGGAAGAATTCTGCCCTAGCTAAAAACCTGGGCGCTTAGATCCTCAGAAGTGTAATGAAAGGATCTCTCCCTCCTGAGAGTGGTGTGTGTGGGAGGCATTATTGCTACAAACCTTGCACTGTTCTTCAGAGGCATTTGGATAGCCTCTGAGGCTCAGCATGACATCGGAGACTTAAGAACCCATCTCTGGCACCCACTAATTTTGGCTGGCTACCAAAGCCAGCCAAAATTGATGAGACCCTGCAAAAAGTGTGCAACTGCAGCCAATCACTTGCACATGGGTGTTGATTTCAGAAGGGAAAGCATCTGAGTCTACAAGCAGCTACTGACATTTCACTTAACATCTGCTTTGACCAAACTCTGCTTTATGTGATCTGATATAGTTTTGGCAGAAGCTCTTGGACCGTGAGCCTTCAGATGGTTATCACAGGGCTAATGTTTCTCCATCCCAATGGATAGACTTGTAGGGTAGATATTTTGACTACAGATGCTTTTGCAGCCATAATGCAGCTATGCAAGTGTCTGTGTGAGACAGCGAAAGGTGTATTTGCCAAGGGTGAGAAGGTTAGGGATAATAGTCTTGGGTGGTGAGTTAAAACAGGCAGGGAACAACACAGGCTTCTCATGCGGAGATTCTATGGTGTCTCAGCATGGGTTTGTTTTGAGGGGTTGGGGTTGGACTTAATAGCTATCCCAACAGCTCTAGGCAAGTAACACTATGACCTACACTTTCCTAGCCACCAAAAGCCAATGTGAATACATATTTCTTACTCCACTTCTGGAAAATGCATGGGCTCAAGTCTTAGTGAGTCTCTTGGGATCTGCTGGACCTCATGCAGAGCAAAATCCTCCCTATCCCTATGAAATCTACGCTGTCAAAGGTGCTGCATTCCCTGATTTGTGACGGATCACATCCTCCCAGTGCCTACTCCTGAGGGAAGCTTGGAGGATGGCAAAAGGGAGAGGGCCTTTTCAGTGGTGGCCCCTTGATTATGGAATGATCTCCCCGACGAGGCTCGCCTGGCGCCAACATTGTTATCTTTTCTGCACCAGGTCAAGACTTTTCTCCCAGGCATTTAACAGCGTATGTTGAGGGTTTTGTTGCTGTTGTTGTTTGACCTGGAATAGTTGTTTTAAATGGATATCGTATTTATAACCTGTTTTTATGCTCTTTATGGTTTTAAATTTTGTATATCGTTTTTGTTTTAATGTTCAGCGTTTTTAATTTCTGTAAACTGGCCAGAGAGCTTCGGCTATGGGGCGGTATAATAATAATAAACACAAATCTAAGGAATTTCTAGGACTGGGCTTCTTAGCACATGGAGTTAGAAAAACAGTTGGCCCCAAACTGAAAACTATTCCTTGGTTTGAGCCCTTTGTTGTTCCTCAGTATTTCTGCTGCCTCTGAAGGCCGGTTCATGCTGGGTGGTGGTTCCCCAGGCATGGCTGTACCTTGAAGGCTATGGGGGCTTTCCAAAACAGCATGGGATGGGAACGTCTGGAGCTGCCTTAAGATAAGGCAGACCATGAGTCCACCTGGCCCAGTATTGTCGACACTGACTTGGCAGCCACGGCTCTCCAGAGTTTCAAGTAGGGATTTTTCCAGTCCTGCTTGCCTTAGTTTTTACTTTTAAGTCCTTACATAAATACAGCTTCCCTTTGGAAAGCGTGCGTATAAGTCACCCCAGCATTAATACAATGTGATTGAATGAATTACTTAGTGTTTTATTTTGGAATTATACCATGGATTTATGTTTATGTAGGAAATACAGATTTTTGCATTTCATATTTGAAGTGATTTTTCATAGCAGTTTTATTTCATATTTGAAATATACTTTAATAATAATAATAATCTTTTATTTGATTTACTCAACCATATGTACTTTGCCCATCTCTGTGCTGTGATCACTGACATCACTGGCCACATATACAGCCGCCTTGTGGAGGCACAAACTGTGCCTCTGCACAAACTGTGCCCCTTCAGCAGAGCACTGCAGTCCTAGTCACTTGTGTGTGAGTTGCCATCAAATCTGAAGATCCTGAGATGGATCTGTCACTGTTCAGAAACTCTTCTCTGCTTCAGAGACCTTCTATCTCCGTTTTTCAGCAATGAAGTCAAAGCTGTCCACCATTGCTAGCGTGCATGTCTACAGCATCCAGAAAGCCATGCTGAAGGACAGCGGTCCACTCTACAACACGGACTACGATATCATCAAAGCGAACCTACAGAATTGCAGCAAGTGAGTCCTGCTGTAGAACGTGTCCTGCTATGCTCCGGCATGAACTCAGTTGCATCTTGCCCTTACTTTAGGTTGTGTTCAGGATACGATAAATCTTTTACCCATTCCAAAGGAGTCTTTACTGGGCCCTTACGGGGGGACTAATTTTTGTTCCCTGCTACGAAAAGCTTCGAGCTGCTTTCCGCCCCCGACTGCAGTGTCTTTTTCTTTCCCTGACACTTTCAGTTCAGAATCTGCAATATACTAATTGCACCAAACTTTTCCATTCTGATGTCTTGTAGGAGTTGGAATTGCTGTGTTCCCCTTCATGTCAGTCTCCACTTAAAGGAGCAGTGTGGTTACAGAAACAACAATAACAATAATAATAATAATAATATATTTATTTCTTACTCGTCTCTCCCTCCGGATCGAGGCGGGGAACAACATCAAATATAAAATACATAAAACTGATTAAAAGCACATAAAACTACTGTATTTCACCGAATGTGAGACGCCATCAATTGTAAGACGCACCTAAATTTCAGGGCCACCAACAGGGAAAAAGCTTTGCATCGATTCTAAGATGCACCTTAATTTCAGCACCCCCTCCCCACTCACCTCCATCGCTGTAGCCCGTCCTTGCTGCCACCGCCGCCACTGCTCTGCGCCACTGCCAGCACTCGCCTCGGCCTGGCAAGGTGTTGCTCCCAGTAACAAGGCGAGCGTTGCCAGTGGCGTGGGGCGGCGGCAGCAAGGATGGGCGGCGGCGATGGAGGGGAGAGGGGAGGTTTAGGGCCCCGCAAGTCCCCCCTCCCCCCTTACCTTGATCGCTGCTGCCTCGGCCTGGGAAGGCTTCAGTACTGGGAAGGAGGCCGAGATCTCGTGAGATCACGGCCTCCTTCCCAGTACTGAAGCCTTCCCAGGCCGAGGCAGCAGCGATCAAGGTGAGTGGAGAGGGGGGACTTCTGACTGCTCTTGTGGGGTCCCTCGGGACCCGCCAGGGCGAGTCGTGGGGGGGGCATGCAGAGCCCTAGTGCCTTCTGCAAAACGTGGGAAAAATCCCGCGATTGCAAGACGCTATCGATTCTAAGACGCACCCCTTTTTTACAGATGTAAACATGGGAGAAAAAGTGCGTCTTAGAATCGATGAAATATGGCAATACATTATTAAAATGCCAATAAAACACCAATAAAACTCCTCTTCTGATTCATTCTTAATTGGGAGATCCTCTCACTTCCTGTCTACATCACAGTCTTGGGGGAGTGACTGTTAGAACCAGTTCAAGAGGGGTTTTACAAAAAGTAATATATATATATATATATATATATATATACACATACACACACCTTTCTTGGTGTGCACTCAAAATACATTGAGTGGTATTTCCTTTAATTGTTAGCCAAGTGTAGTGTTTTAACACATGGTTAAGAAATGCATCTATTCATCTATAATACAAAAGAGAGTGTGTGTCTGTTGCTAATATAGCTCTAAGATAGTGAAGCCTAGAGAGCTGAAAGCTGGTATGCATACTAAGGGGTTATTAGGTAAATAAAACTCATTAATTTAAATGTGTCTATGTGATTGGAGCCTGCCGTACCATCTTTGCTCAAGAGGTGACAGACTTCCCCAACCAACACATAGCTTTGCTGTCAGTACAGTTTAAAGCCAGGGTGTGGGGGAATAGTCCAAGAGCCAGAATTATATAGCTGCCCCTCTCCTTCTGTTAGTGCATCCCTCCCCTCAAGTGAATGAAGTGGGCACACTCCAGAGGACTATAAGGGTGCGCCGTTGCACGGCCTGTGCCAAGGGGTGCCGGCAAGCATAGATTTTCTCCAGATGGAGCTGGCACATTGTGTCTAACTCTGACTGCTATGTAACCTTGCCTGAAGTTTTTGCAGTTTCAAACAGCACTATTCCAATCCATGCAAAGCCGGATACATTAGCTAGTTAGGAATGAAACAGGAATTGCTTCACTAGGCATGCATCATCATCCCAAGGCTGTCAGAGAGGGCCGAGAGTCTTAGGCGCTAAAGGACAGAAGTGAAGGCAGATGATGAGACATTATATGGCTAACGCAAGTCCTTCCTCTGCTTCCCAGGTTTAGTGCAATTCACTGCGCTGCTGCTGTTGCCAGGACGGCAGCTGAAATGGCTCAGAGTGAAGCCCCTGCGCAGGTGGATCCCCAGCTGCCACGTGTCACAAATGCAATCACTGCCCCTGTGGTCAACGGCCATGCCCCAAGTACTTCCTCAAAGCCGATCTCCCAGCAGGCCAAGGGCATTATGGGAATGTTTGCAGCAAAATCTGCCACCAAATCGCAGGACATGCGCAAAGAAGCCAAAGAGGAAGTTAAAGAGATGCCAAGTGTAAGTGTAAGGCTTGGGCGTTACGTTAAAAACCGTTCACCTGGAGGCAGTGCAGGTGTGAGGTGAGGCAAGAGGCGGTCTTCCTACTAACTCAGTGAGACAAATTGCTCTGATTGCCAGACCAGCCTAGCAGAAATAGGGGTGTGTGGTGCTTCTCCATTGGATTGGGAGATCAGTTGATGCTGTCGTGTCAGTTAACAGCACTGCAGCCTAGAAGGTGCTCTTGGAGGCTAACCCAACTGGTTTGTCGAGTGCCCAGAGTACTGGTGGTGCAGGAGATAAGCTTCTTGAGTCTGGTTGTTGGAGGCCTCCAGTTTTGTCAGGACCGGAAATTTGTCATTCACTGATTGGAAGAGGACGTAGGCCAAAGTTGCACTGGACCCCAGATCCTTAAGTTCAGTCCTGGCTTTGCAGCCCACCATTCTCTATTGCAGCTTTTGATGGTTGTCCTGTGATAACTAAGGCTTCTTGTTAAGGAAACCATGGCTCGCTCGCTGTGGACAAGGGGCAGTGTACAACAGTCTCAGACTAGCAGCATAGGATAAACCAATTCAGTTCATGATGGCACGCTAAGCTCAAAATGCTAAGCATTATGGCTTAGTGTGTCATGTGAACCATTATGTGGCTACATAACCACAGCTTAAACACTCTCAGTAACCAGTTACTGCAAAAGAGTTAAGCATGTTGCTGAACAGGCCCTCTGGCTCTTTATTTGTGGAGTGGTGGTGAACATGAAACCAGTAGAAGGTACAAATTCTGGATCTATGATGAGTGTTTTGACTTGGGGTCCACAGATATGCAAAGATTTTACTTTATAGTTTCTGTGTTTGCAGGGAGGTCCTTGACAATAAGCAAAACGTTACATTTAGGCACATTCCATCGAGAACTTCTGCACGAGTCTCACCAAAAGGACTAGAACCTGTGAAGCATCCCTCTTTGCTGTTTCACACATGGGAATGTCAAGAAGTCATTTTTGGTGGATTGTGGCATAGGGCTTCCTATGGCATCTTTTTCCTAACATTCTCTCTTAAATAACTTCCAGGCCTCCACGGCAAGCAACAAGGCCTCTACTAAAGGGAACGTGCTGAACAACTTCTTTGGAAAGGCTGCTATGGGTAAGGATTGTAAGCTCCTTGCATTGTGTTCCCCATTCCAAGTGAGAGTTTATGGCAGTTGTACTTAGATCCCTGAGCAACTAACAGCTTATACCTAAACATGTTTCTTCAGGAGTAAGTCTTACTGAGTTCAGTGGGACTTTCCCTAGGAAAGAGGGGTCAATGCAAATAGCAGAATGAGGTGGTAGGATGGGCTGTACAAATTCAGGCTGCAGGTGTGAGGGTCAGGCATTTGAATGCTCCCATACATTAAAAACCAAATGTAAGTAGAAAGCTGGCATGGTTGTATTGGAGCGGGGGGGGGGGGGGGGGAGACTACGAGTAATGTTTTTTAATGTGATGGGACATTTAAAAAAAAAGGCATTCCTTATTCACAGTCAGATGTGGTACAGTCTATTCTGCCACCTTGTTCTGCCCCTCATGTGTGCTTAATGCCTAAGTGTGCTTAATACCGCAGTCTTACATGTATTTATTACACTGCTCTGGTTAGGTGAGCTGGTCTAGTTCTCTCCTGTAATTTTCCACATATATCTCTTCCTGCTTTTGCCCCCATTTGTGAACTGGGAGGCAATTCTATGCAGAGGCAAGACATAGGTGCTAAATAGGTCAGGAATTGAAAGATAATTGTAACCATTTGTTTTAAGACTTGGAACTTTACTAAACAAAAGATGGGGCTGGGGGCAGTTGGGTGACTGAAGAAAATGTTTATGAACAGAAGTTGGACTTAAAAACAACGTCCTCCATTTTGTGGGTTTGTTTTTTTTCATTTGGAGGGACATCAAAGGTGAGTGTCCTAAGTAGAACTGAAATGCAGGTCACTGAGAGGATAGAAATAACAGTTAATTACAAAAACTGGGAAAGGGTTATTTTCATAGTGGAAATGACAATAACTTACTCAGCTCATGACACAGGCCTGAGAAAAACCCTCAGGCGATGACTGAATTGCCGTTTTTATTTTATTTATTTAAATATAGTGTCATTTGGCCATAAGGCCCTCAGGGCAGTGTACAAAACAAGCATTATTAAAACAAATTTTAACAGCAAAATAAAATTAAGAACAGAACAATAAAACTTCCAAGGGAGTAAAACCATGCCGTGCAAATTATCATATTGTTCACCAACAGTTCAGGCAGGACCTTACTCTTCCTGCTTCTGCCTATAACGGGAGGACTGCCTCCAGCCCACGGAGGATTGGGCACCCTCCAGTGGCCCCTCTCAAAGCCCAACCCCCTGGCCTATGCTGAGAAATGCCCTTGTTATCTCCAGTCTCTAATTGGAGATGACAAGGGGATTCCCCTGCATGCCTATTGCGAGGGTAAGCAACAAAGAGGAATCTGATCAGAGATAACCAGGGGATTTCCCCTGCATTCAACCAAGTTCCTTTTTCCATGTAGAGAGGAGCACAGTGCTCTTGGTCTCTTTACACAGAGAAAATAAAAAGTGGGCGGTGCTGTGTCTGATGACATCATGGGAGGAAGAGTGCCCGGGGGGTGCCCCTTTGATGTCATCCATCCCCTTGGGCTTGGTCCAAGGGGGAATCCGCCCCCAGACCAAGAGAGGTTGCCCGCCCCAAAAGAGGTTGCCCACCCTGGCCTTTGCAGCCTCTGGCGTGAAGGGATGCAGACTTCTTCCACCCTTGCATTGTGTGCAATTCATGGAGAACACTGGTACCAGAGAGAGCCCTGCTGGTGAGGAATCGTTTAGCCTTAGTCTTGCTGCATATGGGATGGAGAAAGCGATGCAGCTTTTAGTTTCTGAGTCTGCTCAAAGAGGATGTGCGCTTCATAGTGGTCTTCAGAACCATGCAAAGCCCATCCTGGCCTGTGATGACACTGCAGCCTTCCCACTTTCGCTTGTGGCATCTGCAGGCAAAGTCAATCCTGAACCTGAAGAACCAAAGGGAGAGAAAGCAGGAGCCAAACCCCCAGTTTCTTCAGTGGAACCCAAATCACCTCCTGGTGCTCCAGGACTTGCAAAACCCAGCAAGAAAGCTGAGCCTGCAAAAGTGCAGCAGAAGGACAAAAGAAGGTAATGTGCTTTTGAGCGGGGGTCTCAGAGTTTTGGGTCGGAAAGAACCAGCCTGGCTTGTTCATTCCCACGTCTCAATTGTGGTACCACGAAGGCCGTGGCAAATAATGAGAAGGGGTCGGGGGGGGGGGGGGGGAAGGAGGTCATATGTAAAAACTGCATAAAGGAGAACATGCAAACCAAAATACAGGTCAATAAGAACAATGTACTCTCTGTTTAATAACAAAACTGGTCCAGTGATTTAGTTTAAAGCTATTACTTTCCAGATTCTAATTTGCTACCTGTTCTGCAACATATGCAGAGGAAAACCCTATGCCCAGAATGAGTTTCCTTAGCTCGGCTACTTATACACAGCGCCAGATTTGTATATGCACCGAGTTCTGGGACAGGCTAGGTAGTAGGAGAGGAGGCAGGGGGTGGAGGACAGGGAGAGTCAAGAAACCACCTGCACAGTCACACATACACAACACATGGACATGTTATATTACATTGTATACTTTCACTTAGCGCCCCTAGAAACAATAGGACAAGACTAGTGGCTTCATATAAGGTCACTAGGTTTTTGGACTGGTCTTCCAAGTTCAACTTACAACTGCCACTCTGTGTTTACTTATAGCTCTACTCCCACCTGATAGGCAACAAACATTTGTCTGCAGCCTGGTGACAGATGTGTCAGTAATGGATGGTCTGGGCAGTTTCCTGTTGTGGTGGACCCCTCCTCGCTTGACACCCTCTTCCAGGAGATGCTGACTGCCCCCTCTTGTTTTTAGCCTCAGCGGCCTGGAGAAGAGGATGCCCCTTGGCAGAAGAGCAGAGGCTGCAGGCCCAAGGGTGGCATCTGCCTCCCAGGCTGGCTAGCTGGCACCTCCCCATCAGTGCTGAAAGAAGCCATTTATTTTCTTTTTATTCCCCACTAGTGAAAGCATGCTTGTGCTAAAAATTATTTAAAAGCTGCTCCAGAAATCTGAGACACTACCTCATTGCGGGGGTGACTCAATTAAAAGAGTACTCCGTGACTGTTAGAGGGACGTGAGTTCTTGCAAGACGGTACTTTTGAGGACAAACATTTTTACAACCCTGAGGCAGGATGCTCCCTAGGTGCAGGGACGTTTTACTTTCATGGCTTGGCAGTCATGGAAGTGCATCTGAGATGCCTTTAGTTTTTATTAGGGCTATGACCAGATCTGAATCCAGAGCTGATCGGGCTGATCCGGATCGGGGGAAGTCCGGATCAGTCCGAACTGGTCCTGGGATCCGGACACAGCTGCCTCCCTCCCTTCCCCATTCACCTCCATCGCCACCTTGGCCTGGAAAAACGCAGTGCTACTGCGTACTAGGCCGTGATCCCGCGAGATCTCGATTTCAAGATCTCGCGGGATTGCGGCCTAGTTCGCAGTAGCGGCGCCTTTCCAGGCCGAGGCAGCCGCTGCCAGCAAGGAGCTGCAGCGGTGCCAGCGAGGACCGGTGACGGCGATGGAGGTGAGTGGGAGGGGGGATTCCTCCCCAGCCCTTGCAAGGTCGGTAAGGGGGACATGTGTGGCCCTAACCCTTTCTCCTCCCCATGTACCTCCACCGCCGTCGCCTTGGCCTGGAAATGCAGAGCTACTGTGTACCAGGCCGCGATCCCATGAGATCCCACGGGATCGCAGCCTAGTTTGCAGTAGCGCCACGTTTAGGGCTGTGCACAGCCGGATTAGATCGGGCCCAATCCAGATCATCCGGACCAGATTGGGGGGGGCTGTGCACAGCCCTAGCTTTTATGACTTGTCCTGTTTGAAAGGATCAGAGCAGGCTATACACTTTTGAGACTCTCAGGTGGGCTGTTAAGTTTTTTAAAAAAGAAATTAAAGGTTGACCCTTGGCCTCATGTCAGAGCAGGTGGGCCAGTGGTCACCCCGCTTCTTCTGCCTGCCTCTTAGCAGCCAGGAAACCCCTGAGTTTACTTTGTGGCTTAGTCAGTCACTTAACTCTCCTTTTGCTCTTTCTGCCCAAGCTATCTATGTTAGGTTGTACGTGGCCACAGCCCATTGTCCGTGGTTCCTGACTTCTGCATCGCAGTCTTGTCTCCAGAACTTGTGAGCACACCACTTTTGTCTCCCAGCAGGCAGGTGGCACGTCCTGTTTCATGACTTCATGGTGCTGAATTACAGTTGTGGGAATTTTTAGAGGAACAATACATACACACCCTGGGGGCACCTCTTCAGGTCACTTCTACCTGGGAATTTCAAGTGTGTGTTTTTGGCTAGGGATTGAGGATTCCATGTAAGCAACAGTCTTTAGTTATGGCTGGAGATGCTGTATTTTTCTTGGCTCCAAATTACTAGTCGGGCCACTTGTTTGCTTTAGCAAAACTGTCCTTTTTCTTTCCTCTCCCCCACCCCCCAAAGCACATGTTTGGTGACCTGTCTTGTTTGTTTGCAGAGCAAAGAGGGTGGAGGTGTCAGACGATGAAGAGAAAGGGGCTGAAAGCCTGAAGAAAAAGAGGCGTCGAATCAGACAGCCTCAGTCAGACAGCAGCAGTGATGAGGGTAAGTGGAAACCGGTGTGGTTGGTGACACTTTGGTTACTTTGTAGAAATAAGTGCCGGCAGCAATGCTAAGCATCTGTCCTGAATGGGTGCAAAGCCCCAGTGAGGTGCCTTCTCTTTCCCCTGATCATCCGCGTTGCCCTCCTCTGAACACGCTCCAGCTCGTCTGCAATTCAGTCTTGTGAGTGAATATGCAGGAAACCTACACGTTGATCCCAGCACATGGTTCTCAAATACTTTTAAGAATCTATCTTGGCCTATTAGAAAGGAGCAGATAAAAGCAAGAATTGGCCAAGACGGCTTCTTAAAAGTATTTGCCTCTTGCTTTTGAAGGTGCTGTGCTCCTTCCCTTCCCAGGCTGGTCATCAGGAGCCCTGAGATGTGATGATGGCACCTTTTGAATATCAGGCCTCAAGTATGCCTTTTGCTGACTAATTTTAGAAGCTCAAGTGTGAAGTGTGTTTGCCTTGGCTTTAACGAGACATGCAGCAATAAATCTAGAATGACGTGGTAATGCTGCAAGTTCACATGGGGATGTAGTGCCAACCTTGCGACTCGGCTCCTTTTTCTCCCTTCAGATGTCCCGGCATCACCTGCAACTCCTGAAGTGAAAAGCTTGTCTCCTGAACCAGCCGCAGTGCCACAACCAGCCGCTGGGCCGATGGAGGTAACAGGCTTGTTTTGCATGTGCATTCCAGATCGTAAGGAGTGAAAGTCCTCCTTGAAAGTGGATCTGAAACTCGGTAACCCCAAATTCTGAACATGGGCTTCTGCCGTGCAAACTTCCATCGCTCCGTGCGTTGCATTGTTCAAGGCAGGGACTAGTGAGTGGGTGGGAGGGAGATGGAGAGTTTCCAGGTTTGGTCCCTGCTGTAATTTCCTTTGCCTGGGAATGGAAAAAAAAAAGGGACAAAACTTTGGAAAACATTGCGGGGCTGGAGGCAAGGAGGGACTGCAGGAGGAACCCTTTGCTCTTCATATGCTCCTTCCACTACTTTTTTAACGCTCTAAAGCTACTGACTCTCATGCAATGGATGAGTGGGTCCCAGTGGCAGAACCAAGAATAGAGCACAAGAGCAGCGATTTTCAGTCCAGCGCTCATTGCTGTTAGGCGGAGGAGGACATGAGCTTGAAGAGAGTGAGCTTAGGTTGCAGCTGGGGTGTCTATAAAACAAATTGCAGGGAGAGGCAGGGCTTCAGTGGCTCTAGCTTGGAGGCTAGTCCTCAGGAATAGAGCTTGTACAAAATGCAGCGGCCAGATTGGTACCCCAGGTACCAGGAGGTTCAAACATATAAGACCAATTCTGCCCCACTTGCACTGGCTGCCTGTACGTTTCCGAGCCCGATTCAAGGTGCTGGTTTTAACCTATAAAGCCTTACGCGGCTTGGGACCACAATACCTGACAGAAAGCCTCTCCCGACACAAACCTACCCTAACACTACGTTCAGCATCTAAGGTCCTCCTCCGAGTGCCTACTCCAAGGGAAGCTCGGAGGTCGGCAACAAGGGAGAGGGCCTTCTCTGTGGTGGCCCCCCACTTGTGGAACGATCTCCCCGACAAGGCCTGCCTGGCGCCAACATTGTTATCTTTTCAGCGCCAGGTCAAGACTTTCAACTTCTCTCAGGCATTTAGCAATATCTGATGAGCCTGGGTCTGTTTTATTTTTTTAGGCTTACAGCTTTTTAAGTTGTTATAGTGGTTTTAAATGTATGTGTATATTGTATGTTTTTGCAGCTTTAATTTTTGTGTTTTGTTTTTAAGTGTTTTAATCTTAAGTAAATCGCCCAGAGAGCTTCAGCTATGGGGCGGTATACAAACACAAATAATAACAAATAATAATAATATAGAGCTGATGCAAATAAAACCCCAACCAGAGGTGGCTAAAGAGCCAGCTGAGCTGAGGTTGATGCTGTTCCTTTTGCTCTGCTTGGACCTACATCCCAGGACCATTTGCAGGCTCTGATACTTTTTTTTGGGGGGGGGGGGTTACAGCCATGATCAGAAGCTAGATTGGCTGGTACATGCCCATCAGAGACAGTGAAAAAGTAGCTTTCTTCTAGCCAGTTGCGATGTCTGGTCCCACCATGATAGCACAACAATATTTATATGAATTTATCAACATGGGGTATAGTCTGAGGAAGTGATTTTACTCAGGCTTTATGTAGGCTGGATTTTGTTTTACTTCTAGCTGGACTATTCAGCTTTTGACAAGCTTTCTTCCCCTTTCAAAGTTTTAGCTGTTTCTCCCCCCTCACTATCACCACACATATTGTTTTATATAAGTTTGAATGTTAACAATTACATTGCTGTTTTCTGAGACAACCATGAACAGTGGGGAAAGTTTAGAATTTGACCAATAAGGTGGTGGTTTTAATTTTCTGCCTAACATTTTTTATTACAAAAATTAAGGAAGAATGACGAGTTTTTCAGGAATACTCCTGACGCCCTCCTACATAGATGGGAAGGCCACTTCTCAGAAGTAGTTTTCTCTCTGCCCATGAGATTTGGAAAAGTTAAAACCTGGATTACTTCATGTTTAATTAGAATTCATGCTGAAACCAGATAGTTGGCATGCAGACTCATTCATTTAAGGCCCCCAGAATGAATTCTTTCCTTTTTCAGCAGCGTCTGATAAAAATGATCTGATAACAATGCTATCTCCCCTTTGTTTTTAACGCCTAGTGATAAAATCCAAAATTTGCCAAGGGATGAGAACTTATTTACAGGGTTTGTCAAGAGTTTGTTGATACTTCCATAAGCCCGCGAAGTTTTAGTTCGAAAATAAATTGAGTGAACGTCTCTGTTCAAAAGAGGGTGGATGGGGAAAATCTGCTGTGTTCCAGTTAAGATGCTGCCTGAAGTCCAACTTGACAGTGCTTACTTCTGAGTAATAATAATAATAATATATTTATTTATTTCTTACCTGCCTCTCCTTCAGGATCGAGGCTGGGAACAACATTGATACAAATGACATAAAATACATAAAACTGATTAAAACATATATAACTAATACATTATTAAAATACAGATAAAACTCTTAAAATTCGACTGGGTAGGCCTGCTGGAACAGATTGGTTTTTATGGCTTTCTTAAAGTCAAAAAGACTATTAAGTTGATAAGTACTCCTGCATCAGTTCAACTTGTAAAACAGGTTGAGTATTTGTTTAACAAAGGCTATTCAGCCAGCTGAAAGGCAGCCTTCAGCTTTTAATCAGAAACGCAGTCTTGCAAAGAAGTTTCACCATTTAAACTGCTAGTCTGTAGTAGAAGCCCTTCAAAGAAAAGGAGAGAAGTATCCAGTTGCTTCTTGAGTCTTTTCCTCACTCTTATCTCTTTTCATTCTCTTTCTGTTATTTTGGTGTTTAATTCCTTGCCATTCCAGCTTATAACTTAAAGCATTTAACTTTCAGCAGGTATTTATCAGCATGCTGATTAACTCAACTTTTAAAATTTTGAAGGTGTTAGCCTTCACTAATTCAAACTTGGAAGTCACCTTTCAGAAACCAAAGGATTAGATCTGACCAAAAGGGAAGTGGGTTATGTTTCTTTTTCATTAGCTCTTTTATTAATAATTTCTCTTACTTTTTTAAAAAAAATCAAAATAGTAAAGAAATTACAAAAATGAATTGCACAATAAAGCCCCTTGTCTTTGAAATTTAATTCGATAAAGCCCACCTGAAGTAGCACACGATTCCATTCCAAAGGCATCTTTTCCATCCTTACAGTCCCCTTTTCAAGACTTTCTAAGTTCCCTCCAAAATCCCTTCTTTTGGATTCCAGCTTCCCCTGGCATCACTTACAACCCTAGCTATGCAAACAGGCATGTTTAAAAAAACCAAGCAGAAGAAAGGGTAAAGGATTCAATTCATGGATCATGGCATCCGTTTCACTCCCATGTAGGCAAACCTCCACTGGGTCATACAAGCTGGGAAAGCATGGTGATGAATTATATAATCAGTGCAAGAGATGACAGGATCAACCACCACAGGTTCCCCCAGGCTTGTTTTTTTACTCTGGAACCTCTGATTGCTTAGCATAGATAAGATCCCTGAACGTCTGTTCTCTAATCACTAACAATAATAAAACTTAAATGCCCAGGTATATCTCATTCACTCACTAGAGCAGGAAAAGCCCATCACAATAATAAACCTTGTTGAGTGGATTGGAAACCTGCCTCTCCTTCTTTACTCTCTTCCACAGAGGGTCCTTGTAGTCCTGTGAAGTAGCAAGGAAGGGTGTGCCTGTTGGGGTGGCCAGTGATTTTCTTAAGAGAAAGACACAGCGCCTGAGTTGCCAGTTGCCATCCACAACCCTGTGGAATGCCTCACCTCTTTACTTCTCCGTTACTTATATACCCATTGTTTTTTAATGCAGCTGGAAAGACGCATGATGTAACTGACCTGCGGCTGCTCCTGTCAAGCAGGTCTGGCTCCACCTCACAATTTCATAATTCTCACTCATTGAAATGCCCCCTTTCAGGTTTCAACAGGACAGAAGAAGCGGATGCGGAAGCGAGTGTTGAAGTCCAAAACGTTTGTCGATGAGGAAGGCTGTATAGGTAAGTTGCAGGGCTGTCACTTGATTAAGGAAACCTTCGTCAATCAATCCTGAGCGTTAACGAATTGATAAAGCCTTTGTAAGTTTGTGCATGAGGAAAAACGGTTCTGCAGAAGAAGAAGAAACATACTTTGTTTTGGGATTATTGAGCGTGTCATAGTGGACACTATTTGAGAAATAGGCATTCTCTCTTGCGTGACAGAAAAGCAAGAATGCTTCTTCTAAGATTGTGGCTGCCCCTAAAAAGTAATTGCATTAAAAAGTACCTCAATTAAAAAAAAAATCTTCCACCAGATCTACTGGGGGCACAGTCGATGCAGATATTTTGATTACTCTAACCAGTTTATTAAATTGAATGTTACAGGAGAACTTGTTCTAAAAGGCACCCGTGGGTCATTGTTGTACAGTAACTTAAGCGTCTTCTGATGCAGGGAGAAAAGGCCTGCCGTGCCCCAGAACTAGCCCTGGCATTAAGAAAGAGGGGCGCAGGGCCATCGCCAGGCTTCAACATTTTCAATTGCCACGCTCACCATGGCAAATGTGCTCTCTGCCTTGTGAGCATGAGGAGTAACCAGCTTCCTCCCAACTCCTGGAGCCGTTGAGGTGCTGGGTTGGGGCCATCTCGACAATTAAGCAGCAGCCCTGCCCCCTCCCCAGCTTGAAGGTCACGGTGCCTTGCTCAGAGGGGGGCTGCTTGCTCCAGTGCCCAAGCCAGCCAGCTCCCCTGTTTCCCTGCAGGAGAGGCCAGCGGGGGGGGGGGGGGGGTCCTGAGCATCAGCTGCTGGGGAGCAGAGGCGGCCTGTGTTGGCTTGGCTGCTGCCGGTGGAGACACTTGGGGTACCTCTACCTAGCAGCAGCCCAGTGATCATGCTCCCCACTGCCTTCACCTGCTCCCCACTGCCTTCACCTTTTTCTTTCTTTTTTTCGAGGGGAAAGAACCAGACAGTTTGCGGTTTGGGGCTTGGCCAGAAGGCCTGCCAAAAATTACAGATCCTGGTCACAGCTCAGTGGATAGAATAAAGCAGGGGGTAGGCAAGGTGGTGCTTGGGGGCACCAGCGCACCCTTACACACTTTGGTGTCCACCAAGGTGCTGTGTCCCTCCTACTTTAAAAAAAAAAAAGTAGCACACTTTCTTATTGGTAGATGTGGAATACATTTCCGCCGGTGCTGAAAACTGTGGGTGAAAAGGAATTATTTTGTGTGTTGGGGGGCAGACCAAACCTCTGCCTTGTACTCCATCTTTTGGGCCGGCAACTTGTCCTTCCTAACTAGCCCTACCTCCCATGGCAGCCATTTTGGGACGCAGTTCAGGACCATATCTCGAATTGCTAACTGTGTCCATGGGCCCAGAAAGGCTGCCAATCCCTCCAGTAGAGCAGGCTTTGTACGCAGAAGGTTTCCGGTTTAATCCCTGGCATCTCAATGAAAAGCTTTCAGGTACCTCAGCATGGAAACGCTCCTCTTGAAACCACCTCCAGAGAGGGGAGGCAGTCTTGGGCCAGAAGGACCCGGGGATCCCAGTACAACTTGACATGTGCTGAACCAATAACACTTAACATTTGAATAGCACTTCCAAGTGCTCAAAGTGTTTCACGCGCATTCTCTATAAGTCAGTGTTCTCACCCTCCATATTACAGGGGTGGGCGGCTGAGGGAGAGCGGCTTGCCTAAGGCCCCCTGGTGAGATCGTGGTGGTGGCAAGATTCAAACCTTGGAGAGCCTGACTTATAGCCTAGCCCCTTTCTAACGACGGAGGCACATGACTCCCCGTGAACGAAGGAAAAAACCCTCGTCGCAAAGTTTCAGCCCTAGAACAAGCGGCCTCAAAGACGAGGAACCTCCTCATGAGGCCTTTAAAAGGAGACCGAATCTGCCAAGGGAGCTGTGGTTGGATGCCTAGAGCAGGAGTCTCCCCGAGGTTCCTGCAGATCCTGTGATTCTAAGCATTAACCGGTGCTATGGACCTCGTGTAGCATTCATTTCCAGCAGGACTCAGGACGCCCTGTTTCATGGAGGACCCCTTCCTAAGCCTGTTTCAGCTCAGGATTGCGGAGGGGGAGAGGCTGGTCGTGTGTGGAGAAGCCCTTTGCGGAGTTGGCCACCTTAGTCCTGCAAACCTGAGTGTTGATTGGATGGTGGCGGTGGAGTGCCTGGATTGGCCGGCTGTGAGAGGGTGGGAGAAGCTGGAGAACAGAGGGAGTGTATATAGGGTTCTGGCGGATAGACGTTGACAGGGATGAAAGAGAGTGTTAATTGATCAGAAGGGGTAGTTGATTAGAAACGAGAAGGGTTTGATGGTTATTGGAGCGAGACTGGATTAGGATAGTTTTGGGGAATAGATAATTAAGATAAAGAACAGTTGAATTCCGCATGGACCACTTAAGAGTGAACTACAGAAACCAATACGATTTGAAGCCTTGTGGCCGTAACACATTTGAACTGAGGAAACCAATAAGCTGATTGACGTATATATACTTCCGTTAATAAATTCCAATTAATTTCAAACAACTGGTGGGGTCTTTGGGTGTACCTGAGGAGACTCCTGGTGGCAGCAGAAAGGGATAGGCTGAGGGCCAAGTTGCTGGGCTGTAGTGCTGTGGGACCTAAAATAGTTAAGGCAAGTCAGGGGCAGCAGCAGCAACTGGCAGCCCTGCTTTTTCTCAAGTTAGAAATGGATTTGTGAAAGGTGGGGCTTCTCAAGTTTGGCTAAGTGCCTTGCTCGGAAAAGCTGTGTTGTGATCTCCGGGTTGCGTTCGGGCTTCTCCGAAGGGGCGGGCCCTGGCCTTTGTTTCCCCAGCCAGCCCCCCCTCGCTCCTTCCCAAGTCCTGGATTGCCAGAGCTTTGCAATAAAGAAGGACACTTTTCCTCTTCCAGCAAAAGGTCCTTCTTGTTTTTATTTTCATTGTCAAGAGTGGGAAGCTTGCCTCCCCCGCCTAGAGCTTGGATTGAGTGGTCTCTGGTGGAACGTTGACCTCCTGGATTTGCAATCCAGATCCGGTACAGATCATTAGGGAGTGGGTTCACACCCCTGCGGCATTCTTGGCAGATGGTTTGAAGTAGCAAGGGAAGAGCAAGAAGGATCTCTGGGGAGCAGTGTTTGGATAAGAGGGCCTTATCCCGGCTTCCAAGTCAGAGGACCAAGTGTTGCCTCTGCAGAACTTGTAAAAACTGTGTTACGGGTCTATACGTTAGGGTTGGAGCTTGGAACATATAGATAGTAGATGTGTAGAATTGTGGACTCTTAGTGATACTAGTACAGAACCTCTCCTGTCCCACCATAAGTCCAATTCACACCGTTCCCTCTCCCCCTGCCATTTTGAACATTAGATTCCTGTTAGGAGCCAGCCTAGTCCCCCAGTAGTAACTCAGGGCATGGCACTGTACTATATCAAACCAGTCCAAGGGTTGAGGACATTTCTGTAGTCCATGGATACAGTTCTGCAAAAGAACAGGAAAGGAAAGGTGGGGATTAGGTTGGGCTGCATTTGGGAGCCCCTGGGACACTTGCCGTGGTTGCTTACAGGATGGAGGTTGATTTGATGTCCCCTTTAAGCCCCTGCGGGATAACCCCCACAGCTGAAAGAAAGATTTCAGGCCTCGGAAGTACTGCAATTGCTTCTGCCATTCTTTGTTCCCAGTGACTGAAAAGGTTTACGAGAGCGAGTCCTGTACGGACAGCGAAGGCGAGTTCCGGTCCAAGCCCCCCGTCGCTCTCAAACACCCTGCCGGAGCTGCGAAGAAAGAGGCCAAAGAGGAGAAGAAAAGCACTCGGAAAGGAGGGGCTGCAACCAGCAAAGCGAACAAGCAAGCATCCATCATGGGCTTTTTCCAGAAGAAATGACCTTCAGCCCTCTTGCCACTGGCGGAAGGTTGCTTCACAGCAAACCGCCAGGCAGAATACTGACTCTGTAAGTGAGCTCTCTGGAATCCGAAAACCAGGCGCAAGGATCCACTCGTGGAGGTGCTTTTGATGCAGAGAACAGGACAGGAAGCAGCCGCTGCTGGCAACCGAGGCAGACGCAAGGCTGTGTGGCGGGCCTTATAAATATAAAACATAATAGACATGGTGTATAATAGATGCGTTTTATATTTTTCAGGCTGATGTTTTGAGGTGTCCTGTCTGAGGAAGGGTTCACGAGTGAATTGACTTCTCCCATTGGCACAAATCAATCAAATCCTTTTCACGGTGGTGGACTGAAGTGCTTGGTAGAGATTTTAAGAGCTGCTGTTGCGAGGGGGAAGTGGTCTTCGGGGTGAAAAGAGGGGCATGCAGAAACAAGGTTCCATGAGTTTCCTGTGAAGTGCGTATCAGAGATTCCGCCCCACCTCTGAGATCAGGCCATACCACATGTCCCCACTGGGAAAGAGACTGCCCTTTCCCCAAGATCTGGAATACCAGCTGCATGCTGTGATGTCCGTTCTGCAGGTGCCCTTCTCTCTGGGCGCTGAAATCTTGAGGCTGGGAGCCCCCGTTCCTAGCAGAATGTGGCCTGTCCCCACCCCTTTGGTTGGAAAGGCCCTAGGTGATAAGGATTGGGGAGGGAGAGTCTCCCTTCCCGTAGTGCTTTGCCTTATTTCCTATTTGACTGAAATATAACGGGCCACTGCTGTCGCCTGCTTTCGTAGCCATTAGGAAGGCCAAGTACAACTGAGCATCTCGGTATTTTTCCTTAGCAGAGGGCTACAGGCAGCCTGGAAACAGTGAAAGCTTGACAAATGTCATAAAAAGTATCATGACCCTGTGTTTTGGCAGAGGCTGCCTCTGCTGGGCTGTGTGCTTGAACTGGTACAGATTCCTGTCATGAGCAACCAGGCTGGACTTGCCCCCTTTGTGATAGAAAGATCCCTGTAATGTTCGCATGCAGCACCTGCTTCAGACTACTTTTTGCCCTGCCCCCCCCCCCCCGTTCCAGAAGGGGAGCTTTCCTTTTGACAGAGCACCTGGCCAAGGGTAGCATGTCGTTGTTTGCGCTTGCATGCATGAGGTTACGTCCGTCTCGGCATCAATGGAGGGTGGTGAAATATCTGCCTAGTTGACCTCGATCGCTACCCCCTTAATAGAGAGACCACTTGGGTATTGAAGAAAATTAGTAACAAGCACCTCTGCTCTGGAGGATCCAACTCTAAAGAAACCAAGTTTGAAAGGGCCGTGGCATCCCCGCTCATATGCGCTCCTTAGCAGGAGCTCCTTCCTGGTCGCTCTTCTCTCTCGTTGTGTAGCCTCAGCTGGTTGTGGTGGAAGAAGAATACTCCGTTCTGTGATCACCCCACCATCCATGGTTGATTTATCTCTAGTTTTGGACTTAGGGTATTTTGCAGCCTTGCCTCAGTTGCAACCAAAAGGCAGTTTCAAGAGGTCTGCAGGCGGGCACCCACCAGAATAGAGTTAAGGTGAAATCACTGGTGACTTCTTAAGGCCACTTCTTGAAATCACTGGTGACTTCTTAAGGCCACTTCTGTTGCCTTTTAGATGGCTACAAGGCCAAAGGAGGACCAGAAAGAGGTTCAGTGTTGAAGCTCCTTACTACCGAAATATTTTTTTGTTCTGAAAGTGTTTAACTTGCTCCTAAGGAGTAGTTCAAATTCATTGCTGAACAATCTGAATCTAATCACAACTGTTCCAGATGTGGAAAAATAACCTGCGCCGTTGGGTAGCCACTGGCTTCAGTCTGCTCAAAGCAAGACTTTGTACTTCGGTTTTTGTGTTCAAATGGCTGGACTTCTAGTAGATGCATCCAGTTAATAGCCCAGGACTGCAGGCTAGCCTTCATGGCAAAGAAAGCCTGTTTAATGTTCGAATCCTAGGTTTCCCTACCCACAGGAAAGGTGGCTTGTCATCATTCTCTGTACAGAATTGAGAGCAACAGCTGAGTGTGGCTCTGTGTCCTTGGAATAGTATTGGTTTGTGTGTGTTTTTGTTTTTCCCAGCCTCTTCTAGGGGGCCTCCACTAGAAGAGGCTGGGAAACCTTAGTTTGGCTTCTGCCAAATGTCTTCTTTTTATTATTTTTTTACATCTTTCCCAAGAAAGTAATGCTCACGTTTTTTCCTCCCTTTTGTATGCTCAGAAATTTATGCTGGGGGGGGGGGAAGTTCAATAAAGATATGGTCTTCTGTTACCATTTCCCCCCCTGATCTTCCTGGACAGGCGTTTTGCGTTGGAAATTTGTGCTACTGCTTGTTTTATTGGTCGGCTAAAGTCTTTTCACCGAGCTTTGAAGATTTTCCATGCAACGGAATACTTCAGGAATAAGTAATCCCGGAGCTGTGTTCACCGTGTTCAGAAGTACAAATATACCGTTCTAAACACAGCTGGAATTCTTTGCCTGTTAGTAAGGCACTCTGGATTCCTTGTGTACATGAGGGGCTGTGAGACTGACCTCACCTGTGCTTCTCTTCGTGATAGCATTGCATCTTCCCCGGATGCTTGGGGATACTACTGATGGGGGCAGGCGGAGTAAAAGTTAGCCAGTTGGTTAAATAAGCTCCGGGCTTGGGTGACTTGCAAAAGGTGAAATGGTCCACCGTTGTCACTTAACTTGCAGAGTTTGTCACAGTCAGATGTACACCCTTGCAGGAGCTCTGCAGACAGGTACCCTGTCGTACTACTGGAGAGCAGTGGATGACAACCCCACCCAAAGCTATGTCTATATATTGTTGTAGGCCGCCTTGTGAGGGCTTCTGCCCTGAAAGGCGGCCAAGAAATGTTTTAAATAAGTAAAGCTATGCAGTGGTAGTGCTACCATGTAAGGCTAAGCCAGCCTCCCCCAGCCTGGTGCCCTCTAGATGTGTTGGACTACAATCCCCATTTCTCCCTGCTAACATGGCCGTTTGCTGTGAAGGTGGGAGGTGGTGTCTTATATATCTGGAGGATAGCCGATTGGGAAGGCTGGGCTAAGCCATAGCTCATGTATTTCATGGCTTGAACCGTGGGCTTGTGCGCCTCCCCCTTCTGTGTGGCTGGAATGAGATGAGACGCATGTGCTTGCATTGTTGGCTAGCCCCATAACGTTGCGTCTGCCCAGGGAAAACTGCGATTAGCGTTAACTGGCTTGTCCAGACAAAGCCGACTTCACAATATAGTTAATTATCCTGATTTGTTCGGATAAACCAAAGCTAACACGAGCCCACAGCCCACCGTGGCTTATTTAAGACAAAATGGCAGGCAGCCATTTTGATTATTAAAGCCACAACCTCAGGTTGTCCTGTCCAAACCTGGCGGGGGTGGGTTAAACAGCCCTTGGCGTGTTTTAGGGCACACAGTGCAACCCATCGTGGCTTATTTAAGCCACAGTCATTGTGACGAGGGTTTTGAAAGAAGAGAAAGGTGAATTGGGGGAGTTCCAGGTTTATGGGGAAGAAAAAGCAGGAAAGGCATCCTTTAAGAGGTCTTAAGGCAGCCAGGAATGGTACGGATGCAGCAGCAGAGGTCAGTCGCAAGATCATACGAACCGATGTGGCCACCGTAGGGTTCAACTTTACAGGAACCTCTCATGGAGGAACTGGCAGTAAATTTGGGGGTAGAACAGAGGGGGTCTGTGGCCTTTCGGACTGCAGCTACCAAAAATAAACGTGCCTTCATCATTTTTCAGCTAAACATTTTTTCACATTCACTATAGGCCTCGAATCAGTCAAAATGATGAATGCCTGCTTCCTTCCCAGCTGCAATGCTGTGCAGGGCCTCGAGGGGGAGTCCTACATTTAGCTAACAAATCAATAATATAATATAATAATAATGATGATAATAATTATTTATTTATTTCTTACCCTCTCCCTCCGGATCGAGGCGGGGAACATCAGTAAAAACAATATAAAACACATATAAAATACATAAAACTGATTAAAAGCATATAAAGTTAATACATTATTAAAATCAACAAAGTCTTAAAATTCGAATGGGTAGGCCTGCCGGAAGATATCAGTCTTTATTGCTGTCATAAATTCTAGAAGACTGGTAAGTTGGTGGATCTCTTCCTGCGAGTCGTTCCAAGGTCCGGGGGGGGGGGGCAGAAGAGAAGGTCCTCTAGGCACGTCCTGTTGCCTGCAATGGGCCCATCAGAAGCTGAACTTACACCCAGTGAGGCTATCAGCCCATGCAGCTCAACAGTTTCTGATAGAGTGGGTCTTTCCCATCCTTATTTGGAAAGACCGGGGTTGAATCGGGGAGCGTTTGCATTCAAAACATGCGCTCCACCACCATGGATGAAAGCTGCTATGGCCCTTGCAGCGGCTGTGGTTTTTTTCACCTAAGGCAGCATCCCTCCATGGCTTTTACATGAACGATGGGATGGGAGCGCCCAGCCGCGTCTATATCCTGTCCTCCCACAACTTGCATTGCGCCGAGCATCATAGCTTAGAGTACAGCGCGTGAGTCCCATGCAGGAGGTCCCAGGTTCAAGCGCTGGCATCTCCGTCCTCATAAAAAGATCACGTAGGAGAGGACGGGAAAAACTTCCTCTGCCCGAGTGAGTCCCTGGAGAGCCACTTCCAGTCGGAGCGCACAGTGCTGGGCTGGATGGATCAATGGATCTGGTTCTGGACAAAAGATGCCATGACGTGGTGGTCAGGCCCATACTTTACAGGCAGAACTGCCCAGCAGTGATCTCTAGCCTTTATATTCTGTTAAAAAGCCCCTTTGGTAGCTGGGCTGGGCAGGACGACCTCTGCATGTGGCACTCAGGAGAGCCGCAAGGTTTAGACTGTGGTGAGAGGAGAATTCAGGCCATTCAGCCAGTCCTCCAGACCTCCTCCATGAAGGTTTCCCCTCCCTCCGCTGTCCAGCAGCCATTCCGGCAGGCTGTGCTTCAGGGATATGAGGGTGAAGCAGAGGCATTTTTTAAGCCCTGCTGAAAGACTGATTTCCCCCTCTTCCTTTTTCCTCGCGCACCTTTTTAGATTGTAAGCTTGTGGGCAGGGACGGTTTTCTTTTGCTGACTATTTGTAAACCACTCCGGCCGTCTTTTTGGCTGAGGGGCTTGATAAAAATGCTCTTCGTGAATTTGTTTTTTAAAGGTTGCATGGGCCAAAAGTCAGACTTCGTAAGAGGTACCTGCTGCTCTGTATCCAAAATGACTTTGTTAACAGATGTTCTTGGGAACTTAGTTCCTAGAATAGCTCAGTCTGGGACTCTGCCCCGAGGCGTATTGAAGTGACAAGAGTACCTCTGAGCATATGGGGGAGTGCCTTCCCAGATGGGTGGGAGCTCAGCACCAGTAACAAAAAAGTACAGTTGTCAGAGACAATCCAGGGGCTGGCTCTTATCCACCAAAAAGGAAGTTCGCTTTCTCATTAACTGAAAGGTCAAGCTGTTTTACTGCTCAGAGGTCTGGGAACTGCTCCAAATTAACTTCTGTGTATGATATTAATAAGTAGCAGGGGGAGACCCCACCCCAAGGAGAACTGAATAATTGTGGGTTGGCAGCAACTGGACCCCAAGCTGGGAATGGCAGGTGGTTCGTGGGGAGCCAGAATTGATGTCTGTTGACCACAGCTGCATGAGGGCCCTGTGGGTCAGGGTTGAGGAGCTCTGTCAGGCTAGGGTGTGGGTCCCTGGTCAAAAACCAGATGCCCATTTGCAACTTGGGCCGAATCCAGTTCTGGAACGGCAAAGGAGGCCGACAGAAGGTCAGACGTGACGTACGTTGATAGAAATGGACTGTGTGAGAGCCAACCCCCCACCCCCGGTGCATTGAACAAGGCGAACTACAGGTCACGATGCTAAGAGGGGACAGGAAGAGCTGAGAGATTATAGGTAAGACAAACGGAGGTATTGGCAAATCAGATTTGCCTTGCTGGGCTGGAATTCCCCAGAATATCGCATGAGAATTATTTCCGTTTATAGTCCCGGGCATTGCGACATTCTGCACTGAGGAGTTTTGCAGGTTTCCTGTCGATTTGAAGGGGAAGAATGGGTTTTGATTTGAAATCTGTGGATTTTGACCCAGTCACATTCTCCGTAACCTTGTGATCATTACCATATCATGCAACCTTCCCCCACTCTGGTGCCTTCCAGATGTGTTGTACTGCAACTCCCCTAATTTCCAGGCAATTCGTCTGTAGGATCCCAGCTTACCTGGGTCCTACCTTGATGTTATTTCACCACCAAGTCTAGACCTTTTATTTTCCCTACTCCTGTTATACCTTAAACGACTGTGGCTCTGTTTTTATGGATTCTGTGTTCTTCTGATGTTTTATTCTGCCATGTTGGCTGGGAATTAGGTTTGGATTCCCCCCTTAGAATTTTTTTAAGTACCAGCTGTTTAGCCCACCTACTGAACCACTGCCTCGAGGCTGCCATGGCATGCATGGACACGGGTTAAAATGTGGCACAAATCTCTCTGTAAGCAAAGGATGAGCTGAAAGTCCCCTGTTGAGAACATCCGGCTTGAATGTTTGGGAGTGGAGTGAAAGGTGTGTTCTCCCCTTACTTTTCACAACTACCACCACTGTTGCAGCGGTAGTGATGGTGGTATTACTGCAGGGGGTTGCCGTTGTTTCGATCCACAGTTTACTTCGGCACAATGAAATATGGTGATGTCGCATCACTTGCAGGGAAATTGTGGGTTTAAAAAGCTGCAGCCACCAACCAGTTGATGAAATTCTGCCTGCTGATGTTAAGGCTGTCAACCACACCTCTGAAATCTGCCAAAATCTCCCTTCCCCATTTTGCCAGCTGCAGGTGGAGTGGTGAAGGGGGTCATTTCAGCCCAGACATAAAGTCACATTTCACATGACCAGGAAACCTGCAGATTCATTTATTACATTTATTATATCCCAGCTTTCTTCCATTTTGGAATTCAAGGGGGCTACATGTGTTCTCAAATGGTCTCCCTTCCAAGCACTGATCGGGCCCCACCCTGCTTAGCTTAGCAAGGTGGCTGCCTCATGTGCCTTCAGACCATGTCCCCAGATAGCGGCAGAGGCACTAAGGAACGACTTTCTCCTCACCAGGCGCAGTTCTGAAAAAGTTTTGTAAAACAGGCAAAAAAGAAACGGGGAAGGGGAGGTAAAGCGGAAACCCTAACCTCAAGTGTTGCAAGACCTTGCATATAAATTTCTTTCCCGGCCTCTCCTCTTTCTTCGTGTTTGCTCGTTTGTTTTGTGAAACTTTCTCAGATATCAGAAATAAATTGGTGAACAAAATCCTACTGGAAGCGCAAGGTCGTCCCGCACAGAAAACCGGCATACGCCTTGCTGCTGGAGCCTTATTAGGCCTTTTCATGAAAAGTTATGTCTTCTTGTGGCTGTTTGTGCCACTCAGTTACTCACACTTCAATGGGCTGCCGTGTTTTCCTTGGCTCGGCAAGCGTTATTTTCTCTACGCATTTACCCACTAGTCTAGAATGAGCCATTACAACATTTCTTCATCAGAACTGACACTTCTGCCTGGAGTATCCATCTATCGAACTGAAGACAGAACCCTTATTTGTTCGGCAAATATTGCCTTGACCTCTCACGACTGTAAATTATAAACAGATACAAAACAGAAGGGGCCCTATTGAGACATCTCGGGCTTTGGGGAGCCTTGTTAAAATGTTGGCCAAATACTATTCAGAGATTAAGTTTATTGCTCATTGGGCAGTTTACGTCAAAGGAAAACGAGTGATTGCTGTTTTTTTCCCCCTCTAAGAAAACAAGGTCTATTCTCGCATTCAGAGTGCAGGCAAAACTTTACTGTGTGATAGTGTGAAATTTATTTTAAGGCAATAAGGAGGTACCTTATACTCAGGACTCAGTGCTAAAATTATTAAAATTCTGCACCCTCGCAGTGCGAATCCTGCACTCTGTGTTAGTAATACAACTTGAGCAGATTTGCATAAGTTTTCTTTTTTGGAATCATTATTATTATTTTATTATATCCTGCCTTTTTCCCAATACTGGGACTCAAGGTGGCATTACAAATTAAAATGTGTACAGTTAAAACAGATAGACATATACAAAATTTAAATAATTAAACATGCTACAATATTAAAACATTTAAAATATGAATATTTTTAAAAATCCAATATATAAACAATGCATAAACAGAGGTCCAGACTATTCCCCAAGGGCCAGCTGGGTCGAAAAAGTTTTAGCCTGTCTCCGGAAGCACACCAAGGAGGGAGCCAGTCTGGCCTCCCTGGGAAGGGAGTTCCAGAGCCCTGGGGGCAGCCACCAAGAAGGCCCTCCCACACGTTCCCACTAGGCGTGCCTGGGATGGTGGTGGGACCAAGAGAAGGGCCTCCCTTGAAGATCTCAAAGCACGGGCAGGCTCGTAAGGGAGAATATGGTCTTTCAGACAACTGGACCCATGCCATATAGGGCTTTATAGGTCATAACCAGCACTTTGAATTGTGTCCGGAAACAGACTGGGAGCCAGTGGAGCTGTTTTAACAGGGGTTGTATGCTCCCTGTCACAGGATTGCTAGAAGGCGGTGGAAGAGGAGGGAGAACATGGAAGCCCCAATGTTCAGCACCTGAACACTTTATTCAGCCACATCTCTGCCTTGTGAGACATCCAGGCATTCTCAAGGTCCCAGGTTCAGTCCCAGGCATCTCTAATCAAAAAGATCTTGGGGACGGGGACTGGAAAAGGCCTCTGCCTCTGAGTCCGTGGAAGGCCATTGCCGTCTCAGAGGAGACATACTGGCATGGCCGGCCCAAGACATTTTGCTGTCTGAGGCACAGCAACTAATGACACACCCACAACCTCTCAAATTAAGGTTGGTCGTATCCAAGGCCAACGGAGTCATTTTTGGCAACTGAAGGGGGAAATCCCACAAGCATCTCTCCCCATCTCTGGCTGTCAAAGCACAATAAAAACAGTAAACGGCAAGCAATTTGCTACCCTTTTAAGAAACCTAAAACCTGATGCCTGAGGCAGTTGACTTACTCTGCCTAATGGTAGGACTGGCCCTGAATGCTGGGCTATATAAAGAATGGTCTCACGAGATATGGTTGTAACACCTAAGACCTGTAGCGTAGTTTTAGAAGACATGCCGTGCCTACAGAACAGCTTCACATGAATTGCATTTGTTTATTTAAAACGTGTCTTGGCCTCCTGTCAGGGCAGAAGCCCTCACAGGGTGGCTTGCAACCATAAAATACATAAAAAACAGTTAAAACGTTAAAAGCAATAAAAATAAAACATAATAAAATAGTAATTAAAAACAATAAAAACTAACAATTAAATCAGCAGGAACAACAATGCCAATAGCAAGAGCAGAGGCCTCTTCCAACTCGACTGTTCTATGATTCATTTGGGCATCTTGCCCAAGTGTTTCAAATAAAGCCGGGTTGGGCTTGTTGGTTTAACTCGGGTGAAGAACCTCAGTTCCAAGGGCCAAATCTGACTCTCCTGAGGCCCCAATCCGGCCCCTTAGAGTTTCCCAGGCAACTCATTCTATTGGGCACCCCCTCTTTCTCCAGACCACTACTTGCTTAGTGTTTCCCTGACTTTTCTGCAGGTTTTTCCCCCGTTCTGAAAGGTCGAAATTACTCTCTCGTGCAGGGCCCACTCTCCCAAGAAGCAGGGTGAACCCCCCCCCCCTCAGGCAGCAGGGCAGGATGTGGTGCTGGCCACCAATTTGGATGGCTTTAAAAGGGGGTTGGATAAATTTCCAGAGGAGAAGGCTAGCAAGGGCTACTAGTCCTCCTGGCTATAGTCAAGTCAATCAAGTCAAAGTTTACTTGCATATGGTACAATGGCCTTTACAATCAATACATACACAACCCCCATGGGTCGCCCCAAACAGAACCGAGGGTCGCCCCATCCTTCCACAGCCTCCTGGCTATATACTACTTCCAGTATCAGAGGCAGTATGCCCGTGTACTCCAGTTGCTGGGGAACATGGGTGGGAGAGTGCTATTGCACTCATGTCCTGCTGTGGGTCTCCCATAGGCAGCTGGTTGGCCCCTGTGTGAACAGAGTGCTGGACTAGCTGGACCCTTGGTCTGATCCAGCATCTGGGCTCTTCTTCAGTTCTTGTAACATCCGTCCATCTCTACCTTTCTCTTCCAGAGATCCTGAAGTGCAGCTGCAAATCAGAGTACCGGATATTGGAGTCGGTGGGCCAGAGAACCTTTTGGTACCTGCCAACCCTATGATTCATACAGATAACCCTCCCTAGCACATCTCATTCCTCTTCGGGGCAGATCCGACAGTAGGAAAAGCGAGTTTCAGCAGCCAAACCCACCACCTTTGCAAGCTGCTCTGATCACGGTCCATCAAGCAACAAACCAACCTTCGTCCAACCCCCCCCCCCCAGTTGGACCTCTCATTCATCCTTGTCATCCAACCACCCCATGCTCTGGTTGCGCCCCCTTAGCGGACTGGCTCCCAGCCACAGCCCCACACAAGACTGATGTTCCCAGCATGTTACTGAAGGCCCTGTTTTGTGCTTACGAGCAGGCTTTCGCTTGGCCTGTGATTTTAATTAGACTCTGGTTACGCACCCGGCGAGTGTGAAATGCAGCTCTGAGCCCAGGTGGGATGCAGCGAGGGCCGTGAAATAAAACAACCCTCTTACGAAATCCTTCTCTCCTAAAGAGTACGGCGAGGTGGGGGGTGGGGGAACGCTCGTCCCTGCAGCCTCTTGAACACAACAATCTAAGTGCTTAATGTGTTTTCATTGCGTTACAGGTCCCGTTTGCCACGTATAAAGCCTCCCAGGGTGATATATAGCCATTTTGGGCAGGCAGCTCACCTGTTCCCATCTCGGAACGTGTAGAGAACCACAGGGCAGTTAATTTACTGCCTCTTTGCAAGGACGGCATTCCCAAGACCACGCTCCTGCACGCTCGCTAGTTCAAGCGGCAGCTCTTATTCCAGGAGTCATCAGCCAGCCGACCTCCCACGGGCCAGATCTGTCCTGGAAGGCAATCTGAGCTGCCTTCACCGGTGTACGGTAAAAGTTGACGTGCTCTCATTGTGACGCTTCCCATAACCACACCTCCAAAGAGCGTCCCAAAATTCAGGCAGCTGCGTCGATCCATATCAACAAACCCATTCTAGCAATTTTACCTCACCGGTGGCGCTTAATCACCCGTGCAAAGTCATCAAGGAATGGTATCTTGTTATTTCAGACCATTTTGAATTAGGACGTTTTTGACGTTTTGCTTTGTAAATTTGACCATGAGGGGTTCCTTGAAAAATAAGCTGGACAGCCGTCTGTCAGGGATGCTTTGAGGTGGATTCCTGCCTTGAGCAGGGGGTTGGACTCGATGGCCTTAGAGGCCCCTTCCAGCTCTACTCTTCTATGATTCCATGAACATTAGATCCTGAATTCTACTTAATGTAATTTCAAAGCAATAACAGCAAGTGTTCTAGCACTGAGCTACGCTCCCGCCCCCATTCTGAGCAGAATAGAGAAGCAGTCCATATACGTCCCCAGCTGGGAAATAAGGCAGCCTCCCTCAGCCTGCTGCCCTCCGGACGTGTTAAGTCACAACTCCTGGGGAATGCTACCAGTTGTAGTCCAACACATCTGGAATGCACCAGCTTGGGGGGAGGCTGCCATAAGGGCACAGTGGAACAGCTGGCTCTAAATCCATCCTAAGTCAGCACTTTTACTGTTGCTGGTCATTATTTTCACATGATCTGGACCTTGTTTCCAGGGCCGGCGCTATTGTTAGGCAGAGTGAGGAAGCCGCTTCAGGTGGCAGATGCTCAGATGGGGCAAGGAGCAGTGATGGAGGATGCCCAGGGCCCCCCAAGCTAGCCTGGTGGGGAGCGCAGTCTGGTCCCCAGCCAGTGTGGAAGTAAGTTTCAACTGCCAGTCTGGTTGGCTTCTGTATGAGGAATGGGGGTAGGCACCATCTTTGCCTCAGGCAGCAAAGTGTCTTGAGCCAGCTCTGCTGTTTTCCATCCATGCTCCATTTAATAATAATTATTTATTTATTTCACACCTCTCCCTCTGGATCGAGGCGGGGAACAACAATAAATATAAATACAAATACCATAAAATGGATAAAACATTAAAAACTAATAAAACTAATACATTATTAAGACATCTTAAAGTTCAACTAGGTAGGCCTGCCAGAAGAGATCAGTCTTCATGGCTCTCTTAAATTCAAGAAGTCTGCTAAGCTAAGTTGAGGAGTTCCACTTGTGTTCATTTGAAACCAAACATGGCTCTCTCTCCCCATAGTCGGAGACCCTGAATAAGCAGGTATGCAGGAGGTAATATCCAGCCATGGTGACTAGCAGACTTATCAACTTTAAAGCCGTCCACATTGGTGGCCATCGCTACATCTTGTGATAGCAGATCCCATAATTTAACTTTGCGCTGTGTGAAGACCAACCAAAGTGATCAAGGGACTGGAGCAACTCCCTTAGGAGGAAAGGTTCTTCTCCGTGGTCTCTGTGCATCACACATATGGGCTCTGCGCAGGCGCAGAGCCCATATTTGTGAGTGCACAGATGACCACTCAAAGAACCACAGTTACAGGTAAGCAACCTGTCCTTACAATGCCTGGGATTAGCTTAGAAAAAAAGGGCGAGTAAAGGGTACTCAAAATGACAGAGGTGTGCAACATTATGTATGATGTGGAGAAAATGGGGAGATTCTTGCTCTCCCACAATAATAGAGCCTGGGATCACCACAATCTGCATAACGGGAGATTCAGGACAGATTTATTTAACAAATGTATGTAGTAATAACATTTACATACCGCCTCCTCTGCTAAAAAGTCATCAAGGCAGAGACAAGGAAATCCTTTACACTGTGAATAGTTCCCGGAATTCACTGCCACAAGATGTAGTGATAGACACCAGGTTGGATGGCTTTAAAAGAGTATCGGACAAATTTATAGGGGATAAAGCTATCAATGGCCTCTTGTCAAGAACCAGTGTGGTGTAGTGGTTAGAGTGTTGGATTGGGACTTGGGAGATCTGGGTTCTATTGGCCATGAAGCTCACTGGATGACTTTGGGCCAGTCACTGACTCTCAGCCTAACCTACCTCACTGGGTTGTTGTGAGGGGGGGAGATTGGAGGAGGACTATGTAAGTTACCTTTGAATACTGGCAAGAGGAAAAAATATAAATGTAGTTGTAGTTATTATTACTACAACTATAGATTACCTCCTGTAGACCAATTGAGCAGGATGATAATGTCACTCTCCTATCCCCCTTGTGGGTTTCCCCGTAGGCAGCTGGTTGGCCACTGGGTGAACAGGATGCTGGAATGGAAGGACCCTGGTCTGATCCAGCAGGGCTCTTCTTGTGTTCAGATGCCCTTCCTTTTATCTGTCTTGACTCTTCCACAATTCAGCCTGGTGGAACGACCCCATTGTGTTCAAGTATTATGCAACAGGGAGGAAAATATCTCCCTGTCTATTTCCTCCACGCTAAGCATAACTTTGTACACCTCTATCAAGCCCCCCCCCCCAGTCTTATTCACCTTCCTTCTAAGCGAAAAAGTCCCAGATACTCTCACGTTTCTTCGCAGGGGAATTGCTCCAGCCTTTCAATAATTCAGAGTGTCCATTTCTGCACCTTCTCCGGTTCTACACGATCCAGAACTGTTCACACTACACAGTGCTGATACTTTCCCTAATGATACCCAACATGGAATTTGCCTTTAGCAATGCAGCTGAACACTAGGTTGACATTTTAATTTGAGAACATTAGTTACTGGGCAGATTAGAAATCAATCAATCAATCAATCAATCAATCAATAGTTATCCACCCCAATCTAAAAATCCCTTTCCTGGCTGGTCTCCAAAAGTAATTTATGAACTAATGAAAAAGCTCCGTTTCCAGTAGCGATCCCTTTATTTACATCCATCCGTTGTGAGAACCATCCATTCACTTCCTGTTCTTTTGCCAGTTACTGCTCATGGATTCTATGAAACATGCCTGAAACAAAAAATAATGTCCACATATTTAAGAAATAACTACTGGTTTCATTTGCGCTGCTTAATTTTAATAGCACAGTCAGGCGGAAAGGAAAGAGTAAATAATCACAGACTTGTCACTGTGATTAGTTAACCTTAAGCTGATATATTTTCAGCTGTTTTCATAAAACCTAGGAAACAAAGAATTATCGGCCTTAAACAGATGGACTTTATATCCCTGTCCCGGAGAGGACGCAGGCCTCCAATCCAGTCCCTGCTTAAGGCTTCCCAGGTCCAGACCTTGGAGAGGGCAGAGTATAGCAGATGGTACAAAACCAATATATACATTCTCCCAAATCTTGGTTTTTATTTTTAATTTGTTCCAGTGGAGGCTGGTGGCTCTGAGGTCAGTGGGGCTGTGAATCCGCTCCGGGTTTCAATCAGAACTCTAAGGAACTACCCAAAGTGCGAAGCATGAAGCTCACTGCTGATTTGTTCATTCTGGTTCTGGTGGAACCAGGCAATAACACACATCTGGTCGCTTGTGGTTTGATTGCTGTCTTTTTCTGAACCAGTGACCTAATATTTCTTTCTGGTTCTCTTCTGGTCCCGCTTCAACTGAGATGTTCCAGACACTGTTCTGGTTCAGTTCCGGTTCTGGCTGTTTTGTTTTAGTTCAAATTTGGCTTTCCTCCCTGTTTAGGAGTTCACCCTCTCGCCCCAGTCTGACATGGTACAGTCAGAAGAGGGTTGTACCATGTGCTATTTTCTGACCCCTCTAAACTGCAAAGGATTGAAGCCAAGTGTGACCAGGAGGGGGCAGTGCAGTTGCCCATTCGGTCCCTGCCAGGCAGGGAAATCAGTCACTCGAACACGAGACCTGCAATGCTTGCCAAATGAATAATCCTTTCCATTCCCTAAAGCCTTCTGTTAGCGATAGCAAGAATTTTGTTTCCTCTAGGCAAGTTCTAACTATTGGAAAATTAAAAACCCACTCAATAAAATAAAATACAAGCGGCCCAGGGAGCCAAGTCTATATGATTGCATAGTTTGGGAGCTGCTGGTTGAAAGGATCCAAGAAACTAGAAAGAGTGCTGGAACGTGCCAACAACATTAAAGGAAGAATCCAGGCATTCCTCTGCCCAGTATTACACAATCAGCCAGGTGTTTTCTGTCCCGGAGGGCATGGAAAGCACAATAAGACACTCTTGGTCTGGAGGCGATGGCCTCAACCGGTTGGCCAACCCAATGGCCTAGTAAATTCTGCCATTTCTTGCCTTTCTCTGCCGTTGCTGGCTCTCCCAGGCTCTGATTGGCTCCCACCCTATTCTTGCCAAAAATTATTCATTCAAAGGAATTCCTATCACACCCTTCTTGGGGCATCTGTCCAACGTCAGGTTGGCATCCCAATCATCCTGCATGTCTAATCGCTTATATACCTCTGCATTCCTTGTACTCATCATTCTAATCAGCAATCCTTGGCATGACTAAGAGGGCCCTGATGGGTGTTTATAAAACAATTAAACGTGCAAAGAGAAGGAATGGAGAAACATTTCTGTGCATTTGTGTTGTTTCCTCCCCCTCCCCACTAACACATTCACTACCGGAACTCTGGCTATTCCGAGGAAACGGAATGTTCCTTGGATGTCCAAAAATGACACAACAAAGGACTTCTTGGGTGGGATTGCTAATACCCTGGAAAACAGAAACAAACTTCAAAGTGATCACGATAGGTTGGATCACACGGCTGAAAACTACACAATGAAATTGAATAGGGAGAAATGCCAAGTTCTACACCTAGGAAAAAGGAACCAAATGCAGTTACAAGATGGGGGATACTTGGCTCAGCAACACTACAAGTGAGAAGGATCTTGGAATTGTTGTAGATCACAAGCTGAATATGAGTCAACAGCGTGATGTGGCTGCAACAAAAGCAAATGCTATTTTGGGCTGCATTCATAGAAGTACAGCTTTCAAATTGCACGAGGCATTGGTTCCCCTCTATTCGGCACTGGTTAGGCCCCATCTTAAGTATTGCATACAGTTCTGGGCACCACACTTCAAGAAGGATGCAGACAAGCTGGAGGGGGTTCAGAGGAGGGCAACAAGGATGATCAGGGTCTGGAAACAAAGCCCTATGAGGAGAGGTTGAAAGAACTAGGCATGTTTAGCCTGGAGAAGACTGAGGGGAGACATGAGAGCACTCTTAAAAGACTTGAAAGGTTGTCACAAAGAGGCAGGCCAGGATCTCTTCTCCATTATCCCAGAGCGCAGGATGCGGAATAATGGGCTCAAGTTACAGGAAGCCAGATTCTGGCCGGACATCAGGAAAGACATCCTGACTGTTAGAGCAATATGGCAATGGAACCAATGACCTAGGGATGTCGTGGGTTCTCCACATTAGAGGCCTTCCAGAGGCAGCTGGACAGCCATCTGTCAGGGATGCTTTCAGGTGAATTCCTGCATTGAGCAGGGGGTTGGACTCGATGGCCTTGTAGGCCCCTTCCAACTCTACCATTCTATGATCCTTCATGAATGGAATTTGCCGCCCCAAAATGATGGCGACTGGCTTCTGAACACCAGATGCTGAGGGTCTAACTGTGTGTGTGTGTGTGTGTTGGGGGGGGATCCCTGTTTGCCTTAATCCGTGCTTGTGGAAAAGAATGCTGGATTAGGATGTCCCTTGGTCAGATCCATCAATGTAATTCTAACAAGGGAAGGACTTAGAATCATGTTGAAGAGCCTTGGGCTCAGGACCAAGCCCTGCGGTACTTAATTCGGAGCTCACAGGATCAAACCCCGCTTCTACTGGCTGTTTCTGTCTCAGTGCCAGATCTGTGGAGCATCTTCCATAGGCAGAGTCCCCACGTGTGTTCCATTCAGTGTGTTCCATTCCTTTACAAAATTAAAACATATACAGTTAATACCTATACATGAAAATATACGAAAGTTAAAAATATTATTAAAGACGTTTCAATAATAAAACATTTTAAACCTTTCAAATACGTAACAATTTTAAGAGCCCTAGTCGTAGATGGAGGCCAAGACTATTCGCCAAAGGCCTGCTGGAATAGAAAAGTTTTTGCTTGTCTCTGAAAACACATCAAGGAGGGAGCCAGTCTAGCTTCCCTGAGAAGGGAGCTCCAGAGCACTGGAGCAGCCACCGAGAAGGCCCTCTCCCGCGGTCCCACCAGGCGTTCCTGTGATGGTGGTGGAACTGAGAGGAGGGCTTCCCCTGAAGATCTCAAAGCACGGGCAGGCTCGTAAGGGTGGATAAGGTCTTTCAGATAACCTGGACCTGTGCCATATAGGGCTTTATAGGTCATAACCAGCACTTTGAATTGTGCCCGGAAACAGACTGGGAGCCAGTGGAGCTGTTTTTAACAGGGGAGTTGTATGCTCCCTGTACGAAAAAAGGAGAGAAGCAGGTTCTCAGAATGCTATGATACTTTATTTCCAAGCATTCTGAGAAGCTGCTTGTCTCCTTTTTCTTTTTTTTTTGCCCTGAGTTGGATGCTCTCCTCCTTTTGGTTTTTCGTATGCTGCCTGTAGCCAGCCCCGGTCAACACTCCGGCTGCAGATCTTTGAACCAGTTGAAGTTTCCAAACACTCTTCAAAGGCAGCACCACGTAGAGAGCATTGCATTACTCCAAATGGGATTTAACTAAGGCGTTTGTCACCGTGGCCAGGTCCGACATCTTAAGAAACGGGCGCAACTGGCGCACAAGCTTTAACTGTGCCAATGCACTCCTGGCCACTGCCAAAACCTGGGCATCCAGGCTCAGGGCTGAATCCAGGAGTACACCCAAGCTGTGAACCTGCGTCTTCAGGGGGAGTGCAACCCCATCCAGTGCAACCTGAATCCCTATTCCCTGATCTGCCTTTCGACGGATCAGGAGCACCTCTGATTTATCTGGATTAAGCTTCAATTTGTTTGCCCTCATCAGTCCATTGCAGCAGACACACACCGGTTTAGAACTGAAACAGCTTCCTTGGAATCGGGTGGAAAGGAGAAGTAGAGTTAGGTGTCATCAGCATACTGGTGACACCGCACCCCAAAACTCCGGACAATCTCTCCCAACGGTTTCACGTATACGTTAAATAGTATGGGGGACAAAACGGAACCCTGAGGGACTCCACAGGCCAACGGCCAAAGAGTCAAACAGAAGTCCCCCTGCTCCACCTTCTGCATCTGCCCTCCAGGAAGGAATGGAGCCACTGTAAAACAGTGCCTCCAAGTCCCATACCAGCGAAGCGGCCCAGGAGGATACCATGGTCGATAGTATCGAACGCCGCTGAGAGGTGCAGCAGAACCAACAGGGTCACATTCCCCCTGTCCAGTTCCCGGCGTAGGTCATCCACCAAGGCGACCAAAGCTGTTTCTGTCCCATAACCAGGTCTGAAGCCAGATTGAAATGGATCTAGATAATCCGTCTCATCCAGGAATCCCTGGAGTTGGGTGGCCACAGCGCGCACCAATACCTTGCCCAGAAATGGGATATCGGAGACTGGCCGGTAATTGTTTAATACATTGGTGTTCAAGGAGGGCTTTTTCAACACAGGTCATACTACCGCCTCCTTCAGTGGGCATTAACCACTCTACACACCCGCTAGGCCAGTCCCCCTCTGGCTGCTTTTATAAGCCAGGAAGGGCAAGGATCTCGTATACATGTGGTGGCTCTTACCTCTCCAAGGATCCTGTCCACATCATTGGGCTGTAGAAATTGAAAAGCATCCAATAACACTGGACAAGCAGGTGCCAAAGTTACATCCACTGGGTCCATATCAACCACAGCATCCAAGTCAGAGTGGATTCAAGCAATTTTGTCTGCAAAGTGCTGGGCTGCTGGCAGGTCCGAATTCTCTTCTTGTGGGCCAGTATGTAAAAAGCCCCTGACCACCCGAAACAGCTCCGCTGGACAGCTCTTTGCAAATGCAATAGTGGCAGAAAAAAAAAGTTTTTGGCTGCCTGTATTGGCACAGAGTAAGCCTTCAAAGAGGCTCCAGCCCGTGTTCGATCGGATTCGCTCTGAGTTTTCCGTCGACATCGCTCTAGTCACCATCTCACTCGCTTCATTGCCACCAGCTCCCTAGAAAATCAGGGAGCTGGTGTGGCTCCAGTTCGTGAGAGAGGACGCTCGGGAGCGATCGTGTCCGGTCATTTCTCCATTCCAGAGATCGACCAGGGCTTCGACAGAATCACCTGCCGAGGCAACAGGAAAATCCCCAAGAGCCGTCAGGAAACCATTCAGATCCGTCATCCTCCTGGGGCGGGCCATCTTAATTGGTCCTCCACTCCTGCAGAGGTTCTGAGTACCAGCAAGTCTATACCCCACCAGGAAGTGATCTGTCCATGACAACGGAACTATACAAAGTTCCTCCACTCTCAGATCACCGTCACTGAATCCAACACAGAAAACAAGGTCCAGAGTGTGCCCAGCAGCATGAGTGAGGCCAGATACCATTTGGGCCAGATCCATGGTTGTCATGGCGGACATGAAGTCCTGAACCACTCCCGACAGGACAGCCTCAGCATGGATGTTGAAATCCCCCAGCACAACAAGCCGGGGGGACTCCAACACCAACCCCAAGACTACCCCGGCTAGCTCAGGAAGGGAGACTGTTGAGCAGTGGGGTGGACGGTGGAATCCCAATAGATGATTGCCACTCCACCTCCCCACCCCCCAGGCCTTGCCTGCTGCTGGACAGAGAACCCTGGTGGGCAAAGCTGGGAGAGGTTAACCCCCCCCCCCCCCAGCTTCATCCAGCCAGGTCTCTGTGATTCAAGCCAGGTCAACATGCTCATCCAGGATCAAGTCCTGGATACCAGGTGTTTTCCATTCACTGACCTGGCATTCACCAGCAGCACTTTCAGCCCAGGGGGTCTGTTGCCAAGGCCATGCAGGTTAATTGAGTTGGGGGATAGTTTGGGGACAGCCATCACTCTGTTGTTGTGCCCTTTCTTACTAAGATGTAACTGTATCCCCCCCCTGTAACTCCTTCTGCCCCGCACAGCTCTGATGGCTGCTCCTTGACTCCCATCACATCCCCCCTTCTTTGGAAAGCACATATTTATTATGGCTGGCTGGCAGTACCCTCACACCATGTTCTCCAGGGTGAAACTGGAAACAAGCAGACTCATTTCGAGCAGGGGGATAGGCCCCCGCCCCGTGTACTCCCCCAAAGTGGCTCCTCGCTGGTGGTGGTCCTGCCCCTACAGGAGCCTGCTCCTTATGCCCCCAGTCCCCAAAAATTGTTGCAGCTGGGCGGTAGTTCTTTGCTGGACCTGACTCTGTAAGGAGGTAGTTGAGAAGTTCCACAGTCCGGGTAAACCCCCACAAGGAAGTAACGCAGCAGCTGGCTGACCACTTGCCTTGCAGTGCTTCAGAGCTTCCTCTCCTTGCTGCCCTTCCCTTATATACACCTTAGATATTTAATATCTGCAGATGAGGTCTTGCTGATTGTTGCAAAACGAACGGAATGCCGCCATGAAGAACCTCGACAGTGGGGCCTTCTCTGTAGCTGCACCCGCAATCTGGAAAACCCTCCCTCATGTGGTTCGGGAGGTGGAAAATGTCATGTCTTTTAAACGTCTCCTGAAAATGCATCTTTTCATGCAGGCTTTCTCTGGGCTGTAACTTCTGCTGGTTTTGTTTTGGTTTTACGTGGCATTTTAAAATGTTTAAAGCGTTATACGTTTTGATCTGTTGCATTCCATGCTTTTAGCTGTGGACTGTCCAGAGAGCCTCGGCTATTGGGCAGTATAAAAATATAATAAAATTAAATTACTCCAGTTTACCATAAGAAAGGCGATCAAGCCAGGACTTTGAAGTTACCCATCAACAGTTAGCCCCTGAACATCCTACTGAGCAGGCACACAGGTCACCTGGTCAGTATGGATCTATGTCAATTATAGTTATTCTTTCTAAATTTGCATCTAGATGGATAAATTTGCATCTGCAAATGTTATGCAAACCTGTTTTCCTTTTTTATTTATTTATTTATTGCATTTTTATACCGCCCCATAGCCGAAGCTCTCTGGGCGGTTCACAAAAATTAAAACCGTGAAATCATTTAAAAAATATAAAACAAGCCACAATCTAAAAACACAAAATAACATACAATATAAAAACACAACCAGAATAAAACCAAGCAGCAGAAATTAATACAGATTAAAATACAAATTTAAAACAGCAAGGGTTAAAATGGGGTTAATTTAGCTGTTAAAATACTGGGAGAATAAAAAGCTCTTCACCTGGCGACGAAAAGAGTACAAAGTAGGCGCCAGGCGAACCTCTCTGGGGAGCTCATTCCACAGCCGGGGTGCCACAGCGGAGAAAGCCCTCCTCCTAGTGGCCACCTGCCTCACTTCCTTTGGCAGGGGCTCACGGAGAAGGACTCCTGTAGATGATCTTAGGGTCCGGGCAGGTACATATGGGAGGAGGCGTTCCTTTAGATAACCTGGCCCCAAGCCGTTTAGGGCTTTAAATGTTAGTACCAGCACTTTGAATTGGGCCCGGACCTGGATCGGCAGCCAGTGAAGTTGGAAAAGGACTGGCGTAATATGGTCTCATTGGCCAGTCCCCATTAACGATCTGGCTGCCCTGTTTTGTACCAGCTGAAGTTTCCAGACCGTTTTCAAAGGCAGCCTCACATATAACGCATTGCAGTAATCCAAACAAGAGGTTATGAGAGCGTGGATAACTGTAGCTAGGCTATCTCTGTCCAGATAAGGGCGGATAAGTTGGTATATCAGCCCAAGCTGGTAAAAGGTGCACTTTGCCACTGAGTTCACCTGTGCCTCAAGTGACAGTTCTGGATCTGAGAGCACCCCCAAACTACGGACCCGATCTTTTAGGGGGAGTGCAACCCCCTCCAGAACAGGGTGAACAGTGGGCTCCTTTTGGTTGATTCCTAACTGGCCAACCTGTTGCACGAGATGGTAAAGCATCCATCCTATTTTGACTTTGCTGCTGTTTCTGCTGTCAATATTTTTGTCTCTTATTGTTCCGGTCATAGATTTGGCATGAATATCGCGCACATTCTGTACCTGTGTTGTCAGCTGCCTTGTGAGCTCCTGGGAAGGAAAAACACCGTCCGGTTTCAACACCGAGAATTCGGTGTGAGCCCTCGGCCGCTTTTCCTGACAGACCACCATGGATGCATTTTACCACAGCAATTTTTGGTCCTTCAGCCTATTCCTCTTGAAAACTTGGAAGGGGGGGTGCACTCCAGGATGGGAGGTTCAAGATGCTGTTGTACCTACCCACAAGGATCCAGTTTGTTCACCAGAAAGTGGTTTGGGGACAAGAATGATGTTTTTGCCACACATTTGAAGGAGGGGGAGGGATATTTTTTATATGAGTCATCTGGCCATTGAGTCATTTCCTCACAAGCTGAGGTAAATTCTGGGATCTGTCTGGCCAAATAATATATAAGTATGGGAAACATTAAGGCTGCAATCCAATAATAATAATAATAATAATAATAATAATAATAATAATAATAAATAATTGCATTTATATACCGCTCCATAGCTGAAGCGCTCTGGGCGGTTGACAACGATTAAAAACATTGAACGTTAAAAATCGATATACAAAATTTAAAAGCCATAAAAAACATAAAAACAAAGTACAAATACAATATCCATTTAAAACAACTATTCTGGGTAAAAAAAAAAAAAAAACTCAACATACTTTGTTAAATGCCTGGGAGAAGAGAAAAGTCTTGACCCAGCGCCGAAAAGATAACGATGTTGGCGTCAAGTGAGCCTCATCGGGGAGATCGTTCCATAATTGGGGCGCCACCACTGAGAAGGCCCTCTCCTTTGGTGCCATCTTGTTAAGATCAAACAAACAATGAACCCGTTTCATTTCCTGGGTTCCCTGTTATTGGCACCGTAAAAACCTGTTGACATTCCCCATCTGCCGGGATGTTGCTGCACCAGGCTCAGAAATGACGTCACAAAACCGAAAGCCATTCCCAGGGGATGAAACACTCCAGAAGCAGCCACCCGCTCCGTGCCGGGGGTGGGGGGAGAGAGAAGAAGGATCCTCCAAGGGTCCATAGCAAGTCAGGAAGCAGCGAGGCTTTTGGCACCCTGAGCTGTGTTCTTTCCACCCACCTCTTCACGTGCTGTGCAGCATCTTGCTTTCACTTGCTGGGAATCACAGCCTAAAGAGCTCCTTTAGGGTTCGAACTGAAACCTGGAGCAGATCCACTGCTCTACTGACTGACGTCAGAGTCACCAGCCTACCTGGTGGTGCTCCCCATTCCTTACTTGAGAGACGGAGAGCCACAGAGCATGTCTGGCATGGCTTGGCTCTGGGAGGCCCACCAGCATCCTTCCCTGCCCTTTCCGCTGCTAACACCAGAGATACACGGAATAAAACAGAGTTGCCTTACAACCAAAGTGGATTTTTATCCTTGACACATATATAGGGTGACCATGTGAAAAGGAGGGCAGGGCTTCGGTAACGTTAACAATTGTGTAGAAAAGGGAATTTCAGCAGGTGTCCTTTGTATGCACACAGCACCTGGTGAAATTCCCTCTTCTTCACCACAGTTCAAGCTGCAGGAGCCCTGCCCTTTTTTGTATTTGGTCACTCTAATAGTATAGCTCCTGCAGCTTGAACTGTTGTCATGAAGAGGGGATTTCACCAGGCGCTGCATGCATACAAATTACACCTGCTGAAATTCCCTTGTCTATGCAACTGTTAAAGATACAGGAGCCCTGTCCTCCTTTCCATAGGGTCACCCTAACATAAAACGATAATTCATTGCCTTTGATAGATATCTCCTCCACGAATTTATCTATTCTCCTTAGAACAGGAATGCATGACCTCAGACCCATGGATCAAGTCCAGCCCACTTGGGCCCCCCAATATGGCCTTCGGGTTTCTCTTGGCCCCTCTCAGTTTTCGCATGGTCTCCTACGCACATTCTAAAAGCTTGAAATGCCTCCACCAAGGGTTAGTAAGTTAGTGGCAGTAAGGGCTTTAAGCTCAAAGATGCTAGGATTTGGGGTATTTTGGCCCCACCCCTTTTTCCTCTGGCCCTATCCACTGCTGAATGTGGCCCCTGAGAGTTTCTTGGAAATGGGAGCCAGCAGAAACTCTTTCAACCTGTCTTATAAGAATTGTCAATACCGATCCTAGGAATTGGCATTTAAGAATGCCTTTTGCCTGTAAGTGGGTCTAATGGGTCTGGCGCTGTTTTTAATCACATTTCCCCCTGCAACTCTTAAGTTTTTATTGTATTTCAATGTATTGTTTTAATCCATTTTCATTGGTTTTGTAAACCACCTTGAATGCATTTTTTTTGGTAGAAAAGCGGGGTGCAAATCAAATAGATGAATCAGTAAATATTTGAACGATAATAATTTTCAACAAATTTGCATTTATACATTTATTTATTTTTGCATTGGTATACCGCCCAATAGCCAAAGCTCTCCAGGCGATTCACAAAAATTAAAACCATGAAGTACATTTCAAAGTATAAAACAAACAACAGTACAAAAACACAATCTAGAAGCACAATATAAAAGCACAAACGGTAAAACCGAGCAGCAATGCAGAGATTTATACAGATTTAAAATACAGATTTAAAATAGGAAAATTAAAAGACTAGGATGATAAACTGTTAAAATACTGAGCAAATAAAAAGATCTTCATCTGGTATCAAAAAGAGTATAACATAGGTGCCCGGCGAACCTTTCTAGGGAGCTCATTCCACAGCCAGGGTGCCACAGCAGAGAAGGCCCTCCTCCTGGTAGCCACCTGCCTCACTTCCTTTGGCAGAGGTTCATGGAGATGGACTGCTAAGGATGATCTTAGGGTCTGTGCTGGCACATATGGGAGGACGCGTTCCTTCAGATAACCTGGCCCCAAGCCGTTTAGGGCTTTGAATGTTACTATCAGCACTTAGAATCAGGCCCAGACCTGGACTGGCAGCCAGTGAAGATGGAAAAGGACTGGCGTAACGTGATCTCGTTGGCCAGTCCCTGTTAGCAAATGTGCTGCCCTGTTTTGTACCAGCTGAAGTTTCCGGACCATTTTCAAAGGCAGCCCCACATATAACGCATTGCAGTAATCCAGACAAGAGGTGATCAGAGCATGGATAACTGTAGCTAGGCTATCTCTGTCCAGGTAAGGGCGCAGTTGGTATATCAGCCTAAGTTGATACAAGGTGCTCCTTGCCACTGAGTTCACCTGTACCTCAAGTGACAGTTCTGGATCAAGGGGCACCCCCAAACTACAGATCCGATCCTTTAGGGGGAGTGCAGCCCTCTCCAGAACAGGGTGGACTTCACCTAGCCGAACAGATGAAACACCCGCTAACATGTCAACTAGCGTAGGCACATTTTATGCAGCTCAATGTCCTCTTCCATGGGGACGCATTCCCTCTTTTTTGCAAGGCGTAAGGGACCACACTATTCGGACTGCAGCTGTGACAATGGGCCTTGTTGTCGGGTCAGCACCAGGTTGGTGGAAGTCTGAGCGAGATAGGCCAGCAAGCCAGTGCTTCTGTGGGGAGGAGAAGGCACACGATAGCTCCGAAGCTGCGTTCACAACTCCTTTACCAGCGATGGAAGGCCTTCGCCCGGAGCCCGTGGCCTTGGCTAGATTTCCTCAGGGGCGTGCCAGCTTCCTAACCACAAGCAGGCGTGCCATGCTGCTGTTCTGGTGCATTGCTTTCCTACCCCACCCCAGCCGGTAGAGTTCAAAGTCTTGAAGCCGAGTTGGCTGCAAGAACAATGGTGTGTACGCTGACAACCCGCCATGCAGCCTGGCAGAGCCAGGAAAGGGGGTGATTGCGCAACATTGCACCTGCAAGCCCTGGAGGGAGTGGTGGTGGGAGGGGGAGGAGAGGAAGGAGGTCACCACGTGGCTTTTCCCTCTGCTTCCAGTTTCTGCAGTTCTCTGCTTCCTGGAGAACGGACAGATGCTGCGGAGCGGCGGCGCACCTCGTCCGATGTTTCGGCCTCTTACAATCAGGCATGGCGGGATCGCGGATGGGGCCCTTCTGCACTGCCAAAAGCAAAACCAAAAAGGAGGAGAAAAGAGCACACGGAACACCTGCAGATGCCCATTGACTTGTGCAGATGCGCAGTTAGAAATTAGGGGTGTGCATGCCAGAAAATATCGTCGTTTATCGTTATCGTCATTTTGGGCCAAAACAATTATCGTCTTCGTTCATATCGTAGGTGAACCGTATCGTTTTCACGATAATTATTGTGAAAAAACGATATTTTTTGCAGCCTTATTTTTAAAGAAAAAAATACCTATAACTTCTGTATTTTAAAAGTTAGAGGCTTGAAACTTGGTCACAGTGCTTATGGGGTATGCCTAAGTATGTGTATGAAATTTGAGATAGATCCCTCCAACCCTCGATTTTATATGAATTTTTTAAAGATCATTTCCATTCTGAGATCAGAATGACAGCTCGCCACGAGCATTCATTCTGACCTGTCAGAACTTAAACAATCTTTAATAAATTCATATAAAATCGAGGGTTGGAGGGATCGATCTCAAATTTCATGCACCTACTTAGGCATGCCCCATAAGCACTGTGACCAAGTTTCAAGCTCTAACTTAAAATACAGACGTTGCAGGTATATTTATATGGCAGTCCGATAAAGCGATAAAATCGCCCAAAAATTAACGTCTCCGCTGATTATCGTCATTTTTTCTATCGTATTGTCATCGTTAAACACATGCACAATAATGACCTTATCGTATCGTTATCGTACATTTTAACGATACGATACACAGCCCTACAATCCAGCTCCCCCTAGTGGGGGAGTGTCTTAGCGCTGACTCTTGCTGGAAGACCCCAAAGCAGCAGATCTCCCTTCTTACGGGTTCTTGATCTTTCAACCGGACACGGGCTGGACAGCCCTTCAAATAGAGGACCATCCTCTGTGAAGTAAGCCACCCGGCCACCCCCACCTTCAGCATGCAATGCAGGTGCTCTGCCTCAGACATCTAGTCCGGTGTTCCGACTGGCAGCAAATCTCCAGGCTCTTTCCCTCAGGAAGAGTGGCCAGATGTCCTCTTTTACAGAGGACAATCCTTTATTTGAAGCTCAGTGTGACGGAGCCCCTGCTTTGCATGCGGAAGGTCCCAGGTTCGATCCCCGGCATCTCCAGGTAGGGTTAGGAAAAAATCCTCCCTGAATCCCTGGAGAGCTCTTGCTGCCAATCAGTGTTGAATACTGGGCTAGATGGATGCAGACAAGCTGGAGCGTGTTCAAAGGAGGGCAACGCGGATAATCAGGGATCTGGGAACAAAGCCCTATGAGGAGAGACTGAAAGAACTGGGCATGTTTAGCCTGGAGAAGAGAAGATTGAGGGGGAGACATGAGAGCACTCTTTAAATACTTGGAAGGTTGTCACACAGAGGAGGGCCAGGATCTCTTCTCAATCACCCCAGAGTGCAGGACACGGAATAATGGGCTGAAGTGACAGGAAGCCAGATTCCAGCTGGACATCTAACAGAGCAGTACAACAATGGAACCAATGACCTAGGGAGGTGGTGGGCTCTCCCACATTAGAGGCCTTCAAGAGGCAGCTGGACAACCGTTAGGTATGCTTTAAGGTAGATTCCTGCATTGAGTAGGGGGTTGGACTAAATGGCCTTACAGGCCCCTTCCAACTTTACTGTTCTAGGATTCTAGGATTCTATGACCAAAGGCCTGAATCAGGAGAAGGCAACTTTCAATGTTCCCGTGTCCTCTGTTGACTGCCCTGCCCAATTCTGGTTCAGAGATAACATACCATACGAACTGCTCTCCAACACGAGTTAGCCCCTGGATAGTGGGGTCACCTGGTCGCAGCCTACTACCCTAAGGTGAGATGTTCTGTATTTCTATTTAAATCCTAATAACAATTTTGAAATTTTGTAAGCTGCTTTAGGATTAATTTATTTTGTTGAAAAAGAAGTTTGGCATAGAAATGTTCAGAAATTAAATCATAAATAAAATTTGTATCTATTCATATAAATCAGCTTATGCAAATGTTGTGCAAAACATTGTCATCTTTTTGTACTCTTTTTGGGGTGATTCATAAATGCCCACCCTATCTCCTGAAATGCCACAAATCTGAATCTGGGACTTTCTGTATCCAAAGCATATGTGCTCTACTTAGAGAACTATGACCTGTCCTCCAGACCAGAACTGGTCCAAGATCTTCTTCTCAAACGTGGCCAATTAGAGGTCTCTGGGACACCCACAAGAGGGTAGGTAATATATTGGGGCTGAATAGTAACTATTATGTGCGGTAGCAGTTTTAATATCAACTGAACCACCATATCAATCACAATAGTCTGCAGTATTTCGCAAGCTCTGACTGATGATTTGTTTGTTTGGCGTTCATTCATTTGATTTATATCCTACCCGCTCCCCAAAGTTTTGAGTAACTTGCACAGGTACTTTTCTTGCTTGGAGGGGTTGTGGTTATTCCCATAACAATTTAGTTAGTGGAGACACACCTAATTTAATTTTGTAACTTGCTTCCCCTCCACCAGCCCCCTCCCTTTTTTGGCTCAGCTTCTCACCTCAAAGCCAGCTCAGTCTGAATAACGTTGCCATTTCTAGGAACATCACCCCACAGTTCTTCACAACAACCATTATTGTTTTCCATCTGGAGTCTCCCAGCCTATCTACACACGCAAGATAAAACACTTTGAAAACATTTTGAAAACTGTGTATGTCCTGGGCCCCAACAGTTCTCAAAACGGTTATAAACTGTTTTAAACCATTTTAAAGCAGTAATGTAGATAGGCTGTCCATCTCACATAGGAATTCTTCCAAACCACTCAGTGAATTTATTTGCTATTGCTGGCATTCTAGATGACATAATTGGATGGAGGAGGAGGAGGAAGAGGAGGAGGAGGATTTCATCTCTTTCTTGCTCATGGAGGTTTTTCGAGATGGACATGACGGGCTTTGCCAAGTCATGCTGTCTTTTACAGAGTCAGGAATTTCCTGGCAATTGAGCATGTTTTAAGTATGACTGCTTTCTGGATGTTGGTGTGGATGTATTTTGGTAGGCCCAGTTTCTGAAGGTTTTCTGTATAGTTTTTTGTTGTGATACCAGTGATTGAGGTGACTAACAGAATAATTGTGACCTTTTCCTGTTGCCATAATTCTTTGACTTCCATGGCCAGTGTTGTATATTCGTCTCTCTTTTCTTCTTCCTTTTCAACAACATTTTTGTCATTTGGTATTGCTATGTCAATGAGGTATGTGTGTTTTTCTTTTTTGTCTATGACCGTTATGTCTGGTCAGTTGCAGGGTATTGTCTTGTCGGTAGGAATTGTTCTGTCCCAGTATATTTTATGATCTGCATTTTCCAGGATTGTTTCGGGTGTGTATGTATAGTATGGTGTAGATTGTTTGATAAGGTTGAATTTGGTGGCCAGGTGAATTATTTTTGCAGCTGTATTGTGTCTGTCTGTATAGTCCGTTCCTGCCAGAATTGTACATCCTCCTGTTATGTGGTCTATCGTTTCTTGGAACTGATGGCATTTCCTGCATAGGTCTGTTGTTGCACTGTTATCTTTTATGATGTATTTTTGGTAGTTCTTGGTGGCTATAACTTGTATGGCTATTAGGAATCCTTCAGTTTCTGGAAATAGCTCACCCTTCCTGAGCCATTCGTACGATTGTTCTTTGTTTATTTGTGGGTTCTGTATTATGTTGTAGTGCTTCCCATGGAGTGTTTTTTGTGCCCATTTTTGTTTTTCCTCTGCGAGTGCGAGTGGTCATGTTTGGTCTTCGTTTTATAGTGCTAGGTTGAGTGGGGTGTAATTTTTATCTGCTGTTACCATGGCTTTATGAATGGAGGTGTTTTTAGTGTGGAAGAATTCTCTGAGTGATTTTATCTGTTTAGCATGCATTGTGCTAATGTCTAGGAGACCTCTTCCTTCTCCTTTCCTGCTGATTGTTGTTCTTTCAATGCATGAGTTGGGATGGAGCATGCGGTGTTTTGTGAGTTCGGTGCAATTAAGACTGTTTATTTCTTCGAGTTCAGTGTGCGATCAGTGTATGATTCCGAATGAGTATGTGAGAATGGGTATTTCATAGGTGTTGATGGCTTTGAAATGTTTTTCGAGTTGAGTTTAGATTTTAGGATTTGTGATAGCCGAGTTTTATATTGCATTCTTAGTTGAGTTTTTACTGTGGAGTGATTGGTTTTTGTGTTTTGTTGGAATCCTAAGTATTTGTATGTTTCATTTTCTTCCATGTTATCTAATATTTTGTTATTTGCTGTTTTATCTTTCCATTTTCCTCTTTCTATGTGTAGCATCTTGCATTTCCCCTCCCGAATTCCATTTTCATGTCAGTTGTCAGTTCCTCAGTGATTCGCAGAAGGCCTTTTATCTATGTCAAAGTTGAAGCATAGATTTTGATGTCATCCATGTACAGGTGATTGAGTCTGTACTTTGCCTGTTTTTGGTGTTTTATGTCGATGTCGTATGTGATGTTGTTAAGAGTGTTACTAGTGGATTGAGACACAGGCAAAACCATAGAGCGCTGAATGCGTCACCTTGAAATATGCCACGGTTGATATTTATTTTTTCAGTCTATATATGATCCTTGTCGGTTGTTAGGTGTATTGTCGTTCTCCATGTCTCCATGATTCTTGTCAGAAAGTTTTGGATTGAGGGGTGTATTTTGTATATTTTGAGTACTTTTTTCAGCCAACTGTGTGAGACGGAGTCGAAAGCCTTTTTATAGTCTATGTAGCAGGTGTGGAGGTTTCTTTTCTGTTTTTCTGTTTCCTTCATGATGACACTGTCTATTATTAACTGTTCTTTGCCTCCTCTGCTGTTCTTTTTACATCCTTTTTGTTCTTCTGTGAGTATATTATGTTGGGTGAGATGTGCTTCAATTTTCTGTGTGATTGTGGCTGTTCTAATTTTGTAGAGTGTTGGAAGGCATGTTATGGGTCTGTAGTTAGCTGGGTTTTGGGTATCTGGAGTTTTTGGTTTAATGTAGGTTTTGCCTTTGGTGAGGAATAGAGGGAATAGGTGTGGTTGTTCTATGACTGTGTTGATCTGTTGAGTGAGGTATTTGTGTGTTGATGGAAGCTGTTTGTACCAGAAGTTTTACATTTGGTCCAGGCCATGTGATTTCCAGTTGTGCGTCCTTTGTATTGTTTCCTTCAGTTCCTCCAGAATTATTGTATACTCTGTTTGCTGTGGTAGTTGTCTCTGTCTTTCTTCTTGTCTTATCCAGTTTGTGCTTTCTTTGTGTTGTACCGGTTCTGACCAGATATTTTTCCAGAATATAGTTATTCTTTAGTTGGGGGTGTAATGTTGTTGTTGTTGTTTCTTGCTTATTCTTTGGTATAATAATTTCTCGTTTCTTTTAAAGAGAGCGGTTTGGGCTTTTCTTTCATTTGATTCCTTGTACCTTCTTAGCCTGGTGGTCTGGACTGCCAGTTTTTGTTTCAGTGTGTCGAGAGCTACTATTGCTGTTTCTTTATTGTTTGCTATGATGTCTTGGGTTTTTTTGAGGATGCTTTTTGAGCGATTTCCATTTATGTATTGCGTCATTCTTCCTATATCCTTTCGTAGCTTTTCAATTTTGTTTTCAATTCTGATTTGCCATTTTGGTTTGGTTTCTAATCTTCTGCATGTGTTGTTGTTTGTGGGGAGTTCCTTTTTGTTACAGGTGAGGACTGCTGTGGCAGCTGCATAGACGACTGTGTGGATGTCTTCTAGGTTGCTCTCGTTGTTAATGTATGTCATGAGTTTACTATTCATTATGTTTATGAGTTTCTGCATGTTCTCCTTAAACTTAAGGCTAGGTAGTGGATTTCTTTTCATTGGGTCAGTTTCTCTCCATTTTGTCAGATTTGTCTCAGGGTGCCTCTACAAGAGCGATTTAAAGCTCTTTCAAGGCACATTACCAAATTTATTTCTACAAGAGCAGAGCGCAAATCAGGGGCCCAGATGCTTTAAATCTCCGATTATTCGCATTTTCGAATGCGCATTATGTCTGTAAACAATTTTGTGAGGAGGCGCATTAACAATCAGATGGTCTTGTTGTCATGTGTATGTGTGGATAATTAGTGATCCGCTTAGACAACTCCTCCCCTCGCTTCTTGCTGGGTTCCTGAGAGATGGGAAGCAGGGAAAGGGGGGCGGATAGGGGGAGGGTGTTTTCATGCTTGCCTGCATGCCTGCCTCCATCCATAGACACACACACACACACTTGCTCCCCTCGCTTGCTTGCTGGGGGCATGTGTGTGCGCGCGTCTGAATGTTTTACATCACCAAAATAACAATGGATGATTGAGAAGGAGAGAAGGGAAAACAATTGATCTCACTGGGAAAATAAGGAGGAGGAGGAAGGAACGAAGCAGCTTCCCCTGTCTGTTTGGGTGTGCATTTGTGCGGATCTCTACTCTCTCGCTCACTCGCTCGCTCTTTCTCTTTGGTCTCTCGCGTTCTTCCTCTCTCTCCGGCAAATGGTGGGGGGCAGAGAGAGGCAGCTGAAAATACTTTTTAAAAGGCTGCTGGAGGGGGAAAGTTCTGGGGCACATTCCCATTTACTCCTGAGCAGTTCTGGGAGGGGGGACAAACTTCAGCTGGCAGTGAAATTGGAGGGTAGAAAGGTAGCCAAACAGGTTAAACACATCATTCCACAGGTAACCTAGGAAACCAAAGGTGGGAGAATTTGGTAGGTGGGGAGAATAAAGGGTGCAAAACCTGTTTGGGCAGTTTGCCCAGGACAAAGTGCATTATTTTTAGCAACATTTGCATGCATGTCAACAACTTAAAGCGAGTTTCATACAGCCAGTAATGCGCTTCAATCTCATATATAGGTATTAGGTGTAAAAGTGATTTGAGGAGATGTGCATAATTGGGCAACCGGGCGTCAAACTGAAATCTTGTAGAGGGGACCTCAATCTCTTCTGTCAGTTGCTGCTCTATGTTCATATTTGTTGTGTTGTTGTGTGTTTCGGGTTGTGGTGTTATCTGGGAGTCCTCTGGTGGAGTTGTTGTGTCTTCTAGGGTTGCTGTTTCTTCTATGGATGTTCATGCGCTTGTTGTTGGTGCGTCCGTGCTTTTCACGTTGGGGTTCTGTTGTGCTATTTCTTCTTTGATTTTTTTGAATTTCAAGTTCCGTTAGCCTTTTGTTATTGATTATAACTCTTTTTTTGATCTATTAGTCTTTGTTCTGTTACAGTGTCCATTAGGTGGGAGGGTAGGTTTTCATAAATAGTCTGTGAAGTTCTGTTCGGTATTCTGATGCTATTGTTTCAAGATGTGTGCTTTTGTAATAACAACGCATAACGTAACGGTTTATTTCATCTAACCAAGCTATGCGTTACCGTGGGTGTCCCTTCTTGGTGGTTGTCTGTGGAACAGGAAAAACACGTCTGGGGGAGTTTGGGTGGTTGTAGTTTTCCTTATTCATTGCCTGTTCGTTTCCATTTCGGCTGACCATTAGGTTCTTGCAGCATTCTCGGCCTTGATGCTGCTGTTTGAGACTTTTTTCCCTACTTTCTGGAACCATTTTTTCACACTAGCAGTGCTGTTGTTATTATTATTATTATTATTATTATTATTATTAATTACATTTGTATACCGCCCCATAGCCGCAGCTCTCTGGGCAGTCTACATAAGATTAATCATAAGATTAAAAAACTTTGAAACAATATACAAAAATTAAAACTGCAGAAACATACAATATACACATACATTTAAAACCACTATAATGACTTTTAAAAGGTATAACCTAAAAACAAAACAGACCCAGGCTCATCAGATATTGCTAAATGCCTGAGAGAAGTTAAAAGGCTTGACCTGGTGCCGAAAAGATAACAATGTTGGTGCCAAGCAGGCCTGGTCAGGGAGATTGTTCCACAATTGGGGGGCCACCGCAGAGAAGGCCCTCTCCCTTGTTGCCGACCTCCGAGGCACTCAGAGGAGGATCTTCACTGTTGAATGTAATGTTTGTGTAGGTTCATACCTGGAAAGGTGTTCCGTCAGGTATTGTGGTCCCAAGCCGTGTAAGGCTTTATAGGTTAAAACCAGCACCTTAAATCGCGCTCAGAAACATACAAGCAGCCAATGCAAGAGGGCCAGAGTAGATTATATACTCAAACCTTCTGGTCCCTGTTATCAACCTGGCAGCTGCATTTTGCACAAGCTGCATCTTCCAAACCATCTTCAAAGGTTGCCCCATATAGAGTGCATTGCAGTAATCTAACTTGGAGGTTACCAGAGCATGGACAACTGAAGCCAGGTTATCCCTGACCAGATAGGGGCGTAGCTGGGCCACCAACCAAAGTTGGTAGAAGGCACTCCGTGCCACTGAGGCCACCTGAGCCTCAAGTGACAGAGATGGTTCTAGGAGAACCCCCAAGCTACAAACCTGCTCCTTCAGGGGGAGTTCAACCCCATCCAGAACAGGTTGAAGACCCTCCATCCGGTCAGCAGAACCCCCCACTAACAGCATCTCAGTCTTGTCTGGATTGAGTTTCAGTTTATTAGCCCTCATCCAGTCCATTGTCTCAGCCAACCACTGGTTCAGCACATCCACAGCCTCACTTGATGAAGATGAAAAGGAGAAATAGAGCTGCGTGTCAGCAGCTTACTGATTACAACACCCTCCCAAACTCTGAATGACTGCACCCAATGGTTTCATGTAGACGTTGAACAGTATGGGGGACAAGACTGACCCCTGCGGAACCTCATACTGGAGAGCCAACGGAACAATGTTCCCCAAGCACCACCTTCTGGAGCCAACCTGCCCAGTAGGAGCAGAACCACTGCAATGCAGTGCCTCCCACTCCCAACTCAGCCAGTCGTGCCAGAAGGATACCATGGTTGATGGTATCGAAAGCCGCTGAGAATCAATTGTTAATAAGAAGTATGCAGATAAAATGGAGGGGTTCAGAGGAGGGCAATGCGGATGATCAGGGGTCTGGAAACAAAGCCCTATGAGGAGAGACTTAAAGAACTGGCATGTTTAGCCTTGAGAAGAGAAGATTGAGAGGAGACATGATAACACTCTTCAAGGACTTAAAAGTTTGTCACACAGAGGAGGGCCAGAGTGCAGAACACAGAGTAATGGACTTAAGTTACATGAAGCCAGATTCTAGCTGGACATCAGGAAAAACGTTCTACTTGTTAGAGCAGTACAACAATGGAACCAATGACCTAGGGAGGTGGTGGGCTCTCCCACACTAGAGGCCATCAAGAGGCATCTGGATAGTCATCTGTCCGGGATGCTTTAAGGTGGATTCCTGCATTGAGCAGGGGGTTGGACTCAATGGCCTTAGAGACCCCTTCCAACTCTACTATTCTATGATTCTAATAAAATTATACAGGTTGTAGTGGAAAACATCTTTCTTCCTCTCTCATAATACTGGAACCCAGTGGGGATATCCCATGCAGCTGAAGGTTGGGAAATGCAGGACACACAAGCCAGGGTGGTGTAGTGGTTAGAGTGTCAGACTGGGAGTTGAACGATCTAGGTTCTAGTCCCCACTCGGCCATGGAAGCCCACTGGGTGACTTTGGGTCAGTCACAGACTCTCAGCCCAACCTACCTCACAGGGTTGTTGTGGTGTGGATAAAATGGAGAGGAGGAGGATTATGTATGCCACCTTGGGTTCCTTGGAAGAAAAAAGGAGGGATATAAATGCAGTAATAATAATAATAATAATAATAATAATAATAATAATAATGGAAGTCTATGGCATTCTTCAGAATCAATTCCCAGGTACTTGTGGGGGGGCATGATATTACAATGGCTCTGCTCACGCCTTTCCTGGAGCGCTTGGTTCAGGGGTGGTGCTGGTGGACTCCAGTTTGACGCACTGGCCATTGGCCTATGGTGTTCTGTAGGCTTCCATCTTGTCCCTGATGCTGTTTAACACGTACATGAAATTAATGAAGCAGTCTTCATGAATTTAAGAGAGTCATGAAGACTGCTCTCTTCTGGCAGGCCTATCCGGATGAATTTTAAGATGTTTTAATGATGTATTTTCTCTTGTTTAAAATTTTTTTAACTGTTGTGATTCTTGTACTTTATATTGTGTGCCCCACCTCAATCTGAAGGGAGAGGCGGGTTATAAATAATAATAATAATAATAATAATAATAATAATAATAATAATAACATGAAACTACCGGGGGAAGTCATCCAGGCCTTTGAGGTTCGGTTTCACCAACATGCTGACAACACCCAATTTTATAGCCCTAAGTAAGCATTCAGCCTGCATACACAAGGGTTAAAAGTGTGTGGGGGGGTGAGGGTGCATATACAAGTTCTACCGCCAACATCCTCATGCATCCAAGGCCTCCATAGTTCTTTCTGCGCTGCACACAAAAGCCTGCAGGGGAAGTTGTAGGCACATTCGGCTGAATTTACTCTCCTCTTGAAGACGCTGGCTGGCCATTTGCCTGTCCTCCTGTACTCCCCGTCTCATTGGTACTCTCCAAGTCACTTCAGAAGTAGCGGGGAACTGCAATATGCCTGGAAGTGCTCTCCTGTGGGACCCAACAACAGTGACTGGTGTGAGGCCGCTGCCCTGCTTCTCTGGCAAGAAGATGAGAGAACTGCCAGTCGGTGTCGACAATACTGGGCTAGATGGACCAAGGGTCAATGGAGTCCGCATCTTCCAAATGGTGCTGCAAGCTTTACCAGCTGAATTTCTGCCTCCATCAAACTGCTTAAGAGACGGGAGCCCTACCTGAAAGAGATGATTGTCCGGCTAGTGCAGATGCTATTGGACAGGTATCAGAGCGGACTCATCAAGTGAAGGCCAACTTGCTAGCCTTTTCCATTGAGGGGGGGCAGAGACCCCTCAATAACTCCTTAGCATCCTTCTCTGAGATTTGTTGAACTACAACTCCCATCATTCCCAGCCAGAATGGACAACTCTGACGTCCCATCCCCCTCAGACAGAGGCTGAGTTCTCAGAAGTTGCAGGGGGAATGGTCTCTGAGCCATCTGCAGTCTTGCAGATAAGTTCCTGGGAAGATTCATCCTTGACTCCTGAAGAGTCTTGGGAAATCTCCTCCCCTGCTTCCTGTGTTGTCTGGTAAACTTCTTCTTCTTCTTCTTCTTCTTCTTCTTCTTCTTCTTCTTCTTCTTCTGATTGAACCCCTGAAACCCCTTCCCCACACTAGGGAGTACAGGCCTGATCCTGATAGGTGGCTATATGGTGGCTACATAACCATGCTCACTAGCCGTTTGCTGCAAAAGGGTTAGCGGCCTAACCATGGCTTAGCATGTTGTCTGAATAGGCCCATAGGTATTTTGCCTCTGGTGCTTGAGATAGCATATAGCCAGTGGAGGCTGGTGCTTCCAATGTCAGTGGGGCAGTGAATCTGCTCTGGGGTTCAGTCAGAGCTATCCAAAATGTTTTCCTTTAAAGTTCTGACTGAAACCCGGAGCGGATTCACCACCCCACTGACACCAGAGGCATATAGCCATCATTAGAAGTCATCTCTGGTAACTCTAAACAGAGAATCTGTATGTGACAATTGGTCCTCATGTTTGAAATGCATGCCATGAAATGTCGGTTAATATATTGCCCGTTTGTAATGAGAAGACCTCCCAATGAAGTAGCTTAGAAAATAAATAAAACCAACAGGCAAATATTTCGGTGAGAACCATCATTGCGAGATACGCCTTGCCTTGATTCAACGTTTCCTAAAGGGTTTGAGGAATATAGCTCCACCAATAAAAACTTTTGTTCCTTAATGGTGTCGCGGGAATTTGAGTCCCCCAGGGAGGCCTATGACTCCCTCTTATGAGAAAGGGGTCATTTATTGTCACAGATCTCTTATGAGAAAGATCTTTACTCTAATTCTTTATAATGCTTTGATACAGTAACTGGCCTAAATGTAGACTAGGGATGAATAACCCTAAGATGGGAAGGGACCTCCCATAGAGCAGTGACATCCCACCCAATAACTTCAAAGGAGTTATATTCATGCAAGCAACTAGACTCAGTTTACAGTGGAGACCAAAGATACTCATGTATGGTTTCTTAAAGGTAGGTTTATTGAAGAAGACACATCAGCTGAGGGAGCCAGAGATAGACCTCTGACTGAATTAAGTATATAGGGTATCACTCTTATATAGGAAACTGGAAACATCAGAATTAGCATATCTAGCCTTTTGTACTGAATCACCTTTGTACTAAGGGAAAGTTTACAATAATACAGGGTAGCACATAGGAATGATGTAACTTGTCTCTAGGTCAAAACAGAGAAAGGCGCCACACATGAATGATGGAGGTCAAGATAAACCAAAACAATACAGAATGCATATAGTTGCTAGTGGACCAAAGTTCATTATGGTGAGGCTTAACACATCTAGCTAGTACATTGCTGGTTCTATTTTACAGGAGAACAGATACATGTGTTTATTAGAAGCATGAAATCAATATTAGTTTCTCAAGTTATTTGAATGTTCTTATTACAAGCTATTGGTATGATCATATCTGAAATATTCCCGCAACAATGGAGTCTATCTGTGGTCCTCCACGCCCTCACACATGCACCGTTTGAACCCATGGCCAACGCAGACATCCACCTTCTAACCCTTGAGACGGTGTTTCTGGTAGCTATAACTTCCGCCCGCTTGCAGAAGAGCTGTGTGAATTGAGAGCAGACTATCCATACCTAATTTTTCACCAGGAAAAAGTTGTCTTGCGTACAGACCCGGCTTTTTTTTGCCTAAAGTAGTTACAGAGTTTTCACCTAAATCAGGAAATTACTGTCCCAGCTTTCTTTCAGTACCCAGCCACGCAGGCTGAAAGATCATTGCACTCTCTGGACGTACGTACAGCAATAGCCTTTTATAGGAATAGGACACAGCATTTCAGACTGTCACCGCGATTTTTTTTGTCTGTTACAGAGGAACAAAAAAGGGCCACCCTTTGTCATCCCAAAGACTGGCTTCATGGGTGGTTCAGACAATTAAGTTGGCCTATGAGCTCTCCAAGCTCAACCTCTCAGGACACGTAACAGCGCACTCAATGAGAGCAGCAGCAACATCAGTTGCTGTCAGCGAGGGAGTGTCACTCCTGGACCTCTGTAAAGCTGCCACATGGTCGACTCCATCTACTTTTGTCAGACATTACTGACTAGACGTTAGAGCAAGACAAGACTGCTCATTTGTCTGGGGTGCTACGTTAAGGCATCAACCCACCTCCGGGGCAAGTGAGCTTGTTATTTGCCCATATGTGTGATACACAGAGACCACGAAGAAGAAATGCAGGTTGCTTATCTGTAACTGAAGTTCTTCGAGTGGTCATCTGTGCATTCACACAACCCACCCACCATCCCCTCTGTGGTGTCAAGTCAACCTTAACCTCTTGGCACTGCATTTTCCCCCTGTTTTCCCGTGGTTACACAAAGCCGCAATGTCAGTCTCTGTTTTTAACTGAGGGAACGGGCAGGAACCAACTGGAGCATGCGCGTTGGGATGGTGAGGGATGGTTCCCGCCAAAAGAGTTCTCAGCTTGGAAAGTTCCCGAAACGGCCCTGCACAAGCATCCGTTGTGCCACAGGAAACAACTTAGCTCAGGGGTCATGTTTGGTGTACCTGTTCAGGCACTGCCCAGCATTTGAAGCACTGGCAAATTAAATGGTATGGAAAACCCTGAGCAAGATGGCTAGCTTGTTGACGAAATGGATTGCGTCAGGATGGGCAACATGATTGTCGTAGCAACGGTGCCAGGGATTGGGCATCTGTGGCGGGTGGCGGGAAAGCAAGCATGGTCATTCAAAGGGGATGTAGGGAAACTGGTTCAGATGTGGGGGTGGAAATGCACATTTTGAACAGGAAAAGCCACATTTCGATTTGTGTATTTTCCAAATAATAATAATAATAATAATAATAATTTATTTTTTACCCGCCTCTCCATCTGGATCGAGGCGGGGAACAACAACATGATAAAATACATAAAACTGATTAAAACATGACACATATTATTAAAACTGCATAAAAATCCTAAAACATCCTAAAAACATCCTTAAAACAAAGATGCATACATTCTCTTCATTGACCAAGGTGTGAAAAATATGAATTTTTAAAATGTGATTTTTTTAAAGTACACATTTTTTTTTTTAAAATGCAAATGCAAGTTCTGTAATTTGTGAACAGTTTTGGAGAACGTGCACTCAAATTTGGGACTGCAAATAGGGCATTTTTGAATGATTTGTGAATTGTAACCAAATTCTTGTACCTCCCTGTCCCTCTAAGGAAGCTGACTACAGAATTGTTGATGGAGTATCAGTGTTTACTGACAAGCAATTGTGACAACATGAGTAAAGTGACAGTTTGGCAGTTGAGATCTAGGCAGTTCAGGTAAAACAAAAAATGTGATTTATCATGAAGCTCTAATTTAAAATACAGTTCTTATTAACACAATTTTCCATTTATTCTAACAAAACAATTTATGAACTCAACCAAACTAAAAAAACAACAACCTAAAGATGAATAAGGTGCAGAGAAATTTATTATTTATCAAATAAATGTTATAAACAGTATTCACAGATCCGAGCAACGCTGGACATATCATCTAGTTAACCTATGAAGCCTTACACAGCTTGGGACCGCAGTATCTGATGGAACGCCTCTCCCAACACGAACCTACCCATACACTACGCTCAACATCCAAGGTCCTCCTCCGGTTGCCTCTCCGATGGAAGCTCGGAGGATGGCAACAAGGAAGAGGGCCTTTTCATGGTGGCCCCCAATTTTTTTCTTTTTCTTTTCTTTTTGTTTTTATTGTGAATAGCAAAAAAAACCCAGAGCAATAAAAACAAAAACAAATTGTGGAAAAAAAGAAAAAAACACATTACATATGCAGCGATGTCATCATTTCTCATCGAATGTTAAAAAAAGAGAGAATTATACATAGGTTTCAAAAAAATCAGACCATATAGCCATATCTTTATTTATCTATTCACAAGTTGCGCCTGTATATCACCTGTTCAAATGTCAATAAGGTTATTAAGTCCTCAATCCATTGCATTATGGGAGGTGAGCATTTATCCTTCCAATATGATAGTATAAGACTTTTAGCTATCATAAGGGCTCTGAAAATCCATTTGCGCTGATCCTGTGTTAGTTTCCAAAAACCAGCAGGTAGTTTACTATACTAAAGATTGATTCAGGACAAGACATATCCTAATTTTAACCTCCTCCCAAAAGGAGAAGACTTCTGAGCATTGCCAAAACATGTGAATTAAAGAAGTATTAAGTGTGTTACATCTCCAACAATTATGTAAATTAAATAGACCCTTGTTGAAAAGATGTTGTGGGTTCAGTAGACCCGGAACAGGATTTTTTGCTGAATAAGATCCATAGAAACCAGATACAGTCTCTAAGAGCCTATCTACACTACTGCTTTAAAACGGTTTATAACATTTAAACCGGTCAATAACGGTTATTAACCGGTTTAAAACTGTTATAAACCGTTTTAAAGCAGTAGTGTAGATAGGCTCTAAGGCAACAGTCCATTGGTTGGGCAAAAAAACACCAAACACTCCAATTCTCAATTCCAATCCTGTCTTAAACTATGAGTATCGTATTTATTTACTACTACTAAATATTTATATATATCGGTTGTGGATTGATGTGTCTGCTCAGCTACTATAAACGTTTCTAACAGTAATGGAGGCTTTGAGGCCATAAAAGCAGCCGGCCCAAACCTAGATTTCAGCAAGTGTTGCAGTTTGTAACTATTGTCATTCAACCATAGCAGGTAAATTATATTTAAGATTCAAATCAGAAAATGGCAAAAACTAGGGGTGTGCAAGGACCCCCTGGATCGGATCAGGACCGGATCGGGACCTCCAATTTTGTTCTGGATCAGATCGGAACAAGATCGGAGGTCCCCTGGATCAATCGGACCCGATCCGAAAATCAGATGTCCAATTTTCGGATCGGCCGCCATTTTTCCCCATAGACTTGCATTGGGGGAAAGAAAGCTTTCCCACAATGCAAGTCTATGGGGAAAAATGGTGACAGGGGGTGAGTGGGGGCCTAACTCCCCCCTCCCTGTCCCTCCCCCCCTTGCGCTTACTTGCAGGACCCTTCTGCTCCCGTCCGCTGGCGCCCGCGGGCGCCAGCAGACGGCAGCAGACGACCCCGGCAGGTAAGTGGGAGCCCCCTCGTGATCCTCCTTACCTCCCGGGGCCCCTCCACTGCCATCCACTGCCGCCCGGTGGCAGCGGATGGCAGCAAAGAGGCCCCGGCAGGTAAGCCCCCCCCCAGCGATCCTCCTTACCTGCGGGGCCATCCGCCGCCTTCCCCTGCATAGATCTACTGAGGACTAGGCCGCGAAGCCTAGTTCTCAGTAGATCTACGCAGGGGAAGGTGGTGGACGGCCCCACAGGTAAGTGGCCCCCCTCCCTCCTCCCTCGCGATCCTCCTTATCTCCCGGGGCCCCTCCGCTGCCATCCTCTGCCGCCCAGCGGATGGCAGCGGAGGGGCCCCAGCAGGTAAGCCCCCCCACGGCAATCCCCCTTACCTGCAGGGCCATCCGGCGCCTTCCCTGCGTAGGTCTACTGAGGACTAGGCTTCCCTTTAAGGCTGGGCAGACTCTTTGGAGCTGCATCGGCTGTTTTTTCTGCAGTGGCATTTCTCCCCACAGGGAAGCAGCCAGTGGAGCACCCCAGAGAGCACCTCCACCAGATCCCTTGCTCTGTCTAGGCCTCAAGCAGGCAGCGCGGCACAGAGCTGTGCTGGGCGCTCCCTGCATGGGGCTGGCATAGCTCTCTGGAGTGCTGGGCAGCTCTGGGCTTGGTTCCGAAGCACCCTCAAAGCTAGGCATTGACCTGCTGGGCCAGAGGGGCAGAGTGGCAGGACCTGTAATCCTCCCGGCAGAGGATGGGCATGTGGCTGCGCTGCAGCCCCTAGGTACCAGGCACAGGCTGGCGGGGGGAGCTGGAACGCCACCTCTGCTGCAACCGTCACATGGCCACCGCCACCATCCTCAGGTGGTCGTTTGATCTCCCCACACACTTTGGGGCCCATAGCAACTGCCCTATTTTCCTCCCTTGAGGTGCCCCTGCTACTTGGAATACTGCTATTGTCCTTGCTGCTTTGCCCCTCAGTACACCTCGCCACCATCAGGTTAGCTGCAGGGGCCCACTGATAAAATTTATTTAATTATATTTATTTATTTATTACATTTGTATACCGCCCCATAGCCGAAGCTCTCTGGGCGGTTTACATAGGATTAAAAACAATTAAAAACAATATACAAAAATTAAAACAGCAAAAACATACAACATACACACAATCTGTACATTTAAAAACCACTTCAACACTTCAAAAAACTACAAAAACAAAACAAAACAAACCCATGCTCCTCAGATATTGCCAAATGCCTGAGAGAAGAGGAAAGTCTTGACCAGGCGCCGAAAAGATAGCAATGTTGGTGCCAGGCGGGCCTCATCGGGGAGATCGTTCCACAATTGGGGAGCCACCACAGAGAAGGCCCTCTCTCTTGTTGCCAACCTCCGAGCTTCCTCTCCAGAGGATACCTTTGCCCAGGATTCCCCAATACCTGGACCCAGCTCTGTGGAGGATGGTGGAGATTGGCAAACACCCAGAAAGACACAGGCGCTTAGAGGATGGCAGGGATCTCTTCTGAAGCCTCGTGGAGACGCGATTTGCTGGGACGCAAAATTGGATTTTTATGTAACGTCCCCAATTCTACACACTACACCGGCTCCGGGCATCGATAGGGCCAGACTGGGGTGGTTGTGGAAATGCTTGCCTGGTCAAGCCCCCTTCTATGCTTTCTGTGGCATTGCAATCCCCAAAATCTACTGGCAAAATCATCAGATGATGCCTGAGATATACTTGCAGGTGCAAACAGATCAGTAGGAAGTTCACGGCTGATCCTTTTTGATCCCAATCCTCCACAGTTCCCCAAAATCAGAGGGAGGATGAATTATGGCTGCAGAACTGGAAGCTGATCCAAAGGTTCAAATGCCATCCGTAACCCTTCCCAGAAAACCACAAGCCAAAGCTGCACAACTGGCAAAGCCTATCAGCTTTAACTGTTTCAGGAACAAAAGTAGGTCATATGAAAGATACAGAGATGATCTCTCAGTTGTAAGATCTGGCCTAGTGGATTCCCAATAAGGGGGGGGGGGCAATTCTATGGCTCCTTGGACAGTATCCCTGTGACAATTGGATACTTTGGGGGGGGGAACTGTGACCTTAGGATTTCAGAACCCATCCACCCCCCAATCTGTGAAAAAAATCTATGCCCCTCACCTCTTGGAGCTCCAATGGTGAAGAAGGGGAAAGGGAGAGGATTGGGGTGTGGTGTGGTGTTCAGTGGGGCAGGGGAAACTTTGGATCTAGGGTGACCATATTTTGGAAACCAAAACACATGGCCGGGCCCCAAGGAGGTGTGACCTTGGTCACATGTTTGATTCTACAGCTCCCAGTTCCCAGAGCCAACAGAAAGCAGGCTTTTAAAAATGTGACTTTAAAAAAAACCCAATTTATCCAGGATATATCACAACACTGAGAAAGGCTTTTATAGACAAGCCCACTTCTCCGAGTTTTAAATTAAAGGGAGATGGGAGACCAGGAAACCCATTTCACACATAGGCAAAAGAGGCAGCAGGAAAATAAGAGTCAATGGCTGCAAGTGAAAGAGTTTAGGTTACATAATCACAGGTTGAAGGGAGGAAAGTGTGTCCCATCAAACAGGAGGAATTTAGCCAGGAAGATGTGTTAATTTGTACCATGAAAAGACAAAAAAGGATTTTTTAAAACCACATGTTCACAATATGACTGAGATGCATTATGCAAATGGATTCTAGGGCCCAAATTTATAAATAGTTTAACCCAGCAATCCCTTTGCAATATTGAAAGCAAAGGGGGGAGGGAAAACACCCATTTCTCTCTCACACATTCATGTTTACATTGAATTCAGTGACACTTACTTTTGAGCAGATCAGGATACACACACACACACACACACACACACATACACTAGCTGATATGCCTGGCATTGCTCGGGTCCATGAATAATGTTTATAACATTTATTTGATAAATAATAAATTTCTCTGCAACTTATTCATCTTTAGGTTGGTTGGTGTTTTTAGTTTGGTTGAGTTAGTAAATTGTTTTGTTAGAATAAATGGAAAATTGTGTTAAGAAGAACTGTATTTTAAATTAGAGCTTTGTGATAAACCATATCTTTTGTTTTACCTGAAGTGCCTACACCTCCCATCATGCCTAGGCCGGAGCAGCAGTCTAAACTTCAAAAACAATCAGGACACACAACATCCTTTCTACCAGCTAAAAAAGATGCAAACCTAAAAATATGTTTTCAAAATACAGTGGTGGCCAAAATTGTGGACACTTCTTGAAATGTTCATGTTTTGCAACTTGGAATGCTTATAGAAAATGTTCTGTTTCACAAAGTTCAATTGTTTATATATCAATTGAAAGAGAATTTAATGCTGAATTCAAAACAAAAAACAGAATGCAAATACCTGCAGTTAAAAAGAAGTTATGCTGCAAATACTGCAATCATGATCAATTTACAGTAAAATCTGACAAAAACATACTTTAGTTATGATTGAAATGTAATATCAGTATTTGGTAGGAAAGCCTTTATTTTTGGAAACAGCATCACAGCAATGTCTCATTGAGCCAACAAGTGTTTTAAGCTCTTCCTTCTTTATGTCATGGTTCCAGGAATCATTTATAGCCTCAATTAATTGGCTTTTATTTGATGGATGCCTCATTCGTACAAGAATTTTCAAACGGTGCCACAAATTTTCTATCGGGTTCAGGTCAGGGCTTTTCCTGGCCAGGTCAACAATTGAATGCTGTGAACCACTGTTTGCATATTTTTGCTGTGTGACAGGGAGCTGAATCTTGTTGAAAAATAAATGGTACATTGTTTGGAAAGAGATCCCTGATGGAAGGTAACAGTTTTGGTTCCAGGATGGTGTCAATGTATTTTCGTGAGTTTAGCGTGCCATCGATTACATGAAGGCGGCCAACACTATCTGCTGACATACATGCCCAAATCATAATGCTTGTTGGGTATTTTACAGTTGCCTCAATGCAGTCAGGATGTAGCTCTTCTCCTACTCTACATCTCACATATTTTCGCCCATCACTACCAAATAAGCTTATCTTACTTTCATCACTCCAAATAACTTGCTTCCACTGATCTTCTGTCCATTCACTTGTTCATTTGCCCACCGTAGTCGCTTCCGGCACTTCTTTAGATTCAGACATGGCTTTTTTCCCCCTCAGAATCCTACCTTTTAGTCCAAAATCTGATAGTCTTCTCCTTATCGTTCTGGAACTGACAGAAACACCAGTTGCATCAAGTACACCTTTGATGGCCTCAGATGAAATTTTTCTCTCCTTGAGACACAGCCTTTTTATTCTTCTGTCATCAACAGATGATGTGCACTTTTTACGGCCTTTTCCTGCCTTGTTTATAATTGACTTTGTTTCGTTATATCGTAAACAAAACTTTCTTTTTTTTTTTAATATTTTTTTATTGATTTCAACATACACATACACATAATATAAACAATAATATAAAATAAAACAAACTTCCCCCCTCGACTACCCCCTGTGCACCCCCCCCATCCGAGACCATCTCATAATCCTTCATCCTCTTTCCAAAATTTTAATGATTCTTTTGAAGGCAATTGTCCCTTTCTCGAACTTAAAACATAATTCAAAAAGGGAGTCCATATTTCCCCAAAATCACTCTTCCTGGACATTCCCCTCTTTATTTTCATTTTACAAGTCAACATATCATTCAAAGCTAAATCCCAAATTTCTTTATACCACTCTTCTATTGTATAACTTCGTTGCCCTTTCCAATTTTTAGCAATCAGTATTCTAACAGGTGCCAGGAGGTTGTTTACCAGTTCTTTATTTATTATATGCTTGTTCCTACTATCCCATATTGCTAGTAGAGCTAACTTCGGGTTTAATTCCAAACTACTTCCAATTATTTCGCTTATTTCTTTACAAACCCTTACCCAAAATTTTTGTACTTGTTCACAGCTCCACCACATATGAAAATATGTCCCAACCTCCTGACACCCCCTCCAACAATTCTTGGGCAATTTTTTATCAATCTGGTGAAATCTAACAGGTGTTAAATACCATCTCCAAACTGTCTTATAATAGTTCTCCTTAATTCTAATCGACAATAACTTTAACATTCTTCCATTCCATATCCTCCCCCAATTATCTTCATTGATTTTCCCCCTTATATCTTCTTCCCATACCTCTTTTATAACCTTAAGTGAGTCCTGAAATTCTTCCTCTATTAATATTTTATATATCTCACTAGTGAGTCCTTTCTTAGCTCTAGCTTCTTCTTTTTCCCACGATTGTTCAATTAAATCTTCAAATCTAGTATTATTTCTACATTCCTTATTCTTTGTCCTCCATTCCTGTGTCCATTTTAACAATTGCAAACACTTGAACCACGCTATCTTTTGTCCTTTAAATAAGTCTTTAATATGCTCACTATCCTTCATCTTTTCCATCCAGTTCCTTAATTTAATAATGTCTTGTTCTTTCAGACTCGCTTCTATCTCTGGTTTTAATACTCTTGGGAAGTTTCCCACTACTACAACTGGGGCAAGCGGAGAATCCCCTGGTATCAACTTCCCTCTATACTTCTCCCAGATCATTAATATATTTTCCAACAATGGGTTGTCCAGTACTTTCAATTCTTTCTTTTGCATTTTAGTAAAAAATATATTTCGCAGTTTACATTCGATCTCTACTGTTTGCGATTCTAACCATTCCAAGTCTTGTTCCCCTATAATAGCATAAATAACATATCTTAACTGATTAGCAATATAATAATTCTTAATATTCGGAAGTCCTAAACCTCCTTTCTTTTGAGCCTTATACCATAACCCCTTATTTATCCTAGCTCTTTTATCTCCATTACAATAAGCATTAATCATATTTTGCCAACTTTTAATCTCAGCTACTGATATTCTAATAGGTAACATTCTAAACAAAAAATTAATCTTAGGTAATATCTTCATTTTAATAACCGCTATTCTACCAAACCAAGAATATTTTAATTTTCTATATATCTGTAATTTCTCCCCTACCTCTTTTCTTAACCTTACAAAATTAAGTTCCTCTAATCTATCTAATTCTCTGTCTATATTAACTCCTAAATATCGTATTATGTTTTTATATCCTAATCCTAAATTAGCTTTACATTTCTCCATCTCTTCCTTGTTATAATTATACAACATCATTTCTGACTTCCCCCAGTTAACTTGTAATCCTGTAATTTCCCCAAATTCTCTCAAATGTTTCTGAATCAACTCCCCGCTTTCTAGGGGATCTTCTAATGTCAATAACGTATCATCCGCAAACATATTCACTTTAATCTTATCATTACTACCTATCCCCTTTAATCTTTCATCTTCCCTAATTACATTTGCTAAAATTTCTATAACTACTGCAAATAAGATCGGCGAAAGTGGACATCCTTGCCTAGTTCCTCGAGCTAGATTTATTTGTTGCGTTAACCCATCATTAACCATTATTTCCGCTTTGTTATTTTTATACATCTGATTAATCACTCCCATAAATTTATGTCCAAACCCAAATGTTTTTAATATTATTTTTAACGCTGGCCATTCCACGCAATCAAAGGCTTTGAAAATATCTAAAGCTGCTAATCCTGCTTTTAAATTCCTTTTTTTAATAATATTTATTATATTTATAACTCTCCCAATTAAATTCGGCATTTTCCTACCTACAATAAATCCACATTGATCATTTTTAATATATTTAAAAATAAATGAACCCATTCTTTTAGCCATTATTGCTGAAAATATTTTTGCATCCTGATTTATTAAAGATATTGGTCTATAAGATGCTGGATCCGTCAAATCCTTGCCTGGCTTCTGTATTAAGATAACCATGGACTGATCCCATGATGGCGGAGTCATTCCTCCTTCTATTATATTATTATATAATTTTAATAATCTAGGTATTAAAATGTCCTTAAATATTTTATAAAATTCCGGCCCCAATCCATCAATCCCCGGAGACTTACCTCCTTTTAGTTTTGCAATAATTCCCTCAATTTCTTTCTCAGTAACCAAGGCTTCCATACTCTCTTTATCTTGATCATCCAGTCTTATTTTCCAATTTCTTTCTACATATTCCTGTATCTTATCTTTTGAAACCGCCTCTGAAGCATATAATTCTTTATAAAATTCCTGAAAAATTGTTAATTTATCTTTCATTAAATTACATCTATTCCCTAATTTATCTCTAATTGTCCCTATCATATTCTTAGCCTTCTCTGACCGCGTGGATCTAGCCAGCATTTTGGAATTTCTATTATTGTATTCAAAAAAATCTCTCTTTAAATACAACAAGTTCTTTTGAACCTGTTCTATTTCTTCTTTCTCCAATTCCTTTTTCTTTGCTTGAATTAGGGCATATAACCGCTTATCTTTTGTCTCTCTTAATCTCTCCTCTAGTCTCCTTATCTCTTCTTCAGCGTTTTTATTAAGTACTTCCTGTTGCTTTTTAAGTGTGGACATTTCCCTAATACACATCCCTCTTATTACTGCTTTCATTGTATCCCATAATAATCCTTGCGAATTAACTCCTTTTTCATTTATCTGCCATATTTCCTGCACTTCCTTTTTTAGTTTCTCTACTATACTTTTATTTTTAAAAATTCTTCCATCCATTCTCCATCTCTTTGCTTGTTTATAATCCTTCTTCCTCTTCATCTCCATCATCATTAATGCATGGTCAGTGATCTTTATTACTCCTATATCACAATCTATTAAGTTTGGTAGCATATTCTTTGATATAAATATATAATCAATCCTTGAATAACTCTTAAATCTAGGTGAGTAAAAGGTATATTTCCTCTCTTCTCCTTTTAATACTCTCCATACATCCATTAATTCTTTCCTCTCCATTAGTTTAGCTAGTTCCGTCTTCCCCCCACCTCTAGCATCTCTAATAATGTTATCCCTATCTTTCCCTTTATGAAGTACCATATTGAAATCTCCTGCCATCACAATATTTTTTTTCCCTAAATCTCCCACCATATCAAACACTTCTTTAAAGAATTCAATTTGATTCCCATTTGGAGCATAGACATTAATCAGCACGAATTCTTCCCCTTCCATCGTACAGTAAATTATAAGGATCCTTCCATTCTTATCTTTCTTTACACTTTGAATATTAATACCACATTTCTTCGATATTATGGTTGCCACACCTCTCGCTTTAGAAGTACCACATGACTTTTCATACACTCCTATTTCCCTCATTCGTAACTCATTAACCCCCTCCTTTATCTGATGAGTTTCCTGCAAAAAAATTATATCAATTTTTTCTCTTTTCAACATTGTTTCAATTCTTCGTCTTTTTACCACCGTTCCTAGCCCCTTAACATTTAAAGTTGCACAACTCAATTTATTTTCCATTTCTTAGTTTCAGCCATATGAATACATTGATCTCAGTCAGTGAACCCCATACCCCCCCTCCCTTCCCTCCCCCCACACATACCCTCATTTTTACCCCCCTGCTCACCAGACCTCTGGGCGCTGGTCCCAATTATTTTAGAACTCTTCGGGGGGGGGAACCCGGCCCAACCCTCAGAGCGAAGTCCGACCCTCCTCTCCTTTCCCCTTTCCCCACTAATCCCTTTTCATTGACTAGAACCTCCAACCGCTCCTTCTTCTTGGACTACTTCTCCCGGATCGTTGGCATCGATTATGCCCAACTTCTCCAACAGCTCGATTCCCTGCTCACACGATGTTATTCTTTCTTGCTTCCCACACCAAACAAATCTCAAAAATACTGGATATCCCCAGTTGTAAGTTATCGATTTCTTCCTCAATGCTGCTGTGCAAATCTTAACACTCTTCCTCCACTGCACGGTCTGCGGGGAAAGATCCTGATAAATCTCAATTGCTGTTGCTTGAATCTTTGGTTGAGGTTGTTTTCTGATTGCTTGCATAAATTTTTCTTTTTTATAATAATTTGCAAATTTAACTATTATGTCTCTTGGAAGCACTCCTTTACCTTTGAAACCAACTCTATGCACCCGTTCGAGATCAGCTTCGTCCCAAGCCAAATCTGGAAGTTGTATTTTTATCCATGACAGAATTGTATCTCTTAAATCTTTTAAATTCTCTCTTTCTTGTTCCGGATATTTTCTTATGCGGATATTTGCTCATCTATCCCGATCCTCCATAGCGATAAGGCGTTGTTCATGTTGAGACAGCTGGTCATCCTGCTTCTTGCACACTTCAACCAGTGCTCTCGTATCTGTCTGCAGCACCCCAACATCCTTCACCACTTGCGTTAAACCCATCATAAGCTCCTTTTGCGTATCGTTAATGCGCTTGGCTAAGCGCTCTTCAAGACCAACGAGCATTTTATTGATATCAACCTTTAACTCATCCATTGGATCTGGCTGACCTCCTCTGGTAGTCTTTGGAATTACAACCGGGTCTGCAATTGGTAACGCAGAGCTTTTTACAGGAGATTTCTTTGCTGGCTTCTTATCTGGAATGTCTGGCATATTTTGCTCCTCCAAGCGCGTCAATCTCTGCCAAGTACGATCCGAACCACGCTCTTTTGAGGATCTAACCCAGGCGGGGGTGGGAGCAGAAGATTTCTTCTGTCGTCCCTCCTTCTTTCTCATGAATTATCCCCCCCCCCCGTCAGCCTGGTGCTCTTGTTTACCTAAGCCAGTCAGACTAGACTACAAGTTCACTGGGGATTGACATTGATCATCTTCTCAATATTCAGTTCTATTTCCCTCAGTCTCTCTCCCAGTAACCTAATCAGCCAGTCTGCCTTAAATCCTCAATTATAAGTCCATAAATCACCTCAATAATGGCGCCTTCAATGCTTACAGTCTAATCGCGTTAGTTTCGCTTTTAGAGCCAAAAGATTCTTGCTGCTGCTCCGCTGTCCCTCCGATAATTAATCACTTCCAGACACTATAACACACTCTTTTGAGAGTTTAACCCAGGAGGGGGTGGGAATAAAAACTTCTTATAACATCTCTCCTTGTTGCTCGTAAATTATCCCCTCCCTCCGTCCGCCTGGATCCTCTTCCTTATGCCACAGCCAGTCAGCCTAGACTTCAAGCTTACTGGGGCTTGATATTGTTCGTCCTCACAATATTCAGTTCTATTTCAAGTCCAAACTCACTCCCAGTAAGCTAATCAAGTAGTCTGCCTTGTATCATCCATTAAAAGTCCATAAATTACCTCAACAATGGCGTCCTTCTTTGTTGTCAGCTCGAAGCGTCTGGTTTCGCTTTTACGGCCAGCACGCTCTTGCCTCTTATCAGCTCCCGCTCAGGTAATCAATCACTTCCAGTCAACATAACATGCCTTTATTACTCTCTTGAGACTCTTCTATAAGGAATTAGTGCTTAATTCAAAACTTTTTTAAGGAGCTCCGAAGATCTACGACTTCACCCGATCGCGTTCATGGCCACGCCCCCCGTAAACAAAACTTTCGAACTCTGGATGTAGTCACTGAACAACCAATGTGCCTTGCAATTTTAGCATAGGAAAGACCTGATTCACAATCCTGCTTCTTCTCCTGGGTGTCCAATCAACTCTTTTCCTTGGTGCCATTTCACTATTTATGATGTACCATTTTTATATGAGAAATAATTCAGATATTCACAATCTCCAATTGTGCCTCAGATACAGTGATATTTGTTCTGTCTTCTACAGAACAAACAGCAAAACTGACTTTCCCCAACTTGAAACATGAGGTATCACAGCTACTGTCATATGATTGGTCCCCAAAACAAGGACTGTGATTGGCCAGTACGGTTTGCAATTCCAAACTGCTTCTCAACTCAATCACAACTTGTGTTTCTTTTTAGAATAAAGTAAGCATAACTTTTTTTAACTGCAAGTATTTGCATTCTGTTTTTTGTTTTGAATCCAGCATTAAATTATTTCAGTTGATATATAAACATTTGAACTTTGTGAAACAGAACATTTTCTATAAGCATTCAAAGCTGCAAAACATGAAAATTTCAAAAAGTGTCCACACTTTTGGCCACCACTGTATACCCGCCATTGCCCAGATATCTGAATAGCATGTAGCAGGGAAGTGGATCTCAGTGGACATGAGGAATTGTTGTATGCATGTGCTCTGAAGTTATTATTATGAAAAAAGGAAAGCAGCTAGAACATAGAATACTTTATTGCCATAATTTACTGTATAATATCTACATTTAACAGGTTTTGGCAGAGAACCAGGATGGTCAAGGCCACTGGTGACTTAGGCCTTTTATCTGACATACCTGTGCTCTGAAGACACACCATGGCACTTTTTTATTTTTATTTCTTTAGTTAAATGAACTCATGTATAAATTCACCATCTGCATACATAAGGAAGCGAAGACACATAGAATGATAAGCCTCTGATTAAGAGCCAAACTGAATGTAGCTTGAATTGTGCTTAATTAGCATGCTTAAGATTGACCATACCTCTTTCTTAACAAAAAGCAGCTGTGGGGACCCAATTGTGATCAGGGCTGCAGCAGGAGAGAATTTAATTGCCCCACCCACCCACCCATGCTGTTTTCCTGGTTTCCTTATGGTGCTGGTGGCATCATGCCACTGCTATGGAGCCACATAGAGGATAAAGCAATTTTCAATACCTCCTGCTGAAGATATTTTATTTATGGAATGTCCTGAAGGAATAATAGCAATTTACACTGGTCATGACCATGAATCATAGTTTGGTGGCAAGAAAAGACCCTTGGGAGTTCCAACCAAGGCATGCTGGGAGTTGTAGGCATAAGTTTCAGTGCTTTTTTAAATTAAATTCTTTTTAAAAAATTAAAATCCAGAAGTTCATGTTTTAGATTTTTTTTGGTACATTGTACAGCCAGACCTATCAGCGTGCCAAATTTCAAGTTTCTACCTGATGTTGCTCGGACCGCCTAAAATATATGTCTGTGAGGTAATCATCTTAAAGTAGCAGGCTGATGCTAGGCCTGTGAGTTAACCTTTAAACAAATTAAATTCATTTATTTTTTCTTCTCTCACCCTCATGACAACCCTTCAAGATAGGCCAGTTCTAGGCCTGTGAGGTAACTTTAAAATAAATTAAATTAGTTACTCCCCCCCCACCTTCAATGCATGGCCAGGGCTGCCTTGAAGCTGTCACCATAATTTTCCTTGTCCCCACAGAAAACGAAAACTACAACTCCCAGCATGCCTTTTGCTGCGGTGCCTGACTTGTCCGATGGGAGTCCTGCTGCTGAAACACATGGGAAGTGAAGTCTGGCTGAGCCAGTCCACACTACACTGTGCAATTGGTGCCCATAGGTAGGCCTTGAGGGGGCTGGCTGCCTGGCTGCCTGTTAGCTTGGTTGCTGTTGGCAACGGGCCCAGAGCTGCAGCCTCCTCCCCTCCTGCTCCCAATGGGGCCTAGCAACTGAGGCAGCTGGCCCCAAGCGCTCTCCCTTCAGGCCCAGGAGGGTTGCAGGCACTATACTAGAGTGACCATATACAAAAGAAGGCAGGGCCCCTGCAACTTTAACTGTTGTGATGAAGAGGGAATTTCACCAGGAACTAATTGCATACAAATGACACGGGCTGAAATTCCCTTTTCTCTACAACTGTTAAAGTTACATGAGCCCTGTCCTCCTTTTCATATGGTCAGCCTACATAAGCCTAGGTCCCTGAATAATGTGTTAATCTTTGAACACTGTCTGAGATGTGGTGGGAGAGCAGGCCTTCTTAGTTGTGGCACCCTGCTTGTGGATTTCTTTTTCCTACGCAGGCTTGCCTAGTGACTGCATTAATGGCTTTTAAGGGCAAGTGAGATTATTATTATTATTATTATTATTATTATTATTAATTATTATTATTATTATTATTATTATTATTATTATTATTTTCCAAGGCCTTTTAACTTGATGAATTTTTTTCATGCTGCATTTTTTTTCCTGTCATAACTAAACCGCAGCATTCCAAGACAGAATTATTGAATAAAGTTTATGATTTTTACATAAAAGCCTGACTATACCATTGAGACAGAAGAGTGATAGAGGATTGACTGATATAGCTGAGGCTAGAATGGAATGGTGGGCAGGATTAGTGGCAGTTGGAGAAAGTCAGGTAGAAGGAGAAGAAAGACAGTTAGTGAGAGGTCAGAAAAGTGGGAGCTGAGTTAGGATTGAGAGATAGTGACCTGGTTTGCACATAGTGACCTGGTTTATTAACTAATACTTTATTTTAAATCAGCCACTCTACATGCCAGTACTACACCTCCCAGCATGTTTTTGGCAGCCTGCAGGTGCCCACATCCTCTGAGACATCCTCTTGTTGCCAAAGCTGTTTTTCAATAGAGTGTTGAGGAGTAGCATCACCAAGGAGGGGAGGTAAGCAGCTATCGCTGGACGCACCCTGCTCCAGCCAATCCTGCTGGGATTGGCTTGGCCTGTGCTTCTCATCCACCAAGTGCTACATCAGGAGCCTGTACTGAAGAGCCGGGGCTGGGCCAGTAACTTCCCCCCTTTGTCAGATCTGTTTCTGGGCATGTGCAGAGTGCCTCCCCTCCCTCCCTCCCTCCCTCTTAATGGCAAAGTCTACATACTTGCTTCCCCCAGATTCTGAGGAAACAGCGATATCAGGATGGAGTGCCTTTGAACATGTTCGGCCCCTCAAAGTCATGCTGTTGTGTCTAGTTACATTTTAAAATCACACAGAGGGTGGGAGGAGGCCCCGCAAATGGTTGCAGCCCATTTATGTGGGTTGTTTTCTTTTATATGGAATTGGGTTGACAGCTTGAGACCAACCTTAAGGGTCAGGGTTGTGAAAGACACGCAACAGCCACCCACCTGTTCCAGTAAGTCTGGCCTCACGCCCAAGGCATGCTTGGAGTTGTAGGTGTAAACCTAGGTTTTTATTAAATTCTTTCAAAATACTTAAAACCCCAAAATTTGTGTTTTTAGATTTTTCTGGTGCATTGTACATCCAGACCTAAACCCATGTCAAATTTCAAGCTTCTAACTCATCTGGAAGTGGGTAAACATTTCTGGACATTCGTGCTGCACATCCCTGCTAGCTTTTATTAGCCAAGAGGGGCAAGGATCCAATACAGAGGTGGTTGCACGAACCTGTCCAAGCACCTTGTCAACACCCTCGAGCTGTATCAACTGAAACTCATCCAAGAAAACAGGACAAGCCTGTGCTCTGGACACCTCGCTAGATTCACCTGCTATAACACTGGAGTCTAAGTCCTGGCGGATGCCCAAGATTTTATTCTGGAAGTGCCTAGCAAATTCAGTACAGCGGGCCTCAAAATGGTTGTAGCACATCCATGGGGCCGGCATGTAATAGCTCAGCTCTGGAGTATACCATGGAGCCGTACGAGCTCTACACAGGAGGGGGCACTCCGGAGCAATCGTGTCAACTGCCCGGGTCATTTCTGCATTCCACAGATCAACCAGGGTTTCGACAGGAGAGCCAGCCCTATCAGCCAGGAAACTCCCCAGAGACGTCTGGAAACCATCCGGATCCATAAGCCTCCAGGGGCGGACCATCTTAATGGGTCCCCCACCCTTGCAGAGGGGAAAAGCCGCTGTAAGTCTAAACCTCAGCAAGCAGTGATCTGACCATGACAAAGGGACTGATGTAAAGTCCTCTACTTTCAGATGACCATCTCCATGTCCAGTTGTGAAAACCAGGTCTAGAGTATGCCCTGCTACATGTGTTGGGCCGATGGCATGTTGGGACAGTCCCATGGTTGTCATGGAGACCATGAAATCCTGAGTTGCCCCGGATAAGGTGCCCTCAGCGTGAATGTTGACATCCCCCAGAACCAACAGTCTGGGGGATCTCAGCAGCACATCCCAGACCACCTCCGTCAGCTCACCTAGGGAGTCTGTTGAGCAGCGGGGTGGTCAGAACACTAACAGAATCCCTAATCTGTCCTGCTGACCCAACATAAGGTGCAAACACTCCAGACCAGTAGTCACATGGACAGGGAGCCTGCAGAGGGAGATGGAGTTCCTATAGACCACAGCAACCCCCCCTCTCTGGCTCTCAGGTCTACCCTGATGCTGAGCCAAGTATCCTGGTGGGCATAACTGGGAGAGGCTGACTCCTCCCTGCTCACCCACCCAGGTCTCGGTTATACATGCCAGATCGGCTGCCTCATCCACAATTAAGTCGTGGATGAGGGAGGTCTTATTATGTACCGATCTGGCATTTAAGAGCAGCATCCGGAGTCCTGAGGGCTGGCTATAGGGCAACCAACAAACCTGTGGTTGCGAGGAGGACTGGAACATGGCACAGCCGTTAACTGTCTGAGCCGCGTTCCCCTTACCTGGCACGTCCTCCTCACAACGCCATATCTCCCTCTACCCATCACTACACTGATTGGGGTCCCCTTAAATCCCCCCACTTGGCTCTGTATCCTCCCTCCCAGGCACATGGCTCAAGACCCAGAAAAAGCCAAGCAGGGGGAAAAAAGGGGGAGGGGAAAAAAGAGCAGCAGCAAACAGGCAGGCAGGCAGCAGCAGCAGGCACCTCTCCCTCTTCCCTGGGTGGGGTGATGATGGTCCCTTCCTCCTGCAGGCACCTTAAATTGTCATCTTAAATTGCAGCACCATAAATTGAAAAAGATAGATTCCAGCCATACCAAGCACTACACACACACACAAGAATTCCTCAATCTGCAAATCACACACACACACCCCAAGCCCAAATATTTTTTTGTGCGCAGATATTCCCCAGCTAGGCTAACAGGTGGCCAATCTGTTCACTTTCCCAAAGCCCAGAAAACATGCGAGCTGCTCCCCCCCCCACACACCTTTCCCAGAAGTTTTGAAATAAATTGAAAATCCCCCTCCCCCCGGAGCAGCCCTGAGGGCACGGGAACCTGGAGATACCTGGGCAAAACTGGAGAGTTGGTCACCCTACCGCACACAGCAAAACATTTAGACCAGGCATGGATCTGGTCTGAATGATTTCCCTTTGGTTGCTCACAATGAATGGGAAATTATTATTATTTTTTTAAAAAACACTATAGAGTGAAAGAGCAGCAAACGCCACGCCTTTCCTCATTGCTGCTCATAGCCCGTCAGGGATTTGGAAATGTTGGAGTGCTTCGACCTTGGAACACTCTGACACGGAGGTGGGATTGTGCCTTGAGAGCGGAATCTCTTTCATTTGAAGCACCGGCCCTGTACGCAGCCTGGCCAGGGGCATTGCCTGAGCGTCAAAGTTTGTGCATCATAATATCACGTAGCGTGAATGATCATGATCAAAGGTGATGGCAAACGCCACCATCAAATAAGAACGTAAGAACATAAGTCATGCTGGAACAGTCCAAGGATCCATCTGTTCCACCACTCTGTTCACCACAATGCCTGTCAGGGATTTGCAAATGTTGGAGCACTCTGACCTCAGAACACTCTGACCTAGAGATAGGGTTATGCCTTGAGAGCAGACTGTCTTCCAATGACTTGCACCCAGTGTTAGAATATTTAATCCTACTTAATTTTGACAGTCCCGGATTTGATTTCCGGCACCTCAGGGGAGGGCTGGGACAGATTCCTGGTCTGCAAACCTGGAGAGCATCTGCCAGCCTGTGTAGACAATACAGAGAGCCTGAGCCACAGATCTAAGCCTACGTGATGTGATCAGTCCCCAGTGTGACCTAGAAGTGGATGGAGCCACACAGATGTGCAAGCCTGGGTAGGGTGACCCTGTGGAAAGGAGGACAGGGCTCCTGTTTCTTTAACAGTTGCATAGAAAAGGGAATTTCAGCAGGTGCCATTGTTATGCATGCAGCACCTGGTGAAATTCCCTCTTCCTCACAACAGTTAAAGCTGCAGGAGTTATACAAGAGTGTTTGTGGAATGAGGAGGGAAGGAAGCACCAACAGGCTGGAAACAAAAAGAGAGCGAAGCTCTGGTGCTAAGTAAAAATATATTTTTCTTTATTCCTTATATACTCTCTGTATGCTCGACGCGTTTCGGTGATGAAACCTTCGTCAGGAGCTAAACAGAAATTAAAATACAAACATAAAAATCATTACAGATTGTCTTAAGCTGGCATGAAAACAACATCCCTCATCAACTGAAGCCTATCTTAGTTTACATTCTTTTACTATCCAAGAAGAACACAAGAAATATTCAACATTTGCACATTCATATAAGGGTTTTTTTGAAAAAACTGACCTGGAGCACTTCTTTACAAATTGTTTTCTTAACAGAGAACGGTTTGAAGTTTTTACACATAAGCCATCCCGATGGGCTCATTCGTCTCAAGATTCTAAGCTGAGGGTCAGTAGGGAAGCAATTTTAAATCATTTGGTTCCGCAGCTGGCAGTCCTAATTGCCTTGTGACTCAGTGATCCTGTCAACACTCTGCTAGCAGTTTGGGAGGGGTTCTTTTATCAAACTGCTACTTTTTTTATTATTCAGGATTTACTGTAACATTTAGCTATTGTTTGTAAGAAGATAAATCTAACGAGTCATTTAACCCACTGGGTTCCAGGCTTTTTAAGGATAGAATCCAGAACAGTTCTCTTTTACTGAGTACTGTCTCACCCCCTCTTACCTTTTCTATCCCCCAAAAAACCAGAGACTCTGGCCCATGTTTCTTGTCTATGAAATGCTTGACCAGAGGTGCCCCTGGCCTTTGATGTCTTAAACTAGACAAATGCTCCCCTATCCTGATCTTCAATGGTCTTGTCGTCTTTCCTATATACACCTTGTTGCATGGACAGATAATCATATAAACCACCCCTGCAGTGTTGCAGTTCAAGAAGTCTGTAATCTGTATTGCTTTGCCACTAATGATGCAGCGCTTCCAGAGTAGAGGATACCCAAAGAAAATAATTGAAGCAGCCAGACTCAAGGCGAGTCAATCTAACCGAGAACATCTACTACAACCAAAAGAAAAAATGGCCAATAATAAGATCTCATGCATTTTACCTTTTGATCCTGTCACTAAAGATCTAAAAAAGCATATTTGCTCAAATTGGCATCTGCTTCAGGATCTGCCAGGTCTGTCTATAAAACCAATGGTGACATTTAAAAGAACAAGAAATTTGAAGGATTGGCTAATCCACACTGATCATACCAAGCATGATCATAAAAAAACCATGGTCCAGCAGACTGTATTTAACCTACCCAGACCTCAAGGACACCACCCATGTGGACACTGCGTGTATTGCAAAATGACCAAAAAAATGCACTTCTTTAGCCACCCCAGGGGTGGTTTATATGATTATCTGTCCATGCAACAAGGTGTATGTAGGAAAGACGACAAGACCATTGAAGATCAGGATAGGGGAGCATTTGTCTAGTTTAAGACATCAAAGGCCAGGGGCACCTCTGGTCAAGCATTTCATAGACAAGAAACATGGGCCAGAGTCTCTGGTTTTTTGGGGGATAGAAAAGGTAAGAGGGGGTGAGACAGTACTCAGTAAAAGAGAACTGTTCTGGATTCTATCCTTAAAAAGCCTGGAACCCAGTGGGTTAAATGACTCGTTAGATTTATCTTCTTACAAACAATAGCTAAATGTTACAGTAAATCCTGAATAATAAAAAAAGTAGCAGTTTGATAAAAGAACCCCTCCCAAACTGCTAGCAGAGTGTTGACAGGATCACTGAGTCACAAGGCAATTAGGACTGCCAGCTGCGGAACCAAATGATTTAAAATTGCTTCCCTACTGACCCTCAGCTTAGAATCTTGAGACGAATGAGCCCATCGGGATGGCTTATGTGTAAAAACTTCAAACCGTTCTCTGTTAAGAAAACAATTTGTAAAGAAGTGCTCCAGGTCAGTTTTTTCAAAAAAAACCTTATATGAATGTGCAAATGTTGAATATTTCTTGTGTTCTTCTTGGATAGTAAAAGAATGTAAACTAAGATAGGCTTCAGTTGATGAGGGATGTTGTTTTCATGCCAGTTTAAGACAATCTGTAATGATTTTTATGTTTGTATTTTAATTTCTGTTTAGCTCCTGACGAAGGTTTCATCACCGAAACGCGTCGAGCATACAGAGAGTATATAAGGAATAAAGAAAAATATATTTTTACTTAGCACCAGAGCTTCGCTCTCTTTTTGTTTCCAGTTATACAAGAGTGACCAGATGCAAATGAGGGCAGGGCCCTTGCAGCTTTAACTGTTGTGATGAAGAGGGGATTTCGCCAGGTGCTGCATGCATGCAAATGTCACCTGCTGAAATTCCCTTTTCTATGCAACTGTTAAAAGATACAGGAGCCCTGTCCTCCTTTCCATATGATCACCCTACTCCTGGTGGCAGTCGCGATTGTAAGGAATCAGGGGGCACACTGGAAAAAGGTATACTTGAGCTATGTGTAGGGTGACCCTATGGAAAGGAGGACAGGGCTTCTGTATCTTTAACAGTTTCATAGAAAAGGGAATTTTAGCAGGTGTCCTTTGTATGCACGCAGCACCTGGTGAACTTCCCTTTTCTATACAACTGTTAAAGATACAGGAGCCCTGTCCTCCTTTTCATGTGGTCACCCTAACTGCCTGGGGATTCTTCAGGCCTGCTGCTGGCCCCAGAAAGCTGTTATTGGTCCCTGTCCTTCTCAGGGGAAGGCAGCAATGTCTGAACCCCCTCCTTTTGGCAGTACCATGGCCTAAGCGGTGTGGAGGAGAGCGGCCCCATAAGTGGAGAGGGCCTCTGTCCCTATCCCCATTGGAGATCAAGGAAGAAGCAGAGCTCTACCTATGGGGTATGAGGTTGGGCAACAGGTAACCGGAGGAGAGCAAGAGCCTGGGCACAGCCTGGGCATCAAAGTTTGCGCATGGAATTATCATGCAATGTGAAAAGTGAATGATCAAAGGCGATGGCACGAGGCACTGCCTTAAGTAATAAATAATAATTTGTTTTGCTCTTCTTTGTAGGTTACAACGCTTTACAATTACAATCCAGAGCTGTGCCAGCTACAACCGGCTGCGCTGTTCTGTGTGCGAACCCGTGTGCGCTACCTTGCGAAGTCTTCCGGTGCGCAGCCAAGAGGCACGCCACACTCTGCGTTTGCATATCCCTCGCAGGCTTCGCTCTCTGTCCCGGCAAGAACATAAAAGCGCGGAAGTGAAAATATTGATCTGGGGAGGAGGAATGTGAATGCGAACGCCATCCCCGCCGGCCAACCCCGAGGACTTGGAGGCAAAAAGCCCTGGCTGCCTTTCCTGCTCCACCCAGTTACCTCAGAAAAATAAATGAAAATAAAAGGGAAATCAATAGCTGATGGTGGGATTCAGTGGGAAGAATTAGACAGGTATACACCTCTGGGCCAAACCAACTTTGTATTTCCCTCACACCAGATCTTTGAGCCTGAAGAACAGCTGGGGCCCAGTTCCCCTTTTTCAAAACACGATGCCGCCTTCATCCTTCCTTCAACGCACGGCCCAATCGAAGCGCCCGCTGGGCTGCCAGGCGCAACAGAGCACAGCGGCATTTCTACCTGAGTGGGCGGCAGGCAGGTCCGTGACGGATGTGCACGCATCCGCGTGTCCCGCGCAGACCCCGTTTCAGCGCCCACTGCCGAAGGACCGTCTGCCAAGGAGAAGCGGTTTTACTGCTGTCATTGAAGTACACGGAATGCTCTCGAGATCGCCGTCGTGAGGTAAACAGCGGCAGTGACAGGAAATATGAAAAGCAGATCACAAGCGTTGACCGTATGGCCCCAAAGACTGGGTGGTGCAGACACCCGAGGGCCAGCAAGGGCTGTTGAGCTTGGAGGTAGAAAGGAGATATGGAGGGAAGGTAGAGATGGGAGATAAGGAAAACTGTTCCCTTATAAGGGAAAGACAAGGCAGCCATCATGCTGGTGAGATGTGGGAGGTGATGGGCAACATTCAACTGCACACTGAGTGGCCCATTCGTAGGAAGGTTCACTCCAAATGCCTTCATTCTGCCATGAGACTAAGGCAGGACTGGCCCAGGACCCATATTCAGCCCTCTAGGGGCCCAATCTGGTCCTCTGGAGTTCCCCAGAAAGCCCCTCCCTCTTCCCTCCAAACACTGATCATACAGGGGGGTCCCAGCTTTTGTGAAATTTTTCGTACATCCTAAAATGCCAATATGCCTCTCCTAAGACTTAGAGCCTATCTACATTGCCCTTAAAACGACTTATATTCTGTTTAAACATGTGTTTTTTTAAGTCATTTCATTACGTGGTAGGTCACACTGAGCAGTACTTACGTTTCAGAGTGACCGCTTCCTCCGTCCTCAAAGTGTTCAGTGGTGTATTACAGGGTTAATTCCTGGACTCATCTTCTTTAGTTTTTGTTTTGCAGGCTGCTTGAGTTATGGAGACAGAAGTGGGCGGGTCAAGCAGCCTGCAAAACAAAAACGAAAGAAGAAGAGTCCAGGAATTAACCCTGTAATACACCACTGAACACTTTGAGGATGGAGGAAGCAATCACTATGAAATGTAAGTACTGCTCAGTGTGTCCTACCACGTAATGAAACGACTTAAAAAAACACATTTTTAAACAGAATATACAGTAAGTCGTTTTAAGGGCAATGTGGATAGGCTCTTACTTACTGGCAGTATGAGCTTTGAGTCAAAACATGCTGGAATTTTTGGACCTGCTCCCATTTATATTTGGCCCCACCCACCACTGGGATGCCCCTCCCCTGAGACCTTATCTAAAATTGAGGTTCTTCACCTCTGGGCTAAGGGATGAGAAGGGTGTAGGCCAGGCTTCCCCAACTCAGCACCCTCCAGATGTGTTGGACTGCACATCTCCAGAGTGCCGAATTGGAGAAAGCTGCAATAGATTATGCTTTCACGGTTTGGAGTAGTACATTTTCTTCAGAAACAACCTTTTTTAAAACAAAAAACCTGAAGGGAATTAGCCTGAATGCGTCCAGGCAGAGTTGGCCTAGATTCAAAGCTCGTCTCCATTGCATGGTATTATCCATAGCTTTCTTGGTGGGGTTACAAAGATTATCTTCAATGTTACTTTAAAAAAGAAGTCTCTAACACAGTCACTGTTGGAAAATTCTTTTTTTTTTCTTCTTCTTTTTTTCTTTAGAAATATCACCACCTTTAATAAATGAATAGATATACCTTGGTATTGACTCTGAGCATATTTCATTTACGGAATTTGATGCCCCTTCATATGTCCCTCTTGCTGGCTTTTGATGGACCACTGTTAGAAACATGGGTCTTTAGTCTGATACAGCTGGGTTTTTATGACTCTGAGACTGGCCTTTGTAGCCAGAGTCTGTGCCTGTTCAGGAGGGGCCAAATGACAGCCAAAACAGATGGTCCCAGCTCCCCCAACTGCTTCAGTTAAGGGAGATACACAATAACTCGGCTAGCATTGCAAAGGCATAAACTTTCGTAGCTGACCCGATGTGGGGGAGAAGTAAATGTTCATTGAGTGTTAAGGTGCACAAAAGAAAATTCCGAGGAGCATATTGCTAAAAACATTAAAAACAACAACAAAGCTTTCTATAAAAACTTCAGGAACTGGAAATAAGCCCAGGAAACAGACGACTCGGCAAGAAAGGAGTGAAAAGCTTTCTGAAGTAAGGAAGGAAGAGAGATTGCAGAGAAGCTGAAAGGATGGTTTGCAGTAATCTTCACTGTGGAAGGTGTTGGATAGGTACCCACACCAGAACCAATTTTGTGCGACAGGCTATCTATAATTTTATTATTATTATTATTATTATTATTATTATTATTATTATTTATAACCCGCCTCTCCCTCCGGATCAAGGTGGGGAACAACAACAATATAAAACACAAGAATCACACACAGTTTAAATTTAAAAAACAACAAAAAATACATCATTAAAATAAAAATAAAAACAATGAGTAACTATGTTCTAACGCTAATCATTGAAGTAAAAATGGCCAAATAACCAGGTCTAGATTACCTACAGCAAAGATAGTAAAATAAAAGAATAAAAATGTAAAGTTCCTGACCTCATGACAAACAATGTGCAACTTGTCTCTTTATCAGAGACTTGGAGTGACTGTAACATTTATTTTTAAAAAGGTACCCAATGGGGAATCAGGAAAGGTTAGGTAACTTCTGTTCTGGGTAAATAGGAGGAAAATATTATTAAAGATGATGATGCTCATCATCATCCATACAGAAGAACAAGCCGTACTGAGGAAGAATCAGCATGGCTTCTGCAAAGGAAAGGGCTGCTTTACAAACCTTTTGGGGTTAACTGAAATTGCCAGTTAGCATGTGGGTAGGGTAATCTGATAAATATTATATATTTGGTCTTCCAAAGAACATTTGACAAAATCCCTCACCAAAGGCCTCATTTTCTGAGTGCAATGCACAGTGTAGCTCATGTTTCACAATGACTGGTATACAGAGGCACTTTAACTCTGATACGAAGGTATTATTATTATTATTATTGTTGTTATTATTATTATTATTAATTTATTTCTAACCCACCTCTCCCTCTGGATCGAGGCAGGGAACAACAAAAAATATAAATACAAAGACCATAAAACAAATAAAACATTAAAAACAAATAAAATTGATACATAATTAAAAATATCTTAAAATTCAACTGGGTAGGCCTGCTGGAAGAGATCAAATAATAACGATGATATACCCGTCATGACGAGTAGCCATTGATAACTTTATCCTTGGCGGGGTCTACACTACTGCTTTTTAAAATGGTCTATAACGGTGTTAACAACTGTTGGGGCCCATAACACCATATATAGTTTTCAAGCCGTTTTCAAAGTGTTTTATCCTGCTTGGTATAGATCTGACCTTCCATGAATTTAAGAGGTCCAGGTTGGTGGTAGCCATCACTACTAGCAATTTCCATAGTTTAACACTTGCTCCAGCCGTTTCATTATTTTGGCTGCTCTTTTCTGCATCTTCTGCCCTCTACAATATCCTTTCTGAGATGAATGCAGCACTCCAGGTGTGTTCGCACACCATAGATTTTTATATCGGTTTTATCATACTGGCAGGTTTCTTTTTTATATTCCTTCCCTAACGATCCTTAACATGGAATTTCCCTTTTTCACAGCTGTTGTGGCTGGGTTGATGCTTTCATTGAGCTGTCCACCACAACCCCAAGATCCCTTTCCTGGTCAGCCACTGTCACCTCAGTCCCCATTAGCACAGATGTGTAGTTAGGATTTTTCTGTTCTAATGCACATAACTTCACACTTGCGTACACTGAAGCACATTTGCTATTTTCAGGCCTATTCCCCAGTTTGGAGTGATGTTGGGATGCAGGTGTGTGGAAACTCAGGCCTGTAGGCTAGGGTGGCCATATTGAAAGGAGGACAAGGCGCCTATGTCATGTTTCAAGGATGCCACTTAGGAATGTCCAGGTCCAAGGTCAGTAATCCAGTCTGTCAGTCAAAAGCTGAAGTAGCTGTTTGAAGTCCAGATAACAGTAGTGTAATCGCAAGGCGTCGAAGCATAGTCCAGCAGCCGGTCCACAGAGTCAGGATACATTCAGGCAAGTCCAAGATTTCAGGAACATGCAAGAAAATAGTAAAGACACAATCCAATGGTAAGAATCAAGGCTTGCATCCAAAGCACAAAGCTGAGAAGCACAGAGCAAAGGCACAGGCATCCAAGATAATCGTTGCTTTCAGCACTTTGGCTGAGCTCTGGCCAGACTTTTATGGGACGTGGATTGATGAGCCATTAGCATCAGCTGGCCTGAAGCCCAGCCGGTCTCTACCAACTTCTATTGAAGTGTCACTCCCCAAACAGCCCTCGGCTCAGCTGTTCTTCATCTCTGTCTTAACTGAAGCCCCCTCTACAAGAGTTCGCTTTGACGCCCGGTTCCCCAATTATGTGCATTTCCTGATAAGCACGTTTACGCCTAATACCTATACATGAGAGGCATTGAAGCGCAAGATGGGCTGTATGAAACGCGCTTTAAAATTGTTGACATGCTGAGAATCGCATGCAAATGTTCCTGAAAGTAATGCACTTTATCCAGTTGGAACTGCCCAAACAGGTCCCCTCCCTTTATTCTCCCTGCCCACCAGAATCTCCTGCCTTTGGTTACCTGGGTTACCTGCCGGTAATGACCTGGTTAACCTTTTCGGCTACCTCTCTCCCCTCCCCTTTCAAGTGATCTGCTCAGGAGTAAATGGGAATGTGCCTCATAAGTTTCCTCCTCCAGTACCCTTTGAAAACATATTTTTAGTCAGGGCTGCCTCTCCCTCCCCCCCCCCTTCACCTGATTGCCATTTCAAGTGACCTACTCAGGAGTAAATAGGAATGTGCCTTGCACACACGCATGCCAAAACAGACAGGGGGATGCTGCTTCATTCCTTCCCCCTCCTCTTCCCAGGAAGCTCAACCGTTGTAAAACATACACACGCACACACACACACACAGAGCTCATGTCAGGAACCCAGCAAGAAGCGAAGGGACGATATGTCTAAGCTGATCGCTAATTATGCGCACATGCGCACATCCTTCCTACCCCTGTGCTTCTCATGAAACCACCTCCATCTGGCCCCGTGTCTCCATGTAAAAAATATTCCATCAGGATACTTCAAAGAAACTTTATTTTTGATTCACGTTGGGTCTCCTCTTCCTGGAGCTTCCATCCAGAGAGACGGAGAACAAGGAGGAAGTTGCCAGGAGGAGACAAGAAATAAAACTGAACAAAAAAGTGGGAGGTTTTCCCAGCAAAGGGGCAGTTCTATGTATGACATCATGACCACAGTCTGCCCACTCTGATTGTTAATGCGCTTGAACAGCAATTGTTTATATAGATATAAGGTGCTCTTACGGCCGCGGTAAATAAAACTCGCTATTTAACACGCATTCGAAAATGTGCATAATAGAAGATAAAAAGCGGCTGTACTCCTCATTTGCGCTCCACTCTTGTAGAGGAAAATTTGGCAATGCGCCTTGAAAGAGCTTTAAATCTGCCTATATCTTTAGCAGTTGTATAGAGAAGGAAATTTCAGCAGGTGTCATTTGCATGCATGCAGCGCTTGGTGAAATTCCCTCATCATAATAGTTAAAGGGGCAGAAGTCCTGCCCTATTTTGTGACTGGTCATGCTATTATAGCTCCTGCAGCTTTAACTGTTGTGATGAAGAGGGAATTTCACCAGGTGCTGCATGCATAACAATGACAACTGCTGAAATTCCCTTTTCTATTAAACTGTTAAAGCTGCTGGAGCCCTGTCCTCCTTTTCATAGGGTCACTCTACTGCAGGCCAAATCCAGCCTGCCCAAGGTACTAATCTAGATCTCTGGGGTTCCCCAGCTGGCTTTAGCCCCCCTCTTGCACCTTTCTCCTAATTGGTGGTTCCCTGGCATTTGTGCAGTCCCCCCCAAAAAAGGTTGAAATGCCTCTCCTAAGGTTTAGTTAGTGGCAGTCAGAGCTTTAAGTGAAAAGTTGCTGATCTCTTTGGCATTTGGGCATTGCCTCTTTTGCCTTTGGCAACCACTGGAATGCAGACTCCAAGAGCTTCTTCAAAATTGAACTGGGCCCTCAGATTGAAAGAGGTTCAACTCCACTGTTGCAATGAATCCAACCCATCACATCGTCTTTCTGGAAAGGCCTCTGAACAAAGACCATGGCCAGACTGTAGGTCTTTACACATTCCCGGATGACTCCACATTACACTCAGAGTAATGTAGACATCACTTGGAGGATGCACAACAAGGTCCTCCAGGGTTATTGTCCAGACCTCTCTTTCTCAGGCCCATGGAAATACTTTGGGTCTCTGAGGTTTTCTTTATGTCTGGCCGATTGGCCAGGAGTGTGGACAAGACCAAGCCAGGATCAGAGCCAATGTGGGGGGGAGGGCTCATCCTGTCTCCCACCCGAAGGTTGCTTTTGTACTTTTAGGATCATGAACTAATTTGACGTTTCATTCCTTTTTTAAAAAGTTATTGATTTCATTTTATTTTTAAAGCAACTGAACTTCTCTGCTTAGTTCTTTAATAAATATTGAACTGGGAAACTATTTATTTATTTATTTATTTATTTATTTATTTATTACATTTGTATACCGCCCCATAGCCGAAGCTCTCTGGGTGGTTTACATAGGATTAAAAACAATTAAAAACAATATACAAAAATTAAAACAGCAAAAACATACAACATACACACAATCTGTACATTTAAAAACCACTACAACACTTCAAAAAAGCTACAAAAACAAAACAAAACAAAACAAACCCAGGCTCCTCAGATATGGCCAAATGCCTGAGAGAAGAGGAAAGTCTTGACCTGGCGCCGAAAAGATAACAATGTTGGTGCCAGGCGGGCCTCGTCGGGGAGATCGTTCCACAATTGGGGGGCCACCACAGAGAAGGCCCTCTCTCTTGTTGCCGACCTCCGAGCTTCCCTCGGAGGAGGCACTCGGAGGAGGGCCTTAGATGTTGAACGTAGTGTTCGGGTAGGTTCATGTCGGGAAAGGCGTTCCATCAGGTATTGTGGTCCCAAGCCGTGTAAGGCTTTATAGGTTAAAACCAGCACCTTGAATCGGGCTCGGAAACATACAGGCAGCCAATGCAAGCGGGCCAGAGTAGGTCTTATATGTTCGAACCTACTGGTTCTGGTTATCACTCTGGCCGCTGCATTTTGCACAAGCTGCAGCTTCCGAACCACCTTCAAAGGCAGCCCCACGTAGAGTGCATTGCAGTAATCTAACTTGGAGGTTACCAGAGCATGGACAACTGAAGCCAGGTTATCCCTGTCCATATAGGGACGTAGCTGGGCCACCAACTGAAGTTGGTAGAAGGCACTCCGTGCCACTGAGGCCACCTGCTCCTCAAGTGACAAAGATGGTTCTAGGAGAACCCCCAAGCTACGAACTTGAGTTGGTTTGATTTTCTTGGTCTTACTCAAATGCTGGACTACTTGGTAAACAAGCTGGTTCTTAAGGATTTAAAGGAGGCTCTGAGTCCTCCTTCTTCAAATACAGGCCACATCTACACCAAGCAGGATATGACACATTGACAAAGGTTTGAAAACAGTATATGGAGTGCGTCCTGGGCACCAACAGTTGTCACTACAGTTATAAACTGTTTTAAAGCAGTAGTGTAGATCCTGCCACAGACCCCATAAGTCTATTTAAGAAAACCACGCAGAGGGCAGCCGTGTTAATCTATTGCAGCAAAACCAAGGAGGCTGCTTGTGGCACCTTCAAGATTAACAAATTAAGTGTGGCTTAAGCTTTTGTGGACTGTGGACACTCTATCAGAACACATGGAGAATTTAGGAGAGTTTCATTTTTAGATACAGTAGATAGTAGGGATGTGCACTGGATCGGCTCCGATCCCCGATCTGGAGCTGATTCAGGGGAAATCAGATACAATTATCCAATTTCTGATCCCCCCTCTGGATCGTCCAATATTTTCCGAACCGGTCCGGAAGGACCCGATCTGGTTCGGGAAAAATCGGAGGATTGGTGGGCGCCTACTGGCGCCCACCGCCACTTCGATTGGCAGGCCCCAGCGGGCGCCCGCCAATGGAAGCAGACAGCGGGGGGGGGCTTATCTGGTGGAGAGTTCTCCTCCTCCTCCCATTGCAGGCTGAAAACTACTGCAAACTAGGCCCCGCGGCTTAGTTTACAGGAGAGTGCCAGGTGATGACATCATCACCTGGCGCTCTACTGTAAACTAGGCCGCGAGGCCTAAGTTGCTGTAGTTTACAGCTGGCAATGGGTGGAGGAGGACATCCCACCAGGTAAGGTGCGGGGGAGGCTTACTTGGTGGGGCTGTCCACTGCCATCCGCTGCCGCCCGGGCAGCAGCGGGTGGCAGCGGATGGCCCCGGGAGGTAAGGGGGATCACGAGGGGGAGGGGGCCCCACTTACCTGCCTGGGACGTCCACTTCCCTTCGCTCCTGGCTGCTACTGCGAAGCAGGCTTTGTGGCCTGCCCCTAGGTAGCACGCCAGGTGATGTCCTGGCGTGCTACTTAGGGGCAGGCCGTGAAGCCTACTTCGCAGTTGCGGCCAGGAGCGGAGGGGAGCAGATGTCCCATACAGGTAAGGCACGCCGGGGACAGGGCTTACCTGCTGGGGCCTGTCCGCTGCCATCCGCGGGCGCCAGCGGACGGGAGCAGAAGGCCCCTGCAGATAAGAAGCGCGAGGGGGGAGGGACAGGGATGGGGGAGGTAGGCCCCCACTCACCTCCCCACCGCCATTTTTCCCCATAGACTTGCATTGGGGGAAAGAAAGCTTTTCCCCAATGCAAGTCTATGGGGGAAAATGGCGACCAATCCAAAAACCGGACATCTGATTTTCGGATTGGGTCCAGTCCGATCCAGGGGAGTTCCGATTTTGTTCCGATCTGATCCGGAACAAAATTGGAGGTCCTGATCCAATCCCGATCCGATCCGGGGGGTCCGTGCACACACCTAGTAAATAGGGTGGTGGTGGTGGTAAGATAGAAATTGGATAGAGTGAATCCTTGAGTCAAATCATTATGTGCAGTAATCCAGAGTTTTAGAGGGCGTTGTCATCAGTACACTGATGACATGCAGCTCTATTTCTCCTTTTTATCTTCATCAGGTGAGCCTGTGGATGTGCTGAACCAGTGCCTGGCTGCGACAATGGACTGGATGAGGGCTAACAAACTGAAACTCAATCCAGACAAGACTGAGATGCTGTTAGTAGGTGGTTCTGCTGACCGGATGGAGGGGGTTCAACCTGTTCTGTATGGTGATGAGGTGAACCTCTGAAAGGGAGGACAGGGCTCCTGTATCTTTAACGTATAGAAAAGGGAATTTCAGCAGGTGCCATTTGTATGCATGCAGCACCTGGTGAAGTTCCCTCTTCATCACAACAGTTAAAGCTGCAGGAGCTATACTAGAGTGACCATATACAAAAGAGGGCGGGGCTGGCCTCGCCGCCCCTTCCACGTCCGCATTGTACCATTTGCATTGCAGCCACGCTCCATTGAGCTTGATTGAATCCCAGGCCAGGTTTTAATTACTGACTTGCCCAGGCTGGGCTGCGTCCACCTGTGTTGAAGGGAATCGGAGAGTAGAGTTAGATAGGCCATCCGGAGTTTTGGAGTGTGTTGTCATCAGTACGCTGATGACACGCAGCTCTGTTTCTCCTTCTCAGCTTCATCCGGTGAGGCTGTGGATGTGCTGAACCGGTGCCTGGCTGCGACAATGGGCTGGATGAGGGCTAATAAACTGAGCTCACCATCACACCTACTTCTCCACCACCACCACCAGCCCCGGTTTGCATCTGTGGTTTTCCCCTCTGTTTCCTTAGTGAGTCAAGTGCTGAGCTCTCTCATGTCTGTGCGTTGTACTGCTATTTCAGCTCATGCATCTTTTCACCTGTATCTCCACTATGGCGGTGAAATCTCCCACCCCGCCCCCTATTTTCCCCCTCTCCCTGCAGTTAATATATATTTGCGCAAATACAGTAGTACAGCAGCCTGAAATAGCGCAATTATGGTAAAACAATACACTAGGCTTTCCCCTAAGATCATATTAAACAAGATAAGTGAAGGGAAAGTATTATAATTAGTTTTTGGAGACGTTTGTGGTCAATGTTGGCATGGCAAGGGTTAAGCTGACATTGTTCTGGTCAGGAGACCTACATGCCTAATCAGGAGTAAGAACCATAGAACTGAATGGGATAGAGTCTTGGGCACAGGCGGAGGCGGCCTTGCTTGCCTTCTCCGCGGGGTGTTCGGGCACCCTTTCTCTCCCTCCTTCACGGTTGAGCAGCTGAGTGGAGAACCGCCCTGCCCTCCTCTTTTTTCAGCGAGATTGCCCTTTGATACACGCGCCCCCAACAAAAAACAGGATGGTCTGATATCATGCAGGACAGCAATACACGGGAGGGAGGAAAGGCTTTATTGCACATGGAGGGGGAAAAACAGACTTTCCCAATTCCAAAATAAGATGGGAAATGGAGGGGAAGAGGCAAGATAAGAGGAGGACAGGGACGACATCATGTGAGTACCATGCCGCAAAAACACATAACAGGCATGGCGAGAGTGCAATTAATCGTTGGTGTGATGGAGCTCTGTAACTCAATCCAGGCAAGACTGAGATGCTGTTAGTGGGTGGTTCTGTTGACCGGATGGAGGGTGTTCAACCTGTTCTGGATGGGGTCGCACTCCCCCTGAAGGAGCAGGTTCGTAGCTTGGGGATTGTCCTAGAACCATATCTGTCACTTGAGGCTCAGGTGGCCTCGGTGGCACGGAATGTCTTCTACCAGCTTCGGTTGGTGGCCCAGCTACGGCCCTATCTGGACAGAGATAACCTGGCTTCAGTTGTCCATGCTCTGGTAACCTCCAAGTTAGATTACTGCAATGCACTCTACGTGGGGCTGCCTTTGAAGACTGTTCAGAAGTTGCAGCTTGTGCAAAATGCAGCGGCCAGAGTGATAACAGGGACCAGAAGGTTCGAACATATAAGACTGACTCTGTCCCACTTGCACTGGCTGCCTGTATGTTTCCGAGCCTGATTCAAGGTGCTGATTTTAACTTATAAAGCCTTATACAGCTTGGGACCACAATACCTGATGGAACGCCTCTCCTGACATGAACCTACCCGTCCACTGCACTCAGCATCAAAGGTCCTCCTCCGAGTGCCTATTCAGAGGGAAGCTCGGAGGATGGCAACAAGGGAGAGGGCCTTCTCTGCGGTGGCTCCCCAATTGTGGAACGATCTCCCCAACAAGGCCCACCTGGCACCAACATTGATATATCTTCGGTGCCAAGTTAAAACTTTTCCCCATGCATTTAGCAATCTGGGATGAGCTTCACTGATCCTAGATCTGTTTTTAAAGTTGTTTTAAATGTGTGTTTCTGTGTATGCTGTATGTTTTTGTAGCTTTACATTTTGAATATTGGTTTTAAGTGTTATAATCTTAAGTAAACCACCCAGAGAGCTTCGGCTATGGGGTGGTATAGAATTGTAATAAATAAATAAATAAACCAGTGAAACTGATTGGCACTGGAAATTTCAGGGAAGCAGGATTTAGCTAAACCTTTACAGAAGCATCCTCACAGAAAATGTGTTTAGCAGCAGAACAGGTTGCCTTGGGAGATGGTGGATACTCCACTGGAGGGATTTAAACAGACACTGGATGCATCTTGAGTAGCTCCTTTAGAGCTCTGACTTCTTCCGATTGAAACCCATGGCAGATTCACTACCCCATTGACATCGGGACCACCAGCCTCCACTGCATGTGATGAAAAATACTTTAAAAAAAGAACTGGAGAAGGAATTTTGGTCTTAGAAACCAGTTTAATCCAATCTGTCCAACGGAGATGTGCATCACCAAATAAATAGATTTATGCAGAAACACCCCCCCACACACACACACACACATACACAATTCAAACAGGCATAAATACACATTTCAGTCTTTTAATCCCGCAAAGCTACTTTCCAGTGGGTGTGAATTGCAGAGACGATTCACACACCCTCCGTTGTCTTGTGACAATGGACAGAATGATTCTTTGGAAGATGCATCCCTCGTGTGAGCATAGTACAGCGGATAATGTTAGATACATAGTTACGCCATAATAATGTGCTAAACCATTCCTATAGAGCACGGGTAAATTGGGCTCCTGGGTCCATGCAACCTCATGAACACCGGATGTCCCATCATTGCAGATACAGGTGAGTGGGGGATTATTATTTTTCTGATCACAGTGCAGGGAGGACTGCCCTGCCCTCATGACCTATGGTTCCAAGAACCTGTCACACTCATTCCCTGCACCTACTATGCACCACAGGTAGTGCGCCAGTCCTAGCTGCCATACCTTTTTATGCTGCCCATGTGCGCACAGTTGCACATGGGCAGGGCCATTGCCAAAGAATGTGGCCACAGCTGGGATTCTGGCAGGCACCGTAAGCAATGACTGAAAACAGGCCCAAAGCAGCATGGAACATGACTGTGTTTTTGTTTTTGTTTTGTTTTTTTCCGTGAAGGGAAATGGACGCAGGCGATAGGCGGGTCACCACGCAGAGCAACGTGCATGTAGTTTGGATGCTTTCGCCCACGTGGAAGCGCTCACTGGGCAGGACCTTTCGCCACAAGTGCAGCAGCCCTGGGAATCAGACACTAGTAACAAAAGTAGGCGGGCTTGGTGGGGCAGCTATTGTGGTACCCGGGTTTACAACGCCGGAGACTTGAAGTTGGTCGTCCACGCACCACCCCAAAGCAACGCACAACCCCAAAGCATTGAAAGGACAGAAGCTGCTGTGGAGTGCGAGGGGCTGCTGCAGGGAGAGGAAGCCATCAAAGTCCTAGCGCATATGCTGAAGTTCTCTTATGATTCTTTGGACCCTCTGAGCCCCACTTTTTTACCAGTGTTTAACCACCGAGATGGCAAGAATGACAGGCCAAAGGATGCTATGCTGAGAGTAAGGACGGGGTGGGGTGGGGGAATTCCTCCAGTTCACATTTTATTATGCAAACTTACCTAATTTTGCACTTTTGGACTGCTATGAGAACCAAGATTCTGTTATCCTTTGAAATTCGTACTGCTCCGGATTTTGCAATGGAGTTCTCAAGCCAAAACAAACGCGAACGAAAAAAATGCATATTGTAGGGGAAATAACATTCAAAAATACATTATATTAGGACAATTGCTTACAAAAAAGGTTCGCAAGTCAGAAGTGCATGCAAAATGCATGTCTTGGGAGAAATGTACACAAGAGCCTTATGATTTTTCATGCAAGCTAAAAGGAAAAGAAAAAAGAAAACGAAAAATCTAAGTTCAGGACAGACCAAACTTAAAATCAGATTACTTTTCAAAGTTCAAGAGCAATCTTTAAATTGGAAACAATGAGAAACTGAGAGAACCCACAATTGTCATCCATCCATCCCTAAGCAACAGAGACCTCGTGTACACGCAGTTCTAAGTGTGCTTAGGGTCAAGTGCAAGAGTGCAATAGCTCTTACTTCACCTGGGCTTGACTGACCAAAATGTCAGAGCATTCCCTTCCCAAAATGATGCAAACCACACTTTATTTGTGAAACAGGTTACTACTAGTGAACTTGGGGAGGTGGCAATAGAACCTCCTAGCCCAGCTTCCCCCAACCTGGAGTTGTTTTGGACTGCAAGCACCATCAACCTCAGCCAGCATGACCCATTGGCCAACACATCTGGAAGGTACCAGGTTGGGAAAGATTGTCCCAGCCAATGCAAGTTTTGCATTCATCCTTCAAATTAGAGACATCATCTTTTTAAAGCGCAGTTCGTCAAAGTGGTTCTGTCAAAACCCAACAGCCGCATTCCAATGAGTTTGTGAATTCGGAGGTCGAATTCCGATGTCAGATGGCAAGACCAAGAATACAACACTTGATCGAATTTTGAAAAAGAGATCACTTCAGCTCTCATTGTAACATAAGATGAGACAGCCAAAGTCCTTGTTGATAGAACAATATTGCTTGCTCCTCAAAGGATTAATCCAGTGTGAACAGGGAAACTCAGACCTTCCCAATAGTGATATTTCCAAGGGGGGGGGGGTGTCTGTGTGTGTGAAATCAGCCCAGCAGCCTGACTGCGCAAGCCACCCAACAGTCACTTGGAGTGGCTGTATTGTGGGATGCACCAAAGAACGTAAGAATCTGATTTACAAGGACTCAGAGCCCAGATCCCTCTAATAACGCCTTCCCCTGACCAACAATGACGAATTCTAATTCCCATCAGTTGAGATCCTTGTTAACCGGAGATGCAAAGGCCGAACATGGGACGACCTCCTTGCAAAACATGCGCTCTACTGCTGAGCTTTGCTTCTCACACTACGCTTACCCACTTGTGTAACGTCCAATCCAAGAGGGGCTCCAGAGGAACCTTTGCAATATTCCAAGGATGTCCAGGTGCAACTCATCCATCGCAAACTGCCAAGCACAATCCTATGAGCCCCAGAAGGCGGGGAGGGACCATAGCTCAACAGTAAAGGGGCAAGACCTACAACAGCCTTCTTTCCCCAACCAGGTGTCCTCTAGATCTGTCGGACTATCATTCCCCAAATCCTGGGAGCTGGGTGGGGGTGGGTTGGAAATTGTACTCCACAGCATATGTTGAGGGTTTGGTGGTGGTGGTGGTTTGACCCAGAATAGTTGTTTTTAAATGATATTGTATTTATAACATGTTTGTATGCTTTTTATGGTTTTAAATTTTGTATATCGGTTCTTTAATGCTCGATGTTTTAAATTTTTGTAAACTGCCCAGAGAGCTTCAGCTATGGGGCGGTATATAAATGGAATTAATAATAATAATAATAATAATAATAATAATAATAATAATAACAACAACAACAACAGATCTGGAGGGTGCTGGGTTGGTGTAGGCTGCTCTACAATGACACACAGTTGCCATTGCTCAATAGGCCTGCCGGAGGAGAATCGTCAAATTAGCAGTCTTCTTGAATTTAAGAGAGCCATGGTCTCTTCCAGCAGGCCTACCCAGTTGAATTTTAAGATGTTTTTAATGATGTATTAATTTTATTTGTTTTAATGTTTTATCTATTTTATGGTCTTTGTATTTATGTTTATTGTTGTTTCCTGCCTCGATCCAGAGGGAGAGGTGGGTTAGAAATAAATAAATAAATATATTATTGTTATTATTATTATTATTATTATTATTATTATTATTATTATTATTATTTGAGGCTCCCCCCCCCCCGATATGTCTGGAATTTTATCTGATGAATAGACAACTTGCTAGGGGATGTTTTGCTCTTTTCAACTGCTGGTGCAGTGGATGACTAGACCGGCTATCATTTATCAGGTTAAAAGGTAGCAACCCTACCTGGAACACCTGCACAGGTGCCACTGAAGTGAAGGAGAGCCACCCAAGAGGAGGGCCATGAGTGAAGACGACCTCCTGCCCGAAGATCGGACGTGGCAGAGAGCACTAAGGGGACAAAGGCAGCGATGCATGTTTGGCCCTAGAATCCCCCCAGCCCAGGATGGTTAGCGTAAGAGCAAAAGCAAAACCTGCTTGGAGTCATTCCGCCCTAGAAAATCACTGAGCCGTTTTTCTCCCCCCCCCCTTCCCCCAACCCTAAAGGAAATGAAGTGTCTCTTTTGTCTTCTCCCTCTTTACAAGAAGCAGGTGGAGGAGGAATCCGTCTGCTCTTGCGGCGTTTGGAAAGCCTGGTGCCCTCGGCGAGGATCCGAGCTGTGAACTCAAGCGGCCGTCTCGCTGACGTCGTCGGTGCGGATGGGTCGGCGAGAGTTTTCATAAAGCTGACTGCGGATTGTCTTTTCCTGTGACTGCTGTGAGAGTTTATTTAATAATGCAACTTTTCCCATATCTATATATACACATATATATTAATATCAATATACTTTTCTTTTCTTTTTAAAAGTTCTTTGCTTCGCTGTCTGGACTCTCAGTCGCCCTCACTTCAGGTCCTCGCACCAGCAACATGTTCCAATACGCTAAAAGGAAGTTGGCAGATGGAAGAATATTCATTACAATTCCCTATGCCCTATAAGGACAACAGATTCATGGAATAAATCCCTCCCCCCACCACTAAAAAAAAATTGCTAGGATCCCATGGCACTTAAAATAATAATAATAATAATAATAATAATAATAATAATAATTTATTGCAGCAAGAGCTTGTGAAAGTGAGATCCTGCTTCTTCAGAAGAAGCTCCTATTGCAAAAAGAATCTATTCTTTCATTCCCCCTTCCCTGAGAAAGACAAGGTAGCGCTGTCTTTCTCAGAAAGCGAGATTCCAACAGCCCCCCCCCCCACCAAAAAAAGATCTTGCTGGAGCGCCACTGCAGTGCAAGCAAATGTTGCAATAGCCACCAGCTTATTTGGATTAAAAGTGAGACTAGACAAACTCAGCCTTCGCAACCTGGTGCCCACCAGATGTGTGGGACTGCAACTCCCATCATTCCCAGCAAAAACGGCCAACACGTTATGCCCAGAAACATCCTCTTTCAAAAGCTTATGGCATCCAGGTAGCTTCTAGTCGTTACAGTCATGGCTGTCCGAGGCCACCCACAAGGGCAGACATAGGCCCACCCACACTACGATATCCCTTTTGGGACGGGACAGCCAGGACTGTCCACAGGATTCCAGATGTGGTCACACTGCAGATGTAATCATCGGCACCAGGGTACCTTCGTGTACATCTTGCATATACTGCATTGCAGCTGTATTGTGTTATGGGAACTTCATGCGCAACCCAGTCTCATTAAAGCGGAGGACGCATTCTGTGGCGTCCTTGCTGAAGCTAAGCCGGTCTGGGTGGGGGGCCAGTAGGGGACCCAGACGTCTTGACTTTGAGTAAGCCTCTCTCTCCTTTGCAAATTGCATGCAAGGACAGCTGTGACGATAACCAAGTCTTGCAAGATAGTAGTAAAGAAATCCCCGCTGGACTTTCTCCTTTCTCTGTCGGGAAAGTAAATTCTACCTTTGCAATTTCTGGAAACAACGTTGATGTACTTCCAGGAATGCGGTGGTAGCTATTTTTAATATTTGAAGGGGCAGATTTCCCCCGTAACTCTGATGTATCCTACTTTTCCCCAAATGCCTGATGGATTGCATCTTAGATGCCAAGGAGCTTTGCAGACTTAGGAAAGACTCAACATGAATAGCAGTGAGGCCTTGGAGGACGGGACAAGAGGCGTGTGGGTCAGAATCCTCTGCCCACATTCAGGGAAATGCAGGCAGGTAGATGTCGGTGCCTCTAAGAGGTTAAGTTGGGATGCGGCAATGAAAGGGCAGACAACACAGAACGCAGAACAAAGCTTAAGGCCGCGGATTCACACCAGGGATTTAATACACACTCGCCATGCCTGGCTAGGGGTTTTGCAGTGCGGGACTCACATGACGTCAGCCCTGCCCTGCACCCATCTCGCCTCTTCTCCCCCTTGTTGCGTTTTATTTTGGTGCAGGGAAAGTCTGGATTATTTCCCCCTCTTGCTTTTTCCTTTGTTGGGGGTGTCATGCTAATGGAGTCTTGCTGACGGAAGGGGAGGGCGGGGCAGTTCTCCTCCTCCAGCACGTCATTGTATGGACTTGTGCTTAGTCAGTTGAATGGACTTTTTAGTGCTCCAACCCCTCCCCCCACTGCCTGCAGAAACGGAGCCCAGATGAAACCTTAAATCAGTAAATCGCTAGACCACAAAGCCAGAAAGGGCGGGGAGGGGGAAGAGCCCGCGCCCATCAGAGCACCACAACCAATGAACTGGAGGAGGAAGGAGAAGGGGTGGGGTGGAGTGGAGTGGAGTGGAAGAGCAAACAAGCAAAAACCCATGTGAAAGGGACTGTGTGCGATGGAAGCCTTGAGGCGCTTATGAAACGGAGGTAAAAAACACGGAGGCAAAACCAGGGGGCGGGGAAATAGGTGTGATGGAGCCCCTAGTTTAATTTGCAAAGGGCAGTGTGTTTAAAGCAGCCTCCATTCCATTCCTTTCTGTCGCTCATCAGAGGGGGAAAGCATTGCCTGGGGCGAGCACTAGACGCCCCGAGAAGCCAAGGCAGCGGCATGGGGAGATGTTTTGCAGGCATTTCCAAACAGTGCTGCGTATTCCTTCAGCCTTCCCCAACCGAGTGCCTTCCAGATGAGTTGGACTACAACCTGGGCCCAGCATCATGGTTGGGCACCTGCTGAGGGCCCATGGTCCTGGAAGGGGCGCGTTGCCAAGAGCCCCCTGGACTTGCTTGTCCTCTTCACCATGGCAACCTGCTTGTTCGTCTGCCTCTCTCTCTCTCTCTCTCTCTCTCTCTCTCTCTCTCTCTCTCTCTGGGCCAGACAGAGGTAGTGATGGAGCCTTAGGTAACATTTCCTGCTTGCTCATTGGCTCTCCGCCTAGCAAGTAAGCTCGTGGTAGCAATGAGGAGGAGGAGGAGGAGAAGGAGGAACTGGTGACCATGGCAACGAGAAGGCAGACTCAGGGGGCCTGGAGCTCCCAGGATATGTCGGGCTACAACTTCTAGCCACACTGGCTGGGACAGATGAGAGCTATACTCTAATACATCTGGAGGGCACCAGGTTGGAGAATGCTGCGGCAAGAAATTATTCATGCTCTCCTTATGTCTATAAGTAAATCTCCCCATTTCCTCCCTGACCTTCATTACAAACAAGTTGGTCTGATGTCCCCCAAAGAACTCTGGGAAATTTGGTTGGCCGAAGATGCTGCGAGTTCAGATTCCTCATCCTGCTAATCAAAACACTACATTTCCTCGGGATGAGAGAGTTACTGTTTAGTCGGTTCAGGCTTCCTCGACCTGCCACACTCCATATTTGTAAGTCAACAACACCCATCAGGCCCATCTATCACCCCTCCCTGGGAGCTGTAGTCCAATACATCTAGAGAACAGCAGTTCGCGGAAGTCACCAAGCAAGACATGAAAGTAGAGACCTTTCCTCATAAGGACCTAAGAAGAGCCCTGAGGCTGGATCAGTCAAGGGTCCATCTAGTCCAGCACTCTGTTCACACGGGGCCAACCAGCTGTCGACCAGGGACCCACAAGCAGGACATGGTGCAACAGCACCCTCCCGCCCATGTTCCCCAGCAGCTGGTATATATAGGGTTACTGCCTCTGATAATGGAGGTAGCATACAGCCATCAGGACTACTACTCAAGGATAGACGCCTCCTCCAGGAATTTATCCAACCCCCTTTTAAACGCATCCAAATTGGTGGCCATCACCACATCTTTTGGTAGCGAATTCCATAGTTTGACTATGTGCTGTGTGAATTAGTCCTTCCTTTGATCTGCCCTGAATCTCCCACCAATCAACTTCATGGGATGACCCCGCTGGGTTCTAGTATTATGGGAGAAGGAGAAAAATGCCTCCCTATCCACATTCTCCACACGATGCGAGATTTGGTACACCTCACTGGTGCTCCCCCAGCAGCCAGTTAGGAGAGGTAGACTTCAGCTGAGCATGGAAGTTCCATCCAGTCATGATGACTCATTGCTCATGATGATACCCCCCACTAGGGGTGTGCACGCACCCCCCGGATCGGATCGGGACCCGGATCGGGACCTCCAATTTTGTCCCGGACCGGTTCGGACAAAATCGGAGGCCCCCCGGACCGGATCGAGTCCGATCCCGACCCAAAAATCGTACATTTTTGGATCGGCCGCCATTTTTTTCCCCATAGACTTGCATTGCAATGCAAGTCTATGAGGAAAAAATGGCGGCGGGTGGGTAAGGGGGGGCCTAACTCCCTCCCCCCCCCCGGGGCCGTCCGCTGTGGACGGCCCCGGCAGGTAAACCCCCTCCCCCGCGCTCCCTACCCCCCCTGGGGCCGCCTGCTTCCATCCGCTGGCGCCCGCGGGCGCCAGCGGATAGAAGCGGACGGCTCCGGGGGGGGGGTAAGCCCCCTTCCCCGCCACTTACCTTCTCGGCACGTCCGGCGCCGGCGGCTACTACCAGCGGGCTCCGCGGCCTACTCTCAAGTAGCGCGCCGGGTGATGACATCACCCGGCGCGCCACCCTGGAGCAGGCCGCGGAGCCTGCTGGTAGTAGTAGGCGCCGGCGCCGGACGGGAGCCGCCGGGCCGGGCAGGTAAGGGCCCCCCTCCCCCCTCCCCCCTCCGCGCGCCCCCTCCTTACCTTTCCGGCCCGGCGGCTCCCGTCCGGCGCCGGCGCCTACTACTTCCAGCAGGCTCCGCGGCCTGCTCTAGAGTAGCGCGCCGGGTGATGACATCACCCGGCGCGCCATCCTAGAGCAGGCCGCGGAGCCTGCTGGGAGTAGTAGGCGCCGGCGCCGGACGGGAGCCGCCGGGCCGGAAAGGTAAGGGCCCCCCTCCCCCCTCCGCGCGCCCCCTCCTCCCCTCCACGCACCCCCTCCTTACCTTTCCGGCCCGGCGGCTCCCGTCCGGCGCCGGCGCCTACTACTTCCAGCAGGCTCCGCGGCCTGCTCTAGAGTAGCGCGCCGGGTGATGACATCACCCGGCGCGCCATCCTAGAGCAGGCCGCGGAGCCTGCTGGGAATAGTAGGCGCCGGCGCCGGACGGGAGCCGCCGGGCCGGAAAGGTAAGGGCCCCCCTCCCCCCTCCGCGCGCCCCCTCCTCCCCTCCACGCACCCCCTCCTTACCTTTCCGGCCCGGCGGCTCCCGTCCGGCGCCGGCGCCTACTACTTCCAGCAGGCTCCGCGGCCTGCTCTAGAGTAGCGCGCCGGGTGATGACATCACCCGGCGCGCCATCCTAGAGCAGGCCGCGGAGCCTGCTGGGAATAGTAGGCGCCGGCGCCGGACGGGAGCCGCCGGGCCGGAAAGGTAAGGGCCCCCCTCCCCCCTCCGCGCGCCCCCTCCTCCCCTCCACGCACCCCCTCCTTACCTTCCCGGCCCGGTGGCTCCCGTCCGGCGCCGGCGCCTACTACTACCAGCAGGCTCCGCGGCCTGCTCTAGAGTAGCGCGCCGGGTGATGACATCACCCGGCGCGCCACCCTAGAGCAGGCCGCGGAGCCTGCTAGTAGTAGTAGGCTCCGGCGCCGGACGGGAGCCACCGGGCCGAGAAGGTAAGTGCCCCCCTCCTCCCCCCCCCCCGCTGTCCACTTTCATCGGCGGGCGCCCGCTGGCGCCCGCCAATGGAAGCGGCGGTGGGCGCCAGTGGGCGCCCGCCGATCCGCCGATCCGCCGAACCGGTTCGGAGCTTTTTCGGACCGGTTCGGATTGGATCGGCCGATCCAGCTGCGGGATCGGAAATCGGATAATTTATCCGATTTCCCACTGGACCGGACTCGGATCGTGGATCGGGTCCGATCCAGTGCACATCCCTACCCCCCACCCCTTGCATTTGCTTAATCCCCCTTTAAGGCCGCCTGTGACAGAGAACGCCATAAATTAATGACATTTTTTTTGTCTCTCCTAAATCTATGCCAAACAATTTATTATAGTATTATGAGAGGGAGAAAAACATCTTTCAGCGGACCTCCGTCATGTCATTCCCCTCTGGACATCTCCTCTCTGCCAAATAGAATAACTTCGCCCAACCTTTCCTGATGTGCTAGCTTTCTACAAGCCAGGAGTTATTTTACACTAGGGAACATTCAAAGAGGGAACATTCAACAGGGATGAACAGTATAATTCTTTTTACAAGCAGCCCCCATTCTCATTCATTAGCTGTGCCAGAAAGTGAAACGTTGCCGTAGAACCTCAACCGCTAACGAAGCCAAGTATTTCAGGCCGCCGGCCTTTGCATTTCATTACGTTCAGAAAGTACCGTTTATTTATACTGGCCCCTGCATCCCCAGCTCTCCTTCCCTGCGGCAATGGGGAGAAAAGGCTGTAAAGGCTCTTGGGTAAGTGTGGCTGTTTCTCCCCGTGGAGTTCGTTAGCAACATTTTAACTGAGCCGTCCTCCCCCGGCACCTGCCCCTGCAAAGCCCCAAAGGTGCGCAGCCCAGCCATGCCAGTTTCGAAAGCTCCGGTCGGATTATTCATACCTTTATTTCTCTTGGAAAGCAGCCGAAAGTTCCGCATTTCTTGCCTGAACTGCTGCTTCTTGATCGTGTTGATTTGCATCAAGTGAAATACGCCTGAAAACAGACAAAAGAGGACCAGGCGGGAGTTTAGAAAAGGACACTTCAAACGGCCCAAAGAAGCAAAACCAATTCAATTTGAAGGGAAATGAGGCACAGAGGGGACTTCAATGTATTGTGATGTCTGCCTACCCAGGATGGCAAAAACAGGGGGTGGGCCATGCTGGCTGGGGGTGATTGGAGTTGTAGTCAAAACGCATCTGGAAGGCACCATGCCGGGGAAGTCTGCCTTAGGGAAACCAATAATCTCTGGGGGCACATCTTGATGAAGGGAAAGCCCCAGGGTGGATCTGCAGTGGCGCTAGGTCATTTATATGACGCAGCAGCTATTGAGGAGCCGTCCCAGGGCTTTCCTCCGAATCTCCGGTTTAGAAAAGTCGGGAACTTAACCTGGCTTTTTCCTCCCAGCAAGGCACAGATGTGCATTTGCTATCTGTTGCCTTCCCTCGGTGTTACAGCTGAGGCTTGACCCAGCCAATGGTGACCCCTGATGGGTAGCCATCGGCTGGGGGAAGGGGCGGGCCAGAGAGACGAATGGCCACTGGACCACCTCTGTGCCTCTGTGGAACCTGCCAAACTTCATAGATTTTTTTAAAGGATCAAGGTATGGGCACACCAGGACAGGGGGGGGGGGAGCCACCTCTGCGCTTCTCTGGACCAGGACAGGGGGCGGGAGCTGCCTCTGCACTTCGCTTCTGCACCTTGGATAGCTCCTTTAGAGTTCTGACTGAAACCTGGAGCACATTCACCGCCCCACTGGCATCGGAGCTGCCAACCTCCACTTTCCCAAGAGTGACTCACCTCTCACAAGTTTCCAGATGTAGATTTCCACATCTTCGGAGAATTCCCTCTCTACTGCGATCTTCTTCAAGATCTCTTTGGGGCGCTGAGTATTGGACGAGAGGGGAACAAACATGTAGATGGACACTCCGCACTTCCTGATATCGATTTCATCCGTGAGTCGGGCTTTGTTCTCTAAAAGTACACAAACGCTGTGGTCAGTATTAGTCGTGGGACACCCTGTCAAAGGGAAACGGCCTGAACAGAGAGAGTGGCGCAGAGCAAGCCACCCCTGAATACACCTAGAAGCGGGCTGGGACCATGGCAGGAAACGCGGAGGCCTTTATCGGGCAGGGATGTTGAACCACAAGACGTGGTGATGGCCATCAATTTGGCTGGCTTTAAAAGGGGATTAGACAAATTCCTGGATCACCTGGCGTGCTACCTAGGGGCAAGCCGCGAAGCCTGCTCGCAGTAGCGGCCAGCAGCAGATGGGAGCAGACGGCCACAGAAGGTAAGCGGGGGGGTGGGGGGACGGGGGGCAGGGGGGGCGGGGGGCCCATGGCGCGCTTACCTTCCCGTCCGCTCCCATCCGCCGCTGGCCGCTACTGCAAGCAGGCTTCGCGGCCTGCCCCTAGGTAGCGCGCCAGGTGATCATCACCTGATGATGTTCACCTGGCGCGCTACCTAGGGGCAAGCCGCGAAGCCTGCTCGCAGTAGCGGCCAGCGGCAGACAGAAGCGGACGGCCACAGAAGGTAAGCAGGGGGAGGGGGAGGGGGCTTACCTGCCGGGGCCGTCCACAGCAGACAGCCCCAGTGGAGAGGAGAGAGTTAGGCCCCCCCTCACCCACTCGCCGCCATTTTTTCCTCATAGACTTGCATTGGGGGAAAGCTTTCTTCCCCCAATGCAAGTCTATGGGGGGGAGGGAATGGCGGCCGATCCAAAAATCGGATGTCCGATTTTTGGATCGGGATCAGACCCGATCCGGTCCGGGGGGCCTCCGATTTTGTCCCATCCAATCTGGGACAAAATTGGAGGTCCCGATTCGGGTCCCGATCCAATCCGGGGGGAACTCGGGAGATAAGCCAATCGGAGGTAATAGCACGATTCCTCCGCCGTAAGGGTAGGTGATAAAGGGATGGACACTACTATAGATTATAAAGGGATGGGCCCCAGTCATCCCCCTCCAAGTGCCTACTCCGAGGGAAGCTCGGAGGTCGGCAACAAGGAAGAGGGCGTTCTCTGTGGTGGCCCCCCCCAAATTGTGGAATGATCTCCCCTGCGTGGCCCACCTGGTGCCAACGTTGTTATCTTTTCGACATCAGGTCAAGACTTTCCTCTTCTCCCAGGCATTTAGCAATATCTGATGAGCCTGGTTTTGGTTTATTTGTTTTGAGGCCTATAGCTTTTAAGTTGTTATAGTGGTTTTCAATGTATGTGCCTGCTGTACGTTTTTGCAGTTTTAATTTTTGTATATTGTTTTTAAACGTTTGAATCTCATGTAAACTGCCCAGAGAGCTTCGGCTATGGGGCGGTCTACAAATGCAATACATACATACATACATACATACATACATAAATAAATAAGTCTTTCTGGTAATACTATGTGCAAAAGGGATAAGACCCAACAATGAAACACAATCAACTCTTTCTTTCTTTCTTTCTTTCTTTCTTTCTTTCTTTCTTTCTTTTACCTGGGCACACTTTGCAGCACTTCCCATCCAGGCGCTCAGGTTTTTCACAGGGGAATGTTGTTGGACAGATGATCTTCTGGCACTCTGGATTCCCATCGACGCAGGTGCAAAGGACGCAGCTCACGAGCGGAAACAGATGGACCGTGGGGTGCCATACTTCCCCGTGGGAGTAGGTCTTCCTTTGGTACACACACGCTGAAGAGACAGAGAGAACGAGGGAAGGGGATTCCGTGTTAGAGCCATAACCATAAACGATATGGTCCATGTTCAGATGGCCCTAAGACTTATGGTTCTTTACCTTTAAACAGGATGTCCGGGTTTAATTCTGGGCAGCCCTTCAAATAGAACACAACTGCGAATAGAAGACTGCCCTCTGCAAAGCAGGCCACATGGCCAAATTGCTTGGGACCCCTGTACTTGAGAGGCCATCTTCTCTCATACCCACAAGATCCAAACAACGGACAGCGGTCACTCCCTTCCCAAGGCAGTTCGCCTCTCACCAACTTCACTGACTTGTATTATAACGTTATTATTCATTTACTCCTTTATTTGTTATATGTTTTCAAGTCCTTCTTAAAAGCCTGCAGTGAAGGAGTGTGGCAGACCTCCAACGGGAACTCGTTTCAAAGGTGAGGGGCCACTGCAGAGAAGGCCCTCTCTGCAGTGGGAGGGTGTTATTTCTACCAGCTTTGAGCGCCATTTTGGATGGAAAGGTGGGATATCAAATAAATAAATAAATAAATAAATAAATAAATAAATAAATAAAATGTTTTAGGCTCCAGGCGAACATTTTTTTTTAATTCAACCAGGCATTTTTAATGTCTCAGTCATTTTAAACTCTGCCTTTCAACCGAACTTTTTATCTGTTGCTTTTGTTTGTATTATGGTGCCTTATTTTATTTTTAAAAAGCCTAGAAAGTTTTGGACATACGTCGGTACAAAACAAAGCACCAAATCAATGAGCTGGTCAGCCCTGGCATCTCCTGCTCCTCCCTATCTCACCACTACCATTATCCGGGCCCGAGCGAGAGGCAGGTAGCAGCAGATTGCAACGGGGAACAGAAGGAACGACTCCAGGGGGCGTTTGTCAGTGGGCCCCCGCTGGGAGGTGGGCCCTTGGCGGGGGGGCCGACTATACCTCCCCTTGACGCCGGCTCTGCTGCCAGGTAACAGCTTTTCGGCGCCAGCGCCTTGCCTCACTCATGGGATTTCTCACATCGGGTTCAGGCAGTGACATCGACTTGCAACCCTCCCCTGTTTTCTCACTCGTGCGTCCATCTTTTCTTTTTAGTACAAAAATCCCATTGTGGAGGAAAAGTCGGAAAAAGGGCACAACGCCACCTCATCATTGCTACTAGAAGCCCTCCATGTGGGAAACACCAGCTGGAGGGCTTCTTGGTTATTTTCAAACCAAACATTTTGATCCTAGTACAGATCAAAATAAAACCTGGGGCGGATCTACACTGCTGCTTTAAAGCGCTTTATAACAGTAGTGACAACTGTTTTGGAGTGTGTCCTGGGCCCCAACAGTTGTCACTACTGTTATATAGCGCTTTAAAGCAGCAGTGTAGATTCTGCCCTGCTCTCGTTTTGGGGAATGGGCCAGGCGTGTGCTGTTTTCTAGGCTGCAGCCTTGTTGGCTGGGTTTGTGCCCACCCCTAACCACCAACGCCAACGCCAGGAGATATTGATTTTACAACCGTGACCATTCTGAAGGGTTGCCTGGCCTTTCCCAGGACGGATGCTGCCATGCCCATGTGAATCGGCAGCCTCACCTCTCCTGTGGTTGTCTTCCAGAATGATCCGGACAGTCGTGCCGCTTCCCCCTTTCGGCCTGACCGGTTCTGGTAAAGCCACTGTTGGGGGATCCACCAGTCCCAGGGGGTCACTCTCCTCAGTGTCCTCAGAGCATTGGTGCAGCGAGTGCCTCTGGAAAGCCAGATAATAAGGAGAGACCTAGTCAGTTTAGTGGGGTCGCCTCTCCGCTCCCGTTGAAACCAGCGGGATTTCATTCAACCAGGGATAAGAACATCAGAAGAGCTTTGCTGGATCAGACCAAGGGTCCACCTAGTCCAGCGCTCTGTTCACACAGGGGCCAACCAGCTGTCGGCCAGGGACCAACAAAGCAGAACATGAGTGCAACAGCACCCTTCCACCCATGTTCCCAGCAACCAGTTTCTCTTTGAAATGATTCCTTCATGTATTCTAGGCTCAGGTCCAGGTTATCTGAAAGACCGTATTCTCCCTTACGAGCCTGTCTGTGCTTTGAGATCTTCAGAGGAGGCCCTTCTCTCGGTCCCACCACCATCACAGGCACACCTGGTGGGAACGCGGGAGAGGGCCTTCTTGGTGGCTGCCACGGGACTCTGGAACTCCCTTCCCAGGGAAGCTGGACTGTCTCCCTCCTGGATGTGCTTTCGGAGGCAGGCTAAAACTTTCCTGTTTCATAGAATCATAGAATAATAGAGTAGTAGAGCTGGAAGGGGCCTACAAGGCCATCGAGTCCAACAGCCTGTTCAATGCAGGAATCCACCTTAAAGCATCCCTGACAGATGGCTCTCCAGCTGCCTCTTGAATGCCTCTAGGGTGGGAGAGCCCACCACCTCCCTAGGTCATTGGTTACATTGTCATACTGCTCTAACAGGAAGTTTTTCCTGATGTCCAGCCGGAATCTGGCTTCCTGTAACTTGAGCCCATTATTCCGTGTCCTGCACTCTGGGTTGATCGAGAAGAGATCCTGGCCCTCCTCTGGGTGACAACCTTTCAAGTATTTGAAGAGGGCTATCATGTCTCCCCTTAATCTTCTCTTCCCCAGGCTAAACATGCCTAGTTCTTTCAATCTCTCCTCATAGGGCTTTGTTTCCAGACCCCTAATCATCCTTGTTGCCCTCCTCTGAACACGTTCCAGATTGTCTGCATCCTTCTTGAAGTGTGGTGCCCCAGAACTGGATGCAGTACTCAAGATGGGGCCTAACCAGTGCCAAATAGAGGGGAACCAGTACCTCACGTGATTTGGAAGCTATACTTCTATTAATGCAGCCCAAAATGGCATTTGCTTTTTTTGCAGCCACATCACACTGTTGGCTCATATTCAGCTTGTGACCTACAACAATTCCAAGATCCTTCTTGCTTGTCGTATTGATTAGCCAAGTATCCCCCATCTTGTAACTGTGCATTTGGTTTCTTTTTCCTAGGTGTAGAACTTGGCATTTATCCCTATTAAATTTCATTCTGTTGTTTTCAGCCCAGCGCTCCAGTCTATCAAGATCACTTTGGAGTATTAGCGATCCCACCCAATTTTGTGTTGTCTGCCAATTTGATAAGCATTCCCTGCACCTCCTCGTCCAAATCATTAATACAAATGTTGAAAAGCACTGGGCCCAGGACTGAGCCCTGCGGTACCCCGCTCGTTACAAGCAGGCCTTTGATGAATAGTCTGGACCTCTGGCTATACCTTGACTTTTAAAATTGTCACCTATTTTAAATGTTTCAGTATTGAAATGTATTTAATTATAGTTTTAACTTTTGTATATTTCTGTTTATAGGTTTTAACTGTATATGTTCTAATTCGATAAAGCCGCCTTGAGGTGGGATACTACTACTACTTAATAGTACTACTACTAATAATAATTTTTGGACTACAATTCCCAGCATCCTTTACCATTAGCTGGGCTGGCTAGGGCTGATGCAAGCGACAGTCCTAGAGTTCAGCGCATGAGCAGGCAAGCCCCACTTGCTAGCATAACATTCACCTGTGCTGTGTGAGCACCTGCCACCCTTGGCATCTGTGCTTGCCCCAGCCTGGGCCTCTCGATGCCTTCACAATGCCCCATGCACATGCTGGGCTTGTCTGAGCAGCTGCCAGCTGAGAAAAGTGTGCCAAGAATGCAAAGGCTTTTGCCCAGCTCGTTCCTCCCATTTTGTGCCGTTCGTAAGCCGCGTGCCAAGAACCTGCCTGCCTCCATCTTTGGAAACGCCTGCCATTGAAGGAGAACCCGTGGACCTAAGCAGACGGTGAGAACCCAGGGGGCTGTGGGATGTCCCAGGAGGTTTCATCATGTCGGCAAGCCTCAGTATGTTGGCCAGGCTCTGAACCGTGGACACGATGCAGGCTGGGGAAACGAAGCAGGCATGCAGTTGAAGCTGCCGTCCGCCTTTGCCGTGGCAGTTCCCAGGGCTGAAGGGGCAAGCCACTGTTCGCCGAAAATTGGCCTGTTTCTTTAGCAGTCGGAAGGCTCGCAGCAAAAGATGGAGGCAGCGTTTCATGGTGTGCCCATACCTTCTATGACCCTTCTTTTGAATCATGGCCGCTAGGCAGGATTAAATCCCACGGAATGGAGCAATTTCCTCCATTCATTCGAATGGAGCGAGGGGGAAAAAACCTGCTGAAAATCGGACAGAGTGAGGAGGTGAAGTCAATCCCCTGCCAAGGATCCTGTTGCCCCCAAGGTCTTTGGTGGGGGGGGCTGGACTTGCCCCCCCCACCTTCCCTATTTTTTGGCAAGGGGCTTTTTCCACTCCCTATAAAAGCCTATGACGAATCGCTCCGTAGGCTTATATAGGGAGCACGTTGGAGAGATATTTTGCCCAGGCGCTCCAAATGGCCAGGCTGGCCAGGAAGGATGGGTATTGCAGTCCAACACATCTTAAGGACACTAAGCTGGGGAAGGCTGGGTTAGATAATATTGGGCTAAGTGGACAAATGGTCTGACAGCTGATTCATATTCACATTGGAGTCACCAACCTCCCCTGGAGCAATTTCGGTAGGGCTATGAATCCAATTCTGGGTTTCTGTCAGAACTAACCAGAACTATAATGGAGCTATCCAAGGTGCTGGTGTTCAGCAGCCTAGATAGCTCCTTTAGAGTTCTGGCTGAAACCCAGAATGGATTCACAGCCCCACTGAAATTGGAGTCCCCAGCCTTCACTGCATTGCTCTTGGTTTTTATAAGGCCAAGCCAAATTATTAGGGCTGTGACTGGATCCAGATCCGGATCCCGAATCTGGAGCAGTTCGGGCTGATTCGGACCTCCAAATCCTGGATCCGAATCGGATCAGGCTGGATCTGATCTGCGATCTGGAACTGATCTGGATCCACTCACAGCACTCCCTCCCGCTCTCCCCGCTCTCTCCCTCCCCCCACTCTCCCTGCTTACCTGCTGCCTCCTCTGCATCGTCCCCCGGCATCTTCCACATCGTCCTCCCTCCTCGCTGTGAGCTGGCCGTTTTCCCACTCACACCAGGTGATGACATCACCCGGTGCAAGTGGGAAAGCGGCCGGCCCACAGCGAGGAGGGAGGATGATGTGGAGGACGACATCAGGATGACGTGGAGGAGGCAGCAGGTAAGCAGGGAGGGGGAGGGAGGGAGAGAGAGAGAGAGAGAGAGAGAGCGGGAGGGAGTGCTGTGAGCAGACCTGGACTGGGCCCGATCCGGACATGACAGATCAGGATCCAGATTGGATCAGGGGGTCCGTTCACAGCCCTACAAATTATCCACTTTCCATTTCAGATGAATTGAACATAGGGACTGCAAGTAAAAGATGGCCTTCCTGGGTCCCAATCCAGCCCTCTGGAGTTCCCCAGATGGTGAAATCCCCTTCCCCCAGGCCACTAACATATTTGGGATTAGAAGAATGAATTTGCAGAAATTTAAGTAAGGTTTCCCCATCCAATAGGGATGCTCACTGGGATATTTTGTGAATGTATAACGTTCGAGTATTGCACATAAAACTATCTGCTAGTGCATATGTAAAAGCTTAAAACCAGGCTTAAAAAACCCAAGTGATTTATACACACACACACACACACATTCAATATTAAAATGGAAATTTCACGTACAACACCTCTGGTTAACTGGGGATTGTCTGTCAAACTCTCATAAGAACCATCTGTGAAAAGAAAGGAAAAAATGATGTTGATTTAGGTGGGAATTTGTCGCAATTAGGCATCCATGTTATTCTGTCTAGGATGCTCACTAGAAATAACTGTGCCCTATTTATCAGTTCAAATTTCTCCTACCCCCTGAAACATTATTTGTAACACACTCAGGGTCCAATCCTATGCATGCATAGACAGAAAAGAGTCCTACAATTCCCAGCATGCCCCAGCCAGCATAACTGGCTAGACATGCTGGGAATTGTAGGACTTTTTGGTTGGAAAAAGAGAGAGGTCACTGACCAGAACAAAAGAATCTTTAACGGTTGTATAGAAAAGAGGATTTCAGCTGGTGTCATTTGAATGCATGCATCACCTGGTGAAATTCCCTCTTCATCACAACACTTAAAGCTGCAGGAACCCTGCCCTCTTTTGTATCCGGTGAAGAGGACCGAAATATCCGGAGTAACTGTACTTTTGAGTACAGCACTTTTACTGTTTGGCATTGACTGTTGTATTTATATGTTCACACCAATTGTTCATTATGTCATAAATATTTGTTACGTGCCACGGTAGCCTTTTCATGTATCGTCGGCACCTTTTGATCCCTTTCTTCTTCTGGTTAGAGCCCCCTCTCTTTTCACAGTATTGAGTGGAGCTCTTCTCTTTCTTCTTTGTTTTGGGAATTTTGGCAGGGGCAGGCTGGGAATTGTAGGACTTTTTCTCTAAACATGCATAGGGTTGTGCCCTTACAGTGTTTTGTCCAAACAACCCTTTTTGTCTTCAAAGCCTAGTGCAGAGAGAACCATGTTTGCAGCTGAAGCTGGACATGCAAAGCACTGATATAATAGAAAACTTTAAGTTGAAAACCAACTAAGCCAAACTGAAGGGTAGGATTGGAAGGAAGGCCTCTATCGAGAAAATCTGAAGGCGAACGGTTGTCTCTTGAAAGAGGGGGCCATTGGGTGTGCCCCACTCCCTAAAACAACAACATTCCAAGGGGGCGGGGGGAACAAATTCATTTCCCCCAGGATGGCAAAAGACCATGAGCAGCCCAATCCTTGCACAGATCAGCAAAGGAAACATTTCCAGTATCCGCCCTCCAGCTAAGAGGTGGGAACTTTGTCTGCATCCCCCATCCAACAAAATTAGGGTGACCGTATGGAAAGGAGGACTGGGCTCCTGTATCTTTAACAGTTGTATAGAAAAGGGAAGTTCAGCAGGTGTCATTTGTAGGCAGGCAGCACCTGGTGAGATTTATTTATTTACTTATTTATTGCATTTGTATACCGCCCCATAGCTCTCTGGGCGGTTTACATAAGATTAAAACACTTTAAAACAATATACAAAAATTTAAACTGCAGAAACATACAATATACACATACATTTAAACTACTATAATGACTTAAAAAGCTATGAGCCAAAAAAAAAAAAAAAACCAGACCCAGGCTCATCAGATACTGCTAAATGCCTGAGAGCAGAGGGAAGTCTTGACCTGGTGCTGAAAACATAACAATGTTGGCACCAGGCAGCCTCGTCGGGGAGATCATTCCACAATTGGGGGCCACCACAGAGAAGGCCCTCTCCCTTGTTGCCAACCTCTGTGCTTCCCTTGGAGTAGGCACTCAGAGGAGGACCTTCGATGTTGAACGTAACGTTCAGGTAGGTTCATGTCGGGAAAGGCGTTCCATCAGGTATTCCCTCTTCATCACAAAAGTTAAAGCTGCAGGAGCCCTATCCTCTTTTGCACCTGGTCACTCTAGTATAGCTAAGCAAAATATCTGTGGTGTGCGTTGCGTGTGTGTCCGTGTCCCATCTTACCTCTGCAAACTTGGCAACAGGAGTCCGATACTGTTTGGGGCGAGGCACACAACAGGTCTGGGCAGGTCACCAAACGGCAGTATACATTGCCCTCCTGAGAAACACAAGAAGTCCCAGTGCATCATCAAAAGGGGTACCTTCCATGCGGCAAGAGAGATTCTCTTGCTAAAAATTCATCCCCCTGCTTCAAAGGTGAAGGGGAACATATGGGGCAGGCGGGGACAGAGATGAATGGGCAGACAGACATTGCCAAGCTCAATTCGAGTTGCTAGTGCAACCTTCCCCAACTTGGGTGTCCTCCAGAGGTGTTGAACTGCAACTCCCATCATTCCCAGCCAGCATGGCCAACACCCCTTTTGCCTTTTGGCAGGGTCGGCCCTCCCATGGGGCAGGGTGAATCCCCTGCTCAGGTGGTGGATCAGGAGGGGTAGTAGATCACACTCCCCTCTAACCAGGGGGCGCCCTACTACTGCAGGAGAGCAGCAAGGATGGCATTTGGGCCTGGGCACCTCTCCAGAGAAGCTGCCTGCCCATTCTCTCAGTCAGAGGACTCTCCCAGGGTGAGAGATCAGGCCATTCGTCAGAACGCTCAAGGAGAAGCACCTTGGACAGCTCCTTCAGAGGTAGCTCTGAGGGTGCTCCTCTGTGACCTCCAGGAGCGGCTGCTGCGCCGTTGCGCAACCCCTGCTCGTTCGATCCAGCTGGCGCCACAGGATTTCCCGGCGGATCACTTACCGAGCAGCTGCACTGGCCACACTGGTTTGCTTCCCGGGAAGGGTAGAGTTCACTGTTGAAGAAAACGTCTCCGTGTTGATACGTGCTCCCATTGTGTTGGCAGGGGACTTCGCCGGGCGTTTGAAATTCGGAGGAGGCGTGAAGGTCTGCAGAAGAGGAGGAGAGGCAGACCGAAAAGAAGATCATGTCTCTGATCGAAAGCATTTCTGCGCAGCAGCCTCTCTGCAGCCGTTTGCTCCGGAGGGCCCATGGAGCGCACGCTTCGCATGCTCAAGGTACCATGACAAGGATGCATCATCTGCTGGGATGATGGTTGTGAGCTAAACTGGCTTTAAAAGGGGCAGGGGGGAGTCAGAGAAACATGTTGCTGGAGAAGGAGAGGTCAGGAAATGGATATTGCCCATGATTTATTTATTTGTATCATTTATAGGCACCTTTCCTCCAAGGAGCTCAAGGCATTGTTCGTGCCCCCACCCCATCCTCCACCTCACTGTATCCTCAAGACAGCCTTGTGAGGTAGATTAGGTTGAGGGTGTGTTGACTAGGCCAAGGTCACCCTAAGAGGTTCATGGCCAAGTGGGATTTGAACCTGGGTCTTCCCAGTCCTAGGTTATCATATGCTGCCAGGAGATATGGATTGTCCTGGATCAAAAGGGACAGATGGAACATATTTATAAAAGATAATGAAGATGTTGATCATTGTTCTTAGCCAGATTTTATATTAACTTCTGTTTACCCTTAACAAAAGGGATTTTCTTGCATTTTCTGTCTAGGGATTCATAAGTTAAGAACATATAAGAATGTAAGAAGAGCTGAGCTGCATCAGGCCAACAGTCTCGTCCACTCTTCTGTTCCTACAGTGGCCACCAGATGCTACCAGGAAGCTCAAAGCAGAACATGAGTGCAATTACAGCACCGTCCCACCTGTGTTCCCCAGCAACTGAAAGCCTTACATAACCACGTAACTAGTAGCCATTGATAACCTTCTCCTCCATGAATCCTCTCATGGAGCACCTCTCCTGCTATGAACCTACCTGTACACTATGATCATCATCTGAGGCTCTCCTCCAGGTGCCTCCTTCAAGGGAGGTTTGGAGGATGGCAAGAAGGGGGAAGGCCTTCTCAGTGGTGGCTCCCTGATTATGGAACACTCTGTCCAGAGAGGTCTGCCAGGCGCCAACAATGTCAGCCTTTCACTGCCATGTTAATGCTTTCCTCTACTCCCAAGAATATGACAGCATATGATAAGATTTTAACTGGTCCTAGAATTTCTATTGTTGCCTGTTTTAATTGTTTTTCTATGGCAATGGTTTTTATATTATCATACAATCATAGAATAGTAGAGTTGGAAGGGGCCTATAAGACCATCAAATTCAACTCCCTGCTCAGTGCGGGAATTCATCTTAAGCATCCCTGACAGATGGCTGTCCAGCTGCAACTTGAATGCCTCTAGTGTGAGAGAGCCCACCACCTCTCTAGGTCACTGGTTCCACTGTCATACTGCTCTAACAGTCAAGAAGCTTTTCCTGATGTCCAGCCGGAATCTGGCTTCCTGTAACTTGAGCCCATTATTCCGCGTCCTGCACTCTGGAACGATAGAGAAGAGATCCTGGCCCTCCTCCGTTTGACAACCTTTCAAGTATTTGAAGAGTGCTATCATGTCTCCTCTCAATCTTCTCTTCTCAAGGCTGAACATGCCCAATCCTTTCATTCTCTCCTCAAAGGGCTATGTTTTATATTGTCTTGTCAAGGTTTTAATCTTTTGTAAACCACCCAGAGAGCTTTGGTTATTGGGTGGTATAGAGATGTTAATCCCTGCCATCATCATCATCGCCATCCAACTTGGTGGCCATTACTGTATCTTGAGGTAGCGAACTCCATAGTTTGACTATGTGCTGGGTGAAGAAGTGTTTCCTTTTATCTGTTCAGAATCTCCCACCCATTAGTTTCATGGGATGACTCCATTGGGTTCTAGTGTCACAGAAGAGGGATAAAACATCTTCCAAGTTTTGGCTCAAGTCTCCATAAGCTTCCATGCATCAGGCTTTGCCGGCTGGCCAATGCTGACTTACAAGGAATGGCCGTAAATCTCCTGCAGATGACCAGCACTAAACCCATCAAGGCCGGGGAAGAAGGGAGGATGCAATGAGACCAAGCAGGGCTTGGGAGGTTACCGGTTCTTCAAAGCCAATTCACGGAGGAAGAGAAGAGTCCTTTTCCAGTCCAGGGTCCAAACTCCAGGGAAGTCAAGGTGTCCAGGTGGGTCAAGGTCCAGAGTCCAGGAATTGCCGACCTGTGCAATTCCAGCAGCTTTCTCTCCAGCGTCCTGGAGCAGCTGCGGGTAATTAGCCCCCAGTCTCCTGGCAGGCTTTTTCCCTTAAACAGGCCTGCACTCATCTCCGTTGCTCTCCTACTTTCAGCCTCCTTCGCTCTGCAGGGGTCAATGGAACTTGGTCCTTTGAATCAGACAGAGGGGCTGTGGCAGGGCATTGGCCATCATCTGGCGGTGAGGGCTCTGGAGCTATTCCTGCGCTAGGACCCTCACCCGGATCTGCAACCTGCCCTTCCATCCTCAGAAGAATCCAGGGGAGGCATGACACCGGGCTCGGTTCCCTATGCTAAAGGGCATGTTGAGATTGTGGATGAAATGAATGAATTCCATGCATTCATTCCGTGCAGATCCTGCCCTTCCTCCAAGGGACTCGTTGCTGTGTACATGGTTCTTCAATCCCCTTCTCCACCATCCTGTGAGGCGGATCATGGTTCGACTGGGGTCACCCAAAGAGCTACCTAGATCTATGCTTTCCCCACCTGCCCCCCACACTTCCTAGTATGGTGCCAATGCAGCTCGCAGATCTAAAATGACCACTGAGCAAAATAAAAAAGCAGCCCACACGGCCCCTTGAACACAGAGAATTGCCAGTGCCAGGGAGGGGGCGTGGACCCCCTGGCAATTCTGCGTAACCCAATTTGTAATCAAATACAGTTGCACAGAGAAGCCTCATTAGGTACCAGTGGGAAAACGGGTTGCCCGGCTCTTTATGTGGCAAAAGAAATTCACTTTGGGGCCATGTTGGTAGGGTGAAGGGAGCGTTGAGCCAATCCCTGGCTGCATCTAAATGAGAGGTGTCAAACCTCTTTCATCTGAGAGACGAATTTGGTTTCGGAGAACCTCTCAGGGAGCTGCATTCCAGTGGTGGGCGGGGCCAAAGGCAAAAGAGGGCACGTCCCCAAATACCAGAAATATTGTACAGTTACAAGATGGGGGATACTTGGCTCAGCAATATGACAAGCGAGAAGGGTCTTGGAATAGTTGTAGACCACAAGCTGAATATGAGCCAACAGTGTGATGTGGCTGCAAAAAAAGCAAATGCTGTTTTGGGCTGCATTAATGGAAGTATAGCTTCCAAATCGTGCACGGTATTGGTTCCCCTCTATTCGGCACTGGCTAGGCCCCATCTTGAGTAATGTGTCCAGTTCTGGGCACCACACTTGAAGAAGGATACAGACAATCTGGAGCGTGTTCAGAGGAGGGCAACGCGGATGTTCAGGGGTCTGGGAACAAAGCCCTATGAGGAGAGACTGAAAGAACTGGGCATGTTCTTGACTGTTAGAGCAGTATGACAAAGGAACCAATGATCTAGGGAGGTGGTGGGCTCTCCCACACTAGAGGCCTTTAAGAGGCAGCTGGACAACCATCTGTCAGGGATGCTTTAAGGTGGATTCCTGCATTGAGCAGGAGGTTGGACCCGATGGCCTTAGAGGCCCCTTCCAACTCTACTATTCTATGATTCTATGATTCAACTATCACTGACAGGAGGCAAGCCATGGGAGAGGCATTTCAACCTTGTAGAATGAGGGGGGGGACGCTGCACAACAGCCAGGAAACCTCCCAGTGATTGGTGGTTGGAGGAAAGGGGGTGGGGCCCAGGGAAGGGGGCATGTCCATCTAGAATACACTGGAGGGCCAGATTAATGCCTCAGGTGATCCAGTTCTGGCGGGTGGGCCGGTGGTTCTCACCCCAGGTCTAAATATCCCATAAGCTTGGGAAGGGGTTGCTCTAAATGTGAGCAGGAAAGATGGCTGTGTGCAAAGGAGAGGGGGGAGACATTCAAATCCACTTACCTGTGCACCTGGCACAGCATTCCGGGGGGACCTCGACTTTATTTTGACAGTGAAATTTGGAGCACTTGATACTGTAGCAATTCATCCCGAAATTCTGGGCAGGCAAGGGGACAAGGTAGGGTCAGTAACAGTGAGGACGTCTTTACGGATGGCCAGCTTTTCTTTCATTGAAATGAATTCCACCCAATTTGTCTGTCTGGCTTGAGATCGGACTTCCCGAGAATTCCAGTTTGCACCCTCTCACTGTTGACATTCCTGGGAGTCCTGTTGTGTTAGCAAGCACGGCTGACGTGGCAGAAGCCCTGGTCTATGCCAGTGTGACATCACTAGCACCTGTGCATGAACACCTTTGGATCCTTCCCAGAAGTAGGAAACATGGTTGGTTTTGAGGGGATTAAATGATGGAATTCAATACTATTTTTTGGAGTGGAGGCTTGGACACTTAAGAAGAACAAATTTTGGGGAAATCAAATCTTTCAAAACGTGGATGTACCAATGCATGTTGAAGTTATCGTGGACTGACTGAGTAACAAAGGAGGACGTACTACATAGGGTAAGCAAGCAAACAGAATTAATAAATACCAGAAGAAGAAGGAGGAGAAGGGGGAGGAGGAGGAGGAGGAGGAGGAGGAGGAGGAGGAGGAGGAGGAGGAGAAGGAGAAGGAGAAGGAGAAGGAGAAGGAGAAGGAGAAGGAGAAGAAGCAGAAGCAGAAGATTAGAATATCTTGGTCATATTATCTGAGGAGAAAAATAACCATACTCCAACTTATTATGCAAGGGAAAATCGAAGGGAAAAGACCAGTGGGAAGATCGTGGTTAAAGAACTTCAGGGAATGGTATAGCTGGACTATACGATTATTTTGAGCAGCGGCATCGAAAACAAAAATAGCTGTAATGATAGCTAACCTCTGATAGGAGAAGGTGTCAGAAGAAGGAGAAGACCCTCAAGAAAAGGTGATGGAACAAGCATTCACTAGCCTTTGGACCCAACCCTGAAATGCGGCTCCTAAGAGCTTCACCAAAATTAAATTTTGCCCTTGGGATGAAAGAGGTTCGACAACTCTGGAGCAACATGGTTTCCACCAAACAACCAAGAATTGTACAAGATACCTGTACACAGGTGCATCTGATGCAATGATTCAGCCCTAAAGGCTCCAGGAAAGGGACCCAGGTCACTCCTACGCTGTAAGTCCTGCCCCCAAGTGCACAGGAATCATTTGTCGTACCTGGAAATCAAACATTTTTTATTACTCACTTACTTATTTAAGTAATGAATTTGAAAAAAATATAATCACTTTTCTTGATAAAATTATCTCAAAGCAGCTTACGAAAGAGCACCATTATACACAAGAAAACAGTTCAAGTTACAATAAAAAAAGCAGCTCAGATGACTAAAATCAGTTTCACGCGTTATAAACCAAGAGCAGGATCAAACAATTCCATATAAAAACCCGGAGACAAAACTTTAACTCATGCTAAAAGCTCCACAAAATCAAAAGGTCTTAGTAGGTCTCCTGAAGCTTAAAAAAAAAAGCTAGCCAAACCTCTCTAGGACACATTATGAACAGAGTTGGAAGAGCAATAAACTAAGATTTCAACATGATAAGGAGGGAGATTGATCCTAAACCGATGTTTTCCTTGCAGGTCAACCTCCGATAAGAGTCATGAGGGCTAGAAACGTTGTTCTTCTTCTTAATGAAAAATAAGATTCTCAGAAATTCCAATTTTGCTGCAGGAACCTTATCCACCATGGATAATCACCATCTAGAACTTGCTGGTTGCTGTGATTCCAGCAACCAATTGGGCAACATACATATGGTCCTCTATATGTAGTTGGATTCCAAATTCCATCAGCCCCTGCCAGCATGGCCAGCATAATCAGGAATGATGGGAGTTGTAGTCCAAAAATGGCTGAAGGGTTCTCCATTCTTGGATTAGGAGATTTACATTCTACCAGCAAAACACTTGTAATGTTCTTAAGCAAAGTGCGTATTCGGAAGAATATCGTATGGTTTATTTATCCCTTGAATGTTGAGAGATCTTGAGATTGAACTCTTTAGAATCTCCATGCTGGACCATGGGCATTCTAGGGTTTTTTTTAGAAAAGAAAAGAAGGCCATATAAGGCTGAGATTAATTTACCCTCGCCACAACATACTTCACCTTTCCTCTCTAGTATTAACGCAAGTAAATTGGTTAGATTCCCATCTGTGGTTGTGAAGACAAATTGCGCGCCCGTTTATCATCAACAGAGTACGTGTTTCTTCTCAGGCTGTGCCAAAGCCCTCCAACGTTTGTCAGATACACGCTTGATTGACATGCTGTTCGCTCCATGGTGTAATGGAGAAGGTGTAAAGAAGCTGTTCCCCATGAGGTCCAGCAGCTTGCACAGCCCACGAAAGAATATTTAGGACCGTAATTTCTAAAATTGCCCATTTATTGTTTTTAAGCATTTTAGTCCACCTTTCTAGGACAAGGTCCTCTCATTTCCCTATTGCTGAGAAAATTCTGCGGTGTTTTTTTAAGGCCTATGTACACTTTAATCCATTTCACAGTGTACATTGTAACTGGGGAATAGACAGCAAGCAGTCCCTTCTGCGGAAAGCCCATCTTTGGCTATGCTCTCTAGATAACAGTGAAGAAACAAATGTTCCGTTCCATGATCAATGGGCACAATTGTTAATAGCTGACAAAAATTCCACTAAATGGTTTCAGAACCAGTCAGAACACTTAGCGAAACACCTTGAATAGCTCCTTTAGTGTTCTGGCTGGTTCTGACTGAAACCTGGAGTGGATTCACCACCCCAATGCCATTGGAGCCACCAGACTCTAAAGACCAATAAGAGCTCTCTTATTATTTAGTTATTTGTTTGTTTGTTTGTTTGTTTACTGTATTTCTGTACCGTCCCTTGCATCTTTTCAAATGAAACCCTTCCCGTACCTGGAGCAGTCACAAGTATCTGTCCCATGTCTGTTCACCATTGTCTGATAATCTGTCTCTTCACTGGCTCACATTGTTCCAGTTTCCAGAGGGGTGGCCACATTCATCTGCTGCGGCAAAAACAACCAAGAATCTTGTGGCACCCTAAAGATGGAGAAATTTATTTTGACATAAGCTTTCATGGCTACTGTCTGACGTATCGGATGCACCTGATTAGGCTGACCATATGAAAAGGAGGACAGGGCTCATGTAACTTTAACAGTTGTAGAGAAAAGGGAATTTCAGCCAGTGTCATTTGTATGCAATTAGTTCCTGGTGAAATTCCTTCTTCATCACGACAGTTAAAGTTGCAGGGGCCCTGCCCTCTTTTGTATCTGGTCATTCTAGTATAGTGCCTGCAACTTTAACTGTTGTGATGAAGAGGGAATTTCACCAGGAACTAATTGCATACAAATGACACTGGCTGAAATTCCCTTTTCTCTACAACTGTTAAAGTTACATGAGCCCTGTCCTCCTTTTCATATGGTCAGCCTACACCTGATGGCATCTGATGGAGTTGCCAGTGTCCATAAAAGCTTAGGCCAGAATAGATTGGCTAGTCTTTAAGGCGCCACAGGACTCTTATTCTTGCGTTATATGAAACCATTTGAGAACAAGCAACCAGCCATGCATGGGCTGTGTTTATTGGTACGTAGCTGGAAACCATGGAAGTAGGGTGACCAGATAAATTCCAGGTCAGGGCTCATGTAACTTTAACAGTTGTAGAGAAAAGGGAATTTCAGCCAGTGTCATTTGTATGCAATTAGTTCCTGGTGAAATTCCCTCTTCATCACAACAGTTAAAGTTGCAGGGGCCCTGCCTTCTTTTGTATATGTCACTCTAGTATAGTGCCTACACCTTTAACGGTTGTGATGAAGAGGGAATTTCACCAGGAACTAATTGCATACAAATGACACTGACTGAAATTCCCTTTTCTCTGCAACTGTTAAAGTTACATGAGCCCTGACCTGGATTTTATCTGGTCAGCCTACATGGAAGGGATGGTAATAAATAAATAAACACACACACACACCCCTCCAAATCCCCACTTTTTCAAATGGGTCATTTTTAGGGAGTTTTGCACTACTTGCAGATCTTTCAATGGATGAATACAACATTAAAAAACATCTTCAAATTCATCTGGATAGGCCTGACTGTCCTCTTCCGACAGGCCTATCCAGATGAATTTTAAGATGTTTTTAATGTTGTATTTTTCTCTTGCTTTTAAGATTTTAACTGTTGTGATTTTTGTGTTTTATATTGTTGCTGTTCCCCGCCTCGATCCGAAGGGAGAGGCGGGCTATTAATAATAATAATTATTATTATTATTATTATTATTGCAAAAATGATGAGATATGGCAACCTCCTCTGCATGAAGCAGTTTTACTAAATACAGGGTAACCTCAGTGCCAGCCGGCTGACCCTTACTAATAGTTCATCTGCACTATGTTTGAGTTACTGCCAGGACCCTCATTTGCTTCCAGACCTAGAAAGCAAGTCTGACAGAGCTCTACGAAGTAGCTACAAGTTAAACAGGAAACGTTTTGGCGGCAATTGAAGTGCTTGTAATTCTGTCAGTCAGAACAAAATAGGGAGGCTTCCTTGACAGCAGCTGGAGGCAATAACCAACAAGATCTTTCTTGTGAGTAGTTTGTGACCGCTCTGGCTCAACAGCAAACACTAGTCACTGATGCCATTGTTAACGGGCCAGGCTAGACTGCTGTAAAACACTCTGCATGGGGTACCCTTGAAGTCTGCTTCACCTGATGCAAAACCCAGTGGTTTTCCTAGTCGAGAAACTGGGACCATTGGAAGGCTGAAAAGATGTCAGGAGTAGAAGGGAAGAGACTCCCTGAGTGTCCTCTTGGGGTGGTGTTGGTTCAGCAGGCAGACGAACAAGAGCTGAGAGTAATTGGAAGTAAGGCAAGATGAAAAACTGGCTGTTACCCAGGGAAAACACAAGCCAACTTGAAAGATCAGGGGAGCCCAACGAGTTAACTGGGAGTCACTCTGGTGCCCAGGAGAACCTCATCAGTGTGTGAACCTTTCACACTGACCCTGCTGCTGAAGAAGGGATTGAGGATATTACTTTGCCCCTTCCAGCTACATGAGAGGTACCAATATTTTATGTTAAGCCTCTGTGACATTCCGTCACTTTACAGATTCCATTCAGTTGTTGAAGATTCTAATGGTGTAGACATCCAGAGTTTTTACATAGATGTATAAAACCTTGCGAGCTCATGTTCCTCATTTTGAGAAATATGAGGTTGATTTGGCAAAAAAAAAAGTGTGTATGTGAATCCTTCTACTTTAACTCAAAACTTGAACCTGGCAAAATCCTGGGTTCAGCATTCACATAACCATTTTTGTCCATGTTGAAGCCAATGAAAAGTGAAGTCATGTTTACTTAAGAGTAAGTCCCACTGTATTCATAGGAATTTACTCTCAGGTAAAGGTGCAAAGGCGCACAGGATAGCACCCGTCATTGATTTTCAGATATTCAACTGGCCTTATGGGTGTGAATGGATATTGTGAATGAAAGCTCTAAGGCCCTTCTCCGGTGCAATTATCTCCTCTTGAATATCACATTGTAGGAAGCAGGCCAGGGTGATCAGCAAGTGATCAATTCACTTGGCCAGTTTTGTGCCCTGGACTAGGGTGACCATATGGAAAGGAGGACAGGGCTCCTGTATCTTTAACAGGTGCAAAGAAAAGGGAGTTTCAGTAGGTGTTTACAATTGGCCCAGCCCGCCCATGAAGCAGAGTGAATCCCTCATCTCAGGAAGAACTGCTGCCTCAGTGCTCCCTCCCTTTGCTGCTGAGGCTTTAGGGTGACCATATGGAAAGGAGGACAAGGTTCTTGTATCTTTAACAGTTGCATAGAAAAGAGAATTTCAGCAGGTGTCATTTGTACGCATGCAGCACCTGGAGAAATTCCCTCTTCATCACAACGGATAAAGCTGCAGAAATCCTGGCCTATTGATCAGATACCAAAAGAAGGCAGGGCTCCTGCAGCTTTAGATATTGTAATGGAGGGAATTTCACCAGGTTCTGCATATATACAAATGACACCTGCTGAAATTCCCTTTGCTAAACAACCGTTAAAGATACAGGAGCCCTGCCCTCCTTTTCATATGGTCACCCTATTTTACCTCCCCCACCTGTGAAATATAACGGAGACAGTGTACTGGGTTAGGTAGCCTGTTGGTCCAAACTTGCAGTTCTTGTGGATCTCAGGGGCAGGAATCAATCAGTGGGCTAGATATGTACAGCAATCTTCCAGTGTTACATTAAAATATGTCAAAGTCACCACTTTACATTGTTAGAGACCACCCAAAACATTCCCAAAATGTGTTTTCTGCTTAGGAACAGACAGGCAGAACGTTCACAGGTGCCATATAGCTATGTGTATAAGAGAGACCCCTACTGGCTAAAAAAGGAACTGCCCCATTGGCTGCCTTATAAATTCCACCTGGATTTGAAATGTACGGGTGACGCTTTTCCAAAAGCAATTTAATGCAATTTAATTGCCTTTCTCGCACCTTCAGCTTTGCCCATCAGGCTTGGTTGGTATTCTGTGGACTTAAGCGTGCGCCTTAGAACATGCCCTGTAATCTTCTGCAAAGCACCGGATTCTTCTAGCAGATGAGCAAATATGGAAATATGACCCTAGAGGCAGAAAGTTCGGATACCGGGGGCGGTGCTAAAGGCTGGGTGGATTTGTTTGAAAAATCCATGCCTGAGAAACGATAGAAAGGGTTTACATTACTTACTAACCCGCGTCATTTCAGAAATCCCCTTTCTGTGTCCCAAAGGAAAAGTTTGAGAAAAGCTGAGCACCTGCCGTTAGACCAGCCTTCCCCAACCTGGTGCCCTCCAGCTGTGTTGAACTATAACTCCCATCACCTCTTCCCAGATGGAGGGCACCAGGTTGGTCAAACAAGCGCTGAGGACCATTGTGGATAGAGGGAAGCGACTCCGTTCTGCTACGGATTTACTGAATGGCTCAGGGCACATCATTATCTCTTGAGTATTCTCTGTGTAAAACATAACACTAGTAAGGTACCGTAGAAAGTTTGCAAAGGAAACACTCCATGTAAATGCCTGAGAATAATAATATAATTGATAATCTTATACCCAGGCTTTCTCAACCAAGGACTCTAGGACAGCTGCAGCCTTTAAAAGCCTTTAAAAGCTCCCTAAAACCATCAGGGGTGGAATTTCAACTCAAGAAGAAGGACCTCCATAGAAGACAGAATAAATGGGCTATCAATTGAAGAATTGAATCCAACACATTATGTCAAATATTGAGGGTAGCCTGGTTAAGAAGTCTGCCAAACGAACATACAATTAAGAAGTCTCAGGCATTCTGGAACCTGCTGAACTTTATTTAATAGGCTGTATAGATCCATATCTGTCCACAATCTTTTGGTTAAAATATAAAAAAAGTGAATTTTAACTTTCTAAATATTTCTGTGCTGCTCCAGCTAATCCCACTAACATATGCATGGTAGGATTTGTATCCACATGCCCAGTTATTTGGGGCCACTTGACAATTTGAGGGGGAGGAACGGGGCGTTGTTAGGATAAAATAACTGAACTGTACCGGATCAGATCCAAGGCCTATCTAGACCAGGGGACACTGGTGGCTCTGATGTCAGTGGAGTGATGCATTTGCTCCGGGTCTCAGTCAGAATCAGCCAGAACTCTAAGGGAGCTATCCAAGATGCAGAAACACCCTGGGTAGCTCCTTTTGACTGAAACCTGGAGCTGATTCACTGCCCCACTGACATCGGAGGCACCAGCATCCACTGATTATAGACCCACCTTCTGTTCCCAGATACCTCTATGGTAAGTCCACAAGCAGGACATGAGGACAATGGCCTTCCCTCACTGTGATTCCTTAGGCAAAATAAATTCTAGTTATTCCACATGGGCCACACCAAGCATGAATTTTTAGGGTGACCATATGGGAAGGAGGGCCGGGCTCCTGTGTCTTTAAGAGTTGCATAGAAAAGGGAATTTCAGCAGGGGTTATTTGTATGCATGCAGCACAGAAATTCCCTCTTCATCACAATGGTTAAAGTTGCAGGAACCCTGCCCTCTTTTGTATCAGGTCACACTAGACAGGGCTCCTGCAGCTTTAACGGTTGTGATGATGAGGGAATTTCTCCAGGTGCTGCATGCGTACAAATGACACCTGCTGAAATTCCCTTTTCTATGCAATCCTCAAAGATACATATGGTCACCCTAATTTAGACAGCTCTATCAGGTTCACCCTTCCCCAACTCAGTCGTATAGAAACTACAAAGCCCCAGACACTTTAGCCTTTCCTAACCTCATCCTCTTCCAATTTAACACAGCTTCCTTAAAATTCATCAGCAAGATTTCTGCCCCAATTCAACTATGGGTTATACATGCCCAGGGACAGGCCTGCATAAACATTTTCATAGTACGTGAACAGTTGGTGGATATATTTGATTCCTCACTTCAGTGCAAAAGCTGGAATTGCAGTTATGTAGCCCCCTCACCCTTTTTTGAAAAAAGGTGAAATCTCCTGGATTGACTGTATGGAAGGGATAGGTAGGGTGACCATATGAAAAGGAGGACAGGGCTCCTGTGTCTTTAACAGTATCTTTTAGCTGGTGTCATTTGTAGGCATGCAGCACCTGGTGAAATCCCCTCTTCAGTACAACAGCTTAACTATAGGAGCCCTGCCCTCTTTTGTATCTGGTCAAGAGGGCAGGGCTCCCGCAGCTTTAACTGTGGTGATGAAGAGGGAATTTCACCAGGTGCTGTATGCGTACAAATGACCCCTGCTGAAATTCCCTTTTCTATGCAACTGTTAAAGATACAGGAGCCCGGTCCTTCTTTCCATATGGTCACCCTAGGGATAGAGAGTGGGACCGTCTCCCATCCCCCTCCTTCCCTCATCCCCACCAAACATAACAGGCAGAATGTCTTTGTTCGTAGTTCCACCAGTTTGGAGCCTTTTATCTTAAGATATATATTGTTTTTAAACTCCCCCTCAATTTCAGTGGTCAAATGTGGAAGGGAGAACAAAAGACTGATCCAGGTTTTGAGACTTTTGCCAAATTCGTGAGAAAATTTAACTTTGGCTCTCTTTGACATTCTGTCTTTACCAAGGAAGTGGTGGAGCAAGAAGCCAAAGTTCCCCTTTTCTGTTCTGAAGGGTTTCCCCCGGCCTACAAGAGTTCCAAAGTTCATGCTCCGGAAGTGTGGGCTTCCCCTAGCCTCCGGCAGTGCTCCATTGACAACTAAGGAGCCAACGCGGATGCCAGCTTGATGTTTGGCTCCTTCTCTCTGGGGGAAGGAGGAGTTCTTTTCTGCCCACCCACAGCTAGGAAGTACCTAATTTGCATATGGCGCGTTGGCTTTTCTTCCCCATTCTTCGCTTGTTGATTCCTGGCCTCCCTTTGCGTTTGCATCTTGCACCGTCCCATGTAGCTCCTCTAAGGCCTGGTTTACACGTCAAACAGAAAGAGGTGGTGGGGCTGAGGCTATAGCGACCTCAGGTAGTAGAAGGGTCTGGACCACTGCAGGCTGCAGGCAAGGAAATCCCAGATTTGAAACCTTCTTTGCATACACACAACCTCCTAGGGTGACCATCTGTCAGGATTTCCCCTGATTTGTCCTGGTGTTTGTTCTTCCCTGGGTGTCCGGGGGATTTTCCGTAATTTTCTATTATGTCCTGGAATGGCATGCTTTCCCCTTTAAGACCGCCATTAGTACAGTGGGGAATGACACGCTTTCCGGAGGCACGTCATTCCCCCCCAACTGCTACAATCAGGGCCTTAAAGGGGAAAACGTTGTCATTCCCAGATATTATAGAAAAGGCCCAGATTGGAGGGGGGGCAGGAATGACACACTTTCCCCCTCCTCCTCTAGGAGGGGAAAGCGTGCTTTCCAGGGCCTCTGGAAAGTGCGTCATTTTCTCCGCCATGCCAATGGCGGCTGCCACTAGCGTGGCAGGGAGAATGACACACTTTCCAGAGGCCCCGGAAAGCGTGCTTTCCTACCCCCACCGGGCATCCTCTATTTTGGTTTCCCAAATATGGTCACTCTATATACTTGCAAGTATTAAACTGGCAGAGCCAGGAGCAGACTGGAAAGAACATTCCTCCTTGACGTGGTTTTCTATGGCGCAGCATTCTACAATGGCATCGCTCCTGCACCTGCAGCCTGAAGTGGTACTGCCAACTCTACCACATCGCTTTATTGCACATGTAGGCCGGGCCTAACCCTCTCAGCATGCGCTAGGCACCCAGTACATCACCTAGCACTTGTTTGGTGCTCCAAAATGAAACAAACAACCATAGTGTATCCAATTTATATATTTGTATAGATTTAATTTTTTTAAAAAATTGCAATTTATAATTTAGAGCTTATATATCTATATATATATTAAAATGTGAACATCGGTTTCAGTCACAAATAACAGTATGCTAGAAAACAGGACACCAATTTGCATAATATTTGCATATGTAAATGTATAACAATAGATGCACATTTAGACATACCAATAGAAATACCAGAGATCTCACAGTGAAGACTGGACAGGTGAACTGTGTGCCTGCTCAGTCTGTTGTCCAAGGGCTAATTCTTGATGGGCATCTTCAAGGACTGGCCTGCTCCCCCACCTAGGGTGGCCCTATGGAAAGGAGGACTGGGCTCCTGTATCTTTAACAGTTATGTAGAAAAGGGGATTTCAGCAGGTGTCATTTGCATGCATGCAGCACCTGGTGAAATCCCCTCTTCATCACAAGCTGCAGGAGCTATACTAGGGTAACCAGATACAAAAGAAGGCAGGGATCCTGCAGCTTTAACTGTTCTGAAGAAGGGGGAATTTCACCAGGTGCTGCATGCATTCAAGTGACACCTGCTGAAATTCCCTTTTCTATGCAACTGTTAAAGACACAGGAGCCCTGTCCTCCTTTGCATAGGGTCACCCTAGGTTCTTGGACTGGACCAGACTTGGACTGGACCGCCCATCAAATAGAAGACACCTTTGACTGTCCTCTGTCAGCTCTCCAAAACAGAGGACTGCCCTTTGTAAAGTTGGACACCCAGTCACCCATTGGAGAAGGAGAGACAGAGAGCCCCTTTCTATTGGCTTGCTCTGACTCATTTCCAGTTTCAGTAGAGAAGTCAAGATCCAGGCCACAGTTCAGAAGCCTGGTCATAGTTTGAGTCAAAATTAATGGCAACAAACAAACAAAAGTGTATTTTAAGATTGGTCTTTTAGAGCAATACAACAATAAACCAATGACCTAGGGAGGTGGTGGGCTCTCCCACACTAGAGGCATTCAAGAGGCAGCTGGACAGCCCATCTGTCAGGGATGCTTTCAGGTGGATTCCTGCACTGAGCAGGGGGTTGGACTCGAGGGCCTTATAGGACCTTTCTAACTGTACTATTCTATGATTCTATGACTTCATCATAAACAGAGAAACGGAAGAATAACCACCTGTATTCTGACTGTGAAACATGATGGGAGCACCATCCCTCAACGGCCACCCTGTTAGCTATCTTGGAAGGAGAAAGAAAGGAAGTCCACCACTGTGGTAGGACCATAAACAACATCCAAACCACGGATGACCCCACTTCTGGTGACTACAGGGAGCATTTTATAACCCTGGTCAACATCTCCAGTGCACCTTAAACCACACCCCGAAGCAACTAAATTTTCAAAGATGGAGTCAACTAGAAGGAAGGGGAGGTTGCAGAACTGCAGAAAGGGTGAATGGAAGAAATATCAATATCAGCCTAAGGGCATCACTGTATCTGTACATGAATAGGCATAAGTATTGAGTATGCTTTAAGGTGGATTCCTGTATTGAGCAAGGGGTTGGACTTGATTGCCTTGTAGGCCCCTTCCAACTCTACTATTCTACGATTCCATGCCCAGAGTGCTGGGTCAGACAATGGTTCAGCATCAGGCTTTCCACAAGCTGCCAACCAGATGCCTCCAGGATGGACAGCCACCAAAAGGACTTGAAGATCTGTTCAGATTTATTTCATACACAGAATGGATGCCAGAGGACTCAGACACCCTCTAAGTTGGAAGCCTTTCTCCGAATCCCAAGCTGCAAAGGTGTGTGCAGGGGATGTGCTGGATAGATGAGGAGGATGGGGCAACTCCCAAGAACTGGTAAGAGATTTCTCTGCTCTCTCTTTCTGTCTCTCCATTTCTGTCCCACAGAATCTGAGATCAGCATCCGTTCGCTCGCTTGGAAACATGGCTTCCCTAGTAGTGCTGTCAGCTGCACCTCATGAGGCCCAGGGATTTAGTGGCATTGCTGGGTGCCAGTGGGGAGAAGGGGACAGGGATGCTGCATTCTCACATGCCTCCCACCACCCGACTGTCCCTTGACTCCATCGTAGTTAAATGTGATGTGATTGAGGAATCTAAGTCCATAACCCCTGGTGAACGATGTCTCCTTCTCTAGGGGCTGTCTATATATGGGGATAGCCCCAGGGTGGCTCCGCAGTGGCGCTGTGTTCTTTATTTGACGCAGAAGCCACTGTGGAGCCATCCCTGAAGCTCCAAAATAAAAAAGTTGGGGACTTACCCCAATTTTTTCATCCAGAACGTGGCGAGGACAGCACATCCCCATCTGTTGCTGCGCTCTGTGGTCATGGCGGAGGTGTGGTTCTGCGAATGGCGACCCCTGATTAGTCGCCATCCGCCCAGACAGGGGGGCTGGGCTGGTGGGCCAATGAGATGAATGGCCGCCGGAATGCCCTGAGCTGCCTCTGGAGTGGGGAGAAGAATCTTCCCTTTTGGACAGTTCCAGGGAGGGGCAGGCAGCAGCGGCATGCTGAGGAAAGCAGGCCAGGGTGGAGGCACTGGGACAGCGCTGCTGGTTGGCTGTGGCAGTGTGGGTGACCGGTGCTCACTTGCTTCCTCCCTGTGTGCAAAGACAACGCGAAGCCCATTCAGAAGAAGGAGCCTGATGGATGGGGAGGAAGGCAGTGGCAGCAGCTCCCACCCCTGCTGATGTTCAATATAAACCCCGCACTTCCTCCTGCAAATGGGGATAACATGGCGCAATCCTGCAGGAGCAAAACCGCAGGGTTTTGAGGACTCGTGGCGCCAATGCGCCATCATCAAGACAGCCCCCTGGACAATAAAGGAAAATAAAGAAACCTTAACCCATTTTGGTCAGTCTGGGTTTGCTCATTAAGTGGTTAAAGATAAAGATCATGAAAATTTGACTGTATCTTTGTATATGCCTGGTTATCACTACAGCTGTTGTTAATGTTGATAATGAAAGCTGTTTTATGTTTATGGTTTTAAATTGTGTATATTGTCTTTTTAATGCTCAATCTTTTTACTTTTTGTAAACCGCCTAGAGAGCTTCGGCTATGGGGTGGTAGATAAGTGTAAATAATAATAATAATAATAATAATAATAATAATAATAATAATGGTATTTTGTATCTCACTTTTTAAGTTTGTATTTTTAAAGTTAATTTAAAAAATTAAGTTTAGTTATACTTTCTTTAGTTTGTTTGATGAATAAAAACAATGTCCTTTCAGATTGAATATTCAGTCATGTTCGCCTTGAAAAATAAATTCCCTGGGTGCACCCCCTGATGAGATGGGCTGCACATGCCTGTGCCAAGCTGTGTGTCCTCTCATGGACATCAAGCGCTAGGAGGGAGCTCAGACTCAAAACAAAGCCTAGGGCATTGTTCTCCTTATGTAAGGAACAAACAGGAAAAGAATCCTTCAGACTGTGCAGAAGCAAGTGTGGTTCTCAGCCCAAGTTCCCGGAGGAAAGTGTTCTAAGGAGACTCAAACATCAAAACATCCCGGAGTGAATAGGCAAGGCTCTTCCTATCAGTGCTGGCTCCAGGTATTTTGGGGGGGGAGGCTGGGCAAGACACCCTCAATGCCTCCACTCCCTCAGTCAGCCACAGCATCTCATCCTCATTCTTGCTGCCACCGCTTGCTTGCTCCTCCTTCTCAGTTGTCTGGGCCAGAGGCAGAGGCAGGTGAACATGCAGCTTGCAACTCTGCCAGGGTGCCCAACCACGCCTACCCGATCCCTATTTAATGCAGCCCCCGAGCAATAACAAGACGCGTCAGAGCTGCGATCCCGCATCCATTGGAGAGCACATGCAATCAAACCTGCAGGGTAAGCAGCGCACATACCAGCCGTTTGGCTCCAATATCACCGTATCAGGAGCAGATACCTTACTTGTGTGCCTCAGAACAATCGACTGCTCTCACGATTGGGGACGAGAGCGACGCAGGTAAAGGGCAACCTGGTCTGACAGGTGAGATGGGGAATCCGACCAATTTTGCGACCGACTGTGAGTAAAGAACTCGGGATGGGTGTTATTCTGGGCTGGTTAAGATGTGCTGGATCATGCGATGTGATTGAGGTCGACTCGGTGCGGTCCCACAGAGTTGGATGGATCGTGGACCTCTGACTGTGTGCCTCCTGCGTATCAGCTGTCCAATGAGAATAACTGCAACCTAATTCTACTGCAGGAGATCATGAAGTCGTTTGCCCCCATTTTAATAGTGCCAAATTTAACTACACACACCAGCTTTAGGTATTCCTGTGGAGCAGCGTTGCCTAACATGCCCTCCAGATGTTTTGAACTGGAACTCCCAGCAGGGCCAATAGGAGTTGAAGTCTGAAGTATCTGGAGAGCACCACGTCACCTGCTTTCTGTACAACTTGCAAAACACATGAATTGGCAGATGGGCGTAAGGACAGGTTGTTCTTTTTCAAGAGGAGCGAATCCCTGGGTACAAACTGCAGTTCCTCTGCCCAGGAGACTTGGTTGGACAAGACAATACTGAACTAGATGAAGCAAGATTCTGACGGGAGAAGGCAGGCAGCTTCCTATGGAAATGGATAGGAGGATTCCTCTGCTACCAACTCAAATCCGCCACGTTCAACTACGGAATGCAGACTGTGTGAGTGAGGAAGCCTAGCTAGCGGCAAAGCCCTGGTGGATTCCTTGGAGCTGAAAGCATTAACCCGACCCTAGCAGGGAACACACCTAGACGCTTTTCATCAGTACAGTCCCTCTACTCCTGAGCTCAGCTGTTCCTCTCAGGCTCTTTCCTAAGTCGCACCAGAGTAAGTCACAGAAATGCAGCTAAGAACTGGATCTGACGCTTAATTGTCCTGCTCTGAAAGATGCCAAAGTAGTAGCACAAGAGGGCTATTGTCATCTAAAGAATACAATCTATAGGAATAAGAGGGAGCAGGAAGCCATCAACACACACACACACATGCAGCAATGTGTGGACTGGGGATGCTAGAAGTTGTAGTCCAACATACCTGGAGGGCACCAGATTGGGGAAAGCGACCTAATCGCGCAAGCAAGTCAACCAAACGGCATGCTATCGAGGAAAGGAAGACAACCTGAGAAACCCAAGCTCTGACCAGAAAGGTAGTTTCCTGTTTTTTAAACATAATTTTCGTTATATTTTCATTTCCACCTCCTATAAACAGACAATTATAGGCAACTGTTTCACCAGACTTTATATCACACATCTATGGGTGCTTTAAAAAAATAAAAATAAAATAAAACACATCTTGCCACTTAGTGGGGTGACACAAACCACCCACCTACTCCAGGGTGCGAGAGCTGTAGAATATCAGGTTGTCACAGAACAGGTTTCTCAAGCAAGTGAGCCACATGACATTGCAACAAGGGAGGGGGGAGGGGACCCCAAAAGCCACAATCCACAGACATGCCAGCATCTCTTCATCAGACATCGGGGAACATATAGGGCTTACTTACACATCGACTTGCGTTTAAGTCTCCCATCTTATGCATGTTTCTGGGAGTAAATCCCTACGGACTTGGTAGGACATTGGGAAATGTTTAGCCTGCAGAAGGGACGATTAAGGCAGGACATGATCGCTATCTTCAATTACCTGAAAGGCTGTGATGCAGGATCAGACGCGTTCTCTCCAGAGGGCAGGATTAAAACCGGTGGGTGGAAATAGCGAGCCAGCAGGTTTTGGCTAAACTTTAGGAGAAATCTCCTAACGGTGGGGGCTTTTGGGCAGTGCAACAGGTCGCCTGCCAGCCAGGCAGTAAATAACATCAGCGCAAGCCCCCTTTCAACTCCCAAATTCTACAGTTCTATTATTTACTCTGAAGTAAACATGCGTAGGGTTGGGTTGGACATTCAACGACTCCAAAGACAGGGAGGCAATAGCCCTTGGTCAGTGAGGGATGCACACTTTCTTGATAGCGACGAGCCAAAGGGCTCAACTCCAGCCAGACAAGACCTCTCCTGCTCAGCAGTTCTAGGTAGTCTATGGATGGTGACAGTTTTACAAACAGCGGGGGCCAGTGGCTCCGGTGTCAGCGGGGTGGTGAATCCGCTCCGGGCTTCTGTCAGAACCAGTCAGGACTCTAAAGGAGCTCTCCAAGGTGCTTCTCCTTTAGAGTTCTGACCTGTTCAGACTAAAACCCGGAGCGGATTCACCACCCCGCTGACATCGGAGCCACCAGCCTCCACTGCTTGCAAGTGACCCTTTTACTGCACATGATGCTATCCCTCGTCTGTATCGGATGTGTGGCAAAATTCTCCTTACTGCTTATTAGAAGTTTGCCATGTCGAGCTATTCCGGGGTGAGAGCATTAGTCCGGAGTGATTTGGTGGCCTTCCTGAGTGCACTCTGTGTCCGAAATCTACGACACCTCTAATTTGGAAGGTGGGATCCGGAAACCCTGGATTAATTTTGGCCCAGAGACCATCAGCCTCCCTTCCTGCCCCCTCCCAAGCCGGTAAAAACAAGGAAACGATTACTACGAATTAAACAGACAAGCCCTTCTATCTTGCAGAAGTTGTGAGAGTACATTCCTCGTTCATCCTCACTACAGAATCACCCCTTTGGCAGACGATCGAAAAGTAATTTGACCCAGGCTGTTCTCAAGGAATCGACAGCCATGTGGGCGTTTGAACCCCCTCCCAGGTCCCACACATGTCATTGTCTTCCTGACAGGGCGAATCAAAGAGTGTCACACCTGTTGCTCAGGTAAGGCACGGTCCACCAAGAATATCCCCCCCTCCCATAAAAATGAATGAGTACGGAGCAGGGGCATTCACTGAAATGGGTCACCCCCTCGGAGATCTCCCTGCTGGCTCATGCTCTAGGCCAATTCCCAAGGGCCATGCTGGCTGGGAATGATGGGACTTGCAGTCCAACACCTGTGGAAGGCAACAGGTTGCGGAAGGCTGCCCTAGGAGTATTGAAGAAATGATACGAAATGCGGTGTCCTTTGCGGTCTCATCCAAGATAATATTTGCCTTATATGTTTCGACTACTATTTCGGCCACTCTAATATTCTTAACAGTGATGGCAACACGCTGACAGCCCCAAACGGCCACTTACAACGTATGCAAAGCTCCTAGATTTCCCTCCACCCGTGGACTCCCCCGTGGCCATCCATTCGCCTCCACCTTTCCACCGCCCTTCCCATTCCGGTTCACTTACTGGTGGCATCGTTCTCCAAGGCGAAATAAAGCAGCAAGCATCCCAGACGAAAGAGCATCTCTCGGAGTCCCGCGATCATTCTTCCACTCAAGATGCGGTGAATGGAGAGAGACAGAGGCGGAGAAGGAGAGAGAAGGAAAAGGTGCCTTTATATCCAAATCGGTTTTCCTTTGGAGGATTCCCAAGCGGCAGGGTCACCGCAGCAGGCTGCAGAGGTCCTCTCTCGCGTGCCCACCTGGTAGAGCGCAGCGGCTGGGGCACCACAGTCCGCCAAGCAAAGGACTAGGTGGCAAGTTATGAAAATCCGCCTTTTTAAATGTCTCTCTCCCCACCAGCCCTCCCCGCCTCCCTGAGTTTTTTTTTAAGCAAAGCAGCAGGAGGGGCGGAAAGGTGGAAAACTTTAACCCCTCCTTCTCTGGGACTTTTTCTCTCTTCCTAAAAGGCCGGCATTTCTTTAGATCATCTCTCCGTTTTAATAGTTCCATCCTATCCTTCCTCCAGAGAGCTCAAAGCTGTAGTAGCCTCATAAGAGAGAGCTCTGGCAAACTAGCATCCTGTTTCCAACAGTGATCAGCCAGGATGCCTGGTAAGTACAGAAGCTAGGCATGGAGGCAATCCAGTTATTTGTCCCCCACCCCTCATTCCCAATCCAGACAACTGGTATTCAGAGGAATGCCAGCTCGGAACCTGGAAAGTCCATTGAGCTAGGGTGACCATATGGCAAGGAAGACAGGGCTCCTGTATCTTTAACAGTTGCATAGAAAAGGGAATTTCAGCAGGTGCCCTTTGTATGCATGCAGCAGCACCTGGTGAAATTCCCTCTTCATCACAACAGTTAAAGCTGCAGGAGTCTTGCCCTCTTTTGTATCTGGTCACTCTTGTATAGTTCATGTGGCTTTAGCTGTTGTGATGAAGAGGGGATTTCACCAGGTGCTGCATGCTTACAAAGGACACTTGCTGAAATTCCCTTTTCTATGCAACGGTTAAAGATACAGGAGCCCTGTCCTCCTTTCCATAAGGTCACCCTAATTTAGCTATTATGGCTAAATGGATCCAGCGATCAGCTTCACACAAACCCTGTAACATGGGTTAGGCTGACCTTCTCCAACCCAGTGCCCGCCAGAAGATTTAGACGAAAATTCCCAGCATTCCTAACCATTGGCCCACGATTGGAATTGAAGTCCAAAACATTTGACGGGCGCCAGGTTCCTTTAGGCCAAGAGATGGCAGGTTCTCTAATGCTACGCCAGTGAGCTTCAGGAGTCACAGAGTTGAGCCTGAGTTTCCTCATGTGATCTAAATTCTACTTTCTAGCTCAGTTTTTCCCAGCTGGCACCCCCCAGATGTCTAGGACTGGCCAATGCTCAGGAATGCTGGGAGTTGTAGTGCAAAACATTTGGATGGCTAATGGCCATGCTAGTTGGAAATAATGGGGGTTAGGAAAGGCTGCTAGCCATGGCACCACAGCGATGATGAGAAGAAAGGAAGTCCCTGGGGCTTTGAAGGACAGGAGCAGGGCTGGAAAAAAGATCGCCCCATCCTTTCCCCCTGGTCAACCCTGATGAGCCTTTTACCTAATGAAGATGATTATATAGCAGTGATGTGTCTCGAAGTGGCAACTCCCACAATGTTTCCTGGAGAAGCATGGATCTCAGGAACGGAAAAGGAAGAGGGTGCAACTCTTCTTTTTGAAAGGATTAGGCATATTCAGAGAGAAGAGCTCCAGCAATGGTCATGACAGCTCCAGTTCAGAAACAGGATGCAGTTACTTCTCAGCACCCCAATCTCAGCCAATGTTCTTCTTTATGATAATGGTGCATGCACATCGTAATAACAGGTGCATGCACATCGTAATGGTAATGATAATGGTGCATGCACCTCGTAATAACAGGTGTATGCACATCATAATGATAATAACTGTGCATGATGATAATAGTGCATACATCATCATAACATCATAATAACAGGAACATAATAACAGGAACAGGAATAGGGACCTAGGAAGCTGCCATCTAGTTTAGCATTGCTGATGCTGACTGGCAGCACCCCGTCAGGGTTTCCCAACAGGAGGCTTTCCCTGCCCTACTGGGGATTGAACCTGGGGCCTTCTTCAATGCATGCGCTCTGCCATTGAGCGACAATGGCCGTTGCGTATGATGACGACATTGTGCCAAAGGCTTTCTGGGCATTGTGTGCAAAGATGAAAAAACAACACAGTCTCTGCCCACAGCTGTATGATCAAATAGATATGGCGTGGGAGGAAGGAGGGAAAGGATATGGAGGAACAAGCAAATTCCGGCATTAATTTTACATATTATAAGGAACAGAGCTGCAAGCTTAGTTACACACACAATAACACAGGGAGCACTGTGCTGGGTCAGATCAAGGCCAACTGAGTGAACAGAGTGCTGGACTAGATGGACCCTTGGTCTGATCCAGTAGGGCTCT